>CM066037.1:119466542-120716542 GCA_033557465.1 Ichthyophis bannanicus
TAACTGTCCCCTGCCCTCTGCACCCTATTCTATATAAACCTTTTCAAAGGAACCTTGTAGCATAACTTGAATGATTTGTGTCAGAATTATTCTTGATAAAAAGGTGCTTTTCCTTCTTTTATAGAAAAAGGAGAAATGCATTAAGGGCTAGAAATGAACATAAGATATGCCATACTGGGTCAGACCAAGGTCCATCAAGCCCAGTATTCTGTTTCCAACAGTGGCCAATCTAGGTCATATGTACCTAGCAGTTTCCCCAAGAGACACAAGTTCCACAATGCTTGTACTGGGTCAAGCATTGATATCTTCGGTCACTTCTTAATAATGGTTTATGGACCTTTCCTCCAGGAACTTGTCCAAACCTTTTTTAAACCCAGCTACACTAACAGCCTTTACTACATCCTCCGGTAACAAATTCCAGAGTTTGATTACACAAAATGAAATCTTTACTTTTAATGCCAGAGGAAATGCACATAAAGGATGTACAACGTTAATCTTACAAATGTTTTAAAAATCTTTACAGTCATTTAATTTTGGCATTTTCAAGTGCCTTAGACCAAGGTGCTGTTCAATGAATTCTTAGGGGCATGTTTGCTGAAGTGCATTAAGGTTTTGCAGGTATCATGTGTTTAGAGTAAAAATAAAAGTGTGGTATGTGCAACAGCAGTGTACTACCTGTTGGGGGTGTGCACAGCATGACTCCCAACAGATACCGGAGTGAGTTAGATACAGATGCACTTTATACCACCCATGGGGGTGGCATTAAGTATACTCACGCTAACTGCAGCATTGATGGAGAACTTGGGCTGACAACCTCTGTACCAACTGCACTGTACAGATGTGCCTGTGCTCTGCTTGGGGGATACATTTAACATGCAGGGATATGAGACACATACACTAATACTTACAGGGAACATGGACAATGGAGGGTTAAGTGGCTTGCCCAAGACCACAAGGAGCATCTGTGGGACTAGAAACCCCAGTCCTTCCGGCCCAAGGTTGCTGTCCTCTAGTGGGATTTGAACCCCTGGCCTTCCAGCCTGAAGTACCTTGCCCCCAACCACTAGGCCACTCCTCCCTCCTGCGTGTCCTTCAGCATTTGTTAACAGCTAGCGCACTTAATAAACACAGCCCTTTGAGTCTCTAAAAACGAGTTAATTTTATTACTTATTAACTTCTGTTTTGGTGAACAGGCGCTTTTTAAACCTGAAAATGGATTTAATGGAAAGAATTGGAGACGAATGGCTTTTGTAATCTCACCTCCTACATCACCAAGGCAATTTACATGGTGGTGCTGGGTAAACATTTGTAGTACACAGGATCAGTGCAAGTCCTTTTTCCAAAGGACTGGATGTGAACAATGGTATGGATAATGAAAGAAGCAAATATATCGTTGTACTGCTGCAATTTGATCATGAATTTCCATCAGCAACCTTTGTGCCTTGAGGAGGGGATTACTGAGGCTCTGCTACTGTCCTTCATGCTTGCATGAAGTATAACCCTTCTCTCAAAGGACCATGAAAGAAAATGATGGAACATGGAATTGATTCTTGTCCAATTTTTTCCATCAGTCAGGTATAATGTGCTTAGGTTTTTTTTTCTTTTCAGATTATCTTGACAAGACTTTCCAAGCTACAATAAAACAGAAGTTCTTTTTCATGTTTTTCCTGCAAGTTTTGCTATTTTAATAACGACCAAGGCACACATTTACTAAACTTTATTGAGTACTAAGTGTTGCCATGGCCCATATTTTCTATGGGTACAGTGGCATTTATTGCCCAGCATTTACTGCACGAAACCCACTTGCAGAAGGTGCTTCCTGTCAAGGCAGGGAATGTGATCTTGAGAAGCAAGTGGCAGTGGCTGTGATGTTCAGTCCTCCCCCCTCCCCCTCCCCCTGTTTCCAATCAACCCCTTGTCAGACCCCAACACACTGATCACCCCACCCGTATTAGTATTGCCTCCCAGAATGCCCTCCCCAATTTATATCCCCCTGCCCAAGCAACTCTTTCTGAGATTAGAACTAGGGGTGAAGGCTGCCATAGTGGAGTAGGAGCAGAGGGGGATCACTCCTGCCCGATGCCCACCAAACACTAGAGATGGCCCTGGTAAGACCCAGGGGGGAGGGGGTGGGTCCAGGTTAGGATATTAAGTGTGGGGGGCCATTACAGGGGACTGGAAGGCAGGGCATTGCTTTTCATCACTTCCCATTCTGGGTGATGGGGGAGGGGGGCAGGTGTTTACTCAGGCAAGGAAGATGCTGATCTGAGGAAGGAGGCATGGGAGTTCTGACAAGGGGGGATCAGAGCAGGTGAGGTGTGTGCCAGGGGATTGATCAGGGGATGACAGTGCCCCGGGTGGGGGTGGATTGCTGCCAAAGCCACAACAACTTCTGGAGTGCAGGGCAGCAGCTGTGCTACCAGACCTCCAGTAGCATGGGTGCAGTTAACGTCACCTCTTGAAGTGGTGTTAAATGCAATGATGCTATCTGCAGTCATGACAGCTAGAGCACAGTGACATCCTGTACCATCCTGTCACCAGCATTTACCCTGTTATATGTGCTAAAACCCATGGCAGTGGCATATAATGGAGGCAGTGTATGCAAATCTCTCTCATACATCTTCATTGTGGTTATCCTGAAAACCCGACTGGCTAGGTGGGTCCCGAGGACAGGGTTGAGAACCCCTGGAGTAGAGGTTGTGGATAGAGCAGTGACGTGGTAATCAAGAGACAGGTTTGATTCCCAATGGCAATCCTTGTGGCCTTGGGCAATTCACTTCTGCTCATGCCTTGTCAAGAAAGCCCTGGGTGTCAGGAGTTAGCATTGACTCAACAGCTCACAACACATTGCAATATGATTCTAGCAGCACACTTTCCTTGGATAAATGCACTCACTTTCTTAGGGAAAGGAAATTATTTCAAGGCAAGTTACATTCAGGTACAGTAAGTATTTTCTTGTCCCCAGAGGGCTTACCCGAGACAATGGAGAGTTAAATGATTTGCCCAAGATAACAAGGAGCACCTTAGCCTGCTGTTCTAACCATTAGGCTACTTCTCCATAGCTACATGAGAGTAGGAGAGGAACTGTACACCAAGGAGAGAGGGTAGTAGGATCACATGCTAGGATCGACATGAATCTGAAGATGTAACTCGTATCAGCTTTGGATCAGCACTTCTGGATGCCCCAGTGAATATATGGCCTGGTCAGAAATAGATGACTTGGTTTTGCATAAAAGACTTATGCACCTGTGTAGCACATATCTGCTGTTCACTGGTTCTCTTGAGTAAAGCAGATGGCTGCCTTCATGCAAAGACATCCTTTTTAGTGAAAGTGACTGAAAAACTCCTACTTGGCTAAAAATGTGCCTTTAATAAAAGAATAATGGAAAAATTGGAAAATTTAAAGCATCTCAGTAAAGTTGTAATTTATGCTAACAAGTTATATGGCTTAATAGATCTTCACTATACTGTTAAAATAAAATTGCCATGAGAACTATAACGCTATTTGGGACAGAAGTTACATTTGAGATGAAGAGGGACACATTTCATAGTGGATGTTTTCTAAAGGTTAGCGAATGTTAAATGCTGCCACTGCCCAATCATTTCTGTGGGCCATTGAAGCACTTAATGCACATTAACTTTTAGTAAACATAACCCATAATGTCTGCAATGGGACAAACTTCATGGGTGCTTTGTACCTATGGGCCTTGCTCCAAGTTTCATACTGAAAGTGTGTGTGTGTAGTTCTGCAGTGCAAACTGCTGAGGTACAAAGTACCTGGTGAGGCTTGCAGCTGCTTTTCTGAATAGAAAATAGTGTGTGTATATATATCAAAATACAATCTGTGCCTATTTTCCTCTACTTAATACAGATAAAGGTGTGCTTCTTGACCCACAATGCCCTAACTTTTAGCTGCATTGAGAGAGGGAAATTTGTATATAAAACTGTTATTTTGACTCACATAAATGGATTTAAGAACATATGCCATACTGGGTCAGACCAAGGTCCATCAAGCCTAGTATCCTGTTTCCAACAGTGGCCAATCTAGGTCACCCCAAAGGACACAGGTTCCACAATGCTTGTACTGGGGTAAGCAGTGGATTTCCCGGGTCCACTTTAATAATGGTTTATGGACCTTTCTTTCGGGAACTTGTCCAAATCTTTTTTAAATCCTTCCATCTCCTTTACCATTTTGGTAGCTCTTCTCTGTACCGTTTCTAATAAAGCTATATCCTTTTTAAGATATGGCAACCAGAATTGCACAAAATATTCAAGGTGCAGTCACACCATGGAATGATACAGAGGCATTATAATATCCTTTGTTTACTCTCGATTCCTTTCCTTATGATTCCCAGTATTCTATTTGCTTTCCTGGCCGCCACTGCACACTGGGTGGAGGATTTCAACATGTTATCCACAGTGACTCTTAAATATTTTTCCTGTGTGATGGTTCCTAATATGGAACCTTGCGTCGTGTAACCATAGTTTGGGTTGTTCTTTCCTAGGTGCAAAACTTTGCACTTGTCAACATTAAATTTCATTTGCCATTTGAACATCCAGCTTTCCAATTTATCAAGGACCTCTTGCAAGTTTTTACACTCCTATTGGGTTTTAACAACTTTGAATAATTTTGTTATCTGCAAATTTGATGACCTCACTCGTTATTCCCATTTCCAGGTCATTTATGAATATGTTAAAAAGCAGTGGATCCCTGGGGTACTCCACTATTCACCTTTCTCCATTGCGAAAATTGGCCATTTAGCCCTAACCTCTGCTTTCTATCTTTTAACCAGTTCCTGATACACAATAGTATGCTGCCTCCTATCCAATGCCTTTTTAATTTCACCAAGAGTCTCTCATGAGTGACCTTGTTAAAGGCTTTCTGAAAATCCAGATACACTATATCAACTGACTCACCTTTGTCTACCTGTTTAGTCACACCTTCAAAAAACCATAACAATTAGCAAGACAAGACCTTCCTTGGCTAAAGCCATTTTGGCTGTCTCCCATCAATGACTATCTACATGTTCAGTAATTTTGTTCTTTATAATGGTTTCTAGCATTTTTCCTGGTATTGACGTCAGGCTCACCGGTCTGTAGTTTCCCAGATACCTTTTTAAAAATTGGATTTACATTGGCCATTCTTCAGTCTTCAGGTATTACGGATGATTTTAATGATAGTTCACAGATTACTAATAGTAGGTCTGCAATCTCATATTTCAGTTCTTTCAACACCCTTGGATGTAAACCATCCAGTCCAAGTGATTTGCTACTCTAGTTTATCAAAGAGTTGTAATACATCTTCCTGGTGTATCAATATTTCTTTCAATCTTTCTGATGCATTACCTTTAAATACCATTTCAGTTATGGGTAACATCCCTACATCTTCCTCAGTAAAGACTGAAGCAAAGAATTCATTCAGTCTCTCCGCTATGGCTTTGCCCCTTTTTACCCCTCTTTCATCTAATGGTCTAATTGACTCTCTCACAGTTTTTTTTGCTATGAATGTACTTGAAAACATAGAAACATAGAAAAATGACGAGAGAAAAAGACCACATGGCCCCATTTTTTTCTTTAGAGATCCTCTGTGTTTGCCCCATGCTTTTTTGAATTTAGATACTATCCTCATTTCTACCACCTCCACTGGGAGACTATTCCACGGATCCACCACTCTTTCTGTAAAGAAATATTTCCGCATATCACTCCTGAATCTATCCCCCTTCACCCTCATCCCATGTCCCCTCATAGCAGAACTTGTTTTCAATTGAAAGAGGCTCTTTCCCTGTGCATTTATGCCACGGAGGTATTTGAACATCTCAATCATATTACCTCTATCCCACCTTTCTTCTAAGGTGTACATATTAAGATCCTTAAGTCTGTGCTCATGTGCTTTATAATGAAGACCACTAACCATTTTAGTAGCCATTATGCGTTTTTGCTTCCATAGCAAGCTTCTTCATTCTCTCTTTCTTTGCCTGCCTTATTAATGCCTTGCATCAAACTTGTCACTGCTTATATTGTTTCCAGTTGACATCATTTGGCTCCTTTTTCCATTTCCTGAAAGATGCTCTTTTGGCAACAACAGCCTCTCTGACCTCACCTTTAAACCATGCTAGCAGTTTTTTGGACTTCCTTCCACTTTTCTTAAAGGGTGGAATACAGCTGGTCTGGGATTCCAAGATAATATTTTAAAACTGCACCCGTGCTTGATGTAAATCTTTAACCTTTGCAACTACTCATTTTAGGTTTTTTTAACTATTTTCCTCAATTTATCATAGTCTACCTTTTGAAATTTAAAAGGTAGTACTGTGGATTTCCTTGCCGTCCTTCCTCCATTTATGAAATCAAACGTGATCATGCTATGATCACTATACTGCCAAGTGGCTCCAACACCCTTATCTCTTGCACCAGAGCTTGTGTTCCATTAAGGACTAGGTCCAAAATGACTTCCCCTCTTGTCAGTTCATGAATCAGCTGCTCCAAAAAGCAGTTAATTTTTTCATCTAGATATTTTGTCTCCCTAGCATGTCCTGCCGTGACACTGACCCAGTCGATACCGGTGTAATTGAAATCACCCATTATTATTACTGTGCTGTAACTTTTGTTAGCTTCTCTGATTTCTTTGAGCATTTCATCATCCATTTGTTCATTCTGGTTAGGCGGTTGATAGTACACCCCCACTGCCTTCGCTTTCCCCTTCCCCTTTTTACATGGAATTTCAATCCATAGAGATTACATACTGTATTATGTTTCCTGCAAAACTTTAATCCTTTGTGTCTCAATGCCCTCTTTAACATAGAGTGCAACCCTCCACCAATTTGATCTGCTCTATCATTATGATATAGTTTGTACCCAGGTATTACAGTGTCCCACTGGTTGTCCTCCTTCCACCATGTCTCTTTGATACCAATCATATCTAACCTCTCATTTAGTACTATATATTCTAACTCTCCCATCTTATTTTTCAGACATCTAGAATTTGCATACAAGCGTTTAAGAGGCTGTATTTTCATATTAATCTGGTTATTAGGCATGGGTAATTTGGAATCTTTAAGCTCTGTACACAAAGGCATTTGGGTTACTTTTGTTTTTATTGGAACCTCTCTATTGATATGCCCTAATTTCAATCTTTTGTTAGTATCCTTCAAGGATACATTATTCTGAACTATGCGCTCTTGGGTGAAGTCAGCTTTCCCCTATTATCTAGTTTAAAAGCTGCTCTTTCTTCTTTTTAAAGGTTAGTGCCAGCAGCCTGGTCCATCCTGGTTAAGTTGGAACCCATTTTTTCGGAAAAGCCCCTTGTTTCCCCAGAATGTTGCCCATTTCTTAACAAATCCAAAACCCTCTTCCTTGCACCATCGTCACATCAATGCATTAAGACTCTGGAGCCCTGCCTGCCTTTTGGGCCCTGTGCATGGAACGGAAGCATTTCAGAGAATGCTATCCTGGAAGTTCTGGATTTCAACTTCCTACCTAAAAGCCTAAATTTGGCTTCCAGAACCTCCCTACCATATTTTCCTATGTCATTGGTACCAACATGTACCAAGCCAGCAGACTCCTCCCCAGCACTATCTAAGACCTTGTCTAGGTGGCGCATGAGGTCCGCTACCGTCGCACCAGGCAGGCAGGCATTTTACCAGGCTTTCCTCACGTCCACCAGCCACCCAGCTATTTATGCCTAATGACCAACTATAATGGTTGTCCTAACCCTTCCCAGGTGGGCACATGGCTCTGGAGAAACCTTCTCGGTGCGAGAGGGTATTATATGACCTGGAGGCCAGATCCTAGCTACAAGATCACTTCCTGCCACACCAGGGTGATGCTCTCCTGCCACGTGACCTCTCTCCTGCATAGCAACATGGATGCTGCCAGACTGGAAGTGGGACTTCAATACTATATCCCTATAGGTCTCGTTTATGTACCTCTCTGTATTCCTTATGTCCTCCAAGTCTCCTACTCTAGCCTCCAGTGGTCAGACTCGTTCCCTGAGAGCAAAGAGCTCCTTGCACCTAGTGCACACATAAGACCCCTCATCAACTGGGAGAAAACCATACATGTGATGCTCAGTGCAAAAGACTGGAAAGCCCCATCTCGCTGCTAATATGGCTGCATATTAGTTTTAAGGTTGTGTTTAGGCATTTAAGTTGTTCATTTAGGTTTTGCTGGGGATACTTATACTACTAAAACTATACCTAATACAATGAATGTATTTGTTCACCTGAAGCTTAATTAATCTCGGTCCTTAATGTATGCCTGATGAGGATAAACAACCGCATCTGAGAGTGAATATGGCACCTCCTTTCCTTTAAGAGATTTAAGCACCTATAAAGCTACAATTATCCCAGGAGTGGGTGGGAGTAAGGGAGGGAAGGAAGGAAAGAAGACTTATTAAAAGTTGGCTGCTACCCTGTACCCTGTCCTGTGCTTCTAAGTTAAATGCTTACCAATTTACTTTCTAGGTTAAGCTACACTCTGATTTGATTTAAAAGAAAAGTTCTCTAGAAACAAATGTATTTCAAAGTCTATTTACTCTTATTTTATGTTCTATGCTGAGCTATACTCTGCTTTGACGTAAATACAAAGCTCACTGGTGGTACTAAGACCTGACTGACTTAGCAAAAACACTGAATTCTAAAATACACAGATTTATCAGCTTTAATCCCAAGAAGTCCCTTTTACCCCAAGATGTAAAGTTTATTCCAGATTATACTTAAAAGTATAGATTTACTTCCAGTTATAGCAGTCTCTTTTGGTAGTCCTTCAAGACTTGAAAATTCACCTTATATAGATTTTACTTTTCTAGGAAAATGCTATCTTTTTGTGGCCTGATGTGTTAGGGAGTTTCTCACATGCTGTGCCTTGGGAGGAAATTTCGGGGCTCATGGCAAATCTGCCTTTCCAGTGGCAGTTCAAGGTGAAATTGCCAACAATTTAGAAGTAACACCAATTCATACATCAGTATCACCTACATGTGATTAGCATGATCCCATTGGCCTTCTGTATGATTTCAAAGTAATCACCAGCTTGTACTTGGCTTCAAAACAGCACGCAGTGGAGCATATGATGGTCCCCCCTCCCCCTCCCATAACTTGATTTTCAACTAAATGCATATGAAATGAATTGTACAGCACAGAATTGGTATGGAATATGAATGAAAATAAAAACTTCAGCGTTGTCTTAAAATGAGTCCACTTAAAACTTACACTGTCAATATTAGTTATCTTAAAATGGTTCACAACAGCCCTCGGAATTCATTCTGAGCTGACGTATCATGCCTGCCTTGGAGAATACTGCAACTCTGGTCTCATTAGGCAGCAACAACACATAATCAAAGGAATGGTAGCGCCAATCAGCTGAGCGCAGGGTACTGCGCTGTTCTCCAAGGCTTCCTTTCTGGGAAAAAGGATAGAGGCAGGTGGCACTTTCCACCCTAACCAATGTTATCGATGCTTCAGCGTTTGAGGACAAGTGCCCTCTTCACCAGGTGCGTATAAGATGCCGCTAGCCTCTGGCATGTTTACTGCTCCAGAGTAACTTGACTGTATTGTAGTATGGAGCTAATATCGAGATACTGCAATGTTTCTGAGAAGAAAGGGCAGGCTCTGATGGGTTTACTCCATGGATCCGCACAATTTCCAATATTGTTCCTTATGCTGAATTTTAATTTCCAAAAGGGTGTATGTATGGGTATCTCCATGCCCGTTTTATAATTACACCACTAACTCTGGGAGGTACAGAAAGATAAGGGGTTTCACAGACTATGCACCATAACGAAATACCTACAAATGATTTCTGGTAGAAGTTACTTCTCTATTTAAGAGACTGTGAGTCAGTGCTGCAAGTTTCTGGAACTGTGACCTGAAAAAGTATTATTGTGCTGAAAGAGCGGCATCCCATAAAGGGGAAGGTCCCATCATCCTTTGCATCCATTCATGTCGCCCAGCAAATCCTGCTAACGCTTAGCTTTGGTCCAGAAGAGGGACGTTCCAGAACAATACCTTCTGGAAGCACCAAAGACATGCAGCAGCTTTGATGTCTTCAGTAGTTCGTGTAAGGATTTGCCTCTGGTTTACTTTGATTGACAGGACTGTTTCTATATATTTGAGCAATTAAGGAGCTGTGAGGCAGATGTTTAGATCTACTGCAAGGGCACCTGGGGCAAGCTGTTTTCCTGGCAATCTCACACGCCAGCCAGGAATCTGTTGCACTTTAGAGCCCATCAAGCATAACTTGCATTCTCCGCATTAGGTAAGTGCTCTTTCCTGCTAGTAGTACCTCTCGGGGGTTTCACTCTACGACTAACTGCCAATATCATAAAGACGTGGTATTCCTTTTAGCATCAAAACCTAATGCAAGAAACGTTCTGTTTGAGAAATGTATTGCATGTTTTGTCGCCATCTCATAAAAGTATGTAACAAATGCAATTGTGGTCTTTTATACAGAGTTAAATCTTGACAAGCAAAATAGGATACTCTGTAAACCTTACCATGAAAGTGTAACTTATATATACTGGAACCTGATAAGATCTAAATAGATCAAGTCTCAGAACTAACTTACAATATTTTATATGACTAAAGTAGCCAAAAAAGGTCTCAGAATTAGCTGCAATTGTTGACTTTGATTCTCCGTCAAACGAATTGCCGCTGCCAAACATCAATGACCTTATTTATATATGGCTACAAGCCTTTTGAATTTTCTGATTAGAATAGATGTTTTGAAACAGTGCTTAATGTTTCAAAACGTCTATTCTAATCAGAAAATTCAAAAGGCTTGTAGCCATATATAAATAAGGTCATTGATGTTTGGCAGTGGCAATTCGTTTGACGGAGAATCAAAGTCAACGATTGCAGCTAATTCTGAGACTTTTTTTGGCTACTTTAGTCATATAAAATATTGTAAGTTAGTTCTGAGACTTGATCTATTTAGATCTTATCAGGTTCCAGTATATATAAGTTACACTTTCATGGTAAGGTTTACAGAGTATCCTATTTTGCCATCTCATAAAAGCCAATTGAGAACAGATAAATAGTTCTTATTGTTGCAAAATCATACACTACAGTGCACGTGAAGATGAAATGTAATGCTAAATACTTTCAGTGTATCATAGGCAAAATTTTATTTTTTGCAGGTATACTTTATGTATTCTTTCTCATGTGCTGTAGACTCATCTAGAATTTTATTTTAAACACCATTATGGATTTCTGCAGTTTGCAGATGTTTGTAATCTGAATTGGGATTTTCACTGGAATTGGGTTGGAGCTTCGATAAAAAATTAAAAGTGAATAATCAAAAAATAGGGCCATGTTGGTCTTTATCTGCCGTCATTTACTATGTTACTATAACAAACAGCTTTCTAGGTTTTTGTGAGTCTGGAGCAGGTGAGCGTTGTCTCTGGGATATATTGCTGAGAGGATGAAACTGAAGCAGGTGATGCTGAGCCCTCTGCAACTTCTCGTATTGACCGCTTGCAGTCATACGCTCAAGGCCTCTAATGTTAACCTGCATATGTTCATTGGTTGTGCTGTACGGGAGTTCACATTCGTAGCCAAAAAGCCTGGATGTAAGGGCCTACGGATCAACACAGATGCTTGTTGGGGACGTTGTGAGACCTGGGAGGTGAGTACTTTGCTCCTTGCAATATGGCTGCATGACATAAGATAGGATAAAGTAGTAATAATGTGTCTAGAATTAGTATCAGTATTCTATACCCTCGGGACCGGTTGAACCACTAAGCAGATGAGGCTGTCCCCTAGGGCAGAAGTATCTGAAGGACAGCAAAGAGCAGCTGCACTCAAAGTAAAGCAATAGGTCCTGACAGCCAGAAAACTAAAAGAACCATCAGGTAATTTTCAATAGCCCATTATTCTCATAAATAGCCATTTACCCAGAAAAATGTTTTTTGGCAAGTGGTCTCATTATGTGTGTGTGTATACGCACACACACACACACACACGCACACGCACACACACAAACAGGACAGCTAAAGTGCGAAAAGTATGATTACTCATGTTTTTTTACAAGATCATTCTGGAAGGGTGATTTTGAGTTTAAGTATCAACATTTCAGGAGAAGGTGTCTGGGGGGATGTGAGGTTGAACATTTACCTAGGGAGCCTAATACGCTTGCACTGGCCTGTTTATACATAAGTAATGGCTTTAGCAGTCAGTCTTTCTATTATCAGAGTTGCCAAGTTACGTGGTTCCAGGAGTGAGATTTTCTACCAGTCCTGGATTTCTGACAAACTCATGCTGATGCATTATAGGACTTTCAGCACTGATTTCAATGGGTAAAATCTGGGACACAAATAGCAAAGCAATTTAAATCCGGAACTGGTAAAAACAAAAAATAATCTCACTCCTGAAACTGGTTAGCTTGGCAACTCTGTATTATTACATATTTTACCACGTATGATAGCTGTCATGTGGGTTGAGATGGCCCAAATACAGAGTGGCCAAGTTGCCCAGTTCCAGCTCATCCAGAGGCATGATGGGGCCCACAGCATTGATTCCAATGGGTAAATTCAGGGACTATGAATACCATATTGTATTGCAATACAAATTTAAAACCAGAACTGGCAAAAAATCTCACTCCTTGGCAACTCTGCAAATACTACTTTCTTATAAGCAAATGAGGCATACATTCTACCTGACCCAGGTCAAACTTGCGTGTCTGAACTAGTCCTGGTTTCTGAAGTCCCTTTCTACTGCATTTGGGGAATTATTATCATGTTCTTTTTTAATAGAAAATAGGTGGACAAAGTCTTCAAATGAAATAGAAAGGGATGTAATTAAATCTGACTCAGTGAACCCATCAGTATTGCTCACATTCACAAAACTTGAATAAAATGTTCAATCTTTCCCAAGTGACCCATGTTTAATGGGTGATTTTTACATGGCGGAGATATACAGAGATCACTACAAGTTCCATTTGCTTAAGTTTAGAGTTGCCAAGAAACTCAGTTCCAGGAGGGAGATGTTTAGCCATTTCTGGTTTTCAGTTTGCAACGCAATGCAATATGATATTTGTAAACCCCGCATTTAAACATTGGAATCAGTGCTACAGGTCCCATAATGCATCAGAATAAGATGGTGAGAGATCCAGGGCTGGCTTAAAAATCTCACCTCTGGAACTGGGTAACTTGGCAACTCTGCAAGTACTATTTTTTAGGGAATGAGAGAGGATTTCTCTCAGTCTGACATTGATACAAAAGTTACTGATGGCCAGTTAAGAGTTTCAAGATTGCTGCTAATAAGCGGAAGTTGGCATTTCTAGTCAGCTCATTAGATAATTAATGAGTAAGGTGTTTGCAGAGTTGCGAAGTTACCCACTTCCAGGAGTGATATTTTCTGCTAGCCCTGGATTTCTAACAATCTCATTGTGATGCATTATGGGACCTACAGCACTGATTTCCATGGGTAAAATCATGGACTACAAACACCATACTACATTGCAAAAGCACATTTAAACCAGAACTGGCAAAAAATCTCACTCCTGGAACTGGTTAACTTGGCAACTCTGAGTTTGTGAAATCAAACCTTGTCATTAGCAAGTGTAACAGCTCTCCATCCCCCACCCCCGTGGACTGGTTTGAGCAGCTCCCAGGGCTACACATGGGTTCTACTTTGTGTGTCCCAAGGGATGGGGAAATATTTCTCTTCAAGGTCTTAGTAAAGAAAGTGCACCTACTTCCTTTGTGTCTTCAGTCTCCCAGAGTTACTGTTACCCAGATCCAGGAGTGAGACGTTTTGCTAGTTCTAGTTTTAAATCCTTGCAATCAGGGCATGCTGATATCATCACTAGGCTTCCGGGAAGTTCAAAAAGAGTGAGTTTCTGCACTTTGCTGGGTAGAGGGGGGCACCAGATTAGTTAGTCGCACAGGGCTTGGTATGTTCCTGCTTGCAATGCAGTGTGGTATTTGTAGTCCCTAATTTCATCCATTAGAATCAGTGCAGCAGGTCCCATAATGCATCAGGATGAGATTGTGTGACATCCAGGACTGGCTTAATATCTCACTCCTGTAACTGGGTAACTTGGCATCTCTAGTCTCCAGACTCACATCCAGATATGACCATCAAAAGGGCAATTCTGGTTAAAAGCAGAATTTATTGGGGGAATAAAATCAATTCATCTGTTGCTTCACGGATCATCAAATGGGAGACAATACGATAAGAAAAAAAGCTCAAATATTGAAACACTGCACATACAGCTCAAATTATTCTTTACAAGTTTCCTCTCTCCACAGGATCTGGATCTTTGGATGCAGATTGGCAGCTCCTCTTCTTCTGAGTGATTTCTGTTATTCTTCTGCAATAATATGTTAATCCACGGCTGTGCCTTCCTCAGATTTCCAGAGTTACCCAGTTCTAGGAGTGGATTTTTTTTTTTAACCAGTTCTGGTTTTACGTTTGCATTGCAATGCTTTATGGTATTTGTAGTCCCTACTTTTACTCACTGGAATCAGTGCTACAGGCCCCAAAATGCATAAAAATGAGATTGTCAGAAATCCAGGACTGGCTCAGAATCTCACTCCTGGAACTGAGTAACTTGGGAACTCTGAACTTTAGTCCTCCCTTAAAACTCTCCACTCTTAACCTGATCCCATTATCTGACCTCTGTGTAGCCACTTCAATGTCCCTTCTTCCAGCTTCCCTTTATTGTTCTGAAAGCTCCAAGCAGCTCCAGAAAACCTTTTGATACCACAGAGTTGCCAAGTTACCCAGTTCTAGGAGTGAGATTTTTTGCCAGTTCTGGTTTTAAATTTGCATTCCAATGTAGTATGGTATTTGTAGTCCCTAACTTTACCCATTGAAATCAGTGCTGCATGTCCCATAATGTATCAGGATGAGATTGTCAGAAATCCAGGACTGGCTTAAAATCTCACTCGTGGAACTGGTAACTTGGCAACTCTGGATACAGGCTTTATTCATCACCCAGAATAGCCTTTTTTTCCCAGCATCCAACCCCACTGACAGAGATCTTGTCAGAAAGAGGAAAAAAGCCCCCCCCCCCTCCAAAACCACTTCTTCCTATAACTTTTCCCCTGAATTTCTAAATTGGAAAACAAGCTAGAAAAATCTCCTCTAATTATGCTGTAAAACAGACTAGGCTGGACCTGGTGTTGGTTCAAGGTGTTAAGTCGTATACCCCCCTTAGCTGTCAAAATCTCTCTTTTAACTTTGAATTCCCTGCTCTTTGCCGCCCCCCCGTTGCCGCCTTTGGTGACTGCCTAATTTGCCTAATGGTTGGGCCGGTCCTGAATACAGATCCTGGAGCTAGGGACATCTCTACCTGTAGTGCACAGTGGCACCTTAAAAGGCATTTAGGGAAACCAGGGTCATAACAGTTGCCAGTTGCCTCCCCTCCCCCCACTTCCCTGCTATCCCACACCTGGTCCTCCTTCTCTCCGACCACCACCAGTGAACTCCACCACCTCATTTCCTCTTCAAATAAAACCTTCTGCTCCCTCGACCCTATCCCTTCTGCCTGGCTGCTTACCCCTTCTTTATCCCTCCTTCCCTACCTTCAAACTATGCTCAACTCTAGTCTCTCCACAGGAACCTTTCCTTCTCCCTGGAAGCACGCTCTAATCCGTCCTATCCTTAAGAAATCTTCTCTTGACCCCCTAGACCCTAACAACTATCGCCCAGTCTCCAACCTTTCCTTTCTTTCCAAGCTCCTTGAGAAAATCGTCTTTGCTCAACTATCTCACCATCTGGATTCTATCAATCTCCTTCACCCTCGTCAGTCAGGCTTTCGCACTGGGCACAGTGTTGAAACCATTCTCCTCGCCTTCACTAATTTCCTGCACGTGGCTCACGATCGTGGTGACATCTCGGTGGCGGTGGCTCTCGACCTTTCCGCCGCTTTTGACCTAGTCGATCACTCCCTTCTTCTCTCTCGACTTCACAATGCTGGTCTCTGTAGCACTGTTTTTCGGTGGTTCCACTCCTTCCTCTCTTCTCGGTCTGGCACTGTTCTCTCATCCTCTCCATCCGTCACTTCCTCCGACTCCTTTCCCCTATCCTGTGGGGTTCCCCAGGGTTCTGTTCTTGCCCCTCTGCTCTTTAATCTCTTCCTAACCCCTCTCACACTGCTAATTCAACAATTCAGTATTTCGGCTTTCTACTATGCGGATGACATTCTTCTACTATACCACACTTCCCCTCTGTGTCCCAATCTTGCCCCACTTGACTCCTGTCTTGCTGCTATCTCCAATTGGATGACCCAAAATTGCTTACACCTCAATCTTTCAAAAACCACTGCTATCTGGTTCCCGCATGGTCACCCTACCCCATCACTGGCACCTTCCTTCCCAGGTACCTCTATCTCTCTAGTTTCCACCTTTCGGTATCTTGGGGTTCTCTTCGACTCTGATCTTTCTTTTTCTGCCCACGTCTCACATGTCTCAAAAACTTCCTTCTTTTACCTTCGTCAGATTCGTGCAATCCGCCCCTTCCTCTCTCCCTCTGCTCTTGCTACCCTCCTGCTATCTTTGGTCATCTCCCGGATTGATTTCTCCAATTCTGTTTTCTCAGGCATCACCAAGTTCCAGCTGACACGCTTACAAAGGATCCAGAATACCGCTGCCCGACTTGTGTCCCACTCCTCCTCTAGAGACCACGTCACTCCCCTTCTGCTTCGTCTTCACTGGCTTCCCATACCCTTCCGTATCCAATTCAAACTTCTCACACTCGTTCATAAGGTCCTTCATACCACCACCCCACAATACCTTGCTGATCTCATCCACTTTCATACTCCTCGGCACACCCCTCGGTCCTTTCACCTCAATCGCCTTGCACTACCCCGTCCATCACAGGCCCACCTTCATTCCACCCGCTCCTCAGCCTTCTTCTTTGTAGGTCCCGCCCTCTGGAACTCCCTCCCCGCTACCCTCCATCTTGAACCACATCACCCCACCTTCAAACGTGCCCTAAAGACCCACCTATTTACCCTCGCCTTTGACCTTCCCCCTTCCCAGCCTTAGTCTCTCCCCTGGGTCTACTACTCTTTCCCTGTTCTCTTTTCTCTGTCCTATTATTGAGTTGTAACTTCTTTTCCTTTCTGGCCCCGAGCCTTACTGTATTGTTGTTTTTTTCTATTGTACACCGCTCTGTTTACCCTGAAGGGCGGTTAAGTAAATAATAAACATAAACATAACGTGTCAATAAAAATAGACAGAAAAGTTTTATAAGCATCACCTTTATATTAATGGATCAGATTAAAGAAAATGGTGTTTTTTATATGGGGTTTTCATTTTGAATTAATGAAAATTGATACTCAGATGAGGTGTACGTAAAATATGTCAACAATATGAACTGTATGTGTATTTACATACTGCGTACACATAGCATCACTATAGAAATGCTAAGTAGTTGGAGTCAGTCCTGTTCACCAAGCACAACACGGCAGAAATCTATTAGGGCTCAGTCTAATTGCACCCTACATCTGTGGACGTTAATAAGGTCAGTTTGGGACTTCTGCACATATCCTGCATGACTTGTTATTTATTCCTGGACTATATCTTTTTTTTGAGAACTGGATTTTTTGTGATAGATTTTGGTCATGGCTATCACAGATATGATATAGCACCCTTCGAGGTACAGCTCAAAGCTGTTTATATTTAAAACAAGGGATATAGCAATGCAGTAGAGGGCAAAGGTTGGTAGCCGGAGGATGAAAGACAAGGGAGGAATATAATTTACTGGAGAAGACATAAAGGCAAGTTGCAGGGAGCAGGGGACAGAGGATGGAGGGAACTGGTTGCCCGATGCTTGTGTGAAATGCCAAGCTGTAAGCCTGGATCTGAGCGCAGAGCAGGTGCAGTAAAATCTTGGGGAAGGGGAATGGAGCGAAGCAGTGCAGCTTGATAACAGATTGCACTCCATACAAATCCTAGACGGGGGTTGGATGATCAAATGATTCTGCTGTGATGATCTCATGCATTAAGTAGTCAATGATTTGTCAGAAGGGTCCAAAACACCAGTGATAATATCTTAAATTTAATCCTGGATTGAGCTAAGGTGGAAAATTTGGACTAGATGGGAGTTGGTGATGGTTTGCATTTAAAGACAGATGTACATATACAATCTTTACTGCAGATTGTGTATGTACATCTGTCAGGAGGATGGCTATGTATGAGCCATTATTTATTTATTTGCTGCTTCCCAGCAATAGCTCTGTTTACTAAAATATTGCAGTAGTGCTCTACACGGCAGATAAAGACCAGCATGGTCCATCTAATCTGTACTGCAAAATGGCAAGCGTGGGTGCACCCTCCCCATGCCTTTGTTTAGGGGTGTATCCACCGCTCCATGCAGGTCACCCCTATTTGTTGCGATATAAGAGATAGATATGCTTATTTTGATTTTATCCTGTTGCTGTAAAGGGATCCACTGTGTCTGTCCCATGCCATTATGAATTCTGTCACTGTGTTTGCCCCCACCACTTCCATCGGGAGGGCATTCCAAGCATCCACCACCCTTTCAGTGAAAAAGTATTTCCTGACATTTCCTTTCAGTTTACCCCTTGCAGCTTCATTTTAAACCCTCTAGTTTTACAGCTGCCCCGTCTTTGGAAGAGGTTTGTTTGTTCATTAATACTCTTTAAGTATCTAAAGGTCTGTATCATATCTCCCCTGTCTCTCCTCTCCTCTAGCGTATACAGTTTTCAAGTCTCTTCTCATACGTCTTCTGGCGCAGGTTTCAAATCATTTTGGTCGCTTTCCTCTGAATCGTTTCCAGTCTTTTTGTATTGTTTGTGAAATATGGTCTCCAAAACTGAACACAATATTCCAAGTGAGGCCTCACCAGCGACTTGTACACTGGTATTAGTACCTCCTCCTTTCTGCTGGTAATTCCTCTCTGTATGCAACTCAGCATCCTTCTGGCTTTGGCCACCACCTTGCCACACTGTTTTGTTAGCTTGAGGTCCTCAGAAACAATCACTCCGAGGTCTTTCTGGTCCGTTCACACCATTCTCTCGCCCCCTATCGCATACAGTTTCCTTGACTTTTTGCATTCCAAGTGCATGATACTGCACTTCTTCACATTAAATCTTAACTGCCAAACATTAGACCATTCTTCCAGCTTTCGTAGATCTTTCCTCAATCCACTCTGTTGCAAATTTGTGTGCCATTTGCAAAAAGAGACTTTTCCATTCAGTCCTTCAGCAATATCACTCACAAAAATACATTGAACAGTACTGGACACAGGACCGATCCCTGAGGCACACCGCTAATCACCTTCCTTTCACCTGAGTGAGTTCTGTTTACCATCACCTTCTGTCGACTGTCAGTAAACCAATTTTCTGATTCTGGGACTGATCCCCAGGCTGGTCAGTTTATGGAAAGGCCTATGAAGAACAGTCTCAAAGGTTTTGCTGAAATCTAGGTGGATGACATCCATCACATGTGCTCGATCTAGTTCTCTGGTCACCCAGTCAAAGAACTCAATCAGATTTGTTTGGCATGATCGTCCTTTGGTAAAACCATGTTGCCTCGGATGATGCAACCTATTGGTTTCTAGAAATTCCACAATATTTTCTTTCAAGAGCACCTCTATTACTTTTCCCACCACAGAGGTAAGGCTTACTGGCCTATAGTTTGTCACTTCTTCCCTATTACCACTTTTGTGAAGAGGTACCACATCAGCCGTTCTCCAGTCCTGTGGAAGTTCTCCTGCCTCCAAGGATCTATTAAAAACATCCCATCTGGTCCCATGGCCTTGTCCACTTTCAGTTTTGTAAACTTCAAACGCATCATCTTCTGTGAACGGTGTAGTATCTACTCCATTCCCATTTGTATATTTGTCAATCACAGGTGGTCCTCCTCCAGGATTTTCTTTAGTAAAAACAGAACAGATTCTCTCTCATCTTATGTGTGTGTATTCAACTGAATGTACAATGTTATTGCTTAAAGTGTGGAAAATATAAAGTGTTTAGCTTGTTTGACTGATGGAACAACATCAGTTGTATAGGCAGGAATCACTTGTAAAACAAATCTCTCTCTATTTGTCCTTAGCCTGCCTGTTGCTAGCTTGTATAAACACTATTGGCAGTTCCCTGCAGGCTTTTCCCACTAAAACCCTAAGAGAATAAGTTGTCTCTACAGCTTATCAAAGTATAATGGATTTTATATTTACTATTTCTGATGACCTATGGGGTGTTAAAATACAATTTCTGAATGTACTTTTTTATGGCAGTAGGAGGCTAACTGTTAAGCCATACTTATATGATTATATGTGCTGGAAAGTAGTTCAACATGAAAATAGAAGATAAGTGCAGTCATTATGCTGACTGTCGTTGGCAAGAAAAAGAAAATGCCATTTCTGTGTATGCCATTGTCCTTTTTAAGGACAGTTAAGTGTTGGAGCAAACTAGTAAATGATTCTGTAACTGGCAAGGGCATAATGATTAGATATGTATCGTTACTTTTTCTTGTTTACACACATTGTTTTAGAAGACTGTAGATTTATAATTTTCTCAATTATTTTTGGGTTAACAGAAGCCGGTTTTGGAGTCTCCCTACATAGACGCACATCATCGAGTTTGCACTTACAATGAGACAAAACTGGTTACTGTGAAGTTACCAGATTGTGGCCCCGAGGTTGATCCCTTCTACACCTATCCTGTTGCCATCAGATGTGACTGCGATGTATGTTCCACGGCATCCACTGAGTGTGAAACGCTCTGAAGGCCTTCCCTAAAATATTTAATGCATAGATGTACCAGCACTCCATTGAATGTCTGAACGTTTCCTAGTGCCTCCAAGTCTGAAGGACTATCATACCTGTAAAAGCATTATTAAACATATCTCGATGAACATATGGACTGGAATGGCAAATGTTTTTGATGTGTGAAAATTTTGATGTAGAATTGTTTACATCTTTATTCTCTTTGGGCCCTTTTACTAAAGTGCATTAAGCAATTAGAGGGTGATTTTATAACAGGGTGCTCAGGTTAAGTGGGCTGGAAGGCATCTATTCTGCATCTATTTTATAAAGAGAAAAAGAGACCAGGCTTGAATCCCACTGGCATGCCTTTGTGACCTTGGGCTATTCACTTAACCCTCCATTGCCTCAGATACAAATTTAGATTGTTAGCCCTCTCAGGACCGGGAAATACCTATTTTACCTAGGGCCAGCCTCTCCACCATGCGCACTAGGCAATTGCGTAGGTTAGAAGATCATGGTAGGCTGCACAGCGACGGCTTCTTTGAAGCAGAAACTCAGCACCATGGTGGGCCTTAAAGCACCTGTGTGCATGTATGCAGTCATAGCCTGCCATTCCTGTCCTCTCCAAGAGGATGGGGCAGGAGGGGTTAAGGGTGGCAGACTACGGGTGCATACATGTGTGCGAACACTTTAAGACCTGCCACAGTACTGAGCTGTCACTTCAAAAAAGCCATTACTGTGCCAACCACTTCTCCACTTAAGAAGCTGGATGCCAGGGGCAGTGTGGGCACCAGTGGCATACCCAGGGTGAGGCATTGGGAAGCAGTGTGGCAAACTTATCCTAAAACTGGCTTGCCACTGCACTGTCTCCATGGGCCCACTGCTCTCCTCTCCTGGCTGAAGTCTCGTGATTTGTGAGACTTTGGCTGGGAAAGGAGAGTGGTGGGCCCACGGAGACAGTGCAGCAAGCCAACCTTAGGGTAAGTTTGTTTGCTGCACTGCCTCGGGGGGAGGGGGGGTGTTATCTGGCTGAATCACGGCACTGTGTGCCAGCCACATGGGGGTGGCGAGGGGGCTAGGTACACCCAGGGGCGGCTCAAGGCAATCTGCTGCCTGAGGCGAGGGATGAGATGGCGCGCCCCCCCCCAGTGTGTGCCCCCCCATGCCCCAGCGTGCGCCACCCCCACCTCCCCCAGCGTGCGCCTCCCCCCCCCCCCCCCAGCGTGCGCCCTCCTCCCAGGGTGGGGATCTTTCTCAAAACTCCAGTCAGGGATTGAACCAAAACTCCACTCAGGGATGGAACCAAATCAAAAAGTCAATGAGATGATGTGGAGCAAATTGAAGATGTTCACACACCAAGGAACTAAAAGAGAGAGCGAGAACCACAGCAGTTTATAACTCCAAATTATAATTCATTTGTATTTTGTTATAAACTGCGTTATGGTGCTTGCTTTTTCTTCTTGAACACACATTTTGCATTCACAGAACCGCCTCCTCAACAATGGGTGCAGAGCAGAGGTAGGACATTCACCCACAGAACTCAATATATTAATAAAAAAAAAATCTGATTCTGGTCATCTCACCAACAACAAACATTCTCCAGTACCAGGCATATTGGGAACTAATATAAAACCCTACTAAAGTCACTAAGATCTGCAAGGCCAAAATCTACCACACCATACCAGCATACACTTCCAAAACTCATACAATAAGGGGCTACCAAGAAAAAAGCAGCACTATAAACACTGCAATGGGCCGCAAAACATCCATACACCTATTTGAAAAGCTGAACAAGTCAAATTACTACAGTACAGATCCCTATGTACAAACTCCATGTTAACAGAACACCTGGCCTTGGTTGCACACTCAGAACACAGACCCTCACCAAGTACAGAATAAGTGACCACAACCTAAAGCAAAAATAAAAATATGTAGACGAAAATGAAAATGAAACCCCAAGAAGCCAGACTCCGCATGCGGTGCCACACCAGATAAGAGATACTGTTCCCCATACTTTGTGAAATATAGATAGCAAAGTCCAATCACTAAAATGAAAATAAAATTATTTTTTTCTACCTTTGTTGTCTGATGATTTTTGATCATGCTGGTCCCAATCTGAGGTTTCCGTTTTCCTCTATCTTCTTTTAGCTCTTTCTATGGTCTATAGTCCATCTGCCATTTCTTGTCTCTCCTTTTGCTTTCTTCATTTTCTTCCATCAGCCTTTTTTAAGTCCCAGTAACTCTCCCTAGTATCAGCCCCCTTTATAGCCTCCCCTCCCAGTACCAACCCCCTTACCTTCCCAGTACTGCCATCAGTCTCAGTACCCCCTTGTCTGCTCCCTTCCAGCTACCCCCCTTGTCTGCTCTCTTCCAGGCCCCCCCTTGTCTGCTCCCTTCCAGGCTCCCCCTTGTCTCTTGTCTGCTCCCTTCCAGACCCTTGTCTGCTCCCTTCCAGGCTCCCCCTTGTCTCTTGTCTGCTCCCTTCCAGACCCTCCCCTTTTCTGCTCCCTTGCAGGCCCCCCTTATCTGCTCCCTTCCAGGCCCCCCCCTTATCTGCTCTCTTCCAGGCCCCCCTCCTTGTCTTCTCTCTTCCAGGCCCTGCCCTCCCCTCCCCTCCCCCCCCGGTCTGCTCTCTTCCAGGCCCTCCCCTTGTTTGCTCTCTTCCAGGGCCCCCCTCCCCCCTTGTTTGCTCTCTTCCAGGCTCCCCCACTTCCCCCCCTTACCCCCTTGTCTGCTCTCTTCCAGGCCCCCCTTCCCCCCTTTTCTGCTCTCTTCCAGGCCCCCCTCCCTTCCCTGCTCTCTTCCCTTCTCACCGATTCTTCATTAAAAATAAAAAAAATCAGCCGCAGGAAAATTTCCCCGTTCCCACGGCACTGCTTTCAAACGGCTGTCTGCTGAGTCGCGTGGAGCCGGCGGGACCCGAGGTCATCTCTTCCGCCGCCCTTACGCTTCCGCTGGAAGCGAAAGGGCGGCGGAAGCGATGACCTCGAGCCCCCCCACCCCGCCGGCCCCACGCAACCCAGCAGCAGACAGCAGTTTGAAAGCAGAGCCACGGGAACGGAGAAATGTTCCTGCGGCTGCTTTCTTTGATTTTTAATGATCCTGTGTGGCGGTTCTACCCTAGGCAGTTTCTAGGGAATGGCAAATCAGTGCTGCCCCCTAAAAACTGCCGCCTGAGGCCATCGCCTCAGTTGGCCTAATGGTAGAACCACCCCTGGGTACACCACTGGTTGGCATAGTGGGGTGGGCATCATGAGGGGCAGGGTGGCAGCATGGTGGGCCTGCCTAGGGAGGGATAAACCCTTGTACTGGCCCTAATTGTGCTTATCTAACTCGCCTTGAACTACTGCTAGAAAGATGGGAGCTGAATGCTACTAAATAAAGTAAATAGATATAAAGCACCATCAGAAGTCATGCAGAGTTTGCGCCTGTATTGCAGGCACTGATGTTATGCAGGTGTAATGTCTGCACATCGGTTAGTGAAGTGCACACGTAAATTCAGATATTTTATCATTTACACATGCATTTTGTGATTCTGCCTGTGCCCCAGCAATGCCTTTAATACAAGTACGTGTGGGCATTGCCATCACGTGTACTTTTACGTTGGTTGCAGTGTTATATGAGTCATTTTATGCAAGCATATTGCCAAATACATGTGAAAATGATGTTATAAAATGACCCTCTTATTGAGGAAATCAGCATGTGATGTTAGCATACACTTAGGGACAGGTTTGCTAAAGTGCACTATGATTTTGTAGGTAGCGCACGTTGACAGTAGAAATCAGTGTTCGGTATGTGCAACTGTCATGCGCTACCTGTTGGGAGTGTGTGCAACACAGCCACAGCAGATGCTGCACTGATTTGAACCCTAACGCGTGCCTGCGCCATGCCCACATAAGGTAGGTGCACATCACCCACTGAGGTGGCATTAAGTGCACTCGCACTACTTGCAACATTGACTGTGAACAAGCGCTGTGCAGACAACACATGCGCTCCACTCCTGCCCCTTCCATTTTGCTTCCCATTGTGTGCAATGCAGATAGCACAGAATTAACTCCACGCTGTCTGTTTATGACCCTTTAGCGCACATTAATAGCTAGTACAGCTTCGTAAATATGCCTCTTAGTACATAAATAAATAAATAAAATAAAATACCTTGAATCTACTCTGGGGCCAGCCCTGGGAGCAACACCACTGTGTTAACTGTTGGGGGGACATGGAAAACATATTCTTGGCAGTTAATCCACACTAACTGCACATTTTGTTCACTCTCTGCCCCTAACCCACCACTTACCATCCAAACGCACAAAGCACAGCTAGCGTGGAAATCAGGCCACTCTAACTGTGCTCGCCCCTGCTAATTATTATCATGGTTCACAGCAAGGGATTAGCACATGCTATAACTCATGTTAACTACCTAGCATCCTTTAGTAAAAGACCTCATTTATTTACAATAAAGGCCCAATATGGCATTCGATTAGTGCTCCCAGGATGATCTGCTACTATATCACTCTCACAACAGCCCTACAGGCACCACACACTTACCTAACATTTTAATCTCTACCCTATCAGACCATCCACAAGCACGCTACCTACAAACAACACCCACCAGACTTATTCGCATACAATGTTCCTCACATATTTCAACACAAAACCCACCCACCCAAGCCCCCCCATAACTATAGGCATTATAAATGCAAGATCCATATGTAACAAGACAAATACTATTATCGACCACATACAAGACAACCACGTTGATATCCTTTGCATCAGTGAATCATGGCTAAAGAGTTCCGACCAAGTCATCTTGAATCAAGTTACGCCCCCCACATTCATGGCATTCAACTGCCCCCGTACTCACAAAAAAGGAGGTGGAGTACTCATCCTAGCCTGAGCAGACTTGAAGCTCAAGACATCCAGATCCATGAACTCCGACTGCTGTGACATTATCAGCATAGAAAATAAATACTTATCCATCTGCCTAATCTACAGAGCTCCAAATACCCCCTCGGAAGACACAACCAACATTCTTGAATCCATATACTCAGCGAACTCTCCGCAGAAACCACTTATAGTACTAGGAGACTTGAACCTTACATCCACAACTAACAAGGAGGAAGCAGCCTTTCACAAAGCTATGGACTCCATTCTATTCAAACAAATTCTCACAGGTCCTTCTCATCACTCTGGCTCCACCCCAGATCTTATATTTGCCCCAGCAAGCATACTATAGCATGGACACATAACATCACCACCAACTACCCCCATATCTTGGTCAGACCACCATGCCATACTCTTCAAACTCCACCTCAACAAACAAAAAATCTCAGAAAACGGACAATCCTACCAGATGCTTCAAAGCATTTGATAAAGAGCAATTCCTCAGCGACATCCTTCAATTGCTGCCCCAGGACTTTACCAAACTGGATGAGGCTGTCAATATCTGGAATACAACCATCAATGCTGCATTGAGACTCCCAACTTGAACCATCTCACACCACAAAGAAAGCAGGACAAGGTCAGCTCCATGGTACTCCACTACAATAAGAGAATCAAAAAGGAAACTATGTCAACATGAACATCAATGGCGACATGACAAGACTGAAAGTGCACTAAAGCAATACAAACAATGCAACAAGAATACAACATCCTAATCAACAAACTTAAACAAAAATATCACATTAACCTCATTCTAAAAGCCTGCAATAAACCCAAAGAGCTCTTCAACATCGTACGCACTCTAACGAAGGACCCAACTCTGAAGAATGAAAACATGATACACCCTTAAACCTTTGCTGACTACCTCTTATCCAAGAACAAACCCCTTCAAATCACACTTTACAAGTACACTTCCATAACTGATATCCCCTCTATCAGTGTTCGTCCCATCATCCCAAGCCACTTGAATAACTTCAACATCCCATCGACTGAACAAATCACCTGTATCATAACCGATCTGAACAGAAGCAGAGCACCATCTGATCCCTGCCCGGTAACGTGGATCAATTCTGCCAAGGAAGACCTAATCAAATACATCCAAAAGATAATAAGCACCTCACTTACCCAGGGGTACATGCCCCTGGCACTCAAGCAAGCCACCATCTGCCCTGTGCCAAAGAATACTTCACCCCACAGCACCGACCCATCAAATTACCGCCCAATATCCAGCCTCCCATTCCTTTCCAAAATCATTGAAAAGATTGTTCAGGGACAGCTTCAGGACCACATTGACCTACATGCCTCTCTGGATCCCACCAACATGGATTCTCTCCAGATTACAGAGTAGAGACACTACTCATCCATCTTTTTGATAATCTGCTCAAAGGAATTGACAACATAAGGAAAGGATTTCTGCTTACCATGACAGTAGTAGCACACCTACTGCCTCCCCACTGCACCCTGGCTCAGGAGTTACCTATGCGTGGCTGACTCATAATGCTTGTCCATGGAGAAAGTGAGGTGTCTTGCTACATCAAAGGCTAACACACCTTGTTAATGAAGACGTGCAGTTTATTTACAAACAAAGCAAGGATACTTATTCAGAAAGGCAAGTAATTCTCTTAGTTACACATGAGTAGTTAGAAAGGATAACTAGAAAGCAATTATTTACAGGAGAATAATACATCATCGATAGAGTTATGAGATATTGCAGCTATTTACAGAAGAATAATACTTCACCAAACTGGCATCATGCAGTCCTTTACACATCAGCTGGGAGAACTCAGCGGAGGCTGCAGAAGTCTTGGACTCTTCATGCATGACATGAGCCTGGCCAAGCAGATCTATGCTCTCTCTATTCTGGATTTTCTCTGTACTTATATAGGCACAAATGTGTTGCAGCCAGCTCTCATACATGAGCTTTTCCCTACAGATATTCTCCACCCCATCCACCTTTGCTTGACCAGTCCCTCTCACACCTCTGTTTGCTCCCAGCCTTTGATTTCCGGGCAGGCTTCTGACAATGCTCAAGGGAGACAACCCCCATGGTTTTAGAAGTTCAGAACTCCACAATTACAATTAGGTAAATAGTTCTTATCAATTGATCTACATCTGCTAAGAGAATTGTTCAAAGGCCAGGAGAAGAATTCTGTCTCACTCACCCTAGGATATTTGCATTAGTTAGAAGATAAGAAGTGTTCTGTCTCCCTCTCTGGTCTTCCGGTATCTTTCTGTAGTTATGTAAATACAGCTTTGGTCTCTGGGCTAGCAAGCTGGCTCAGCATGATTTCTCACAGACAGAATGGCTCAAAGCAGAATGTCTCAAGAGTTCAATTTCCTTGCAAAGTTCAATATTCCTTGCTGATCCAAATAAATCTTTAATTAGTAATACATTCCACCCGTGGATCAGCAAGGATATTGTACGTAAGCAATGGCTGAATTGCCTTTGTAATTCATTTAGAAATACAATAATAATAACATGGGATAAAACATAGTGGATAACAATGAGGTAAATGCTTGAGAGGACAAGAAGTCACGGTATTAATTAGGTGATATTTTCCCAAGATATCTAATATACCATTCCCACCGGCATTACAATTGCCAAAGCCAAATGGCTTGTAGATCTCAGTTACTTCTATCAGTTCCCCATGCAGTGTGGGACTCATTTCACCTGCATATTCAGGACTGTTTCTACTGTATATCTGCCCCATGGATTTCAATCTACTAGTCATATATTGAGGATAGTGGAGCGAGTGGTGAGGGACTAACAACCTCAATAATATTACAACTACTTCTCCCTCCACCAGCTATGAATCTGGTCTTTCATATTTTACCCAAACGTTTACACTATTGACCACCCGTGGATTCAAAAAGCAGTATGAGCAGGAGAAAGAGAAACCACAGCAATAACTAAGATCTGGGGAACAGGTGACATAAGCAATTGGGCACATGATGTTCATCAGAAAAAAATCGGAGATACTAGAATTACAGTTACTTTCCAAGGAAACAATAACAATACATAAGACAAAAAAAAATCATTCACAAAAGTTCACAAAAGCCCCCAATCAGTCCACTTTCAGATAATTTGGGCCTGCTTCTCAGCAGTTCTTCAGGACTTCGTAGTGTATTTCACCTTTCTCTGAAGTTCAAGCTTGGCCTCTCTCAAAAGTTGAACCTCTCATTCTCATAGGTGGACATCTTGGCCCTTCTTTCAATGTGAGACACTGATGCAGATAGGGACTCCCTCACACATTTCTGCGGTGTGTAGTTCAGATTTCTTGGGATGGTTTGATCTGTTCCATCTGGATTATGGCCAATTTCCTCTGCTGGAATCTCTGGACTGCAATTGGTGACATGGCTCCAGGCCTCGTTCAGAAGAGCAGCACCAATATTAAATGAAAAGACTAAATATTCTAGATTAGATTTCACAATAAGATAAACTTAATTTCATCCATATTTACTAAGATCATATCCTATAAATAATAAATACTGCTTTATAAACTTTCAGTGGTCTACCAGTAACTATCTCGTATGGTGTCAATCTTGTCTCGCAGTTTGATTAACTCCTTGTCTCTCTATCACTGGAAATTCATTTGCTGGTAGGAAATATTCCATTATGCCCTTGACTGATCTTTACATGTTTACAGATCAGACAAGTTGCACACACGTGTTCTGCAATTTTGGCAAGTTTTAGAATTATACCAATTGTGTGAGAATTTGTCATCAAATCATCCCCCTTTGCCTCTGCATGCCTGGCCAGGACATACAGAGGAAAAGTGAGGCAAAAAAGCATCTGGAAGTACCACATGGCCAGTGTGGGTTTTCTAAAGCTCATCAGGGTGCAAGGTGCACCTAGCCTGTCTCCAAGTATCTATTTACAATTGTTGAGTATGACTTCCGGAATTGAAGCTTCTGGAGATGGCATAGTTGAATAAAGTGCTCATAATTTTTTTGTTTACATATTCATTAGGTAGATATGTCACTTCAAATTACCTTCATCAGTTTACTGTCTATCACAGTTTTTCCTTTAATATTCTACTTCATCCCTCACAACACTTTAACACTTGCATCATCCCACCAACTAAATATATAGGTCCTTTTCATGTTTTTTATACCATACTAATGTATCCTTATTTGGTAAGGCTGCTAAGAATATCAAACAACTGTTAAAAACTTAGTATTGGTGTAAACAAATGGTAGGCAAAAAATATAAATTTAAATTCTTCTCAATAAGCATAACAGTATGAGTAAACAGTGTCCCTTTCCCACTAACTTAATTGGTGTAGTTCTAAATGGACATATGTGCTCATTCTCAATAGCAACTGTCTAAACAATCTAGATAAAGTCCCTACAATATAAAACTATTATTTTGCAACATTTTATAACATCAATCCCAATAGAAAGAAATATGGCTCCTAACATGACAGCCCCATATCTCTCACGTATGACTTGAGTCTATCGTATACACTGTTCTCAGTGAGAGTGCTGTTGGACTGATCTTGAAATTGCAGTGTTCACAAGGATTTGTGTAAGCTACTCATTAATTATGGTGTCAAAAAGAGATCCTTTTGAGGTGAGAGATCTAAGGGGGTACAAGGCATTGGTGGTTGGGCCTCATGGCGATACGTCTTCAGGTTCTTCTTGGCCTGCAAGGCATTTGTGGCTGGGCCTCATGATGATCCTCGGGTTCTTCTTGGCCTATTCTCCCCTGCCTATTCATGTCTCTTCAGAGGCATAAATATACAAGGTTCCTGTTCTTCAGGCCTTTGGGGCCTCGAGGAGTCTTAGAGCAGTCAGAATTCTGGTAGCCCAGATCACACTTGAAGCAGCACATTTATTGTCTTTTCCTATCCTAGGCCGTGGCCTCACCTTTCTGCCTCTCTCTCTCATTCTTTTTCTCAAACCTCTCCTGGATCATTGCTGACAAGCAAGATTTGGTTTTATCCAATCAACTCAAGTTAATGTTATCGTTTTATTTGTAAATAATTTTACAAATATTCTCATTATTTTCTGGGAACTCAGTTCCATCTTTACTCTATATTTGCTCTATATGCTTGGGAACAAAGCAATTTCATATCAGCCTCTGTCCAAAATTTCAGCAAACATTAATATTTTACTCATCTTGTAATTGCTGTATGTGTACTGGACCTCTGCATAATGTACTACTACAACAAGTGTATTTGGTAACATAAGTGCAAGTGTATAAACTAAAGAAAATTAATATCTCAAAGTGCTGCAACATATATCTGTTTTCTCTGCAACATATATCTGTTTTCTCAGGAACTGTACTCCTGAAACTGAAATAAAAACTTTCAAAACAAAGTACACTTTTTCTCTGGACACCAACACGTAAAATTCAAATACAGAAAAACAGGTGAATTTATCCTAAAATCCAATATTGTAACAAATAAAACTGTGATGTTACTGTCCTGTTCATCAGTCATCAGCACAGAGCTTAACAAGGCAAAGTAATTACCTTGAATCTTACAGTTCAGGAAACAGGCATTCTCAAATGACATGAAACTGCAAAGAGGTGAATTCAAAATCATGCTTTGTCACATTTAAATAAAAACCTTATACCTGAAACTGGTATCAAACTGATCTGAAATGTTATCTTCAACACAGACAGCAGAACAAACAATAAGTCTCTCTTGTGTCCAGATTACTTCAGGCAAATGCAGATTACTATGTAGCTGAACAATTAATATATAGTTATAGTTGTTTATGGTTCTGTAAAATATAAACAATAACTATGCCCTCTTTGAGGTGCTTGCCACAATATATAAAATCCCCCTTTAACTTTTAAGTTTGCTTGAAAGCATATACCGTCAAAGACAAAGAATAGATGCATAACATACTAATGATAAAGATTAACCAGGATTTACCTTCTTATTTACTCAGGATTTAAATCATTTGCAAACTGGCTCAGGATGCCCCATTGTCCTGTCAGGGCTCTTAACCTCTACTTTGAAGGTCAAAGAGAAACAAAAACAGTTTCCTTAGTTTCATGCCTTGTTTGTTTGATCTAGTCACTTCAGCATCCAGGGACCATAAAATCTACTGGAGTAGCCAGTAATGAAAGAAAAACAGTATTCACTGCAAACAAACATTTGAACACAGAACAAATCAAAGCTTACAAGTGCTTTATACCTAACAGCCTATATGATCAGAGTTTCTCCTAAGTGAGCAACCAGCAATGAAAGAAAAGAAGAAAAAAAACAATATTCACTTTTGAACACAGAACAAATCAAAGCTTACAAGTGCTTTATACCTATCTGATCAGAATAAGATGTTTCTCTTAACCAGGGACCTTAAAAAAAACCAAGTAAAAAGTCTTCACTTCTTCATAATCTTATAAGGATTTTCCATAACAATTAATACTAACTCTACAGGATAGGCATTTTGTTCAAAGCACTGAAGTAAACATCTTTGCATCACAAGGTTACATATTTTCCTAAACAGTTTTTTATTATTTTTAGATCTCTTTTCCTTGGTTGCAGATCCAGCTGCAGTCATTTCCCTTATCAATTTGAAATTGAATTTGTAAAGTCATAATAACATGACAAAACTGATCTTGTATCAGTGGGTCAGAACTAATCAAACAGAATTTCTTAGCATCACCATGATCTATCATTAATCTCATGAATTTCCTTGCAAAGTTCAATATTCCTTGCTGATCCAAATAAATCTTTAATTAGTAATACAGTGGCTGACTCATAATGTTTGTCCATGGAGAAAGTGAGGCTACTTACCCTAACAGGGGTCTCCGTGGACAGCAGTATGAGTCAACCATGCCATCCCGCCTCCCTCCCCTGCATCGAGCCTGCTCGGCTGTGAAACCACTGAGGCAGGAAGGGCTGGGACCCGACACAGGAAGGGGAAGGACAGGAAGCTCAGAGGAATTTAAAAAACAAATAAAAGAATTTGAATTCCTCTGAGCTATTGGAGAGCTACTCCGGACCCAGAGGGTGACACACCTACGTGTGGCTGACTCATACTGCTGTCCACAGAGAACCCCTGTTACGGTAAGGAACCTCACTGACTGTTGCAAAGGTGAGGGTCTTTGTTCTAAGACTGAGACTTTAAGAGGGTAATTTTCCACATGTAAAGCTTGTTTTACACACAGAAAAGGACTTTCCTAAATTGTACGACTGCATACTTGCAGATAAAGTATGTACTCAGAAAATATGTGTCTGCTCTTATGCACTCTGAGCATAGGCGTTCCCAAGGGCATAGATGCGACGCACATGTGCATACTATATACACACATTTACACCACTTCTGGAACAGATGCAAATTTCTGCATTGGCATTTCTGTGCTATGGGAGCTGAATCTGGGAGCCTACTTTCATAATGGCATATAGGCACCTACATTGCCTTTATGGAATAGATTTGAATTAGGTGCCTTTTTGGATTTCTCAGATAGGTGTCCTGTAACAAAATCCTGCCCTAAATGCCAGCAGGATTTGGAGAGCTGAAAACTCTGGGTATGGGAGATAACAAGTGATAGAGGGACAAATACCAGGTGTAGTCTTAAGTTCTTCTTATACAACAGGGTTTTCCCTGATGACAGCAAAGAAATGCAGTTTTGTTCATTTTCAAAGATTTTTTATTTCATCTAAACACTTTGCTCCTACTTCAAGACTAATTGACATCTATGTGCATTAATACATATTAGCCATAACCTAGTCAGCCGAGTAATTTTAATCAGGATTATATATTATATAAGACTAGTGGAAAAGTCTGTCATAAAATTACAGGAAAAATAGATTGCATGTTTCCACTTCAGTCACTCCAGCAGTTAGTGTAGCTGGGTTTAGAAAACATTTGGATAAATTCCTGGAAGAAAAATCTATAAATCGTTATTAACTAAGTTGTTACGTGCCATTGAGTTGATGTCAACTCATATCTTAAACTGTGTTCAGTCTTTAGTCAGGTGGAGTGGCATCCATAGCTGCTGTTATTGTATCAATCCATCTCATTGCTGGCTTTCCTCTTTTGCGCTGGCCTTGAACATTGCCAAGCATGATGTCTTTCTCTAATGACCTTTGCAAGATGTGTCCAAAGTATGAAAGTCAAAGACTTGTCACCTGAGCTTCTAAAGAAAGCTTTGGTTTGATCTCCTGTAGTACCGACTGATTTGTTCTTTGGGCAGTCCATGGTATACACAGTATTCTTCGCCAGCACCATAATTCAAAGGCATTGATTTTCTTCCTGTCTTTCTTCTTTACTGTCCAACTTTTGCATCCTTTTAGGCTTGGGGAAATCCATTTCTTATCCATAGAGGGTAACCAGTATGGAATCTATCTACTATTTTTTGGGATTATGTTAGATAATTGTGACTTGGATCGGCACTGTTGGAAACACGAAACTGGGCTTTATTGACCTTTGGTGTGACCTAATATGGCAGTTCTGTTCTTACCAGCTCCACTTGGATAGATGGGCCTTGGTTCTGTGTTGTGCTGTGCTTTATCTGTCTTGCTATCTATAAGGTCTGTGGTCTACATGCAGTTGCACATGTACAGAATACCCCAACAATGACACAAGAAGCACACAAACAACTACCTTTTATATAGAGAAGAATGGAAATCCATTTCATACTTACACTTTTGGCATGCAAAGTCATCTTTTGTCACTCTTATTCTTATTAGATAATTTGCAGCTTTTTACATATTATAAAAGTGGAAGAGGCATAAAAGTCTTCCAATAGAAATCATGAATTAAAAAATCGTAACGGAGTGTAAAAAAGCATGGCACAATTAATCCTTAGGGATGGATGTGTGATATAAGGTAAAAACCAGAGGCAAAGCAGGGTATGTGATATCGAGGAAGGAAAGAATAAAGGACAGTCATTACCTGCCGCTGTTGTTTATGTGGATAGGAAGAGTTTAGGACATGATTCAATGAAGATATGAGTCAAACATCTAGATGGTAATAATTACACCTGAGAACCACTGATAAACGCAGCGAACGAGCATTAATCAGACATCTGGGATCCAATAATATTATTAAAATGTGCCTCATTTGGTTGATAAACTTCATGTGGAAAAGGCTTACATCTTTGAGGTCGCATTTAGATCCTAATCCCTTGTTCTCCTTGTGTCTCCTTTCCTATTTGAACCTTCCTTGTTTATCTTGTATTGTTCTGTCTGTCTTGATTAGATTGTAAGCTCTACGAGCAGGGACTGTCTTCTTAAGAACATAAGATATGCCATACTGGGTCAGACCAAGGTCCATCAAGCCCAGTATCCTGTTTCCAACAGTGGCCAATCTAGGTCACAAGTACCTAGCAGTTTCCCCAAAAGACAAGTTCCACAATGCTTGTATTGGGTCAAGCAGTGATATCCTGGGTCCCTTTTAATAATGGTTTATGGATCTTTCCTCCAGGAACTTGTCCAAACCTTTTTTAAACCCGGCTACACTAACAGCTTTTATTACATCCTCAGGTAACAAATTCCTGAGTTTGATTAAACATTGAGTGAAAAATATTTTCTCTTATTAGTCCTAAATAGGTTACTCTGTAGCTTCATTGCATGTCCCCTAGTCTTTCTATATTCTGATGACGTAAACAATCGATCTACGTTTATCCGTTCAACTCCATTCATTAATTTACCGACTTCTATCATATCTCCCCTCAGCTGTCTCTTTTCCAGATTGAAGAGCCTCAACCTTTTTAGCCTCTCTTCATAGGAGTATCCTTCCATCCCCTTTACCATTTTGGTGGCTCTTCTCTGTACCTTTTCTAATAACGCTATATCCTTTTTAAGATACGGCGACCAGAATTGCACACAATATCCAAGGTGAGGTCGCACCATGGAACGATACAGAGGCATTATAATATCCTTTGTTTTATTTTCCATTCCTTTCCTTATCATACCTAGCATTCTATTTGCTCTCTTGGCTGCCGCTGCACACTGGGAGGAGGGTTTTAAATCTTTTTCCTGGGTGGTGGTTCCTAATGTGGAACCTTGCATCATGTAACAATAGTTTGGGTTGTTCTTTCCTAGGTGCATAACTATGCACTTGTCCACATTAAATTTCATCTGCCATTTGGATGTCCAGTCTTCCAATTTATCAAGATCCTCTTGAAATTTTACACAATCCTCTTGGGTTTTAACAACTTTAAATAGTTTTGTGTCATCTGCAAATTTGATAACCTTACTCATTATTCCCATTTCCAGGTCATTTATGAATATGTTAAAAAGCAGCGGACCCAGCACAGATCTCTGGGGTACTCCACTATTCATCTTTCTCCATTGGAAAAACTGGCCATTTAGCCCTATCCTCTGCTTTCTATATTTTAACCAGTTCCTGATCCACAATAGTACACTGCCTCCTAACCCGTAACTTTTTAGCTTTGCCAAAACTCTGATGAGGGACCTTGTCAAAGGCTTTCTGAAAGGCGAGATATACTTTATCAACTGACTCACCTTTGTCCACCTGTTTATTCACACCTTCAAAAAACATAACAGATTAGTAAGACAAGATCTTTCTTGTCTAAAGCCATGTTGGCTGTCTCCCATTAAGTATGACTATCTACATATTCATAATTTTTTTCTTTATGATGGTTTCTACCATTTTTCCTGGTACTGACATTAGGCTCACTGGTCTGCAGTTTCCTGGATCACCCCTGGAACCCTTTTTAAAAATTGGCATTACATTGGCCATCCTCCAATCTTCAGGTATTACAGATGATTTTAATGATAGTTCACAGATTACTAATAGCAGGTCTGCAATCTCATATTTCAGTTCTTTCAACACCCTTGAATGTATACCATCCGGTCCAGGTGATTTGCTATACTTCATTTTATCAAATAGTTATAATACATCTTCCCAGTATATCAATATTTCTTTCAATTCTTCAGCAGTATCACCTTTAAATACCACTTCAGTCATGGATAACATCCCTACATCTTCGTCAGTAAAGACCGAAGCAAAGAATTCATTCAGTCTCTCTGCTATGGCCTTGTCCCCTGTTAGTGCCCCTTTTATCCCTCTATCATCTAATGGTCCAACTGTCTCTCTTACAGGTTTTCTGCTATGAATGTACTTGAAAAAGTCTTCATTATAAGTTTGTGCTTCCACAGCAAGCTTCTTCTCAAATTCTCTCTTTGCCTGCCTTATCAATGCCTTGCATTTGACTTGCCAGTGCTTGTGCTGTTTCCCGTTTTCGTCATTTGGCTCTTTTTTCTATTTCCTGAAAGATGCTTATTTGGCAACAACAGCCTCTCTGACCTCACCTTTAAACCATACTGGCAGTTTTTTGTACTTCCTTCCACTTTTCTTAAAGTGTGGAATACAGCTGGTCTGGGCTTCCAAGATAGTATTTTTAAATGACATTCAAGCTTGATTTAAGTCTTTAACCTTTGCAACTGCTCTTTTTAATTTTTTCTTAACTATTTTCCTCATTTTATCATAGTCTCCCTTTCGAAAGGGAAAAAGTAGTACTGTGGATTTCCTTACCATCCCTCCTCCATTAATTAAATCGAACATGATCATGCTGTGATCACTATTGTCAAGTGGCCCCAACACCCTTATCTCTTGCACCAGATCTGGTGTTCCACTATGGGCTAGGTCTAAAATGGCTTCTCGTCTGGTTGGTTCATGAACCAGCTGTTCCAAGAAGCAGTCATTTATTTCATCTAGAAACTTTATCTCCCTAGCATGCCCTGCTTTGACACTGACCCAGTCAATACCGGGGTAATTAAAATCACCCATTATTATTACTGTGCGGTAACTTTTGTTAGCTTCTCTGATTTCATTGAGCATTTCATCATCCATTTGTTCATTCTGGCCAGGCAGTTGATATGTTTGTACTGCGCTGCATATGCCTTGTAGCGCTATATAAATGATTAATAGCAATAGTAGTAGCAAAAGGGGAAAAAGATGCATCTAGGCCATGTCTTGCACATCAGGGAGAGCCAGTAGAGTGGATGCATTACCTTGCTGATGCTGGTCTTGAAGGCGATACTAAATGTACACAGTGTGGACACGGGGTGGAAGCCATTGCATTAATAAGGATGAAGAGAATTAAGCAGATAACAAGTCATATGAATTAATGGGTGGAGTGACTGCACCACTGCATGTTTCACATGGATACATTGCACTGATTTAAGGTTTATTCATAATTCGAATTTCCAAGCTAAAGAAAAAGCATCAGATCTATGCAAGTGACAAAAGTAGCAACAGCAGGATATACAAAGTTTGGGTGGATTATACATAATTAGGCTATGTACAGATCACATATTGAAAAAGCGAGAGGCGTGCGGAGGTCACAGGTGTCTTTATTAATTGATCCCCAACGCGTTTTGGCAAACACCTTCCTCAGGGGGTATGCAGCTTAAAAGATAAACAGATAATAAATAAATAATTAAACATAAAAATGATAGCAATAAATAAACAATAATAAGGTTGGATAAAGTACAAAGACAGAATGCAAAATAATAAAAACAGTGATCAACTAATAAAATAAAGTTGTATTATATCGTAAAAGTAATAATAATAATAATAATGATAAAAGTGATAAAACTTAATGCATAACAACACCCAAATAATGCTCTTTAAAAAAATTAAGAACAATAAGAAACAATAAAAACACACAATAAAAGCTATCAATAGGACCTAATGATATAAAACAAATAAATAGAACGCAGGACAGAGGGTAGCTCAGAGAACAATAGTAGTGTAAATATGAGAGGGACAGAGTACTAGTATACAACATATCAGTTGTTACTCTATAAAATAGGAGGATTACTTCTTATCCCTTAAGCTGAACACAGTGCCTGTCTCTCAATTAGTCTATATACATGCTAGTACTACAGACTTTGCCAGCCCTTTCCTGACCTTAGGGATGTATTGTTTTTATACAGACTTTTTAATCATTCAAGAATTGTTTTCAGTAGTAGGACGTTTTATTGCTTATCATTATTTAATCATGTTCCCTTCAATGAACATCAAAGCAAGATGGCACATGCACATATGATTGGATATGGTCTGCCCATCCTTCTTGTCCAAGTTCATTCCTTCTTTTCTGCTCATCACTCCAATTATATACAAATATATTTTTTAAAAAATAATATAATGCTGCCCCTCCTCTCTAATATGGTAGTTATGGATTTTAGTCTCCATTAGTCATTAGCACAGAAATAACTGCAAGATTATGTTGAATAAGCTTTTAGTTTTAATAGCTCCCTTTAGATGTTGCTCCCACTTCATTACGTAGCAATGAATTCATGAGAATAATGTTTTTATTTATTTATTTATTTATTTAGCAAACACTTATATACCGCTGCTTCCTACGATCAGCTGCGGTTTTCTTTACAGAATCATCATGTATCGTACAATACAATGAATTTTTAAGAATACAATTTTGATTAGAGCAATGATTACATAGCACACGGATTAGAGATTAGATACTTTTCACAACTTTAAATATACATTAGATTAAAAGGTGCGTGGGAGGGGGATATAATATACATATATACAGGATTACATATCAGTCGTCAATATGCTGCGTGTATTCCGAGTGTCATTATGGTGGGCAGAAGGGAACTTGTTGTGGTAAGGTGCTGTAATTAGGTTGGGTTGTAGTATGCCTGGAATAAATGGGTTTTGAGGTTCCTTCTGAATTCATTCAGGTTATTTGACATTCGGAGTTCAGAGGGGAGTTGGTTCCAGTGGATCGGCGCTGCATAGGTGAAAGCTCTGTTGCTTGTTTCTGTTTTAACGTATCTTATGCTGGTTGGGACACAGAGAGTGTTGAGATGTATGGTTCTTCTGTTCCTGTTGTGTGCTTGCTTAGTGATTAGGTTGCCAATGTATGAGGGCGCAATATTGTGAATGAGTTTAAACGTTGTTATGAGTAGTTTGTAGATGATACGAGCGGCTACAGGGAGCCAATGTAGTTCCATAAGTACTGGTGTTATGTGATCTGTGACCTTTTTTTCCATGATGATTCTTGCAGCAACATTTTGAGCCATTTGTAAGATATTTAGGGTGTTCTTTGGCAGCCCTTGGAGAATGGCGTTGCAGTAGTCCAGGTGTGGAATGATTAGCGCTTGTGCGACAGTCCTGAAGTCAGATTTTTCCAGGATACTGCAAAGTGGTTGGAGGACTTTTAATTTGTAGAAGATGGCTCGGTTGACTGTTCGGAGATGGTTATTCATCTTAAGGTTGTTGTCTAGTAGGACTCCTAGGTATTTTATTGCAGGCTTCGCATGGTATATGTTTTTGTTGAGGGTGACTGTGGTGGGTGGGGAGAAGTTGTTTTTTTTGGAGATGAACATGACCTCTGTTTTTTTGTGGTTTATTGACATGTTGTTTTGTTGAAGCCATGTTTGTAACATGTCAAGGCATTTTTCCAACGGAGTGAAATCTGGCTGCGTTGTGTTTAGGCGTGTGTACAGCATCACATCGTCAGCATAGATGTGGTAGTTGATGTTGCACTTCTGAAAGATCTGACAGATTGGTTTTATATACAGGTTGAATAGTAGAGATGACAAGGCATAACACAGCGGGATCCCAGTCGTCTGGTGGAAGGCAACAGCTTTGTCATTGTTGAATAGGACTTGTTGCATCCTATTGGATATATATGAGGTAAACCATTTTAGGGGGGTCCCTGTTATACCTATTGATGATAGGCGGTTTAAGAGGGTGCTGTGATGTACTGTATCAAATGCTGCTGAGATGTCTATAAATACAAGTATGAACATGTCATTTTTGTTCTCCAGACCCTTGAGGAGGTTGTCGAGGAGTGCTAGTAGCAGGGTTTCTACTCCGTGATGCTGACGGAACCCATATTGATGCATGTCTAGGGCTTTCCTATCGTCAATGTGATCTTGCAGCTGCTGCTGGACTGCTTTTTCAATCGTCTTTGCTAAGAAAGATATACTCGAGATTGGCCTATATGATGCAGGATCATTTTTGTTGAGTGATTTGTTCTTTAGGATGGGCCTTATAAGCGATCTCTTGAGATAGGTAGGCATTACACCTTGTTGAAGTGACTGATTGACAATGTGGGTGATTGGTTTTGCTATTTCATTTTTAGTTGCTTTTATCCATGCCGCAGGGCATGGGTCAAGAGGGGAGGTTGTGGATTTTAAATTGGTTATGATGTTTATGACCTGTTGTTCTTTTAATTGGTGAAAAGTGCTCCATTCTGCTCTAGATTCTGTATGCGGGACCATGTTGGTTTTCTGAGGGGTGAGTGTTAAAGACATATTGTGATCTGTGGCAGTGGGTACTTGCGGGTTAAGTTTCTTGGCGTAGTGGTCTGCAATCGTCTGAGCTTTGATTTCGTTTGTCCAGTTGGTGTCCTGGGAGGTTTTAGTGAGAGATTTGACAAGTTCAAATAGCTCTCTGGGTCTATTAATGGCTTTATTGAGTAGGCTAGTGTGGTGATTCTTTTTTGCCTGGTTGACCTCATTCTTGTATTCCATGAGTAGAGTTAGTTATAGTCGCTTGCATTCCTCGGTTTGGGCTTTCCTCCATTTTTTCTCTAGCCTGCGTAATTCCCTTTTCAGTTTGCACAATGTAGGGGAGTACCAAGGTTCAGTTCTTGTTCTTGTTGTTGTGTTTGTGGTTGTCCAGTTTGGACTTGCTGCTGCTTCGATCCTTGAGTTCCATGTGTCTACCAGCTTATCTAGATCCGTGAGAGTGTATTCGAAGCACGAGGATATAGATGCTACCAGTGTTTCACTGTTGAATTTTCGGAACTTCCTTTGTGGTATTTTTGTGTCGCCTTGATGTTTCTCCTTTGTGGTTGGTAGTTGGATTTCCAGTTCGATTAGGTAGTGGTCAGACCAGGGGACTTGCGTTACTCGAGTTTTAGGTTTCCGCATTTCATTTAGTTGTGTGTTGGATGATATGAACACTAGATCTAGGGTGTTGCCTTTGTTATGAGTCGTTTCCTGAATAATTTGGTTGAATCCGAGCTGGTCCATTGCTTCAAGGAAGGTAACGGCCTGGGTGTGTGGTATGGAAGGAAGGTTAAGGTCTCCCAGTATAATTCGCTGTTTCTTTACTGCAGAGGTTGAGATAATTTCTAGTGCCGTGGCCAGGTTATCATGATGGGGTGTGGGGGGCCTGTAGATTAAGCATATTGTTAATGTTTTATTCTCAATCTTGAGTATATCTATGCCCTCAGAAGGAGCAAGGGATGTGTTTGTTAAATGAAGGGAGGCTCTGGCGAGGATTAGGACTCCTCCACCTCTTCTGTTAGGACGTGGGCAGTTGAACATTGTATAGTCAGGTTGGGTTAGTTGGTTTACTATTGCTGGGTCGGTGTCAGTGAGCCATGTTTCGGTGATGCATAGAATATCAGGTTTGTTGTCAGTCATGATGTTGTGTATGATGTGTGTTTTATTTCTGATAGATCTGGCGTTGATGAGGCAGATCGTGATGGGGGATTGTGGATTTTGGTATGGGTGTTGGTGTTTGCTTTTATGAGCTGAGGTTGCTGGTTTTCGTTGCTTTCTTTTTGGCTTGGAGCTGTGTTTATTATGTGGTTTGCCTGGGTTTTTAGATAGAGTGTTTGGGTCTGTTTTATGGCTTTTCATATCGGGGGCAGGGTAGCTAGTGTGTAGCAGGGGGATAATTGTTAAGGGTATTGGGCTATGGATAAATATTGGTTGCCATATTATTGTCTGGTAGTGTGGCGTGTGTGGTATATATGCATTTGTGATACGTGTTAGGTAGGAACAGAGAGCAATGATTAGGGTGATGGATGCCATGCTGTGATAGACCAGATTTCAACTGAAGTACTATTGTAATGTTACAGACTTACACAGATTCAAATGCAAAAACTATTGAATGTTACAGATTTTCTGGTAAGGCTAGGTATGAGTGATCATGGACAATATAGCAGATGCATACACTATAGCAGATACATACACTGTTACACTATTGAAATCATTTGCCTCACTCTGAAACCCTTGAAATCTTCCAAGACGTTTGGATAGACTAAACAGAGGTTAAAATGACTACAGAGTATTAAGCACAAGAAAAGTTCAGTACATAACAAAAATGGCCAGTATGTGAGGCTGCTATTGTTCTAAAGTATGGGTAATGTATCGGTGCTTTATCGGTCGGTTGCAGTGGTTAAGCTGTAGCTCAGAATGAGTGTGTAGTTCAGTAGTGAAGCGTTTACCTGGACAGTGTTGAGGGGGCTCTTGTAGGATGGTGTTGTTGCTTCGATACTCAGTGGCTCATGATGGTCGCGTTGTCGACGGTAGTTGGTGCTGGCGAGCTCAGACCCAGTTAGGGGAGCTCGAGCCAGGTGAGGTCGCAAGTGCCTAGCTTTTGGCTGAGTTCCAGTATGTTTTCTTTCAGTTCCTGTTGCCTTTTTGGGTTTGTCGGGCCGCGCCCTCTGGCGAGGCCCTCAGGCGCGGGCCCGCAAGGCGCGGGCGCGCCCGGTAGGGACGCCGCTTTTGTGCTGATCGGGGTGCCTGCTCCCACTGCCCGGATTGGGCAGGAGTCCTCCCACTGTCCCGATTGGACAGGAGTACACCGGGGGAAAGCTCAGCAGTTTAGCGGCTCCCTCGGGGTAGGGACGCCGCTTTTGTGCTGATCGGGGTGCCTGCTCCCACTGCCCGGATTGGGCAGGAGTCCTCCCACTGTCCCGATTGGACAGGAGTACACCGGGGGAAAGCTCAGCGGTTTAGCGGCTCCCTCGGGGTAGGGACGCCGCTTTTGTGCTGATCGGGGTGCCTGCTCCCACTGCCCGGATTGGGCAGGAGTCCTCCCACTGTCCCGATTGGACAGGAGTACACCGGGGGAAAGCTCAGCGGTTTAGCGGCTCCCTCGGGGTAGGGACGCCGCTTTTGTGCTGATCGGGGTGCCTGCTCCCACTGCCCGGATTGGGCAGGAGTCCTCCCACTGTCCCGATTGGACAGGAGTACACCGGGGGAAAGCTCAGCGGTTTAGCGGCTCCCTCGGGGTAGGGACGCCGCTTTTGTGCTGATCGGGGTGCCTGCTCCCACTGCCCGGATTGGGCAGGAGTCCTCCCACTGTCCCGATTGGACAGGAGTACACCGGGGGAAAGCTCAGCGGTTTAGCGGCTCCCTCGGGGTAGGGACGCCGCTTTTGTGCTGATCGGGGTGCCTGCTCCCACTGCCAGGATTGGGCAGGAGTCCTCCCACTGTCCCGATTGGACAGGAGTACACCGGGGGAAAGCTCAGTGGTTTAGCGGCTCCCTCGGGGTAGGGACGCCGCTTTTGTGCTGATCGGGGTGCCTGCTCCCACTGCCCGGATTGGGCAGGAGTCCTCCCACTGTCCCGATTGGACAGGAGTACACCGGGGGAAAGCTCAGCGGTTTAGCGGCTCCCTCGGGGTAGGGACGCCGCTTTTGTGCTGATCGGGGTGCCTGCTCCCACTGCCCGGATTGGGCAGGAGTCCTCCCACTGTCCCGATTGGACAGGAGTACACCGGGGGAAAGCTCAGCGGTTTAGCGGCTCCCTCGGGGTAGGGACGCCGCTTTTGTGCTGATCGGGGTGCCTGCTCCCACTGCCCGGATTGGGCAGGAGTCCTCCCACTGTCCCGATTGGACAGGAGTACACCGGGGGAAAGCTCAGCGGTTTAGCGGCTCCCTCGGGGTAGGGACGCCGCTTTTTGTGCTGATCGGGTGCCTGCTCCCACTGCCCGGATTGGGCAGGAGTCCTCCCACTGTCCCGATTGGACAGGAGTACACCGGGGAAAGCTCAGCGGTTTAGCGGCTCCCTCGGGGTAGGGATGCCGCTTTTGTGCTGATCGGGGTGCCTGCTCCCACTGCCCGGATTGGGCAGGAGTCCTCCCACTGTCCCGATTGGACAGGAGTACACCGGGGGAAAGCTACCTTTTTACCTTTTCATTGCTTTTAGCATACTGAGTTACAATTGCACATTAGCATTCTTGCACAAGATTTTCACATAGTGCAAATGTGAGTATCTCTATAGCATAAGAAAGTATTCACACTATCTCATTTGGATTCTCTTCCTCCCCTCTGTCCTTCTCATATTTACACTACTATTGTTCTGAGCTACCCTCTGCCCTGCTTTCTATTTATTTTTTATATCATTAGGTCCTATTGATAGCTTTTATTGTGTGTTTTTATTATTTCTTATTGTTCTTAATTTTTTAAAGAGCATTATTTGGGGGGTGTTATGCATTAAGTTTTATTGCTTTTATCATTATTATTATTATTATTACTTTTACGATATATTACAACTTTATTTTATTAGTTGATCACTGTTTTTATTGTTTTGCATTGTCTTTATACTTTATCCAGCCTTATTATTGTTTATTTATTGTTATCATTTTTATGTTTAATTTATTTATTATCTGTTTATCTTTTAAGCTGCATACCCCCTGAGGAAGGCGTTTGCTGAAACGCATTGGGGATCAATTAATAACGACACCTGTGACCTCCGCACGCCTCTCGCTTTTTTTTGTGTTTGGTTCTCCCCTCTGCGAGAGCTTAAGCTCTTTTTTTGTGTTTCCCAGATCACATATTGGCCATGAATTTCTAAATCGATACTATAAAGGAAAATTCTAACTTATTACACTACTAATATTATTGCTTTTATGATGTCAGTAATAAGTACAGGAGAAAACTGTACTAGAAGATCTGTTTAATTAAAAAGCACTGTAAAACATACAATATCAAAGACGTTTTGTAACATAGAATTACGGAATAACAACCTACAAAAGATTGTGCTATAAATGCTAATATTGTGTTAATTACAAAATCAGATAAATATAAAGTCCTATAGTATCAAAATAATGTTTCAAGTTATTGTTACAGAATTAGAGTTCAAAAACCATGACTGACCACAATGAGAAGTTAGTACTAAAAACTCAGATACTTTTACCTTGAAAATGGAAAACCCTTAATCCAAAGAGTATTGGGATATTCTTAGAATTAATTCAACAAACATGCATAATCTCACAATTTAGGGGTCGGTATTCAATTGACGTGGTTATTGGCTTAAGTTAACTTAGTCCATATATTCAGCACTGTTGTCTATATAGGTAGCGGCACTGAATGCACCTGCTGACTGGTGATCTGCCAGCCAACTTATAACGCCCTTTGAATATCGGCTTGTTAAGTTTTATGGATAGACAAGAAGCATAATCAATAAAATATTTTGAGCAAGCAATAGCAGTGCTCTAACATTCCGATTTGCACCATCTTCTCACAGCCAATCAAATAACTTAAGATGTTACAGAGTTTCCTGTCCTCAACTCAAACATTTGGTTTTTGCATTGTAGTGGATAGAAGTTATCACAAAGGGTCAGTGTAGGCAATATGGTACATTAGCCCAAGTCAGACTCATTAAAACATAACACACTCTTCCATTATAACCTTGACTCCTCATTGATGGATGTCTCCATGTAATGGACAGAGGTCCGAGTGTGTGTGTGAATGGTGAGGGTGTGTGTGTGTGTGTGTTAACTGTAATATTATTGCACTGCTTCAAGAAGTTATGTCTGAAAGTTAATAAAAATGATTCTCACTAAAATTTAACACACAAAAAGGCCAATTTTAGATAGGACTTGGAGATGGAAATTGACACAGTCACGTCAGGATGTGCATAATTCCTCTGTTATTTCACAAAGATTCTGCCAAATATACGTATAAAGATATGCAGGAATGCACATAGATTTGCAGTGATACATGGTCAGAGGAGCCATTTTAGAAATCTACAAATGGGAAAAATAAGCAGCACCAACCCAGACGCTTCCATATGGAAGCAGTGATTTTGCGACTCTCACATGGAATTGTTGGTTTGTCCCTGTGTAGATCGGCCATTTTGAAAACCTATAAGTGGAAGTGCTGCCAATTAAGTACTGAGGCCACAATTTATTTTACTTTTTCATTTTGAAGGAGGCTATAAGCAATGGGGGATTAAGAAGATTTACTCCCTTGGTCTCTTATATAAAGTTCTGGCCAAAATGAGCATGTTTAAAATAATCAATGCATACCACAAAGTAGGTGTAAAACGCCAAAACATTTGGACATATACATGGTAGACCACACCCAAACCATACCCTCTTACAGTTTCTATGTGGTGTGGATTTCCATCTGCAAACTGCACCATTCTCAAACTGCCAATTACACGTGTGTGCGATCCACACGTGTAAATGCCGGTATTTCCATGTGGAAAAGGCGCATAATGCTTCTGAAATAACCCCAGAAACATGTTCAGTTGTAGACAACTGTGATTTAAACCTTCTTGAACTACAGTGCATGAAGAAAATAGAATAACCAATGTAAAAATTGTATCTAGGTGAACAATGTAAAAGTACTTGTCGGAGAGCCAGCCATCTCGGTTTCAGGGAGGTAGAGATGAGGGAAGTTAGAATTTATAAATGGGTAAAAGGCAGAACAATCACAGCTCTATAGAAAGCCTTTTTTCTCCCTAGTGCATAGGCTGTGGTAAGTTTGCTTTCTACTGCAGACTTGGCTTTTTATGGATTTCTTCCCCCTAGTTCTATTAAGAATTGAGCTACATTTGAGGGTAAGTTTGCAATAATTAAATGGCAATCCTGAAACCTTGACTGGCTGGGTGTGTCCTGAGGGCTGGGATGAGAATTGCTGTTCTAGAGTAAAAAAAAAAAGAAAAAATACTGGGAGTAGTTTGGGGCAGATAGATTTTCTAGAAGTTGCAAGTTTTACACTAATGGTGTCATTCCAAGGCACAAATAGTGGGGATGGATGTCTGTTGGGACGTCATCCCCACTATTCGGGCCGCCTCCAACCCCGACTAACTTCCCTGCATGTTGTACAAGGAAGTTAGATGGGGGCGGGGAAGGGGAAGATTGGGGGTCGTGTTAGGGCAGGCAGTGGGCGGTCGTCGCCCCCTGGACGTACAGGGCCGTTTCCAAAGTCGGTCCTGTACGTCCAGGGCCAGCGGCCTTAATGGGGAACTTATTCCACTTATGAGGTGGAATAAGTTCCCCTAGTCAGGAGGAACAGGCAGGCCTAGGGCTGGAAAGAGGCGGCAGGGGTCAGAGGACATTCTCTGCAGCCAGACCCTGGCCTTGGGAGGCCAGATCAGGGGTCGGGCTGCAGGGAATGCAGTTTGCAGTCTGGCAGCTGGGGATCACAGCTTTTGAATGGAACCACGATGGTCTTAAAGAAGAAAAGTTATGAAAGATGCCACTTAAAGGGAAAAAAGAATTGAAGTAGTACGATTTATCATGAGGAAAATTGCAAGAAGGGTAATAAAGGACCCCAGAATAATAAACTTCATTGCCTTAGGGGTATGTTTACTTATGGACATTAGCTGCTATTTCGGCGATAATGCAGAATTAACGCGTGGCGGTAGCAGCTAATGCGTGAAAAATGCAGACCTTGCAGAGCTTTGCCATGATGTCTGTATTTCACAAGGTATCTGCAGGCTTGGGCAGCATTAGTGCGGACAGTGGGCATGCCTGCAATGGGCGATTAATGTGGACGCTACTAGTGTGTGGTAATCACCACAGTTTGCAGGCTTCACAGATGCAGCAAAAACCACCTCAATGGGTGGTGATACCTGCATCCGCGAAGGTTGCCCCCCCCCTGCAATCCCTGCATCTTTTCTGCAGTATCTGCAGGGGAAACTCTAGGAACGCCCCCCACAGATACCACAGGATTTTTGCAGCTGTCACGGGCTTTTTGCAGCTATCACAGAGCGTTAGCTACAAAAGCCTAACGCTCTTTAATAAACATACCCCTTAGAAATCATTTGAGACAGGAATGGATTAAGACTTTGTAGTTAGATACCATTATTTGGAAGGAGAATCGCTTGGTGAAGGTAGGAAAGAAACTGGTATTGGAATTCAAGAAGGCACAAGACAGGAACAGAGGCAGAGAAGGGGAGAGGAGGAAAAACCGTAGATCAGTTCTGGACTGTGATATTGCATTATGTGGGGAAGATGAACCTGGCAGTGCTTTGTCATCAAGCACAGTTTCTCTCTTAAAACCAATAAATTCTACAAATGAATTTATTTATTAAGATTTATTTATCACCTTTGTGAAGAAAGTCACTTAAGGTGATATACGATAGAATTGATTCAAACACAACGCAGTCCAAGCAGATCCTTTTTTTGTTATTTCTGTGAGATATTTATAAAACATAATGAAATTTAATCTAACGTAATAGTTATTTAGAATGATGGAATCAAGGGGTGCAGCAGTTTCAGACCACTATCAGCTTTCCATGATATACTCCATCATTCTCCTCTTTGAGGTTGGTGTAATATTTCACATGACTATCTGTTGCTTATTAAGGAATTAAATCACATCACCACTAAGCCTGAAAACTTGCCATTATGCTTCGGAGGAGAATTTTGCTTAGCACATTAAGGATTTAAATGAGGCATGCTTGTGGCTTAAAAATGAATTTTTAAAATAATCTTTGCCATAGTAGACCAGGAAGAGTAATACACTTTACATAAGGATTTATAATCAAAGTAGAATCTGCTAGAAAAATATATTAAAAAGTCTTTGAACCATAAACCAACGAAACAAATAATGATCACTCTCCACCCTTTAAACTTCTTGGGGCTTTGCCACTGAATATCCCCAGTTGCCACCATTACAAGCCCTGACGCTAACTGGTGAGCACTGGGGCATGTTGTGCGCATTCTGGGGTGGAACAGAAGCAACACCTATCTCTAAGCAGACAGTGGCAATACTGAACTGCTACCTGGTTAGAGATATGCAGATCAAGCCAGGCACAGTAAAACATGGCCTAATGTTTGCCGCGTATCGCTAACAGCTCAACATCGCTGCTGCTCGGTTAGCGATCGGCAAATGTGGCCAAACTGGATAGTCAATGCTGGGGCCAGATATGACCTGGCATTGAATATCTGGATTCAATGTCCATCGCTGACGGCTGGCTGCTTTAGCAGTGCTAAAATGTGCTTCAATACATCAACAACACAGGTTAGTGAATTTTGCCGTAAATTTAAATTTGTGTTGTGGCCAGGAATAAAGCACATTCCTGGCCACAGCAACACAGAGATAGTAAGTCCTAAGTCAGACCTGCTGTCTTTTAAAGGGTTGCTCTGGTGCATTACAAAAGACCACCCCCCTCCCCCACCCATCCTTTTCTCAAAGACACCCCATCCAAAACCCTCCATGGCACCTACTGGGTGTCTCCCTGATGCGTAGCGAAGTGTAGACGTGATCCCTGGATGATCTTGTCCTGGTGGCTCCCATCATTAAAATGTCAGCCTGAGCCCCTAGTGGTAGTACCACAAGACTACTGCTAGGGGGCTAAGGCTACCCTTTTTGTTGACAGGAGCAAGAGGGGCAGGAGCATCTGAAAATCGTTCCTGCCCTCCCCCATACTACCCAGCAGGTAGATGCCTGGTAGGTGCAGCAGATTGAGGAATGGGGGGGGGGGGGGGCAGGTTTTTGTAGCACTGGTCCCCTTAAGATGCTTCTCAGGGGCATCAGGTTGTGCATTAGAGGCCTGATGTTCCAAGAGAGGAAAGATAACACCACCTTTCCAAAGATAATGCTTGCCTTTCTTCAATTAATGCAGATTGTTAACGCATCAACAGTTAACCCGAGGTAAAAATGATCATTAAGGGAAAATAACAATATTTTTGCCAATTAATGTTCACTGTTTGGCAAGTAACTGGCATCATTCCCTTAATGCAGCTTTGCAACTTTCCCTGTAAGATCTAGAGCTGTGGTTATCAACCCAGTCCTCTGGGACCCCCAGGCCAGTCAGGTTTTCAGGATATCCACAATGAATATGCATGAGATAGATTATATGAAGATTTATCTCATGAATATTCATTGTGGATATCTTGAAAACCTGACTGGCCTGCAGGGTCACAGAGGACTGAGTTGAGAACCACTGATCTAGAGGAACATTGGTAGGTTCCAAAAATTAGAGTAAAAGGTCAAGCAAATAGGCTAGTCAAAATGTAACATTTCCTTTAATTATAAAGAAAGCGGCAATGATTTTATATCCATATTACACATTTTTTGTAAACATATTTCTGTCTGCTGACATTCTTAATTTACAGGTATAAAATACATGTGAAGGCAAATTCTATGATTCCTAGCATGTGGAAAGTGGAATTGAAACATCGGGGTCAGGATGTACACAATTGTGCTAAACTCTGCCAAATGTGGAGCCATTTCTAAAATAGGAATAAGCAAGTGTAGGAGTGCACGTGTATGTTCTGCTACGTGTGCTGGAGGAGCCATTTCATACATCTATGTGTTGTAAAAATCAACAAAGCAAACTCAGCAACCTCCACATGTAAGTGCCGGCATCCAGACATGGAAGTTGATATGTCACGTGTAAATACCAGCACTTAAAAGCATGTGTGGTCCACTGTCCACCCTACATGTATAAATGCTGCCAATTAAATACAGAGGTGGTTAATTAATTTGAATTCTGGGGGAAGGGGGAATAAACATTAGAGGCCAGATATTCAAAAGGCATTTACATGATTTAAAGCCCAGTAAGCCATATAAATGCCTTAACTGGGAATATTCAACGGCACCTATACAGTTATTGCAATTGAATATTCCTGACTATGTCTCCTACGTGCACTGATGCTATCCGGGTAGCCTCGGGGCTTGTTGGGAGCATTCCAGGGCAGGGAGTCCCAATATTGGACCACTACCTGGTTAGCTCTCCACAGCTAAAAGTAGGCAAGCCTTTGGCTCTCCTAGTTCTAGCTGCGACTGCTAACTGGGTAGCGGTCCTATATTGCCACTACTCGGTTAGTCTCTGCGGCTGACTCCACTCTGCAGCATTGAATATCCGGGTTTGGAGGTCAGCAGGCAGGGCTATGTGCTGAGACGGCGCTTAGCCCGCCCAACAGAATATCGGGCCCTAGGAGATTAAGGAGGATAAACCTCAATCTCTCCCACAAAGACCTGGCCAAAAAGAGCACTTTGCAAAACCTAAGAATATAGGAACATAAGAACATAATAAATGCCTTATTAGGTCAGACCAAGGTTCATCGAGCCCAGTATCCTCTTTCCAACAGTGGCCAATCCAGGTCACAAGTACCTGGTAGGTTCCCAAAAGGTACATAGGTTGCACGATGATTGTCCTGGGGCAAGCAGTGGATTTCCCAGGCCCTCTTTAATAATGGTTTATGGACCTTTAATCCAGGAACTTGTCCAAACCTTTTTTAAAGCCAGCTACACTAACATCTTTTACTACATCCTCCGGTAACGAATTCCAGAGTTTTATTACACGTTGAGTGAAAAAATATTTTCTCTTATTACTCTTAAATGCGTTGTAGCTTCCTTGCGTGTTCCCTAGTCTTTCTACTTTTTGATGGAGTAAACATTCTACTCTATTCATTAATCTATAGACCTCTATCATATCCTCCCCCCCCTCCAGCCATCTCTTTTCCAGGTTGAAGAACCCTAACTGTTTAAGCCTTTCCTCATATCCTTCTATCCCCTTTACCATTTTGGTGGCTCTTCTCTGTACCTTTTCAAAAACGCTATATCCTTCTTAAGATATGGCGACCAGAATTGCACACAATATTCAAGGTGTGGTCGCACCATGGAATGATACAGAGTCATTATAATATCCTTTGTTTTATTCTCCATTCCTTTCCTTATGATTCCTAGCATTCTATTTGCTTCCTTGGCCATTGCTGCACACTGGGTGGAGGGTTTCAATGTATTATCCATGATGATGCCTACATCTTTTTTCCTAGGTGGTGGTTCCTAATGTGGAACCTTGCATCATGTAAACGTAGTTTGGAATATTCTTTCCTAGGTGCATAACTTTGCAGTTGTCCACATTGAATTTCATCTGCCATTTGGACATATAGTCTTCCAATTTATCAAGGTCCTCTTGCAATTTTTCACATTCCTCATGGGTTTTAACAACTTTAAATAAATTTGTATCATCTGCAAATTTGATCACCTCACTGATTATTTCCATTTCCAGGTCATTTATGAATATGTTAAAAAGTAGCGGGCCTAGCACAGATCCTTGGGGTACTCCACTATTCACCTTTCTCCATTGAGAAAATTGGCCATTTAGCCCTTCTCTCTGCTTTCTATCTTTTAACCAGTTCCTTATCCACAACAGTACACTGCATCCTATCCCATGACTTTTTAATTTTGCCAAGAGTCTCTTATGAAGGACTTTGTCAAAGGCTTTCTGAAAATCCAGATATGCTATATTGACCGGCTCACCTTTTTCTACTTATTTATTCACACCTTCAAAAAAAATATAACAGATTAATAAGACAAGACTTTCCTTGGCTAAATCCATTGTTGGCTTTCTCCTACTAAACCTTAACTATCTACATGTTCAGTAATTTTATTCTTTATAGTGGTTTCTACCATTTTGCCAGATATTGGCATAACGTCACCAGTCTGTAGTTTCCCAGCTCACTCCTGGAACCCTTTTTAAAAATTGGCGCAACATTGCCATTCTCCAATCATCAGGTACTACAGATGATTTTAATGATAGTTCACATATTACTAATAGTAGGTCTGCAATCTCATATTTTAGATCTTTCAACACCCTTGGATGTATACCATCCAGTTCAGGTGATTTGCTACTCTTCTAAATGTGCCATGGAGCAGCTGTAAATCCCAATGTAGACAACTGCAGTCATACAAATGTATTCCCTGGAGACAATGTCTCTGAATGAGTTAGTGTTGGAGAAAGAAGATGTTCTTAGGCGCATACAAGATCGGGGAGAGCAGCGGATACCATCGGAGGGAGTGAGCGGGAACTTCTCCTCGCCTCCAAAGCCTGCCAATCAGCAGCCCTTTCCAATGGCTCAAAACCGCCGCTTCTGAGGAGCGCCTGCGCCTTGCGGGCCCGTGCCTGAGGGCCTGGCCAGAGGGCCCTTTGGCGCAGCCCTTTGGCATGAGTCCGTGGCGTGTGATCAAAATCTTATATTATAGCTTTGGGCTTAACTGTCATGCTGCTATATCATGGTTGTAACCTGCTGTTTTCCTTCCCTCTTGTCTCTTCTATTCCTTTAACTATCACTGTATCTCTTATTCTGTCCTATCTTATAAATGGCGTTCTTTTCATATTTTCTGTAATATTTATATTGTATTGTAAACCGCTCTGATGCTTCAGCCTGAGCGGTATATCAAATGTAATTAAACATTAAACACAGGACTGGAAAAGGGCCAGTGTGGTACCTCTTCACAAAAGTGGTAATAGGGAAGAAGTGGCAAACTACAGGCCAGTATTCCTTACCTCAGTGGTGGGAAAAGTAATGGAGGAGCTCCTGAAAGAGAGAATAGTTGACTTTCTCAAACCCAATAGGTTGCATGATCCGAGGCAACATGGTTTTACAAAAGGACGATCATGTCAAACAAATCTGATTGAGTTCTTTGACTGGGTGACCAGAGAACTAGATCAAGGGCATGCAATGGATGTGATCTACCTGGATTTCAGCAAAGCCTTTCATATTGTTCCCCATAGGAGACTTATCAATAAACTGACCAGCCTCGGGATGGGTCTCTAGGTGGTGAACTGGATAAGAAATTGGCTAACTGACAGACGACAGAAGGTGACAGTAAACCTAAACCAAAGCATGTGGAATACAATATCCATCTCATGAATTTATTGCTCATTCTCAGGGTAGTACTTGCATCGTGCCAAAGAAAACCTCCTTCTGGAGGCCATAAAATGCAATAGGTTTGGGCAATTTAGCAAGGTGTGCTTGGAAATTGCTATATGCTTCCCTACATGAAATGGGAAATGCAAGTGTAAATTTCTGACCCATAAAGGACATGCCCTATCCACACCCTAACATGCCCCGTTGCAATTTCTGTGTATTAAGGACATCCACGTGTAAAGTCAGCTCTTTCTAAAATTGCTCTGTACATGTGGATATCATTTCTATGGGTAAATGCTGGATTTTCCATGTGGAAATCACAAATAAGGCTTCTAAAATACTTCCCTTTGTGTCCTGCAGTTATGAACATCAACGGAGATCTTATACACAGAAATAATAATGTATCCAGATTATTTACATAAGCAGCACAAGTAATGCATCTGGATGATTTTCTTTCGGACAGGGGGATACAGCCCTCTAAATACGTAAAGGGTATTAAGGAACAAACAAACACCTTTTTCAAAGACAGGGAAGCTGTAGAACTAGAGAAAATAAAATAAAGCTGCAAGGAGGTCAATTTAAAAGTAACATCAGGAAATACTTTTCATGAAAAGGTTGGTGGATGACTGCAGTGTCCTTCTGACGGAGATGGTGGAAGCAAAAACAGCGTCAGAATTCAAAAAGGCATGGGACAGACACAGATAGGATGGAATCAAAGCAAATGTGAATAACTTCTAAATAGAGAGGGGTAACTTGGCTGGAGCGTCAGGTACGGGGGGGGGGGGGGGGGGGTAACCTGCATAGAGCGGCAAGTGCAACTCTACAACTCTAGTGACCTTAGTGGGCAGACTAGATGGATCATGCTGGCCTTCATTTGCCAATCGAAAAAATCCCTTCATTTGCCGTCATTTACTATGCAACTATGCATATGTAACTCGTGCTAGTTCCTCATTTGAAATTGCTGTTACAGACTCCCCAACCTACAGTAATAATGTTAAAGATATAACCTGGAATTCTCCATTTGTTTTGACACATCTGTGGCACATTATTACAGCAATTTACTTATTATATAATTTCAGCAGTTACTTTCGCGGGGGATGGTAGGAATGTGTTGCACTCTAGTGTATTGATGCTATATAAATTGATTTAGAATTACAGATCTATGCTTTCCTTACCCTTGTGCATACTGCTGAAATATTTCCTGCTATATCTGTATAGTAGAAAAGAAGGTTTGACGGGAGCTGTATAAAAAAATGAATCTTGATCTTATGTTCTTATCATAAAGTTTCATTGGCATTTTGCATATTGACTAGCATGTATCCAGATCTTGCTGTTCCGAATACCATCATCTTAGACTGCTCTCTGCTGTCCTCTCTCTCTGCCATCCTTTCCAGTACTAAATTAGTTAATTTGCCACCAAACCTTTGCGTACATGATCAACAAGTCTCATTTTCCTTCTGCGCAGATCTTCTTCCGCCTCTTGTTATCTCATGCACCTTTTCATTTGAGAACATGTCCTACCAGCTAATCTTTAGAATTCTTCTACAGTGTCATTTCAAATACCTAATATTTTTTAATGAACTCTTTACTATAAGTTTATGTTTCACTTCTGAATGCTAACACTGAGAAAATGGCTGCATTTAACTGTTCATTCCTTAGTTTGGAAAATCAGGGGGTGCAAGATATTATGGAGGTTTATCTCTTTTTTATCTAATAGGTCTCAGTATATGGTACAAGGATGGATAACTTTCTTTGGGGATTTGTCTGGGATCAGTATTGTATTTGGCCGCTCTGGCATTGGAATTGGAGAAGGATGATGTGGATTTTCACACATACAAACATAAGAACTGTCATACTGCGTTAGACCAAAGGTCCATCAAGTCCAATGTCCTGTTTCCAACAGTGGCCAATCCAGGTCACAAGAACCTCACAGACATCCCAAAAGTATGCAGTTCCATGCTACTTATTCCCAAGGATAAGCCACGGTTTTCTCTTGGACTATATTAATAACTGTTTATGGATTTTATATTGAGAGAAAAATATTTTTCCCGTCTGTTTTACATATGCTACTTTGTAGCTTCATGGACTGTACCCTAGTCCTTGTATGCTTTAAAAAGAGTAAACAGTCAATTCATGTTCCATTCCACTCAAGGTTCTATAGAGCTCTATTGTATCTCTCCTCAGCCATCTCTTCTCCAGGCTGAAGAGCCCCAATGCCTTTAGCGTTTCCTTAAAAGGGAGTCCTTTCACCCCCTTTATCATTTCGGTCACTCTTCATAGCTTTTCTAGTACGACTACTATTATTTATCATTTATACAGTACTACAAGGCGTACACGTAGACATGTAAGAGACAATCCCTGCTCAACAGAGCTTACAGTCTAGTCCAGACAGACAACAGAATGGGGGATTAGGATACATCTAGGGGAATGGTAAGGAAACACATAGGAAGTGAACAGGAGACTAGGAGGATCAGAATCCAAAAGCAGTCTCAAAGAAATGAGTTTTTAGCCTGGATTTAAACAGGTCTAAACTATGCAAACCTCAAGCACTTGGTACAGTGAACTGCAGAAAAAGAAAAAAAACAGTGCAAAAAAACAACTGTGTTTGAAGGCACCAATAATAACACCACAGTGGAGAAACGACCTCAGTAGAAGATTTCACCAAGCCAATGCAACGGCCCTTTGTGTCCGCGAAGGTAAGTCAACAAAAAGAACACATACTACGCGACCATCACATCATAGGTCAAACCCCCACTGTTCTGTAACACACACAAAATCTATGTTTGCCACAATATAAATAAATATAACACAGAAAAAAATACAATAGAACTGTCTGCCCCAGTTAGTTGAAATGTGGCTGTGTTTAGGCACAACAATGCCCGTCCTCCGATGCCATGTGTTTTACCACTAGGTTGCCTCAGGGAGAAGGATGCCACATCAGCACATTCTCAATTCCACCTTCCACAGGAACAGTCACATCTAGTCTATAGCACAATCCATTTAAACAGGACCAGAGATGGAGCCTGACACACTGATTCAGGTAGTTTGTTCCAGGCATAAGGGGCAGCAAGGTATAAAGACCAAAGTCTGGAGTTGGCAGTGGAAGAGAAGGGCACAGATAGAAGGGATATGCTTGAAAAGCAGAGTTCCCAAGGAGGGGTGTAGAGAGAGATAAGGCAGTGAGGAGCAGCCGAATGAAGGCACTTATAGGTCAGTAGTAGAAGTTTGAACTGGATGCAGAAATGGATAGGGAGTCAATGGAGTGATTTGAGAAGAAGGGTGACATGAGCATAGCAACACTGGCAGAAGATTAGCCGTGCAGCTGAGTTTTGAACAGATTGATGTGAGGAGAGATGATTCAGAGGAAGCCCAGGTAAGAGAAGGTTGCAATAGTCTAGATGGGAGGTGACAAGAGAATGGATAAGGGTCTTAGTAGTCAATTCAGAAAGTAAGGGATGAATTTTGCCAGTATTATAGAGAAAGAAGTGAAGGTCTTAACTATCTCTTGGATGTGTGTGGAAAAGGAAGAGTCAAAGATGACCCAAGGTTGCGAGCCGAGGAAACAAGGAGGAGTAGCCACAGAATAGAGAAAGGAAGAAGGGGGAAGGTGGACTTAGGAGGAAAGATAAGGAGCTTGGTTTTGGCCATGTTCAATTTCAGATGGCAGTGTGACAACTAGGCACTAATGTCAGATAAACAGGCAGAGATCCGGACCTGGATTCCCGGAGAGATTTCAGACGCAGAGAGGTAGATCTAAGCATCATCAGCATAGAGATAATACTGAAAACCATAGGAGAGATGAATGCACCAAGGAACTGAGCATAGAGTGAAAAAAGGAAAGGTCCCAAGACAGAGCCCTGGGGTATACCGACTGAAAGGGGGATAACAGTAGAGGAGGATCCATCAGAACATACATTAAATGTATGGAGGGAGAGATAGAAAGAAAACCAGAACAGGACAGAACTCCTAAATCCAAGTGAGGACAGGGTATTGAGGAGAAGGTGGTGATCAACAGGGTCGAAAGCAGCAGAAAGGTCAAGAAGGATGAGGATCAAGTAAAGGCCCTTGGATTTGGCGAGGAACAAGTCATTGGAGACTTTGGCAAGGGCTGTCTCAGTAAATGTAGAGGATGAAAGCCAGATTACAGTGGATCCAGAAGGGAATGAGAGGAGAGAAAGGCAAGACAGAGGTGATGAACTGCACATTCAAGTAATTTAGAAATAAAGTGGAGGAGAGAGATGGTTTGATAATTAGAAGGACAGGTAGAATCAAGGGATGGTTTCTTAAGGAGAAGTGTAACCACAGCATGCTGAAGGCTGCAGGAACAGTTGTGGTAGTGTGGTCTCCTTCCAGCTGCCTAGGCGGTTGCCTATAGGTGGGGGTATGCCTTATAATGTCCCTTTATATGAGTTCCCAGAGCCGGGGCTTCTGGGAGTTGTAGTTGATGACCAATGAGTTGTAGTTGTGAACAAATGAATGATTGAGCCGAGGGTTTTTGAAGGCAACACAGGAATTTTATTTTCTTCCTTTTTGCTCAAAGGAACCTCCATAGAAGCTCAGCACAACGCATAAACTGGGATACTTCTCCCCTCAAAGAAAAAAAAACTTCTATACAAAAACTTTCACAGTGTCACTAGTTACACTTGCTTCCTTCAGCAATGCAATTTCTTTCTTCAGCAGACAAAATATCACTTAACAGTCCTTTGCTGACTTTAGGTATGAACAACAGCTTTTTAACTGCACAACATGCACATTAAAGCTTCCTTTTTACTTTGGTTATTATATGTTTCAGATAGTTGCTCCAGACACATTCAAGTCAAACCTTTGAACGTTTCATGCCCTTTAGAAAGACACCAGCAACTTCATTTTCAAACATTCTTAGCATTCTTAACTGCAGACATTCAGGTATAATAACTTCTGGGTTTTCTTCAGGCTTAAAATCTATAGCTTTTCATTCTACCCTCATGGAGAGAGAACAATCCATCTCACATTCTATGGAATCATTTTCAGTATCATAATTATCTACTTGCAAGCTTTCAGAGTCAGGCTCTGCAGTATCCTGACTGGCAACAGCTTGGGATAGCGTGGGCTTGATTTCTTCCAATAACTTAAAAACCATTTCCCAGCGAGACCTCCCTCTTGATTCAGGGGTGTTAGCAGGGCTTTGGAGATCCTTATCTTGCAGCAGACTGTTTAAAGCTTCTAAAGGGTTCACCTCCCTTCTATTAACAGTTCTTCTTACCGGCCTTCCCTGAGATAAAGCTCTTTGACACGGCTCTTCCTGGACTGTCCCCGTACCTGGCTTATAGGCAGCAGCCTCCTTAGGATAAAACCTCCTGTTTCCAGGGCTAGCTGTAGTCTCTCTACAGCACTGGCTTTGTTCAGGACTGTGGTGCTGGCTATGAGGAGAATCCTTCCTTAGGCTGTCCCTGGAGCACCTCTCTCTCCCGGTCTCTCTGAAAGAATCCTTTCTTTCTGTATCTCTCGGGATCTCCTTGGCTTCTGTTTCCCCGCTGGTCTCCCTACTTCCTGTTCTCTGGGGCTTAAATGAGTGGGGCTGCCCTACAACTTTCCACTCCTCCCACAGCTGTCTCTCGTTACCTCCTCTAGTTGCTATGGAGCTTGGGCGTGGCCTGAAGACAGCAGCTTTGGGTATGTTTTTTTTCTCTTTAGCTGAAGTTTTAAAGTCACGGCTCCCTGTACTTCCCTTCTGCTTGGAGGTAAATGTTAGTGTTTTCTCTATTTCCATGGGCTCTGGAGCAGTTTCATCACCACAGTAGAAAGTGATAGGTTGAGGATATGACAGATGGAAGGGATAATTGAGGATATGGAGTTTAGTAGATGAGTGGGAATGGGATCAGAGGGGCAGGTAGTAAGTTCAGAGGAGAAGATGGGTGGTTTCTTCCTCAGTAATCTTAGAAATAGAAGAAAGGATGACAGAGTTGATGGAAGGATTAGGAAATGAAGAGGCAGAAGGGGGGGGGGGGGATGGAGATGACCCTGAGGGAAACTCAAGAGTAATCTTGTGGACTTTGTCAAGGAAGTAGTCATCCAAAGTCTGGGTAGAAAGGGAAGGAGGAATTGGAGGCAGAGGCACTTTGTGGAGACAGTTGAGAGTTGTAAGGAGATGGTGAGGATCAGAGGCAAGAGAGTTAGTCAGATGGACATAGTACTCTTGCTTGGTGAGTGCTATCACAGACTGGAAAGAGGCTAGCATGAATTTGAAATGTAGGGAGTCCGTAACGGTGCAGGATTTGAGCCAAAGGCGCTCAGCTGAGCAGGCACAGGAACATAGGTAGTGAGCTGTAGAGGACAGCCAGGACTGAGATACAATACGCCTCACAGAACATGAAGTGAGAGGAGCAAGAGCATCCAGAGCAGAGGAGAGTACAGTGTTATTGGAAGATACGGCCTCATCAACAGACTAATGCCGCTATATCTGTTGAGATGCGGAGACCAGAATTGAACGCAGTAATCAAGATGCAATCGCACCATAGAATGATACCAACGAATTATTATATCTTTTGTTTTATTTTCTATTCCTTTCCTAATGATTCCTAACATTTTGTTTGCTTTTTTGACCACCACTACACACTGAGCAGAAGATTTCAATGTATTGTCTACAATCACACACACATCCTTTTCTTGGGTGAAGACTGCTAATGTGGAACCTAGCATTGTGTTCCTACAGTGCATCACTTCAAATTTCATCTGCCATTTGGTCACGGGTGCCCAGTCACCTAGGCTTGCAAGGTTCTCCTGCAGTTTCTCACAATCCACATGCAATTTAACAACTCTGAATAATTTGGCTTCATCTGCAAATGTAATCACCTCACTAATTATCCCAATTCCAGATATTTATAAATATGTAAAAAGTACTACTCCCAAAACATATTGCTGGGGTACTCCACTATTCACCTTCCTCCACTGAGGATGATATTCAATTACTTCTATATGTGAATCAGAAGGAAGAAATGGGGAGATTAGACAACTGTTTAGAAAGGGTGACAAATTGTTTGTGGAACAGAAACTGATTTTGAATGTTGAGAAAACAGAAGTAATGAGGTTATCCTGGAAAAATATACCCCTTGTGGTTTTGTCTCAGTTGAAAGAGTAGGAGTTGGAGTGGTGGATGAGTTTAGGTGTTTGGGAGTTAAGTATAACAGTCAGTTGGACTTGAGGTCTTATGTTGAGAATGTTGTTCATACTTATTTTAGTTAACTTAGATGGTTTTTCCTCATTTACGCCCATCTTTAACATCTGCACACTTAGAGACGATTGTGCATGCAACAGTTATGAGCAAATGGACTAGTGCAACTTGCTATTGTTGGAATTGCAGCCGCTTTAAGTTATTGGCAAAACGCAAGTCGAGCATTGCGTTCTCATAGTGGGAAATGTCCATCATGATTTTGGGAACTCTGGTTTGAGCTAAATATTTTTTTGAAAGTTTTACATGCATTTAAAAATTAAAAAAAGTTTTGCTGACTCTTAGGGGTATGTTTACTAAACTGTGGTAATGTCATTCGCGTTAGGTTCCGCAGTAAAGGTACAGATGCCCATATAAAGGCATGGGTGGTGCATCGTTAGAGCAAGCCGATTCAGCTAACGCATGTTACAAACTAACGCGTGCTACAAGGCGCCTCATAAGGCACCTTACAAGGCACCTTATAAGGCACCTTACAAGGCACCTTACAAGGCGCCTTGTAAGGTGCCTTGTAGGGCACCTTGTAAGGTGCCGTAGAAGTAAGGTGCCTTGTAAGTAAGGTGCCCTATAAGGTGCCTTATAAGGTGCCTTGCTAGGTGCCCTATAAGGTGCTTTATAAGGTGCCTTGTAAGGTGCCTCATAAGGCACTTTGAAAGGTGCCCTATACAGTAGGTCTCCTTAGGCTAAGCGCCGTATTAGGCACCCCTGGACAGAGCACCTTAGAGGGCACCCTGGGTTACGGAACCATAGGTTATGGTGGCCTAACAAGGTTATGGTGCCCTAGGTTACTGTGGCCTAAGGGTTGCAAGGTGCTGCAGGATGACATGCATGACCTGTGAGGAACAGAGACAGATGTAGCCCTAACACTAGATAGAGCACTCAGGAAAGGCAATGAACACGTGAGTGAGGGAGGGAGAGCTGGGAGCCGCTGGACCTGCCATATCTGCGGGCATCCCATGTGGCTGCCAGTACTGATGACAAACATGATGGGGGCAACTATACCACAGCACAGGGTGTTGGCAATGTAAAGTACTGGAAAGACAGTTGGTGGCAGACGATGGGAATACATGTCCCCCAGTGGAGGCGGAGGTGGCAGGATAGTTACAATGATGGGTGGACAGAGGAGTGGTGCTGCCATGCAGATCAGACACAGGCGAGGCAAGCATGAAGAGGCACAATGCAGGAAAGGGTAGCAGTGCAGGACATGGGGTGACAGCTCGCACAGGCAGACAGGTCTCTACACAGCTGACACATGCAGATAGATGGACCAAGGGAATGTTGGCAATTGTGGCCAGGGTATTATGGGCTGGCAGCACAAATCTGCAAAAATATGACTGTTACAGGCATGCACACTATTTGAGTAGGACAGGCATGAGAGGAGGGAACAATGAGGAATTGAACCCATGAACACTGCCAAGAATGGCATTGTATTAACCAGTAGGCTATACCTCCATGGTGTATGTCACAGCAATGGCTGGGTACAGAAGGACTGCAGGTCACCGCACAAACTCTCTGCTCTGAGTGCCAGGATAGGGTAACCCCACCAGTACCCATGATGCAATGCACATGCTGAATAGCTGTCTACAGCTGATCAGCAAATGGGGTCTGCACCTCTCCAGTACCTCAGCTTGGAAAGACGAACTGACAGTGCGTGATACTGGCACAGAGTAGCTACAGACCATGCCATTGTGCAGGTTCTGTGTTCTCCCTGAGGGATAGGATGGGTGCCCAGCACTAGGTCCGCAGTACATGTGGTGCTAGAGATAGGCCCTGCTGTACATCCCCATCACTACCAGTGTGTGACAGGTGTTCCTTGCAATGCAGTTGAAGGTAATTTGGTGTCAATATTTATCCTGCAGTCACATGTGGCCCTCTGGGACCAGACACCACCCAGATTAGTGTGAACCCTGTGTTAGGGTCTGGCTGACATGGGCACCTGTTATCAGGGCAGAGGGGTTTCCAGACTTGCATGAGGTTTGTGTAGCAGTGCCTTTATAGGTCAAAGTGGTATACACTACATACCCCAAAGGGCTCACATCACCCTTTTTGTAGGAAAGGGACAGGTGCCCCAGCCCCCGTGAAGCAACCTCCATCCTGCTGGTATAAGACAACCCTCCAGGGTTGATGGGCCAGAGCCATACCTGCGGCTGGGGCAGTGGCAGACCAGCAGCAATGATGGGGTTAGCTCTGGAAAACCCCAACTGCCTCACACCACTGTCTGCCAGTCACCAGCAGACAGCACAGTCAGACTGCACCATATAGGTGCTCTGACCATGCACAGTCTAACTGCAGACAGTCCACTAGTCAGTCCATAGTGCATGCTCACAGAGGAACTATGTGCACCAAGCAAGCATCTCAGCAATTGTGGCCCCAGCACTAGGAACACAACAGGATCACTGGAGACAGATAATGTAGAGCGCTATGTGGGAACCTAGACATGCCATGGTCACTGCTCGGTCAGAGTGAGTGCCCTCCCAGCATGCCATGCTGTGGCCACCCTGTCCATGCAGGCGGTGGTCGGGCACTACAGTGTCCCAGCCATTGCTCCACACCCTGTGAAGATGCATCCTGGCCAATCCGCCCTTTCCGGGCCATACCCACAACACCTTGCTCCTCATTATGCACATATTCAGGCCAACGCTGGTAACAGTGGGACATTGTGGGCCTGGTGAGGTGTAGGCAGCCACAAAACAATGGATAGATATACACACCCACACTCCTTGTGCAAAGATAGGGGTGGTTGGCGACCCTGCCCACCACACTGGTCCTGATCACAGTGCCGACACTGCTAAACTGTGCAGGAGGTAGTAGTAGTGCCCTGGTGATAACTGCAGCTCAATGCTGGGGCCAACAGCCTGACTCTCCATGCATCTTTGGATTGTGGAGCCTGTGTGAGTGGGTGTTTGTACCCCTGTTCGCCGCTGCTTTAGGCTTTGCACATGTTGCTGTTGTATCTGCATTGTAGGGTAAAACATAGGGACATGCTCTGCAGGAACCACAGCTGGGGATTGAACCTATGACCCTCTGCTTCTGGACACACTGGCTGGGTATACTGCACCACACTATTGCCACAGATGCATGGTGGTCCCTGGGGCTACCTGTACTTTTCCTCAGCCAGACCTTTTACGTTGCACTGCACACCACGTACTGGTACAGGGCATGGCCTAGGTCCACTACAGGCAGGTGCCACTGCCCCTTCCAGCACGGGCACCCCCCTGCCATGCTGACATGGCCATATGCTGTCGGTGCTGGTAGTGCGCAGTCCCAGGCCATCCACTGTGTGGGTAGGTGGTCACCTAGGGAACGGGGTCTGGGGCATGGGGCATACATGAGCATCCTCACATCCCCCCCCATCACCGCCTACCAATAGTCTGTCCCTTCCGCTTGGGGGAGGGTTGGCTGGGGGGAATGTCAGGTCAGTGCCTTGGCAACTGTTAGCTTGGGTGGACCAGGTAGATGTAGGTGGATTGTGTTTGGCCTTTGTCAGCTGCTGTGATGCTGATTTCCGGTTTCTATGTTCCTAGGCACTTGCCTAGTCCACCCTGTGCCCCTGATGCCCCCGCTACATGTCCCGCCTGCAGCCCCCTATGCCCCACTTGCACCATCGCCATAGTGGCCTTTCATACTTGGGCACTATGCTGGTGCTGGAAATGGAGCACTACTATCACGTTTCTTGGGCTCCCTGTCTATGCTGTACATTGCTGACGCTGAAATGGTTTCTCTCTCCTGCAAATGTGCATCTAACGGCAGGTTTTCATTCGCGGTAGGATTCAGCCCTTCAGTTCAGTGCGTTAGTGTGCAGGGAGCCTCTCCCTGCCCATTGACGCCTTCCCCCTGCCCTCTCTCCACCCTCTGCGGTGTTTACCGCGGCCGGGGATGTTAACGCCTGTTAAGTACCGTTAATGTGTGTTAACGTTACATATCACGCATTAACATTACCTAACAAGCGTTAACGTTACATAACGTGCAGTCTGTAACTTTACCGCAGTTTAGTAAACATACCCCTTAGTAGCAGGGACCGATGAAAGATATGGGGTGGGTTGAGAACTCTTGACCTCAGCGTTTACTTAAGTGGTGGGGCTCCCCCAGCTAAGGCCCTGCCCTTCCATAAATTGAAGCATACACTCCTAAGATCAGAGGAAAAAATTAAAGTGAACTCTTCTTAAAATAAATATGCTCTTTAATTCAATTCAAACATGCAAGCAGATCTTCGTCATGTAGAGAATACCACCATTACTGTGGCAAAAGATATCCAAATGTTCAAACAGATCTTCATCATTGAAAAATACCATATTTTAATATAGCAAAAAATACTCCATAGAAAAATACCATCTTTACTATGGCAAAAAATACCCAACGCAAATCCTGACGCCACAAGCATTTCACTCCAATAGGAGTTTCTTCATGGAATAACCAAAGCTGATATCCAAAGTAGTCAGAACAGCCGCTTACTTCAACTGGACATCACAATTCTCATCATTGCCAATCACCTACCAAATAAAACAAAACACCAGTTTAACCTAACAGATAAAAGTATTTCCTTCTGCTAGTTTTAAAAATAGAAAAATAGCGCAAGGAAAACTGGCATGCCAAAAACAATAATTTAAAGAAAACTCATACCTCCTAAATACAGCAGTAACAAAAAATCTAAAGACATTATGACATACAACACTAAATTACTTACATCATCTAGCTTGTAAATGTATCACTGGTCTGCATTGCCAAAGAGCTCAAGTTTGTTTCATCTATCCACAGAACATTTTCCCAGGACTGTGGTTTCTCAAGGTGGGTTTGGGCAAAGATCAGGCATGCCTTTTTATGTCTGTCGTTGAGTAGTGGGGTCCCTCTTTGTTTACTGCACGTCGTATGATGCGGGTTGAAACCATCATTCCAAATTTTTCCAGGTCAGCCTTAAGCTCTTTGGATGTTGTACATGGTATTTTTCCAACAATTCGCACTAACCTTCAAAGACTTCTTGGATTAATTTTCCTTTTCCCACTATGTCCTGGGAGATATTTGACAGTGAAAACTTCTTAATAACTGCAAACTTTAGACACAGGAATACCAAGGTCTTTAGAGATGGTTTCTACCCCTTTGAAGTTTGATATTGGAGATAATGACTTTGATGACTGTCTCAGGCAGTTCGCTTGACTTCACCATTGTGAAAATAGAATAGGGAGTGAATGTGGCCATTTTAAACATTAGCGCCATCATTCATCGGTTGATTCAAGTCATGTGAGTACTGGCAGTTGATCACCGGTGTGTCTAATTTTACTGCAATGGGAATGTGGTTCTTCTGTTCAAACTGATTTGAATTGTTTATTACGGTGCCAATAATCATGTCCTGGCTATGTCCCAGTTTTTATACTATTTCCTACTATTTCTTTTTTCAATTGGATTTGTTTTATTTGATTCTTATGTGTCAAATATGTGTGCATTTAGGGCCCAATATTCAACTACCCAGATCTTTGAAGGGCTATGCGCTGACGGACACATAGCCCTCCCCGCCGACCCCTAAACCAGATATTCAATGCTGCAGGACGCATTGAATATCCAATGATCGCTGTCAAAGCCGGAAGCTGCCGAAGCTTACCGGGCAGCAGCAATATTGAATGCTGCCCGGTTAGCTCCTGCACCTTAAAGATAAGCAAGGGTTTTCCTCACCTGTCTTTAAGGCATAGATCGCTAACCGGGCAGCTGCCGCCCAGTTAGCGCCATTCTCCGCCTCCGCTCCGTCCTGGAATGATCTCAACATGCCCAGATGCTAACTGGATAGCATCAGGCCGTGTAGGGGACTTAGGTGGCTTACTGCTAGTTGCCATTGAATATCCCCATCTTAGGCATTTTTATGGTTTACTGCCTTTCAAATTTCGGGCCCATATAGTCCAAAGCCATTTCACTGGCCACTTTTTATTTAGGAGAGATTGGACATTAAGGGGGTTGAACTGCAACGGTGCCAAGAATGTTGACCATAACTGTATATACACACAGATTATATATACTATACAAAACAGAAATTATACCTGTTAGCAGAGTCTCTTACCCCACACCCATTCAGTGTCCAGTAAGCATGTCATTGACAAGCCACCCTTGCTTGGTAGGCATAAATGTCCACTTAAATCTTTTAAACTTGAAACAGAAAATCATGAAGCATGTTGTTGTTTTTTATTTTAAAATCTGTATTGTTTCAATGCATGCATTCCAAAGCTAGATGGTAGAAAACCTCTTTTGTCCCTTCCCATAGATACAAAATAAAAGACCCTTTGACACACGTGTCTGTGATAGCTTAGCTGCAATCGGCGGTACCGTCTAAAAATATCAGATGTGACCAAGGAAGCATGGAGCACGGAAACGCTAATGTGTCCTAGTTGTGAATTAATGCTGTGAAATTAGGGAGTATATTTAGCATTCTGTGCTCTTTGGGGTCTCATCATCATGTGGTCTTTATTTAAATGTATCATTGTATTAAAACAGAAATTTCTTGAAGGAAAAGAAATAGATCATTTTCACAGAAAATGCATGCAAGGCTTCACATGGGAATAGGCAACCTCTAGCCCCCATAGGCACCAAACTACTCAGGTTTTCACAATGTTCCTAATGAATATGCGGCAGATACATTTGTGCACACACTGGAGGTTTTTGACCTCGGCTGTGCTTCATCTAGTTGTAAGCACTGCCAACTCAGGGCAGCTTTACTTCTCACTGCTGTTTTTCACCCAACACAAAGGCACGCAATAACATTCCTGGTCGAAAAACTATGATAATAAGTAAAAGGCACTTGCTCAACTACTAAAAAGCTTTTGTGTTTCTTGTATAGACTGTATAATAAACTAGCAGCACTATCTTAAATGTTCTGAGGCTAATACAGAAATTCAAAGTTTGCAAACCAATTTCAAAATGGTTTTAGAGAGTGATTCATTAAGGCTATTTTCTTAATTTTTTGTTTAGAGGGAAATAAATCTTAGTGAATCAGGCTCCTAACCAGCAAAAATCAATATCTTTTAACCAGCATGGAAACATTTAAAAACGGTCTGAAACTTGATTTCTCTGAAATTAAATTTGGATTACACTACACTTGCTTAATAGGCAAGGTGCAAGAAACTCCCTTATCATATTTCCTTTCTGCTGGACTTTTTTTCTTTCTAGTCCCAACTACCATACTCTACAAAATTTTAACCTAAACCTGTTGTGTTATGGGAAATGAAAGATAGGAACCTCTGAGACAGGCAGGCCATTTAGGCTCAGAGTTTTGGTGATATGGCAAACAGTTTTTGAGTTCCCACCAATTTATTTATAAGGCTACAAAAAACCATGGCTTGTATTTACATTTTTGGGTTTCATGCAATGCCTTCAAGTGAATGCTGACTCAGCAGCTCCTGGGTTTTCTTGGCAATGTAATTGGAAGTAGATTGGGAGGCCTTTTTTCTGAGTCAATGAAGGGTAAAGTGACTTGCTGAAGGCCACAATGAGTACTAGTGGGAATTGAACCCTGGTTGCTTGGTTACTAAGCCATTGCTCTAAACACTAGGCTACTCCTCCACTCCTAGGGTTTCAAATTTAAGTATTTAAGTTACAAAACAGTCACAAAGTGAATGGTCTAATAACCTATTGATATGTCATTGCTGTCAGAGTAAAGTCTTACAGCAAGAACGCATTTACTACAGTAAGGGAACATCTGAGCAGCCTTACACAACAGGAAGACTTTGTTTAGCCAGATGTGCTCTCTGGCATTGATTATTTTCCCTTCAGGATAAAACCTGCTATTTTTCCATCCCCCATCCTGCTCACACACATACCCATTGCTCTTTTCCTATTCTATTCTATGAAATATCCTGAGCCATGTGCAGAGACTGTATTAGAAATACTACTTTGGTTGAAGATTACAGATGCAAAGGATAAACACAAGAATGGGAAATATACACAATGCAAAAGGCCTATGAGAATTAGCTAGGTTTACAGAGAGAACCATTCTAGAATGTTCTTTGTTGTAAGATAATCAGAAATTCTGACCACCCAGCCCTCAAAACTGATTGTCAGAGTTGAGTAGGAAGGCGATAACAATTAGGCCCATTGCATAAAGCAGAGAATAAAAGGATACAGTTTTTGCACCAATGCTTCAGTATTATAACATCAGATTTGTATATTTTGCTTATTTTATTAGAAAAGTCAGTTTACTCCAGTTGTACCTCCCAAACTCTAGTAGTTTTTAGACACTGGATGCTTTTTCTCACTTAACAGTTTCTTCGTCAGCCTTTGGGCTTCCAGTTCAGTTGGAACAAGGGCTGAATTCTTGCAGCATAAACCTTTACTTGCAGCTACCTGTGAATTTTTCCCCCCTATTTGTAACCCCTCAATTTAGAAAGTCCAGTCATTTCTGTAATAGTTGTCATTTGGGGTTCTGTACTAAGGCTCCTTCTAGACCCGCTGTGTCTGGCCCCTAGGTATCACCTTTGCGTAGCCCCCAGGGACTGTCAACACTACCATCACAGCGTCATCAGCTCTGGCTGTTCCAGGGAGCAGAAGATCCAGTACTGGGCATTGAACTTAATTTCCCTTCATAGAGACATCAAACTGGTTCAAATTCCATCATTTTAAAACATTTTTCACTGTAACTCAGGTTGATGACAACCCTTCATTTTTTTTTCTGATCATAATGCACTTGCAACATCTAGTTGATTTTAATTTTGTTATGTGATAAAACCAGAACTGTGTAGCAGATCACTTACCATTTGCACAGGGATGGTTAATGTGGGAACACTGGACAGCACCTATATGTTCAAATTTTTTCGATTCTCTAAAATGCGCTTTGGAGTTTAAGTGGAGCAAATTTATTTATTTTTTAGTTAGCATCAGAAAACCACCAGCTCTGCCTTGAGATTCCCAGATACAAAATCTTGTTCATTAAAAAAAAGTAATTTGAGCACAGAAAAGCCATGAACAGCAGAGTAACAAGGTACACTGGATGCATCAAGGCAAAACTGCTAGTTATTTGATTGAATGCAAGGTTGATCAACTAGAGAATACCTGACATAATATAGAAAAAGTCTATGAAACCAAGACAGGAAACCATGCATTCTTATAGATGCAAAGTTTCTATTAAAAACATGTGCTTCTGACCACATCTATTCTAAGGCACTAAAATCTCAAGTATTCAGTATTATTATGTTCTCTTAGCATTTTCCATCCAGCATTTCTCCTTGTCTTTTTTTTGTTTGGAAATGTTAAGCAGTCTCCAAGAATTATCAAGCTTCCAACATAACGATGGATTGATCCATCCATGAATAGGATGGTAACAAACTCCCATATATAAGTTAAAGAAGAAAATGGCAATTGGACAGCTGCCAGGTTTTGAACTGGAGCTTTCACAGGCTGAAGGTAGCCCCTTAATAATGAGGACCCCTCGCTGGTCATACTCTCCATGTCTGTTGCTTAAGGGTGAACACGCATGCCTCTCCTTTGCCTAGGATGGATCTGGTGGTGGTTAGGTTTCTCTCATACTTTCATCTTTGCACCATCCTGCGCTTTACTCTAGACACAGCCTCATATAATGGTACAGCAGCTATGACACCTGCCGCAGCCTCTCTTCTTTTTCTTGGGGTGGAAAATAGTAAGGATTGCCTCGTCAAACACTGCTTTCAGGCCTTTCTGCGTCAGGGCAGAACATTCCAGGTAACATTGGGCTCCGATCTTAAATGAGAGAGAGAGAGAGTAAGTAACATCCAAACTCTTGCAGCACAGAAAAAATAAATATAGCAGAGGAATAAGTAAGTATACAGTAAGTAAGGAGTAGCAGCATAATGACTTAGGAACCGAGAGACCAGAGTTTGATTCCCACTAGCACTCCTTGTGGCCTTAGGCAAGTCACTTAACCCTCCTTTGCCTCAGAAGAATCCACATTATCAATGTCCCTTTTTAATGTACATTACCAGGTTTAAGTTACAATGTTGACTGAAATGATAAAGCGGTATAAAAAAAACTGTTAAATAAATAAGTATACATTATTACAAATGCAGTGTGCATTTAGTAATTAGACTGATAGATGAATTCTTTCTAACACTGTTGCCCAGGCTGAGATAATATATATCTTTTAGATTTTCATCACAAATATCCTGAAAGCCAGAGGGAGGCGCTGTGTTCCAAGGCTAGAATTTCCTGCTCTGGCCCCCCCTGCCTGCATCTGAAGGCGGCATGTGCTTCCTCTGTGTAGCTGCAAGCCTTGAGGAGTTAATGTGCACCCTGCCTATTGGACCAAGCAAGATAGCATGAAGGAGACAATGGCTATCAGAGACTGCTGATCTTTATCATGATACAGAAAAAGAAAATTGTCTTGTGTTTTCTAAATATTATTGGAATTATATTGAGCCTGTGGTGGTCTGCTAAATATTCGGATTCTGCAGTCAGCAGCCGTGGCTGAGAATCGTTCCTATCTGGCTAGCCAATCTGCCTCCTCCTTAGTTATGTGGCTACTTATCTGCACAGCAGCGCTGAAAATTGCCACTATGACTGTGGAAGTTCTGGCTCCTCCCCAGCTCTGCCCACAGACCGCCCTGACACTATCCGGATAGTACCACAGCGGTCAGAGGAAATATTCAGCAGCACTATCCAGATAGTGCCACTGAATATTGGGATCACGGCGGCTTATCCGATTAGCAGATCCTGCTAATTTTCGAATATAGGGCCCTTTCTGTTTTTTGTTTTTCTGTTTGAAGTACTTCTGTGGTTTTCCTAAAATACCCTGTCTGTTTCATGCTGAGGGGATGAAAAAGCAGCACCCGATATTCAATGGCGGTGGCTAGGGCTGCTGAAGTGGCTAGCGACTGCCGCTGAACTTTATCTGAGCCTCGGCATTGAATAGCTGCGTTACCTGTATTGCCATGAAGCTGATGCAGCAGCGGTAATATTAAGTCACTGCCCGGTTAGCTTCAGCGGTGAAAAGTTAGGTCGCCCTTTATTGTGCCTGACTTTCACTGCTTAGTGAGAACCAGGCAGCGGCTCAGTATTGCTATTGCTGAGTTATCGCCGTGTGCCACCCTCAGTTAGTATCGGGGATGCCGCAATGGTGCTCTTGAATATTCAGTGGAAATATACATGTTGGTGCCACTGACTATCCCAGATAGGTCTGCTAACCGTGTTAAAATCTTTGAATATCAGGTCTGCAGAATATAAACATATAGGCCTGGCTTTGCTCACAACTCCAAGAGACTCTTCAAAGCTAAGATTATAAACATATAGGCCTGGCTTTGCTCACAACTCCAAGAGACTCTTCAAAGCTAAGATTTCAAACTTTTCCAATTTGGCTGGTTTTTGATATAAATTTTCCTTGCCTATTTATTACCTGTTTTATTCTCTTATAAGACTACTTAGGCACCTTTATCTACTATCTAGTGGCAAACAACATAAATTTTGGTTATAAGTTGAGGAATATTTAGCTTGCCTACATTCCTTGCATAGCCTTTTTAAATCAGATAACTGAGTGGCCAGGGACACTAAATTCTTGATATTTATCTACTTGGAATTGAAGTAAATGTTTGCTTTTAAATTTGCAGAGAGTTGGTTTATTTTATTTATTTATTTTATTTATTTATTTACAGTCTCTTATATACCGCACTATTCATCATCAGCGCGGTTCACATGGAACAAAATGCTCAGTACATATAACACGTATGAGTTTACAGGTAACAGGGTATAAATAACTTGGATAACCGGGGTAACTATTTACAAAACATACTACATGGAATCATATACACAGAAGATACATAGAAAAACCAGCCCACTGTAGGAATGAATATCACACTTCGTGAGTTGTTGATATACCCTAGATTTATCTGGGACTGGTATCAGTGGGTGTTATTGGGCTCTAGGTGACGCCATTGGGTTCTATAAGATATTTGTTGAAGAGGTGGCATTTGAGGGCTTTCCTAAACTGTGTCAGGCTCCTAATAGCCCGGATATCAGGGGGTAGTGCGTTCCAGCATATTGGGGCACTGAGACTGAAGGCTCTGTTGGCTGTCGATTTAGTGCAAGTGGTAAGTTCCTTCGGGATTTTGAGGGAGTTTATAGCCATGGATCTCCTTGTTCTATTAGGAGATGTGCTATGGATGAGTGAGGATAAGGATGCCGATGTGAGATTATTGACAGCTTTAAAAGTAATTATCAAGGTCTTGAAAACTATTCTAGCTTGAATAGGGAGCCAATGCAACTGTATCAGCAGGGGCGTAACGTGGTCGTACCTGGAGGCTCCATGGATGACTCTTGCAGCCGCGTTCATGGCTAGCTGAAGCGGGTTTAATGTAGATTGGGGAAGACCTTGTAATATGACGTTGGCATAGTCGAAATGGGGTATAACCAACGCCTGGAAGATTGTCCGGAAATCGGTTGGATCAAGCATGGAACGTAGGTGTCTAAGTGAGCGGATCTTGTAGTAAACTGATCTGACTATGTTACCTATGTGGGCTTTCATGTCTAGGCGTTGATCTAGTGTGACTCCCAAATATCGTATTGAGGATTTAGATTGCAACTCCGCTTCTTTTACTTTAAGATATTTTGGGGGGGTAAAATTGGGATTCCTTGTTATGAAGAGTACTTCAGTTTTCTTATGTTGTATTCTGAGGTTTTGAGACAGGAGCCAGTCAGATACTGCATTGAAGCAACTCGTCAGTGGGGAGAGGTCCAGATGATCGGTAGAGAAGGGGATGTAAAGCAGGACATCGTCTGCATATAACATGCAGTCAACCTTGAAAGACCGGATGATATTACAAATTGGCTGCATGTAAATATTGAAAAGGAGCGCAGAAAGGGAGGATCCTTGAGGAACTCCTTGGCTTTGGTGGAAAGGTTCAGACTTTATCCCTCCAGAACGAACATGCTGCCATCTTTCGGACAGGTAGGATCTGCACCATTCAAGCGCTTTTCCATTAATGCCTTTGTCAGTCAGACGTCCTAGTAGAAGCTCATGATTTACTGAGTCAAAAGCTGCAGCAATGTCCAGAAAGATGAGTGCAAATCCTTGACGGATGTCGTCGATGCCAGTGATTATTTTGCAGAAGAGGGTGGTAAGGAGGGTTTCCACTCCATGGAATTCCCTAAAACCATGTTGGCAGGGGTCTAATGGTGCAGCGGAGTCAATGTGGTCCTGCAGTTGCTTTTGGGCCTCCTTTTCGATGATTTTCGCGAGTAGTGGAATACTAGATATGGGTCTGTAGGATTCCACCTGTTGGGGGTCAAGCTTGCAGTTTTTTAGCAGAGGTCTGATAGAGGTGTGCTTAAGGGCTGAAGGGAAGGAGCCAGTTGAGAAGGAGAGATTCGTTATTTTGGCCAGTACTGAGCTGAAGTGACTGCGAAGCTCCTTGATCCAGAAGGCTGGGCATGGATCGGTCTGAGCAGTACTAGTGTTAAGGGCTGCAATAGTTTCTTCAATTCCTCTCTTGGAGGGGGTGGAAAACATGGTTAGGGTTGTTTGGCAGTTTTGCTCCGTGGTAGAGGCTATAGTAGAGGTTTTGTTAGTCTGACATATCTTGGATTGTAAATAGGTTGCAAAATCTTGTGGGTGTAGCTCAAATGGAGGTCCAGAGGATGGTTCCTTGGATAAAGTCTTGACAAGGTCGAAGAGGTCATGTGGTTTATTAAGTGATCTCATTAAGGTGTCAGAGTAGTACTGCTTCATCGTGTTGGTGATTGTGTTGCGATGTGCAGCCAGATGACAGTTGTATGCTGACAGGTCATTTAAAGAGTGAGATCGGCGCCAGCGTTTCTCCAGTTTCCGTAAGTGGTTAAGTGATGCTTTAAGATCAGCTGAGTACCATGGGGCACTTACTCTTTTACCTGAAGGCCTGTTGGATGTTGTACGTAGGGCAATTGAGCTGAGGCAATTGTTCCATTGAGAAATTAGGTCGTCAAGGTTCTGGGTGGATTCAGAGATGAGTTGCTGCGTTTCAGCCAGGATAAGATCTCTGTTGTAAGGCTTGAAAGATCGAGAGGGTGGTCTTGCGGTGTTGCTTTGGATTTTGTTGGTTTTTGCGTAGGCTTTGTAAGAGGGAATCTGCATGATGATCAGTTTGTGATCTGACCAAGGAACAGAAGTTATGGAGGTTATGGGATCCTGGGCTGGGTTAAGAGAGGTTTGCGGGGCGAATACAAGGTCCAAGATATTTCCCTTATTATGGGTAGAATCATTAACTAGTTGCTTGAAGCCAAGATTTTCCAGGGCATCCAAGAAGGCTGTTGCTTGATGATCTTGCAAAGTAGGCAGGTTGAAGTCGCCTAGGATCCAATTTGGGAGGCCTGGGTTATGAGTGTTGGATGCCAGATCAATGATAGCCGAGAGATCATCTGGGGAAGCTGAGGGTGCTCTGTAAAGCAGGTTGATTATGCAGCGTTTGTTGGAGATGGTGACGGTCTCAAGGTAGTTTGTATTGGTGGTGTGCACTGTTCGAAAATGGAGGTCTGTCCTGGTGAGGATGAGCACGCCACCTCCTCTTTTTTCTTGCCTATGACTTGAATGTATGGTGAAATTCTGAGGGAGAAGCTGGTTGAGTATTACATTGTCTTCAGCAGATAACCACGTCTCAGTGACCATGAGTATATCAAGGCCGTGGCTGGCAATTAGGTCAGTGACGGCTGGCCACTTCTTCCGGATAGAACGGGCATTGATGAGGGCACATTTTAGGCTGTGAGGGTAGGAGTTTTGAATTTGTTTCGGTTTCATATTGTGTTGAAGAGCAATGTGTAACAGATGGGGGTGGTGTGAGCGGGAGTCCCAAGTTATGTTGTTATGGGAAGCACTAGTCCACCTTCTCCCATGGCTCAGTAATATTGGAATCTGGTTGGATGATGTGGTTGAGGCTAGAGAGTTGGAGAACCAGCCTGAAAGGACGAAATAGCATCCTATTATGGTGGTAATGAGGGAACCCATCTTGTCAGAGCACTATGTGAATGGGAGTGGGTCAATCTGGTTAGACTAACAGGAAGTTATTGACAAACTCTTGGTACTTAGTGTAGTATACTGTGTGACAGCAGACACTATGATCACGGGCAATGGTTAAAGTTAGCTAACTAGTACAATAACTTGATGACTGGAACTGGTGAGACTACTGACAACAGTAAAGTAGATTGTTGTCAATAGTAGGTTATTGCTGGCACTACGATGGTGACTGGAGTTAATAAGGCTACTGACAACAGTGTAGAGTTTGATTTGCAATGGGATATTACTGGCTACTGACAGCAGTATGGAGAATGGCTACTGACAACAGTATAGAGGCTGATTTGCAATGGAATGTTACTGACAATGGAGTATTACTGGCTACTGACAACAGTATAGAGACTGGCTACTGACAACAGTATAGTGGCTGATTTGCAATGGAATGTTACTGACAATGGAGTATTACTGGCTACTGACAACAGTATAGAGACTGGCTACTGACAACAGTAAAGCGGTTGATTTGCAAAGGAGTATTACTTACAACAGTGCTTAGGATACTAACAATGGCACCGTGGTGACTAACTATTAACGTTTGCTGACAACAGTACGGAAGCTAAATAACATGGACCTGATATGCAGTGGCTCTATTAATGAGGTTATACTTGCGGAAGGCAGCGTGAGCAGACATTAAGCGAGTTCAAATTGCTGGGAAGTCTTGCGTTGGTTCTGTATGACGTGTCCGTTGCGGTATCTGGGCCAACTGCAGGCGCTTTCTTTAAGTTGCAGATTGTTGATTGCCCCGATTGGGTAACTTCTGCTGGCGGCAGGCCCTGTATCCCCGGCAGCTCGATCCCGGCCGGGAGAGCTGTTGCTGAGCCGGGGTGCGGGAGGGCAGAGGTGAATAAAGCCGGGGTGCAGATTAAAGAAGACCATTCAATAGGCTGTTGCTTTCCTTGGAGGTCCCCGCTTAAGGGCCACGCCAAAGGGCCCTCTTGCGAGGCCCTCAGGCGCGGGCCCGCCAGGCGCGGGTGCGCCAGATGGCGCTCGTTTTTTAAATCAGCTGGGCCGCCCGGATTGGGCAAGGGAAGACCGGAGGGCGTCCTTCTCTTCGCCGCGTGCTCAATCCCTCCTGGGAGAGCTGCGGCCGGGCAGGAGATGGAGTAGGCAGCAAAAGGAGCCTGCGCCCGATGGCGCTCCTTTTTTAAATCAGCTGGGCCGCCCGGATTGGGCAAGGGAAGACCGGAGGGCGTCCTTCTCTTCGCCGCGTGCTCGATCCCTCCTGGGAGAGCTGCGGCCGGGCAGGAGATGGAGTAGGCAGCAAAAGGAGCCTGCGCCCGATGGCGCTCCTTTCTTAAATCAGCTGGGCCGCCCGGATTGGGCAAGGGAAGACCGGAGGGCGTCCTTCTCTTCGCCGCGTGCTCGATCCCTCCTGGGAGAGCTGCGGCCGGGCAGGAGATGGAGTAGGCAGCAAAAGGAGCCTGCGCCCGATGGCGCTCCTTTTTTAAATCAGCTGGGCCGCCCGGATTACATTTGGCAGATCCAGGGTCCTTTGCATAGTGCTAAGATTTCATTTTGACCTTTTAAAGTTTCCATTGTTCAGTTACAAGCCTTCTCACAGGGTGTGGTTAATTCAGCCTCCGCTGCCAGAGCAAGCTATCTGATCCAGTTATTGTCATCACAACTTCAAGAGACTCTACAAAGCTAAGCTTTCAAACTTTACTATTTGGCTGGTTTTTGATATAAATTTTCCATGCCTATTTATTACGAGGCCTATTCCAATCAGACTGTCCAATCCCTGTACATCTGGGCAGAATCACGCTGTCCAAAGTTAGACCCAATTCTGTTCCCGTGGCCCCCGCGGGATCAGAATTAGTCTAGCACCTGGATGTACAGGTCGGGACCCGATTCTGCTCGACTGTACATCCCAGCGACTACCCGTGTAGTAGAATCATGCTCCTGAATGGGGCTGCAAAGCCATGACATCCTGTCGCCATGGCACCATGGCTCCATTTTGTGGTAGGCGAAGGCCTATGATCCATGGTGTCTGAAATAAGCAGACAGGCCTAACTAGCTTGACCTGTAAATGAAGCCTGTGGAGAGGCCCATAGGAATTGCACATTCCCCAAAATGCTGCTACTATAGAACTGAAACTTAGCAAAGCATAATCAGCTTAGCTGAGCAGAATCGAAACTCAGAAAAATACTGAAAAATAAGTTTAATTGCTACTGATAAGAGAGTACAGCTGCTATGGAATTAATTAAATCTGCTGAAAGAAAGGTTACAGTGCCCCGCTTTCCCACATGTGCTAACTAGTTAAATGGCCTTGGAGGAGAAAAGTATCTAAGTTGGTGAACTGACCATTGTAATTGGGACTAGAAGGGGGGTAAGCAGGTGCTAAGCCCAGTCAAAGAATATTATTGGATAGCCATATCGGTACCGGAACCAATAGCAGGTGTACGGGAGGGTACCGGGACCAATGAAATGTTTTCCTATGTCTAGAATGGAGAAGAAGTCTATAAAAGTTGTTGTTTTGCTAGAAACCATTGCTCAGCCATTTTGAATTTGATTCTGCTTGAGACTTGTGCACAAATAAATGATTTGGACCTTCTGAACAGACTCCTGGTATCATTGGTTTGTCTGCGCTCTGCTGCTACATATTCTTGGTGCGTTGGCCGGGAACGTGTGGTAATAGAGGGTATATAGGGCAATATACCACGACTTTCCGCCTCTACAGGTTTGGTCCTGCCGGGATCGCGCCCTTCCGACGGGGGCTCGCTCCCTGGCGCCACCGGTCCCTTGCATCGGAGGGAACTGGCCGGACCTCGGCGGGTGCCGGGCCCGGCTGGAACCAACACCTCGAACCCGAGTGAGGGGAGTCCGAGGTCCAACTCATGCGCTTGCTTGGGAACTTTGAGGACCGGATCCAGTGAGTAGAGTTTTGATTTGGTATGTCTAGACAGATGAGTCAGAGCAGTACTGCCACTTGAATCTTGAATCTTGAACTTGGAAACTTGGAACTTGGAAAAGAGAGCTTGATCACCTCTCAAGACGGTCCGACTACCCCTGCATGAGTATTCGCGGGGCGAAACTACCGTCTTCTTGTATTTTGGAATTTGAACATGGCTTAGTCAGAATAGATAGGATTGGGCTGTGTTTTTGGGATACATGCATGATTGTGTGAATGAAGTGTGAATGAGAGGTCTGGCAGCACGGACCAAGCAAAGGCGGACTCCTGAGTAACGCATTTCCTGGCCGGGCGACCGCGTCCAGGTCGTAAAAAGGAGGAAGCGACCGTCGTCTTGTCTTGTTATTTGTTTCCCTTATATGTTTCTAGGGCCGTGAGGACCCCTTACCCACGGCCCGCCTTCCTTTTCCCTTCTGTTTGTTGTTGCGAACACACATCGATATGGGAGGGGCGGGGTCTACTAGGAACACTCCATTAGAATGTATGATCACACATTTTAAGGAAGGATATTCAGGAGATTATGGAATTAAAATGACTGCGACACGATTACAGATTTTATGTACTAGGGAGTGGCCCGACTTAGACCCTGCGTGGCCTCGAGAGGGAACTTTTACCATAGGAATTATTCAGTCAGTTCACCAGAAAGTGCGAGTAGCGCACCCCGATCAGTACCCCTATATAGATTCCTGGTTGAGTATTTGTGAGAGCCCGCCCTCCTGGGCGAAACGCTGTTATGAAGAACAGTGCAGAATAATGTTAGCACGAACAGATCAAACGCAGAAAGTAGATCAGACTAAAAAGACAGGGACAGGTGAGAAATCCAGACGGAAACCCGTCCTTGCAGATCCCGAGTCCCCAGAAGTGATAACTCGACAGCCCCGAGCCCAGCGTCCAGTAAGGGTGCCACCGCATCCTGCCCCAGAGCCACAAAGAGAGCGGGAGCGGGACCCTACCCCAGAACCATCACCTGAAGAGCATGCAGATAAGCTTACTTCAGATGAGGAGGATGAATCAACCGAGACTGAGGAGAAAGTTGAGTCAGAGGCAGAAGAGCAAGAGGAAGGGTCTTCCCAGAGTGATACTGACAGTATAAAGAGGACCGTCAGTGTAAGCTCATCAGTTAAAAGTAAAGCGTCCCAGACTAAGCGCACGGACAGCAAGAAGAAAGCCCCTACCAGGAGAGTTTCTAAAATCCCCCTCAGATCTAGAAAGACTTCTACTGCAAAAATGATGCCTTTACGGCAAGTCCCGGGAGTGCCCGTGAGAGATGAAGATAATCAGGCGGTGGCAGGACCCCTAAGTTTAGTGTATGTGCCCTTCTCCACTACTGATTTGTTAAACTGGAAGTCACATTATGCTTCCTATACCAACAAGCCCCAGGAACTAACAGAATTAATGCATACTATTATGGAAACCCACCAACCCACCTGGGCAGATTGCCGTCAGCTCCTGTCTACCTTATTCACTACTGAGGAGCGAACCCGAATTAAGCGAGCAGCTGTTGACTGGCTGGCAGATAACCCTGTAGCACCGGGGGAAGGCGTAAGGATAGATAATCGAGAAGCAGCCCAAAGAGAATTCCCAAATGAAGACCCCCGGTGGGATCCGAATACAGAGAGAGGATCCAGATCTCTATCACGGTTTCGCCAAGGCCTTATGCAAGGTCTGAAAAGGGGGGGCCAGAAAGCTATGAATCTTTCTAAAGTGACCGAAGTTGACCAAGGCATAGATGAAAGCCCAGCAGTGTTTTATGAAAGATTAACTGAAGCGTATAGAATGTATACTCCCTATGATCCAGATGCACCAGGAAGCTTATGCATGGTGAATTCTGCTTTTGTAAATCAGTCTCAACCAGATATTAGACGTAAGCTACAGAAACTAGAAGGGTTTGCGGGCATGAATGCAACTCAGTTACTGGAAGTCGCTCATAAAGTGTATGTGAATCGTGATAATGAAAGGCAGAAAGAATGTGATCGAAAGATGAAGAAGAAAGCTGATTTTTTGGCTGCGGCCATAGTTGAACAGAAAAGGGGAGGTTTCCCTAGTCGAAGGAGCAGAGGAAGAGGGCAGGGCCGAGGAGATGGCCGGCCCCAACTAGGCGTGAACCAATGCGCTTATTGCAAAGAGGAAGGACATTGGAGAGATACATGCCCGGAACTCGAAAACGCCCCTCAGGATGACGAAAATAATGCTCAATGGAGAGAAAGAGGAAGGGGGCCGACCCCGGAACCGCGGAGGAGCCAATCGAGAACAGTTCCAACGAGAAAGAGAAGAGGCCATACAAGCAGTGGCCGCCGCAACCTACGACGTAGATGAAGCAGATTAGGACAGACCGGGCTCTGAATTCGCTTTAGGTCTCCAGGAGCCTATGGTCAGCATACAAATAGGAGACCAAGTTATGGACTTTATGGTTGATACTGGAGCAGAACATTCTGTAGTGGACAAACAGATCGCCCCATTTTCCTCACGAGCAGTCACCATTGTGGGAGCAACTGGTGCCAAAGCCACAAAGTCTTTTCTTCAGAACCGTATATGCACCCTAGGAGGACAGCAAATAACACATCAATTTCTCTATATGCCCGAGTGCCCAGTGCCATTACTGGGACGAGATATGTTAGCCAAATTACAGGCCCAAATATCCTTTACTGAGAAAGGAGAGATGCAAATGACAGTAAATTCCCAGACGAAACCTGCTGGATTAATGCTGCTAACTGTTCCCCGAGAAGAAGAATGGAGATATTATAGCAATGAGTCTGCCCAGGACACCTACTTTGAACATACTCTGAAAAGCATTGATGCCCCGCCTGGGGTATGGGCAGAAGGCAATCCCCCAGGCCTAGCCAAACATATAGCTCCAATAATTGTGAATCTCAAGCCTAGTGCTACACCAGTACATGTTAAGCAATACCCCCTCCCAAGAGCAGCAATTGAAGGCATTCACCGCCACTTGCTAAGATTACTAGAGTATGGTCTACTAAAAGTATGTCAATCACCATGGAACACTCCCCTCCTGCCAGTAAAGAAGCCTGGAACAGGTGACTACCGTCCAGTGCAGGACCTGAGGAGAGTGAATGAAGCAGTTGAGACCATACATCCAGTTGTGCCAAATCCCTACACACTTTTAGGATTGATTCCTGCCGAAGCTACCCATTTTACTGTTTTGGACTTAAAAGATGCGTTCTTTTGCATAAGATTAGCCCCAATTAGTCAATTGCTGTTTGCCTTTGAATGGCAGGACCCTGTCTCTGGAAGATGGGGCCAACTCACTTGGACACGATTACCCCAAGGATTCAAGAATTCACCTACCATCTTCAGTGCTGCACTGAACCAAGACCTTTCAAGCTATCCAGTGGCCCCGGGGAAGAGAGTACTTCTCCAATATGTGGACGATCTGCTGATAGCTGCTGTATCAGAAAGTGAATGTATACAAGCCACCAAAGACCTCTTGCAGCTACTGGATGAAGCTGGATACAAAGTTTCCAGAGCAAAAGCACAGCTATGCCAAAAAGAAGTGAAATATTTGGGCTTTCGCTTGACTAAAGGAAGCCGACAATTAGGGAGAGAAAGAAAAGAAGCTGTGTGCAGAATCCCAACCCCAACTACCAGAAAGCAAGTCAGAGCCTTTCTGGGAGCAGCAGGATATTGCCGAATCTGGATTCCCAACTTTGCTCAAATTGCCAAACCATTATATGATGCCACCAAAGGTGAAGAAAAGTCACCACTAGAGTGGGGACCTGAGCAGGATGCAGCCTTCAAGACGTTAAAGGAAGAATTGATGTCGTCACCAGGGATTACCAGATGTTCACAAGCCTTTTCATCTATTCGTGCATGAGGTGCAAGGGAACGCCTTAGGCATGTTGACTCAGAAATTAGGTCATTGGGAGCGGCCTGTAGCATACCTATCAAAACAATTGGACACTGTGGCCAAAGGATGGCCACCTTGCTTGAGAGCCATTGCAGCTACAGCATTGTTAGTGAGTGAAGCAGATAAACTCACCTTAGGACAGAATCTACGAGTCACTGTGCCACATGCCGTACTTGCCCTCATGGAACAGAAAGCGAATCATTGGCTCACCAATTCCCGAATGTTGAAATATCAGAGTATGCTATGTGAAAACCCACAGATACAACTGGAAGTGAGCCATGCCTTGAACCCAGCCACACTGATACCTGTCAGCGAAGAACTCCCAGAGCATGACTGTATAGAAGTCATGGAGACTGTATTCTCAAGTCGACCTGATTTGACAGATGTGCCCCTAGAGAATCCTGATCAGACTTATTTTGTAGATGGAAGTAGTCTCATCCTTGATGGACGACGTTGTGCCGGGTATGCAGTAGTCACCCGGGATGAAGTCATTGAATCATCAGCCCTGGCATCAGGCACATCAGCCCAGAAAGCAGAATTGATTGCACTTACCCGAGCATTAGTATTAGGTGCAAAACTCTTGTTAAATGTGTACACTGACTCTAAATATGCCTTTACCACTTTGCATGCACATGGAGCTCTATACAAAGAACGAGGGCTCATTACGTCAGGAGGAAAATCGATCAAATATGGCCCAGAAATATTGATGTTACTAGATGCAGTATGGGCCCCAACACGTGTAGCCGTCATGCACTGCCGAGGACACCAAGCAGGTAAAGGAGATGTTGCCCAAGGAAACAGATTCGCTGATGCCTCAGCGCGAAAAGCAGCCATGACAGGCCAAATTTCATCGCAAGCTATGCCAATGCAGGCAGCATTGTTTCCAGTACCCCTTAACTCATGGACACCACGATATACCACCAACGAATTGGATTACTACTGTAATAAGGAAGAGGGAGTGCTGAAAGATGGGTGGATTGAGCTGCCGCCTGCTGAGGGCAGCCAACCCCCAGGACAAATAGTAATCCCTGAACTATTGGGACCAGCCTTTGTCAAGGCTTTCCACCAAGCCACACATTATGGAAAAAGTGCTATGGAAAAAGCACTCAAGCCACATTTTTGCATCGCCTTGTTGGGAGCCATATCAGCCTCAGTAGCACGCCAGTGTCTAATTTGTGCCAAGAACAATGCCAAACAGGGTCCCACGCCACCACCCCGAGTTCAGTCAAGAGGTGTAACCCCCATGCACCATCTGCAAATTGACTTTACTGAAATGCCAAAAGCCAGTGGATACCGATACTTGCTAGTGTTAGTTTGCACCTTCTCTGGGTGGGTAGAGGCTTACCCCACCAGGACTGAAAAAGCCAGAGAAGTTACTAAAGTTTTGCTGAGAGAAATTATTCCCAGATTTGGAATTCCAGCAGTAATAGGGTCAGACAATGGGCCCTCATTTGTTTCTCAGATTACTCAGCAGTTAGCAAATGCCCTGCAGATACAATGGAAGCTGCACACTGCATACAGACCTCAGAGTTCAGGGAAAGTTGAGCGAATGAATCGTACCTTGAAAGCCCAAATGTCCAAGCTTTGTCAGGAGACTCGCCTAAAGTGGCTCCAAGTGCTCCCAATAGCTTTGCTCAGAATACGCTCAGCTCCTGTGAAATCAACAGGATTTTCCCCTTTTGAGGTAGTGTATGGCAGATCCCCACCAATAGTGCAGGGAATTAAAGGAAGTTTAGCCCAGATTGGTTCAGAAATAACCAGACAAGAACGTCTAGCTCTTAGTTTTGTTCTACAGACTCTTAATGCGTGGATCCAAGACCAGTTGCCCATCAATTTGACGGAACCCCTACATCCCTACAAGCCTGGTATCTCGGTGTGGATCAAAGATTGGAAGAAGACACCGTTGGAACCGCATTGGAAGGGACCATACACCGTCATCTTGTCTACCCCAACTGCAGTAAAGGTAGAAGAGATCGATTCCTGGATCCATCACAGCAGAGTCAAGCCAGCAGCCGTTCCAGATTCTGAGCAGTGGACAGCGGTACAACATCCTGATGCACCTTTGCGACTCACCCTGAGATGGCAACCAGCGACCTAGATTCGTTTTGGGAACATACCAACAACCACAGTGCCTTGCGCTAGACAAGTCTTTCGAAGAGGATTGCTGTTTCCAATACAGCAAGATTTGTTCAAACAAACCTGATGTGTGCAATCCTGTACACTGATTGATACTATATTGATTAACAATATCTAGTGCCAACTGTAACTGATAAGTTGGCCTACGACAGACATTTGAGGATCTTCAATCAACATCCAACACCCGTTGAATTGCTTCATTAGCAAACGGGACGGCGTTGTGCCAAGAAGAGGATGACGAGGTCAAGATCTTCAAGTGAGGATTCAGAAGAACTCCAATCAACATGCATCTTTGTTTTTACCTTGTCCTGGTTGCTTGTCTAGGGGGCTTTGAACTGACTTGTGCCTTGCCTCCATGTACTGCTTGCATTACTTCCACTCGGACTGGAATGAAAGTAACGCAGACTTTGCTCTATCATTCATACTATACCTGTACTGGTAAAGTGACCCGGTGTATTTATAACACCACTGAACTGAATGTCTGTACCAAAGGTAATACTAAAGTGTGTTTTAACCCGCATCAGAATCCATCCTATTATACTTTGGAGATACGATGGAATGATGCAGATGGAGCCTTACTTAATGCTACCTCCCCACTTACTGACCCTACTAAGATTGCTGTATTATACTTTGATGCTTGTGATGCTATCAATAGGGATAGTCGTTCAAAATGTGCTGATTGGGAGAAAACTTATGCTCTTAATGATAAGTACATGTGTCCAGAAGGAACCACTGGATGGGGAGAATGTACAGGTAAACGAGTTTTAGCCAATGAATATAGTACAGCCCCGGTAGCAGATTACTATTGCCCAAAATGGGAATGTGTTTTCTATGCTACATGGAAAACTGGAAAAATGGTAGAAAATACCAGAGACAATCGAATGGCGATTTTGCAAAGGCCATATGTGAAGGATATAGAAAAGAATTGCAAAAAAGGAGTTTGTAACCCGTTAGAGTTTCTTGTAATAAATCCTAGTGCCTGGAAACAGGGATATAAATTTGGACTTAGAATTGCAGGTTCTGGGTCAGACCCCGGAACCATTGTTTATATTAGATTGAACACCCAAGCCCATAGATCATCACGATACCATATACATAACACTTTTTACGAGACTATGCATATAAACAAGTTCGATATCCCTCACCCTTCCCAGAATTTGTTTCTAGAATTAGCGGGAGCAATAGTCTCCAGCTTACACATTTCAGATTGCTACTTTTGTGGTGGAACTAAGATGGAAGATCAGTGGCCATGGGAAGCAAAGGAATTAAATTATTCACTGACTTATAACCATACTGAATTACATAAGACTACAAGTGAATGGGTCTTAGCACACTCGATAGTTGGACGTCTATGTTATGCCCGAACTGGACCTCAGTTCACCCTGCAGGTGGGACAGCTGGTCTGTCTCAGCCAAAAGTTCTATAATGACACTACGAAACAGACGTCTTGGTGGTCAGGAGTTAATGAGTCTGAACCCACCAATCCATTAGCAAAATTTCCTGAACTTGCTGATCTATGGACAAATCTTGCCCAGCCCCATGCCTGGCAAGCCCCACCGGGCTTGTATTGGATTTGTGGAACTCGAGCATATGCCAGACTCCCTATACACTGGGGAGGGGCGTGTGTTTTGGGGACCATTAGACCTTCTTTCTTTTTGTTACCCACTGAACATGGAGAGCAATTAGGATACCCAGTATACACTAAGAGACAGAAGAGAGCCACTTTACAGATAGGCAAGTGGGAGAAATGGGAGGGCGATGATTGGCCACCCGAGCGAATCATTGCCTATTATGGACCGGCCACATGGAATGATGATGGTATGTGGGGCTATCGGACCCCTGTATATATGATTAATCGTATTATCCGCTTACAAGCAGTAGTTGAATTAATAACCAATGAGACTAGCCAAGCACTCACACTTTTAGCTAGACAGAGTACACAAATGCGCACTGCCATATATCAGAATCGCTTAGCACTAGACTATTTGTTGGCAGCTGAAGGAGGAGTATGTGGTAAATTGAATTTAACCAATTGTTGTTTAAAAATAGATGATAAAGGTCAAGTAGTTGAAGAGATTGCTGAAAATATGCGAAAACAAGCTTACGTGCCAGTACAGACTTGGCATGGACTTAAGATCCCTAATTGGTTCGCCTCTATTTTCTCAGGTTTAGGAGGACTTACTACTTTCCTTATGCTCATACTAATAATAATTGCTGTGTTTTTACTATTACCATGTATAATTCCATGTTGTATGCGTTCTGTAAACAGTATTATTGAAAACACCGTAGAGTGGAAAACCGCAACTAAGATTATGGCCTTATGGCATCCTCGGCCTACTATATATGGTCGTAACCCGACCCCAGTATAATCCAATTAAGTGATTTAACTCTCACACCTTATTAAGTAATAGGGTGAGATTAATCAAAGGGGGGAATGTGGTAGGCGAAGGCCTATGATCCATGGTGTCTGAAATAAGCAGACAGGCCTAACTAGCTTGACCTGTAAATGAAGCCTGTGGAGAGGCCCATAGGAATTGCACATTCCCCAAAATGCTGCTACTATAGAACTGAAACTTAGCAAAGCATAATCAGCTTAGCTGAGCAGAATCGAAACTCAGAAAAATACTGAAAAATAAGTTTAATTGCTACTGATAAGAGAGTACAGCTGCTATGGAATTAATTAAATCTGCTGAAAGAAAGGTTACAGTGCCCCGCTTTCCCACATGTGCTAACTAGTTAAATGGCCTTGGAGGAGAAAAGTATCTAAGTTGGTGAACTGACCATTGTAATTGGGACTAGAAGGGGGGTAAGCAGGTGCTAAGCCCAGTCAAAGAATATTATTGGATAGCCATATCGGTACCGGAACCAATAGCAGGTGTACGGGAGGGTACCGGGACCAATGAAATGTTTTCCTATGTCTAGAATGGAGAAGAAGTCTATAAAAGTTGTTGTTTTGCTAGAAACCATTGCTCAGCCATTTTGAATTTGATTCTGCTTGAGACTTGTGCACAAATAAATGATTTGGACCTTCTGAACAGACTCCTGGTATCATTGGTTTGTCTGTGCTCTGCTGCTACACATTCAGAAGCTGTGAATGCCGGCCGCTGCAAATAAACTCCTTTCCCAGGGTCCAGCTGCAGGGATCTTCCTCCACCCCTGCCTCATCTGTTCATGCTGGCCACCGAAGAAACGCGGCATCCAGAGGGATTTATTCCACCTCTGAGATGGAATAAGCTCCCTGAATAGTTCCGAGGCCCTGGACATCCAGGGTCACAGCCCACCCATGCCCCACCCTCGCCCCCTCCCGCCCCCATCTAGGCTTCCCCATATAAACCCGCTGTTCATACAGGAGGCTTTTGCCTGGGTTGGCAGGGGAGTGAACAGCAGGGATGGACATCCCAGTGGGATGTCCATCCCCACTAGTCATGGGCGGAATGACCCCTTGCCTGTTTTATTCTCTTATAAGACTACTTAGGCATTATGGTGTGTTAGGGTAACTGCCCCAAGGGAGGAAGATAAAAACACAAAAAAAGAAAACCCCAAACCTTGCTCTTTCTGTCTTTCTGTCTCTATCCCACTTCTATCTGTTCACAGCCACCTTGATCTACAGTCTAGTGGCAAACAACCTAAATTTTGGTTATAAGTTGAGGAATATTTGGTTATAAGTTGAGGAATAAGTTGAGGAATATTTGCATAGTCTTTTAAAATCAGAAATCTGAGTGTGCTTTCATTTCATATAAGGTCTACTAGCCAGGAACACTTAAATTCCCCCTCATCCTACCCACCCTGGGGTTGCATTGCCTATATAGTCGTCATATAGATTGACAGCTATCCTTTAATTAGGTGTAACACCACCTTTTCTCCTTGGCCTAGAACTGCTTTATAACTGTCTTAATCAGCATGTCATGTATTCAATGCAATAGCTGTGGTGCCTTCATTCTAAGAAGAATCATTTGGAGCCTAAGAGCTTGTCCTATATGTCTCAAGTTATCTGCCATGCATAAAGAATTGATTCTATTAAGGGAAGAATTAGTTGCAATTAAACACACCTCCTCTAGGCTGCAAATTGAAAAACAAAACAAAACAAAGCACCACCACTCCCTCAAAGAATCAAACAGCCCAAGAACAAATGGATCACAGTGTGCTCTGGTAGGCTATGGCCTGTAACACGAAACACCTCTCCATCAAGAGATATCCCTACATAATGCCTTCTCTGCCTTGGAAAATGAGAATGCCCAATTAGTGGAAACTGAAGTGCCCTTAAATTAGAAAGTTAAGTCTAATCTACTGATAATGAACCAAATATGAAAAAAAAAAATCACAAAATAGGAAACTACTACTACTTGGAGATTCCATTATCAGAGGCACCAACTTGTGAACACAATTCAAAGGAGAGAAGATGGTCAAATGCCTCCCAGGCTTTTCAGCCAGCAGGAATACAAACCAAATTGTTGGCATAGTTAACACAGAAAGTGAGCACTCCAAAACTGATGTTATCATCCACTTGGGTAGAAATGACCTGGATATAAACAGTGCCTCTACAGTACAAAGGGACTTCCAGATTCTGGGAGAGGAACTCAAACCAACACTATTGCATTCTCAGAAGTTCTACCTGTTCTTGGCTGCATCGCATAATCAGTGTTAATACATGGCTCCAAACCTGCTGCAAACAAGAAGGATTTAGATATATAGGCAACTGGGGAAATAGATGGAACAACAAGGGGCTATACTGTGTTGATGGACTGTTTCTCTCTGTCACGGGGGAAAGGATCCTAAGTGAAAAATTCAGGCATTATGTGGACAGGTATTTAAACTAGAGAAAGGGAGTGATGGATGGAGAAGAACAAGTTTAGGATGTCAATCCCAGCAAAAACTAAGAACTTTGGAAACAGCCACACTATTGACCTACACATCAATGGCAAGTGGGAAGAGGCATATAGAACAAAATCCATGCAAAATACAGACATGCCAGTCAACAAATGCTGGAAATCAATGAGCACAAATGCTCGAAGCTTAGCCAACAAAGTTCCTGAACTGGAAGCCCTAATGGTGGAAATGGACTTGGACATTGTGGCCATTACAGAAACATGGTTTAACCAGTCCCATGAATGGGATATATCCATAGCTGGCTATAATTTATTTAGAAGAGATAAAGAAGGCAGAAAAGGAGGAGGAGTAGGCCTATATATCAAAAGCAATATTAAAGCTGCTGAAATGCAGGGACGTGGGGAAAAGAAGAAGCGCTGTGGATTGTGCTGGAAAGAGGAGATGGCACTGTCATCCATGCTGGTGTAGTCTACAGGCTTCCGACTCAAACTGAAGAAAGGGATAGAGACTTGATTATTGATATTGCAATGGTAGCCATGAAGGGGAAGTGATCATATTGGGTGACTTTGATCTACCCGATATGAATTGGAGTATTCCTTCTGCAAATATAGAAAGAAGTAAAAAAATTGTGGATGCCTTCCAAGATGCATTGCTTAGACAAATGGTGATGGAACTGACCAGGGAAAGTTTGATACTGGATTTAGTACTCACCAATGGAGATAGCGTGTTGAATGTCCGGGTAGATGCCCATGTGAGCAGCAGCGATCATCACACGATGTGGTTTGAGATAAAAGCCAAGGCAGAGTCCAATCACAGCAAGCTCAAAATCTTAAACTTCAAAAATGCTGACTTCAGTAAAATGGTCAAGTGCCTGAAGGAGGAGTTGGCAGAGTGGGATGAGAAAAGGGAAATGAAATTGCAGTCGGATAAACTAAAGGAGGCAGTAAAAGGGGCAACAGGAAAGTAAATAAAAACAAGAGGAAAAGGAAACTTCTCTAAAGAAGTGGCTGCACAAATAAAGGCAAAAAACCCAGCTTTCACAAAATTCAGAAGCTCGCAAACAGAAGAACACATGAAAGATTACAGGATAAAGCTAAAAGAGAATTAAGGATAGCAAATTCAAAGGCAGAAGAAAAGATGACTAAAGATCTAAAGAGTGATGAGAAAACCTTTTTTGAGGTATATTCAGGAGAAGAGGAAGATTAGAGGTGGAATTGCAGGATTCAAAAGTGCTGAGAAAGGATTCGTGGAAAGTGACATTGAAAAAAGGGAAAATGCTAAACAAATACTTCAGTTCTGTTTTTTATTAAAGAAAATCCTGGAGGAGGACCACCTGTCATTGACAGACATACAAATGGGAATGGATTAGATAATACACCATTCACAGAAGATGATGTGTTTGTATAGCTTGCAAAACTGAAAATGGACATGCCCATGGGACCGGATGGGATACATCCCAGGATACTGAAAGAGCTCAGAGAGGTTCTAGCAGGGTCTTTAAAGGATGTTTTTAATAGATCCTTGAAGACAGGAGAAGTTCCGCAGGACTGGAAAAGGGTCAATGTGGTACCTCTTCACAAAAGTGGTAATAGGGAAGAAGTGGCAAACTACAAGTCAGTAAGCCTTACCTCAGGATGGGAAAATTATTGGAGGCGCTCCTGAAAGAGCGAAAAGTGGATTTTCTAGAAACCAACAGGTTGTATGATCCAAGGCAACGTGGTTTTACCAAAGGATGACTGTGCCATACAAATCTGATTGAGTTCTTTGACTGGGTGACCAGAGAACTAGAGCAAGGGCATGCGAAGGATGTGATCTACCTAGATTTCAGCAAAGCCTTTGATACTGTTCCTCATAGGAGGGTTATCAATAAACTCAACAGCTGAGGGATGGGTCTCAAGGTGGTGAACTGGATCAGAAATTGGTTGACTGATGGACGACAGAAGGTGATGGTAAACGGAACTCACTCGGATAAAAGGAAGGTGATTAGTAGCGTGCCACAAGGATCATCCTGGGACTGGTAGTGTTCAATGTATTTGTGAGTGATATTGCTGAAGGACTGAATGGAAAAGTCTGTCTTTTTGCAGATGACTTGAAAATTTGCAGCAGAGTGGACTCGCCTGAGAGAGTGGGTAACACGAGGAAAGATCTACAAAAGCAAGAAGAATGGTCTAATGCTTAGCAGTTAAGATTTAATGTGAAGACGCGCATTGTCATGCACTTGGTCTGCAGAAATCCAAGGGTACTGTGTGCAATAGCGGGGCGAGAGGTTGGTGTGCACGGACGAGGAGAAGGACCTCGGAGTAATTCTTTCTAAGGTTCTCAAGGTAGTAAGACAGTGTGACAAGGTGGTGGCCAAAGCCAGAAGGATGCTGGGTTGCATACAGAGAGGAATTACCAGCAGAAAGGAGGAAGTACTAATACCAATGTACAAGTTGCTAGTGAGGCCTCACTTGGAATATTGTGTTCAGTTTTGGAGACCATATCTTGCAAAGGATATAAAAACACTGGAAATGGTTCAGAGGAAGGTGACCAAAATGATTTGGAGCATGCACGAGAAGACATATGGAAAGAGACTTGAAGACCTAAATATGTATACTCTAGAGGAGAGGAGGGACTGGGGAGATATGATACAGACCTCTAAAAACTTAAAGAGTATTAATGAACAAACAAACTTTTTTCAAAAACAGGGAAGTTGCAAAACTAGAGGGCATAACATGCAGCTGCAAGGGGGTAAACTAAAAGGCAATGTCAGGAAATATTTCACTGAAAGGGTGGTGGATGCTTGGAATGCTCTCCCGATGGAAGGGGTGGGGGCAATACAGCAACAGAATTCAAAATGGCATGGGATAGACACAGTGGATCCCTTTATAGCAAAAGGATAAAATCAAAATAACCTTCACTGTCTTTGCTATCTCAGCAAATAGGGGTGACCTGCATGGAGCAGTGGGTACATTAAAATCATCTCTAATACCTGAAGATTGGAGGTTCGCCGATGTAACACCAATATTTAAAAAGGGTTCCAGGGGTGATCCGGGAAACTACAGACCGGTGAGCCTGACATCAGTACCCGGAAAAATGGTAGAAACCATCATAAAGAATAAAATTACTCAGCATGTAGATAGTCATGACCTAATGGGAGACAGCCAACATGGCTTTAGACAAGGAAGATCTTGTCTTACTAATCTGTTATGTTTTTTTGAAGGAGTGAATAATCAGGTGGACAAAGGTGAGTCTGTTGATATTGTGTATCTGGACTTTCAGAAAGCCTTTGACAAGGTCCCTCATCAGAGACTTTTGGCAAAACTAAAGAGTCATGGGATAGGAGGCAGTGTACTATTGTGGATCAGGAACTGGTTAAAAGATAGAAAGTGGAGGGTAGGGCTAAATGGCCAATTTTCCCAATGGAGAAAGGTGAATAGTGGTGTACCCCAGGGATCTGTGCTGGGTCCGCTGCTTTTTGACATATTCATAAATGACCTGGAAAGTGGAATAACGAGTGAGGTTATCAAATTTGCAGATGACACAAAACTATTTAAAGTTGTTAAAACCCAAGAGGATTGTGGAAAATTGCAAGAGGATCTTGATAAATTGGAAGACTGGGCATCAAAATGGCAGATGAAATTTAATGTGGACAAGTACAAGGTTATGCACCTAGGGAAGAACAACCCAAACTATGGTTACACGATGCAAGGTTCCACATTAGGAACCACCACCCAGGAAAAAGATTTAGGCGTCATTGTGGATACCATGTTAAAACCTTCGGCCCAGTATGCAGCAGCGGCCAAGAGAGCAAATAGAATGCTAGGTATGATAAGGAAAGGAATGGAAAATAAAACAAAAGATATTATAATGCCTCTATATCGTTCCATGGTGAGACCGCACCTTGAATTTGTGTGCAATTCTGGTCGCTGTATCTTAAAAAGGATATAGCGATTTTAGAAAAGGTTCAGAGAAGAGCCACCAAAATGGTAAAGGGGATGGAAGGATACTCCTATGAAGAAAGGCTAAAAAGGTTGGGGCTCTTTAACCTGGAAAAGAGACGGCTGAGAGGAGATATGATAGAAGTCTATAAATTAATGAACGGAGTGGAACGGGTAAACGTAGATCGATTGTTTACCTTATCAGAATATAGAAAGACTAGGGGACAAGCAATGAAGCTACAGGGAAAACTATTTAAGGCTAATAAAAGAAAATATTTTTTCACTCAACGTGTAATCAAACTCTGGAATTTGTTACTGGAGGATGTAGTAAAGGCTGTTAGTGTAGCTGGGTTTAAAAAAGGTTTGGACAAGTTCCTGGAGGAAAGGTCCATAAACCATTATTAAGAAGGGACCCAGGATATCAATGCTTGAACCAATACAAGCATTGTGGAACTTGTGTCCCTTGGGGATACTGCTAGGTACGTATGACCTAAATTGGCCACTGTTGGAAACAGAATACTGGGCTTGATGGACCTTGGTCTGACCCAGTATGGCATATCTTATGTTCTTATGTACACCCCTAAAAAAAGGCATGGGGAAGGCAGGGCTGGACTGTCCATTGAGCGAGAATGTTGTTCGCACAGGACCCCGTGCTTCAGGGGGCCCCACATGAAATTCATTTTGCATGGTTTGCAGGGCCGGCTTCAGAGGAATCCAGGATGCCAGAGGCCCCGATTCGCTTCTGCACAGTGCTGGAGTGAAGAGCAGCTGTTCCTTCACTCGTGCTGTGTTCACATGAAGCCTACTGAGTGCCGGGAAACAGGAAATGACTTTTAAGTTTTCTCGGCACTCAGCAGGCTTCACGAGAACACAGCACGAGTGATGGAGCACACTGCTCTTCACTCCAGTGCTGTGCAGAGGTGAGTCGCATCCTCGGCTCCCTCCTAAGCCACTCAGACAGGTGTGGGGCTCTTTGGAGTGGGGGTGGGGCTAGGATAGGACTGGAAATGGCTGATGGGGGTCTAGGATTGGAAATGGGATGATGGGGGGAGCTTGGACTGGAAATGGGCTGATTGGGGGCTAGGATAGGACTGGAAATGGCTGATGGAGGGGCTAGGACAGGAAATGGGCTGATGCGGGGCTTGGACTGGAATTGGGCTGATGGTGGGGCTAGGAATGGAAATGGCTGATGGTGGGGCTAGGAATGGAAATGGGCTGATGGTGGCCCTAGGACTGGAAATGGCTGATGGGGGGCTAGGAATGGAAATGGGCTGATGGGGGGCTGGGATAAGACTGGAAATGGCTGATGGTGGGGCTAGGAATGGAAATGGGCTGATGGGGGGCTGGGATAGGAATGGAAATGGCTGATGGGGGCTAGGATTGGAAATGGGCTGATGGTGGGGCTAGGACTGGAAATGGCTGATGGTGGGGCTAGGACTAGAAATGGCTGATGAGGGGCTAGGAATGGAAATGGGCTGAAGGGGGGCTGGTATAGGACTGGAAATGGCTGATGTAGGGGCTAGGACAGGAAATGGGCTGATGCGGGGCTTGGACTGGAAATGGGCTGATGGTGGGGCTAGGAATGGAAATGGCTGATGGGGGGCTAGGAATGGAAATGGGCTGATGGTGGCGCTAGGACTGGAAATGGCTGATGGGGGCTAGGACTGGAAATGGCTGATGGGGGGCTAGGACTGGAAATGGCTTATGGTGGGGCTAGAAATGGAAATGGGCTGACGGGGGGGCTAAGATAGGACTGGAAATGGGCTGATGTGAAGCTGGGATAGGACTGGAAATGGCTGATGGGTGGCATTGCGCATCGGACAGCGGTGGAAGCAAACAGCCCTATGGTGCTGAAGCTTGAAGGTAAGTGCTGTAGGGTTGTTACATAAGATATGCCATACTGGGTCAGACCAAGGTCCATCAAGCCCAGTATTCTGTTTCCAACAGTGGCCAATCTAGGTCATATGTACCTAGCAGTTTCCCCAAGGGACACAGGTTCCACAATGCTTGTATTGGTTCAAGCATTGATATCCTGGGTCCCTTCTTAATAATGGTTTATGGACCTTTCCTCCAGGAACTTGTCCAAACCTTTTTTAAACCCAGCTACACTAACAGCCTTTACTACATCCTCCGGTAACAAATTCCAGAGTTATCCTCCGGTAACAAATTCCAGAGTAATTTGTTGTGGCTATTGCTGTGGCTGTCAGTCCTGGAGAGGGGCAACAGTGGTGGCAATGGGCACCACAGAGGGGGCACAAGGGATGAGGTTTGCCTAGGGTGCCTCATTTCCTTACGCCAGCCCTGCCCACCCCCAAAAACTGCCTCTCTCCAAATGCTTCCCCACCATATATACAGCTCCCACCCCCAAAAAATACTCCTTCACAACTACCCTTCCACTCCCCTAAATTCTGCCACCACAAAAAAAACCTCTCCACAACTGCCTCACCTCCCTGCAAACTGCCCAATGCCCAAAAACTACTCCTCAGTAACTGACCCACTTAGCTGCAAAAATCACCCACTCACAACTGATCCGCACCCCCCCCCCCCCACCTTGGGGGTGCAGACCAGTTGTGAGTGGGTGATTTTTGGAAGTGGGGTAGTTTGAAGTGAAGTTGTCTTTGATAGCAAAGCTCTTTACAGAGAGCATTAAGGCCCTTCCAGACTATGTCCTCCTAGAGTTATGGGCTCAGTATTGATTGTAAAGGCCTTTCCCAATATCTTTAGATTATCTTCACAGAATACCACTGAGGTAAAGACTGACGCTGGTCTCAGCAGTACAAGGTGCTTAAAGAAGGGGTACAGTTAGATGTCAGTAACCTTCTCAATTAGGGTTAGCAGATTTCCCTCCTTAGTATCAATGGTTGAGACACTCTCTTATGTCAATATTCATTGTTTTATGGATTCTTCTGGCTGGAATATCATAGGAAAGTATAGGTCAAGCAGCCTAAATGTGTGCGGAACAGTTGTCAGATGATCTTTTAAACTAGATATTAGGGGAAAGCCGACAGTCGCCCAAGAGCGGATGGTTCGGAAGAATGTATCCTTGAAGGATACTACCAAAAGCAGAGAGGTTCCACAAAAGAGTAAAGTAGCCCAAATGCCTTCAAGTATGGAGCAGACAGAGCTTAAAGATCCCAATTTACCCATGTCTAACAATAGCTAAATTAACATGAATAAAATACATTCTCTAAAATTGCTTGTATGCAAATGCTAGACGTCTAAAGAATAAGATGGGAGAGTTAGAATATATAGCACTAAATGAAAGGTTAGATATGATTGGAATATCAGAGACATGGTGGAAGGAGGACAACCAGTGGGACACTGTGATACCTGGGTACAAACTATATCGTAATGATAGAGCTGATCAAATTGGTGGAGGGGTTGCGCTCTATGTTAGAGAGGGCATTGACTCAGAAAGGATTAAAGTTTTGCAGGAAACAAAATCTGCTATAGAATCTATATGGATTGAAATTCCATATAAAAGGGGGAAGGCAATGGCAGTGGGGGTGTACTATCGAGCACCTGGCCAGAATGACCAAATGGATAATGAAATGCTCAAAGAAATCAAGGAAGCTAACAAAAGTTACAGCGCAGTAATAATAATGGGTGATTTCAATTACCCCGGTATCGACTGGGTCAGTGTCACGTCAGGACATGCTAGGGAGATAAAATTCCTAGATGAAATAAATGACTGCTTCTTGGAGCAGCTGGTTCATGAACCGACCAGAGGGGAAGCCATATTAGACCTAGTCCTTAGTGGAACACCAGATCTAGTGCAAGAGATAAGGGTGTTGGGGCCACTTGGCAATAGTGATCATAGCATGATCGCCTTTGATTTAATTAGTGGAGGAGGGATAATAAGGAAAACCACAGTACTACCTTTTAACTTTCGAAAGGGAGACTATGATAAAATGAAGAAAACAGTTAAGAAAAAACTAAAAGGAGCAGTTGCAAAGGTTAAAGACGTACATCAAGCTTGGGTGTTGTTGAAAAATACTATCTTGAAAGCCCAGACCAGCTGTATTCCACGCTTTAAGAAAAGTGGAAGGAAGTCCAAAAAACTGCCAGCATGGTTTAAAGGTGAGGTCAGAGAGGCTGTTGTTGCCAAAAAACCATCTTTCAGGAAATGGAAAAAAGAGCCAAACGACGAAACCTGGTAACAGCACAAGCACTGGCAAGTCAAATGCAAGGCATTGATAAGGCAGGCAAAGAGAGAATTTGAGAAGAAGCTTGCTGCGGAAGCAAAAACACGAAATAAAGACCTTTTCAAGTACATTCGTAGCAAAAAACCTGTGAGAGAGTCAGTTGCTCCATTAGATGATAAAGGGGTTAAAGGAGCACTAAGAGGCGACAAGGCGATAGCGGAGAGACTGAATTCAGTCTTTGCTTCGGTCTTTAATGAGGAAGATGTAGGGATGTTACCCATGACTGAAGTGGTATTTAAAGGTGCGGAAGAATTGAAGGAAATATCGATACATCGGGAAGATGTCTTACAACTATTAGATAAACTGAAGAGTAGCAAATCACCTGGGCCGGATGGTCTACATCCAAGGGTGTTGAAAGAACTGAAATATGAGATTGCAGACCTGCTATCAGTAATCTGTGAACTATCATTAAAATCATCTCTAATACCTGAAGATTGGAGGATTGCCAATGTAACACCAATTTTTAAAAGGGTTCCAGGGGTGATCTGGGAAACTACAGACCGGTGAGCCTGACGTCAGTACCAGGAAAAATGGTAGAAACCATCATAAAGAATAAAATTACTCAGCATGTAGATAGTCACAACCTAATGGGAGACAGCCATCATGGCTTTAGACAAGGAAGATCTTGTCTTACTATCTGTTATGTTTTTTTGAAGGAGTGAATAAACAAGTGGACAAAGGTGAGTCGGTTGATATTGTGTATCTGGACTTTCAGAAATCCTTTGACAAGGTCCCTCATCAGAGACTTTTGGCAAAACTAAAGAGTCATGGGATAGGAGGCAGTGTACTATTGTGGATCAGGAACTGGTTAAAAGATAGAAAGCAGAGGGTAGGGCTAAATGGCCAATTTTCCCAATGGAGAAAGGTGAATAGTGGTGTACCCCAGGGATCTGTGCTGGGTCCGCTGCTTTTTGACATATTCATAAATGACCTGGAAAGTGGAATAACGAGTGAGGTGATCAAATTTGCAGATGACACAAAACTATTTAAAGTTGTTAAAACCCAAGAGGATTGTGAAAAATTGCAAGAGGATCTTGATAAATTGGAAGACTGGGCATCAAAATGGCAGATGAAATTTAATGTGGACAAGTGCAAGGTTATGCACCTAGGGAAGAACAACCCAAACTATGGTTACACGATGCAAGGTTCCACATTAGGAACCACCACCCAGGAAAAAGATTTAGGCGTCATTGTGGATACCATGTTAAAACCCTCGGCCCAGTGTGCAGCGGCGGCCAAGAGAGCAAATAGAATGCTAGGTATGATAAGGAAAGGAATGGAAAATAAAACAAGATATTATAATGCCTCTATATCGTTCCATGGTGAGACCGCACCTTGAATATTGTGTGCAATTCTGGTCGCCGTATCTTAAAGGATATAGCGATTTTAGAAAACGTTCAAAGAAGAGCCACCAAAATGGTAAAGGGGATGGAAGGCTACTCCTATGAAGAAAGGCTAAAAAGGTTGGGGCTCTTTAGCCTGGAGAAGAGACGGCTGAGGGGAGATATGATAGAAGTCTATAAATTAATGAACGGAGTGGAACGGGTAAACGTAGATCGATTGTTTACGTTATCAGAATATAGAAAGACTAGGGGACATGCAATAAAGCTACAGGGTAAACTATTTAAGACTAATAAAAGAAAATATTTTTTCACTCAACGTGTAATCAAACTCTGGAATTTGTTACCGGAGGATGTAGTAAAGGCTGTTAGTGTAGCTGGGTTTAAAAAAGGTTTGGACAAGTTCCTGGAGGAAAGGTCCATAAACCATTATTAAGAAGTGACCGAAGATATCAATGCTTGACCCAGTACAAGCATTGTGGAACTTGTGTCTCTTGGGGAAACTGCTAGGTGCATATGACCTAGATTGGCCACTGTTGGAAACAGAATACTGGGCTTGATGGACCTTGGTCTGACCCAGTATGGCATATCTTATAAAGTTCTCATGTTCTTATGATGCGATTACCTCCAATTAACATTAGCATAGTAAGGGGCAGTATATCAAACTCAACATAAACATAAACATAAGATAACAGATAGTTTCAGAAAAAAAAAACCAGCTGGTCCATTCAGTCTGCCTTTTATTGCTGTGCTCACTGCTAAGCATCTATAAGAACATAAGATATGCCATTCTGGGTCAGACCAAAGGGCCCATCAAGCCCAGTATCCTGTTTGCAACAGTGGCCAATCCAGGTCACAGGTACCTTTCAGGTTCCCAATCTATGTTCGCTGCTAGTCCTAGAGAATGATTGCCAATGGGATATCCTCCTTATCAGACAAGCTTGATATTTTCTTCCTTTGTACTCCATTGTTCTGCATGCCTAATCACACATTTTTTCAGAAGCAACTCCCTTCTTTACTCCTCTCATTGGTAACTGACTTCCAGATGGCATAGGATAAGAACAGAACATCCTTAGTCTTAACATGTGAAAGCATAGCAGAACAGCAGCTGAGTCTGTCTGGAAGGGATCTCTTTCCCTCCTCCTCTTCCGCTATGTCCTTGGCTGACATCTGTGCTATGTTTTCGGTATGATTCTGTCTTTCCTGGAAATTGTTATTTTATTTTTTATTTATTTAACGGGTATTTTTATACCGCTTTATCATTTTAGTCAAAGCATCTCACATTGTAACTTAAACTTGGTAATGTACATTAAACAGGGACATTGATAATTTGGATTCTTCTGAGGCAATGGAGGGTTAAGTGACTTGCCCAAAGCCACAAGGGGAGGGAATAGAACCCTGGTCCCTTGGAAAGCAGAACTCTCTTCTTTCATGTCCTCTTCTGGAGTCCACTTCTCCCCTCCATACCCACATCCAACCCCATGTTTATCTTTAATATACGAGTACATTTGTATCCTGCCAATCCAGTGTCCCCATCTTACTTTTATGTTGTTTTGCAGCAAGTGGGTAGAAACTAGAGGGAAAGAGAACTGCGTGCTTGGGTTAGCTGACGTAGTAGGCTACTGTCACTGTCTTTTGGGGAAAATGTGCTTGATTGTATTTGAAAATTTCACCCTCACAACAAGGAGATGCAAAAGTCAAATCTCAAAGAGAAACTTCTTTTCGTTTGAAACGAAATATGGAACAAATGCAGAAACATTGTCAGATAAGATCCATCCAGTCTATTTCCATCTCCCATCCCGCTTCTTATTGCAAACCCTAACTGATTTTTGATACTTTTCCTTTCCTTTTAATAATTCTCAGAGATTCCCTGTGCTTGTCCCATACTTTCTTGAAATCTGACACATTGTTTTCTCTTTTCCTTCAATGGGAGGCTGTTTTGCAGGCTGTTTTTTTTTTAAATTTAACATTTTTATTGAACTTTTGTCAAATATACTACAAACTGCTTCTTGAATCAACCTTGTACAGAGCTATAAAACCACCACTCTGCCAATATCTAGGCTGATTTCCCCCTACATCTAATACAACATCACTCTAGTAACTAATCAACCACTCCCCCCTTCCCCCCCAAGTATCCCCCTCCTATAATTCTCTACCTCCTCTCGTTTGCCACATTTTTATCCAGATATATTTATTTTATTTTTATTTTATTTATTTAATTCTCTTATATACCACGCTATTCTGCATCAGTGCGGTTTACATTGAACAAACTGAAATTACATTGAACAGGGCATTATAACTTGGAGATAACTATTTTACAGGGAACATGGGCTATGGAGGGTTAAGTGGCTTGCCCAAGCCCACAAGGAGCACCTGTGGGACTAGAAACCCCAGTCCTTCCGGCCCAAGGTTGCTGTCCTCTAGTGGGATTTGAACCCCCGACCTTCCGGCCTGAAGTACCTTGCCCCAACCACTAGGCCACTCCTCCACTATGTGTTTTGTATGTGTTTTCGCCACTTACTCCCCTTCCAGACCTTTGTTCACTCACGGCTGTTTATGGTCACTACCTCCTTCTCTCCTCTTTCCATGTCTCCAACCACCTCCCTACACCCTGCCATTGTTCCATACCCTTATCCCTCCTCCCATGTCTCAGTTCTGTCAATCAATGCATCAAACACAGATTCTCCATTCTTCTGATAAACCCTGCGCTTTGAGGCCTCCCCCCCCCAAGCAGTGTTGCGCTATCTCATTTCGTGCTGCTATGCAGTGATGTCCTACTCCTCTCTCCTTTACCCCAATATCCTCCCCCAGTTGGTGCAAGAGGCATGCCTCTGGTGTTTTCTGTATTGTGTATCCCGTCATTGCATGGATTATTAATAGAACCTCCTCCCAGAAGCTTTGAGTCTGCCCACACGTCCACCACATATGTATCATGTCCCCTTTCTCCGGACAGCCTCTCCAGCACCAGTCCGATGTCCCCCTCCCCGCTCGTTTTTGGCGTGTCGGTTTCCAATACCACCTATACAGTACTTTATAGGCATTTTCTTTTATGTGAGTGGCTATGGATAGCCCCGCTATGGTCTGTATGACTTTGTCCCACCTCTCCTCTGGCCATTGTTGACCCAAATCTGTCTCCCATTTCAGCATAAACCCTCGCTTACCCTCCCCTCCTTCCATTAAGCCTTTATAAATATTAGAAAGGGTACCTTTACGACCCAGGTCACCTGAGCAAAGGGCCTCAAACCACCCTCTATTGCTCCACAAGTCCCGCCATACCTTCGGCTGCTTCACAAAGTGACCAACCTGGGCGTAACTGTAATAATCATTACTGGCTAATCCATACAGGTCCTTAATGCCCTCAAAGTCACGTAGCCCATCTTCTGTCACTATCTGTGAGATATGTGTAAGTCCTCTCTCCGCCCAGCCCCTGAGTATCCTTAACCCTGGCCCCATACCCCTCTCAAAACACGCCTCCAGCGTCATCCCCTGTATATATTTTTTGTCCTGTACTAATACTTTCCTGGTTCTCTGCCAGATGCGCAGAATATGTCCTACAAAGGGGTTCGCCACATTGTTGGCTGGCACTATATCCCCCCTCCATACCCACATTTCCAACCTCCCTCCCTTCACCAATTCTTCTTCCATCTGAACCCAATGTTTTTGTTTTTCTCTGTGCCAATCATAGTGTTTTTAATTGCGCCGCTAAGTAATATTTGCTAAAGTTGGGTACCCCAAGCCCCCCCTCTTCCCTAGCTTTCTGCAGAGTGGACATTGCTACTCTTGGACCCTTATTTTGCCAAATAAATCGAGATATGCTTCGTTGTAGCTGCTTTAACTTTTGCCGGGGTAGGTCTATCGGCAATGTTTGAAACCAAAACAAAAAACGGGGCAGTATCATCATCTTCACTGTTGCCATGCGACCAAACCAAGACAGATATCCCCTCCCCCACCCCGCTAATAATATTTCTACTTGTCTAAACAGTTTTTTATAATTTAAATCATACAAGTCCTCTAACCGGCTGCTTATTTGGATCCCTAGGTATCTAATTGCCCCCTTTGCCCACCTAAAGGGATATTGTGTTCTTAATCGCTCCTGCACCTCCGCTAATACTGTTAGGTTCAAAATTTCCGATTTTGCCTAATTAATAGTGAATCCGGACAGTTTCCCATATTCCTCTAATTTCCACATTAAAATTGGTATTGAGCATCTCAGCCGGGTCACACTCAATATAATATCATCCGCGAATAATGATATTCTATATTCCCTCTTTCCTACTTTTATACCCTGTAAATCCTCCCTTTCTCTCACTCTTGCTGCAAATGGTTCTAGTGATATTGCAAATGGACATCCCTGCCTTGTCCCTCTCTCCTGCCCAAAAAAATCCGAATAGGCTCCATTTACCCTGACACATGCCTTCCAGTCCCGGTATAAGGCTTCCACCCATCCTTTAAATTCCCCTCCCAACCCCATCCTATCCATAACCTGATATAGAAAAGACCAAGACACCTGGTCAAACGCTTTCTCGGCATCTAGCGACAATAACAGGGCCTCCTGTTCACTCTGTCCCACTGACCAAATAGTATTCAAGATCTTCCTAATGTTATCCGCTACCTGCCTCCCCGGGATAAAGCCCGCTTGGTCTTGATGTATCAGCTTCCCGATAACCCGATTTAAACGTGTTGCTAATATTTTAGCCAATAATTTGGCATCTAAATAAAGTAGGGAGATTGGTCTATATGACGAGTATTCTTGCCGATCCTTACCTTCTTTATGCATTACCGTAATCCTTGCCCATCCCATAGTGGCTGCTAACACCCCACCCTCTCTTGGTAAATTAAACAGCCTCAGCAATGGAGCTGTTAAAAGCCCCTTGAAGTTTCTATAAAATCGTGCTGTAAGCCCGTCCAATCCCGGCGCCTTATCTACCTTTAGCTGTTTTATAGTCTGCAAGATCTCTTCTGCCACTATTACCTTGTTTAACTGGGTTTGTTCCTCCTCACTCAGTGTTGGGATCTTAATAGAATCTAAATAGCTTTGTGTCCTTTTCAAGTCTGGAGATGCCCGAGCCGCATACAGCTCTTGATAGTATCTTTTAAAGGCCTCTCGTACGTCCCCGTCTGCATGAACTAACTTCCCTTGAGAGTCCCTAATTCGCAATATTTGTGTTCTTAATTTCCTTTGTTTCAGTCGTTGCGCCATATATCGCCCTGCTTTATTTCCTCCCTCAAAAAACCCCTGCTTCAATAACTGCAGTCGGTATCTTATGATTTCCGCTTGCATAGCATTTAATTGCGCTCTAACCGCCAGCAATTGGCCTCTATACGTCCCTCTTCCATCTTGCCCATCTAATGCTTCCAACTCCATTAGTTTTCCTCGCAGTTCCTGTTCTCTCTTCTCCCTCTCCCTCTTTTTGCGTGCTCCCTATTTGATAAAGACTCCCCGCACTACTGCCTTGTATCCATCCCATACCCCCCCAGCCCACCTCCCCATTATCATTCCATCTGAAGTATTCCTCTGTTTCCCGCTCTATCTCCTTTCGAACCCTTTCGTCCTCCAAAAGGGATTCATTTAAACGCCAGAATTGTGTGTCCCCTCTCTTCCCCTCCATTGTCAACCTGACCTCCACCAATGCATGGTCTGACCATATTATAGAGTCCATATCTGCCCCTTTAATCCTACCCGCCAGTTCCTTTGTAATCCAAATATCATTGATCCTGGAGTATGATCCGTGTACATGAGAAAAATAGGAAAACTGCCTTTTCCGGGGGTGGTGGAATTGCCAGGGATCTATCAAACAATGCTGGGTAATAAAGTTTCGATATCTTCTCCTATCCGCCCTTTTGCCCTCCCGTTTTCCCGTTGCGTCTTTATCGGGGTTCCACGTTAAATTAAAATCCCCCCACAAATGATGTTTCCTTCCCCTATTTTGCCCACCTCAGTATCCAACTTTGTCCAAAATTCCCCTTGCCCCCCTGTTGGCACATAAATATTTATTATAGAAAACCATTCCTTTCCTATTTGTATTCGTAATATTATATATCTCCCCTCTTTATCTCGAATTATCTTTTGTACCTCCGCCTTAAGTGTGGAGGTTATGAAGACTGCCACCCCTCCCTTCTTTTTTTCCACTGTGTTTGATGCATATAGACATGTCCCCAGGGCCGGATTTACCTATACGCCATGTACGCCATGGCGTAGGGCCCACAGCCGGCAGGGGCCCACAAAAAAAGAACAAGTTCATTTTTTGTTAATACAATTTAAAAAAAAACCTGGTGGCTGCCGCCGCGGGGCCCCCTCTGCTGCCGCGGCAGCACCTACTGACCCGCGGGGGCCCCGTCTACAAGCTGAAGCCGACGGGTCGGGTCGGGTCGGGTCGTCCCTCCCTCCCTCCCTCCCTCCGTGCAGGCTGCAGGCTGTGAGAGACGCGAAAGGAGAGTGTCTCCTCGCGTCTCTGTTAAGCCCGCAGGGGCTGATGGGAAATTTCCCATCAGCCCCTGCGGGCTTAACAGAGACGCGAGGAGACGCTCTCCCTTCGCGTCTCTCACAGCCCACAGCCTACAGCCTGCAGCCTGCATGGAGGGAGGGAGGGAGGACCGACCCGACCCGACCCGACCTGACCCGACGGCTTCAGCTTGTAGACGGGGCCCCCGGGGGTCAGTCCGTGCTGCCGCGGCAGCAGAGGGGGCCCCGCGGCGGCAGCCACCAGGTTTTTTTTTAAAATTAAATTTTACTTTATGCCGGGGGGGGGGGTAGGACTGGTAATGGGCTGGGGGGCGGGGGGGGGGAGGACAGGTAATGGGCTATGGGGGGGTAGGAGTGGTAATTGGCTATTGGGGGGGCTGGGGCTGGAAATGGGCTGGGGGGGGGTAGGGCTGGTAAAGGGCTATTGGGGGGAGGTAGGACTGGTAATGGGCTATTGGGGGGGCTGGGGCTGGAAATGGGCTGGGGGGGTTAAGGCTAGAGGTGGGCTGATGGGGTTAGGACTGGTACTGGACTGTGGGCTGTAGGGGGGGCTTAGAACTGGCAATAGGCTTTGGGGGGGGTTAAGACTGGTAATGGGCTGTGGGCTGATGGGGGCTGTCTGGAAATGGGCTATGGGGAGGCTAGGACTGGAAATGGGCTGGGGGGTTAAGACTGGAGGTGGGCTGATGGGGTTAGGACTGGTAATGGGCTGTTGGGGGGGGGTTAGAACTGGTAATGGGCTTTGGGGGGGTTAAGACTGGTAATGGGCTGTGGGCTGATGGGGGTTGTCTGGTAATGGGCTATGGGGGGCTAGGACTGGAAATGGGCTGGGGGGTTAAAACTGGAGGTGGGATGATGGGGTTAGGACTGGTAATGGGCTGTGGGCTGATTGGGGGGGTAGGACTGGCAATGGGCTATGGGGGGCTGACTGGAAATGGGTTGATGGGGTTAGGACTGGAAGTGGGCTGATGGGGGGTTAGGACTGGTAATGGGTTATAGGGGGGGCTTAAACTGAAAATGGGGTAATGGGGGGTTAAGGACTGTAAGTGGGTTGATGGGGGGCTAGGACTGGTATTGGGTTGGGGGGTTGCTAGGACTGGAAATGGGCTGATGGATGGCTAGGACTGGAAATGGGCTGATGCAGGGACTAGAAGGGAATGGATGCTGGGTGAGGCTGGAACTAGAAGGGAGCTGATGTTGGGGGAGGATTAGAATGGGATGGGGCTGGAAGAGTAAAATGGAGAAGGGAAAAATATTTTGTGTGGGAGGGATAAAAAATCTACAATTGGCCGGGTATTGGGAGAGTAAGTGGGGATTGAGGATGGAGGGGTAAAATTTGAGTGGATGAAATAGGAATGAGGAAAGAGCAAAAGGAGAAAGATTAGTATGTTAAAGCAGATGTAGAGAGAGAATGGAAAAAAATCTAGAAGAGAGAAGAAAGGACAAATGGACAGCAGACGATGGAGAGTTAGCAGAAGACACGAAGAAACCAGAAGAAAGTGGCTGGAGCAATTGCAGCTGAAAAAAATGCACAAAAGGTAGAAAAATATCTCTTTATTTTGAATTTATTAATTGGAATATGTCAGCTCTGGTAAATGTGCATCATTAACGTCTGCGCTTTGTTTAGTACAAGAGCAAATTAATGTATAGTTTTATTTCTACAGTGTTGTACATTCCAAGTTTGGCTTTTGGGATTCCCAGTTTAATTATTGTCTTCCTGTTTCTAAATTGTGATTACTTGTTTGGTGATGGTCTATGTTCTGCATGTGTAACTGAGCTGAGGTGTTCTGTTTATATAATTCCTATTTGACATTGCCACTTGTTCTCTTTCCCCAGTAGGTCATGTATTGTTGTTCTCTGAAATGTATTGGTTTAATATTTGCAGTGTTGCCTTTTGATTGGTAGAGTATGGTGCTTTGTGAGTCCTGGTAGTGCTGTTAGGATACGGCGGGTTTACTATGGGTTCTAAATGGGCAGTGTTTGTAGTAGTTCCTAATGTGTCTGGCAGTTGGCACTGGATTATAGTAATGTAGAAATCTTTTAGTCTTTCTTTATCCATACACTCATTAAGAGGCACGTTTACTAAAAGTTAGTATATGGTAACATTATGCAAATATTTATGCAAATGGGGCCCCTTATGCAAATGAGGCCCCGCACCCCCCTTGGGCCGCCCCTGCTGGGGGCCCACAATTTTTGTTGGCGTAGGGCCTCACTCAAGGTAAATCCGGCCCTGCATGTCCCATATCCCTGGGGTTTGACCATATTTATGTTGCCCTTGTTAAGTGTGTTTCCTGTATAAACACCAGCCCCGCTCCTTGACGTCTTAATTCTTTATACAGTTTCTCTCTTTTAAATGGCGAATGGTTAGCCCTTTAACATTCAATGTTACGACTTTCAGCTCACCTTGAGTAGTTTATAGCCCCCCCTGCTCTATCTCTCTTCAGCTGTCTTCCTCCTCCCCTCCCCCTCCCCTCCCCTCCCCCCGTCCCCCCCACCCTGCCTGCCCTGTTTAAGGGCGTTCATGAGCTGTGCTCCTTCCCTTTGTCATTGGGGTCACTCCTGCTTTACCATTAAATTTGGTTTCCACTGCTCTTTGTGCTTTGCTCAATTTTTTCCACCTTTGGCAGGTTTTACCGGCGGAGCTCCATTATCGTACCGTCATTGAGCTCTCTGACGTCACCGGAAGTCCGGCATCCACCACTCTTTGAAGAAATATTTCCTCAGATTACTCATGCATCTTCCTCCTCTTATCCTAATACCATGACCCTCAGTCTTCAGCTTCTCTCCCTTGAGACAGGCCAGCCTACCTCCAGGGTATTTATTCCATGAAGATATTTACATATTAACATAGTATATGATGGCAGATAAAGACTGTCCCATGCCATTTTGAATTGAATATTCAAAGGTTTCTATCAGATTCCCCTCTCCCTCTTTTTCTCTAAGGTTTACATGCTTAAGATTTTAAGTCTCCCTCCATATGTTTTATGGTGAAGATCACTGAGATTATTTTTGTAGCTGCTCTTTGAACTGACTCCATCCTGTTCATATCCTTGCATCAGTGTAGTCTTCTGAATTAGACATAATACTCTAAGGCGTCAATAATCAGATTATTCACAGTTAGTCACTGGTTTGCTGCAATAATCAAACCAAAATGATGTGGGTAGTTTTGCCTTGACTATTAACAAAAGAGAAAGTAGCCACACAAATTTGTGCCTGCTTTTTCTGTGGGCATTTTTTTTAATACAAAACAATGCACATAGCTTGATTATTTAAAATTATGTGCATATTTGCCACCCCCAATCTGACCTTGTGCTGGGAATAACTACTCATTTGCTTGGATAAAAGTACACATATTGTTGACATACATTCATACTCTTGCTTATGTAAAAGGTGGTTGAAACTCTGCTTTACCCATCGAAACTGCTTTCAGTATAGCCCTCGGAGGTCTCACAGAGGCTCATAAAGAGGCATTATCACCTTTTATTTCTGATAGTTATTGCTCTCCTTGCACATCCCAGCATCCCTCTAACTTATTCTGTTGCCTTGTCACACTTGCTAAAACTTTGTTCAAAGTCTGTGTGCAAAAAGTACCTACTGACTTTATCCCAAAGCAGAGTGTTTGAAAATTGCCCCTTAAATGATGTACACTATAAAATAAATATCTTAATATGACGTGGTATCCTTCCAACACAGGAGGATATGAAAAGGCTAATCATAGGTTAGATAAAAGCACTGGATGACCGCAAACACACTTTTGCACCTCCTTCATCTATTTATATTCTAGAAGAGTAGTTCAGTTCTACCGTCTGCTATTTAACCTTTGAAAGGTTTGGAAAAAGATACCTCCTTAGCTAGTTTCTTTCCTTGATCATAGAGGATGGGTTTCTCTTTCATATGAAGTAGGCGAGCCAAGGTTTTGGGATCATCACGAAGATCAATCTAGCAAGAAATATAAAGAGATTAACATCAGTATTAAACCACTTTCTTTGGCAGGATTCTGTGTTGCAAACTGAAGCTAGAACAGTATGCCGTAAACCACAGCGTGCATCTAAATAGCACGCTACGCACAAAGGACGTCACTTGCACACTAAACCAGTCCAAAAAGGTGTTAGTATAAATAAAGGAATGGCTGATGCAAATGAGGCTTTAATTGGGTCTCATTAAATAGTTTGCTATGCTCTTTTCCATCAGCTATTTAGCACATGCTTGCTAAGACCTCAAAAAGGCACCTTTTAGATAATATGTGGAGATCAGAATTAAGATGTTGAGGTCCGGACTGCCACAATTCTGGCTCTGCCAAACATGGAGCCCCATGGATAAAGACATGGCGGAGCGCATGTGCACAGTACTTGTCAACATATGGAGCTGGAAGGGCCATTTTGCAAATCTATTTACACGAAGGAAAAATCAACTCAGCAACTTACACATATAAATTGGTATTTTGCAGTTTACATGTGCAAGCGGGCCATTTTACAAACCTATCTGTATAGATCCTGTCAACTACAGAGGCTGCTATCTTTCTTTAATTTCAATTTGGAAGGGAAAATAAACAATGGGAGATTAGGGAGGTAACCCGCTTAATCCCTCCTACAAGGAATTGGCTGAACAGCACTATTTAAAAACCTGGGGGTGCCAAGGAGCAGCTGTAAATCCTGACGTGGACCATTTGACTTCGCCAATATCACTCTCCTCGGACTTCCACAGTCAACGCTAAATCCACTCCGACTTGCCATGAACTCGGCCGCTAGAGTTCTTGTAGGGGTGTCAAGGTCAGAACACATTACGCCTGTGATGAAGGAGCTCCACTGGCTACCCCTACAAGCTCATATCCATTACAAGGCACTTGTCATGACATTCAAAGCACTAAAGAACCAATCTCCCACACCCATCAGTAAGTTAATCAACATCATGCCTGAAAACAGAAACAGAAGATCTGCAATGCGGAACACTTTAGAAATCCCTAAGATAATGACAAAATGCCTAAAAGCTACGGCCAATAGGGCTTTTTCAGTTTATGCACCCACAGCTTGGAATGCCCTCCCCTCTGAAATTCGAGCTATCACGAGCCTTACCCCATTCAGAAAAGCGCTAAAATACCATCTATTCCAAAAACACTACCCAGAAAGCAACCCAGGGAAACACATGATAGATCCTCCGACCCCACTCCCTAACTACTCCAATACTTTAACCCAACGAGAGAATGGTTAATCAGCGTACCCCCTTGGCATAAACTCCTACAGTGCCATCAATCCTGCTCAATTGTGAATATTCAGTAACTTTGTAAAATGTGCTGTAAATAGTTCTCACCCAGTTCTCACCCAAGTTATTTGCCCTGTTCATTGTAAGCACAATGTGTTCCTGTTACATTGTACTATTGTTTCTGTTCATTGTAAACCGCACTGATTATAATAGCGCGGTATATAAGAAATGTAAATAAATAAATACATTTGGATCATAGACCCTCTACGAAATGGAGAATGCATGTGTAGAATTTTGATCTGCCCAAGCCACGCCTCCAAACATTTTCTACATGTAAATGCCTATTTTCCACATGCAAACTGTGACTAAGGCTTCTAAAATAACCCCCAAATATGACTACTACTTTAGATCAGGCATCAACATTTTAGCCCATATGTTTATGTAAGGCCAGCTACCAGAAAGCATTTTGGCTTAGGGATGGAACAGATGTATACAAGATGGCATAAAAAATACCCACAGGCCCGTGAGCTAACAACACACAACCCCACACTATTCTTTGTAAAATAAAAAGGCTACACTACACATAGTTTTAATATTGTTTTTTTGTGGATAGGGAGATTCATTTTATTTATTTATTTTATAGCATTTTTAGTGCTCACTAAGCTTTTTTTTTTGGAAGTGGAGAAGTAGCCTAGTGGTTAGCGCAGCACCTGGTGAGCAAAGTAAGCAGGGTTCCAATCTCACTGTGACTCCCTGTGGTTGGGTAAGTCACTTAACCCTCCATTGACTCAGGTTCCTGTTGTTAGATTATAAGCTGGATAGGGAAATACCTAGTGTAACTGACCTTGAATTACTACTGGAAAGAGTAACAATGGCAACATAGTCATATACTCCATTATATAATCCACAAGGGTCTTTGCCTGTTTTTAATAAAGAGTGAACCCATGCATTACTACAGAATGACATAATTGTGCTGACCATTGTTGTCCTTGATATCAATCACCAGTCCATAGACCACTGCAGGTATTCTGAGTCTTGACCCTGAAAGTTAGACTTGGCAAGAAGGGCTTGAGATTGGTCAATCTTTTGGTATAACTATGAATCTCTAGTCTGGGGCCCTCTAGATGGCATCATCCTACTATTGTAACTGTAACATAACCCTCATAAGATGCCATGGGCTACCGTAAATTCCATCCTGACCAAAGCACTACAGGGTGTTCATAGGGGGGGATAGTCAGAGGTCCCTGCCTTCTGAAGTCAGAGTAGGTAGATCTCCCTCCCTGGTGTCAACGGAATGGATATGCTGGGGCTGAGAAAGACACTTGTAGACTTTTTGTAAATGGATTACATTTGAGGGTATGGATTGGGCATCTCAAATGTGTGCAGGCCAGCCTCCATAATTTGGCTTTGGATTTTAATTACTTGCCTTTCCACACCCATGCTCAAGGCACGCTACAGAACACAGATAGATTATAAGCCCTTTGGGGAAGGGACCTAAATTGCTACCTAAGACAATGGAAATTGAAGTAACTTGCTCAAGGTTACAAGGAATGTCAATGGGAGAATTAAGATTTGTACCCTGGCTTCCCTGGTCCTTAGAACACTTTTCTAAACCCTATTTTTCAAGCTGGGCCTGCTGTACTCCCTAGCCAGTCTGGTTTTCGGGATACTCACAATGAATATGCATGAGATAGATTTGCATGTACGTACTGCCTTCATTGCATGCAGATCTGTTTCATGCATTCTTATTGTGGATATCCTAAAAAAAAGACTGGCTGGGGGATACACCAGAACCAGCTTGAGAAACACTGTACTAGGCCTGTTCTAATTGCTCTGTCCTTTCCTTCTTGGAATCAGAGGTGCCTGACTTCCTTTTCCTGGAAGTCTTTTCTCGTCTCCTCTCTTGGGGTCTAGATCAGAGGTTCCCAGCTCCAGTCCTGGAGGGCCAAACACCATTCAGGTTTTCAGGCTGTCCCTAATAAATATGCATGAGATTCATTTACATGTAGTGCCCCCACTGTATTCAAATGTATCTCATGCATATTCATTAGGGGCAGCCTCAAAACCTGAATGGTGTTTGGCCCTCCAGGACTGGAGTTGGGAACCTCTGGTCTAGATACTCTCTAATGTCTGCCATCAGTACTGACATCTAGCCACTGTACCAAACTTACTTTTATATAGTTTCGCACCAAGAGGGATGAGTCAAGAGAGAAAAAGGGGACTGCATATACTTAGCTTATAGTGTCCATACAAATTTATGTAATGTCTTCATGCTATTTTGTGATCAGGAGAATATAGCAAAAAGATGCTATACTTTAGGGTTAGAGTACACATTAATAGTGTCTGCATATTTTTGAGTCTACTTTATTATTATTTATTTATTCTATTTTTCACAAACTTCATGTACACACCTTCTCATAATTTGCAAGGCGAGTTACAATAACATTTTAAAATACCATCTTCATGACAAATGTTATTCAACATGGTTTATTTATCAGAAAAATATAATCAAAGTTTAAAGAAATAAGAGTCAAAAGACAGATCATAATACAGCGAAGATCATGTTGACATCACACATTTCCTAAAACAAGTCACCAACAATTACTCCTTCAATCTTTACTCCTCAACAGGGAATAATAATGTCTTTATTCACTTTCTAATCTCAATAAATTAGTCTCCTCTCTTAAATATGCTGGCAAAGCATCCCATCACTCAGGACCAACCACACTAAAAGCCTTAGTTTGCCATACTGTCTCAGAAATCAATGTCACATATGGGATTTCTAAAAAAATTGCCTTTAGAAAAACATAATTGTCTATCTGGGAGGAGTGGCTTAGTGGTTAGGACAAGGCACTTCAGGCTGGAGGGCTGGGGGTTCAAGTCCCACCTGGGGACAGCAATCTCAGACCGGAGGGACTGGGATTTCTAGTCCTGTAGGCACTCCTTGTGGTCTTGGGCAAGCCACTTAACCCTCTATTGCCCATGTTCCCTGTAAGTATTAGCGTATGTGTGTCATATCCCCTCGTGTTAAATGTATCTCCCAATTGACCGCTTTGACCCGGTGAAAAGTGGGATATAAATACAGCTAAATAAATAACATCATAGTCTATTTTTTAGGTATGGGAGTTTCCAATTTCTTATAGCTTTAAATGTTAGTGTTAATCATTTGAAACTACGCCTTTCTTTTATTTTATGGGGAGTCAATGTAAGTTCCTCAGCAATGGTTGAGCACTTTCGGTCTTCTTTTCTCCCAACAAGAATCTTTATAGCTTGAGCTAAAGATGTATTGCATCAAAGTTTGCAACAGACTTACAACAGGTTTTAGTGTATAGACCCCTAAACAAGGTACCATTCAAGTGATGTTACTGACTCTGACCAAAGAGTAGGGAATCTATATCTCGGTTTCTGACTGCATAAGGTTGAGGTTCCTAGACTTTGGAGGTCAGCTTTGCAAGTGCAGGTTGAGTATCTCTTATCTGAACATCTGAAATCGGAAATGATCCAAAATCCAAAACGTTTTGAGCGCCGACATGAAATAGTGATGCCTTTGCTTTCTGATGGGTCAGTGTACAGAAACTTTGTTTCATGCACAAAATGATTAAAAATATTGTATAAAATTATCTTCAGGCTATGTGTATATGAAACATAAATTAATTTTGTGTTTAGACTTGGGTCCTATTCCCAAGATATCTCATTATGTATATGCAAATATTCCAAAATCTGAAAAAATCCGAAATCCACTTCTGGTCCCAAGCATTTCGGATAAGGGATACTCAGCCTGTACTGGTGATTGTCACAGGAGATACTGGCAAGGAGAAACTTTGTGAGAAGTAAAGCAGAGATTCCCTAATCTCGTCTTTGAGATCTGCATTTCAGGCCTGGCTTCCTCAAAGAACAAATCTGATGACTATCACTAGGTTATGGGGAACCGGAGGCTGATGGTGCTTTCAGTCATGCATAAAAGAAAACAGCTGATAAGCATGATAAGCACTTTCTCTGTGGCATCCTGGCTTCATACCTGTGTTCCTATGAGTACATAAGGCACATGTGGCATGCAGGTTTTAAGTTCAGATACCCATTCTTCTCGGACATTGTGGTAAGAGGCAGGGTTTACCACAGAAAAGCAGATCAAAAATACATCCGTGTTAGGATAGGACAGCGGCCTGAGTTGATTGTAGTCTTCCTGTTGTAAAACAAGAAGGCAATACTAAATTGTCATATCTGACATAAATCTTTTTCTTCATGCAGGATTCTTTTGAAAATAACACAATACTGAGAAACTTCCACAATTTCAGTGCAGTAAATATATGAGTGTTCCACAGTAAACGTCATTAAAGCTATATTTGATTCCATTGAAAACGTATTAAGCAAAAGTATATCTGGAGAAATAACACTGATAAACACAGATTACTTTGTAGCCTCAAAGAGCTGCTAATTAGCTGGGAAATAAATGCCCAAATTTACAAGTTGTAAACATCTATGAATAGAAGCTCTAATGCACTGTACTGTAGCTACCTTGTATGCAGATCTGTCTCATGCATATTCATTGTGGATATTCTGAAAGCCTGACTGGGGATGGGTGGTCAAGGCCCTCAAGTAAATAAAACATTAAACATTTGTATAGAGATGGAAAAAAACAGTAACATTTATTTATCTAATATTATATCTGCCAGTCAGATAATTTTCTAAGCAGTTACAACACAAACATACATAATGAAATATGACAAATAAATATACATAAATACATTAAAATAAAATCCACCAAACCTATACCTTTAAAAATATTAACTCACAATCTCACATCCCACAGAAAATCTATCAGAAAAAACTGAATCCTATAAACCTTCTGAAAAAAAATGTTTTGAGACCCCTTTGCAAAACTAACAAAGGTTGATTTTCATGAACATACATGGACAGATTGTTTGAATGTTGGACCACAGATTGTAAACAAATACATTTGAGTCCTCTTTTTATGTGCATCAACTCTTGAGAGGCCAAGCGCAATGCTCGAAGTGGCTGATAATATTTCAACACAGCAGACAAGTCTGGAAGAGCAACCCCCCCATAAAACATTAAACACCATTGTAAGACATTTAAACTGAACTCCATATAAAACGTAACCAGTTTAAATCTTTCAAGACTGCTGAAATATGATCGAATTTCTGCATTGTACTGATGACTCTCGCAGCAGCATTTTGTGCAAGCTGAAGTGGCTTAACCATGTAGTCTGGGAGGCCTAGATAAAGCAGATTATAATAGTCTAGGTGGCATGTAGCCAATGACTGTGCTACAGACCTAAAATCTGTAATTTAAAAAAGATGGTGCGCACTACATGAAGTGAGAAAGAGTGGTAGATGAGTGGAATAGTCTCCTAGTGGAAGTGGTGGACATGAGGACAGTAACTGAATTAAAAAAACATGGGACAAACACAGAGGATCTCTAAAGGAAAAAGGGAACTATTGTAGTTGATATGGAAGGGCAGACTAGATAGGCCATGTGGTCTTTTTCTGCCATCATGTTTCTATGTTTCACTTAAGTTGGGGCCAAAATAATAAATGTAAATCTAACAAAAGATTGCAAGCCTTATTAAAGAAAAAAGCATCGGACATTGATGGCATTCCCACTGAAGTATCACAGCAATCAGATGAAGCTGTTACCATACTTACAAGATTCTGCCAGGAAATTTGGAAGAAAATTCGGAGTGGAGGAGTAGCCTAGTGGTTAGAGCACTGGCTTGGAAACCCAGAGACCAGGATTTGATTCACATTAGCACGCCTTGGGCAAGTCACTTTACCCTCCATTGCTCAGAAAAATCCAAGTTATCAATGTCCCTGTTTAATGTATGTTTACCAAAGTTTAAGTTACAATGTAAACCACATTGATTGAAATGATAAAGCGGTATAAAAAAACTGTTAAGTAAATAAATTCATGGCCAATTGATTGGAAAAGATCTGTGTTTATACCAATATTGAAGAAAGGTGACCTGACTGACTCTGGAAATTATCACACAATCGCTCTGATCCCACATGCCAGCAAAATTCTACTCAAGATCATTCAGCAGAGACTACAACCATACCTGGAACGAGAACTGCCTGAAGTGCAAGCAGGGTTCAGGAAAGGGAGAGTAACGAAAGACATTATCGCGGATGTGAGATAGATAGATCATTGAAAAGACAAAAGGATATCTATATGTGTTTTATTGACTATAACAAGGCTTTTGACTGTGTAAACCACGAGAAACTCTGGGCCACATTAAGAAACATGGGTATACCAGAACACCTGATCATTCTCTTGCACAATCTGTACATTGATCAAGAAGGAACAGTTCGAACGGAACTAGGAGAAACAGAATGGTTTAAAATCAGCAAAGGTGTATGACAAGGTTATATACTTTCCCCCTCTTTAATTTATATGCAGAACAAATCATTAGAGAAGCAGGACTGTATGAAGACAACCGAGGTGTGAAGATTGGTGGAAGATTCATCAACAACCTTCGCTATGCTGATGATACCACATTACTGGCTGAAAGTGAAAACAATTTGAAACATTTGCTTCTCAAGATCAAAAATATAGTCTTAAAATGGGCCTGCACCTTAATGTTAAGAAGACAAAGATCCTGACAATTGGCAAAATCAATAAGTTCATCACTGATGGAGAAGAAATTGAAATAGTTAACAATTTTAACTTACTTGGATCAACAATCAATAAAGAAAGGACTAGCAGTCAGGAAATCCGACGATGTATTGCTCTTGATAGAATGGCTATGAAAGACCTAGACAAGATTCTCAAGAGCAGAGATGTCTCTCTCCATACAAAGATTTGACTTGTCCAGACCATGGCATTTTCAATATCGTCATATGAATGCGAAAGTTGGACAATGAAAAAGAGCCACTTGTCTAAAGACTGAATAAAGTTTAGGTCAACTATCCAGAGGATCATCAGGAGTCGTCACTAATTCAACGGCACTTAACAACTACAACAAAAATACACCTCAGGCCCAATGCAAAGATGCAAATAGTGGGGTTGGACATCTGTCGTTGGGACCTTATGCTGCCTCAGGTGCTCCCTGCATGCATAGAGCTGCTGTTCAGGGAGCGCTGGATGGGAGCGAGAGGGTGCGGAGAGTGGGCGGAGTGGGGATGGGCCATAGCACCCAGAGGTACAGGGCCGATTCAGGTCGTGGCCCTGAACATTTACCGGCTGCAGTCTAGACATGGGGTTTATACCACCTCAGAAAAGCCCATGCAATCCCACCATATGGCCAGAGCAGAGGCAGGTGAGTCCCTGCCATCCGGTCCTGGCCCTGGCTGCCCCAGCCGAGGGTCAGGCAGCAGGGAAACAATGTTTGGCACTATGGCAGGCATTCGGCGCTCCTGCTGGGCATCCCGGTGCCATGGTGATAGGACGCCACAGCACCGATACACCAAGAGGAGCATAGGGTTGGTTGAATGGGGTGCCGGGTGGACATCTCACACCGCGGAATCGGGGCACTGCTGGGCCATCAAGTGCCCTATTCTGCAGCTGCGGGAATGTCTAGTAATAATCTATTCAGGTTGGATAGGGTAGGAGGAAAATGAGGAGGAGTGGCGGTATATGTAAAAAATAATATTAAAGCAATTCACTTGCAGGGTTTACCTGTTAAGGAAGCGGCACTGTGGCATCAGGGCTGGCTCCACCCTTCCTGGTGTCATCTTCCTGAGGCAAAGGGAGAAACTGCCCTATATGGTTTGGAAGGACGTATCTTTGAAGGATACTAGCAAAACAAGGAAGTTAGAGCATCCTGACAGAAAGGTTCCAACAAAGATAAAAGTAACCCAGATGTCCTTCAGTACAGAGCCAAAATATTCCAAATTACACTTATCAACTGATAACCAGATTCATACGAGTATGAATAAAATACAATCTCTAAAATGCCTCTATGCAAATGCTAGAAGTCTAAAAAATAAGATGGGAGAGCTAGAATATATAGCACTAAATGAAAGGTTACATATGATTGGCATCTTAGAGACCTGGTGGAAGGAGGACAACCAATGGGACACTGTGAAACTTGGGTACAAACTATATTGAAATGATAGAGTAGATCAAATTCATGGAGGGATTGCACTCTGTGTTAGAGAGGGCATTGAGTTACACAGGATTAAAGTTTTGCAGGAAACAAAACATACTCTAGAATCTCTATGGATTGAAGTTCTACGTAAAAAGCGGAAGGCGACAGCAGTGGGGGTGTACTATCAACTGCCTGGCCAGAATGAACAAATGGATGATGAAATGGGTGATTTCAATTTCCCCAGTATCGACTGGGTCAATGTCACAGTAGGACATGCTTGAGAGATAAAGTTTCTAGTTGAAATAAATGACTGCTTCTTGGAGCAGTTGGTTCATGAACTGACAAGAGGGGAAGCTATTTTGGATCTAGTTCTTAGTGGAACACAGGATCTGGTGCAAGAGATAAGGGTTTTGGGGCCACTTGGCAATTGTAATCATAGCATGATTGCATTTGATTTAATAAATGGAAGAAAGATGGCAAGAAAATCCACAGTCCTACATTTTAACTTTCAAAAGGGAGACTATGATAAAATGAGGAAAATAGTTAAGAAAAAACTAAAGAAAATGCAGCTGCAAAGGTAGAAGATTTATTTCAAGCATGAGCGTTGTTTAAAAGTACTATCTTGGAAGCCCAGACCTGATGTATTCCATGCTTTAAGAAAAGTGGAAGGAAGTCCAAAAAACTACCAGCATGGTTTAAAGGTGAGGTCAGAGAGGCTGTTGTTGCCAAAATAGCATCCTTCAGGATATAGGAAAAGGAGCCTAATGATGAACACCGGAAACAACATAAACATTGGCAAGTTAGATGCAAGGCATTGATAAGGCAGGCAAAGAGGGAATTTGAAAAGAAGCTTGCCGTGGAAACAAAAATGCATAATAAAAATTTCTTCAAGTACATTCGTAGCAAAAAACCTGTGAGAGAGTCAGTTGGATCATTGGATGATAGAGGGGTAAAAGAGGTACTAAGGGAGGACATGACCATAGCGGAAAGACTGAATGAGTTCTTTACATTGGTCTTTACTGAAGAAGATGTAGGGAAGTTACCCATGCCTGAAATGATATATAAAGGAGATATAGTGGAAAAATTGAAATAAATATCGATAAACCAGGAGGATTTATTACAACTGTTTGATAAACTGAAGAGTAGCAAATTTCCTGGACCGGATGGTATACATCCGAGGGTGTTGAAAGAACTGAAATATGAAACTGCAGACCTACTATTAGTAATCTGTGAACAATCATTAAAATCATCTGTAGTACCTAAGGATTGGAGAGTGGCCAATGCAACTCCAATTTTTAAAATGGGTTCCAGAGTTGATCCAGGAAACTATAGACTGGTGAGCCTGACATCAGTAACGGGTAAAATGAAAGAAAGCATTATAAAGAATTAAGTTACTGAACATGTAGAAAGCCATTGTTTAATGGGAGAAAGCCAACATGGATTTACCCATGAAAAGTCTTGTCTTAGTAATTTGTTATATTTTTTTGAAGATATGAACAAACAGGTAGACAAAGGTGATCCAGTTGATATAGTATATCTGGATTTTTAGAAAGCCTTTGATAAGGTTCCTCATGAGAGACTCTTGGCGAAATTAAAAAGTCATGGGATAGGAAGAGATGTACTATTGTGGATCAGGAACTAGTTAAAAGATAGAAAGCAGAGAGCAGGGCTAAATGGCCAATTTTCCCCATGGAGAAAGGTGAATAGTGGAGTACCCCAGGGATCTGTGCTAGGTCTTCTGCTTTTTAACGTATTCGTAAATGACCTGGAAATAGGAATAACAAGTGAGGTTATCAAATTTGTAAATGACACAAAATTATTCAATGTTGTTAAAATGCAAGAGGATTGTGAAAAATTGGATGACTGGACGTCCAAGTGGCAGATGAAATTTAATGTGAACAAGTGCAGAGTTATGCATCTAGGAAAGAACAACCCAAATTATGGTTAGACGATGCAAGGTACCACCTTAGAAACCACTACGCAGGAAAAAGACTTAGGCATCATCATGGAAATATGTTGAAACCCTCCATACAGTGTGAAGCAGCGGCCAAGAAAGCAAATAGAATGCTAGGAATCATAAGGAAAGGAATGGAGAATAAAACAAAGGATATTATAGTGCCTATGTATCATTCCATGGTGCGACCACACCTTGAATATTGTGTGCAATTCTGTTGCTGTATCTTAAAAAGGATATAGCAGAATTAGAAAAGGTACAGAGAAGAACCACCACAACGGTAAAGAGGATGGAAGGATATCCCTATGAGGAAAGGCTTAAAGGTTGGGGCTCTTCAACTTGGAAAATCTGAGGAGAGATATGATAGAGGTCTATAAATTAATGAATGGAGTGGAATGGGTAAACGTAGATCGATTGTTTACGCCATCAAAATATAGAAAGACTATAGGACACACAATGAAGCTACAATGCAATCCATTTAAGACTAATAAGAGGAAATATTTTTTTACTCAATGTGTAATCAAACTCTGGAATTCATTACTGGAGGATGTAGTAAGAGCTGTTAGTATAGCTGGGTTTAAAAAAGGTTTGAACAAATTCCTGGAGGAAAGGCCCATTAAAGAGGACCTGGGAAATCCACTGCTTGCCCCGAGACAAGCATTGTGGAAGCTGTGTGCCTCTTTGAGAACCTGCCAGGTACTTGTGGCCTAGATTGGCCACTGTTGGAAAAAGGATACAGGGTTTGATGGATCTTGGTCTGACCCAGTAAGGCATTTCTTATATTTAACAGGTTTTTTATATCACTTTATCATTTCAGTCAAAGTGGTTTACATTGTAACTTAAACTTGGTAATGTACATTAAACAGGGACATTGATAACTTTGATTTTCTGAGGCATTGGAGGGTTAAGTGACTTGTCGAAGGCCATAAGGAGTGCTAGTGGGAACTTAACACTGGCTTCTTGGTTCCCACGCCAGTGCTCTAACCAGTAGGCTAATCCTCCATGCTGCTCTTATGTTATGAGTTAATCTGGAAAGAGGGAATGGAACAGCTATTTAAATTGGTTTAATATAAAGAGCTCTATTACTGGCAGAAGAAATAGAGATTTAATCATACAGCATTACTATGAAAAGGTTAGTGCAATTCAATTGGAACATTCTAGCTGCAGTGTTGTGCAGAACTAAAGAGATCCAGGATTCTTTGCAGGGAGCGCTGTTCAGGCAACTGGTAATGGAACCCATGCCAGCAGAGACATACTGGACCTGGTGCATACCAATGGGGACAATGTTTCTGATGTGGAAGTGATGACCATCTGACATCCAGTGATCACCGGAATAGGAAGTTCAGTATTAGGACCTAGGTGGAGATGGTTTGCTCAAAGGTAAGGGCTTTAGACTTCAGGACAACTAATTTTATCAAGATGGGGGGAATATCTCAAGGAGTCTTTAGCTGGATGGGACCATCTAGGAGTAGAAAAACTGTGGGCAAAACTGAAAAGAAATAATTTAAGAAAAATTAACCTTTTTGTTAGGCAAGCAAGTAAGAGGGAAAAAAGGCTACTAGGGTTTCACAAGAAGTAGACAAAGGAAAAATAAGGAAAATGAAGTAAGCATTCATAAAGTACAAGAGATCGCAGAAATAAGAAACAATAATATTTGGAGACCCTAAGGGAAGTTGACAAAGTAGTCATGAAAGCAGAGATGTAAACAGAAGAAAAAATAGCCAGCACAGTAAAATGGTGAGGTAAGACTTTATTTTAGATGTAATAGCGACAGAAGGAAGTGCTAAAGTGGCATTGCACAATGCAAGGATGTAGGCAGGAATATATAGAAGCAGATTTGGATGAAGCAGAATCGTTTAACAGCTATTTCTGGTGTACATTTACAGATGAAGTGCTAGGAGCTGGACCTCAGTAAATAAACACAAAGAAGAATAGAAGTGAGGTAGACTTTGGACAATTTACAGAAAACTCTCTGAGGAACAAGATAAACTAAAAATAATCAAAGCAATGGGACCAGATGGGATACATCTGAGAAAAAACTCAGAGAAAGTCTGGTAGCTCTGCTGTCTGATCTTTTCAATGGGACTGGAGAACTTGAACCGGTGGATGTGATTCCTCTTCACAAAAGCAGAAGTAGGGAAGAGGCTGGGAACGCCAGGCTGGTTAGTCTGATCTCTGTGGTGAGTAAATGAATGAAAACACTACTAAAACAGAGGATACTGCAGTTTATGGAATCTAATAGGCAGTATAGTTTCATCATAGATGGGTCTTGTCAGACAAATCTCATCAGTTTCTTTGACTGGATGCCTAGAGAGTTGGATTGCGGAAAGTGCTAGATGTGGTGTACTTAAATTTCAGCACAGCCTTTGATAAGGTTCTCCATAGGCAACTTATAAATAAATGGAAAGCCCTTGATATGGACCCTAAAGTGACTAAATGATTTAGAAACTAGTTAAGTAGGCGGTGACAGAGGGTAGTATTACAACTTGGATGTCGCTCTAAAGATAGAAGTGTTACTAGTAGCCAGGGTCAATGTGACCATTAGGCGAACTAGGTGGTTGACTAGAGTGCCAGTGGTCAGAAGGTGCCATTGACGCTACAGTCACCCTTCTCTGGGATGTGCAGCGGTGTCAATACTTTTAAAATGGCACCACAGTGCCAGAGTTATCTTCTTCTCTGAGCACTGTGATGCCGTTCGTGCTTCTGCCCCCCTCTGATTCCACTTCCTTTTGCAAACAGCAAGTGGAATCAGAGTTTGGTGGAAGCAGGAAGAGCACCACAGCACTGGAGAAGAAGGTAAGTCTGGGACCATAGAGCCGTTTTGAAAGTATTACTGGTGCTGCACATCCCAGAGAGCAGTGGCCGTGACGGCAGTGGGAGCAGGAGCTGGAGCAGGGGCAGTACTGGGAATGACATTCACCTGGGGCACCTCATATCCTTGTACCAACCCTGCCAGTGCATCAGTCGTTGGTTCTCTTCATTGTGGAAGATCAGTTGGGAAAGGCATGTCCCTTTGTGCTTGATATCAAAATCTGCAACGGGGCAGACATGCTGGAAAGTGTGGATTCATGAGGAGGGATCTAGTGAAATTTGAAGAATGGTCTAGAATTTGGCAGCAAAGATTTAATGCTAAAAATAGACGGTCATACATTTGGACCTGCAAAGCCCCACTAAAATAAAGGGGGGGGGGGTGAGATACTTCTGTGCATGAAAATATACTTAACAGCATCAACAGACTCAGATACTCAGAAAGCCTGTACGTGCAAACAGCCACATTGAGCTTCCATCCTTTACTTGGACAAGTGTTATGATGACCAGAAAGAATGCATAAGAAACTACCAGCACACTGGGGGCAAGAAGCAACAGAATTTTTTGAATTTAAAAATGACTTTGATTTTCAAAGAATGTCAATATATCAACTAAACAAATGTAAATGCAATTTGCAAAACAAAAGAAAAATCTTTTATAAAAGAATTAGACCAACAAACAAACAAGCAGCCCAAGCATACAATAAATGCAATGGGATATACAGACAGTTACTTCAGAAACCACAAGCAAATCAAAGAAATAAAAGGTATAACAGATAAATACAGATTTAGTAGAACTGAACTGGAAATGGCGACATATCTTGTAACTGGGGTGCAATAAGATAGTATGTTCCACCCATCAGAAACTGTGTAAACACTATCATATTGCTGAGCCAGAAAAACACTTGGATCACAACGCTGACAGAGCTGTGCAGAATGAAGACGTTGTGATCACCGGGACATTCCCATTCCTACCGATAAAAGGATTCATGCAAGAAAACTGGACATTATGATACATGAGAAAAGCACAGGGCGGCATTACAAATAGATGTGTCGGTACCAAGCCACTATTCTGTACTAGGTATAGAGAAAATGAAAAACCTTGAGTGGAATCAGAGAGCACAAAATGTGGAAGAAAGATACAGAAAATGTTCCCGTAACATTGGATGCCACCAAACTCCATAAAAAGAATGTTCAAGCATACTTTGATATGTTGCCTATATATATTAAGGATGTACTTTTGCTTGGAACAAAAGCGGTGATCTGGGTGAAACAGGAAATGACAAAATTCTTGTCATTTACCGATTCCTGTCAATAGTGTACCTTATTGCACAAGAGTGTGCACTGTTGCACAAGAGTGCACACGATTTAGCAATAAAATAGTGCACACTATTATGCAGCAACATGCACTGTTACACAATAGTTTAGATTATTGCTTATAGTTCATCATATTGCACATTATTGAGCAATTTTGAAACAAAACAAAAGTTTTGAGTCTGCATATCCCTAATGTATATGTATATGTTTACTTGAGAAAGGTATACCCCACCTTTTCAATCAAAATGACTGTCCAGAATGGATAGGTTACCTTATGAACTCCAGAAGGAAGCTCTCTTTGGAACAATGCAAGTGTTGCGATGAGCACTATTAGTAAACCTGGGGACTGAAGTAATCTTCAGCATATTCTGAAGTTCATTCCTGTTATGGAATGCAAAAAACTAACCCACTGGGAGACATTAAGTGCAGTGTACAGAACTTGCTGTTGAGCCAGCTGGCTGGCCCTTGAATTACTCCTTTTGTAGATTTTTTGAATAAGCTACTTATTTAAAAAAATTGGCAAGACTGAAATGTTATGCAGGTGTTCAAAATAGTTTTAAATATAGTTCTGTTTAGATTTGAAAGGAGAGAATTAGAAGAAGTTTTACTTTGAATGACAGGCGCTCACTATTCAGTGACTACTTCCTGGATCTATCAAAATGTCACTGTGAGACAGCAGCATGCATAGTTCTAACAGAGTACAGATTAAGCCTTGAATAATGGAGAAATTTCCTTCTACTTTAAATGAAATATATATCTGTAGATAGCAACTTCACAATGCCAACTTTTGAAATCAACTAAGTAGAAGTGGCATTTTATATTTAACATTAATTTTTCATTTGATCAGAGCCTCGCAAATCTTTCTCATGGCCAGAAGATGGCAGCAGATACATTTGGATGCGAGAACCTTGATTTATTAACATACTAAAGGGGGACCTGTATATATTCAAGGCTTTAAAACAATAGGTGGCATAAGTTAAAATAAAACAGCCCCTAAAACATGTGGGGAGGTCCATCTCTGAAAACCTAAGAGCTGCTGCAAGTAGATGCCCTGTCTTGGGCTCTGCAGGGATTATTAAGGGAGGAGTGGCTCAGTAGTTGGGACAGGTTACCTCAGGCCAGAGGGCCAGGGTTTCAATTCCCACATGGGGACAAGCAACCTCAGGCCAGAGGGACTGGGATCTCTAGTCCCATGGCCACTCCTTGTGGCCTTAGGCAAGCCACTTAACCCTCCATTGCCTCAGGTACACTTAGATTGTGAGCCCTTCGGGGACAAGGGTAATAAAAAGTACCTGTTAGTATACATGTAAATCACACTGATTCTAAAGAGCACAGTATAAATATTCAAATATAATGTATACCACTTCTTTAAGAGGTACGTTTTTCAGAGACATAGGACCTTATCTTAGTGCGACACACTCTCACATCCCTTGGTGTGATTCTGGATAATCAGCTCTCTCACATCCCAACAATGGCCACCCCCTTACTCCTGCTACCCACCCCATGCCCCCAACCAGCCCATCTCACAGTGCATAGACAAACCTCCAAATGCATACCCACTATCACACACATCAAATCTGACCAGCACACACACAATTCCTCCACCCACCCCACTCCCAACACCACCATAAGCATTGAACTTATAAGACAGACACTATCTTAGACCACCTTCACCTCCATCAAACAGACATCCTATGCATCACAGAGACCTGGATAACTAGCACCGACCAAGTCACTCTGAACCAAATAACCTCACCCCCCCCCCCCCCCACTACACACACAGCATTCAACTGCCCAAGATTTCAGAGAAGAGGTGGAGGAGTATTAATCCTTGCCAGAACACACTTCATATTCAAGACAACCACAACTCAATACATAACATACTCCAACACTTTGGTAATAAAAAACAGGCATCTTGTTATTTGCCTCACTTACAGAGTCCCTAATGGCCCCGCCGAAGAACTATCCACTACTCTTGACAGTATGTACTACTAGCTCCCCCACAAGCCTCTGATTGTGCTCAGAGATTTCAACCTCACATCATTATCTGTAAAAAAAGGCAGACTCCTTTCTCAGAGCCATGGAGGCACTACAATATACCCAACTACCCACTACACCCGCTCATTGTCTAAGCTCCACACTGGATCTGATTTTCACTCTGAACAGATCTCTTCCAAACTATAATATAACTGTGCCCCAGATCACTCCAATACCCTGGTCTGACCACCACTCCATACAGTTCACCATGTCCCATTCGAACACAACCACCCCACAGAGCCCACAGCACCCAGGAAGAAGATTCATATCATTTGACAAAGATCAATTTCTCCAGGAAATCATCCTAGCACTAGAACAAGACACAGCTGACATAGACTCTGCCGTCAACCTCTGGAACGAAAACATCTCAGCAGCATCAAAGGCATCAGCAAAGAATCCCAGCAGACACACAGGGTAAAAGAGACAATCAGCACCATGGTACTCTGTTGATATAAGAAAGGCAAAAAGGACTCTCAGATAACCTGAATGGAACTGGAGGAGGTACAAGACACACACTACCCTGTAGCTCTACCAAGAAATGCAAAAGGACTATAACGATCTAATCAATCAACACAAGAAGGAACATCAAACTAACCTCATCCTCAAAGCTGCCAACAAACCCTGGGAACTTGTTCAGTATAGTCCGGACTCTCACAAAGGAGTCTGACCCCCTTGAAGATGCTACAATCCACCCACAGGTATTCGCACACTACTTAATCACAAAGCACCTCCTCCTCCTGGGTCAGTCAGTACCCAAGAGGCTAACCCTGCCTACGTGTCCACATTCTCCAAACTAACTTGGGACAACTTCCACAAATCCTCTAATAGAACAAATTACATGCACCATATCAGCCCTCAACACTAGCACCGCTCCCACAGACCCCTGCCCTGTGCCATGGATTAAAGCCACCAAGGAAGAACTCAGCAGATTTATACATAAGATCATACACTCATCACTGTCCCAGGGATACATGCCCCTGCCTCTCAAAACAGCTACTATATGCCCCGTGCCCAGGCATACTACATCCTCCCCTACTGATCCTACAACTTACCTCCCAATATCAAGTCTTCCATTCCTCACCAAGATTCTTGAAAAAATAGTCTACCAACAACTCCAGGACCATGTAGACTCCCAGGCACCCCTAGACGCTCACCAGCATGGGTTTCGACCCCTCCATAGCATCGAAACATTATTTATGTTGCTCCTTGACGACATCATCAAGGGTATCGATAACACTGGTCAACATTGAAATCGTTACTGACTTTAAAAGGCCCTAATCTGTAGTATCTTGGTGAGCTGAAAACGAATATAACATTAAAAAATTTTTATTGGCTCTTGTTTTGAAGATATTGCATGTAACTCATTTTTGACGTTTCACCGTGTAAATTTATCCAGTAGGACATCAACAACATCCCAAATAAGCCTTGAGTGATGTAGTATTGCATCACATTGCATAATACCAGCATGCACACAGCATCCAGAGTTGATTGCATCATTTTGTGATGCAATGCAATACTACTGCCAGACAGCTGCTGAAGCCATCTGACGTCAGCAGTGTACTATACGCAGTCGGAAAGGAAAGTAATCTGGCATTCTATTCCGATATTGAAAGCCTCATGAATGCCTTAAAAATCACTCATGACCCACAAGACTGGAGACTATTTATAGACTCTTCGAAACTGAGTCTGAAGGCTGAGCTTTTGAACAATGGAAACTGTCTTCCATCTATTCCAGTAGCGCATGCCAGCCACATGAAAGAGACATACGATAACTTAAAGCATCTGCTGACTTCCATTAACTATAACAAGTACAGCTGGCACCTCTGTGGTGACTTGAAGGTAGTTGCCCTTTTAATGGGACTGCAGCAGGGATATGTAAAATACATGTGTTTCTTATGTGAGTGGGATAGCCAAGCAAGGGATTGGCACTACTTGCGGAAGGAATGGAATCGCAGACAAAATGTAATAGTTGGAGCGAAGAATATCCAGCACCCAGCTCTGGTTGAGTCTCACAAGATCCTGCTACCACCCCTTCGCATCAAACTAGGTTTCATGAAATACTTCGTGAAAGCCATGGACCGCACTTGGCCAGCTTTCCGATACCTGCATGAAAAATTACCTCGACTCAGCGAAGCAAAGATTAAAGAGGGAGTTTTTGTGGGTCCTCAGATTCGAGAGCTCTTCAAAGATGACCGGTTCAACAACTTGCTGCAGGGTGATGCGAAACAAACATGGAATGCTTTTCGCCTAGTGTCAAACTTTCTCGGGAATGTTAGGACAGAAAACTACAAGGAACTAGTAGAGACATGCTGATGCAGTATCAGAAACCTGGCTGCAATATGTCTCTAAAGATCCATTTCCTTGATTCCCATCTCGATTTCTTTCCTGACAACTGTAAGAACATAAGAACATAAGATATGCCATACTGGGTCAGACCAAAGTCCATCAAGCCCAGTATCCTGTTTCCAACAGTGGCCAATCTAGGTCATACGTACCTAGCAGTTTCCCCAAAAGACACAGGTTCCACGATGCTTGCAAGCATTGATATCCTGGGTCCCTTCTTAATAATGGTTTATGGACCTTTCCTCCAGGAACTTGTCCAAACCTTTTTTAAACCCAACTATACTAACAGCCTTTACTACATCCTCCGGTAACAAATTACAGAGTTTGATTATTTTATTTATTTATTTACATTCTCTTATATACCGCGCTATTCCTCATCAGTGCGGTTTACATGGAACAACTATATACACATTTCAAACTGGTTGATCTGCGTTTACAATTAACAGGTACTAGAACTTGGGTCAAGAACTCGGGGAACTATTTACATCTGTACAATAGCGACTAAGGGGAACTCTTTGTGCTGCACCGGTTAGCTCGATGATGAGGCTCTTGTAGCGCTGCCATCAGGGTAATGCAAGAGGAAGAGGTGATGTTTTAAAACCTTCCTAAACTGGACTAGATCAGTGATTGCCCGGATGGTGGGAGGGAGGGTGTTCCAGCATTTAGGCGCACAGAACTTAAAAGCTGTGTTTACCGTTGCCTGGGTGCACTTGGTTGTTTCTATTGGGACTATTAGTTTATTGACTGCTTGAGATCTTCTGGATCTATTAGAGGGGATGCTCTGTATGAGGTCCGTTAGAGATACAGGGGAGAGCCCATTTATGACTTTGAAAGTCAGTATTAAGGTTTTGAAAGTGAGCCTGCCTTGTATAGGGAGCCAGTGGAGCCGTTTCAGGATGGGTGTCACGTGATCCCACCTGGATGTCCCCTGGAGAACTCTTGCTGCTGAGTTCATCGCTAGCTGTATCGGGTGCAAAGTAGATTGAGGGAGACCCTGGAGTATGGCATTTGCGTAGTCAAAATGTGGTATGATTAATGCTTGATAAACTGAATGCCGACGTCGGACGCGTGGCCTCCTCGACCTCCAGCACCCCGGCTTAACATCAGCTCTCCCGGTGGGGGATCGAGCTGCCGGGGCACCAGAGACCACCTACCAAGCCTTCCACTGCCCAATCGGGGCAGGCAGCACCTTTTTAAAAGAACGCCGATGTCGGGCGCGTGGCCTCTTCGACCTCCAGCACCCTGGCTTAACATCAGCTCTCCCGGTGGGGGATCGAGCTGCCGGGGCACCAGAGACCGCCTACCAAGCCTTCCACTGCCCAATCGGGGCAGGCAGCACCTTTTTAAAAGAACGCCGACGTCGGGCACGTGGCCTCTTCGACCTCCAGCACCCCGGCTTAACATCAGCTCTCCCGGTGGGGGATCGAGCTGCCGGGGCACCAGAGACCGCCTACCAAGCCTTCCACTGCCCAATCGGGGCAGGCAGCACCTTTTTAAAAGAACGCCGACGTCGGGCGGGTGGCCTCTTCGACCTCCAGCACCCCGGCTTGACATCAGCTCTCCCAGTGGGGGATCGAGCTGCTGGGGCACCAGAGACCGCCTACCAAGCCTTCCACTGCCTAATCGGGGCAGGCAGCACCTTTTTAAAATAACGCCGACGTTGGGCGCACCCGCGCCAGGCGGGCCCACGCCTGAGGGCCTCGCCAGAGGGCCCTTTGGCTCAGCCCTTAGGCGCGGGCCCGAAGGAGAGGGCACACGAAATACTTGCTCCTGCTTCCCTGCCTCATTCAGCAGCTATCCAGCTCCAGACGGCGACCTCTCGTACCACTCCCACTCTTCAACAACGAGTGAATGAAACTACCTTCAGTCCACCTACCTAAGGAAACCAACCTAACTATCAAGCTGCCTTCAGACCTGTAAGATCACAGCTAGAGTCACTAGGCCCTGTTCAGGCCCTACTGTCCTCGTCTGACCCCATAATCCACTGACGTACCATTGCGGTCTACTGATGTTTTGAAGAAGTGAGAATCCTCTACCGGATCACAAGGTAACCATCTGCTCAAAAGAGGACTGTCCTATTGCAACAAAGTAACTTAAGCGAACGCTAAGCAACATTGTAACTGAGTGAGCATTAGTCATTATTAGATCGTTTGATTTTCTCAACAGCCTGTATTTTAAGTGCTTTCTCCAGATTGTCTAATGCTTTATTGTTGACCTTTTGCCTAATACTTTGTTATTTGACCTTTTGCCAAATATCTAATTGTCCAGCTACTCTCGCTACCGCACCAGTCCCATTTTTCACACACTCACTTTCATTCTGAGCCCCACTCATCTCCGCTAAAGAATTCAGGAACGCTCCAAGATGGTTCTATTCCTATCACTAGTTGCCATCTTCCTCACTTCAGTGCTCCCCAGCATATCGCATGCTTTCAATCCCCACACTAACTACATCCCGATACTCCACAGCAATGGAAGGAGATGGTCAGAAAACCTCTACCACACCACATCAAAAACCTCTAATACATTTCATCCGCACTTACTCCACATCCCCCTAAAGAACATAAAGAAGAATCAGTCTGAGAAGCACCAGCCCCAACAGCCCATGAAATGCGCACTCATAAACGCCAGGTCAACTCGCTCAAAATGGCCAGCAATCACTGACCTGATAACACTCTATGACCTTGATATCTTAATGATCACCGAGACATGGCTGTCCGACTGCGACAACGTAATTATCAATCAGATGATGCCAGATGGTTTCTCACTTTTTGCCTACCACAGAGCCAACCAGAAGGGAGGAGGAATACTCATCCTTGCTAAGACAAAACTACAATTTAAACTAAATGATTCCACCACCTCAATCCACCTGGACACAATCACCATATCAAATGGTCACTGTACCATCAACCTACTCTATCGAGCACCAACATCATCACCTGAAGACCTACCAACAATAATTAACCTTGCCTTCAATTCAAGCAACCCACGCTCTGCAAATTGGCTGTTGGGAGACTTCAACTTCCCTTCCCTACAAAACACACAAGCGAAAACATTCCTTGAAGCACTAGATGAACTGGGCTATAAACAACTCATTGACTCTCCCACACACATGAAGGGGAGTATCCTAGACTTGATTTTTGCCCCTCAGTCCGAGGTTGACACCATCCAGCACCTACCGATATCTATAACTCCAGTACCCTGGTCTGACCACAACCTGCTCAGATTTTACATACCTGCCACCCGCGGCTGCATGAACAGCAGCAAAATTCATGCCCCTTCCGCTAGAACTCCAACAACACGCTTTCGCCCCTTCGTCAAGGATGAAATCCTGGAGAAGCAACTCCCTCTTCTCACTGACACAACCCTTGACCTAGATGAGATGGTAGCCAACTGGAACAGCAGCCTCAGTGCCATAGCTCACCTCCCCCCTGTCAACAAGGAGTCAAGGAGATGTGAACATGCACCGTGGTACTCCAAAGATCTACGAACATCACTCCTTCATCTACGCAAACTAGAGAGACAGTGGCGCAGAACCCGATCTGCTGAAGCACATTGCGCATACAACTCCCACCTGTTAATACATAGAGAGAAAATAATGGAAAAGAGGAAGCAGCACCACACAGATATTCTAAAACGATTTTTAAATAAATCACATGATCTGTTCAATATTGTAAAATCTTTAACAGGTGACCCAGCTCTAGCACATCCGCATATGCCCCAACCACAGGACTACTCTGACTATCTACAATCAAAGATGATCCAGACCAGTATTAACTCAACCTCCTCCAACATCACCAACATGCACACTGTGCCACAGCCAACACCATTTCGCAAATTTTGTGAAATATCCACCAAAGAAATCGAGCACACTATTGCCGCGATCAACCTCACCACGGCACCTAACGATCCCTGTCCAGCCAGTTGGATAAAAGAGCTATGATGAGACCTAAGCTACACTCTGTGCAAAATACTAAACCAATCATTATCAACAGGATCCTTCCCTCAGAATCTCAAACACACGTCAATCAGGCCTTTGCTAAAAAACTTCCGAAACATATATCAAGCGCTGATCCTGCCGCACTTTGATTTTGCAAATGCCATCTTACAAGGTCTCCCCCAATCCACATTAACCCCCTTACAGTTGGCCATGAACGCCGCAGCTAGGATCCTTTACGGAGCATCCAGATACGACCACGTGACCCCCATTCTCAAACAGCTGCACTGGCTACCAATCAATGGGAGAATCACCTTCAAAACCCTTCTATTAACTTTCAAGGCAATCAAAGGTATTTCAGCCTCCTCACTCACTCATCTTATCCACTTTGTCCCTCCCAACAGATCCAGAAGATCAACAGCTGTAAACTTGCTTGCAATACCAAAGGCTTCGACAAAGTACAACATGACAACCACAAACAGGGCTTTCAGCTTTTACGTACCCAAATGCTGGAATGCTCTACCCCCTGACATTAGGGCCATAGCCAACCAATATCAGTTCAGGAAGGCCCTCAAAACCCACCTATTCCTCCAACACTTACCTGACAGCAATTGATCCTAGATATACCTTTCAGGAATTGACCCAATTTAGTTAAAAGACCTACATGCATTATCTGACTTTTATCTATCCTTCCAATGTAAATAGATTATGTATATAGTTAACCCTGTTTTCCAAGTTTATACTCCTGTTCGATGTAAACCTGACAGCTTGTTGTTATGGTCGTTAAGTTATAATGTAAACCGCACTGATGCTAAATAGCGCGGTATATAAGAAATTGTAATAAATAAATAAATAAATAAACTCGACCCATCCAAAGTCGAATCCTACAGACCAATCTCCAGTATCCCCCTACTTGCCAAGATCTTCGAAAAGACTGTTCAGTGTCAGATCCAACAGCATGTCGACGCTGAAGCACCCCTCGACCCATCTCAACATGGATTCAGGGAAGCACATGGCGTGGACACCATTCTAACAACCCTCTTCAACGACTTAATAACAGGACTTGACAATATACACCAGGGATTCGTTCTCATCTTCATGGACATTGTAGACGCATTTGACTCAGTAAACCATGAGATTCTGCTACAACGGCTCCAAGATAAAGGGATACAAGGCACCGCTCTACAATGGTGCAAATCTTACCTGATTAACAGATGGCAACAAGTTAAGACGGGTACCTTGACTTCGGAGCCTTTCCTTCAGAAACAGGGGGTACCCCAGGGATCATCCTTATCAGCGCTGTTGTTTAACATTTACATGCAGCCCATCTGCACCCTGATCCGTTCCTTAAACGTGCATTGCCTTGCCTATGCAGATGACATCCTGCTATACATCCCATTCAGGACTGACCGACCTGACTTTTCACCCATTACAAGATGCTTTGAAGTAGTTGCAGACTGGCTTCTCACCCAAAACCTACGAATTAATCACAGTAAAACTGATGTTCTCTTCATCACGAGAAATCAGAAGTTCACCCCACCTCCAGCACTACATGTCAAAAATACCGAGCTCAAAACTAAAACCACAATTCGCTATCTGGGCATCACACTAGATCAGCGACTCGACATGATAACACATGTGAAAAGCTGTATATCATAAGATTGGAACATTACGCCTTCTTCGACCACTCCTGGACTTCACTGACTACCGGACTATATTTCAAGCCCTAGTCATCCCACACTTGGACTTCGCCAACATCATCCTCCATGGGCTTCCACAGTCAACTCTAAATCCACTCCGACTTGCCATGAACTCGCCGCTAGAGTACTTGTAGGTGTGTCAAGGTCAGAACACATTACGCCTGTGATGAAGGAGCTCCACTGGCTACCCCTACAAGCTCAAATCCACTACAAGGCACTTGTCATGACATTCAAAGCACTGAGGAACCAGCCCCCCTCACCCATCAGTAAGTTAATCAACATCATGCCTGACAACAGGAACAGAAGATCTGCAATGCGGAATGCATTAGAAATCCCTAAGATAATGACAAAATGCCTAAAAGTAACAGCCAATAGGGCCTTTTCGGTTTATGCACCCACAACCTGGGATGCCCTCCCCTTCAAAATTTGAGCTATCATGAGCCTTACCCTATTCAGAAAAGCGATAAAATACCACCTTTTCCAAAAACACTATCCAGAAGGCAACCCAGGGAAACATGTAATAGGCCCCCCAACCCCCTTCCATATCTGCCCCAATACTTTAAGCCAATGAGAGGATAGATAATCAGTGCTTCCCTTTGCTTAAACCTGTGCCATCAAATCCTACTCAATGGTGAATATTCTGTAACTTTGTAAAATGTGCTGTAATTGACCTTGTAAAATGTGCTGTAAATAGTTCTCACCCAATTTATTCCCCTGTTCATTGTAAGCACGTTTGTTTTGTTACATTGTACTATTGTTCTGTTCGCTGTAAACCGCACTGATCTTAATAGCATGGTATATAAGAAACGTAAATAAACTGTCCGGAAGTCATCCGGTTCGAGCAGGGGGCGTAGGTGTCTGAGTGCTCGGATCTTGTGATACACTGCTCTTGCTATATTACTTATGTGTGCCTTCATGTCTAGTCGCTGGTCCAGGATGACTCCAAGGTATCTTATCGAGGGTTTGGTAAGAAGTTCTGCTTCCTTGACTTTCAGGCAGGGTGGTGTGATGAAGTTTGGATTCTTTGTAATGAAAAGGACCTCGGTTTTCTTATGCTGAATTCGGAGATTTTGGGTTTGTAGCCAGCTTGATACCGCGTTGAAACAGTCGGTCAGTGGGGAGAGGTCAGGGCACTCTGTCGGCATGTATAGGAGAATGTCATCAGCGTATAACAGGCAATTCACTTTGAATGACTGGATGATATCACAGATAGGCTGCATGTAGATGTTGAACATCAGGGCAGAGAGAGAGGATCCTTGCGGGACTCCTTGATTCTGGTGGAAAGGTTCAGATGTTGACTCCCCTGATCATACGTGCTGCCATCTATCCGATAGATACGACTTGCACCATTCTAGTGCTGTGTCACATATCCCTTTCTCCTTGAGACGTTGCAGGAGGTGGTTGTGGCAGACTGAATCGAAGGCGGCTGCTATGTCCATGAAGATGAGTACATATCCTTGACGGATGTTATCGAGTCCGGCTATTATGGTACTAAAGAGTGTGGTGAGGAATGTTTCAACCCCATGCGCCTCTCTAAAGCCATGTTGACACGGGTCCAGTGGAGTGGAAGCTTCAATGTGTGCTTGAATTTGTCTTTGGACATCTTTTTCAATGATTTTGGCCAAGAGAGGTATGCTTGATATCGGTCTATATGACTCTGTCTTCATGGGGTCAAGCTTGCTGTTTTTTAGAAGCGGCCTGATGGAGGTATGCTTAAGGAATTGGGGGAATGTTCCTGTCGTGAAGGAGAAGTCCATTAGCTTGGCTATGAAAGGGCTGACAGTCGATCGTAACTCCTTTATCCAGAACACTGGGCAAGGGTCGGTTTGAGCAGTGGTTGTGTTGATCCCAGCGATCGTGTCTTCAATGTGTTTCTTGGATTACACGTTGAGTGAAAAAATATTTTCTTTTATTAGTCTTAAATAGTTTACCTTGTAGCTTCATTGCATGTCCCCTAGTCTTTCTATATTCTGATAACGTAAACAATCGATCTACATTTACACGTTCCACTCAGTTCATTAATTTATAGACTTCTATCATATCTCCCCTCAGCCGTCTCTTTTCCAGGTTAAAGAGCCCTAACCTTTTTAGCCTTTCTTCATAGGAGTATCCTTCCATCCCCTTTACCATTTTGGTGGCTCTTCTCTGAACCTTTTCTAATAACGCTATATCCTTTTTAAGATACGGCAACCAGAATTGCACACAATATTCAAGGTGCGGTCTCACCATGGAACGATATAGAGGCATTATAATATCTTTTGTTTTATTTTCCATTCCTTTCCTTATGATACCTAGCATTCTATTTGCTCTCTTGGCCGCCGCTGCACACTGGGCCGAGGGTTTTAACATGTTATCCACAATGACGCCTAAATCTTTTTCCTGGGTGGTGGTTCCTAATGTGGAACCTTGCATCGTGTAACCATAGTTTGGGTTGTTCTTCCCTAGGTGCATAACTTTGCACTTGTCCACATTAAATTTAATCTGCCATTTTGATGCCCAGTCTTCCAATTTATCAAGATCCTCTTGCAAGTTTCCACAATCCTCTTGGGTTTTAACAACTTTAAATAGTTTTGTGTCATCTGCAAATTTCATAACCTCACTCGTTATTCCACTTTAAAGGTCATTTATGAATATGTCAAAAAGCAGCGGACCCAGCACAGATCCCTGGGGTACACCACTATTCACCTTTCTCCATTGGGAACATTGGCCATTTAGCCCTACCCTCTGCTTTCTATCTTTTAACCAGTTCCTGATCCACAATAGTACACTGCCTCCTATCCCATGACTCTTTAGTTTTGCCAAAGGTCTCTGATGAGGGACCTTGTCAAAGGCTTTCTGAAAGTCCAGATACACTATATCAGTGATGGCTAACCTTTTTGAGCCCGAGTGCCCAAACTGCCGCACAAAACCAAAGAATTTCCTCAAAGTGCCAGCACGTCAATTAAAGCCTCATTTGCATAAGGTGCCTCATTTGCATAAATATTTGCATAATGTTACCATACACTAACTTTTAGTAAACATGCCTCTTAATGAGTATATGGATAAAGAAAGACTAAAAGGTTTCTACATTACTATAATCCAGTACCAACCGCCAGGCACATTAGGAACTACTACAAACGCTGCCCATTTAGAACCCATAGCAAACCCGCCGTATCCTAACAGCACTACCAGGACTCACAAAGCACCATACCCTAACTATCAAAAGGCAACACTGCAAATATTAAACCAATACATTTCAGAGAACAACAATACATGACCTACTGGGGAAAGAACAAGTGGCAATGTCAAATAGGAATTATATAAACAGAATACCTCAGCTCAGTTACACATGCAGAACAGACCATCACCAAACAAGGAATCACAATTTAGAAACAGGAAGACAATAATTAAACTGGGAACCCCAAAAGCCAAACTTGGAATATACAACAACACTGTAGAAATAAAACTATAAATTAATTTCCTCTTGTACTAAACAAAGCGCAAAAATTAATGATGCACATTTCCCAGAGCTGACATATTCCAGTTAATAAATTCAAAATAAAGAGATATTTTTCTACCTTTTGTGCATTTTTTTTCAGTTGCAATTGTTCCAGCCACTTTCTTCTGGTTTCTTCGTGTCTTCTGCTAACTCTCCATCTGCTGTCCATTTGTCCTTTCTTCTGTCTTGGTTTTTTTTTTTCCATTCTCTCTCTACATCTGCTTTAACATACTAATCTTTCTCCTTTTGCTCTTTCCTCATTCCTATTTCATCTACTCAAAATTTACCCCTCCATCCTCAATCCCCACTTATTCTCCCAATACCCGGCCAATTGTAGATTTTTTATCCCTCCCACACAAAATATTTTTCCCCTCTCCATTTTACTCTCCCAGCCCCATCCCATTCTAATCCTCCCCCAACACCAGCTCCCTTCTAGTTCCAGCCTCACCCAGCATCCATTCCCTTCTAGTCCCTGCATCAGCCCATTTCCAGTCCTAGCAGCCCCCCAACCCATTTCCAGTCCTAGCAACCCCCCAACCCAATACCAGTCCTAGCCCCCCCTCATCAACCCACTTCCAGTCCTAACCCCCCATCACCCCATTTTCAGTTTAAGCCCCCCCCTATAACCCATTACCAGTCCTAACCCCCATCAGCCCACTTCCAGTCCTAACCCCCCATCAGCCCACTTCCAGTCCTAACCCCCATCAACCCATTTCCAGTCAGCCCCCCATAGCCCATTGCCAGTCCTAACCCCCCCATCAGCCCACAGTCCATGACCAGTCCTAACCCCATCAGCCCACCTCAAGTCCTATCCCCTCCCCATCAGCCCATTTCCTGTCCTAGCCCCCCCCATAGTCCATTATCAGTCCTAACCCCCCATAGCCCATTACCAGACAGCCCCCATCAGCCAACAGCCCATTACAAGTCTTAACCCCCCCATAGCCCATTGCCAGTCCTAACCCCCCCCATCAGCCCACAGCCCATTAACAGTCCTAACACCTTGTTGACACCTCAAGTCCTTTGTCCTCTCCATATGCCCATTTCTTGTCCCAGCCCCCCCATAGCCCATTATCAGTCCTAAACCCCCCCATAGCCCATTACCAGTCCGAACCCCATCAGACCACCTCCAGTGTTAACCCCCCATCAGCCCATTTCCAGTCCTAACCCCACCCAACAGCCCACCTCAAGTCCTAACCCCTCCCCATCAGCCCATTTCCTGTCCTAGCCCCCCATAGCCCATTACCAGTCCTAACCCCACCCAACAGCCCACCTCAAGTCCTAACCCCTCCCCATCAGCCCAGTTCCTGTCCTAGCCCCCCTAGCCCATTACCAGTCCTACGCCCCCAGCCACCCACTTCCAGTCCTAATCCCATCAGTCCATATAGACTTAGCTCCCCCATAGCCAATAGCCCCCCCATAGCCCATCACCACTCCTAACCTCACCCAGCCCATCACCTCTCATAACCTCCCCATCAGCCCATTTCCTGTCCTAGCCCCCCATAGCCCAGTACCAGTCCTAGCCACAACAGCCCACAGCCATTACCACTCCTAACACCCCCAGCCCATCACCAGTCCTAACCCCCCAACAGCCCACAGCCATTACCACTCCTAACCCCCCCCAGCCCATTACCACTCATACCCCCCCCAGCCCATTACCACTCCTAACCCCCCATCAGCCCATTTCCTGTCCTAGCCCCCCCAGCCCATCACCAGTCCTAACCCCCCAACAGCCCACAGCCATTACCACTCCTAACCCCCCCAGCCCATCACCAGTCCTAACCCCCCCCCAATTTTTTTACAAAGAAAGCTGTCGCTGCCGGGGCCGGGGCCGCCGCGGCAGAATCGAGTGTGCCGCGGGGCCCCCCCCCCGCCCAACAGAGCCTGCCCTCCCCGGTATCACCTCTCTCCCTCAGCTGCCCCCAGTCACACCCGCCGGCTTTCAGAGCGTGAGGGAAGAGTTTCTCCCTCGCGCTCTGAAAGCCGGCGCGTGTGACTGGAGGCAGCTGAGAGAGGTGATACCGGGGACGGAGGGCAGGCTCTGTTGGGCGGGGGGGGGGGGCCCCGCGGCACACTCGATTCTGCCGCGGCGGCCCCGGCCCCGGCAGCGACAGCTTTTTTTTTTTTTTTAATGCCGCATATCTTGATTGCGAACCTTCCCGCGTGCCAGCTGCAAGGCCTTCGCGTGCCACAGCTGGCACGCGTGCCATAGGTTCGCCATCGCTGCACTATATCAACTGACTCACCTTTGTCCACCTGTTTATTCACACCTTCAAAAAAACATAACAGATTAGTAAGACAAGATCTTCCTTGTCTAAAGCCATGTTGGCTGTCTCCCATTAAGCCACGACTATCTTCATGCTGAGTAATTTTATTTTTTATGATGGTTTCTTCCATTTTTCCTGGTACTGACATCAGGCTCACCGGTCTATAGTTTCCCGGATCACCCCTGGAACCCTTTGTAAAAATTGGCGTTACATTGGCGATCCTCCAATCTTCAGGTATTAGAGATGATTTTAATGATAGTTCACAGATTATTAATAGCAGGTCTGCAATCTCATATTTCAGTTCTTTCAACACCCTTGGATGTATACCATCTGGCCCAGGTGATTTGCTACTCTTCAGTTTATCTAATAGCTGTAATACATCTTCCCGATGTATCGATATTTCTTTCAATTCTTCCGCACCTTTAAATACCACTTTAGTCATGGGTAACATCCCTACATATTCCTCAGTAAAGACCGAAGCAAAGAATTCATTCAGTCTCTCCGCTATCGCCTTGTCGCCTCTTAGTGCCCCTTTAACCCCTCTATCATCTAATGGACCAACTGACTCTCTCACAGGTTTTTTGCTACGAATGTACTTGAAAAAGTCTTTATTAACGTGTTTTTGCTTCCACAGCAAGCTTCTTCTCAAATTCTCCCTTTGGCTGCCTTATCAATGCCTTGCATTTGACTTGCCAGTGCTTGAGCTGTTTCCAGGTTTCGTCGTTTGGCTCTTTTTTCCATTTCCTGAAAGATGCTTTTTTGGCAACAACAGCCTCTCTGACCTCACCTTTAAACCATGCTGGCAGTTTTTTGGACTTCCTTCCACTTTTCTTAAAGCGTGGAATACAGCTGGTCTGGGCTTCCAAGATAGTATTTTTCAACAACACCCAAGCTTGATGTAAGTCTTTAACCTTTGCAACTGCTCCTTTTAGTTTTTTCTTAACTATTGTCATCATTTTATCATAGTCTCCCTTTCGAAAGTTAAAAGGTAGTACTGTGGATTTCCTTACTATCCCTCCTCCACTAATTAAATCAAATGCGATCATGCTATGATCACTATTGCCAAGTGGCCCCAACACCCTTATCTCTTGCACTAGATCTGGTGTTCCACTAAGGACTAGGTCTAATATGGCTTCCCCTCTGGTCGGTTCATGAACCAGCTGCTCCAAGAAGCAGTCATTTATTTCATCTAGGAACTTTATCTGTGGTATGGTTAGTGATGAACAGTGCGAACGTTTTCACCAGGATATCGCAACGATGGAGCAAAGATACCAGGGAAAATGGTCCGCTACAATGCTGGCTGGCTACTGCTGGACACTCCCCAGAGAAGCTCCCGAACAGCTGTACAAGAGACAGGCGAAAAAATCTAAGAAGTAGTCTAAGACTTGTTTTTTTACAGGTATTAACCAAAGGCCTATTATATTTACTATTGACATGCATTTTGTGATGTAAACATTAATTCTTGTAGATTACAAAAAAACTAGAGCCAGCTTTGCAATTTCACTGTCATATTTGTGTTCAGCATATAAAAATTGATAAGAAATTACTATTTTTATTTCAGTAACATGACTTTTGTAAAAATGTGTTGACCAGTGTAACCTTAAAACAGGCTTCCTCCTTATCTTTGTTGACGTATTGGTGGCCTTTGACACCGTTGTCCACTACATACTTATCTGAAAACATATGGACATTGGACTACACAACACCACCCTCAAGTGGTTCACATCACACCTCAGCGAGAGACAACAAGGTGGCACCACTTCATCAAAACTGTTCCCATCACTCCAGGGAGTTCCACAAGGTTCATCATTATCTGCCCTACTTTTCAATCTCTACATCCAGCCCATCTGTGACATCATCAGGCAACACAACATCCAATATGCTCTCTATGCTGACGACATAATGATCTACACCAAGATCAATCTCGATAAACCAGACTTCACAGCAATAACTACCTGCCTTCAGGACATGTCAGAATGGCACACCCGTAACAACCTCATCAACTACAAAAAGACAGAAGCTCTCCTCATCTCTCGCAATCATACCTTCACCCCACCCCAATTCATTACCCTTCCCAACATAGCCAAACCTATCAAGAATGAGGTGAAATAGTTAGGAGTCATCCTGGACCACAACCTGAACTTCTAAGCCCACATCAGCAAGAGCACCAGAAGCACATAGCACAAACTAGCTATCATAAGAAGACTCAAAACCCTCCTCAGTCAAGATCACTTTAGAACAGTCTGCCAGGCAATAATTACACCTATACTGGACTATTGTAACTCCTTGCTCCTCAGCCTATCAAACACATCCATCTGACCCCTCCAGAAGGCACAAAATACTGCTGTCCGCATCATTACCGGATCCTCAAAACACCAGCACATCACCCCAGTCCTGAGCCAAATGCATTGGCTCCTGATAGCCTCTCAAATCAAATTCAAAGCAGCCCTCAACATATACAAAATCCAACACAAACTAACCCCACACACCCTCAAGACTCTAATCATAGCTATTACTAACATATGTCCCAGATGATGCAGCACACTGGACACCATCCAGACACCCAGCAACTATCTTAAAACTACCCAATCCACATCAAATAGGGCACTGTCTCTAGCAGCAACTGCCATCTGGAATTTCCTTCCAAATGACACTAGAACCACCCATGACGCCAAGGACTTCAGGAAGAAGCTCTTCAAAGAGCACTATGGAGCCATCAAATAACGATCATGTCCCTCTTCTCCCCCCACTCAGTCTTTTTGATGCCCATACAGACTCAATGCCTTTAACCAATGTACATATGTAAATATTGCCCCCTTGTAAATAGTTAGCCTCGAGTGCTCCTTGCCCCCTCTACTGCATGCTGCCCGGATCTGCCCTTGCAATATAACCGCACCAGCTCATCTTGTAACCTGTTAGTTCTTATGTAAACTGCTTTGATTGTATGATAAGGCAGTATATAAAACCAGTTAAATAAGTAAATAAAGAGATAAATCTCTCACATGGCATCTTTGGTCAAGAAATGCTTTTTTGTCCTTAGACTTATAGGACCTGATATTCAGCCCAGATGGCCAGCACTTGTAAACGCCTGGCTGCCATGGGTAAAAATGAAATTGGATATTCAGCATCAGATGCCAGATTATCCACCAGCAGGGAATATCCAGTTTTGCTGCCAACCTCATTTGCTGTCTGATCAATGGTGATATTTAGCCGCTAACTGGAAAATAATGTCGCATAAAGTTAGGACAGTCATTGACCATGGTCTGCCCCGGTACTATTTGGATTATGCAAAGATGGTTTGCAGGGATATTCAATGGCACTGAATATTGGGCTCATCAGGGTTTATGCGATTAGCAGATCCTTTAAAACACATAAACGCTTTTGAATAAATTGCCCATAAGATCCATCGGACGCCATCTGGATTGAAGTGCTTTAAAGACCATCGTTCATTCTCTCATACTAAACTGCTTGGATTATTGTAACTCATGGTTAATAGGTCTTCTGCAGAATCAGGTTAAGGGGCCTTTTAATAAAGTTGTCCACTTACTGTGCACTTAGCAGCAAAACTAACACACAGTAAGTGCAAATGTCATGGGCTGTCAGGGGTGTGTCCGGCAAGTTCTTGGCAGTTAGCGCCCAATCGCATATCCAAACATGTGGAGAGATTAACACAGGTGCACCTAACGACGCCCATAGAAGTATCGTTAAGCGCGCTTGCACTAATTGTCACATTGCCAATTACCCTCGTGCTAGCAGGCCGTGTGCTCTCCACATCCCCGCTCTGCTTCTACCTATCCCGCTCTCCACCTGCGCACGCGATGGCCCCTTAATGTGTCTTATAGCGACTGGCAGCAGGCATGCACATGTGTTAGTATTCTCAGCTGCCTGGTATCGCAAGCTAAGAATGCACAGTAAACGGTTGCAGCCTTTAGTAAAAAAGACCCTCAGGTGTTTTCAGCTAATCCAAAACACTGCCTTAAACTAATTTATAACACAAAACGTTGTGAGCATGCCGCTCCTCTAGTGATCAGGCAGCCCTGGTTACCTGTTCTAGGCTGGAGCAAGTTCAAAATTTTCATGTTTTCTCATCGTACCTTCTACACTGGTCTCCCACACTTCTTGTTTTCTCATTTAATCCCCTATTTGGCATTTAAAATCCTCTCAGATGCATCTTTTAGTTGTTTCTTCCCACTGTAAGTTTAAATTAACTTGGATTATTTATTTAGATTTAGTTCACACCTTTCCAGTAGTAGATCAAGACGAGTTACAATCAGGTACTGTAAGTATTTCCCTGTCTCTGGAGGGTTTACAATCTAAGTTTGTACCTGAAGCAATGGAGGGTTAAGAGACTTGCCCAAGGCCACAAGCAGTGTCAGTGGGATTTAAACACTGGTCTTTCTGGTCCCACATTGCTACTTGAACTACTAGTCTACTTCTCCACTCCACTACGGACTGCTTATTAATACCAAGCACCAATCTTATGAAGCTCCCTACCTCTAGACCACAGGTTCTCAATCCAGTCCTTGAGACACGCCTAACCATTTGGGTTTTCCGGATAACCATAATAAATATGCATGAGGGAGATTTGCATATAATGGAGGCAGTGCATGCAAATCTTTCTCAAGCATATACATTGTGTTTATCCTAAAACCCTGACTGGCTAAATGTGTTAAAATCCTGCTTTTTCCATCATTCCTATGCTAGCTTTGATCCGCTTTTTCCCTATGCTGTTAGCCCAGTGACATTATTGCCATATTTCCAAATGACGGTATAACAGTTATAAATAAATATATAAGTGGCTTCAGCAAATTGCCTGCCAACCCGATCAGTAGCTCTCCATTCCAACTGAATCAATCACAACAGTGCCTGCAGCTCCGGATCTGATCTTTATCGTATCACTTAATATACCGCACCTGGATCGCGTGACCTCCAGCAGTGCCTGTACCTCCTTCGCCTGCCCTGATCCTGCAAGGTGACCCTGCAAGCCAGCAAGCCATAGGCACACCAGAAGCCCCAAGTCGATGGTAAGCTCCGTCTACACGACAGGCATCATCAACAACCAACTCCTATAAAGGGCCTGAACCCTGTGCTGCCTTCCTTTCTCCCGATTGTCATGCCAACTAGCAGTGCCTTCAGCTCCTTGCCTGCCCAACCAAATCAAGCTCCCCCTATGCGACAGGCATCATCAGCTGCTGACAACTCCTATAAAAGACCTGAACCCTGTGCTGCCTTCCTCTCTACTGATTATCCCAATTATTATGCCAACTAGCAATGCCTTTGGCTCCTTGCCTGCCCGATCCGATTAGCAGCTCTCTGTTCCAACTGAATCATGCACAACAGTGCCTGCACCTCCCAATCTGACCTGCTGCCTCCTCTCACGTGACCTCCAGCAGAGCCTGTACCTCCTTCACCTGCCCCAATCCTGCAAGGTGACCTTGCAAGCCAACAAGCCATGGGCACAACAGAAGTCCAGAGTCAATGGTAAACTCCCCCTATGCAACAGGCATCATCACCTGCCAACGACTCCTATAAAGCCCCCTCACACTCAGGTGAGCCCTCACCTAAGGGCCAAGCCAAAAAGCCCTTAGGTGTGGCCCTAGCATGAACCACAATGCTGCCAAGTGCATTCATCAATATCAAGCGGATGCACCTACCTCACCTAATCCCAGTTATTTCTTTGAAATGGGTAAGAACAACAAATGTTAGTGCACTTAGCTGACCATCAACTTCTAAGCGTGTACCCACCACAATAAATGACCTATACATTGAATCTTTCCAATTCAGTATATGACAAAGCTAATTCAGTCAACTGAGAACACACTTCAGCAATTTATCTAAGAGTACCACCATAAGCTGACTAAAATTAAAGCAATCATGACATCTCTGGCTATCTTACTCAGCCTGCTTTATCTTTCATCACTAGTCACACACTCAATGTTACAAGTGCCCCTCTTTTCTTACATACCAATCATCCACTCTTATCCTCACCATGGAGCAATCTCCGCAGTGATCAGGCCAAGAGTCAGAGAGGACCTTGTGCCCTTATCAGAATTAAGATGACAAAAGACCTACAAAAGTCTGGATATATAACCATTACCTTAAGACAAAAAACAGACCATACAATTTCTACAAGATATATAGAGGACCTCAAATAAAAGCGAGCTTTATATAGGCCAAAAAGACCCTCTAGTATAATGGCTTCACAGGACCCTCACTAATATGCTCTTAATTCATCATCGGTCCATAGTGAAAATATACTCACATATTGTGATAGTGACAGTAACTTCCCAAGTATATATAAAGCAAAAGCTCAACACAATATTGAGCTTTGATAAGGAAAAAAAACACTTATCTGCATCAGGGGAAAAAGTCCAAAATTTGAAATTCCTTGAAGCCAAACTCCAGCCAGCTGAATGAGCCAGGTTGTTGCCTCAAAAGAACCACTCTGAGCCCTCTTGCAAAGGCAATGATGCAAAGCAGTCAAGGCTATGACTCTGAGAAGAGAGCAGGCATGAGAATGACATATCAATGTGCTTCACCTGCCCCCTTGTACAAGTTCCAATAGACTGCAGGAAAGCCAGGCAACAACCAAAATGGACATGCAAGCAGAACTAATTTCTGCCATTCACAGACCCCAACACTCTACACCCGACCAGCAGGAGGCAGGAAACAAACCCATTGGGTAAAACCAGAACCCTAGCCACACCCCTTTAGAGACCCAGAGCGAGGCTGGCGTTACGAGCCATGAAGCCACATTATGGCTGCCCTCTCTTACCAACACAAATAAGCATAGAGCCCTCATTTCTCAATCCCTCAACAAATCCCACTGGTGCACGGGAGGAAGGAGGGAAAGCCACCTGCCACAGGAGGTCACACAGCCCAGACACAGCAATGACAGCAGTAGCCAAATTTATCACCTTCTGTAAGATAAAATCCAGGAAGCAACTCTCTATAATCCACTGGCCGACAATAAAGCTACCTTGACCAGGAATGCTTCAAGCCAAACTTCCCCATGCAAAGTACCAGAGGACCCCTGGATGGGAGCCAAGGGTTGAGGTCCAGTCACTTGCAATCCCATTTGCCGATGTATCAGGGAGGAAAAAGGTCCCTGCCCAGACAAAACTGAGAATCAGAAGTAGGAAGCATGCTGTTTAACCCCTCTTTTCTCTGTTTTTCTTACTTTTTTTGCGAGCTTGACCGTTCGAAAGTACATGTCCAGAGTGAATATTGTGCCAGTCTTACTCTGGGAAGCAAAGTGTAACTCCTGCCTATGCCACAATTTATAAGTCTGCAGTTCAAAACTGGCCATGGTATTCATTAAGCCTCGCCAGTATTGGTGGAAGGAAGGGGGGGGAGGGGTGCATCATCTGAGTACTTCAAAATCATTTTCTTAGTTGGAATCAGAACAATCATGATGAATTTCTTCCTGACTTTTTTTTAACGGAGGAACATATTTGCGCATCCCAGATTCCCAACAAAAGCAAGCTATAGGTCCAATGCCATTGACCTTCCTCCATTATTTCTAGTGCTCGAAGCTAAAGCTCCTGCAGATATAGGAATTTCAGGAAAGAGTGCACTTAAGACAGGCCCCTTCTTCCCATAAATGTAATTTACAACCCTGTTCCTTAGTGAGATATTCCCCATGCATAATTTTAAATTGTGTTTCTTGGAAATCAATATTAGGTACTAAATGCCTGACTTTTCCCAGGTCTTCTTTAAAGCTTCATCTGTGATATGTAAACTGCTCTGATGCTAGCCTGCCTAAGGTGGTATAGAAAGTTTTAATAAACATAAACATATCCCCCCTAACTCCAGAGACCAAAGACATGCAAGATCTTTCATATGTAATTGCTGTCTGGCAAGTCATAAGAAGATTTCGTTTTATTTAATCTGTCCTGAATATTCCAAAACTCCTCATGTGCTTCTTGCAACTTCACTGCAATATTGTACATACGTAAATCTGGATTTCCCCTCCTTTTATCAAATGTTAACTTAGACTAGCTAATTCTCGCATTACTGTATGTCCCCTCCATAGAGAAATGCATAAAACAGACTTATAGAACTGTTCCTCCTTCAAGAACAGCTAGAAGGGGACCATTCGGAGGGGATACAGTGTCTTCGGTAAAGCGATCATGTTAAACAATTCATTCCATGAGCGACAGTGGGAGGTCTTTCTACTTATTACACAATATCTGCTAACTGGTACGTCTTCACAGTATCTTTAAATAAATTTATTCCCAAATAATTTAAGACCTCTCTAGACCATCACAGGGGGGAGGGTTTAAACATAGGCACTCTCCCCTCCCCCAACTGCAGAGCCTCTGATTTGTCAAAGCCGATCTTGAGACTAGAGGGTGCACCATACTGCTTGATCAATGCAACTATTGCAAATACATATATCTTTTTCTTTACTTTCCCCAAGGCAATTCACTCAGTATCTGGGGTTGCTCGCAGTTTCATAGCCAGGGGTTCCAGTGATAAGATAAAACGCGAGGATGACAAAGGTACCCCTGCTATGTTCCGCTCACTAACTTGAAAGAGTCAGTCATTTTCCCACTGGCCGTCAACTGTGCCTCTGGGTCTGAATACAAGACTTGTATTCACTTCCTGAAGCATTCCCGAAATCCCATCTTGGCAAGACCTAAAACATTTATTCCCAGTCTATTCTGTCGAAAGTCTTTTCTGTGTCTAAACTCACCAAACAGGCTGGGTTTTAACAGGGTAAACCTTTTGCATGGCCATAAGAACACGACTAGTGTTAGTAGTGGCATATCGGTCCTTAACAATAGTCTGGTTCTTATGGACTAGTTTTCGAATAACCTTGTTTAGTCTGGCTGCCAACAACAAAATCACTATTTTTAGATCTTGATTAATCAAAGGTATTGGTCTATACGAGCTAACTAACTAGGATTTTTCCCCCCAGCTTTCGGATAATAATAACATGAGCTTAGATCTGATATAACTGCATTTGCCCTGTAGCAAGCATCTCCTGTAGCATTAGAGCAATGAGGTCCTCCAGAATCTCCATTCTGTCTGAGACAGGGGTCTTGGCCCTTAATTACATCCTAATTTCAGCTATTGTCAATGGCTCTTTCAAAGACTGAGCTGCCTTCTCAGTCAACATCATATGTGCAAAGAAATTGTCCCTATCTTCCTCACTTCCAGCCTGACATGCATGTGGAGGCCAATTCTGTAAGTGCACATCTAGGCTGACCGGACATCCAGAAATCCAGACGGCCTGGAGATGTATCCAATTCTGCTCCTGCGGGGGCTAAACGTCCCTGCGGGAGCAGAATCGCGGCATAGGACCTGGACGTCCAGGCCTTGCCCCGATTCTGGCACCTCGGACATCCAGAGTCCTGCTTGGCTAACTCAGCCTGGCTCCTGCATGGAGCCATGGTGCCATGGTACCCATTGCCATGGCACCACAGCTCCATGCAGGAGCCCTGATCCCCGGCAGACAGAGCAATGGTCCTTTCCCCACCGCCCAAACCCTGATCGGGCCTGCCGTGGCTAGGGTTGGGCTGCAGAGAATCTCCTGCATCCCTTCACCTCTTTTTCCAGGCCCAGATACTCCCTTTGTCGCTGTCTATGGGGAATTATTCCAACTCCGAGGTGGAATACGTCCCCCTTTTAAATTGCTGACCCCAGATGTACAGGACTGCCAATGGAATCGTCCCTGTACGTCAGGGGTAGGGGATCACGCCTCTGGCTTGCCCTTTGCTCCTCCCTTGGCCTGCCTCTTCTTGCCCCTGAACAGAGCTCCCTGTGCATCTCTGCTGTATGCACAGGGAGCTCTGTGGGTGGAATCGGCACCCTGGCGTTTAGCGGGGATGTACCTCCAACCATAGGGCCCAATAATAGTCTAGAATGCTTTTTGAATCTTGCCCTATTGGGTTTCTATCCCCCCTAAGGAATGAATTTGCTGAAATATATTTACCACTACTTCTATGTATAACCAAAATAGCTATCAGTTTACCCATTTTGTGTTTCCACCTGTGGAGCCTGTATTTGTAAAACCAGATGTCACTCTTAGCTCAGGTAATCAAAATAATATTTAGCTGCTTCTTTAATATCACTAATTTCTCGTTTTCTTGATGAGAGAGGGTGGCGATATGTCTCTGCTGTATTTGGTTCAATTTCTCTGTCAACTGAAGCAGTTCTTTAGCTTTCTTTTCCTGCCCACTATAGGAAATAATTGCCCCCCAGAGGACTACTTTGGCTGCTTCCCAGTATACTATGGGCCCTCTGTGTTCTGGGTTATTAAAACTAATGTATTTTTGCCAGACTTTGTGTAGTTACACTCTGAACTTCTGATTATTGTACAAGTGGGGATTCATTCTCCCTGTGTAGTCTCTCATAGCATCAGAAAAACTGTCATCCTCACCAATGAATAGCCAGAAATCACTTGGTGTTCTATAGCTGCCTGAGTTGAAGAAGTAAATACCTGCATAAAACTAAAATGTGGTCGAACCATATGTAGACCCTGTGGGCATTCAAGTAAAAAGTTTAATCTAATTCCTCAGGATGGAGTGTTTGCCAGATATCCCCTTAATCTAACCATTGCATGAAAAAATGTAAATTCTCGTCCTTCATGTCCCTTTTTTGGGAGCCTTTATTGATTTACAGGCTATACTGGGATTGACGTCATGATTAAAATCTCTTCCTACAATAAAGGGATAGTCACGCTATTGCACCAGCACTGTAGTCAGATTTGGAGGGTATTCACGGTCATAAATGTTGGGGTCGTATAAGTTGCATAGAAGAATTTTCCATCCCATCAGTTGTTCCCTCACAATGACATACCTATCATCTGGGTCTGGAAGGGAAATGTCTTGCGGATCAAACTGGCCACTCCCCTCTGCCTGTTATTAAAAGCTGCTTCTAGCACCTCATTCACCCATTCATGTTTTAATTTGCTATGTTCTCTACTTTCTGCCGCTTCAGACATGAAAAAAGTGTTGTGGATACCATCAATATTCCAACAGACTTTCCTCACTGTTGTCATAACAGATACTCATTTTGGTATCCACACAGTCCAGAATCTGCTGCCCACTTAGCGACTTCCAGACACTCCCAACCTACTGCCTCCAGGTCATCAACACAGAGTAGCAGCACAGTTGTCTCTTGCCCCACAAGCCACCACTGTACTTCTATTATGCGAAGGGTATTATAATTTATCAGTCCCAACATCCTCCATTCATTCTGATCTTGACTCTATTTCACCCATTCATACATTTCTCACATACATTTCCTACAGCCTCTTTCTCTTCCCTTACCCATCCTCCATATATTGCCTGATACCCACAACACTGTATTCTTCCTTCTTGTGGCACCTTCACCTCCCCCCTCAAAATGTCCTCTCTAGTAACCCCACCACAGGAAACCTTTCAAGCCCCCTCTCTCCTCCCACCCTCATTTTAGAAGAACTCCCTATTGCTTAAACTTTGAAAAAAAACCCCATAAAAATGCGAACAAAACTGCATCAACAACAATGTCCAAGAGGCCTCTTGTGGTGCACTACTACTTACTTCTTTGCACCACTGTCTAATTGCATCAGCACCAAAATCACATGCATCAATATTGTCTCTTCTCAGGGTGGTTATAGTTTATGGTTTATTTGATTTGATTAACTGCCCTTTGATAAAAACACAACGGAGTGGTGTACATAATAAATTTGTATAGATCTTCAATGCTGCATGTGCCAATTTAATGCAGGTGTCTCTGTTATGAGTCAGTCATATGATTGCTGCCATGGCAAAATGGCACCAAAAGGCTTGTGTCACTCAATCTTTGATGTGGCATAATCTAACAAAACCCGACATTCTAGCTCTTGAAGCAGGTCCAGTCCACGTACAAAGAAGTCTGACAGAACTGTTCCCTAGTCAATCAAACACTCTTCCTCATTTAGTGCTTCCATCCTACAGCAGCACCACTGGTCAGTTACAAATCAACCATAATTAGCAGGGCGAGAGGTCACGTGATGCAGAGCACTAACTGGGAAGCGTGCAATATTGCTGCTGCCCGGTTATCATGCGCCCCCGCCTCTGCTCCACCCTGAAACGCCCCCCGACATGCCCTGATACTAGCCAGATAGCATCGGGGTGTGAAGGGGACATAGATGGGGATATTCAATGGCTCTACCCGTGTATGTGCCACTGAAAATCCCCATCTAAGGCATTTACACGGGTTACTACACCACAAACCACCCACTCACATCACCATGGGAACCACGCAAATCCAAATACAACCACACATAAGAGGAGTAGCCTAGTGGTTGGGACAAGGTACTTCAGGCCGGAAGGTCGGGGGTTCAAATCCCACTAGAGGACAGCAACCTTGGGCCGGAAGGACTGGGGTTTCTAGTCCCGCAGATGCTCCTTGTGGTCTTGGGCAAGCCACTTAACCCTCCATTGCCCATGTTCCCTGTAAGTATTAGTGTATGTGTCTCAAATCCCCACGTGTTAAATGTATCCCCCACTTGTGTTGTGACCGCTTTGATTGAAGGATAAGGCGGTATATAAATACCATTAAATAAATAAATAAAATAAATAAAATCTCGGCATTATCATTGACCAAGCCCTAACCCTTAAGCAGCAAATCAACAAGACCACTCAAACAGTATTCCACAAGGCAAAAACGGTACAACGTCTCCGACCTCTCCTCGAACCACAGGACTTCAGGACAGTAATGCAAGCTCTGACACTCCCTCCTCTAGACTACTGCAACATAATCTACCATGGCCTACCTGCCACACAAACCAATCCTCTCCGAATTGCCCTAAACACCACGGCAAGAATAATTCACAATGCAAAGAAAAGGGACCACATCACCCCAATTCTGAGGGACCTCCATATTCTCCCCATCGAAGCAAGAATCAAATACAAAGCTCTTCTACTCACCCACAAAACCATCCACCAAACACAAGGCACCCCACTCTGCTCCCTACTACCTCGACCAACCCACAGCAGAACGACCAGACAATCCTCCAACAGCTCCATTGCAGTCCCCCACAAAAGGACCAAGGCAACACAACGGACCTGCAACAGAGCCTTTGAACTCTATGCCCCATCCCTCTGGAACTCTCTACCAAACCACATCAGGAACAACGGTGATCTCCCATCATTCAAAAAGCAGCTAAAAACCGTCCTATTCCAAGAACATCTCTGAATAGGAACCCCCCTATTTTTCTCAAAAGCTCCAGACCAGTAACTATGCTACCCTGTCAGTCTCTATGTCCATCCCAAAATCATCAATGTTGAACCCCCGGTGATGGGCCCCCCCACCATTGATTCCCCCCCCCCCTTTGTTATATGTCCCACCGCTTTGACCCGGTGAAAAGCGGGATATAAATACAGTTAAATAAATAAATAAATACTAGGCTGTAAACCATGTAAATGCCCTTTGACTATCGGGCCCTACGTGTTTATCCATAGGTCCAGACACAGTACGCACATTGTTGGCGATCACAGATTGCTTTTACTGTCCCATAGCAGAAATTCACACCAAAAACCTCCTAAGTTAATACTGCTTGGCAATGAACACCTGCTGAAATCCATGGCATCTTGGCACCCAACAGCGCTCCACTGGTGTTCTGAAGGGGCTTCAGAGGGGCATTACCTGCACGCATGGTCGTGCATTAAAACAAACACCGTTTTTTAAACCCAGCAGGGGTCCTTTGTTGTTGTTGGCTGACTCAATCACTGTCTGCTCACTGGCACTTTTCCAAGAGGGTCAGATGACAAGATCCGCAGCAATTCCACTTCCACACCTCAAATCTCCCAAAAGACCACAAACAAACACCAACGTTTATGTTTAAATATATTTATTAAGTCCAAATCCAAAAAAAGACAAACAAATGAAGAATCATAATACAACTTATAGATATCCCCTGATACACAATCACTTAAGAACAGCCAAGAAAGAACACCCACCACCCTCTCCCTCCCCCCCCAAAAAATATTATCACATACAAGTGTACCAGACGCTAACATCCCCCCCCCCACTGAATGAGACGAGAACCAGCTATGCTGCAACACCATAACAGTGAAGCAACAAAAGGGGGAAGGCTTAGAGACGCATGGAGTTGTGGAGTTGGAGAGCCAGGAAAGACCCAGGATATAGGGAGATCAAGAACCCCCCGTTCCCAGATCCCGACCGCCCTCCACCCAGAACCAACCAGGTGAAAACAAGCATATGAATAAGTGCAATACCTATAGGTAAATATATAATAAATAGAGAAGGAAAGGTAAAGAGCCACCCCCTCTACCCAACCCACCTCCCGCCATCCAACCCCCCCACCCACCCACCCATCGACACCGAAGCAGACAATCACACCTACCAACCTACTCGTCCAAACTTCAGATGTGCATAAACACCACCCTGTATGGACTTGCACACCCCGAGTAGAAAGTAAGACCCGAAGGGGAAGTAGCAGGGAAAAGAAAGGGAGGTGAGAAGGAGCTAACTACCCACTCACCTAATACCCTCTAAGAAGTCGGCGACGAGTGCCACCTGGCAAAGACTGTAGATGTGGGCCCCAGCCCTCCAAAAATCTCCCCCAGCGCTGTGGGTGATCACCCGCCCTACGCCTCTCATTCACTAACACCATGTGTAGCTTATTTCTCCATTCCCCATAGGTTGGGCCACGACCATCCACCCACCTCTGTAAAATAGTCAGACGAGCAGTCACCAACACCAGACGAACCCAGTGCCATACAACACACCCAACCTGCTCCACAAAGGACTCTTGCCAAATATCCAAAACCATACTCGCTGCGGAGAGCCCCAAGCGCATCCGCACACACCCCTCCAAATAAGCCAGGACCTTTCCCCAAAACCCCTTAACCTGGGGACATAACCAAAACATATGCCCTAAGGTGGCTCTATCTCCTTTACAGCGAGGACAACAGTGAGACCCACCAATTCCCGCTTTCCATGCCCGAATAGGAGCAAAGTAAAGCCGGCGGAGCAGCTTGTATTGCATATCTCGATGCGCGACCATTACACTCATCTTCGGGATGCCTGCCAGACCCTGCAAGACCCCCTCTCCATCTATTACTTCCCCCAAATCCCGAGTCCAGGCGTCCGCCAATTCATCTATCCGGAGTGGCGGTATGGACTCCCACAACATTTTGTGAAGCCCTGTCACACCACCCCCCCTCACTCCTCCCATCAGCGCCTCCTCAATACCAGTATTGACCTCCCCTCGCAAGGCCTCCGACGGGAGACTGTTGATATAGCTGTGTATCTGAGCATATGGAAACACATCTATCCCCGTTAAAGGATACTGCATCTGGAGAGCGGCAAACGACTCTATCCTACCCTCTGCCGTAACCAAGTGTGCCAAATCTACTATACCAAACCAATGCCACCTAACAAAACTCACCCCAGTCAATCCGGGTGAGAACTCCATGTTGCCTCGGATCGGCAGATAGGGAGAGCAGTCGGCCCTAAGTGCCCGGCTCTTGCAGAAGTACTGCCAAGCTCTACGCACCGGAGCGAAAAGTACCTCGCGGGTGACACTGTCGATCCCTGGAAGAGATGTCGAGTGCAGAATATATCGCAACTGTAAGAGCCTCACCAACTCCCGGATCAGAGGCAGGGGAGTATACACATCCATTTCCCATAGCCAGTCCCGAGCATGACGTAAAAGACAAGCCACATTGTATTTTTTAACATCTGGAAAACCCATTCCCCCTTGGGCCCAAGGCTGCCGCAAGATCCCCAATCCCACCCGGGGTCGCCTACCCCGCCAAAGAAATTTATTAATCAACCCATCCATCTTACAGATATCCGCACGTTTTAACATTATGGGTAATGTCTGCAATATATAAAGCAACTTGGGAAACAGCGTCATTTTATATAAAGCAATGCGACCCCCCAAAGACAACGGTAAATCCCTCCATCTATCCACCTTGTCCGACAATTCACCAAGATACTTTTTAACATTAAGATGGTAGAGATCAATTAAATCTGCAGGTAAATAAACTCCCAAATACTTGAAGTAGCCATCTGCCCACCTTAGTGGAAAGTCACCCCTCCCACTCCAGGAGAACCGCTGACCCACCCAGAGCGCCTCTGACTTGTCTAAATTCAGTCTGAGACCCGAAGGCCTCCCATAAACCTGAAAGAGTTCCAACAAAAGAGGTAAACCCTCCTGCGGTTCCGCCAAATGAACAAGCAGATCATCTGCAAATGCAGCCACTCGAAATTCGCCCTTACCCACAGGTATGCCCCGAAACGTAGTAGAGGACCGAATCCGAATTAACAGAGGCTCCAACGTCAACACAAACAGTAATGGGGATAAAGGACACCCCTGACGCGTCCCCTTCTGGATGTTAAACTCAGAAGTCAGGTTCCCATTTATCATAATAGCGCACTTCGGATCAGCATACAGCAGCTGCACCACTTCCACAAAGAAGTCAGAAAAGCCCATCCCCTCCAGGACCTGATACATAAAATTCCAAACCACCCGGTCAAACGCTTTTTCAGCGTCAAAGCTTATCAACAGAGAACCCATACAGGCCTTTCTACCCGCACATATAGAAGTCATAATTCTTTGCAAATTATACGAGGCATGCCTTCCACGCACAAAACCAACCTGATCCGTATGGATAAGTGCTGGCAAGAACTCCGCCAATCGATCCGCCATAATTTTGGCCAAAATCTTAATATCCACATTAAGGAGTGAAATAGGCCGATAGGAACCCGGAAGAAGGGGATCCCGACCAGGCTTCGGTAAAATAGTAACCACAGCTTTATTGGCTTTATAAGGAAATCGGCCTCTATGTACCAGATCTTCAAAGTATTCCAGCAGAGGGACCACAACCTGATCCCCCATCAGTTTATAAAATTCCCCCCGTAATCCATCGACTCCCGGGGCACGCCCCCCCTTGAGCTGCTTAATCCCCAGCTGCACCTCCCGCACCGAAATAGGCTGGTTAAGAACCTGTAAATTCTCCTCCAACAATTTGGGCAATTCGCAACCCCGCAAGAATTCCTGACCATCCTCCAGTCGCGCATCACATTCACTACCATACAAATGTTGAAAAAACTCGCAAAAAACCCGCTCAATATCTGCCCGCTCTGTCTTAAGGGACCCATCAGGGTGGCGGATCACCCCTATCTGCCTGGAACCCCCTGCTGACTTAATCAAAGATGACATCAGCTTGCCCGCCCGGTTACCATGGAGGTACAACTGGTACCTATAATACAGCAATGATTTCTGGGCGCGCTGATGAAGTAACGTTTCCAGCTCCATTTGTAACTCCTGCATACATCGCTGATTTCCCCTGTTCCTATTCGACGCCACCCGCTGTCGCGCCATCCCCAACTCCCGTTCTAATCGCAAAATTTGCCGGTTCAACCGCTTTCGCTTAGAACTATAATAACTAATAATCTCTCCACGAATCACGGCCTTACCCGCCTCCCAAAACAAAGCAGGGTTAATCTCAGGTTGATCATTAATGTCTGCATATATCTCCCATCTTTCCCGAATATACTTTTCAAATTGAGCATCCCCAGTAAGCTCCAAGGGGTATCGCCATAGCTTGTTGCTACCTTGTGCTCTCCTCCCCAGCTCTAGGGTCACCATCGCATGGTCTGATATGACTGATGGACCCACCCCCGCACCATATATCCAACTGAACAACGTCTCCGAGATCAAAAAATAGTCAATACGCGACCATGTGCCGTGCGCCCTAGACATATGGGTATATTCCCTGTCCCCTGGGTGCAGCACCCTCCAAATGTCCAGCAAATTATTGCCATCACACATCCCTAAGATCTTCTTCGCTCCTCTCCGATCCCTGTTCCCGGATGCCTCTGATTTATCCATGTGTTCATTCAGTACAGAATTAAAGTCCCCACCCATAATAATCTGATAGCCAGTAGTATCGGTCACCAAGAGAGCCACCTGCTGGTAAAAGCGGGCCTCATACTCGTTCGGTGCATACACCGAACATAAGACCACCTTTAGGCCATCCAAGGTCCCCCAAACAAAAACATACCTCCCCTCCACATCGAATTCAACTCTCTCCTCCACCCAGCTCAATTGTTTCGCCACCATATAGCTACACCCCGTTTTTTCCCCAGTGCAGGCGCCCCATACACCGTGCCCATCCGCCCTTTACACAATTTTGCGTGCTCTACTGCAGATTGGTGGGTCTCTTGAAGCATCGCGATATCAATCCGCTGTCGACGCAATTGTTGCAATACCTTATATCTTTTTATAGGAGAGCCCAGCCCACAGACATTCCATGCAGCAATCCTAAGGCGATTATCCATCCCACAATCTGCCTAGCATGCTCCAACGATAATCCCAGTCCCAAATTAGGAGCAGGGGCCCCCCCAGCCTAGGACCCCCTCACCACAATACCCATACCTAACTCAAACACACCACCAAACCAATGATCTCGAATCACAGTCTCTGCTCCAAATATACAGCCTCTGCTCCGTGTCGTCCCTTCCCCCTGTCCCCCCCCCCCAACCCACCCACCCACTGTCCCTAAGTTTCACAGCCCCTCCTATCCTTCTATCCCACATCCTCTAATCCCAGTCTAGAGGCCCCTTCGTATTTCCGGGACACGCAGAGCCCCCCCCCTCCCCAACTACCCCTCCCACGTTGCCCCTCCCCACCACCAACACAGCAACCCATAATCCTCATACCTTACTATACTCATACACACATCCAACAATCATACCTTACTGTACTCATGCACCCAGCCAACATACATACCTTACTATGCTCATCACATTCATCCCACTTATAACTCACATACCCACCCTACCCCAGCAGAACTCCAAAACACTGCACCACAACCCCGAGTCTCAAAGGCTCACATCGAAAAACCAAAATATAAAAGTTTAATTCCCGCACCCAACAGGGCGACAGCCAACCGGCCATAATAATTCGTCGCCCCCTGACATTCCCTTATGACCCACCTCCTCCACACCATTCCAGGGTCCAATAACCATATGCTAATATCAAACCAAACCGAATACTGTAACAAACATTATCAAACAGCGCTAATAATCTGTAGAACCACCACCACCGTGCACCAGGACACAGGGCTTCCAGACAATCGGAAAAGTAAGTAAGGCAGTCATTGTTCGCCACTGCAGCCCCAAAGTCCAACAGTGCCCACTGCACAGATAGAGCACGGGTCAGTCGTGCATCCAACCGGGGCTCAATGCTCACCAAAGCAGGTAAGAAACGACGACTTCATCCATGCTGCCGGCAATATTCCAAGGCTTCCTCTGGAGTCGAAAACAGTCGCTGTACCCCATCACAGTCCACTTTCAGTCGGGCAGGGTAGGCCAGCGTGAAGCGGAGGACCTTTTCCACCAGCAAGCCACAGACTTCCTTATAGGCCTTCCTGCGCAACGAAACCCCGGCAGAGTAATCTTGAAAGATTAAAACGTGATTAGCAGCATTTCCATTTCTGCGTTGCTGTCGGGCCGCCCGCAAGACTCCCTCCTTCTGGGCAGCATTAAGGAACCGGGCGATAACTGCCCTCGGCCTGTTATCCCCAGCACGGTAGGGCCCCAAGCGGTGAGCTCTTTCCAGGACGATCGCCCCCAGCTCCTCGTCTACCGGCAAATGCTCTGGGATCCACTTTTCAAGATAGTGTCGCAAGTCCATCTCCTTCACTGATTCTGCAATACCGATAAACCGTAAGTTATTTCTACGGCTCCGGTTCTCTAAGTCCTCGATTTTGTCCGCTTGCTTTGACAACAACTGCTCCAACTGTTGGATCCGAACAGAGGCTTGAGTATGGCCGTCCTCCAGCGCGCTTATGCGTTGCTCGGCCTGTTCCACGCGCCCATTAAAATCAGTAACGGCTTGTGCCACTGCACTCATTTGGGCTGCCAGGCCCCCGAAGCGGTCTTCCAGCGCTGCCACTACCGCTCGGGAAACCTCTGCCACCATCGAGCCTTGCGCAGTTTGAGCCTGGCCCTCCACTCCGTTCTCCGCCATCTTAGCATCTGCTCCTCTGGGTTTCTCCTTCTTGGCAGATTTCGTTGCCATAACTGCTACAGACTCAATATCAGCACCGCTGCTGCCCCTTCGGTCTCAGTGTTTCGTGGTCTCCCCCAGAATACGTTTTGCAGTGGAAATTCAGTAAAGTAAAACTGATGGGGAGAGGGCAGGCTCTGGAGCTAAGAAAGACACGTCTTCCCTAGCCCACCATACCACCGGAAGTCAACACCGACTTTTAAATCCCACTGGGGTCTTCATCGGCATCAGCTGGTTCAATCACTGCCTGCTCACCAACACTTCTTCAGTGGGGTCAGATGACAAGACCTGTAGCGATTGCATTTCCGCACCTCAGATCTCCCCATGAGCTATAAATTTTAAGGCAAATGGAGATGTGCTAATGAGAACATCTGTTTGGATATGTAAAATGAACATTATTTTATTTGATTTGACTCTGCACCTCATGGTTGGAGAGCCATGCATTATCTGATGTACCCTGTGTCATTTTCCTGAGTAACTTTGAAGCTTGCTCTTATCAATAGAAGTACATCAGGGACTCACAAATGAAAATGCAGCAAATGAACGCTCACCAATAAAGTGGGAATTTGCTGGACAAAAAAATCCTCATTAGCGATGAACGTTTAGCACATCGATGATGAACATTGAGTAGATGTGAAACTGAGCTCCACTTCAATAGCTTGTGTGTGAATGTTATCTATATGTGCATATATAAATATATGGACCATCTCATCAAGCCCAATTATCTATCTGTTGTCTGTGTAGTGATTTATGTCCTGCTGGAAGGATTAGAGGGGCAAGGAAATGAAGGCAGAGGTCAGCGTGGGATACTGCCTGCCAATCTTTGCAAACATGTGCATTTGTGTGGAGGATGGCAGGACTTGCTGCCTAAACAGTCTCATAGGTGGATAACAATTGAAAGTGCAAAGTGACTAGGTGGCTATGGCCCCAATGCAGAGAATCAAATAGCATGGTTGGACGTCCAGCCCTGCTATTCCCCGGGACTGAATACAGGCTAGAATACTCCCCATACACACAGAGCCGCTGTGCAGGGAGCACTGGATGGGGGCAGGAGGAGAAGGGTCGGAGGTGAAAGGCCGGAGGCAAGGGCAGGCTGACTCACCCAGACGTACAGGGCTGATTCAGGTGACAGCCCTGTACGTCTGGCAGGGCCAAGATGGTCGGGGGATTTATTCCTCCTTGGAGGTGGAGTAAGTCCCCCCACGGACAGCAAGCAGGCCCAGAAACCCCCCTCCAGCACACGAGCTGCGGCAGGTAGGCCCACTCCGCCCGATCCCGGCCCTGGCAGGTCCTTCTGAGGGCTGGGCAGTGGGAAAATAGTGTTTGCATCTGCGATGGGCTGTGCAAGCTCTGCATGGCATCCTGGTGCCATAGCGATGAGACGCCACAGCATCAGGGCTCCAGCAGGAGCATAGGGAGGGCTAGCCGCGGATTCTGATGGGTGGCCAGCACTGCAGGATTGTGGCATGTCTGTGCCCGATTCTGCACCCGTGGGAACGTCTAGCTCCCACGGGTGCAGATTTGGGTACACCATCAGCCCATCCAATTTTTGGATGGGCCGATGGCCTGGAGTGCCCCAGTTGGAATGGGGCTCCACGTGTTGTACTACTCTATGGACGTTGTGGATATGGATGTGAGTACAAATGGCCGAGAAAGAGATCTGCTAGATATGATGAAAGAAAAAATCAGCAAGGCAGGACATGGCAAGCCCAGTGGTGAAGGAACGCTCTAATTCAGAGAGACAGCAATGTCTAAGTATTCAAATGGATGTGACACAGTCAGGGAAAATTCGATTGGAATCTGCTGAGATGCAGAACCAATATGCGGCGGATGTTTGTGGATGGAGTAAAATGTGCAGATAGATATGACAGTAAAAGGTTGCAATTCCAGTAAATGCAGCCCATCAATAAGAACATAAAGCAGAAAGACTGTGGTTAAAGGAGGGTGTGTGGGGGGGGGGGGGGGAATTAATTGGCTAGCTTTTAATGCCGGCCTGTTTAAATGTTCTGGAGGTTTACCAGCTTAAATGACTAATGAAGAGAAGAATGTTTTAACAACAACGCCAAAGAGAAGTTTTGGGGAAGTGGGATGTAGGAGGATGGCAAGGCAGAGGGCAATGATTTGATACATAAAAGTAAAGAGGGGCTTTTGGTGATTGTGATCTTCCCCTAAGGGGTGGAGGTGGGGAGAGAACAGTGCCTGGAGCGGGGAGAGAGTGTATGTGCTGAGAGCGTGGGATGGAAGGTATGCTCCGGAGGGATAGGGGGTATGTGCGAATGTGGGTGCGGAAGAAGGAAAGCGGGATGCTACAAGCAGGAGGGGGATGGGGCATTGTGGTAGGGAATGCGAATGGGTCAGAAGAAAGGGATTGGAAGAAGAAGGTGGGTGTATAGAATATAAGCTCTCTGAACAAGGGAGTATGTGTATGAAATGAAAGCAATCGATTGCCAGAAGGGGGCCTGGCTGGGAGGTTCCTGGCTGGCAGTAACAGGGTTAAAGAAAACTTTAAAATAACTGGGAATAAATGGCTGATGTAAAGTCCACAACACTAAATGCAGGGGATCTCAGTTCTCCAATAAAGAGAGAAGATTCTTGCATATCTGAGAAAATAGGCTCTGATGTGGCATTTGTGCAAAGAGACACTTTAACCCATAGGGAGCTGAAGAAAGGATGGGTGAGGAAAGCGATTTCTTCCTCCTACAACTCACATCAGCGGGGGGGGGGGGGGGGGGCCTACACTAATAGGAAAGAGAGTGTCTCTTGAAAAAGATAAAGCCATTCAAGACTCAAAAGGGAGATATGTTATAGTCATGGGTAGTTTACAGGGGAAACAAGTGATGTTCTTTAGTTCATATGCACTGAATATTTACAGTCATACTTTTTTCTCAATTTTGATGGCTAAATTAGTGGACCAAACTGACTCTAAAGTTATCATGGGGGGAGACTTTAATACAGTGGCAGATTCTCTGATAGATTGCAAACCAGCTAAGATGCAAAGTAAAAGAAGCCGCAACACAGCACCAGAATAGGTAACTAAGCAATGCAGCACAGTCTGGGATCCGTTGCTGCCGCAGCAAGCCCCAGGGAGGGGCAGTGGGGGGGGGGGGGGGGGGAGCACAGGAGGTGGCAGGATAGAGGGCCCACCTAGGGTGCTTCCAGTACTTGCCCAGGCCCTGGGTTTCAGAGCAGGTTATTTTCATTCTTGTGTTTTATTGCAATAAAATTTGGCAAGTTGCTAACACCAAAAAGCATTTGGACTGCTTCTGTTCCCAGGGTTTGGGTTCGAGTTAGGTGAGGATTTTCCCAAAGACTAGTATGTGGATACCTGAATAATTCAGTTCCTGGAAGCATTACCACTAGGGATGTGCACAAGCAAAAATGTTTGCTTCATATTTGGATTTTTTGGCCTTTTTTCCCCGTTTTTGAATATTCTTTTTAATAAAAAATGTTTTAACCTACATTAAAACGTTTTAACATGCACAAATCAATTTAATTGTGTTAATGTGTAAGTTAGCATGCAATAAATTGATTTAAAATGCACTAAATTTTTTAACCCTATATAAAGAACCAAATGTGCACTAATGAATGCCATAGTGAGTGGGGCCAATGATCCATCAAGCCTGGTATTTTGTGTGCAACAGTGGTCAATCCAGGTCAAAAACAATCCAATTAGCTGCTATCGGGAAGAAAAGAAGCCTGGCACCCGGGGGAGAGGGGGGGGGGGGCGTCTTTAGGAGTGAAGAAATCACCTCAAGCATGGTTCTCAATATCCTCTGCTCTGCTCCACCATCCTTATAAAAAACCCAGCAATCAGGGATGGAATTAGAACCCCCACCACCAGCAATAGGGTCATGTTTAGAAAACAAAATGTGTATTTATATTGCTGTGCACTGGCTGCTGAGAAAGCGCTGGGTACCAGCAGAATGGTGTATTAAAATCCGGTGATGTCATCCCATTTGTCTCTGCCAACAGTATGTACCGTGCTGCTGGGCACATGAAAATGGGCATTGATTCAAAACAGCAGAAAGCACGAGGGAGAGAAAGCCAAGTGTAAAGCCAGGCAACATAGTAATTATACACTGCCCTTTCACGGCAGGTGCCATGGTCCAGCCGCAGCGTCCCATAAAACACCGATCAGAGCCAAAGGCCAATGTAACCACGGAGTAATCATAAGAAAAATAGAATGCAATGCAGATTATCAGCCAGGGTCCTTCTGGTGAAACACACAGCTCTTCATTTCCCTGTTTCCTTTGTGTAACAAATGGATCTATTAAATGAGTAAAAACCATCTCCATGCCTCAACTGTAGGTCACTAGCCTCTAGACAGCAGGGTCGTGGGCTTAATCCCCAGTACACCTGACAGAAGCAGGTTGGGGAGGCTAAAATACAAAATGACTTCACAAAAAAAAACAAACCTCCAAAGTTCAGGATTGCACAACTATTTCTAGTCGTGCAGGGCCCTCAGGGACCTTTGCGGGGCAGTGCAAGTCATAGGGGGACAGGCTTGTCCTCCAGTAGTGGCAATGGCAGCTGCCCAGCTCAAGGGAGGCGCGAGTTCCGCGGCACTGGTGGTAGAGCATTGTGCAGTGGAGCGCTCCTCTCATGGGCCCTTCACGGCTCAGGTACGATTCGAGTAAGGGGCTCAGGGAGGCTTTTGCTCAGAATTTGTCCTTCTCAGGCATAAGGTGTTCTGTAGGGGCACCCCTCTTCAGGGTCAGAAAGAGGAAAGAAACACACAGCAGCTGGTCAGTGGCTTCAAGAGGATGTACCACGGCCATTTCATAGCTTGTAAAACAATCACTTTCCTTTTTCCTCAGTCCAGAGTCTACATTATAAAGTGTCAGGCACATGACAAAATGACCTTGCACAGTAAGCTGGGATTTCTTGTTAAAGACTCGGGGGGTCATTCTGACCTGCGAATAGCGGGGATGTATGTCTGGTTTGGACGTACAACCTCCACTATTTGCAGGGATTGTATTCTGAATCAATAGCTCCCTGCATGCATAGGGCCCTTGTGCGGGGAGCTCCGGATGGGAGTGGGAGGGGACTGCGACTGGGTCGAGCGAGGGAAGATCCAGGCACCCAGGCATACAGGGCGTATTCTAATCAGAAGCCCTGTACATCTGGCATTGGGAAGATGGATGTGGGACTTATTCCACCTCGGAGGTGGAATAAGACCCGCCAAAAGTGGTGATCAGGCCAGGAAGCCCCACCAAAATCACGGTGCAGGGCAGGTAAGCCCCCGCCGCCCATCCTGGCCGTGGCTGCCCCCGCCGAGGGTTGGGCAGTGGGGAAATGAAGCCTGCAGTGATGTCAGGCCTTCTGTGCTCCTGCTGGTCATCCCGGTCCCATAGCGACAGGATGCCACAGCACTGGCACACCAGCAGGTGCATAGGGCGGGCTGTATGGGCAAGGCAATGGAAGTCCCATGCTGCTGAATTGGGGCAACCCCAGGCTGTCTAAGTGCCCGATTCTGCAACCGCATAAACGTCTAGCTCTCATGGTTGCGGAATCAGATACATATTGGGCCTGTCCATTTTTTGGACGTCCCAACAGCAGACATGCCCCTGTTAGAACTGGCCTCCACAGTGATTATTCAATTAATAATTTGCATTTTTACAGTGCATCACATATCCAAGCACAATTCCAAATGTTTTGACATTATAATATGTCTTAAACATTAATACTGTAATATATAGGGTATAAAGTCTGGATGCCAGATGTGGTACCCACTCTTTATGATACCGCAGTATCTGAAAGGGAAAGGAGAAGAGGAAGAACACTACTACCGAAGGGTAACCTAAGGCAATGGCAGATAAAGACCTCATGTACTAAGCATTTTATCTTATAGGCACCATGTGGATGAAACCTTTTAGTACATCAGGCCCTGCCTTTGGAAGATAATATCTCAAACCTGAACTTCTCCTGACAATAGACCAGAGCTTCTTCCATACCAATTAACCTTCGGACTCAACAACCTGTCTTAGCTGGAAATATTCTTCTCCTGTATGTTCTTAATGGGCGTCTTGTGTGAAATATAGCAAGAATATTTGCAATAATGCTGAAAATTATTTCTTTATTCAAGGTTGATCTCCACAGACAAGCAGATTAATTATCCATAAATAATTTCAAAATCAATGCTATTAAGTATTTTGACAATCTGAACTGAAAAAAGGTATTAATTGGAGGCTTATCATTGTCGAATATTTTTCCCTTGGGGCGTTTCTCGTCTTCACCAATGGAATCTCATATTACTGCTGATGAAAATCAGTCTCTCTCATTCTTATCCAGATATAATCTATTAATCGTAAACGTGAATCATGCTCAACTATAGCTTCCAGACTCAGGTGCTGAATCACTGGGACTGAATAGGTGGGTTGAGAATTCTGATAAGCTGACGTTAGAAAATGAGTGAATTTCCTTGGCAAACATGCCATGCTTCATTTGAACTTGGTAGCAGCAGATGACAGAATGATTGCCAAGCAGCAAAAATATTGCCTGTGCTAATTAATTTATTTCTCACCGTTTCTCAGTGGATATGACAGCTCTTTCTTTGCCGATGGCGGGTGGGGGCGAAGAGTGAGATACTGTATCTATCCTCTGGCCATAGACAATAAAGCTGTGTTCTGAAGGAATGCTTTCCTCACTACATCCTTCGTATTAGCAGACAAAGGGCATTTAACCACTGAGCGCCACATCTGAATGGCAATAAAATTTGTATGTAAGACGTCAGTCATCACAAAACCTTCAAAAGAAAGCCAATTAAATAATGCGGGTGTCATAAAATTATTTTTAAGGAAAAGGCACAGTACCTGTCCAGCCGTGTCATAAAGTCCGAGCAAGTGTTGCTTGCCCCCAACAGTCACAGTTACTGAAACAAAAAAACAAAAAAAACCCCAATGAGATTGTTTTGAACAATACAACGTGACCATTACTTTACATTTCTGGGTCCTTAATCTTGGGCAGTTCAGGGCACTTGGGGAAGTATGGCTGTCGTGTTGCAAAGTTCAGCCTGACTTGAGCTGAGAAGAAACCAGCTCAGAGTGAAATTCACAAAAAGAAACTCATAGTTCTAGCAGACTGGGCTACTCAAGCTTCTTACAGAAAAACAGATTGCTTGGTCTGTCTGGCATGGTTGAGCTAGTCAAAGCTCAGTGAACCCTATGGCTTACACAGGGCATGATCAGCACACCAGATGAGAGTCAATCATTAGAAAAGCCCAAAACATGAGGACGTTCCTATTGGCAGACTTTAAGGTAAGTCTGATTCTGATGTTCTCTAATCTTAGTACTCCTCTATCTGCAGTCCATTTCTGTAGAAAGTAATTCTAAATTATTGAGAAACTTTGTATTTGAAATGTAGTAATTTGCAGGTAGCAATCAATGAATCAGCCGTAATATTTATTTTTCCTTTCAGGTAAGATAAACATCTTACATTCATTCCAAAATACTTCATGCAGCTTTAAAGTTCTATGCAATTACAGTTCTCTTCAGATTCTAGTTTAGCTTGGTTTCTTCTTTATATACCGCCTCTCGGGTCTATTGACCTAGCAAAATGGTTTGCAATTGTACAAAACGTACGTATAGAGAAAGTTACATTGACTAACAAAATAATTCCATGTGTGTTATACATAATAAAGAGGGACGATACAAAGGTACTACTATAGTAACAGGTTCATATTGAATGAGGAAGGAAGGGAGTGAAGGGAGGCAGATCTAAACAGGCTTGTCCATAATATGAAAGGTCTGATGAGCGAGTTATTTCAAGCCATTCGCGGGTAGGTGAGGGACCATCAGGCTGTTAATATACAGTACCAAGACAGAGACTTCTAGAAGAAAGCTGAATGGGAATGCCAGTGAGCAATACTTTGTGTATTAGTTTACATATCTTGCAATGGATTCTGAACGTGATGGGTAACCATGGAGAGCTGTCAAAGCTTGTGTGATATGGTCCTATATTTTAATTCCTGTAATGAGTCTCACTACTGCATTCTGAAGGAGTTATAAGCAATGCAGAGAGAATTGGTTTATGCCTTGATAAAGCATGTTTCAATAGTCCAATCAATTTAGTGTGAGTGTGTAATTGAGGGTCTTCAAATGATGTTTGAGAAGGAGTTGAATCAATCATATTCGTCAAAGGACAAAGTAAAAAGGCTTAATGGGGAAATCTTCGTAGACTGTAGGAAAAAGGAGCCACTTTGCAGGAATGTGCCATGTCAACCAATTATAGTTACACTGGTGCATGCTGAAGACGTGTTGGGACACATGATGCCACTTAGCGCAGGGCCATGACAGCATGGGATGATTCCTGTGCAACCCACGTTAGGGTCGTGAGTGGGTGGGTTAGGGGTGGAGAGTGGGCGGGCTGAGCTCAGCATAGTTAGCTCTGGGTTCATACCGTGTGCTAACTGCATTAGTGTGAGTTCACCTACCATGACCTCAGGAGGTGGAGTTAAGTGCACCCATGCTAATGCATAGCACATTAGGCGGGCTCTGCATTGACTGCTGGGGAAATGCTTTCCACCCCCCCAACAGTCAGGGATGGCCCGTCCATGGTGCGAGAAGACTGTTCACACAGGGCCCCGTGCTTCAGGGGGCCCCATGCAAACTTTATTCCCACATGGTGAATCCTGGCTTTGCAATGCCGGCTTCAGAGGGAGCCGGAGAGGCCTGCCCAAGGCCCCAGCTCACCTCTGAAGGACTGTACTAAGTTAGAAATGCACCTTGTGCGACTAACAAATCTGGTGCCCAGTAGCCTAGTGATGATATCAGAGGCCCCTTCTGTACTTATACTCTGTGCGGCTGCACCGCTCACACAACCCTGTTATGTCTAGGGCTGCTTTAAGCCTTAAACTTTAAGCAGAGCTGCCAGGTCACCCAGTTCCAAAAAGAATATATTAGGCCAGACCAGGCTTTTCAACAACCCCATCCTGATGCATTTTTGGACCACCAGCACTGATTTCAATTAGTAGAATCGGGGACTACAAATACCACACTGCTTTGGGATGTAAGTTAAAGCCAAGACTGGCAAAAATGTCTTTTTCTTGAACTGGGGAATTGGGTAACTGGGCAGCTCTGTTTCAGTCCAAAGCTTAGCTTGCAACTATATTATTTTAGAACAACCTAGTCCTCAGGATAATCACAATGAATATTTTGAGAGAAGTTTATTTATTTGAGAAGTTTATATACCGCGTTTCCAATGTTCAATACGATTTACATATAACAGAACATAACTTTACATGGAACATGTTAACATTACAAAGAAGATTGAACGACATACAAGAAACCCATATAACTTTGCAAGGAATCAGTAAATCATCCAAATATTATAATTATTAATTAACAACATATGATAACATACCAGTAAATAATCCAAAACAATAATATATAGCAAAATACCAAAAAGATGCAAGAGATGAAAATTTGCATAATTACCAAGAAACCCAGTTCCAGGAGTGAGATTTTCTTCCAGTTCTGGTTTCAAATGTGCATTGCTATGCAGTATGGTATTTGAATTCCCTGGTTGTACCTGTTGGAATCAGTGCTTCATTTCCCATAATGTATCTGATGAGATTGGCAGAAAGCCTGGACTGGCTTAAATTCTCACTCCTGGAATTGGCTATCTTGTGAATTCTGGATTTGCATACAAATGGAGGCAGTGCATGCAAATCTATCTCATGCATATTCATTGTGGTTATTCTGAAAACCTGACTGTCCCGACCGATATAGTGTATGAGTAGAGCAGCTGAGAGCAAACACAGTCCCTGTCAGACTTCTAGCATGTGTCCTTAGGAAAGGGTACACTGCCTGACAGAGATTGTGTCTGTTTCAAATATGCACTGTGACAGCTTTCTGTTTGTCTGTCTGTCTCTGTATAAAGGTGATAGTTTGGTACATACACATAACAGAAGAGAAGTAGACACTCAAAGTATTCTGAAGCGGCAAGGCACAGACACAACGTGGTAGTCAGTGAACATGTAGTCAGCAGTGCACAATAGATTTTCTGATAAAAATGACTGCATGTGTATTCATTGATTCTACTGTGTGCACAATGTAATGCTATAAAACATCAACATCTACCCACTGGTGATCAATTTTTCAGAAGCTTCATCATGTTAAGAGAGCAACATGGGAATGGAGAGAGCATAAAAGCCGACAGACAGGAAAGAGCAGTACTAGTAGAGGTGAAGGTGAGGATAATCAAAGGGTTAGTATTAGCAGTGCCTTGGTTACGAACAAGTAAAATGTTTTAAAGATGGGCATTTCAGCAGATAGGCATGCAGGCTTGGCTGAAAAGCCTTCTGCTTCTTTAATTACACTGTCATGATACTTACTGATTATTGGTTTATGTGGCATTTAGCCTTCACTAGAGTTTACCATCTATTTTAGAACCAAAGTATGACAAGACCTGATCTCCATGAGTCATAAGCCAATGTTAGCCTAACAGCATCCAAGATAGGAGCCTCATTCTGAAGAACTTGGCTCCCTGTTCTAAGTGGCACTGAGGAGGTTCCTCTTGCACCAGATCCTATGTTCCACAAAGGACTAGCTCGAAAATAGTTCTCTCATGTTGGTTCAGGAACTGACACAAAGGGCCCAATACAGAGTAGTGGGTTGCGGGGCTGCACGCCCCAGCAGGCTCGATTCCCCCTCCGGCTCTCCCCACACATCCTGAGCAGCAGGACGGGAAGAGCTGGTGGGGAGCAGGATCGGAGCAGAGCAGGGGTGGGCCAGCCCAGCAGGACATACAGGGCCAATTCTGGTCACGGCCCTGCATGTCTGCCGGGTCAAAGGGGGACGTGCTGCTTATTTCACTTTGAAGGTGGAATAAGCAGCACTGATCTGGCAATTGGGCCCGGGGATCCTCCCAGGGCCGGAGCCAGGTGCGGGGGGTTCCTGCCACCCGATCCAGGCCTCAGCTGGCCAGTTGTGGGTTTGGCGGTGAGGAAGAGGGGGGGCCGAGTCATGGCAGCAAGGGGAGCCTGCGGGGAAGATGTCCCGCAGGCAGACAGGGGCACAGGTGCCATCCCTCGGGCCCAATTCTGTGTACCACAGGAACATTTTGTTACCACAGTCCAGAATCAGGTCCTAATGGGTCCATCTTCATCGAGGACATCTGGATGGTCCAGACATACCCTTCTGGGAGTTGGGCTCTAAGGGAACTATTGTGGACTGAGTCCTTAGTGGAATGCAGGATCTGGTGCAAGAGGAGACTGTGTTGGGGGCCAGTTAGCAACAGTGATGATAACATGATCAAATTTGATTTATTAAATGGAGGGAGGATATTGAGGAAATCTACTGTGCTAGCATTTAACTTTTAAAAGGGAAACTATGATAAAGTGAGGAAAATGGTTAGGAAAAAAATAAAGGAGCATCTGCAAAGGTTAAGAATTTATATCAGGCCTGGACATAGCTTAAAAATACCATCTTAGAAGACCAGACCAGATGTATTCCAAGATTTTAGAAAAGTTGGAAGGAAGGCAAAATGATTGCTGGCATGGTTTGAAGATGAGGTGAGCGAAGCTGTTATAGCCAAAAAAATATCTTTCATAGAAATGGAAAAAGGATCCAAATGAAGAAGATAGGAAACAGCATAAGCATTGACAAGTAAGATACAAAGCATTGATAAGGCAGGTAAAGACAGAATTTGAAAAGAATCTTGTCATGGAAGCAAAAACTCATAATAAAAACTTTTTCAGGTACATTTGAAGCAAAAGGCCTGTGAGGGAGTCAGTTGACCCTTAGAGGATAGAAGGGTAAAATGGGTACTAAAGGAGGACAAGTCATTGCGGAGAAACTATATGAATTCTTTGCTTCAGTCTTTACTGAAGAAGATGCATGAGATACCCATGCCAGAAATGATATTTAAAGGTGCTAAATTGTAGGAATTGAAGCAAATCTTGGAGAACCTGGAAGATATAACAAGGCAATTTGACATACTAAAAAGTAGTAAATCACCTGGACCAAATGGCATTCCAGGATGCTGAAAGAACACAAATTAAATTGCAGATCTACTATTAGTAATTTATAAATTGCCATTAAAATTATCTATAGTCCCTGAAGATTGCAGAATGACCATTCTAATGACAGTTTTAAAAAGTATTCCATGGGAGATCCAGGAAGCTACAGACCAGACAGCCTGACATCAATGCTTGCCAAAATGGTAGAAACCATTATAAAAAAAAACAAAATTACTGAACATATAGATAATCATGATTTAATGGGACAAAAATAACATTGATTTAGTCAAGGGAAGTCTTACCTCACCAATCTGCTACATTTTTTGAAGGTGTGAATAAACAGTTAGATAAAGGTTGATGTGAAATGGCATTTTAGAAATGACGTCCAAGTCAAATCAGGGACATCTAGGGCAGAACATGCAGAAAATTCCAGGGATCCCTACGTACCCGGCTGATTTTTGTAACATGGATGTTCCTGTTGTGGACATTCACACTGGCAGCCACAAAGATGTCCTCCTCAGGATAAGAGAATGTCCAGCGGCGTAGCACAATAGAAACACGAGCCCCATTCATCATCAGTCTTCATTGTCATATTGTGAAATAAAGAGGGTATTCGTGTAGCGCCTTCTCCACACCCTCCAGACATTTGTTTGACAAAGTGATCATTTTTCAGATGCTTGTTCGTGCCTGGAGCAGGTATAACCTTAGACGTGATGCCGGACATCCAGGAAGTTTCGGAGATCAGGCTGGGATGTCCAAGTTCTTGAGAGCGCCCTGGCCACATTTCCCCCATGCACTATTGGACATTCTCACACTAGAGACATCCCCAGTCCTGGCTTCTAAACTGAACACCTCTATGCCCATGCTTGGACATCTTTATGCCGGTTTCCAGACATCCAAAGCACAAATAGGGTTTCCAAAATCACCCCATAGTGTATCTGGATTTTCAGAAAGCCTCTGACAAGGTCTCTCATGAAAGATCTTTGAGGAAAATAAAAAGTCATAGGACAGGAGGCAGTGTCTTATTATGGATTGGGAACTGTTTAAAAGATAGAAAGCAAAGAGTAAATGGTCAATTTTCTCAATAGAGGAAGGTGAATAGTGGAGTGCCAGAGGGATCTCTACTGGACCCGCTGCTTTTTAACATATTTACAAATGACCTGGAAATGGGAACAATGAGTGAGGTGATCACATTTGCAGATGACACAAAATTATTCAAAGTTGTTAAATCACAAGAGGATTGTGAAAAATTTCAAGAGGCCCTTGAGAAATTGGGAGACTGGGCATCCTAATAGCAGGTAAAATTTCATATGGACATGTACAAAGTTATACACTTAGGGAAGAACAACCCAAACTATAGCTACACAATGCAAGATTCTACAATAGGCATCACCACCAAGGAAAAGGATCTGGGCATCATTGTGGATAATATGTTGAAATCCTCTCCTCATGTGCAGCTGTGGCCAAGAAAGCTGAGTGCTAGGAATTATAAGGAAAGGCATGTATCGCTTCATGGTGCAACTGTACTTTGAGTATTACATGCAATTCTAATCAGCATATCTAAAAAATGTTATAGCAGAATTAGAAAAAGTACAGAGGAGGGCGACCAAAATGATAAAGAGGGTGGAAAGATACCCCTATGAGGAAAGGCTTAAGAGATTAGGCTCTTCAGCGTAGAGAAGAGACTGCTGAGGAAAGATATGACAGAGGTCTTTAAACTAATGAGCAGAGTAGAACGAGTAAACATGAATCAGTTATGTATTCCTTTAAAAGGTATAAAGACTAGTGGACATGCAATGAAGCTACAAAATAGTACATTTAAGACTAATCAGAGAAAGGTTTTCATGGTATATGTAATTAAGCTCTGGAATTTGTTGCCGGGGGATGTAGTAAAAGCTCTTAGTAGTTAGTGTAGCTAGGTTAAAAAATGTTTGGACAAGTTCCTGGAGGAAAAGGTCCATAAATCATTATTAAAGTGGACTGGGGACAATCCACTGCTTCTCTCTTGGATAAGCAGCATGGAATCTGTCTACATTTTGGGATCCTGTCAGGTACCTGTGACCTGGATTGGAAAACAGGATACTGGGCTTGATGGACTTTTGGCTTGACCCAATCTGGCAAATCTTATGTTCTTAAGTTCTTCTTTATGCCATATTTCTTCTACACATCGGGAGAGAGGGATTTGGTGTTGGGTTTGCTTCTTTCCTTGGGATGCTAGAAGAGAGTCTATGGAGGTGGCGAAACCTCTTTAAAAGGAACAATCAAACAACAGTGCAGTGCATGCCACTGCTCCTGATGTCCTGCCCCTCCTTTGGGCTGTACACATCACTGTCAGGGACTCCCCACTCCTTTTTTGGTGCCTTTGGCTGTTCATGCCACTCCTTGTGTTGCTTCTTCCCTCTCTTGGCACCTTGGGTGTCTTCCTGCTACTGGTGGTGCTGTTTTGACTTTCTTCTTGCGTTGTGGGGTATTCTTGCCACTCTTTGCCCCACTCTTGATGCCTTAGGGTAATGTCACCTTTGCTGTTGATTCCTGCCTGCAAGTTTCATAAAATATGGGTGGAAAACCCCAATGCTAGAATCAGAAATAGGAAGAATTGCTTTCCCCACGGACTTTAATGGAAAACATTAAATACCAGTGAAACAAACACAGTAACTTGGAAAATGAAATGAATAAAATGACAGAGAAGGATAAACAAACAAATCAAAATGAAAAATTTTCCATGCACTTCCCTAGAGGTCAAGGTGTATAACTGTCCTAAGGAAGTCTCAGAAAAATTTGCTGACCTATTCCAAGCCTGCATTGTACAAGAAGGTGAAGCACGGACCAGTGCATGCTCTATTGATGTATGTTAGGAATCCTGCACTACAAAATCTGAGACGTGAGGTCATAAGTTCTAATGATGCGTTGTCTCTTGCTGGGGAATGGTCTTGAGCAGGAGATTCCAGTTAACGTGAACTGTTCCTGGTTTCTTTCAGTTTAAACTGAGGAAAGAGAACACTGAAAGGATTCCAGTGACTTCAAGTTTTGTGAAACTGTTTGAACTTTTGAACTGTTGTTGCTAGGGGATTCTGATCCCTGAAGCTTACAGGCCTGCTCAAAGACCAAGACCTGAATCATAAGGACTTCTGTGTAATCAAATCGAAACTTAGCTGTGAGGGACCGAGTTCAGTGAATCTTGAGAGAACAATGAGAAAGGGTTTGAGAAATATTTGTGAACTGTTTTGATTTTGAGAATTCTTTGGATTTTCCCTGTGCCCTACCCCAAGGTATAGAGGGGAGGGAGTATGTGTTTTTGAGGGATATTTTGAGGAGAGGTCCAGAGCACAAAGCAGAGCAAGGTACTTAGTTAAAGTACTACGAAGGTGTCTGAGACTGTGGTGGTGTGTAATATTCCAAGTTTAGAGTATTTTTCAGAGAAAAGAACAAGGAGGCTGGGGTGCTCACCCTGGGACTCACGAGAGGGCGCTAGGAGAAGACTTGGGGAGTGAGGAAAGAGAACCCATCTGCGAACCTTTTTAGGAGACAGCCTGTCTAACTATAACAGAAGAGTGAAAGAGATATTTGCTACTTTGAAGGTGTACTTTAAAGAGACTGTAATTTTTATTTGCAGCCTTCTTTTGAATTCTTTGCCATTAATTTACCTGTTTCACAATCTGAACTTCTTTGGTTTTGCTTATATTATTTTCTATCACATGTGTCATTTTGTTTGGGGAAGCAACAATAAAAGTAACTTTTGTGAAAATGTGCAGAGCTTGTGGAATTTTTTATTTTTGTGGAAATTCCATGTGAAAATGTGAAGGGAATAGCAGCGAGGGTGTTCTAACATCCGCCTGGCCAGAATGAACAGATAGATAATGAAATACTAACAAAAATTAGGAAAGCTAACAAACTAGCAACACATTAATGAGTGATTTCGATTATCCTGGTATTGGCTGGGTGAATGTCACTTCAAGACATGCTAGGGAGATAAAGTTTCTAGATGAAATAAATGACTGCTTTATGGAGCAGCTGGTTCAGGCACCGACAAGGGGGGAGCTCTTTTTGATCTAATCCTTACTGGAACACTGGTATGAGAGGTGATGATGTTGAGACCACTTGGCAATAGCGATCATAACATGATAACATTTGATTTAATAAATGAAGGGAGAACAGCAAGGAAATTAACTGCACTAGCATATAACTTTGAAAAGGGAGACTACAAAAAAATAAGGAAAATGAGCAACTGCTAAGGTTAAGAGTTTACATCAGACATTGTTTAAAAATACCATCTTGGAAGCCCAGACTAGATGTATTCCATACTTTAAAACAGGTGGAAAGAAGGCCAAATGATTACCAGCATGGTTTAATGGTGAAGTGAGAGAGGCTGCTATAGTTCCTCCAAAAAAGAAATGGATAAAGGATCCGAATTGAAGAAAACAGAAAATAGCGTAAGCACTGGCAAGTTAGATGCAAAGCATTGGTAAGGCAGGCAAAGAGAGAATTTGAAAAGAAGCTTGCCATGGAGCAAAAACTCATTTAAAAACTTTTTCATATACATTTCAAACAAAAAGCCTGTGGATTTTGATCCTATGTATATGAACAACTATTGGAATGTCTAGTAATCCACATGCTAAGATCATAATAATCACGGAGGATCACAGAACCCAGTTGAGATAAAAGTTGGGAAAAATGCACCCAACCTTGGAGCTGTAACATTTTAGATTGTGATAGTATCAAGCATCAGGACATAGTGACATAGGGGCATGTTTACTAAAATCCGCAAAATAGCGCGCCGCAAAATAGCGCACGGCAACGCGGAACTGAAACGCGCAGAAACGCGTTTAAACGCCCCGCACACGTGCGTGTCACCCCCGCACAGGTACGCGGCTCACTAACGGGCCCCGTACAAGTGCGGGCCCGCAAATGTCCGATAGAGGCGTGGAACAGCGAAAGGAGGGCGGAGGAAGGCTCCGGAGGGGCGGAGGGACGGGGTCAATGGGTGGAGAGTGGGAGGGGAGAGGCTCCCCGCACAGTATCGGGCCCGAATTTGCATGTAAAAACTACCGCGAGTGAAACACTCGCGGTTAGAAAGCATTTAAAGGGAAGAGAAACCATTTCCGTCAGCAATGTACAGGAAAACCGGGGAAACCAGCAAAACGTGAGCAGTGTGATATATGTGCACAGCACAAAAGTGAAAATAAAAATAGAAAATGACCACAACAGAACTATTAAAAATAGTAATTCAGCTGGGGAACAGTTATAGTGATGGGCAAATACAGAACTCACACCCAGCAAAGCTCCAGAAAAAAGAAATGAATTTTGGAAGGGTCTACTGAGAGGAGACTCTTCCAAAAAACATTTCCACGTTTTGGAGCTTTCCTGGGAGTGTTTGCTATGGTTGCCCATTAATATCACTGTTGCCCAGCGTGGTGATATTTTGTCCCACATTTCCCGTGGTCATTTCCGGGGTTTATGTGCACGTTTGTCACCAGACAGGGTGCATATGCCCACAGTAGAATTGCGTAGAGCAGGGTTTGTGACTCCATCCTGCCAGGCTTACTGCCTCCAGGGGCTGCACTGTCTCTGTGGCCAAAGTGTGGTACAGCGGACAGAGTCATTACCTCTAGGACCAGAGGGCAGAGGTTCAAAACCCAGCTGGGGCACCTGCCAGCCCAGTCCCTATATTTTACCCACCACTAAATAAAGATAGCGCAGACACCCCTGTATGCATGGGGAAAACACCCATATTTTACCCAACACCGCACACACACCACAACAATGGGCATTACCTACAGCCAAGTCCCCCAAATGCAGTCCCATACTGCCACATTGCAATCAGGTCAACTGCTTTTTCTGAGAGAAGTTCATGCCAGCATGTTGGCGGACAAGTACATGTGGTGCAGGGGGCAGTGGCTGCTAACCACAGAAGACAGAGGCCTAGCCATGTGCAGGCTGGCACAGTCCACTGCAACAGACAGGTCCTGCCGGATCCACAGTCATGGACAGTCCAGGGAATCCAACCAATCTGTGGCAACACAGTGGTGCAGTGCACACAGACAGTGCATACAAGAACAGAAGGTCACAGGTTCAAAGCCCAGCTGGGGCTACTGCCAATCCTGCCCACATATTTTTCCCACAACTAAACAGTGATAGTAAGGACACACCTTTCATGGCGGGGACATATGCAATGGTAAGACATCTATCTTTTACCCCACTGAGCACAGACACCATGAACAGGGGCAGTACCTAGAGCAGAATCACCCAAATGCAGTCCTGGTGGGCCACACACCAGTCAGGTTCCATGCTGACACTCATACAAATGCCTGTGCTGTATATCTATGCACCACCCCCATGGCATGTAGATGTAGCCCATGCATATTCATGAGGGATAGCAGGAAAACCCGAACAGTGTGATGCAAACCTGGACTGGAGTTGGGAATCTGTGCCGTAAAGCAGCAGCCATCAAGGGCAGACACACCCACACCCACAGGCCCCATTGGCCAATGTCTCCTGGAAAGGCAGAACATTGGACCATGCATGCAGCACCCAAAATGAGCACTTGCATAACTTACCAATGTCACCCTACACCTGAGGTATACGGTACACAGCTCGGAGACGTTTGCTAGGAGCACAGGCAGGCAGTTATCCATACGTTACGTACATACTGCTAGTTGACCCCATCCAAACAATCTGTTAGGTGTTTGCGGGGCATGCTCCAGGCCTGGCCTCTGACGGTGCTTACCACCCTGGGGAGTGACCACCAGCTGTAATGCGTACCATATCCATGCCTTGCCGTGCTCAGGACCGGTTTGGTGGGCAAGGCTACTTACCCCCTCAATCGTAGCACCATGATGGCAGAGGTGTGGAAGTGTGTGTCTGTCTATACAGTGGGTGTTGGCTGCAAGCCCCTTCAACAGCCCGCACTGCCAGCACTGTTGCCAGTATTGGCCAGTCAATGTGCATAATGAGGTGCAAGGTACCATGGGTATAGCCAGGGCAGGGTGGCGTGGCCAGGATGCATCTGCACTGGGCATAGGGCCCTGGCAGGGACATTGGCTGGGATATTGTAGTGTCCGGCCACCACCTACACAGACAGGGTGGCCAAAGCATGTCCTTCTGGGGGATCACGCTCACCCTGACTGTGCAGTGACCACAGCATGGCTAGGCCCCCCCATAGTGCTGTATAGTAGTTCTCTCATGTGATAGATATGGGTTTCTCTTTGGGGCCCAGTCACTGATCTATCTGCTTGCTGTGTATGCATCTCCATTGGGAACATGCACTATGGACTAACCAGCAGACTGTTTGTAGCTGGTAAATGTCTTGCTATAATGGCTTGCAGGGTGCAGTGGCTGTTGGCTTGCTGCAGGGGAATATCTGGTGGTGGAGTGCAGCTTACCATACCCTGGGCTTATGTCTGTCTGCTATTGTGTTATGGCTGTGTATGGAGCTGCCTGCCTGGGGGGGGGGGGGGGTGGTGGTGTTCCTCAGCAGGACTGGGGTTGATGTTGCCCTCTACTGCCACCTTTGCAGGGAGGTAGAGTGTGGATCCCTTGATGGGGACCATGTTTGCCACGGGGGGGGGGGGGGGGGTGCCTGATGGCAGCAGACAGGGATATCCATGGTGTTTGTGCAGAAACTAGCTATCTTACACATTAACACTGCTTTGGAACGCCCGCTTGGCCTCCATCAGCCATGGCAGGTGTTGTTGACCTGGTCCTGGCCACCTCATTGCACACTCAGGGTGAGCACAGTACCCGCACGATGTAACGGTGTGTGGCTACTCTGTGCCAGTAAAACACCCGGTCAGTGCCCCCTACTAGGCCAAGGTGCTGTGTGGGTGCACCCGGTCACTTCCCCCAACAGGGCCGAGGTGCTGTGGGGGTGCATTCCCCATCTTGTGTCCATCTGCGGACAGCTAATTTGCATGTGCAGTGCATCATGGGTACGGGTGGCCTAACCCTATCCTGTTGACACCAGCAGACTGTCTGTGAGGTGACGTGTAGGCTATCTGCAGCCAGCCAGGGGCCTGCTTACAGCTATGGAGCTGTAGCGCAATGGTTACATCACTGCCTGTGCAGCCAGAGGTCATGGGTTCAAACCCACAGTGGGGCCCTTTGGTAGGGCTGTCCACAGCTTTATTTTTATTTACTGTACATATGTCTATGCCGGCAAGACCACCCTCAGCTTACTATACCCATTAGGTGCCTCTGAGGGTGCTTCATAGGGCGCCCTGTAGGCCACCTTATGGTTGCCATCCCTATAGGGTGCACTATACATTATCCTGTGTCGCAACATACATGCTGCCCTATAGGGGTCATTCAAGGGTGCCTTGGCGAACAGTGCACTGTAACATGTGCCTTATGGGCCGCCGTATGTTAACATGCTGGGAGAGTGCGTTTGCTAGTAGTGATAACAAAATAAAATTATACAGCCTCCTACAGCACTCCACAACATAATACATACTGCCTCAGCAGGCATTTTTCACTGGGCATTGTGAGGAGTTGAACCCCTGATCCCTGCACCATTGGTCAGTGTTTTAACCATTGTGCTGTGGCTCTGTTCCTGTGCTTGTGCATCAGCGCGCCGCCTTGTGCCTATCAGCGCGCCGCCTACTGCCGCCCAAGGGGACCAGTGCGCCGCCTTCTGCTGCCCAAAAATAACTGTGCGCCGCCTTATGCCGCCCAAAAATAACTGTGCGCCGCCTTATGCCGTTCCAAATTAATTTGCCTCCTAAAACAATGTTAATCATTACAGTTACTGCCTCAGCTGACCTTTGTCATTGTGCACACTGGGGGATTGAACCCATGGCCCCTGCACCATTGGTCAGTGTCTTCACCGTTGTACCACGGCTCTGTTGTTTTGTATACTCAGCAGCGCGCCACTTTGCCTTTCCACGCGCTAATGTCGACCCCCGCACATTAGCGCGACGCACACACGTCCAGTTGCTTACTACCGTTTTTTTTCTATTTTCTGCCTGAACCGCCCACTCCTTATATGGCACAGGCACACTAGCACGGCCCCGCACGTTAGGAATGTTTAGTAAACATGCCCCATAGTAAATGATGGCAGATAAATCCAGTATGGTCCATCTAGTCTGCCCAGAAAGGTGACTAGAGTAGGTGTACCTGCTGCTCTGTGCAGGTCACACCCTCTATGCCTTCATTTAGGGTTGTACCCACCGCTGTGAGTATAAAAAAATAAAGTTTATTTTGATTTTATTTTCTTGCTATAAAGGGATCCACTGTGTCTTCCCCATGCCATTTTGAAGTCCATCATTGTATTTGTCCGCAACCACTTCCATTGGGAGGGCATTCCAAGCATCCACCACCCTTTCAGTGAAAAAGTATTTCCTGATGTTACCTTTACGTTTACCTCCTTGCAGCTTCATTTTATGCCCTCTAGTATTACAGCTTCCCCTTCTTTGAAAAAGATTCAAGTCTTTTTATATCATTTGTAAGATATGGTCTCCAAAACTGAACACCATACTCCAAGTGAGGCCTCACCAATGACTTGTACAGGGGCATAAATACCTCCTCCTTTTTGCTCGTTATTCCTCCAGCATCCTTCTGGCTTTGGCCACCACATTGTCACATTGTTTTGCCACCTTGAGATCCTCAGAACAATCACTCCGAACTCCTTCTCCTGGTCCATGCACACCAATGTCTCACCCCATATCGCATACAATTCCCTTGGATTTCTGCATCCCAAATGCATGACTCTGCACTTCTTCGCATTAAATCTTAGCTGCCATTCTTCCAGCTTTTGTAGATCTTTCCTCATGCTGTCCAATCCCTCAGAGGAGTCCACACTATTGTAAATTTTTGTGTCTTCTGCACAAAGACAGATTTTTCCCTTTAATCCTTCAGCAATAACACTCACAAATACATTGATCAGGACCGATCCCTGGGGCACACCACTACTCACCTTCATTTCTTCCTAGTGAGTTCCGTTTACCACCACATTCTGTTGTCTGTCAGTCAACCAATTTCTGATCCAGTTTACCACCTTGGGACCTATCCCCAGGCTGCTCAGTTTATTAAGAAGCCTCCTATGAGGAACAGTATCAAAGGCTTTGCTGAAATCTAGGTAGATCACATCCACCACATGCTCTTGATCTAGTTCTCTGGTCACCCAGTCAAAGAACTCAATCAAATTTTATTGGCATGATCATCCTTTGGTAAAACCATGTTGCCTTGGATCATGCAACTCATTAGTTTCTAGAAAGTCCACTATCCTTTTTTTCAGGAGCGCCTCCATTACTTTTTCTGCTACTGAGGTAAGGCTTACTGGTCTTTAGTTTGTCACCTCTTTCCTACTACCAATTTTGTGAAAAGGTTCCACATCAGCCCTTTATAGTCCAGCAGAACCTCTCGTCTCCAAGGATCTATTAAAAACATCCTTTAAAGGCCCTGCCAGAATCTCTCTGAGCTCTTTTATAATCCTGGAATTTATTCCTATCTGTTCCCATGGCCTTGTCCACATTCAGTTTTTCAAGCTATTCAAACACATCATCTTCTATGAATCGTGTGGTATTCCCATTTGTACATTTGTCAATCATAGTCCTTCTCCAGAATATTTTGAGCATTTTTGAATATTTTTGCTGTTTTCAATGCCACTTTCCACGAATCTATCTAGGCATTTTTGAGTTTTGCAATTCCACTTCTGATCTTCCTCTTCTCCCGAATATACCTGAAAAATGTTTTGTCTCTACGCTTCACATCTTTAGCTATCATTTCTTCCACCTTTGTTCTTGGTATCCTTATTTCTCTCTTTGTCTCTTTTAGCTTTATCCTGTATTCTTTTCTGTTTCTCTGCAATCTTTTGGATTTTTTGAAAGCTCTGCTTTTGCCTTTATTTTTGCAGCAACTTCTTTGGAGAGCTATATGGGTTTCCTTTTCATCTTATTTATATTTACTTTCCTTACATATATATCTGTTGCCCCTTTTATTGATTCTTTTAGTTTAACTCACTGCAATTCCACTTCCATTATCTCCCCCCACCCTGCCAACTCCTCCTTCAGGCACTTTGCCATTTTACTGAAGTCAGTACAGTCAAACCTCGGTTTTCGTATGCCCTATTTTTCGTACGATTCGGTTTTCGTTGACTTTTTTCAAGATTTTGTCCCAGTTTTCGTACGTTGTCTCGGTTTTCGTACAGTTGAAAATGGAGCACCATCTTGTGGCCAGAAGTGGGATTTTCTTTATTTTGATTTTCTTGCTGATTGACTGTCTTCCATATTTATTGGCGCTTCTCTTTTAAAAGGCAGGCTGGAGCCCCGATTGGGCAGCCGGCCAAGATGGCTGTTCCCGCCTCCGCTTCTGGTGGTAATCGCTCGATCCCCGGAGGGGAGAGCAGCTGGACCTGGCTGGAGTGCGTCCCTCTCCCAGCGCCCGATGGCGCTTCTCTTTTAAAAGGCAGGCTGGAGCCCCGATTTGGCAGCCGGCCAAGATGGCTGTTCCATCCTCCGCTTCTGGTGGTGATTGCTCGATCCCCGGAGGGGAGAGCAGCTGGAGCTGGCTGGAGTGCGTCCTTCTCCCAGCGCCTGATAGCGCTTCTCTTTTAAAAGGCAGGCTGGAGCCCCGATTGGGCAGCCGGCCAAGATGGCTGTTCCCGCCTCCGCTGCTGGTGGTGATTGCTCGATCCCCGGAGGGGAGAGCAGCTGGAGCTGGCTGGAGTGCGTCCCATATGCCAACAAAAGTCTTCAATAAAGGTAAAAGTGATGTTACATGCTCATTTATCCATTTCATTAGTCATTTATATTTATTTCTCATTGTTTTCTGTATGAAAAAATATAGTTATTCTCTATAAAATGTATTTTTTGTGAATATTTTTGGGTGTCTGGAACGGATTAATTGGATTTACATTATTTCTTATGGGAAAAATTGCTTCAGTTTTCATACGTTTCGGTTTTAGTCAGACTTTTTTGAACGGATTAATCATGAAAACCAAGGTTTGACTGTATATTGGAAGTCTAGGGCTTTGAGTTTGCTGTGACTAGACTCTGTCTCAGCTTTTAGCTCAAACCACACTATGTGATGATTGCTACTGCTCACGTGGGCACCGACCCGGACAATTGACATGCTATCTCCATTGGTGAGTACTAGATCCAGTGTTGAACTTTCTCTGGTTGGTTCCATCACCATTTGTCTGAGCAATGTTTCTTGGAAGGCATCCACAATCTTTTAACTTCTTTCCAGATTTGCAGAAGGAATACTTCAATCCACATCCAGTAGATTAAAGTCATCCAATATGATCACTTCTTCCTTCATGGCTACCTTTGCAATATCAATCCATTTCTTCCATTTGAGTCGGAGGCCTGTAGACTACACCACTATGGATGATAGTGCCATCTCCTCTTTCCAACACAATCTACAGCGCTTCTTCTTTTCCCCAATGTCCCCTGCTATATAGGGCTACTCCTACTCCTTGTCTTTTTCTGCCTTCTCTATCTCTCCTAAATAAATTATAGCCAGCTATGCCTATATCCCATTCATGCGACTCGATAAACCATGTTTCTGTAATGTCCACAATGTCCAAGTCCATTTCCACCCTTAGAGTTTCCAGGTCAGGAACTTTGTTGGCTGGACGAGCATTTGTGCTCATTGCCTTCCAGCAATTGTTGGTTGGCTTGCTTGTATTTTGCATAGATTTTATTCTAGACTCCTCTTCATATTTGTCATCAATGTATGGCTTAATATGGTGACAGTTTCCAGTCTTATTATGTTTTTGCTAGAAGTGACATCCTGAACTTGTTCTTTTCTATCTGTCACTCCCTTTCTCTAGTTTATATGCGTGTCCATATATTGCCTGAATTGATGAATTAGAATCCTTTTTCTTGCCACAGAGAGATGAAGTCCATCAACAGAGTATAGCCTCTTGACTAATGAGGACAACAGTCAAGGGAAAATACTATGGGGATCATTCCGATCCTTGTTTAGTGGGTCTGGACATACGATCCGGATATCCAGACCTACTAAACATCCGGGTTGCACTGGCAGCCACAGAACTCCCCGTACGTATAGCTGACTTGTGCAGGGAGATCTGTTTGTGGGCGGGAGGAGGTGGCCTGGGGGAGAAATGAGGGAGGGCGGTGGGTGAGAATGTGACCCTGGACGTACAGGGCCGATTCTGAGGTCAGCCCTGTACATCCAGGGTCGGTTATGTAGATGGGGGTCTTATTCCACCTTAGGTGTGGAATAAGTTCCCTGGACATCGGGGATGCCGGAACCTGGGCCCACCAAACAGTCAAGGGGGTGCAGGGAGTTCCCCGCAGCCTGACCCTGGCCACGGCAGGCCCGAACAGGGGTTGGGCTGTGGGGAAAGCATATTTTGGAGGACCGCCAGTGATCGCGGCTCCTGCATGGAGCCACAGTGCTATGGCAACATGACTCCATGGCACTGTAGCTCCATGCAGGAGCCTGGCTGAGCTAGCCAGGTAGTTGGCTAGACATTTGGGGTGCCTGAATCACGGCACAACCCAGATGTCCAGCCACTTTGTCGAGATTCTGCTCCCATGGGGATGCCTAGCCCCTGTGGGAGCAGAATCAGGTGCATCCCTGGGCCATCTGGATGGCCCGGGGATGCACAACATAGAATTGGCTTCTATTTGTTTTAGGGAGTTCAAGTGCAGTAGCAACATATCAATGTGTATCGTCTGACAAAGGGGCTGATGTTGTAAGGCATGGCAGCAGGACCATACCAAGCTGGAAGTGCACCCTGTGCGACCAACACTGAGCCACATTCAGTAACTCACTCTTTCGGAGCTTACTGGAAGCTGACTGATGATATCAGTGCCCCCTTCTGTGCTTGCGCAGCCCTTAGTATGGCCCTACATGGCAGAGTCATAGCAAGGACTGAATTTTTGATGGGGACTGGCAGGGGCGGCCCAAGGGGGGTGCGGGGCCATGTGCGGAGAATCTGTGCGGGGCCTCATTTGCATAAGAGGCCTCATTTGCATAAATATTTGCATAATGTTACCATATACTAACTTTTAGTAAACATGCCTCTTAATGAGTGTATGGATAAAGAAAGACTAAAAGATTTCTACATTACTATAATCCAGTGCCAACCGCCAGACACATTAGGAACTTCTACAAACACTGCCCATTTAGAACCCATAGCAAACACGCCGTATCCTAACAGCACTACCAGGACTCACAAAGCACCATACTCTACCTATCAAAAGGAAACACTGCAAATATTAAACCAATACATTTCAGAGAATAACAATACATGACCTACTGGGGGAAAGAGAGAACAAGTGGCAATGTCAAATAGGAATTACATAAACAGAATACCTCAGCTCAATTACACATGCAGAACATAGACCATCACCAAACAAGGAATCACAATTTAGAAATAGGAAGACAATAATTAAACTGGGAACCCCAAAAGCCAAACTTGGAATGTACAACAACACTGTAGAAATAAAACTATAAATTAATTTCCTCTTGTACTAAACAAAGCGCAGACGTTAATGATGCACATTTCCCAGAGCTGACATATTCCAATTAATAAATTCAAAATAAAGAGATATTTTCTACCTTTTGTGCATTTTTTTCAGCTGCAATTGCTCCAGCCACTTTCTTCTGGTTTCTTCGTGTCTTCTGCTAACTGTCCATCGTCTGCTGTCCATTTGTCCTTTCTTCTCTCCTAGTTTTTTTTCCATTCTCTCTCTACATCTGCTTTAACATACTAATCTTTCTCCTTTTGCTCTTTCCTCATTCCTATTTCATCCACTCAAATTTTACCCTCCATCCTCAATCCCCACTTACTCTCTCCCACTACCCGGCCAATTGTAGATTTTTCATCCCTCCCACACAAAATATTTTTCCCCTCTCCATTTTACTCTCCCAGCCCCATCCCATTCTAATCCTCCCCCAACATCAGCTCCCTTCTAGTTCCAGCCTCACCCAGCATCCATTCCCTTCTAGTCCCTGCATCAGCCCATTTCCAGTCCTAGCCCCCATCAGCCCATTTCCAGTCCTAGCAACCCCCAACCCAATACCAGTCCTAGCCCCCCCCATCAACCCACTTCCAGTCCTAACCCCCATCACCCCATTTTCAGTTTAAGCCCCCCCATAACCCATTACCAATCCTAACCCCCCATCAGCCTACTTCCAGTCCTAACCCCATCAGCCCATTTCCAGTCAGCCCCCATAGCCCATTGCCAGTCCTAACCCCCCATCAGCCCACAGCCCATTACCAGTCCTAACCCCATCAGCCCACCTCAAGTCCTAAACCCTCCCCATCAGCCCATTTCCTGTCCTAGCCCCCCCATAGCCCATTATCAGTCCTAACCCCCCCATAGCCCATTACCAGACAGCCCTATCAGCCCACAGCCCATTACCAGTCTTAACCCCCCACAGCCATTACCAGTCCTAACCCCATCAGCCCATTTCCTGTCCTGGCCCCCCCCATAGCCCATTATCAGTCCTAACCCCCCCCACAGCCCATTACCAGTCCTAACCCCATCAGCCCACCTCAAGTCCTAACCCTTCCCCATCAGCCCATTTCCTGTCCTAGCCCCTCATAGCCCATTATCAGTCCTAACCCCCCCATAGACCATTACCAGTCCTAACCCCCCCATCAGCCCACAGCCCATTACCAGTCCTAACCCCATCAGCCCACCTCCAGTGTTAACCCCCCCATCAGCCCATTTCCAGTCCTAGCCCCCATAGCCCATTACCAGTCCTAACCCCCCCACAGCCCAACTTGTCCTAACCCCTCCCCATCAGCCCATTTCCAGTCCTAGCCCCCCATAGCCCATTACCAGTCCTAACCCCCCCCAACAGCCCACAGCTCATTACCAGTCCTAACCCCATCAGCCCACCTCCAGTCTTAACCCCCCAGCCCATTTCCAGTCCTAGCCCCCCCATAGCCCATTACCAGTCCTAACCCCCCCATCAACCCACAGCCCACCTCAAGTCAAGTCCTAACCCCCTCCATAGCCCATTACCAGTCCTAACCCCCCCCCATCGGCTCAAGGAAAAAAAAAAAAAAAAGCTGGCTGCTACCGCTGCCGCTGAGAAGGGAGGGAGGGACTCAGCCGGGCAGAGGGGGCCCCGCGGGACACTCCATTCTGCTGCTGCCGCGGCGGAAGCAGCAGTGGTAGCAGCCAGCTTTTTTTTTAAATTTAATTTTGAAAAAAACCAGAATGTTCTTTGCGCGGGGCCCCCTGAAACGCGGGACCCTGTGCAGAAAACATTCTTGCTCAATGGACGGGCCAGCCCTGGGGACTGGGATTAAGAAGGGTTGGCACCAGGCAGCGCGCATGTTTACACCGCTGAAAGTTTTCATCTCATTTGACTGTTCTGTTGCTGTTGACTGGGTGGGCCTGATGCCAAAGTGGAAAGACCATAGCTCGTTCAGACTTACCCTTAGCTATGCCCCGGCACATGGTTTCCAAATGCTATAACTAAATTATAAACAAATAATTTACATGCAAAAAAATGTGCACACGCACAGAAGAGCATGCTGATCACTATGGAAAAAAGCGCACACAGGCATGTGTTAGAAGCAGAATATTTTATGCACAAAAAAAAAATATTGACACCTGAATACATTATGCACATGTGCATGTCTGGAATGCTATTCTGCATATCAATATTATTTCTATGACTAGTGGCTCCCTCAGATAAAAGAGAATAATCACTGCCAAGGGAGGGGGCTAGCTGGCAGAAGAAATATCATAGCTTTCCTTGACAGTTCTCATCTATAGGGGATCAGACAGTGTCCACAATCTGTAACCCAAGCCCTAGTGTGCTATACTGGTAGATCAACCCCGATCAGAGCTCAGTGCAGGGCAAAATTAGCAAATGACACATTCTATAAGAAGAAACAGCCAAAGCTTTACTGTAGGGATCGCTCACAAACGGTATACAAGAATAACTCATCTTTTGATAAACCACAGAAAGGAAACAGGTTAGCTAGTGCATATAAACACATCCAAACACATTCAGATGTATCAGGTTCAGAGTTTTATCTCACCAGTATTGTACAGAGTGGTCTACCCGCAGCTTTACCCTTTGCAGAGAGGTGTATTTGGTTAAAGTAGGAAACATCAGGAGTAAATCTCTGCCTTTGTAAGCACAAGTATTAAGCAAGTGTCTGGCCCTTGTAAACTCTATAGATATTATGATAATAAAGGACAAAACTAACCAAGACAAACCACCCATCTGGGCAGCAGCAGAATGGGACAGTGCTGATGGCGGAGGATCACATTTTTGTGACAACGGCAACAACACCAAACTTAAACTGCGCGGAAGAAAGGCCCAGCAATCTACTTCTGTATCTTGCCATGAAAACCCAGTGGATAGTTACAACAAAACAAATTGTGCTATGGTGCTGGAAGATGAGACCCCCAGGTCAGAAGGCACTCAACTAGCTACTGGGGAAGAGCTGAAGACTTTTCAGAGTAAAGCCAGCATTTATGATGTGGTTGGATCAAAGCCCTCGGGAAGTCTGACTGCTGATGTAGCTGCGCATGAAATGAGAGTCAGAAGCTGTAAAGATGTCTTACACATTGGAACATGGAACGTACGAAGCATGAACCAAGGGAAGTTGGAGGTGGTCAAGAATGAAATGGAACGTGTACAACTTGATCTGTTGGGTGTCAGCGAACTGAAATGGACTGGCATGGGGCACTTTGCATCAGATGATCACATGGTCTACTATGCTGGAAATGAAAGACAAAGAAGAAATGGTGTTGCATTTATAATAAAGAAGAAACTTGCAAGAACTGTAATGAAATACAATGCAGTCAGCGAACGCTTAATCTCTATTCGTCTACATGGATTGCCTATCAACACAACTATAATTCAAGTATATGCCCCAACAACAGCTGCAGAAGAGAATGAAATTGAAGAGTTCTATGAACAAGTACAAGCTGAAATTGACAGAACATGCAAACAGGATATCCTGATAGTCATGGGTGACTGGAACGCAAAAGTTGGCAACAAAGAAGAAGGCAAAGTAGTTGGAAAATATGGACTTGGCAACAGAAATAAAGCTGGAGAAAGACTGATAGAATTCTGCAAGACCAATGATCTATTCATCTCAAACACCTTCTTCCAGCAACACAAGCGGCGACTGTACACATGGACTTCACCGAATGGATTATATAAAAATCAAATTGACACATATGTGGAAGTCAACGATGGAAAAGCTCTGTAACATCAACAAAGACAAAACCTGGAGCTGACTGTGGTACAGATCATCAACTACTAGTATGCAAACTCAAGCTAAAGTTGAAAAAGAGCAAACCACTCATGAATGCAGCAAAATATGACCTTGAGAATATACCACTGGAATTTAAAGACTGCCTGCAAAATCGATTTGCTGCTTTAGATACAAATGATAGAGCTCCGGAAGAGTTATGGAATGACATCAAGAAGGTTGTGTTGGAAGACAGCGAGAAGTCTCTACAAAAGGTGAGAAAGCAAAAATGGCCAAAATGGATGACAGAAGAAACTTTGAAAATTGCCCAGAAACACAGAGAAGCTAAAGCCAGAGGAGAAAGAAAGACAATCGCAGAACTCAACAGAGATTTCCAACGTGCAGCAAGACAGGACAAGGAAAAGTACTACAATGACACTTGCAAGGAAATAGAAGCAGAAACTATTAGAGGAAGAACAAAATCGGCTTTCCTAAAGCTATGAGAGTTAAAGAAAAAGTTCCAACCTCGAATTGGAATGTTACAAGATGCTCAAGGTTCTATGTTGAATGATGCTGAGAAGATCAAGAAAAGGTGGAAGGAATATACAGAGTTTTTATATGATAAAGATCAAGTGGACCAACAGCCATTTCAACCTGTACCTTATGATCGGGAACCATTGGTGATGAAAGAAGAAGTTGAAGCAGCATTGAAAGCCTTATCAAAGAACAAAGCACCAGGCATTGATAGCATTCCCATAGAAGTATTGCAGCAATCTGATGCAGCTGTTACCGTACTCACAAGGCTCTGCCAAGAAATATGGAAGACAACATCATGGCCAACTGAATGGAAAAGATCTGTGTTTATACCAATACTAAAGAAAGGTGATCCAACTGACTGTGAAAATTATCGCGCAATCGCTCTGATCCCACATGCCAGCAAGATTCTACTGAAGATTATTCAAAAGAGACTACAACCATACCTGGAACAAGAACTACCTGAAGTGCAAGCAGGGTTCAGGAAAGGGCGAGGAACGAGACATCATTGCGGATGTGAGATGGATCCTTGAAAAGACTAAAGAATACCAAAAGGATATCTATTTGTGCTTTATCGACTATAGCAAGGCTTTTGACTGTGTAAACCATGAGAAACTCTGGGCCACATTAAGAAGCATGGGTATACCAGAACACCTGATCGTTCTCTTGCGCAATCTGTACATTGATCAAGAAGCAACAGTTCGAACGGAACAAGGAGAAACAGAATGGTTTAAAATAAGCAAATGTGTAAGACAAGGCTGCATACTTTCCCCCTACCTGTTTAATTTATATGCAGAACAAATCATCAGAGAAGCAGGATTGTATGAAGACAACAGAGGTGTGAAGATTGGTGGAAGACTCATCAACAACCTTCGCTATGCTGATGATACCACATTACTACTGGCTGAAAGTGAAGATGATCTGAAACATTTGCTTCTCACAATCAAAGAACATAGTCTCAAAATAGGCCTGCACCTTAATGTAAAGAAGACAAAGATCATGACAACTGGCATAATCAACAGGTTCATCGTTGAAGGAGAAGAAATTGAAATTGTGAACAACTTTAACCTACTTGGATCAACTATCAATAAAGAAGCAACAAGCAGTCAAGAAATCAGACGACGCATTGCTCTTGGCAGAATGGCTATGAAAGACCTAGATAAGATTCTCAAGAGCAGAGATGTCTCTCTCCATACAAAGATTTGACTTGTTCAAGCCATGGTATTTTCAATAACATCATATGGATGTGAAAGCTGGACAGTGAAAAAGATAGACAGGAAGAAAATTGATGCCTTTGAATTATGGTGCTGGCGGCGAATACTGTGTATACCATGGACTGCCTGAAGAACAAACCAGTCGGTACTAGAGGAGATCAAACCTAAGCTTTCTTTAGAAGCTCAGATGACAAGACTTCGACTTTCATACTTTGAACACATCATGCGAAGAGAGAGATCATTAGAGAAAGACATTATGCTTGGCAAGATAGAAGGTCAACGCAAAAGAGGAAGGCCAGCAATGAGATGGATCGATAAAACAACAGCAGCTACGGGTACCAGTCTGTCAACAATGAGCCGCCTGACTGAAGACCGAACACAATTTAGGATAGCTATCCAGAGGGTCGCCATGAGTCGACTCCGACTTGACGGCACTTAACAACAACAACTATTTAGACACACTGCACTCATACAAATTAGCTATAACAGTGCAAAAAAATCATACTTCCCAAATACCCTCACAAAATCAATCAACCGACCAAGAGAACTGTTTGATATTGTCAAATCTCTTACACAAATACTTTCAATTCAAATAAACAACATACCCATAGACCCTCAAATTTTAGCAAACCATTAAAAGAACAAGCTGAAACAACCTGACATCACACAAGATTTACCAAACAATGAATACATATACCCAGTAAAATTGCACAAATTTTATACAGTTCACATAAGACATATCAAAAACATCATAACAAAGCCTAATACAATGACTTCAAGCTTAGATCCCTGTCCTTTCAACTAGCTAAAAGCTACACACTCTGACTTAGCATCTTTCTTACTCAAAATTGTGAATCAATCACTACAACTAGGAATAATGACATCCACTCTAAAACACGCATCCATTACACCTATACTAAAAAATAAAACATTGGATACACAAAACCTGAACTCTTACAGACCCATATCCAGCCTCCCCTTTGTAGCTAAACTAATCAAAAAAACAAAAAAAATTATCGATCAAAATGCCCCCCTAGATGAACACCAGTATGGCTTTAGACCACATCACAGTGTGGAAACCCTTCTCTTGGCCTTCTTCAACAATATCATCCAAGGTCTAGACAATCCAAAACAAGCATTTGTAATTACATTTTTGGACATTACATCAGCTTTTGACAACATCAGTCACAAAGTTCTACTCATAAGACTCCAACAGATAGGTATAGGAAACATTGCACTCAAATGGTTCCATTCTTACCTCACAGAATGTACGCAACAAGTTCAATAGGACAACTCACATCTAACGCATATAAGCAACAGAAGGGTATCCCTCAAGGTTCAGCACTCTCCTCTCTGCTATTTATTTTATACTTACAATCCATTTGCACCATATTTAAAATTTTTTAACTGGGATTCCACATTTATGCAGACGACATAATGTGTTACCTCCAAATAAACATCTCAAATCCAAATCATCAGCAACTAACAGATTGCCTCTATGAAGTCACAAATTGGCTAAAACAACATAGTGTACATATAAATATCAATAAAAAGAAACCTTATTTGTAACAAAAAAGAAAATATTCATCCCCCATTAAAATTAAAATTAAAATTTATGGTCTCTGAACTGGAAGTAAAGCACCAAGTCAAATACTTAGGAATCACGTTAGACCAAAATCTATAACTGACAACTCATATAAAACTACTCTCTAAAGCCATCTTATACAAACTACGACTGCTCCAACAACTCAGACCATTCCTACCTAGTAATGATTTCCAAACTGTCTTGCAAGCAATGATCACCCCCACCTTGATTACTCCAACAGCATACTACATGGTCTCCCCAAACAAACACTTAACCAACTGCAGATGGCAGAAAATGAAGTGACTCGAATCATCTATGGCAAAACCAGCACAGAACACACCACACCACTTCTATACGAACTACACTAGTTACCAATAGCTAGCCGAATAAAACATAAAATTCTAATAACCACCTTCAAACTCATTAGGGAGATAGCCCCTTCTTACCTATCCTCTCTAATTAGTATCCCAAACACTGAAAGATCCAGGAGAGACTGTCACAAAAACACCTTCATAGTTCCAGCTAACTACTGTAAAACAAACCACTCAACCAGCAATAGAGCATTCAAGCATTTCGCCCCAATCCTCGGGAACGCACTACCAGACAAAATAAGAGTCATCAATAACCTTAAAGATTTCCGCAAGGCATTAAAAACACACTTATTCACTGAACACTTTGCTCAGTCGGAACACAAAAACACAGTATTACCAACATAATCACTCTTTCTCCCTTCTTTTGAACAGTTATCATGTCTTACCATGTAAATGCTCATATGTAAATATGTTGTAACATAGTTTTAATACCATAATCAGCTGTACATACTCCATGATTTAGTTCAATGTAATCTAGTTCTCATCACAGTTTAATGTAACAGTTCTTTCACCTTGCTGCTCCTTATGCCTGGAACAAACTCCCTGAATCTGTACGTCAGGCGCCTTCTCTGACCCTTTTCAAATCTAGGCCGAAAAACTCACCTCTTTGCTGTCGCTTTCGGATCTTGACTCACCTGATCTCCTTGTGTTTCCTTACCATTCCCCCTAGATCCCATGTCTACAGCTACTGTGTTGCCTGTCTTGACTAGATTGCAAGCTCTGAAGAGCAGGAACCGTGTTTTACATTGTGTCTGTGCAGCGCTGCGTATGTCTTGTAGCACTATAGAAATGCTCAATAGTAGTAGTGTTTTCTTTGCTGCAGAGTTAATCCTGTAGGTTCTAGTTGTGGCAGTGAAAAATCCCAGATCAACAGGCACCAAGCAAAAAGTAAGTTGACCTCTGATGTACACTTCTTATAACACAGCAACAGTAAACATAACACATTATATATCCAATTAAACAGCATAACACAGAGGCTAGGGTAAAGTAGGTGTGACGTTTGTCAGTGAGGCCACATTTGATAGCATTGAAATTCATGCAGTCAAGCACTTTCTCCTTCATTTCACATCTGCGTCCCTCTCCATTAACCCTGCATTTGATGATGCGATCGCTTCAGCTCCTCATCCCCTGGCCATTGTTTTTCATTGACCCATCCCCTTTAACAAAGCAAGATAAAAAGTTGAAGGTCCTTCATGGTCACTTAGAAGAAAAAAACAGGCATGGCATCTCACAGAAGAACATATTAAAAGTGCTTCTCAGACCACTCATTAATGCTCCAGCACTATGTGCTTGGCCTTCAGGTCTTAATAACAAATGCCTTCGTTGCTATTGGATCTAGATGTGCAGTTCTCTGATGTCCTTGCATACAGTTTTCTTGTGCGCTAAACTCTTTTCTGCTTATTGTTGTTGTTACTGCAGAACCCATGCAAAGCTCTGTGCTAAGCCTCCCATTCTTTTTTAGCCTCAAAGATTTTAATATTGAGTATAAAGGTCTATGGGCCCCGATATTCAAACCGATTAATGCAGTTAGTAGAGCTGCTAGCCGTGGGTGCTACCGCTCAGCTCCCTGAGGTTAATCGATTAGCATCGCGGCATTTTGGGGGTGTTCCATGGGTGGCACCTGAGGATAACTGGACAGTGGCTGAATATCGACGGTGACCCGTTGGCTTCCTGCTTTGCAGGCCAGAACGGAGATTCAATGCCGGTGGCTGGATATCTGGGTTTAGCCACTGCAGCTGAATATCATGCCCTATGTCTTCTATAGCTACATTGCTTTTAGACTATGATTTTCTGGGTTTTAATCTCTCATTTCTATTTCCCCTGATCCCCTGCCCCAAAAGAATGGATACTTCAGTTAATGGGTGCAGTTTCCATGTGATCAGGTTTTAAGGTATGATTGATGTCTTAACATTGTCTCAGAAAGGCTGAGTGTTCCTAGAATAATTTCACTAGGTTGTGAAAGAGACTCGTGGCACTAAACAGATTACCTTTGCAACTGCCTTGCCAAATGAAAACCAAGAGCTTCAGCCGCAGATTTTTTTTGTAGCTGTGCAAAACAAAAATGGAAAATTCTATTCTTGGAAAGGTCATTTAGTTTCAGTCCAGTGAACATAAACTTAAAAGGCTTTTACATGGATTAATCCTGCAAAAACAAGATATCATTATTGACATTTAATTTTAATGGAAAGTCAAAACTCCATGACAAAGCTGCATGATCTCCTTCTTAAAAATAAACTTCTTTGTTTAAAATTTAAATTAACAACAATAAAATTATTCTTTGGATTTATATAGTGCTTGTTGCAATAACTATCCTGGAAGAGATTCTGAGCCTATCTGTGGATTCCAAGTCATGGGCGATATTGTGAACTACTTCTTTTCACTATTCTCGTGAAGACACATTTTAGAAGGACCGTTTAAGTGACCCGTGGGATGTCCATGTCAAACCTTCCAAAATTTCATAGGAGGGACAGCAGAGAAGGTGAACATGTATAAATACATTCCAAAATTCACCCATCTCCACCCTAAAAGATAAATAATTCCACAAACATATAAAGAAAACGGAGATGTGCAGAATAAAGGTCCAGATACATGCAGAGGGATGGTCTATTTTAAAAATTTGCCTGTGTGAAATATGGATGCCACTTGGAAGGAAAGTAAAGTTGGCTGTACATGCAGGCTGGGACTGAATCGCAGTCCTGGCCTGCATGTACAGGCCTGTTCGCAATTCTGATCCTGCAGGGCTAGACGTGCCTCGCGGTATCAGAATCGTGATCTCCTTTGTACGTCCGGCTCAGCCCAGACATACAAAGGAGATGGATGTCGGCACAGAATCGGGCCATATTATTGTGGTGACGAGAAGGAATGCCCTATTATGCGTAATGTCGAAAGCTGGCGGAAACAAGCACTTTTCAAATTCCTATTCATGTTAAGGTGCAGGTATAAATGTGGCCATGTCTGTTGGTGGTTTTCAATGCACATTGTTGTTCTGGAATTGGATCTTCTTTATCGTAGCCCTGGACACACCTGCATCACACCCCTGTGTATCATAGACATGATCATGCTAGATACGTGTAAATTTGGTTCTTTATAAAATAGATCATGGGGTATGAATGTGATCTGCATGTCTGAATGGGGGTTTTCAGACATGCAAATCATAAAAAAGAACTTCTAAAATGACCCTCTTAGTATCCTGTGATTTATTCTCTTTTATGTCTTCATTTTGAACAAAAGGAGGATTAAAAACCAGGAGTAGTTCAACTATGAAAAATATGAATAAACATTTCCAACATTTTTTTGTCAAGGGAGTATTATCTAACATTAGTGCAATGATTGGTACTATGAAGAGCAGTATCTTCAACCAACCTGCCATTTTTGGTCTAGCCCTGGTATTCTAACTCCAGCCATAATACCATTGTCTGGACATTTTATATTTGAACAGCTGGTTTAATCTCTACTTGACAATAGTCATTCTATCATTCTGTTTTTCTAATGAGGTCATGTGTTAAATCCGCTGCATATTGTACAGGTTTCCAATCTCAGCCAAAAGACCAAGAAAGGGTCATCTTGAGTTCATAACTCAGACCCTGCGGATGTGCTTGGAAAAAATTGTTTGTTTGTTTTCAGTTCATTTTTGGAATTTTTTCATGATAGTCAGACATTTTTCAGCTTGTTTCACACATTTTTTTAAATAAAACTTTTAACACATATTAAACGTTTAACATATGGTGGAGGCATGGCAATCCCAAGAACTTGGATGTCCTCATCTGATTTCAGATATGCCCTGGAAGTTCTGAGCCACGTCAAAGGAATGGAATGAAATCCTTACCACTGCTGCACTACTACCTCCCAAACAACACTCACAAAAGCAACGCAAAAGAGCTCTCTGGTATTCTACCAAACTAAGAGACCTAAGAAGAGAACTCAGATGACTAGAACGTCGCTGGAGACGTTCCCATGACCCAAACACACATATCAGCTATACAAAAAAGCTCCGACTTTATTGCTCAGAAACCCTAAGACTCAAGAGAGAAAACAACGAAAATACAATCAAGCGCTCCCTAAATAAACCCAGTGAACTCTTTTCCATCACCAAATCCCTAATAAGTGAACCTTCACACCAGGACCAGATTCCTAAAATAACCCCACAAACCATAGTTGACTATCTCAGCTCAAAATTCCACCCACCCCTCCTATCAACCAATCCCCAACCAATAGATCATCGCAATAAAGCACCCCCCTCAAATACCTGGAATGAATTTGATCCCCTCACTCTGGAGAACATAACCAAGGTCATCAAAGATCTCAGTGCCTCAACATCTGCACTAGACCCTTGCCCTGTCTCTTAGATGAAGACCACAAAAAGCTCCATCAGCCCATACATACTTCACATAGTACAAGCCTCCCTCCAAATTGGCTCTGTCCCAACACCTCTAAAATGTACCTCAATCCGCCCCATTCTAAAAGGATCGAAACTTGGTCCCTCCTTACCTACTTCTTACAGACCCATCTCAAGCATCCCCTTCCTCGTAAAGATAACCGAAAAAATAGTCCAAACTCAACTTCAGAATTTCATAGATGATCATTCCCCCCTCGACCCATTTCAACATGGCTTCAAAAAGAACCACAGAGTTGAAACCCTTATAACTTCACTGTTAGACTCTGTGACCTTATACACCCAGAATCCCATCCAAGGATGTCTACTCATATTTCTTGATATATCCTCAGCCTTTGACTCACTTCCTCACCAACAACTCTTAGATAGACTCCACGAAATCGGACTCAGAGACATACCTCTGAATTGGTTCCACTCCTACTTAGAAATCAGAACATCAATGGGTTATCCGCTTCTTCAATATGTGACCTCATACAACTACCCATGCCCAACAGGATAAGAAGAACTGCTACAGCCAACATGCTAGCAATACCAAAATCTATGACAAGATGCGCCATATCAACTTCTAATAGAGCCTACAGCTTGAGCGCCCCAAGCCTCTGGAACTCCCTACCACCACACATCAGAACTATCCCCAACTTGAGCCAGTTCAGAAAGGCCTTAAAACACCTCCTCTTTATTAAACACCTCACAGCCTCCCCCGAACCCCAGCCACCAGGTATGAACAACACACAATAACTCCATCTCACATATATACAGTTACCTTTTTCAATGTTTCAAATATGTATATAGTTTCCCCCGTTATCCAAGTTGATTGCTCCTGTTCATTGTAATGACCTGACTCTTGTTATTGTCGGATACTTTTTGTTTTATGTAAACCGCGCTGATCGCAAATAGTGCGGTATATAAGAAATGTAAAATAAATAAATAAATAAAAATAAATAACAGATTCACATAGGTAATAACACTTCCCAACCTTTCATACTAAAACAGGGAGTCCCCCAAGGATACAGTTTATCTGCTCTCCTGTTTAACATTTTTCTTCAACCCATATGCAAGATTTTCCAAAACCACGGAATCCATTACCAATTATACGCAGATGACATCATGTGCTTCACTCCCTTTAATATAACAAACCCCGACTTCACAAGTATAAGCAAATGCCTTACAAATGTAAGGATTTGGCTCAGTCATCACAATCTTCTGATCAACCAATCTAAAACAGAAGCTCTCCAAATATTCATCAACAGTTCCTTTACTCCAATGACAACTCTCACTCTCTGCGATTTCACCCTCCCCATAAAAAATTAAATCAAATCAAATATCTTGGTCTTATTCTCGACCAGAACCTCACATTCTTCAAACAGATAAGAACTTCAAACACAATATATGCCAAATTACGAACACTTAGAAACCTCCAACCACTCTTAAACCCTGACTCTTTTCGTATTGTCTGCCAAGCCCTCACTAGACCTACCCTCGACTACTGTAATCTCATCTATCATGGCCTTCCCAAAAACAGTATACATCCCCTCCAAATGGCAAAGAACACAATAGCCCATCTAATTACAAATAACCCTAGACGTTCACACATAACTCCAATCCTCTATGATCTCCATTGGCTCCCCAGACTATCCAGAATAAAATTCAAAGCAATCACTCTCATACATAAAATCATTCTCAATGAATCAGCCCCATGCCTCTCTTCACATCTATCCAACCCCAATAATACTAGATCACGCCGCACTAATACTAAAAACCTTCCAATCATACCATCATGAAAGAAAACCTGCAAGCAAATTACCTGTAAAAGGGCCTTCTCACTTTATGTTCCCTTTATATGGAATGCACTACTAGGAGAATTATGGAACTGCTCTGAACATGCTGAATTCTGGAAGAGACTCAAAACCCACCTTTTCCAAGAACACTTTTCCCTGCCACCTTAACTCTCCCCTCAATATCCATTTCTCCTTTGTTCCACTTACCCCATAATACCTTTACCTATCTCATTACCCTGACGACCCCTCCCTAATAACCTGTATATATGTAAATAGTTTCTCGTTTGAGACAAATATACTCATGTTCAAAAGTTACTTGTCTCAACCATACATACTCATGTTCAAAAGTTGTGTTCCATGTAAAACAGTTGAGAAACACTGTTACGTTATGTTCATTGTAAACCGTCTTGAACTGAAGAAAGACGGTATATAAAAACTGTTAAATAACATAAATAAATAAATAAATAAATATATCTCTCTGCTCCAGGCACAAATAGGCATCTGAAAAGATCTTGTATTGTCAGGCAAACATCTGAAGGGTGTAGAGAAGGAGGTACACTCATATCCCTCTCTATTTTACAATTTGTCAACAACACTGATGGGGAATGGGGGCTCATGTTTTTATTTTGCCACACCCCAAGATGTCCCCATTTGCAACCTTGCTTGAGATGGATGTCCTCGCCCCACGGTTTCATAGTGGGCGTCCATGTCAAGGGAGTCTATGTTTCTAAAATCGGGCCAAAACATAGATGTCTGCAGCATTTTTCTGCACATTCTGCCCTGGACATCCCATATTGCACTTGGACACCCTTTCTAAAATGCCATATGTTAATAGGCATTAACAAACAGAGGCGTAGCGTGGGGGGTGCAGGGGGGGCCGGCCGCACCGGGCGCAACATGGGGGGGCGCGCTCGCACTCGCAGCTCTCTGCAGTGCTGGCTGTGTGAATCCGATCCGAGCCGCCGGGTCGCCGCCCAATGTGGAGGGGGGGGGGGGGTGCCAGGCGTGCGGTGCGGTGGGTGCGAAGAGAGAGCGAGGGACTATCTGGGGGAGGGACAGTGCAGCGCTGATCGCGGGAGAGAACCACACCAGACCAGCCCAGGCAGCAGCAAGAAGAAGCTGGCAGCGGCGGCAGGTGACACAGGCCAGAGAGGAGAGAGGGAAGGGAGCCAGTGGTGACAGCACACGTGTGCTCAGTACACAGAATTGAATGCTGCATCTATGCTCACCGAAATAACTCGACTTCGGCACCACATTATCTTGTATAAGGAGGTCAATCCTGATGAGCAGGTTGCAAACTGGTCAGCTTTAGATTTGCTTCGCTGGGTGTATAAGTGGAAGCTGCAAGAAAGTTTAACTAACTTTGTTGTCACATTAAGAATCTTTCTTACTATCACTGTTTCTACAGCGAGTTGTGAAAGAAGTTTCTCAAAACTTAAACTAATTAAAACATATCAGAGATCTACAATGAGCCAAGAAAGACTGAGTAATCTAGCAATACTGTCCATTGAGAGAGACTTTAATGTAGATTTCAATTCCGTTGTTGAAAAATTTGCGCTAATTAAAAGCAGGCGAATTTAAATTAATCTGTATATTATATACAGATTGATATCTTGCACTTCTATTAAATAATTACAATTAGAGGTACAGGATTGAGGAAGTTGGCTCCATCTAGCCCAGTCTTGGATCATCTCCAGGGTATGGTTCCATTTTGATGTTTAGTTTTTGTTCTTGATATTTTTTGTCGTTTACGATGGTTGTGAGACGACATATAATAGCATGGCCCATGCTAGGTTACTACATTTGTAGATTTGTATTCATAGACCTGCTGAAAATGTGGAGAATGTGTAATGCATGTTCGCACTCAATAAAGTGTTTGAAAATAAACTTGTATTTAGATGCATTTTACTTTAATTACATCAGTATTTTCATAACAAACAATACATGTGCTTAGGGGGTAAGGGTTTCTTTAACTAATCTAGTGGAAGAGACTCGAGTGCTAAAATCCATGGGTTAGGGGGCGCAAATTACTTGCCTTGCCCCGGGTGCTGACAACTCACGCTACGCCACTGTTTTTTTTTTTTTTAAACTTTTATTTTCATTTTGCAACAAACAAAAGAAACAACACACCAAAAGAGACAAAACAAGTATACAATAAGGAAAAGTAAACCCATTACCCCCCACCCCGATGCTTCTTCTCTACCCGATTATATCAGCGTGTGAGCGCTTCCAATTAACAGTGATTATACATCAAACGATCAAAAGAGTATCTACAATACAGCATGATCATGGGACAGAGATATATACAAAATTAGACAGTCAGATGAGAGCATTTAGCAAAATGTACATAGTCATTGAGCATCTTCCATTAAGACCAATGAGAAGGAGTCTGAACAGAGGAAGCGAACAGACGAGGTATTTGTTCATATTTACTGTAAAGACAGGCATGATTCCACCATTCATTGGGGCTCAGATGGGAGCTAATTTTCCAGTATACTTAATTAGGGAAATAGCAATGCCAAGCATAAAGTTCGAAAGGAGATAAGCCATTTTTGGGAGAGAGGGGATCCCCGCAACAGGGCGAAGTCCCACTATCCTCCAAGAAAGGGGCTCCTGAGAGTGCGAGATAGACTAAATACGACCCCAGACCCGACGCCAGTAATACTGTGGTGCGGGATATTCATGCATAACATGAGACAATGAACCAATGGCCGCAGGACGTGTCCAGCAACCATTGCCCTGAGTAGTGTTCCATTTGTCTAATCTGTGAGAAGTGTAAAAACACCGGTGGGCTAGAAAGAAGAGGGTCGGAGTGAGTGAGGCAGATCGGAAACCCGTGTCCCTCTACTCCAGATAAGGCTCCATTGCTCCGAGGTCAAAGTCACATGCAATTCTCTCTCCCATACTTTCTGCGCTATAGGGGTATCTCTAGTTATAGCATTACATAAGGTTTAGTAAAATTGGATGCTACACCCGGTGAACTACCGAGAGATCGGAGAGTCTCCAATCAACCTTATGTGGAGAATGCCGATGGCGGGAGTACTCTAGTGCTCCGAAGGCGATGCTGAAGTCGCACTGACCAGAGTCGGGAGTCTAAAGATTGCATAAGAGTATGAAGGCACCTAAAGTATCTAAAAGCATTAGTGGATAATGGGAGTCTGATGGGAGAGTCATACCAGGGAGAAAGGTAAGAGGAATCGGTTTGTAAAGGCCCGCTTCTATATCTAGCCACACAGGTCTACTCGGTACTGGATCTTCCAACCAACGAGCACCTTGTTTGAGAAGAAAAGATTGAGGGAACACTTGAGTAAAATCGCCACCAAGTATTAATGGAGCATTGGCAGAGGCCAAGGCCAACTGCGCAATACTTGCATAGTAAGCAGGGTTGTCCACATTCGGGGCTTAATGCAAATACACGTGAATTCACTATCTCCAACCTCAAGGTGCACACGGGCCCATCTACCCTCCTTGTCAGCGCTAATATCAGGTACAGTAACGTGCAAAGACTTCTTAACCAGAAGGGCTATCCCGTACCATTTGGAAACGGTGGGAGAATAGGCAGCTACCATGTGAGGCTTAGCATTGAGTTTCAGTGTTTCAGCAGAGTTTAAATACGTTTCCTGAAGAAACACTAAATCAACATGCTCATGGCTAAGATAGCTAAGGATTTTCTTTCCTTTGAGTGGACCATTAATGCCTTTGACGGTGAATGATAAGATTTTACATAAGGCCATTCAGAAAAGTTAAAATTCTGAGCATGATAGCACACATAATTTCACTATGTCCCTCAAACTGACTGTATCTGGCTGTACACATGACATAGGAAAAATAAGCTAATATAATACAATGAAGCGCCCCACATTAACAAAGAAAACCGCAGTACAGTAGAGGAGAAGCAAAACCCCAAAATTACTGGCGACCATGTGTCTGCGGGGAGAAACCCCAGAGAAGGCCGAAATTGAAAAAACACATAACCTGTAGGACTGTGCATGCTCCGAATCCGACCGAGGCACACATCATGAAGGGATAGGAGCCCAAAAAACAAAAGTCATATAGAGAAAGAAAGAAAGTCCAGGCTATTTCTGTGCTTGGCTATGACCGCCGCATCGGGCCCTTCAAAATGGCGGATAGAGCCGGCAGATAAGAGTCCAAGATTTGGGATTAGCGCATCTGCTCTGCTTCTTTGGAGTCTAAAAATGTTGATAGTAGATCAGGATCTTCGAACGTCCTGGTTTGGTTGTGGAGAGTCACTCGAAGCTTCGCTGGATACAACAGGCCAAAGCGAGCCTGTAGCTGTTGAAGTCGAGGGCGAAAAGCAAGGAGTTTCTTCCGACGGTCAACGGTAGGCTTTGCCAAATCAGGAAAGAAGGAGACCTTACGACCTTCAAATTCCAAATGATGATTCGCTCGGGCAGCATGTAAAATTTGTTCCACTTGTTGATATCGTAACAAGCTAAAGATAATAGGCCGGGGGGTCGTGCGGTTGAGCGCCATGTGGGCAGGAACACGGTGTGCTCGATCGATTTCCAGTTCTCTGTGAAAAGTGATCTTCAGCAAGGAGGGAAGAGTTTTGAGCAAGAATTCTCTTATATCTCCTGCTTCCACCCCCTCCGGTATTCCGAGGAGCCTCACATTGTTGCGACGGGCTCGATTATTGCTATCTTCTAACTCCTTTTGAAGATTCTGTATCTGGCGCTCAGCCTTGTCCAGTTTGCCCAAGCGCACCTCGTGCGAGTCGAGGACCCCCGCCATGTTGTCCTGCCGTAATGAAAGACTTTCAAGTCGGTCCTGGAGCACTCCAAAGTCTTCTCGCATGGCTCGAAGCGCTTCTCCATTGGACTGCACCAATTCCTTCACGCCGCGGATTTCCTCCAAAATCTCCAGGTGCATTTCGGGGTTTTCACGAAATGGAACCATCTTCTGTGGGGAGGACACCTCTGTTTTGGAGCGTTTTCCGTGAGAAGAAGAAGGAGACCCGAAGTCCAAGCGCGCTGGTTTATGGGCCGCCATCCCCCCCGAGGTGCCCCGGTCAGCTCGGAGCGAAATAGTAAATTTGTATAGGTATTAAGTCAGGATTCTAAGTAGGCCTCTCGGGAGCTTCAACGCAAAGCGTCCTACCCGCTGGACATCAGGCTCCGCCCCCCACGCTACGCCACTGTTAACAAATATTAACACAAGCTAAGTGCCACCACATCCATTTATTTCTATGGGCTCAACAGCACTTAACATGCATTAACAAATGTTAATGTGTACTAATGCTTGGTAAAAATACCCCTAAATCTTTCAAGGTGCACAAATGAACTGAATGCACGGAGCTGTGGGGTCACCCTTAAACAAAGGCATGGGGAGGGGTGACCTGCATGGAGCGGCAGGTGCACATACTGGTCTTTATCTGCCATCATTTACTATGTTACTATGTATGTTACTATGACAAATGCATTTATTTATTTACCATCTTTTTTTTTTATACCATCTTTCTACCAGTGAAGACGGTTTCCAGAAAAACTCAGTGCAGTAATGTTAACATTTGAACAATAAGGTGCACATTACATGGAACATATATTATAACAGATAAACAATCATCAAACCTTTGAGGTATAACTATTTACAATGTGTTGATGGGCTGTGGTTATTCCTTAACCGGGTGTTCCTTGTTCAGTATTTGATCCATAATGCTCTAGGAACAGGAGATGTTTTAGGTTTTTACGGAATTAGCTGGTTAACTGGATGGATCTTGTGAGTTCCAAAAGGTGGGAGCGTATAGTGAAAATGTCCTGGTGTTGGTTCTTTGGTTGCATGATGGGTTTGTTTGTGGGTATTTCCAGTCTGTTGATTGTAACTGTTCTTCTGGGTCTTTTGGAGTTATTGCTGGCTATTAGGGGAACGAGGCTATCTGCTGATTGTTTGTTCAAAATTGCGTGGGTGTGTAGGATGATTTTGTACTTGATCCTGCTTATAAAGGGAAGCCAGTGAAGCTGTTTGAGGATGGGGCAATATGAACCTGTTGATAATTTGCCAATATGGTTCTAGCTACTGTATTTTGAGCTAGTTGTAGGGGGTATAGCGTGCTCTTAGGAAGGCCCTGGTAGATGGAATTGCAATAATAAACTGGGGTGATTATTGCTTGACAAATGGCTTGGAAATCCATTGGGGAGGAGTTTGCGTAAGTTCCTTAAGGTGCAAAGCTTGAAGTAGACAAATTTAATAATTTGACTTTTTCGTGGCCGAAAGTTGAGTTCTTGGTTCAGTGTGATCCCCAGATAATTAATTTGTGTTTTGGCTGAGAGTGGGGTATTGTTTATTATGACTGAGGGTGGAGGATTGAAATGCTTGTTTCTTGTGATGTGGAGAGCTTCCGACTTGCTGCGATTAATTTTGAGATTGTGTTCTTTAAGCCAGATGTTGATTGCTGAAAAGCAGTTGGAGATTTTGGTATAGTCTGGTAATTTTGTGGAGAAGGGGGTGAAGATCATTATGTCATCTGCATATATTAAGTAGTTGACATTATAGTGTTTGATGATTTTGCAGAGGAGTTGTACAGGAGTGAGGAGAGTGCAGACCCTTGCAGTACTCCTTGGTTGAGGGGGAATGGTGCAGATGTGAGGGTGCCAATTTTGATGTGTTGTACACGGTCTGATAAGTAGGAGTGGAACCATTTCAGGGAGTTCCTTGAATTCCTATATTGTAGAGTCAGTTTAGTAGGAATTGATGTGAGCAGAATCAAACGTGACTGATATGCCCAGGAAGATGAGTATAAAGCCTTGTGTTAAGATTTTGGTGCCTTTAATCAGTGTGTTGAGCAGGGAAATCATGAGGGCTTCCACACTGTGTTGGGGGCAGAATCCATGTTGGTGAATGTCTAGAGGGTGGTGTTCGTCCAAGTGATCTTGTAACTGCTCCTGAACAACTTTTTCGATAATTTTAGCAACGAATGGTATGCTAGAGTTTGGCCTGCATGATGCTGGGCAGGCAGGGTCCAGGTTTGGTTTCTTTAGGATGGGACGGATGGAGGATTGCTTGAGTGGGAGAAGGAGAGATCCTTGTGCTAATGAGTCATTTATCATGTTGCATATGTAGGGTATGAATTGGATCTTTTCCAGCTTAATCCAGGACACGGAACAGGGGCTGAGGGGGGAGGTGGTATTGTTGACTGCCGAAAGTCTACTGCCTGTGCGCTTGCGGCTGATGAGGTTGAACTTGTTCCGCATGTGCTCCTGGTTTGAGTCGCCAGCTGAGGAGGGGAGCTTGAGCTGATGGTGTGTCTGGCTTCCGTGGTTAGCTCAAAGATGTTGAACCATCTGCTGCGGGTTTATTGGCGGTTTTATGCTTGTTGTTGTGGGGTTCTTTATGAGCGAATTAGCTATATAAAATAATGTCCTTGGCTTGCTGATAGAGGTCTTAATGAGGTTTGTGTAGTATTCTTGTTTTGCTTTGTAGGTGATGTCACAGTATTTATTAGCTCCTGTATGTATAATGTTTGCATGTTGGTGTTATTGGAGGCTCTCCATTTGCGCTTAATTTGGCATAGTTTAGATTTCTAGTCTTTTAGGCTCTTGGAGTACCAGGGGGGATGTATTTGAGCATTTACATTTATGGACCATTGGTGATCTTTAGCGGTGGCTGAGATGGTGGTGTTCCACTTGGATATCAAGAGACTATGTGGGCATTTGGCAGTGAGAATCAAGCATTGGAGTAATTATGTTGATAAAGTCCTGGCTGTCAAATGGAAGGAACCTGTGAGAAGCATGAGTGGCTATTGTTTGTTGTTTTTGATTTTTTTGTTGGGCGAGTTCAAAAGTGATTTGATGATGGTCAGACTGGTGGATTGGTGATATACAAATGGAGGCTGTCGTGAGGTTGGTGCTGTATGCTGGGAGGATAGGGGCAAATATGAAGTCCAGTGTTTCATCTTTAATGTAAGTGGGGTTGGTGACAATCTGTGCAAATTGGAAGTCTTTCATGGCATCTATGAATCTTGTGGCTTGTTGTTTAGTTAGTGAAGCTAGGCTGAAGTCTCCTAGCAGGATGTGCATGTTATGGTTACTAGTATGAGTGCATATTGTGTCAAGGATAGTGGAGAGGTCATCTGGACTGGAGGGGGGTGATCTGTAGACCAGGCTATGTGTGTATTGTTTGTTTGAGATAGTGTGGAGGTTGTGTGTGGAGGTAAGCTCTACATTATTAAACTGAAGTAGCTTATTTGTGAGGATACAGACCCATCCTCCCTTTCGTGAAATCCATGGGCAGTTGTGGATACTGTGAGTAGATTTGTTTAGCTGGTTTAGGAGCACATTATCTGTTTCAAGGAACCAAGTTTCGGTAAGACACAAGATGTCAATTTTGTTGTCTTCAATGAGCTCTTTTATTATGTGGACTTTGTTTCTGCTTGATCTGGTGTTGATTAGTACACATTTAATGGTGCTGTAGTTTGCTGTGTTCTTGTGTTGGTTGGAGTCCGTTGTTGATGGACCTTGTGGCAAAATTTTGATGTTGGAGTGATTAACTTGTCTTGGTGGGTGCCAGGAAGACCAAAGCTTGGGTTGTTTGATGTGTCTGGGGTAGTAAAGGATTGAGACGGCGGCATAGTACAGGGAGGAGGTACTGCCTGTCAGGACCATGATGATTAGCCCCATTAGGGCAAGTTATACACCTTGAAGCTGCATGTTGGTTGGGTGGCAGAGATGTTTCTAGCTATTACTAAGTTGTAGTAGTGCAAAAGGAAATTGGTTAACGGGTCATTTGTCTGCTTCTGGATAGATGAGCTTGCTAGCTTAGTGTTAAGACTCAGGTGCAGGGTGGAGCTGGCAATAGAAATCCTATTGTGTATGGATGTTTTGGTAGAGTGGTATAGTACTTACATTTGTAAGATGCTGCCTAGAACTGTAAATGTGTAGAAGCTTTTCTTGTTTTTGGTATCCACGGTGTGCTGGGAGTCTTTGGGTGCTGGTGATCTGGGGCTCTGCATGTTGATGATGTTCTTGCTCTGCTCAGCTGTTTGTGGCCCTTTCTGGTGGGCCCGCATCTAAGGGCCACGCTGAAGGGCCCTCTGAAGATTTTTATGCCGAGTCCTTTGGGCCCTGATTGGCCTCTGCTGCAGGAGGGCAGGGGAATTCACTTCCCGCTCCTCTGTGGCCAACCGCCAATCGGGGCTGCTGATGGGGATGGTGCCTGAGCGCGCTGAAGATTTGTATTCAGAGTCCTTTGGGTCCTGCAGACTCTACACGTGCATCCTAAAAAGAAAGAGACCAAGAGGCAGGGCTGGCCCAAGGGTTCCTGCCACCCTAGGCTGAAACCCCAGCCTCGCCGCCCCCCACATAGATGCCACCCCTCAGTTGCCACTACCCCACCCCAAATGCCCCAGCTGCGGCCAATTCCGTCTCGGCAGGGGGAGATGGGCAGTGGCAGTATTTCCAAAAGTGCATTTGGAAATGCTGCTGCTCCTCCCCAAATGGAATCGGCAGCAGCTGGGGGGACAGGGACGGCACGGCTGCCCATGTGTGCTGCTGCCACTGCCCACCCGGGCTGGCTGCCTAGCTCACCTAGTGGACTGATTGGCCCTGCCAAGAGGTAAATATAATTGTCAGTCCAATGAGGATCAGATGGCATTTAGAAAACAGGCCTGAATGTCTGGGTCATCATTTTCACTCAGGTAGAGATAACTATTTCATAAAGGAATTTATCTTATTCTCATATTTTGGTTGCAAGAATTATTCTAGCTTTGGATTTGACGTTTTCGGATCAACTTGTACCGAAAACTGAGGAAATGCTGGTTACAATTCAAGAATAACCAGATTTAGGTCAAATAAGTTTGAGTTATTCCAACTGACTTTTTTCATTTAAGTGGTCATTTTAGAAGCTCCATTCGCAATTTGGACGTCTGAAAACATGCTCGTGAACATCCTTATCATGAAGACATACCCAGAGTTATTTTACAAAATACGTCTGGAGATGTCTGGAACGGGGACGTCCAAGTAGGCAGAAGATGTGTCAGGAATCATGATCAGGGCAGGATGATGGATATAGACATCCCCAATGGATTTCAGAACCCTCAGGGACACTTGTGCTTGCATTGACGTTTAGATCTGCTCCAGGCATGAACAGGCATCAGGAAAGTGCTCGGTTGGGCCCTAAAACATCTGCAGGGTGTAGAGAGGATAGCGCTCCACCATACCAGGTACTCTCCACAATCGCAATGATATTTGTAGTGAGATCGGGACATTTCTGTTGTATTTGAACCACCACTGCACGTCCCTTAGACTTCCACGATATTGAATACTATTCCGGGGACATCTCTGTAGATAACCCCACAGATGTCCATGCCAGGCATGTACACATTTGTGAAATCATTACTGAACATATAGATGAGCCTGACTTTTTTTGGATGTTCTGGCTTGGACATCCCAGAATGCACTAGAATGAACTTTGTAAAATGTACCTTCATGTGTTCTTCAAATTCTCCACTAGCGACCAGTTCAGACCTCTGTTCCTTTGCTACATTTGAATCAATAATATCTTGCTATATAGAAACTTTAGATCATTAACACTGCTTCAGTTGCATACTGAATGCATTGAAATTGAAGAAAAAAGAACATATATTGGGTGAAGATGAGCCTATTCATGTGGATAACACTCTACTTCTCCCTGTTTTCTCAGGTTGCAATCTTGGAGTCCTTTGACTCTTTCCTCTCCTTTTCTGTACACATCCAACAGCTAGCTATAGCATCAGCAAAATTCACCTCTTCTTTTCTGAGCACACTACTAAGACCCTTACCCACTCTCTGGTCACCTCCTGTCAGGGCCAGTGCAAGGAGATGAGGTGCCCCAGGTGAACCTCAACCCTTGTCCACCCCCCATGGCACGCTCGTTGCCATTGCTGCTGCCCCTCTTCAGGACCTTCAGTGGTGGCAATCATAGCAAACAGCCCTATGGGGCCTTACCTTAATCCTCGGTGCCAAGGGGATATTTGCTTCCGCCCCCTTCGACTCCTGATGCTGACTTCCTGTTGGCACAAGAAACTGGCATCAAGAGTCGGAGAGGGATGAAAGTCCCACAGTGCTGAAACTTAAGGTAAGCACTTTTGTGGCGATTGCTGCCACTGAAGGTCCTGAGAGGGGAGATAGCGTCAGCAATTGTTGCCCTTGCAGGGCTGGCACTCAAGACGACCGCCTAGTCACCTAATGGGTAACACCGGCCCTGCCTCCCATATAGATTATTGCCAGCTGCTCCTCACTGGTCTCCTTCTGAATCATCTCTCCCTCTTCACAGCTAATCTTCTGCCAGGCTCACTATGCTCACATTACCCCTCTCTTCAAGTCACTTTATTGGCTCCCTATCCATTCCTACATCCAGTTTAAACTTCTCCTACTGACCTATAAGTGTATTTACTCTGCAGCCCCTCACTACATGTCCTCTCTTATCTCTCCCTATATCCCTCCTCGGGAACTCTTCCCTTCTAGCTGTGCTCTTCTCTTCCACTGCCAACTCCAGACTTCAATCCTTCCAACTTGCTGCTTCTTATGCCTGGAACAAACTATCTGAGTCACTATTTCAGAATCCATCTCTGGCCTTTTCCAAATACAGCCTAAAACTTCACCTGTTTGAGGCTGCTTTTGGATCCTGATCCTCTTAATCTCCTGTTCACCACCTATGGGCATCTTTACCATTCTTCTAGATTTATCCTAGTCCTCAGCTGTTGTGTTGTCTATCTGTCTTGATTAGAATGCAAGCTCTGCTGACCAAGGATCGTCTTGCACATATCTGTGCAGCACTGTGTATGCCTTATAGTGCTTTAGAAATGATAAGTAGTAGTAGATTTGCATGCGCTGCCTCCATTGTAGCAAGTCTCTATCATGCATATTCCACTGTGGTTAAACTGAAAATCTGACACAGTTTATGCAAAAAAAAATGTTTTGCATTTTGTTTGTCCTACTCATGCAAAATTTTTAAAGCCAGCTGTATGTTTTTTCCTATTTTCTGTCTAAAGCATTCCTTCCCAAAAGAAATCCCATCTTAAGAAATTAGGCCAAACTCAAACATTATGAGCTGAGTCAAACTGCATACTTAAGGGCCTATTTATCTTTGTGTACAAAGATTCAGCTTGTCCAAGCCATGGTATTTTCAATAATACAGAACCCGATTTAGAGAGGGGGACGTCCGGGCGTCCCCGAGGAAGATGGGCCTGTTAGGACCCGATTTTGGACTCAGGAAAAAAGCGTTCCCACAGTGCACAGAATTAGGTCTGTGGACGGCCCAGCAAACCCCTGCCGCCTGCGGGGACGTCCTCCCCAGAGGTGCCCCGACTCCTATGGCTTAGGCTCCCTTCTTGTCCACCGCCTGACCCACGGCTGGCCAGCCGGACCCTGGATTGGGTGGCGGGGACCCCACCCGCACCCAGCCTCAGCTCCGAGGGAGGAACCCTGTGCCTGACTGCCGGATTAGTGCTGCTTATTCCACCTTCAAGGTGGATTTTATTTATTTATTTTATTTATTTGTATTTGTTACAGCCTTTCGTGAATCAAGGTGGTTTACATAGAACTGAACATTTACATTAAACATGCTTAGCAGTATTTTACATTAAACATGAAACAGTTTTATATGATAAAACGGGTAACTTCGGGTGAAAAGGGGAAGGGGGAAACTTTTTAGCAACTACTAATGTCCTCTGATAACTATTTATAAGGGCGTGGAATAAGCAGCACATCCCCTTTGACCCGGCAGGACATACAGGACTGTGACCTGATCCCGCCCCCTCCCACCCCCCACCAGCTCTCCCCATCCTACTGCTCAGGACGTGCAGGGAGAGGAGGAGGGGGAATAGGGTCCTGATGGCTTGTGGGGCTGCACGGGTCCTGCTGGGACGTGCAGTCCCACAACCCGCATCTCTTAATCGGGCCCAAAGAATGAATGCAAAAGTTGGATAGTGAAGAAGCAAGACAAGAAGAAGATCAATGTCTTTGAATTATAGTGCTGGCAAAGAATACTGTGTATACCATGAACTGCCCAAAGAAGAAATCAATCGGTACTGGAGGAGATCAAACCTAAATTTTCCTTGGGAGGTTCAAATGACAAGACATCAACTTTCATACTTTGGACATATCATGCAAAGAGAAAAGTCATCAGAGAAAGACATCATGCTTGGCAAGGCTGAAGAAGAAGACCAGCAATGCAGTGGATCAATACAACAGTGGCTATGGATGCTACTCTATCAACAATTAGCGGCTTTACTGAAGATCAAACGCAGTTTAGGACAACTATCCATAGGGTTGCCATGAGTCAGCATTGGTTCAATGGCACTTAACAGCAACAACTACTAAGCAATATCCCTAAAGACAGAGAAATGGAAAAAGCCTGAGTAAACTGGGCTCTGAACGAAAAGTAGGAAAGGAAGAGAGGGGAAAGAAGAAAGATAGAGTGAATAAAGGGAAGCATTCTCAATATTAAAATTGCATGATTGACTCTGAGCCCAAAGCTGGCTCTCATGCTCAAGAAGGAAGGCAAGAAACTAATTAATTCTAATAGGTGGGTAACAAAATAAGAAAAAAGAAGAGAAGAAGAAAAACTCCGCAGTTGTACAAGCAAGTCCATAAAGAGTGGAGTAAAACGTGGCCACACCAACTGATGTTATCAAAAGAACAATTTTATTCAAAAAACTATATAAAAGACCCAACTTGGCCAAGTTTCGGCTATGAGCCTGCATCAGGGTTTGTGTGAAACACATTCAATTACCAGCATATCATATTGATTAGAATGTCTTCTACTTAATTCTTCACAACTGAAGAAATAGATAAGTCACATCCTGATTGCTGAAAAACAGCTCAGAATCCACCTTGAGCGTTTACCAAGTGCTGGTAACAGCAAACCAAGTCAGGTCTTTTATACAGTTTTTTAAATAAAATTGTTTTTTTTTTTGACAACATCAGTTGGTGTGGCTGTGTTTTTCTTCACTCTTTGTAGACTTTTGCCACAAAATAACACTACATTTCACTTAGAAGGCCATAAGATCACTACAATTAGTCATAGCACTACTTGAAGAGTGCTGTGGTACTGCAATTCTTATAGCTACCTCAGGCATGTCTTCCCTCTTCCTTCCTGGTCTGTTTGAACCATGATGATCTGTGTCTACACAGCCCAGCCAAAGCCTCCAACATGATCCTGTCTACTTTCAACGGGATGTGAGCATCTACATGTAACACGAACCTTTTCTAAAATGGTCATTTACATGTGGATGTGATTTGCACATATATATTGGCTGATTATACACAGGTAAATGGCGCTTTGGGCTTCTACAATAACCCACACAATGTTTTAAATAAAAAAAATCATTTAACAGAATATGTCAGCTGCTGATGTGTATTAAATACCATAAGTGTCAAATTGCCCAACTGCGGCTTTGTAGAAAACTTCCATCTTTGGTTCCATCATCTGACATGATAAAGGACATGGAAGCACTGAAGGTGCATTGGACAGGATGACTCATGCAACTCTGTTTATTTCTTTATCATTAATTTTATACACTCCTTCCTGAGATCAGGGGCGGTGTACAATGAACAACATTATTACATAGAACAAATTACATAGAACAAATTTTAACATTCTAAAATTCTAACAGACAGAACTATGTACAAGGCAGGGTGTGTGCCTTTAGGAGCATTCTAACAGAACTATCTATGTACAAGGGGTAGCAGGTGGGACTATTTACATTTGGAGCAGAGGTGAGTGGCATTGTATGGATTAAATTTGGGGTGGTTCAAGGGACGAAACATTACTTCCATTAGGTTCTCCAAAATGTTGAGTGAACAGGAAGGTTTTTAATTCTTTTCTAAACGTTTTTGTATCTTTGCGCGTAGGAAGTCCAGGAGGCTATTCCATATCATAGGTGCAGCAAGAGAGAAGACTCGATTACTTGTAATTTGTTCTGATGTGTGATACGTGGGAGGGATTGCAAGGGTGTTTTGGGAGTGTACCCTTCTCGATCTAGTGTTACTGGATTGGGTGATAAATGTAGAGAGGTAGGATGGAACAATATTATTAGTAATCTTGAATGTTGTCATTATTGTTTTATATTTAATTCTGCTAATTATTGGTAACCAGTGTAGGGTGTATAATAGAGGTATTATATGGTCAGAGAGTTGGGCTTTACACATGATTCTTGCTGTTCTAAAGTATGTGGGATGCCATAAAAATTCATGTAATAAAGATGTTTCAGGACTACAGATTTAATTCAGGTTTAAAATATTTTAAATATCACAATGCTCTTAAACTGCTAATTGCAAAGAGCCCTTTTGACTGAAGAGACATTTTATTTCTATTTTGAATAATTATAATGAGCTTTTAAAAAATGAAACCAAGTTCTATTTTGATCACTTCATTAGCTAAAGAAAAGTGTGTAGGAGTGCTGGGCAGTAATATGCAAGTCGCATATCTCCTAAGCCAACCTGTTCAAGAATCTCTCCATCTTTTGGACAAGAAGAAGATTAATTAGAGACTCTGAATGAAAAATTGTAGACAAGAAATCCTCATCATAATCAGGGTTCATAGAGGACTGAGGAAGGGGTAGTGCTAAAAATACTACCAACAGTAGATACCTGAAAGCAGTTCCGAAAATTGAGCTCTTAGGGCTTTTGCTCAGCGTTTAGCTTAGAGGTATACTGTCAGTCAGGCCTTGATTAGGGCGGCCAAGTTTCCAGATTTGAGCTAGAAAGCCCCACTTTCTGCCACCCCACTCGGGAGTCCAGCCTTCTCACTTCCTTGCTTGAGAAAATGATGGCCATGAGGCTCTAACATGATTTGGTCACAGTCTGGGTTAATCTGGTGCTTATTTCTTGCTTAGGCAGCTTGCAGCTGAAGTAGTAAGCAGACATCAGCAGGGGTCCTGACAGAGTAGCTTTGGAAACACCAAGGGCCCGACATTCGAAGGGTATTTATGCAGTTTATAGCCCTGTAAACCGTGTAAATGCTACTCACGGTTAGTGCCACTGAAAATCCCCAATCTGTTCCCCTACACGCCCCTATGTTAACCGCTTAGCATCAGAGCGTGTCGTAGGCAGCGACAGAGGCTAACCGGAGAGCGGCAATATTGCACCAATACCAAGTTAACTTCTATGGCTAAAAGATAGGCTAGCTTTTGCAGCACCTATCTTTACCCATAGAAGCTAACTAGACAGCAGTGCGATATTGCCACTACCCAGTTAGCCTCTGCGGCTTCCAGGCTTGCGCGGTGACCCCAGATATTCAATGCTGGGGTCACATATGACCTTGGCACTGAATATCTGGGGTTAGAGGATGGCGGCAATGGCTAGGCTCTGTTCTCGCGCCTTGCTGTCCTAACTCATTATCGGGCCCCAAAGTCATAGTAAGGTAGGGCCCGATATTTGAAAAGGTTTGATAACCAGATATACCTCACTGAAAGGGATATTCAATAACACCTCTTAGAAAGTGCTGCTGAATATCCCCTCTAAGTGCCCCGGCACTGTCCAGAGAGCACTGGGGAGGTCTGTGGGCAGTACCAGCACTTATCCGGTTAGCTGCACTTCAGTCTCCTAACTGGATATATGGCCGAATAAAGTTAGATTGAAAAAAAAGCTGTCTTAACTTTATGTGGTTTGGTTATCCGGAGAGTAGCTGAATATTGCCACCGTTTGGATAGCTGCGCCGATCAGCGCTAAAAACAGATATTCAGCGCTACAGGATATTCAGATTCCAGCGCAGAATATACTGTTTCAGCTTTGCCTATGGCGACCAAGTGCTTTAAAAATGCTGACTGCCGTGGATTGAATATAGGACCTAGAGTAAACGACGGCAGATAAAGACCAGCATGGCTCATCCAGTCCGACCAGTAAGTTGCTTTTACTCTGGGTTGGAACTGCCACTCCATGCTTTTTGTCTTTTTTGAAGTGTAAAAGTCATTTAATTTTTGCATTGAGCAAGAATGCTTCTCTTGGGCACAATTTCTCCAAATGGGCTAGGTTTGCTGATACCATGACAGTAATGAACCTCATTACTAAGGCAGCGTAGTACTTGCATTGTGCCATAGAGAGCCTCCTTCTGGAGTTCATAAGATGTAATATGCATGGGTAATTTATCAAGGTGTGATTGGAAATTCCTCTTAATCAAGTCTGTGGCTCCCAATACGACGGGAAATATCTCTGTACCTTTCTGCCACATTTTCTTGGTCTCTGACTGCATTTCTTGGTATTCGAAAATCTTCTCCACTTGATTTAAAGAATAATTGCTTGGAACTGACACCCACCATTCTGGTGTCTTTCTCCTTTACCACTGTGTCTGGTTTCCTTGCATCCAGAAATGGGAGTATCCCAGGTGATCATAGCCTCTTGATTCTCCATAATTCTCTTAGGGTCATTGTCCCAGTATTTTTCCAGAACAGTGATGGTGTAGTGTTTACAGATGTAACCCCCTCTCTGTGTGATCCAGGCAGCTGCCCTACTAGTTGCTTGGCAAGCAAGGGGTGCACCAATCCAAGAGCCTTTTTGCAGTCTTTTAGTCTTGTGCTCATGGGATTTAATATCAGGGTTTTTTTATGAGGACCAGCAACCACTGGGAGGCCCTTGGCATTTGACACCCTCACACCTCTTCCCTTCTCAAATAAAAGAGTGCAGTTCAGAGTTTGTGTTCTAAACCAAAGGTTTACTTAAACATTAGGGTCACTGAACAATAACAACAACAATTGGCAAAGGCAATAAAAAATAACTGTTATCAGCAGTTAACTCCTTCTTCTTAGCCAAAAAATGGTTAAAGGAAATTACTCCTTTCTCCTCTCAGTTAGGTATGTTACCACACTCCCTTCAATTATTCTTTATTTTAAGCTGAACAGCTACTCCACTTTTAAGCACTCCTGAATCTTTGTTACTTAGTCTGGGAACCCTTCTCTCCTGTTTCTAGTACTCTTTTCCAGTGTACCTGAAGCTGGGGATGATGCAGACACAGGTCTCTGATACTGTGCTAGGCTCACTCCTGGATCTGATATCACTGGTGTATGATGAGTGCTTGGCTGCCTTTCTTCATGACAGCTGGTGTCTTCTCTAGATGCAGGCCACTGAAACTGCTCTGCAGAGCTTCTGGCTCTGATGAACTGGAAGGCTGAACTGGTACATTTTTTGGAATCTCTTTCCCTTACCATTGGAAGCTATGGCTTTCCCTATTTTTAACACAGGCAGAGCTACTCTCTTCTGAGACAGTAGAGTGTTGGCAAGTTTTGCACAGTTATCAACCATCTGCTTACTTTTACTCAATTTTCCTTTAAGGAAGGTTGCCTTAGCACATTTGTCAAGGCTCAAACGTCATCTTGATATTATCTGAGAAGCTTTTCACTATATGAAATTGTTCGGATAACTGTTGTCACTGGAACTGTAGGGCTTCAGGCCATCTATAAACAATCAGGCTCAGATTGAAGCATAGGCGACATAGGCAATTGTCTAGGGTGCCAAATTTGGAAGACACCAATATGTGGGCTAAGGAAGAACCCAATTCTGCTTGAATAATAATAATAATAATAATAATAAATAGGACCGTGCTTTTTTATGTTCAGTGGAGGAATCTTCTTTCACTGTTGCTTTCTGGTTCTGCCTGTTGGTGCCAATATCTTAAATGCAGCCCTGCAGACATAAGTGTGATGTTACCTATAGGTTGTTACCGTCTTTAGGATTAAGGCTAAAACTGTATCCAAAAAAGTTAATGCAAAACAAAAGTGGCAACAGGGAGTCTCCCTGAAATATCCCTTGCTGGATCTTCCTTGTCTTCCTCAGCAGGTCACTGTAACTTGAGAGAAAGTCATCCTGGGACTTCTGAGTTGGCACACATATACTGAAAGATCCTGCAGCATGCTGGCATCCCTGACCATTACATAGGTTTCCTTAATGACAGGAATCCCATTTAGGAGAAGGGGTGGGGCCTTTCTAGGGCCTATGTGTGCACCATTTCATAGAACCTGTGCTGACTTTTGCTCATTGTGGTGCCTCTTTGAAGAAAACAAGGCAGGCCCAGATGGTTGCTAGAAGTGAGGGTGGACTTGTGAAGCAAAGAAAGGGATGATGTAGGCCGGGACTCCTATAACAGCATAAGAAAATAAGATATGCCATACTGGGTCAAGTTCAAGGATCCATCAAGCCTAGTATCCTGTTTCCAACAGTGGCCAATCCAGGTCACAAGTTCCTAAAAGTTACACAGATTCCATGCTGTTGTCCAGTAGGTAAGCAGTGGATTTCCCCATCCTCTTTAATAATGGTTTAAGAACTTTTACTCTAGAAACCAGTCCAAACATCTTTTAAATCCAGCTACACTAACAGCTTTTACTACATCCTCTGGTAATGATTCCAGAGTTTGATTACACATTGAGTGAAAAACTATATACAAACAAAATCTATATGTGGGAAAAAAACAATCGAGGCAACTCGGAATCTTCCACATGTAAGTGCCGGCACTTGTGCATTCAGAATTTACATGTGTAAGTTTTGGAATTTATGAAGGTCATTTTAGAAGCTCTATTCATGACTTGGATGTCTGAAAATGGGTATTCAGTCGTGCAAATCACATTGACATCCCTGGAGCCATTTTAGAAAACCCAAAGATACACATGTAACCCAATCATGTTCAAATCGGCTATGGGCATGCCTGGGGACCTAGCAGAGGCGGGTCCATAAAAACAGAAATGCACACACATGATATCAGCCTTGCGCTGCACCTCTGCTATTGCCATCAGGGTTATCTATGGCTATACCTGCTATGGGGCATGAACAGGATTCATAAACAGGGGCGGCCCAAGAGGAGTGTAGGGCCATGTGTGGAGACTTGGTGTGGGCCTCACTTGCATAAATATTTGCATAATGTTAACATGCACTTACATTTAGTAAACATGCCTCTTAACCCTCATCCTACCAAGTGGGGGTCATATCGGACCCCATGCAGTAGTTTGCTAGCGCTATATAAACACCATAAGTTATCAACAGCCGCCATTTTGAGAATTTGTTCTCTCACCAGTGGTAAGTCCAAATCAAATATTCTTTTCTTATGTTAAACGTTATTTTGTCCACAGCAGCTATTTAGTCTCTGGGGTCCGAAAGGACCCCAAATTATTTGGATTTTAGTTTATAAGTGCTGTTTGTAATGAATGCATTAAAATATAAGTGAATGCGTGCATTCCTATGTCAGAATTTGTAAAGTTATCATGAACATTGTCTACCATTAGTTTCTAAAGTTCATAGTTTTTTAAGTTCATATGTAACATCAAAACCGGACACAATTTCATTACAAAGTCACATTTCGTTGATTGATTTATAATTATTCCTGATTAAAAGTGCTACAAGAAAAATGTCTGTAACTTAAATTTTGTGTTGTCAACATCAAAGACTATATTTTCCACATTAAGAAAGTGTTCAGTGATGCTAACTTTCATCAGCAATCAGAGAACTATATGGGGTCCATTCAGACCCCAGTTGGTAAGATTTGTATGTAAAATATGTTGGTAGGATGAGGGTTAATCAGTGTATGAATAAAGAAAGACTACCAGATTTCTACATCACTATACTCCAGTGCCAACGGCTAGGCACATTAAGAAGTACTACAAACACTGCCCATTTAGAACCCATAGCAAACCCGCCATACAGCACTACCAGGACTCATAAAGCATCATACCCTACCTATCAAAAGGCAACATTGCAAATATTAAACCAATACATCTCAGAGAATACCAATACATCTACATTACATTACATTACCATACATTACCAGTCCTAACCCCCCCATCAGCCCACTTGTAGTCTTAGCCCCCCCATAGCCCATTACCAGTCCTAACCCTCCCATAGCCCATTACCAGTCCTAACCCCCTCCCCCCCATCAGCCCAGCTAGATTAAAAAAAAAACACAAACTGGCTGCTGCTGCCACTTCCGCCATGGCAGCAGCAAAATCCACCATCCCGCAGGGGCCCCACTGCCCTGCAGAGTCCTCCATGCAGCCTCAGCTCCCTCAGCGTGGGCTTTTCAGAGCCGCGCGAAGGAAGAGTTTCCCTTTCTTGCAGCTCTGTTTATCCCGCCGCGGGGCTGATGGGAAATCCCATCAGCCCCACGGCGGGATTAACAGAGCCGCGAGAGGAGAAGCTCTCTCTTCGCGCGGCTCTGACAGCCGACGCTGAGACTGCATGGAGAACTCTGCAGGGCAGGGGGGCCCCGCGGGATGGTCGATTCTGTCGCTGCCACGGCGGCAGCGGCAGCAGCAGCCGGTTTGTGTTTTTTAAACCTAGCTGGGCTGATGCAAGATGTTTTTTGCACAGGGCCCCCTGAAACGCGGGGCCCTGTGCAAAAAACATTCTTGCTCAATGGACGGGCTGGCCCTGCTCTCCCAATATCCAGCCAATCGTAGATTTTTCTTCCCTCCCACACAAACTATTTTTCCCCTCTCCATTTCACTCTCAAAGCCCCATCCCATTCTAGTCCTCCCCCAACATCAGCTCCCTTCTAGTTCCAGTCCCACCCAGCATATACTCCCTTCTAGTCCCCGCATCAGCTCATTTCCAGTCCTAGCCCCCCATCAGCCCATTTCCATTCCTAACCCCCATCAGCCCATTTCCAATCCTATTTCAGCCCCTCCATCAGCCCATTTCCAGTCCAAGCTCCCCCCCCACAGCCCATTTCCATTCTAAGCCCCCCTATGAGCCTATATCCAATCCTGGCCCCTCCATGAGTCTATTTCAATCCAAGCCCCCCCCCCAACAGCCCATTTCCAATCCTAGCCCCACCAACAGCCCATGTCCAGTCCTATCCTAGCCCCTCCATCAGCCCATTTCCAGTCCTTTCCTAGCACCACCATCAGCCCATTTCCAGTCCTAGCTCCCCCATCCATTTCCAGTCCTATCCTAGCCCCTCCATCAGCTCATTTCCAATCCTAGCCCCCCATCAGCCCATTTCCAGTCCTTTCCTAACCCCACCATCAGCCAACTTCCAGTCCTAACTCCCCTCCACTCAGCAAATTTCCAGTCCAAGTCTCCCCCTCAGCCCATTTCCAGCCCTAGCTCCCCCCACTCAGCCCATTTCCAGTCCTAGCTCCCCCCACTCAGCCCATTTCCAATCCAAGCCCCCTTATGAGCATATTTCCAGTCCTAGCCCCTCCAGGAGTCCTTTTCAATCCAAATCCCCCCAACAGTCCATTTCCAATCCTAGCCCCCCCAACAGCCCATGTCCAGTCATATCCTAGCCCCTCCATCAGCCCATTTCCAGTCCTTTCCTAGACCCATCATCAGCCCATTTCCAGTCCTAGCTCCCCTCCACTCAGCCAATTTCCAGTCCAAGCCACCCACTCAGCCCATTTCCAGTCCTAGCTCCACCCCCACTCAGCCCATTTCCAATCCAAGCCCCCCGATGAGCCTATTTCCAGTCCTAGCCCCTCCATGAGTCCATTTCAATCCAAGCCCCCCCAACAGCCCATTTCTAATCCTAGCTCCCCTCCCACTCAGCCCATTTCTAGTCCAAGTCCCCCTCCCCATCAGCTATTTCTTCAAGCCCTTCTCAACTCAGCTCATTTCCAGTCCTAGCTCCCCACCCCCCCACTCAGCCCATTTCCAGTCCAGGCCCCCCTCTCCATCAGCAATTTCCAGTTCAAGCCCCCCTACACTCAGCCCATTTCCAGTCCTAGCTCCCTCTTCCAGCCCGTTTTCAGTTCAAGCCCTCCCCCTCTCCTCCCCTCCCCTCCCAAAGAGCCCCATGGCTATCTAAAATGCTTTAGAGGGAGCCAGAGAGGCCCCGGCTCTCCTCTAACAGCTGCCAAAGTGAAGCGCGTCTTTTTCCTTCACTTCGGCAGTTGTACTGAAGTTTAGAACGCTGCTGCTCTGAGGTCAAAGGGGACGTCCTGTTTCCCGATGCTCAGCACGGCAGCGTTCTAAACTTCAGTACAGCTGCCAAAGTGAAGAAAAAAGATGCGCTTCACTTCGGCAGCTGTTAGAGGTGAGCCAGGGCCTCTCCGGCTCTCTCTAAAGCCACCCTGCCTGCCATTCAGTGCAAGATGTTGATGGCGCAGGGCCCCCTGAAGAGTGGGGCCCTGTGCGAACAACATTCTCGCACAATGGATGGGCCGGCCCTGTTCATAAAGATGTTCATTTTAGCAATATGAGAACAGTACGAGGAAGAGGGCAATTCCTGTTCATCCGGTTGATACTTTTCACTCCTTCAAAGATATACAACTGCATATAAGGCATGCATTTCTCGAGACACCCATGCAGCAATACATCTGGGTTTGCAAAATGGCAGACTGGGACGTGCAGGGGGGCAAGATCCATGGTCATTTTCTTTGATAGGGCAGCATGCATGTCTATGTCTGCTATTCTGTGGATGCGCGTATGCAACATGTTCATGTTTTGAAAATGCAGAAACTTCTTACATGTATCCTACAGAAACTCGCTGCATCCCTGTTGTTTTTTTTTTATAACACAGTGGACACGTGCTTCTTTCAAGGTGGAGAAAGGCCAATTTTACAAGACTCTTACAAGTGACCACCTTCTTGGCTGCCCCTCCAGCTGTATACCAGACGTTATGACTTGGCCGTCCTGATTTGCAGTCAGACATTTATTTATTTTTATTTATTTATTTAACAACTCTTATATACCGCGCTATTTGTTATCAGTGCGGTTTACATACAACAAGGGTACACAGTCAGCAGCCTGTACTGTGCTTACATTGTAAGAGGAGTTTAAAACTTGGATCTTACATTGTAACAGGAGTTTGAACTTGGAGCAACAGGTAAACTATAAACATATGTACAAAATACAATTAGATTTGGTATGTATATACACGGATATATAAACTGTGCCTTCACATGTGTAAATTAGGATTTTGCAAATCTACATGTATAAATGCTACTAATTAAATACAGAGGCTAGAATCTTGGAATACCAGGTGCTTTAGATTTACTGTATGAAGAAAGGTCTGGCAATCTACTTCCAGTCATACCTTGCCATGAAAACCCAGGGGCTAGGTCACCAGGAGTCAGCATTGACTCAACTCAGTGGGCACTCACTTTCATCCATGCCAGGGAGCAGCTATAAATCCTGACGGGGAAATTCTTGAACACGCACCTGCATTCCCTTCTATGAATCGGAGAATATGTGTGTAGATTTTTGACTTGCCCAGGCTATGCCCAGACCACATCATCAGCATGCCCTCTTGCAGTTTCTACATATCGTGGACATCCATAACATCACCATTCTTTCTAAAATCACCATTTACATGTGGATGCTGTTTCCATGTGGAAATTGTGAATAAGACTTCTAAAATAACCCCCATGTGTCTTTATAAAATACTAGCACAAATCCTGCAGAAATCGCTCCCACATTGAAGGCACAGATATTTATGCCTGCTCAAGACCAGGAGTAAATGTTAGCATGTAAGGGACACACATACTGCACAAATACACTTGCCCTTGCACCATGCGTACATTTAAGCTTGACCTATTTTACAGGAGACCTTTTACACACGTACATCAGCGTTTTATGTGTGAAATAGGTGTAATCCCTACCGGTCAAGGAGTCCCTTGCAGTGGCTTGGCATGCTATTTGGCAGACTGGGGACACAACTTCCAAGACAAATATTATCCTTTAAGTCTGAACTCTAAGAGATAGTTAGGCTTCCTGAAGCAGGGCCAGTGTACACTGGGAGGCCTTTGCCAGCTTCACTCCATTTCCCTTTCTCTCAATAACAGAGTCCAATCCAGAATTTGTGTTCTGAACCAAAGGGTTTGCTTAAAGAAAATTGAGGGTCACTGACAGAAAAAGCAAAAATAGATATTGGCAAATGTTCAGTTTTGGTTTTAGTTGGTGGTGTTTTAACTGCAGTGAAAGCTTTTCCCTAATTTACTGTAGAATAGCTCTGGGTTCTAGCTAAATGCTTTATTTTGAGGTCTCTCATTTCTTTTTCTTTCTCTCTCTCTCCTGTGTGATACAAGTTACTATCTTTTCCGACTTATTTCACCCTTCATTGGCTGCTCTCTTGAATTACAACTTTAAACAGGATTTATTTTTTTTCTCTACCTGGCCTGTGCCTTCTCTAACCAGATTTTAGTGATGTCCTAACAGCCAACATTTCTGCAAAGCTGGGCGGTGGTCCTCCACTGAATTACTGGAGGTGGGGGGGGGGGAGGTGTTACGATATTGAGGGAACATTGGGATAGAGGAATTATTTTCTAATGCAAGAAGAGGAGGAATAAAATGAAGAGGAGAATTTCTATCCACGTGGCTTTGGATATAGGAATTATAGAGGCTGCACACATTCCCAGGTCTGTCTAGTTAAAAATAGACAGAAAATTCCAGCGTCTCTGCGCCTCAGAATTGATCCCTTGCTGTATCTCACAGAGTGCCTGTATTATGAAGCGTGTCCATATGCAATGGCAGAAGTCATTAAAGAATACTGATATTTTTGAAAGTTAAAGCAATCATTGATCATATAGGAAAGGTGAGTGCATTTATTAGATTCCCATGATGAAGGGCTAGAATGCAGGCACAAGATACTCAGTTCTGGCTGCAATATAAATGTCAAACCCCTTTATGCCATACATACATCAAGATTAGGCAAAAAAATAAGTTTTATTGAAGAGTCCAGCCTGAGAAGTCTATCGCAACCTTTCATTCCTATATGAAACCAAACAGCAAGATGTTAAATAGCCATTCTGAAGTCATCTTACTTTGAAAGATTGCTCCAAAAGAATGACAACTCCTCACTAAACTAATATTAAGAAGATGAATTAAGATTGCACCCACATACATATTATACTTTTTCCTATCTTCAAACAATGCTCAGACAGCATAGACAGGTTGAATTATGTGAAGGGAAACAAACTTTATAAAACTAGGGCATTGGAGGCTGCTTTATAGGTGGTTTACAATACCGTTAAGTATTTGCAGGCATTCTGAAAAGTAATAATCTAGGTTCATGCTCCTGCTGAATGAAGTCGGCTATTGATGTGGCATCTGTCCCTCTGGCAACCTGCTCCCTTCCCTTTCTTTGGCCCTGCTCTAGTGAAAATTCCTAGCAAGATGCATAGTGCCAGTGGGGATAATAGATAGGGTGAAGGCTGGATGGAGCAGGCCTCATAAGAGGTAGCATATCCCTTGCTGAGGACGATTCAGGCAGTGATGTGGGACACTAGTAGTCTCAGGACACTCAAAAACCTCATCATTTCCCTACTTCCTCAAAAGAAGATCAAGACCACACAGCCCCAAAACTTCTCAGACATCGCACTTTCAGCATAATAACTTAAGTTCCAACATACATTGATGATGTTGTCTCAGCTCCCACAGAAGACACGTGTTCCCGTAGTTGGAGGCTGACCTGGCAGCACTATGGAACAATGTCATCTTACACAGAGGTGATGTCCAACAAGGAAGAGAGGCACGTTTCACTGCTAGCTGCATTGTGGAAAGCCAAATGCCACTACACTTTCTCAAGGACAGCAAGAACATAAGAGGTGCTGGGCTGATATGAATTCTGTCCCCATTCTTAGCATCAACAATCTCACTTGGCTGTTGCTTATCCCAGACCCTGGATACTACAACCATGCTCAGTATGCCTGGTAATATGCCATTGAGTAACACATCCTAGCAGGACTGTACCAAGCTAGAAATGCGCCTTGTGCGATCATAAACCTGGTGCCACCCCAGGGCTGGTGCTAGGGTTACTAGCGACCCTGTGCAGCCTATAAATGGGTACCCACCTTCCCCATTAACAGATGACCTGTGGCTACACCCACAATGCTGTTTTTGATAACACTGCATTTTTAATGTTTCTTTTACTTTTTGCCATTTTATTTTTCTCATTTTTTTATTTTTTTTATTTTTCAGCATTTTGGTACCCCTCAAAAATCAGCACCCCTGCCATGCTTACCTTGCTTATTGTGTTGCACCAGTCCTGAGCTCCCTTCCCTGACCCCCCACTCAGCCATGCACAGGAACTTGCTCTTGTTAGGCTTCCTGGAAGCCCAGCGATGACATGTGTCCCTTTTGTACTTGCATCATGTGTAGTCTCACTGCTCACACAGCCCTTAGTACATCCCTGCATCCCAAACACCTGCAGGTTGTACCTGCATCACAGACGGGGGACAGGAAGGTAATTCCGGTACGGAAGCAATCAGCAGGGGGATACCGGCTGAGAAGCGTTCGGAGACGTACCGAAGGGTAATAAGTTGGCCGTTGGCCATAGCTATCACGGAATAGAGGTGGTCTCCCTACCAACGGAAGGAGAATACCCAAACCCCTAGATAAGCCTCTGAACCATTTGCAACTGAACGAGCCCCCGAGCAGAGCTCAATTTTTAAACGTCCGATAAGAGGGTTAAGTGCAGGCAGCCACCTGCCTGAGCCTAAAAAGGCTTAGAAGGAGAGTCCTGGCGCGGGCCCGGGGGCATCAACCCGGGGTGAGAGGCCCCTTGCCTGGGCGCGCCTGGAGGGTGGGCGGAGGTCTGATATTTCCTCTTCCTAGAGAGGCATTTACCGCCGCTGTGGGGCCGGGCTGGGAAGGTTAGCGAAGCACTGTGCGACCTGACGCAAGGCTTCGCTGTTGAAGAGGTGATCTCCGTCGCAGGGAGAATTACCCAGGTTGTGCTGTGCCCGTCTACACAACTCGGACGCCTGCAGCCATGCTGTACGGCGTGCTCTAATGGCCACAGCAGAAGCTCTGCTGACCGACTGGAAGGAGTCCAGCGAAGCACGAGAAAGGAACCCGGAGATATTCCTGCAGTGATAAAGGAGCAGGGAATATTCAAAGGCCTTGGTCGCCGATACGAAGAGGGATAACCGAGACAACCTCTCGGTGACCTCCCGCAGCGACAGACTCATATAAAATATATACGAGATAATTCTGGCCGTCAGCATAGACGTCTGGAAAGCTTGACGTCCTAGAGTATCTAGCGTCTTTGAGGCGCGGCCTGGGGGGCGAGAAGCATGCTTCTCCTTGCTTCCGGCCTTCCTCAGCGCCGATTCCACCACAATGGACCGATGTGGAAGCTGATGCTGCCGAAAACCCGGGGACGGAGGCACCCGGTATAGAGCCTGCATCGCAGTCGACGGTGCCGGAACCCTCAAAGGCGACTGCCAAGCCCCCCAGCAGGAGATCCTGCAGGGAGGGATGCAGAGGAAGCATCACGGCTGCCTGTTCCTCAGGGCCCGGGCTCGGGCCCGGGGTAGGGATGGCCAGCAAGTCCGCCATGTCAAGGAGGAAATCCTGAAAAGGTGGCTCTGCCGGAGGAGTTATGGCGGGGGAGGCTGCCAGGGCACACAGAGGCCGCTCGGCCCGACGCCCGCTAGGCATAGGAGGGGACCAACCGCCCCGGATCGGGGCAGTCCCCATGGCGTCGTCGGCTCCTGGGATTGATTCCAAACTAGGCATCGAAGGGGTCGATGGCACCGACAGCGCCGCAGGAATCGGCCTCGGCCCCGGCCCCGGCCCCGAACCCGGGGGTGGCGCTGCTCCCTGCGATCGAAGCGGTTCCGCGGCCGCCGGAGGGCAGGGGCCAGCGGTCTCTGCTCTGCGTCGCGGGAGGGGACAGGGACCGATCCCGAGACGTGTAGTGTCCAAGCTTTCAAGGCTGGATACTGACTCCAGGCTGGGCATCGAACCGAGCGAGGAGAGCAACTCCCTTCCAGAGGGCCCCGGCGGGGGCAACTGCGCCGGTGGTGGAAAACCCGGAGCGCGAATCGGAACCGCGTTGATCGGTGCCGCGAGCATCACGGGTCCCCGAGGGCGGAGCTCGGTGGAGAGGGGGTCATCCGACGCCGGCGTCGATGTCGATCGGCGGGCACTGCCCGAAGCCGGGCTCCCTCTCGCACCCGTTCGACCCGGAGAGAAACCCTCCCGGGGCATATGGCCCGTCCCCGAGGGGACCCTGGTCACCCGACGACGAGTCCCTGCGGGGGTGCAAAGCCCCTGCGCCGACGTCGGTGTACCGTTGCGGGGCAGCGCAGATCCAGATCGGATCAAAGCAGTCGAAGGCCCCGAGGCCCCTTCTCTAGGAAAAAACGGGGCCCTCGACGGCCGCATCGATGCCGGGGAGTCGTCCGAGCGCTGGCCGACACACCCAGAGGTCCCCGGGGAAGGTCAATGGCGGCCCCTCGTGCACGACGCCCCTGCCATCGCCGGCAGAGCGGCGCCGCTCGAACCCGGTACCACCCTTGCGCAGGGCTGGGAAAACGGTGACCCGGCACGGGTCGAAGCGAGCGGCCCCGAGGGGAGGGAGGCCCGATGACCATCCCCGGCGTGGGGCGGAACCACCGATGCCCGCGCGCTCGAAGCGGGTACTACCCCCGCGCATGACCTGCACGTAGGGCCGTCAGACCGTGTCGAGTCGATCGGCCCCCGAGGTAGGGAGGACAGCGGCCGGCGATCCTCGGTGGGGAGCAGGTCACTCGACGCCGATGGGTCGGCACCGCCCAAGGCGGATACCGGCCCCCTAGGAAGGCCATACCGGCGCGAGTCGGTCGGCCCCGGAGGTGCCGAGGACCTCAGCCGCCAATCCCCGGTGAGGAGCGGAACGCTCAACGCCGACGCCGAGGGGTCGGTACCGCCCGAAGCGGGCACCGCCCACGCGCATGGCAGGGATGGAGGAACGCCAGACTGCACCGAGTCGATCGGCCCCGGAGGCGCCGAGGACAGCAGCCGACGATCCTCGGTGAGGAGCGGAGCGCTCGACACCGACGCCGGGGGCTCAGTACCGCCCAAAGCGGCTACCACGCCAGAGCATGGCTTGGATGTAGGGATGTCAGACCCGGTCGAGCCAGTCGGCCCCGTAGGCGCCGAGGACACCGGCTGACGATCCCTGGCAAAGAGTGGAACACTCGACGCCGACGCCGATGCCGGGGAATCGGCACCGCTCGAGGCGGGTACCTCCCTCGGACATGGCTCGGGAATGTTCTGTGAGGAACGAACCTCAGGAACATCCTGAAACCCCGTAAATGCTTTGGAGCCCGAGGACTCCCGCCGGGGTATATCAGCCAAGGAGGACTTGAGGGGTTGGCCGGAGCCGTCGCCATGCCTCGCATGAGACTTGCCCCTCAAGACTCGGCTAGTCTTAACAGACTGTTGTGTGATTACCTGATCCTGGAGAGAAGAACAACCCGACGACCGCGCCCTGGGCGCGAAGACGTCGTCGAGGGATACCCGAAAGAAGGAGGGTCTTCTGCCGACACTGCAGCCCGGGGAATCCGGGAAAGAGGGGTCAGGCCCCACACAGGAGAGGCACCAGGCATTGGAGTCCACGTGGAAAATGGAGTCCCCGCCATGAGGCTGGGGGGAAGAAGGCTCCATGCCCCGGTCCTCAGCGCCCGGAGGGGGCGACGAAAATTAAAGGAAAATAAAGAAAAGGGGGGGGGGGGCACGGAGGTGCCACCGTCGGCGGGAAAGCCGCGACTACAGAAAAACGGAAAAAAATTTCTGCGGTGGCAGGAGGGACGTCCTGCCTGCTCCGCGGAAAACGAAAAACTGGGAAGAGGCAGTAAGAAGGGCGGGAAGCCACCGCGCAGGCACGGGGTATGCTCCCAAAGGCCTTCTGATTGGATGCTGGGGAGCATTCCCGTGCGGGCTCCGTCGGCGATGTCTCCCATGTGTGAAGACTCATTCCTGCTTGTTCCTGGAGATTTAATAGATAGACCATTGCCTTGCAACCAAGTGGCAATATGTGTAAAAAATTTTTATGAGAGAAACATCAGCTAAATTCTCAAGTACTTCAAATGGAACAAACAACAAAGTATTGTCTGCATAGATACGACATTGTATTATCTCTGAACCACTGATCTGCCACAAAGTAAGCAAAGTCATAGTCCTTTCAGGGTCAATATTGACTGGGCATTACTGGTCAGCACACCATATGCAAGCAAGGCTGCCAGTCCTACCATGGCTCTATCAGAGGACCCACTGGTCTACCACCATTCCAAGGCCAGGTTGACTCTGGCGATGACATACTCTCCCATCTCTGTGAGGTCTTTTAGTAGGGGTATCTCTGGCCTCCCAAATTGTTTCCCTAATGCTGGATAATTCAAGCAGAAAACGTGACGAATAAGTACCTTTAATGCACGGCAGTGACATGTGATCTGACTAAAAAATCATATGTCGATGAAGTTACCGGGTGTCTATGTAAGCAGAGATAAGAGGATGGGTAATTTCAGCTACATTAGTGGTATGAAAGGCAAAAAGTAGCGGCCATCCCCCCTCCTCCCAGGCGGCTCCTTCTGATAAGCTCTCCCCCCACAACTGCCTAGCTTGCCTCCCTTCTCTCTCTGAGAAATTCGAACCTTAAATATGGACAAACTCCAAGGAGCTACTCAATCCTACTCCTGGAAGGTGAGAAAGGGGAGGAAGAGGTGCCAGTCGTGAGCAGAAGGCTTAAGGAACACCGAGGGCTTAAGTGAAGAGGGAGGCTGGTGACATCAGAGGCCATGATGCCCTCGTTGACTGCGCAGCCCTTTTTCCCCTCCCCTCCACACATAGTCCACATGGGGAGGCTGTGATTTGGCTACAGATGCTTCCAGTGTGACTACTGGACCACCATCTGCCAACTGCATGGCACCAGGTTCCATGTGATGTTCACATACCCAATGTGCCATCACAGTTTTACATTCTTATTTATTTATTTTATTTATTTACATTTCTTCTATACCGCACTATTTGCGATCAGCGCGGTTTACATAAAACAAACAGTATCCGACAATAAACAAGAGTCTGGTCATTACAAAGAACAGGAGCAATCAACTTGGATAACAGGGGAAACTATCTACATGTGCGGAAATTTTAATAGATAACTATGTACATGTAAGATGGGGATATTGTGCTTTGATCATTCATGGAGGTTGGGGTTCAGTGGAGTCTGTGAGGTATTCAATAAAGAGGAGGGGTTTTAAGGCCTTCCTGAACTGGCTCAGGTTGGGGATGGCTCTGATGTTTGGTGGTAGGGAGTTCCAGAGGCTTGGGGCGCTTAGACTAAAGGCTCTGTTTGAGGTTGTTTTGGAGCATTTTGTCATGTCTCTCGGTATTGCTAGCATGTTGACTCTTTTCATGACAAACATTATTATTGCAGAGCTAGATGGATACCTTTAGTCAAAAAAAGCATATTTATGGGTTAGAAAGAAAAACGGAGCTGTTTTTCACTCATGAGAGTTTTAGAAACATAATACATATTAAACAGGGGCATTGATAACTCGGATTCTTCTGAGGCAATGGAGGGTTAAGTGAGCTGCCCAAGGCCACAAGTAGGAGTCAAACACTGGTCTCTTGGTTCCCAAGCTACTCCTCCACCCTTTTTATTTTTACTTGCTGCAAAATTTTCTTGCACCCTGTTTTATTTTAACGCCACAGATATTTATAAGATTTTCCTTTTCTCTATAAGCTTGTCTCAAAGTATAGTGAAATTGCCCATGGGCCCTTTATTTACTCTGGAGCTGTTCTGCACATTCAAGTCCCTTATAAAAACCCTCATTATGATAGAAAAAAAACCCTCTCCTTGAGCCCCATCGTAAATCAGAGAGGTGCAGTAATAGCATTGAGGGGGGGAGGGGGGTGCTAAGGCAATGCTAGTCAATGCTGCCAGATTTTTTTCCACTGACTTTTTTGAAACTAGAGAGTACCTAAAATATATATAAAAGTATTAAGGTTGTATATACTAATGTTGTAATTCTTTACTTTTTAAAGCCCATAGTATTTTTAAAAAATAGTTTCAATGATGTTTGCTTACAGTTCTGCAGTTTAACATACAGCAAGGGGCCAACCTTTTGTAGCCTCAGGTGGCAAGTGCCGTGCATTACCATGTGGAAGACCCAAGGATGATTCCTAGATTGGGTCTTCAAGATGGCTGGGACTGAGGGTGTTCAAGAGATAAAATTTACAGGGAGGGGAAGTTATGGTCATTGCTTAAGGGTGGCACCTGGAGGGTGATTTTATAAGACGTGCCTAGATTTACACGTTTTCACATACGCACTTCACCCCTATTTTTTAGAGTAAGGTATGTACATGCTTTACTATAAAAAATAGGGATGTAAGGAGTTGAAAATGCGCCTTAATTGAAGGCATGAGCACCTACAGAAGCCAGACAACCTGTGTAAATACACTCCTAGAAAATCTAGGCGCTAGCATTTACACAGGTTGTCTGGCTTCTGTAGGTGCTATATAGTATTATATAATTTCTGCATGTAACTTTGCTCTCCATCCATCCTCTGCCCAAACTTTATCCCTTTACACATTGATAGTGAAAGTACATGGGATCACCCCGATGTGCGTACTTTAAGAATGGCAATTTCATCAAATATGTGTGAAAATGCTTATTTATACCCATATATGACTAAAATCCATAGATTTACATGTATTGCAGGGTTCCTGCTGCAGTGTCCAAGCTAAAGATCTTCAGTGTACTGACCAGAGTGTGTATATTGCGGGCAAGAGAGATATCAAGAGGAAAAATCTCTCTGTAATTGTGAATGAAGGTTCATGGTGTTAGAAAGGAGCAAACCGAACTGCCTGATTAAAAAAAAGAGAACTCTGTAAGATTGTCTAACCTTGTCTCAGTTTGTATATTTATTTATTTTATGTACTTATTTAAAAGTACTTATATTCCACTTATTTCCTGTTAAGCAGATCACAATAAAATAAGCAAAATTACAAGAAATACAAGAATTACAAGAAATAAATAATATCACAACCTAAGAACACAAGATAATATGAAATCAATACTTCTAAAAACATACATAAAACCTGAATAAGTTGGTTCCTGCTCAATCCATACGTATGGGTAAGATAAAGTTGATGGTAATTAAAGATATAGATAAACTGCACCACCGATGAATATGCTTAACCAAATAGAGACATAGAAACATGACGGCAGAAAAAGACCATGCAGCCTAGACAGTCTGCCCTTCTGTACAAAGTACTACAATCCCTTTTTTCCAGTAGAGATCTTCTGTGTTTGTCCCATGTTTTCTTGAATTCAGATATTGTCCTTGCCACCACTACCTCCATAAAGAAATATTTCTGCATATTATTTCCGAGTCTATCCTCTTTCACCTTCATCTTATGCCCCTTTGTTGCAGAGCTTGCTTTCAATTGAAACAGGCTCTCCTCCTGTGCATTTATGCCACAGAGGTATTTAAATGTCTCTATCATATCTCCCCTCTCCTGCATTTCCTCCAAAGTATACATATTGAGATCTTTAAGATTGTCCCCATATGCCTTATCACGAAGCCCGCTGACAATTTTGGTAGCCATTCTCTGCACCGACTCCATCCTTTTATATACTTTTGAAGGTGTCTCCAAAATTGCACACAATATTCCAAATGAGGTCTCACCAAAAACGTATACAGAGGCACTATCACCTCCTTCTTCCTGCTGGCGATTCCTCTCCCTATGCACTCAAGCATTCTTCTGGATTTTGCCATTGCCACTTTAAGATCATCAGAAAAAATCATGCTCAGGTCCCGCTCTTTTTACGTGGACAGAAGTACTTCACTCCCTAATCTGTACCATTGCCTTGGATTTTTGCAGCCTGCATTTTTTAGCATTAAATCTCTCCTGCCAAATTCTTGACCATTCTCCAAGTTTCACTAGATCCCTTCTGAAGTGATCTACTCCTTCCTGGGTTTCTATTCTAGTGCAGATTTTGGTATCATCTGCAGAGGCAAACCTTACTCAAAAGCTCTTCCGCAATATCACTAACAAAAAATGTCAAAAAGAATCAGATCAAGGAAGATCCTCAGAGTGAGCTCCATTTACCTGTACCTTTTGTCGCCTCCCACTTGACCAATTTCTAATCCAGTCACACTTTTGGGTCCATCCCTAGGGTGCTCAATTTATTTATAATGTGACTAAAACAATATCCCATGTATTAAACCAGCCCTTAAATACAAAAATCTTTTTTTGACGGACACTTTATATATAACCACATGTGACTAAAATGATATGCCATATATGGGGTCTTATATAAAAAGTGTCCGACAAAATTTTTTTTCATGTTTACGGGCTGTTTTAATATATGGGATATTGTTTTAGTCACATGTGAGACTAGTTTCCCATAAACTGATACTGCTGGATAGATTATTTATACAATTTATTTATAAGTCACCTGTGTGGAACAGTGTCAATGGTTTTAGAGCGCTACCTTGTTCCAAATCTGTGGTCCCCCAGTCAACAAAATTAAATAGATTTGACTAAGAAGACCTGCATCTAGTAAAACCATGCTGCTTTAGATCCTGCAATCCATTGGACTCCAGAAACCTCACTCTCTTCTGTTTTAGCAGCGTTTCCATTAATATTACCACAGAGGTCAGACTAACCAGCCTGTAGTTCCCAACCTCATCCTTAGTTCCGTTTTAGTGTAAAGGGACCATATGTGCTCTTCTCTAGTCCTCTAGAATCACTCACAACTTTAAAGAAGCATTGAAAAAGTAAGACAGTGGAGCTACTAGAACTTCCCTAAGTTCCTTCAGTATTCTCAGATGTATCCCATCTGACCTCATTGCTCTCCTCCCACAAACACAGTCTTTTGAAAATTGTTCAAGATCTGCCTCATTTCCTATTTGTGGGTGTTTTCTGAGGTCTTGCTTCTGGCATTTCATCTGTGAACACAGAACAAAAATATTTGTTAAGCAATTCTGCTTTATCCTCATCAGCTTCTACATATTCCTTCATCCTTGAGTCTGACAATGCCACTTTTGGACTTCCTCCTCTCACTAACATATCTGAAAAATGTCTTGTCCCTCCATTTTACTTCATTTGCTATTTATTCTTCCATTTGTATCTTTGCTTTCCTGACTACTTTCCTAGCTTCTCTTAGCTTTTCCAAATATTGATACTTGTCTTCCTTTTTCTGTGATCTATTGTATTTTATGAAGGCAACCTTTTTCTTCACCTTTTCAGCTACTTCTTTTAAGAACCATAGTGGCCTCCTTTTCCTTTCCCATTTATTTACTTTCCTAACAGAAAGTTTTGTAGCCCTTAAATTATCCCCTTTCAGTTTGCCCACTGCTTTTCTACATCCCTCAGGTGTTCCCATCCTGCTAATAACTCCTTGAGGTATTATCCCATCTTAACAAAGTTAGTTTTCCTAAAGTCTAGGACCCTCACTTTTAAATTTACTTTATCAACCCCAGTTCTAATACTGAACCATACCATCTGGTGATCACTGGATGAGAGATGATCACCCACTATAACATCAGAAACACTCTCTCTGTTGGTATGCACCAGCTTACCAGTTGCCGGAATAGTTCTCCCTGTAGGGAATCCTGAATCTCCTTACTTCTAGATGATACTGCAGCAGGGATGTGCCAGTTAATATCCAGCATATTGAAATCACCTATAAGTAGCACGTCTCCTTTCATAGCAATACTGCGAATAGATGTTGTCAGCCTTTTATGAAACACATCACTACAGCACCATAAAACCATTATTAAATTACTCACTGAAAATGCACTGAATCCTACATTACATTTAGGAGGTAATTTTATAAGCCATTGCAGACCCCTTAGGTTCTGTTCCTCTTAGCAGCAGAGACCTCTAGTGGTCCAATGAAATTACTGCAAGGTGACCAGTAAGTGTTCTGGTAATTTTCCAGAACAGAGGAGGTTATTCTTACTCAGTGTCATCATCCCGAGTAGAAATTCCTCTGGAAGGCAAAATTTATATGAGGAGCTTGGAAAGCACAATAGAGAAGAAGTATGGATAGCCAGAATAAGGGTGGACATCACAATTATGGAAAGACCAGAAGTAACAAGAAAAGAGCTGGAAACCAGGTTAAGAAGATCCCGAATTTTGAAATACTGCAGCCCTGATAGAGTGCCCAACTTTTGGTTTAGATCTTTAACATTTCTCTACAGCAGTATAAGTTACAATGAAGGGCTCCCAAGCAAAATTTCACTGAGTGCCCACCATTGTCGTGGTAGTGGTGCCCCCCTCCCCCCATATAGGTCCCCCTTATGTGGCAAGGGTGGCAGTAGCAAACTTACTTCATTGTGTTTGCTGTGCTGCCTCCTCTCCTGTAAGTTCACCGCCGGCCCGGCAGTTGCTCCTCAGCACGCCAAAGTTTCATGCTGTGACTGTTATGGTAAGACTTCAGCCCGGCGAGAACAACTGCCAGGCCTGCAGTGAACTTACAGGAGTGGAGTCAGCGCAGCAAACTCATTGAAGTATGCTTGCTGCCGCTGCTGTCGCTGTGTGGGCCCCCTTTCTGCCTAGGCCCCTCCACATTGCAGGGGCTACTTGGGCGTAATTTATGCACTGTTTCTCCAACAAACCTAGCAAACTGCTAAAATCAACCGAACAGTCAATCAGAATCAAAAACCACAATGGTTAATAATAGAACGTCACTTCCCAAAGACAGACTCAAGAAACATTACCAAAAACTACTAACCAATAACTTGCCTGCCTAAAATCTACACACTGTCTACTGAGGTAGACTTAGATAGACCATGCATTCATATAGACTCTAATAATATCATGGCAATACCCCAGTTAGTTCTGAACAGAAACATCATAGGCAGCTATGAACTAACCAGAACCTTGGTATACCATGGACCTACAATAAGCATTAATAACATCCTATACTCTGATAAAAATTGCCTTGAAATGTACTTAGTAAGCCTTGAATTAATCAAGTGCTTCACGTTCACCATGAAAATGTGGCAAACTACTCTCCACCTGAATTATGAAGATGAATAGTTTGTTATTTCTAAAATCAAGATCCATTGAAGAATATTTCAGAAGATTACCTCTCATCACTTTTGCTTTTTCTAGCACTAACGTTACTGTGTACTCTTGTTAATACCTTGGGGTATGAATTTAGACTTACTTGTCTTTTCAAACCCTGCTCAAAGTGAATTGAAGTTCAGGTACACGAGGAAGGTCCCTGCCTCAGAGAGGACTTAAACATTCTATATTGGTACCTGAGGCAATGGAGTGAAGTGAATTGCCCAAGGTCAGAAGAAGCTTCAGTGGGAGAAATGGGGGTTGATCTATAGGTTCTCAGTCTGCTGCTTTAACCACTCCTCCCCTTCATAATCACACCTGTTATTTATAGAGTAGCTGAGACTCAGGGCTGGTGCAAGGACCGTAGGCGCCCTAGGCAGGGCCTCCATCCTGCTGCCCCCCCCCCCCCCCGCCATTCACCACCGCTGGCACCCTTCTCTGGGGCCGACGGTAGCAGCAATTTGAAACCATGATGTAGCACTTACCCTCTGTTTTTGGTGCTGTATCACGGTTCCCTTCTGTCAAATCTGCCACTTCAGCCCCCCCTCCACTGCAGACTTCCGGTTTATACAAAACCGGAAGTCCGGGGAGGGAACGGCATATTGGGCAGAATGAAACTGCGATACAGCCCTGGAGGCAGAGGATAGGTGCTGAGTCGCAGTTTCAGGGGCGAGGGGCACCACAGGTGATAATGGGCAGCAGCAGGCGCTGCCGGAGGGCCAGGACTCTAGGCAACTGCCTCATTTGCCTAATGGTAGCAGCAGAATGCTGAGATTTGCAAAACATTTGTGACGAAGAGTCTCTGTACTGAAATAATTCTCGCCCTACCCATTCTCTCCATATCCCCCTTCATCTGACATCTCTTCCCTATTCCCTTTCTTTCCCCTTGTCCCACCTATTCTCATAACCCCCTCTGACCCCAGCCCTCTCTTTCTCTCCTCCCTTAACCCAAGTCTTTTATCCCCCCCTCCAGACCTCAGCTCTCTGTCTTCGCCTTCTCAGCCTGACTCCAGCATTCCTACTGAGCTCCAGCACCATCCTACCTTTCAGCTTCTTACCTAGTATGCACACCCCAGCAGTAACTAACAGACACCTTTCCTCCCTCTAAGCATATTAAGCTATAGATACAGACAATCTGAAGTTTACAGCTCTTGTGATCTGCATTTGTCGGAGCAATCTCAGTAGTGAAGAGTGTCTCAGATGATAATGGGATGACACTTGGCCCATACTAATGTGAAAAGGGAACTTTCAATAGGAGTGGAGGAGTGGCCTAGTGGTTGGGGCAAGGTACTTCAGGCCGGAAGGTCGGGGGTTCAAATCCCACTAGAGGACAGCAACCTTGGGTTTCTAGTCCCACAGGTGCTCCTTGTGCGCTTGGGCAAGCCACTTAACCCTCCATAGCCCATGTTCCCTGTAAAATAGTTATCTCCAAGTTATAATGCCCTGTTCAATGTAATTTCAGTTTGTTCAATGTAAACCACACAGTATATAAGAGAATATAAATAAATAGGAAAAAACCCTAAGCAGCATTGAATGCATTTCTCTGGCTGGAAAGGGTAATACAAAGGAAGATGAGTAGGAAGGTGTATGTAAATTGCAAGGAGTAGATGAAAGTGCATTAATCCAGCACAAATCATTGATGGTTTGGCATTCAAAGCTGCTTACCTGGATCTACTTTTTGGGATCTGGCAGGAACTTGTGACCCTGACTGACCACTACTGGAGACAGGATTCTGGGCTTAAAGGACATTGATCTGGCTCAACATGGCTTATCTCATGTTCTTGTGCCTACGTAACTTAACTCTGCTTCAAATCTTCCTTCTTTTTGCCACCAGTAAAAGTATGAACAGCGTTCATCCCCCTGCGTGTACTTTTACCTGTGGAATGGGTGGGTAGTTTTCCAACAGCCCAGTTCTCCAGGTAAATAGATTTTGAAAACTGCCCATCCTATGCATGAGTTTCTATGTATCTAATTGATTAGCTTGATTGTAGCAGTCACTTAATGTTCCTCTTTGTTAATTGATTTATTCAGAGGTTCAGAGCCTCTCCAGTATTCCTGTGGCAAATATATTAAACAGAGACTTTGCAATGTAATTTACAAAGAAACCACACATAGTTACAGTGCCGGTATTATTAAATGGAAAGTAAATTCAGTAGTGAGCTGCATCAGCTGCATGTTGAACCTCAGGCTTGCCAATTGGTTAGCAAAACTGAACGGGTTCATTTAATTTGGAAGGGGATAGTTCACAGAAAACAAAACTGTGGACAAGGACAGATATCTCATTTCAAAAGTGAGATAATAGCCAACCTAACACCCACAACAGAAGAGATTGTCTTCCCATCTCTGAAAGATCGCAGTTTCATTTACCTTCTAAAATGTCTTTGAAAAGTAGTTTCACTTAATGAATTGGCTGATATATGCCACTGCCAATAGATGCAATTTTAATGAAGCCGTTTAATTTCCTGCAATTCTTTTTGCAAGACTCCACAGAACATGCAGCACTGAAGTGCGAGGCGCTCAGCATTATTTCTCATAGAGCCGTGTCTCTTCAACTTAGGTGCCAGAAGATGATCGGAGACCTCTAGGCTCAGATTTCAGATAACGCCAAAGGTGCCTACACGGACTTCAGATATGCACAGCTCTGAAGAATAAAGAACACCCAGAAGAATTACAGAGAGCAAGAAAACACAAATATTATCTCAGTGCTCCTGGTGATTTTAAATTCTTTCATGGCCTAATACAATCTACCAGATAACAATGTGTGTTTGCTCAGCCTTTTATTAGACCAACTGCAAAGAGCTTTAATGAGAAGAGCTCACAGAGAGCAAATGCGACTTCAAAACACTGTTAGAGCTTTCATAAGGATAAAACGAGCAAGTAATTACCACATAGTCTATTGGGAAATGCAAAAGATCAGCACAACAGCAGCAATCATGTCTCACATTGTTCTGTACAGCATGTATTTGTGTTTAAATTAAATTAAGCATATACAGTAGAGGATGGGCATGTTTCTGTAGGCAAAAAGCTTTTGTATTATGGCATGTACTGGCATACCGGCATATGCTAGCTCAAATCAAGCTGAGTGATTATTGTAAAATGTATTTGTCAAGTAATATTAACAATTGCACATTTGACTTTATCTAAAGACTAAGGGCCCGATTCAGGGACGCGGGTTGCATGGACGCAGGACGGGGAGAGCCAGCGGGAGGCGATAGGGGGCAGGTTCTGGATGAAGCGGGGGTGGGCCAGTCCTCCAGGGCGTGCAAGACTGATTCAGGTCACAGCCCTGTATGTCCTGCGGGGTCCTTGATGACGTCCTGCTTATACCACCTTGAAGATGGAATAAGTAGCACTGACCCAGCTATCGAGCCCAGGGATCATCCCAGGGCTGGGGCCCGGTGTGGAGGGGTCCACACTGTCCAATCCAGGCCCTGGCTGGCCAGCCATGGGTCGGGCAGTGGGGAAAAGTGGAGGCCTAGCTGCAGCAGCCAGGGGAGCCTGAGGAAAGACATCCCCACAGGGAGGTAGGGGCATGCCGGGCCGTCTGCGGGCCCAATTCTGGTTACTGTTCTCCCGGTCTAGAATTGGGTCCTAATGGACCCATCTTGCACGGGGCCATCCGGAGTGGCTCAGTGGTTGGGACAGGTTACCTCAGGCCAGAAGGCCAGGGGTTCAATTCCCACATGGGGACAAGCAACCTCAGGCCAGAGGGACTGGGGTCTCTAGTCCCATGGCCACTCCTTGTGGCCTTGGGCAAGCCACTTAACCCTCCATTACCTCAGGTACCCTTAGATTGTGAGCCCTTCAGGGACAAGAGAATAGAAAGTACCTGTTAGTATACATGTAAACCGCACTGATTCTAAAGAGCACAGCATAAAAAATAAATAAATAAAATAAATAAAGTGCCCCTTTGTGAAGTGGACTCTACAGGAGGTAGCTACAGCAGGTGTCACTAACCCATGGTAGCTCAATATTGCAGGTTAGTAACTCTCATAGTATATGAATAATGCAACTTTCAATAAACCTGGGCCACTAGGGTATGGTCTGATGCCCCAGAGGCATCTTAAAGGGGCCAGTGTTTAAGACATTTTGCACTGACCCCTCTTCCTCCATGTCAAGCTCCCCCACCCTCTTGGGAACTACCCGGGGTTTCCCTGGTGTCTAGTGACTGGAGCAGGAGCGATTCCCAGTTGGTTTTGTCCAGTTGGGCTCCTAGTGATAGTCTCAGCAATACTGCTAGGAGTCAAGCACCCAAATAAGGACTGAGCACCACTATGTGGCGGACTGACCCCTAGTGTTAATACTGTAAGATTTCCACTGGGACTAATCAGTACTATTTTGCATCTGGAGTTTGAAGGGGCAGGAGCAACTGGGGATCGCTCCAGTTGCTAGACGCCAGGGAAACCCTTGGTAGGTCCTGTGGGATCTTTGGCAAGTAGGGGACTTAACTGTGGGGAGGAAGAGGGGGCACATAAATTATTTTTAAACACTAGCCCTTTTTTAAGTTGGCACCCGGGAACTGCATTATTCAATTTGCATAATAATGAGATGCTCTGCATACATTGCATCTCATTGTTACGTAGAATGTGTTACGGTAAGCTAATGTGTAATGGTAAAATAACATACAATTTGTCTGTTTAATGAGCATTAAGAGGCAAATATTGTGCATTATTCCCTTAATACACATTAATAACTAGCTCCTAAATACATATTTGGCCATTCTGGAATTCTTAGCTCAGCCAGACTTGGTTCATGAAGGATCTCCTCCACAGCTACAGAATAGAAGGAAACCCCTGATGAAATGACCAGATGAGGGCGATAATCTTAAATAAAGACTTGTTCCTACACAAGGGTACAAATTTGTCAGGTTAAATTGTTTGATGACAAAGTTAGATTTGTGGTGAAATGCTAAACTAGTGTAGAGAGAGTCATACGTATCTAGAGAATACTTCAGGATAAATACAGATGCAGCTTCCGCTTGCCTCAGTTGCACTTTAAAAGCAGTGAGGCTGATATTCAAAGTGTTTAGGCTCCTGACTCTTTGAGAAGTGAAGGCACATTTTACAAATGATGTCCAAGTGCAATCTGGGATGTCCAAGCTAGAACATCTAAAAAAAAAAGCAGGCAAGTCCAGATTCAGGCACAGTTTCACAAACAGACATGGCTGATCTAGAAGTCTATGGGGTCATCTACATAGATAGCCCCGGAATAGTATTTACAACCAGGGACATCTAATAGCCTAATGATTAGAGAAGTGGGATAGGATCAGGGAAGCCAGGGCTCAAATCCCACTGTTGCTCCTTGTGATCTTGGCCAGGTCACTTAACTCTCTATCCTCTGGATGTTCTACAGCCAAAACTCGCACTTTCCCAAAGCCTGTTCATGCCTGCAGCAAGTCTAAACTTGCATGGAGTTGCTGACTTTTCTTAAATCAAGAAAAAATGTCCATTGTACATCCCCTGCCTACTTGGATGTCCCTGCACCGGAGAGGTGTTTAAAAGTCATTTGTAAAATGGCTCAGGGGACGTCTCTGTGGTTTGGACGCCCAAATCACAACTAAGGCTTTTAAAATAACCCTCCTTTGGCTCTAAATTGACTTCACAAAACTTGCACAATTGAAGCTAAAATGCACCTACTCAGAAGCAAACGTAAATGTATGGGTTTGTTCCCATGGTGCATATCAGCAGCTATATGTGCTTTTTTAGTATTAGCTCTATGAATTTCAGAAAAGACTCTGGATTTGCCAAGTCTTTTCTAAAATAACAGGTTTTTTTTAAATGCACAGCCTAAATGTTTGTTTTCCAACCTAGACAACCTATAACACTATTTCTTCGAGAAGGTGACCAAGATAAAACATAAGTTAGAGCTTAAATAGACTAATGGTGTCAAACGAGGGTTACTTACTTGCAATTTGGTTCAGGACCATCAAAAGGTTCTCGAGGATAAATTCTAAGCAATTAACCTTGATACTTTATTAAAAAATACCTGCAATGCATCCCACAGATAGCATTAATGATCCACATCCTTTTTCAACAGCAAGATTTATTAGACAAGGTCTAAGTTTACCTTTAACTCGGCTTGTTAATGCCTCCCTCATGCAATTTTTATCCAATATTCTAAATACTGGGCCCTTCATTTCTAAACAGCGAAGCTGCAGATGTGGACCTACAATATAACATCTGATGAATGAACCTTTGCAAAGTTTACTTACCAAGATAGCTCACAGTCCCGCTCCTTTCCCCAAGCACCAATTCGGCTATGAGAAATTGCAATATAAAGCTTTATTGCTCTGTTCCACTCATTGCTAGATCCCCAGGGAGATCCATGAGAAGCAGGTTTGGTCTTGTAGCAGTTGCTGTACTTTGGATGAGCTCTCTCTTATGGCTGTAAAGCAGCAAGAAAAAGGCTACGAGAAGTAAAAGCTGAGGGCTTCTTCTGTCTCCTTCTAAACATGTATGTTCTTGTTAGGCCTGTGGCTCCACAAGAGTCAAAATAATGAAAGTGTCAGAAAAATGAAAGTTTGCAAAGCATAGAGAGGATTTGATTGTTATGGCTATTTGATGTGATTTCTTTAGTTATTTATGTTCCCTGTAAAATAGTTATCTCCAAGTTATAATGCCCTGTTCAATGTAATTTCAGTTTGTTCAATGTAAACCGCACTGATGCAGAATAGCGCGCTATATAAGAGAATATAACTAAATAAATAAATAAATAAAATTATGTATGGTCTTATTGCTGTTTTATGAATTGTTTTATATGTAATAAATTTGTTTGTACCTTTATCTGTTTTTATCACCACTATTTATTTTGCTGTCATTTTTGTGTGGTGTATATACCTCTTTCTTGTGCTGTAATAAGCTGTGGAGTGCAACATGGTTTTTGAACCCTGCTACAACATTTTGCCCTCACTTGGTTTGCAGCTTGTCGTGCTGTGAGGGCTTGTATGCATCAGTGATGCTGAGGGCTAAGCTATCGGTAGTTTAACTACTGGCAGGGTCTCCCAAGATGGACAGGTCTCAGCTGAGGTGCCAGACCAAGACAAATCACCTATCTGGGCAGCAGCAGAATGGGACAGTGATGGCGGCAGAGGATCACATTTCTGTGTCAACAACAACAATACTAAACTTAAACTGTGCAGAAGAAAGGCCTGGCAATCTACTTCCATATCTTGCCATGAAAACCCAATGGATAGTCACAACAAAACAAAATGCACCATAGTAAGATGAGACCCCCTCAGGTCGGAAGGTACTCAACTGGTTACTGGGGAGGAGATGAAGACTTTTCAGAGTAAAGCCAGCATTTATGATGTGGTTGGATCAAAGCCCTCAGGATGTCCAACTGCTGATGTAGCTCTGCATGAAACAAGAGTCAGAAGCTGCAAATATGTCATATATTGGGACATGGAATGTACAAAGCATGAACCAAGGGAAGTTGGAGATAGTCAAGAATGAAATGGAACATGTACAACTCGATCTGTTGGGTGTCAGTGAACTGAAATGGACTGGCATTGGACATTTTGCATCAGATGATCACATGGTCTACTATGCTGGAAATGAAAGACAAAGAAGAAATGGTGTTGCATTTATAATTAGGAAGAAAAGCACAGTTACTTACCTGTAACAGGTGATCTCTGGGAACAGCAGGAATTAGTCTTCACATATAGGGTACGTCGGTACCGACGGAGCCTGCATGGGAATGCTGCCCAGCTTTCAATTAGAAAGCTTTTGGTAGCATCCCTCGCGCCTGCGCAGTGACTTCCCGCCTTCTCCACAGCCTCTCTTCAGTTGAGTTTCAGAGCTGAGACAAAGGCGAGGAGAGAAAAGGGAAAAAATAAAAAAGATGCAACTCCTAGGGGAGGTGGGAGGGTTGTGAAGACTAATTCCTGCTGTTCCCAGAGATCACCTGTTACAGGTAAGTAACTGTGCTATCTCCAGGAACAAGCAGGAATGAGTCTTCACATATGGGGACTCCCTAGCTGGAGATGCCAGGGGGAGATCCCATAAAAATGCAAGTGCCCGGGTCAGGGGTGCATTTTGTCTCCAGGAATCCCCGGCATCCAATGTGGGATGGAGGGTAGGAGTTGAAAATAAAGGAGCTGTGAGGAAAGAAACAGCATAGCCAAGGACTAGGTGTTCTACAGACTCCAGGAGTCCTTGGTGGAGAAGATGAGTAGCATTAAAAACACATTTAATGTACACTTAAAATATGCAGCTTGCCTACTGTATTGTAGGAAGTAGAAAGCATGATGGAGTCTACTGGATAAGCAGTGGCGGAATCTTCAAGGTGACCTCTCAGTAGTGAGGAGGAAGGTCGAGACTTGGAGGTAGTAGATGAGCCAGGTGTCAACTGGGTAGGAGTAGACGTCTGGTCTTCAATGGAAAGCTTTATGGGAAAGCTGAAAAGTCCTTTAGGCATCATAAACAGTGAGGACTAAAGGAAGAAGACTGATGGGTTGAAGAACTAGCCCAGTCCTGGCAGGAAAGGGGGAATGGAAAACCCCTAATCCTACGGAAAACAGTTGTGTACTCGAAGATAAAGATGTACACCGTTTTTCCTAGCTGGCGAGAGATAGGAAAAAATATTGAAGCTGGATGCTTCAAGGACATAAAGAAAAAATGGAAGATGTTAGCACCAAAGTGGTTGTTGGTGCTGAACAGGTCCTGAATCATAATTTGGTATGGGACGTAGGGCAACAATCTGTCTAAAACCTCTAAGAGGTAAATCATGTAGTGTAGACAGTAAGGGTGATAGTGAATAAGATTGAGCAACCCTTAAGAAGCCCCCCATCAAACACATACATATGGGGAGATATATATATATATGTGGCTGGAATAGATATGTATATATTCATATATATACATAGATATATAAATATACATATGTTCAGATTTGTATATTAGGATATGGGTGGTGAAATATATCAATATATATATATATATATATAGAGAGAGAGAGAGAGAGAGATGATATACCTAGATAGATGGAAATTTGTGGGGCATGGTTTAGCACCACCAGAGTAATGATATAAGTATGTAGACATATTTGGAGATGCTACATACAAGACAACAGATTGAGATACATGTCTACCACCCAGCCCCATAACTGTACATGGGGAATATAAAAGAAAAAGATTCTGCGTTCTAGAAGAGGGTGAGCCCACTTGGGATATGCATAGAGAATCTATTTTCGTGGGTTGAGGGATGCAGGAAAGCAATCCAGTGAGATAATCGTGATGTTCGCGTGAGAACAGATTAAGATATGAATCTGTAGGGAACAAGGCAGGGAGTTCTACAGAACACTGACATGGCAGATGCCTTGGATTTTCATGCAGAAGAACTGCTATCTCGTGTTAACACCCCAGGCTAGAGGGGGTGTGGAGAACCCTCACAGGGATAGGAAGGGTTGATAAGTTTCTCTCTAATAATAGAGGAACTTCAGAGACAAGGACAATGCTCTATAGCAAAGCCCTCATAGTAGAAAGCTTCTCTGAAGACTGCAGAGAGCATTGTGCAGGAGAGCTATTTATTTATTTATTTTATTTATTACATTTTCTTTTATACCGCGCTATTTAAGATCAGTGCGGTTTACAATAAACATTGAAACTACACATCTCAGTTTAGTGATTTGTGCTTACAATAAAGATAAACTGACTGAAAATCAGGTATGTTGCCATATCCTAGAAAAGGAGATGGTTAGAGTAATGTGAGAAAGCCTAACGAGTAGGAGGATCCAAGATAGTTTGGAATCACTACTGAGGCTAGACAAAAATTCTGAACAAGGGACTGGAACTTGGAAAAGTCCCAGTAATACAATTACTATAACTCCTGCAGGCAGAGCTGCTGACAGAAACAGCAGAGAGATTGTCTTGTGCTGAATAAAGAAAAACAGACAAGAAAAGAGAGGGGATATCTCTCCTCACTGTCTGGGGAACAACCAGAGAAGTAGTTCAGTATGGGAGCCCTCAAGTAGTTGGAGGGTGACGTACCCATGGGGTAAGTCAACTGAAGGAAAAATGTTCAGTTGGGAAAGAAACTATCAGGTGATAGTTGCAACTGCTCTTCTGGAGAGTAAGAAGAGGAGAAGTGTGTAGTACCTGAACAAAATAATTTTTTGACAGGTTAGTACACTGAAAAAGAAAAGCACAGTGAATAATCTTTGAATATGTAAGTTACAATTCCCGGCTCCTATGGTTGCTGGGAATGTTGAGACTGGCCAGAACTGGAGGACTTCAGACTAGGCTGAGGCATCTCTTGCTTAGGGACAGCCGAATGATGGGCAGGAGAGGAATGAAACTTTCTTTTCTTAGGAAAAGAAGGTTTGGTAGGACATTTCCTACTATTTGAAGAAGGAGGTGGCTTAGAATGGTTTCTAGTGGTAGAAGAGTCAGGGGAGCATTGAGCAACCTGACGTAAAGCCTCCTTATTAAAAAGACTTTCCCCTGTACAAGGAGAATGAGCTAGTATAGTTTGTGCCCATTTGCTCAAGTCTGAAGCCTCAAGCCAGGCTCTGCGACGTGCTGCAATGGCAATAGCAGAGGATCTGCTAATGGACTCAAAAGAATCTATAGAAGCACGAGACAGAAACCAGGATATATTCCGGCTGTGATTGATGAGCAAGGTATAATCAGTAGCCTTGGGCTCTGGTAAAAAAGGGGTCAAAAGAGACAATTTCTCTGTGACTTCCTGGAGTGTTAGACTCATGTGAAAAATATATGAGAGAACTCTGGAAGCCAGCATAGAATTTTGGAAGGCCTGACGGCCAAAAGCATCAAGTGTTCTTGAAGAACGACCTGGCGGAAAAGAAGAATGCTTCTTCTTGCTCTTAACCTTTCTCAGTGCTGATTCCACTACAAGGGAACGATGAGAAAGTTGAGGTTTTTGGAACCCTGGAGAGGGTGGCACACGGTACCTAACCTCAATGTCAGTAGAAACTTGAGGAAGTCGTAAGGGTGATTTCCATACCCTAAGAAGGAGATCCTGCAGAGCAGGATGTAAAGGAAACTGTATATGTTGCATTTGTGCCGGTGAGCCATGGGTAGGATCACAACCAGGGATAGAAACATTAAGAAAGGTTGGCATATCCAGGAGAAAAGTCTGAAAAGACTGATCTCCTATGGGAACTATTCCTGGTGAGGCTAAAGAAAGAGCCTGAGTATCAGAAGACGTACAAGGTACTGCACCAATGCCAGGTATCGGTTCTAAACTAGGCAGCAGTGCAAGAACAGGCATCAACCTCGCTACTGATAAGGGACTAGCAGGTGAAGTAGTCATCGGGAACTGCGGTAGTGGTACCGAGATCATTAGGGAGTTATGGTCTTCGGAACTACCTATTGGGAAACGACAGGAGTCGGTTCCGGGACGCGTCGGTACGCAGTCTTCGAGACTCGATATCGACTCAAGACTCGGCATCGAAGAGAGCGAGACTAGCGATGCATGTCTCGACAGTTCCGACGCCAGTGGTAGTATCGGCGATGCCGATACCACTAAGGCAGCCTGGGTGACATCGATCGATACCGACGGTACCGAGGATACCCGATGAGCACCCATCCACGATGCCGATGCTAGGGTATCGGAACCGAACGATGTCGGTACCGTCCTGGAGCATGGCTGAGATTGAGGGAAGTCAATGCGGTGCGTATCGATCGGTCCTGAAGGTACCGAGGATGCCCGATGACGATCCCTGGTGAAGAGTGGAGTAGTCGACACCGGTGCCGATGCCGGAGGCTCGGTACCGCCCGAAGCGGATACCACCCCCGCGCATGGCTCAGGTATGTTCTGTGAGGGGTGAGCCCCAGGAACATCCTGAAACCCCTTTAACGCTTTGGAGCCCGAAGACTCCCGCAGGGGTAATGCCAATGAATTCTTGAGGGTAAGGCCGGAACCGTCACCATGCTGAGCATGGGACATACCACTCAAGCATTGACTAGTCTTAACAGACTGTTTTTGGGTTACCTGATCCTGTGAAGTAGAGAAACCGGGTACCCTCACTGCCGAAGAAAAAACGGTATCGAGGGAAACTCTAAATACTGAAGGTTGTCTCACAAAATTATCTCCTGACAAGTCAGGGGAAAAAGGGTCAGGACCCACACAGTTGAGACACCAACTATGGGTGTCTAAAAAGAAACAGGTGTTTCCACAGCGGATGCACTTCTTAGGAAAAGAAGGCTCCATAATGAAAAAGGCCTAGTAGGCCTAAGAAGTTAAGGCAAAAAAACTGAAGAAACGTTTTACAGACTTTAGCCTAAAAACCACCGGCGGTACCGGTGGTAGCGGGAAAAACAGCCGCGACCACAAGAAAATAAAAAAATTAAAATAATTAAAAGGAAAAATTTCTGCGGTGACAGGAGGACGTCCTGCCGGCTCCGCGGAAAAACGAAAACTGAAGAGAGGCTGTGGAGAAGGCGGGAAGTCACTGCGCAGGCGCGAGGGATGCTACCAAAAGCTTTCTAATTGAAAGCTGGGCAGCATTCCCGTGCAGGCTCCGTCGGTACCGACGTACCCTATATGTGAAGACTCATTCCTGCTTGTTCCTGGAGATCATGCAAGAACCGTAATGAAATACAATGCAGTCAGTGAGCACTTAATTTCTATTTGCGAGAAATGCCTATCAATACAACTATAATTCATGTATATGCCCCAACAGCTGCAGAAGAGGATGAAATTAATGAGTTCTATGAACAAGTACAAGATGAAATTGACAGAACATGCAAACAGGATATCCTGATAATCATGGGTGACTGGAACGCAAACGTTGGGAACAAAGAAGGTGGCAAAATGATTGGAAAAGATGGACTTGGTAATAGAAATGAAGCTGGAGAAAGACTGATAGAATTCTGCAAGACCAATGATCTATTCATCTCAAACACCTTCTTCTAGCAACACAAGTGACGACTGTACATATGGACTGTACATATGGACTTGTACAATGGATTGTACAAAAATAAAATTGACTACATCTGTGGAAGTCAATGATGGAAAAGCTCTAAAGCATCAACAAAGATAAAACCTGACTGTGGTACAGATCACCAACTACTAGTATGCAAACTCAAGCTAAAGTTGAAAAAGAGCAAGCCACTCGTGAATGTAGCAAAATATAACATTGAGAATATACCAATGGAATTTTAAGACTGCCTGCAAAATTGATTTGCTGCTTTAGATACAAATGACAGCGCTCCAGAAGACTTATGGAATGACATCAAGAAGGCTATGTTGGAAGAAAGCGAGAAATCTCTACAAAAGGTGAAAAAGCAAAAACGGCCAAAATGGATAACGGAAGAAACTCTGAAAATTGCCCAGAAACGCAGAGAAGCAAAAGCCAAAGGAGAAAGAGAGGCAATCACAGAACTCAACAGATATTTCTAACATGCAGCAACACAAGACAAGAAAAAGTATTACAATAACACATGCAAGGAAATAGAAGCAGAAAGTATTAGAGGAAGAACAAGATCAGCTTTCCTAAAGCTACGAGAGTTAAAGAAAAAATTCTTTTGGCCAATGCATTGCAACTCATTATGTAGAATGTGTTACGGTAAGCTAACATGTGTAATGGTAAAATAACATACAATTTTTCTGTTTATTGAATGCTAAGAGGCAAATACTGTCCATTATTCCCTTAATACACATTAATAACTTCCTCTTAAATACATTTTTGGCCATTCTAAAATTCTTATCTCAGCTAGACTTGGTTCACTAAGGGTCTCCTTCACAAAATAGAAGGAAACCCTTGATGAAATGACCAGATGAGGGAACTAATCTTAAATAAAGACATTTTCCTACTCAAGGGTACAAATTTGTCAGGTTAAATTGTTTGATGAGAAGGTTAGATTCGTGGTGACATGCTAAATTAGTATAGAGAAAGCCTTAGGTATCTAGAGGATAAATATGGATGTACTGGGTGGGGTCAGACTGCCATATACTTTATATGGCAATCTGACCCTCCCAGGATGCATTGCGTGGGGCCAAGCTCCACCATTTTTCAAGATGGCAGTGAAGGGGTGGATGCGTGTGGGAGCTTCTGCTCCGTCGTAAAGGTACCAGGAGAGGGGTGGGGCATTCGGTTCCTGTGGCCACCATGGCTTTTTTAAATTGAATGGATGGGAGGATGAGGGCCACCAGAGTTTTTTTAATTGGTTAGGTGGGGGGAATCAAGGCTGCTGGGCTTTTGTAAATTGGGGGGGGGGGGGGAGGGGGAGGGAAATAGGGGCTTCTGGTCACCTCAGACCCAGAAGTAGAGATATTGGTACTTTGGCTGGTTACATAATCCTCTATGCGTTTCTCTGCATCTGGTACAGATAATATTAGCATGCCATTTTAATATGTGCTGCTCATTTGCCTATAATTTAAATACGCTTGACATTTCTGTGTGCGCTTGCTTCTCCTTTGCTTTTTACGTGCATATCAGTCTTTTTTCTGCATTTGGTGTGTCGGAACTTGAGTTTATAAGTTGCGTTACCTGCATGCAAAGGGCGCATTCGTCTTTCTGCATCGGCCTGGTAGAGCCTGAAATTGCAAGTGAGTTATGTGCTTGACAACAGATAGCAAATGCATAACTCACTTAAATGCATGTATTTTCAGCACGTCCACCGATAAAATTGTCCATTTAATTTACTAAATGGCTAAATTTTATGCATTAAAAAGGGACCGGCACTGGGGCTCAGCAAAAGCAGAGCAGGAAGTGTGAGGGCACTTTCTTGAATTAAGACTTGGAGGACACCATATTTATAGTGCTGAAGGTATTTCATAAGTAGCTCCATTAAAGCTGGAGCCATTTCTAATTAACATATCCACATGCAGCAGGAGGAGTCATTATACAAATATACATGTGGGAAAAATGGACGGAGGAACTCAAAGCAACCTCCACAAATCAATTCTGGCATTTCACAATGTGCATTTGTACACGTGTAAAGATTGGAATTTACACATGTATTCTAGCCATTTTGGAAATCTAGATGTGTAGATGCCGTTCACTGACTACAGAGGACACTTTCTTCAGCTTGTTTCAATTAGGAAGGAGAAAGGAACATTGAGGGATTAATGGAGATATCCTCCGTAATCCCTCTTGTAAAAAAGTGGCCAAAAGGAGCACTTTTGACATACCTTTTCGTGGCAGCGAGCGGGTTTAAAATCACACATGGACAAAGGCAATTTGACCAAATAGGTGAACTAGGTGGTTGCTTAGAGCGTTGACATTCCCATGGTGGCCTATTGCCACTGCTGCCACCCCTCTCTGGGATCTTCAATGGTAGCTACGGTATCTAGACCGTAAAACAGCACTTACCCAAACTCTCCAGGACTCTGTTGCCACTCTTACCCTCTACAACCTATGGAGTGGAGGAGTAGTCTAATGGTTAGATCACTGGCTTGGGAACCATAAGACCGGGGTTTAATTCCCACTAGCACATCTGGTGGCCTTGGGCAAGTCACTTAACCCTCCATTGCCTCAGAAAATTCCGTGGTCAATGTCCCTATTAAATGTACATTACCAAGTTTGTTACAATGTGAACTGCTTTGATTGCAATGATAAAGCAGTATAAAAGAACTGTAAAATAAACATGGCCTGCTGTTTCCACTCCCTCTGATGAAGACTTCCTGGAGAGGCGTGGCAGCAGGATTGCAGGCTCATCTCATATCCTTGCACTGCCAATGTTCATGGGCAATTTCAAAGTTATACTTGCATACCCTATATGAAATGGGTGATACACATGTAGATGTTTGTCTCTCCCAAGCCACACCCTGGAGCACCTCCTGGACACATATTCACAGATAGACGTGCCTGGACAAATCATGTACATAGTGACCTTTCCATAATCACGTTTTATATGTGGATGTGGCTTGCACATTTTTATGCTGCCACATCCACATTTAAATCACGAACAAGGCTTCTAAAATAGCTCCCTTAGTGGGCATTATTAAGCTGCTAAATGAATAAGTTATGCATTTAAAGTCAGACTACCTTAAAGCAGACAGGTATTGGTGCAGTCACCAATCAGATGCATATTCAGTGGTTAAACAGACGGCACTGCTGTAAAATGCCACAGCCAGTATTTAAGTCTATATGCCGGCTGCTCCTGCTGTAGACTGGGCCTAGAGTTTTCCTGGGGTCATTTTTAAAGGGAAATAAAGCATGCACTTGTGCTTTGAAAAAACAGTAAGGTTCACGTGGCCAAAAATACTCATAACCCTTTCATTATTTGGATATTTATAAAACTACTCCTGTACTTATCAATACTGAAGCGACTCTGAAATAGAAAACAAACCATTTTTGTTTTAAAACGGCAAATGTACGACACTACAGAACTAAACCCTCATTTTCTGGTTGCAAGAGATAATGGAATCGTTCAGTGTACACTGGCATGGCGAGAGCATCGCTATACACAACATTGCAAATTCTTCTAGCTTCAGCCCCACTGAATGTCTTTAGGCTCCCGCCAAGCTGTGTGGGAGTCCTGCTGCTGCCGGTAAGGGGAGGTGCTGCTATATCAGCACATCTAAAAGCACGCGATCGCAGCCCTTCCCCTACCGGCAGCAGTGCAACCGGAGGACTCCCACATAGCTTGGTGGGAATGCTGACGTGCACTCATTTGTTTATTATAAGTCATATAAGCAAATGGACTTGGAAAAGGCACGCAGGCATTTGCCAAAAAGCAACCTAACAAATGCACAAGCAGCTCATACAAACCAACAGAGAAGCACACTCAGTCCTGATGAATGCAATTTGCTGATTGCCATTAAATTAGGCGGAGAGCGTGAATAGGAAGGCTTGTTTCTTTAAAAAGCATTTGTGACAAGCATTTGTCCATTACACTTCACAACGCTGCGTTTTATTCTTCTGTGGTGTAAAGTTTCTGAGGAATAAATCTGCAGCATGACAGAGAGCTGTCTTAAAATGACTCCCTTGCCAAAAAAAGGCAGCTTAACAAGTCCTGTTGACAGATCTTTTCACCAGACACTTACCAAAATGCCCCAGACAGGTATATTTTTATAACACCATGTTTCCATGCCAGTTTAATGATACAACCTGGGATCACTTTCTTGTAGTCTAACGTTTGAAATCTTTGTGAGCAACAGACATGCATTTTGTGAATTTGAAATGCTAGTTATCCGTTCAGGGCAGGAAGGACTGAGGGTGTCTCTCATTTCATGAGTTCAGCAAATTGTAGCTCGTCCAGGAGCAGGCTTGAAATCTGTACAGAAATTGTGCTTTTTCGGAGTATTAGGGAACATCATTCTTCAAAACATATATCTGATAGAGGCGATGCTGTCTGATTCAAAGGCACATTGCCAAGCTATATCATCTACTGAAAAGCAGCTGCTCTGGGATCATAAGGATGGCTAAAACTGAGCTAAACTGCTTCATTATCATTATATATTCATACATCTTTCTAGAAAAAATGTGAATTTAGCATATGGGACAACAAAGAAATATTTAGCAATTTAGAATGCACTCTTAGATACATTGTACATTGGTTATGCTCATTCAGAGGCTGGCAGTGTGGCATAAATATTTATTTACCACTGACATAAAGATGTTACGGAGAGTTTGCCGAGACTCATCAAGCCCACTGACTATTACCCAATGTTGCTAATCCATGTTGGAACAAATGATACTGCCAGGTATACCTCGGAACGTATCAAAAGTGACTTCATGGCTCTGGGACAGAGGGTGAAGCAGTTAGGTGCACAGGTGGTGTTCTCTTCAATCCTCCCTGTTGAGGGTAAAGGCCAAGGCAGAGAGGCTCGCATCCTGGAGATGAATGCATGGCTGCGTGGATGGTGTCATCGAGATCGTTTTGCAGTTGTTAATGGCCTTGAATGTCATTGTCAGTATTTTAAAAATGATCCTACAGTGAACCGGGAGCCAGTGTAGAGCTTTTAGGATAGGAGTAATATGGTCTCTTCTGGATGCTCCGTATAGGGTTCTTGCTGCAGTGTTCATTGCAATCTGCAAAGGGTGAAGTGAGCTCTTTGGCAGACCATGCAGTATGGAGTTGGCATAGTCAAAATGAGGCATCACCACTGCCTGAAATACTGTTCGGAAGTCTTTTGGCTCTAGAAGCTGTCTCATGTGTCGCAGCATCCGGACTTTATGGTAAATCGATTTTACTAGGTTACTTATATGGACATTTAGGTCAAGGTGTTGGTCGAGGGTTACTCCAAGGTATCGTAACAAAGTCTTAGTGGTAAGCTCCGCACCACGTACCTTCAGTGATGGAGGCAGGATGAATGTCTGATCTCTACTGATGAAAAGAACATCTGTCTTTTTGAGGTTTATCATTAGCTTCTGAGATTGTAACCAGTCAGAGACCGCATCGAAACAGGAGGATAGCTGAGATAAGTCTGGATGTTCGGTGGATATTGGAGTAAACATGAGGACATCATCGGCATAGACTAAACAATTGATGTTGAAAGATCTAATGATGGTGCAAATAGGTTGCATATACACGTTGAAGAATAGGGCTGAAAGAGATGAACCCTGTGGGACACCCATGGTTTGAGGGAAAGGGGTGGACGTGGAGGAGCGAGAACGAACATGCTGCCATCTGTCCTTCAGATAGGAGGCGCACCAGGCGAGAGCATTTCCATGTATTCCCTTCTCAATTAGGCGTAGATGACATAGCAGAGAATAGAGGTGGTGAGACAGCAGTAAAGAGAGCTGATTGATCAATAGCATGAAGATTCCTAAAAAAGTTGGAAGAGACTGGGCAAGAGTGAGGTGGGGGGTGATGAAGAGTGAAACTTAGCTGATGGTGGTGATGGTCAAATAAGGAAAGAACTGAGTGCAGAAATTTGAGGGCAACCAGTTAGAGAAGAAGACAAAGTCAAGGCAGTGGCCTAGCTGGTGAGTAGGGGCAGTAGAGCATAGCTGGAGATTGAATAAGGTGGTAAGAGAAAATAGCTTTAAGGCATGAGGGTCAGAGAGGTAATCAACATGCATTCCTCCATTCTATTTGGTATTGTATATACGCTATGGCAGTCATTCTGTAATACGAAAAGCAGCAGTATACGTGCAGGCCAGACCTGTAGGCTGTGATCAGCTCCCCAAGCATATTCCGCAGCCTATGTGACCTGCACGTACATTGCAGTTGTGCGGTGAGCACTGTATGTGGGTGGGAAGGGTTGGAGAGGGGGTGCAGTGAGGAAGTGGCTAAGTGCTAGGACATGCACAGGGTATGCAGGAATGGCCTGTGTACATTTCCCGGTACTCCCTGGACGTCCAGCCTATTCCACCCCGACAGTGGAATAAGTGCTGGGTATGGCACAATATGCTGGCTGCAGCTCCCTGCCCCCAATGGCAATGGACGTCCGGAGCACCTGCTGCCACAAAACCGCCCATATGGACCCCCAGTGCCATTCGTACAGTGGGTCGCAGGGGCTGATGAGGGCCATGACATTCTGAGCCACCAGGTAGATGGCTCATTGCCATAGTGTTAAAATGCCACTGCTGACTCATCCCTTCAGTGATGTCCTGGCGTGGGAGCAGGCAGGCTCAGACTCATATTACTCCATTGAATCCGGGGTGCGCCAGGACATCTATCTCCCCGATCCTGCCATCATGGGTATGTTTAGACATCACGGCGGCAGTATCAGGTCTATCTTGGTCCCATCCAGCCTTTGTGTGTTCCTGCGGCCCAGACATCTGGGGTTTGGAATCGGCCCCCACATGTTTATGTTCTTGTACTGTTGATTTGTCTAGATTATAAACTGCTATGATGTGAAGCTCGAACGGTGGTATACCAAATCATTTAAAATAAATAAATAAACAAATAAATAAATAAATGTTAAAATCCCCAAAAATAAGTGAGGGGGAAGATGTATCCAGAAAGAGGGAAAACCATGAGTCAAAGTCAGTGGGAAAGGTAGAGGTGGAATGATCAGGGAATCAATAAATGACAGCAATCCGGAGAGATAGTGGAGTAAAGAGGCAGAGGGCATGGACTTCAAAGAAACGAAAGGCGTGAGACTGAGACAGAAGAAGGGGTTAAAATTAGCAGGAATGAAAGAATAGAAACCTAACACCACTGCCACGCCCAATGGAGCAAGTCATATGGGGGAATTGGTAGCCACCATGACAGAGCAGCAGCTGAAGTAGAGTCATCTGGGAAAAGCCAGATCTCAGTCAGAGCACGAAAATGCAGACTATTAGAGATAAAGAGGTCACAAATGAAGGCAAGTTTATTAGAGATTGAGTGTGCGTTCCACAAGGTGTATGAGAAAGAGAGAGAGGACAGGGAAAGGAAAGGGATAGGAATAAGACTGGAGAGGTTGCGTGTGGATCTGCCCTGGAAGTGTGGAAAAAGTCTAGGTGGGTCAGGAGTGGGATTGATATCCCCCGATGACAGAAAGAGAAGGAGCAGGAGAGTGCAGGGTAGAGAGGAGGGAGCACGATAGAAATAAGAGTGAGGGTCTTTCAGAGAAAGGGGGGATGGCTGAATGAGAAGAAGAAAATGGTAAAGCTGAAGAGCACAAGACAGAATAGAAGACAAGACGGCAGGAGAGGTGAGGATGTAAAAGGGCAGTGGTAAGGAGTGGGGGCTTGAGATCATTTGAATGAGGGGAGAAGATTAAGGAGTGTCAATAATAGGAAAAGAAAGTAATGTGGAGCCCTCAGAATGAGATGGGGGGGGGGGGAGGGAAGGAGTAGAAGTTGAAGGAGATATATAATGTATAGGCTAACCCCTAGCCAGTCTGAGTTTTAGGATATCCACTTTGGACATGCATTTGATAGATATGCATGCACTGCGCTCCACTGTATGCACCTCTGTCTCATGCTCATTTATTGCAGATATCCTGAAAGTCAGATTGGCTAGGGGGTAGACGTCTCTCTCCATACAAAGATTTGACTTGTTCAAGCCATGGTATTTTCAATCACGTCATATGGATATGAAAGTTGTACAGTGAAAAAGATAGCTAGGAAGAAAATTAATGCCTTTGAATTATGATGCTGGCGACGAATATTGTGTATTCAATGGACTACCTGAAGAACAAACCAGTCAGTATTAGAGGAGATCAAACCTAAAAACTTTCTTTGAAAGCTCAGATGACAAGACTTTGACTTTCATACTTTGGACACATCATGTGAAGAGAGAGATCATTAGAAACAGACATGGCAAGGTAGAAGGTCAACACAAAAGATGAAGGCCAGCAATGAGATGGATCGATACAATAACAGCAGCTATGGATGCCACTCTGTCAGGGCCGGCCCGTCCATTGAGCAAGAATGTTGCTTGCACAGGGCCCCGTGTAAACAACATTCTTAATTAAAAGCACAGGTAAATTAAAAAACAAAACTGGCTGCTGCTGCTGCCACTGCCGCCATGGCAGCGGCATAATCAAGTGTCCTGCGGCCACCCCCCCCCCGCCTGCCCAGCAGAGCCCCCTGAATTACTCCCCTCGGCGCCGGCTTTCAGAGCCACGAAGGGAGAGTTTCTCTCTCACGGCTCTGTTAAGCCTGCCGGGGCTGATGGGAAACAGGAAATGCTTCCCTTTCCACACGCAGGACCCAAAAGGCAGGCCGAGCTCCGGAGTCTCAATGCGTGGATGAGAAAATGGTGCAGAGATGAGGGTTTTGGATTTGTTAGGAACTGGGGAACATTCTGGGGAAAGGAGGGGCTCTTCCGAAGGGATGGGCTTCACCGTAACCAGGATGGAACCAGGCTGCTGGCATTAACCTTTAAAAAGGAGATAGAGTAGCTTTTAAACTAGATAATAGGGGAAAGCCAACAGTCGCCCAAGAGCGGATGGTTCGGAAGAATGTATCCTTGAAGGATACTACCAAAAGCAGAGAGGTTCCAAAAAAGAGTAAAGTAGCCCAAATGCCCTCGAGTACGGAACAGACAGAGCTTAAAGATCCCAAATTACCCATGTCTACCAATAGCCAAATTAATATGAATAAAATACAGTCTCTAAAATGCTTGTATGCAAATGCTAGAAGTCTAAAAAATAAGATGGGAGAGTTAGAATATATAGTACTAAATGAGAGGTTAGATATGATTGGAATATCAGAGACATGGTGGAAGGAGGACAACCAGTGGGACACTGTGATACCTGGGTACAAACTATATCGTAATGATAGAACTGATCATATTGGTGGAGGGGTTGCGCTCTATGTTAGAGAGGGCATTGAGTCAGAAAGGATTAAAGTTTTGCAGGAAACAAAATTTGCTGTAGAATCTCTATGGATTGAAATTCCATGTAAAAAGGGGAAGGCAATGGCAGTGGGGGTGTACTATCGACCGCCTGGCCAGAATGAACAAATGGATGATGAAATGCTCAAAGAAATCAAGGAAGCTAACAAATGTTACAGCGCAGTAATAATAATGGGTGATTTCAATTACCCCAGTATCGACTGGGTCAGTGTCACGGCAGGACATGCTAGGGAGATAAAGTTCCTAGATGAAATAAATGACTGCTTCTTGGAGCAGCTGGTTCATGAACCAACCAGAAGGGAAGCCATATTAGACCTAGTCCTTAGTGGAACACACATTTCAATCTGCTGCCAAATATTGAAGCTGCCAAATACAGCAGCCCAGGTTGTGTTCGTCTTTGACACTCATCTATAGAATTGTTTTGTAGTGCGGACACATTCACCTTTATGATCTACAGCGGCAGTTTCGAAAGGGACTTGCACAGGTTCACAGGCATTTGTTTACCCACGAAAAAATCCCTTTAACATTGCTTCATGCTCTCTCTCTGGGGAAAAGAGGATGAACTAGGACTCAGAAAAATAAGAATGCAAATTTCATTTTGAAATATCGATGCTAGCTTTTCAGAGCTTTAAGCAGCACACTTTGCAAAACGTGCATTTTGAAAACTCCTCAATGGTATTGGCTGCTGGGGATTTTCAATAGGAAATTACCAGGGGAGTTTCCTTTTGAATATTGGCTTAAAGCTGCCAACAGCCACTGAACAGTGCTCTCTAAATAAAAAAAATCATAAGAAATCGGGATGCATTTTAATTGCTTTGGTCAATACCACATACTGTATTTCAAAGCTAGCTGATACACTCTGCAGACAACAGAGAACTAGGGCCCGCCTCATTTAACTTTACCAAACCAGTGTGTGAGGCAGCGGCGTTAGCTGTAACGAGGGGCTCCAGGCAAACCTTTGCTGAGAGCCCACCATTGTCATGGTAGCAATGGACCCCCCTATGTGCAGCAATCGTACTTTAATTTGCTTGCCATGACGCCACTTCTCCAGAGCCGATGGCTTTTACCTTCTATGTCAGAGTGTCGTGGTGCGGCTGTCATTGTGAGACTTCGGCCCGAGTGGTGACAGCCACCAGGCCTGAAGTGGAGGCAGCATGGCAAACAAGTTAAAGTACATTTGCCATGCATAGAAGGAGATTGTTTGGGCGGAATTTACACTACTGGTGTGAGGTCATTACGGAAGTAATTTTATAAAGTTGTTTCCACAGGTAAGCCTCTGTTTAAAGACTTTTATAAAGTGATCCTAATGTGTACAGTTGTGGTCAACGTTATTGGCACCCTTGCATTTTAGGTATGTTGTTACAGTATCTTGAGAATTGGAAATATTCCAACTGTATGTCATCATAGTATTTTAATAGTATGTTCAAAGGTATACAACAAAAAAAGATGTCTGTGCAAATTAGACGTAGTAATTTCTGAGAAAAAAAACAAAATATGACCTGGATAGGATTAATGACACCTTGCACTATTATTTGGTTGCACAACATTTCATAGTGATGACAGCTTCCAAATGTTTCTTGTAGCCATCTATAAGTTTCATACATTTGTATGCTGGTAGTTTCTCTCACTCTTCAACTGTGATTTATTCCAGTTCACAAATGTTTCCAAGATTCTTTTTACCAATGGCAGATTTCAGCTCCTTCCAAAGGTTCTCGATTGGATGAAAATCTGGATTCATTGCTGGCCAGTTTAAAACATTCCATTTTTTCATTTTTAACTATTCTTTTGCACTTTTGGATGTATGTTTTGGGTCATTGTCCTGCTGGAGATCCCATGACCTTCAACCCAGAACTTGCTTTCTGACACTAGGTAGCACATTTCACTCCAAAATGCCTTGGTAGTCCTCTGACTTCAAGATTCCTTTAACAGGTTCCAGGCCTCCAGTTTCTGAGACATCAAAACAGCCCCACAACATTATGGAACCTCCACCTTATTTAACTGTAGGAAGGGTTTTTTTCCCTTATAAGCTTCATTTCTTCACCTGTAAATGTATCGCTGGTTTGCATTGCCAAAGAGCTCAAGTTTGTTTTCATCTGTCCACAGTACATTATCCCAGGATTGTGGTTTCTGAAGGTGGGCTTGACAAAGATCAGATATGCCTTTTTTTGTCTGTCTTTGAGCAGTGGGGTCTTCACCCATGAAGTCCTTCTTTTTTTAGTGCACACTATAACCACCACTCCACATCAGCCTTAAGATCTTTGTATGTTGTACATAGTGTTTTTCCAACAGTTCACACTAACCTTGGAAGAATTTTTAAGTGCCTTTTGAGTCAATGCCAACTCCTGGTGACCCAGCAGCACCTGGGTTTTCTTGGCAGTGTGATCGGAAGTAGATTGCCAGGCATTTCTTCCAAGGCAACGGAGGGTTAGGTGACTTGCCTAAGGCCACAAGGAGTGCTAGTGGGAATTGAACACTGGTCTCTTAGTTACCAAGCCAGTGCTCTACCCACTAGACTACTCCTTCACTCCTGAATGTTAGTAACCAGTCATAAATTCAAACACTTATTTGAAACAAGTATTTGGTTCTCTTATCAGTACTGGCTCTGTGTCAGGCACTGCTGATAACAATGCCAACAGAACTGAATGGCAATCAAATGGCAGCCAAGTGGCAACCAAATAGCAGCAGGGCTTCCAAACCTGTAGAAAGAGACTTCCAGGGCAGGTCCTGGACTGGCCTTGCAGGATTCAATGATTTGCAAACTGTAGACACAGGAACCCCAAGAATTTGGAGATGGCCTTGCACCCCTTTGAAGTTTGATGATAATGGATTTTCTGATAGTCTCGGGCAGCTCTCTTTTCTTCTCCATTGTGAAATTGGAACAGGAAGTGAATGTGGCCCTTTTAAATATTAGAGTCATCACTCTTTGGTTGATTCAAGTCATGTGAATACTGACAATTGATCACGGGTACATCTAATTTTACTGCAATGGGAATCTAGTTCTTCTGTTCAAAATGATTTGAATTGTTTATAAGGGTACCAATAATCATGGCCTGGTAATATCCCAGTTTTTATACTATTTCCTACTAAATCTTTTTTGAATTGGTCTTGTTTTATTTGATTCTTTTATGTTTCAAATCTGTGTGCATATATAGTCCAAAGCCATTTCACTGGCCACTGTTTATTTAGGAGATATTGGACTTTAAGGGATTGAACTGCAAGGGTGCCAATAACACTGGTCACAATTGCAAAAGTATGTCAGTGACAAGAAAACATGCACTTTTACATGACATGTCCGCATGTTTGGGAGAGTAATTTAGGTGGAGCATGAGCAGAGTCAGGACGTTTGTATGTATTTTATAAAATATGCATATACACGCATACATTTGCAGCTAATTCCCAAGCAAGCATATGTGGATGCATGTGAGCTGCAACTGTTGCAACTTTGGTGAGAACATTTTTAAGCAGGCACATAGCTGTCTATGCTGTCTATAAAATAGTCCCAAAATTGGTGCTTACTTTAACTTCCTACTTAGGCAACCTGTTGTGAATTTACCTTGTACGAGGTTATGAGTAAACTATCTTCAGTTATTTTACAATACCTTTGATTGTAAATTGACCTGCATTTGATGGAAGCGTCAATTGGACACTTTTCTAATAAATTTCTGTAGGTAAAGCAGGGATTCATGCACAGAAATAAGCTTTTATAAAATTGCCTGTCCAATATGCTGGCAAGCTTATGTATACGTTTATCTGGACTGAATGAAGGCATTCCTGCGGGAAGGCTAACATCCATGTGCAGACTCAAAAATACATGCGTGCACATACAAATTAACTCAGAACATTTGTGTGTGTTCAAGAGCAGGTATACATGTCAGTGCATAAATTCCCAGGGATAATTTTTAAATCAGAAATATATGCATAGGGAAAGCATATGCGTGCTACCTAGATATATGCACAGTAATAAAAATTACACCTCCAATAGATAGTGTAATCAAATCCTCCAATCAGAATAGCAGGCATTGCTTTCCATGTGAGATGCACATGCTCTTTTGGGTAACTGCTACTTGCATGGGTAATTTTATAAAGTATTTTCTGCATGTATATGCCACTATACAAGGGTAAAATGCAGGGACAGAGACAGCTTAACCTATAGATGTCCCCTAGTAGGCTGCTGATGTAAACAAAGGCTCAGGGGTCTGCAGGTCAGCAGTATAGGAATAGCTGCCAGCTCACGAGCCCCTGTGCCTTTAAGAGAGGGCATTCTGCTGTTAAAACTTGTGTACATCAATTAAGGCAGGGGTGTGCATCAATAGCAACTGAAGTCTGCAGCATCAGAGGGAAACAAAGATTGAGTGGCCAGAATGGGGAGGGGAGGGGAGAGGATCCTCTTGCCTGGACTAAGTTTTGGTTGCAATCTGCCCCTGGAAATACCTCTTATAAAATTACCCCATGCATACTTTTATGTGAGCCAGGCATGGGCGCATTTGGGGGAAGAGTTTGGTTGGAGCATGTGCAGAGTCACAAAGTAACCTTCTGGAGAAAACTGTATGAGGAACCTTTAGAGCACATTCAAGAAGCAGAATGGTTACCCTGCATACAGGAACATTTAGAAAAAGCAAACATTAAACCTATGGGAATGGTCTGCAGTAACAACGAAAGAGCTGGAAAGCAGGTTAAAACGAGCCCCAAACTGGAAGAGCCCTGGAGTAAACAAATTTTGGCTTAAACAGTTAACATCACTCCACCAAGACCTGGTGAACTACAAAAATCAATTGTTCAAGCACCCAGACTTAAAACTACAGTGGCTTGCTACAGGAAGAACATTTCTCCTTCCAAAGGGGGACTCAAGTAATATTCCCAATAATTATAGACCAATAACTTGTTTACCTACAGTCTATAAGCTGTTCACTGCAATAGATGCAGACAGAATATATGATCATATCGAGTTCAATAACATCATGGCAATAAAGCAAAAGGGCAATAAGAGGGGAGCATATGGAACCAAGGACCAGTTAATATTGAATAAAGCCATCATGGTCAGTGCTAAGAAAAGAAGAAATCTCAGTATAGCATGGACTGATTATAACAAAGCTTTTGACAGCATCCCACACTCTTGGATAATAAATTGCTTTGAAATGTATAAAATAAATCCTGGTTTGATAGAGTACATTAAATTCACCATGACAATGTGACAGACCACACTCTTTTTGAGATATGAAGATGGTCAGTACATCATTCCTAAAATTAAGATTCAGTGAGAAATATTTCAGGGAGATTCCCTGTCACTACTTCTGTTTTGTATGGCGCTTAATCCAATGAGCACTCTCATCAACTCTTTGAATTTACCCTGAATCCTAAAGAAGGTAACAACCCAGAAGCAACATCCCATCTACTATTTGTAGACAATCTGAAGCTCTACAGTTCCAGCGACCAATTTAGCAGAGCAACTCTGTGTGGTGAAACGTTTTTCTGATGAAATCAGAATGACATTTGACATTGACAAGTGTGCTATGGCAACATTTTTTAGAGGAAAATTGAGCAAAATGGAAAACATCTCCCTGGCTGAGGGCTGTGACATCAAGGACCTTGAACAGGAAGGTGTATATAAGTATCTCAGAGTAGAGGAAGGAATGACACTCCAGCAAAAATTATTGAGAGAGAAGATCAGTAAAGAATACTGCAGGAGATTAAAATTGTTATTGAAAAGTGCTTTAACAGGCCAAGGTAGCGGACACATGCTAGCCACGCTCACAGCAGCTCCTGACCTAGCTTTTCTTATAATTGTTACCAGATTCTTTAAAATACAGTGAAAATGTAAAGTGAAGAAGCAGGAACTTCTAAGGGGTGCACAGGTGGCTAAGGGGGCTGCTTCATGTTTTTGTGCAGCTCACTGGTGCAGCCAAGGGACCTCCAAACTCTAGAGTAGGAAGGCTTGCTGGAGACGATGTGAGCAGAAGGAGGCTCCTCGTGTTTCTTTGAGCCAGACGCCACCTTGAGCCAGGAGGAATGGTCAGCTCCAGCACAGCCTCTCCCCCGTGATGCTGGTTCATCCACAGCTGAACCCCCCCAAAATTGGTTAGGTTCTGCTAAGACACCAACAGTGAAGGAGAGTTCCGCAATCGTGTCAGTGTGCATGGTTGCGCTCCTGCTGGAGCACCGATGTCAGCAGATACCGTAGTAAAGGGTCTCCCTTTTCATTCGGGGTCAGAAGAGGAAATACCGTTCTTTTAGCTGGCAACTCTTGCTAGAGTTTTGAAACCCTGGCTAGTGAGACCTACAGAATTTAACTTTGAGACACTTTGGGATGGCTTGCAGGCATTAGAGTTTTCCTTCTCTTTCTAATTTGCCTCTCTTCAAGGTATTCTTTCTGGGGTGGTCCAGGCTGTGGACCAGCAAAAGCAATAAGTAATGCAACTTGTGTCCAGGGTGACCCAGTTGGAGGTTAAATCAGAGGCCTCCACTACCTGTGCAGATACTGTTGTGAATGATTTATCCAGTATTCATATGAAGATAGAATCTGTAGATTACTCTGCCAGAAAAAGGGACCTACACTTGTTGAACTCTCCTTGGGTGTCTTCTATCTCACCAAAGGAGTTGTTCAATTCACATGCTACTTCAGTTTTAAAGATTCCTTTAGAATCTATCCCTCCTTTGGCTAGGATTTTCTACCTTCCTGCTGCTAAGTGCAAGGAGCCTGGACCTTCATCGCCAGTTCAATCACCTCCTCTGGATTCTTTAGACCTGACTGGATTCCTGGAAACTTTGGATCCTGAAGTAGTATTGCGTGCTACACTTCTGATAACACTGGCCCTCAAGCCTGATCAAGACCTGTTGGTGAAAATGTACTTTTAGGCTAGAAATGCTTCTATTCAGATGTTTCCTGCTGTCTCCAAGATGACTCAAAAGTGCAGACGGCAGTTTCTTTTGCTCCATCCTTTGGTTTCTTTTTTTAATTTATTCACGCATGTGTTTGATTAAGTTTCAAGGGGTTATTTATGCCTTTTTTACCCTACTCACTCAACATAACTAAATAAATAAATAAAATTATCAGGTTTTTTTTATACTGCTTTATCCTGCGGTCAAAGCAGTTTACATTGTAACACAATATCTTATATTAAACAGGGAATACAACTTGGAAGCATAAATATATGCATTAGGGGAGTAACTATGTGCATTTGCAAAGGTATGGAATTGTTGATGCTAGGAGAAAGTGAGGGGGGAAGCTGGGTGTGGGAGGGGGAAATGTGGAAGGGGAAAGAGATAGGCTAGGTTTGTGAGTAGCATTCACTGAAGATATGTGTTTTAAGGGCTTTCCTGAAGGAGGATAAGTCTGTTGTGGTCCTTAGCTTTTCAGGAATGGAATTCCAGATTTGAGGTGTGTAGAGGGAAAAGGCTCTCTTGAATGTGGTTAGCATTGTTTTTTGTGAATATCGGTGGTGTTTGCATCATTTTCCTTGAGGTTGATCATCGCTCTCTGTTGTCGGGTATGATCTACAGCAGGGTTTATAGTTGTGGTGATGAAGAGTCATTGAGGACTTTGAATATTGTAAAAGTGGCTTTGAACTTTGAACACTCTAAAATGGGAAGCCAGTGCAATTGTTTGAGGAAAGGTGTGATGTGGTCTGTTCTTTTTGCATTGAGGAGGATTCGCGCAGCCATGTTGCGTGCAAGTTGGAGGGGGTGAATGATTGAGTTTGGTAAGCCTTGAAAGACGATATTGCAGAAGTCAAAATAAGGGAATATGGTTGCTTGGAGGACTGAGTGGAAATCATGGTCAGAAAGGAGTGGTTTAAGATTCTTAAGAACATAAGAACATAAGATATGCCATACTGGGTCAGACCAAGGTCCATCAAGCCCAGTATCCTGTTTCCAACAGTGGCCAATCTAGGTCATACGTACCTAGCAGTATCCCCAAGAGACACAGGTTCCACAATGCTTGTATTGGGTCAAGCGTTGATATCCTGGGTCCCTTTTTAATAATGGTTTATGGACCTTTCCTCCAAGAACTTGTACAAACCTTTTTTAAACCCAGCTACACTAACAGCTCTTACTACATCCTCCAGTAACAAATTCCAGAGTTTGATTACACATTGAGTGAAAAAATATTTTCTCTTATTTGTCAAATAGATTACCCTGTAGCTTCATTACATGTCTCCTAGTCTTTCTATATTCTGATAGCATAAACAATCGATCTACGTTTACCCGTTCCACTCCATTCATTAATTTATAGACCTCTATCACATCTCCCCTCAGCCGTCTCTTTTCCAGGTTGAAGAGCCCCAACCTTTGTAGCCTCTCTTCATAGGAGTAGCCTTCCATCCCCTTTACCATTTTGGTGGCTCTTTTCTGTACCTTTTCTAATAACGCTATATCCTTTTTAAGATACGGTGACCAGAATTGCACACAATATTCAATGTGCGCTCATACCATGGAACGATACAGAGGCATTATAATATTCTTGATTCTTGATTGTTTTGAGCTTGTAATATATGCTCTGAGTTATGTTTCGTATGTGTGCTTTGAAGGTGAGGTACTGGTCCATTGTAACTCCAAAGTATCGTATGTTTTGCTTCATTTGGATGTGTGTTCCATCAATAGGCATGGAAGTTGGTGGTATGAAGTTGGTGTCCCTGGTGATAAACATGGCTTCAGTCTTTTTTAGATTGATAGTCATGTTGTGTCTTTTGAGCCATTTGCAGATTGTGGAGAAGCAGCTTGTTATGGGTGTGGTGTTGGGATTTGTTGTGTTGATAGTTGTATAAATCATTACGTCATCTGCATAGATATGGTAAAGAATGTTACAGGACTTTATTATGGCACATATTGGCTGTCGGAAGATCTTGAATAGCAATGCTGAGAGAGCTGAGCCTTGTGAGACTCCTTGGGTTTGAGTGTAAGAGGATGATGTTGACTGGTTTATCTTGACTTGTTTATGTTTATTCACTTTATATACCGCTATACAATGACACCTTAGTGGTTTACAGAAAATAAAAATATAGAAAATGCCAACAGCCAGAGGTAGAAAGGAACTTACAATAATGGATAGGAAAGCAAACAGTATATTCACACGACGAGACAAAGAAGGAGAGGAGTGAGAGAGGAAACGGGGAGAGTATATTTACACAAAGGGGGAGGGAAGGTCAAAAGCGGAGGAGAAGAGGTGGGTTTTCAGGTTTCTCTTGAAGGTGGTGTGCTGTTGTTCAAGCCGGAGGGACGTGGGTAGGGAGTTCCAAAGGGCGGGACCGATAAAGAAGAAAGCAGAGGAGCAGGTGGACTGAAGGTGGGCGCGTGAGGGAGAAGGGAGATGTAAGCGATTAATGTGTAAAGACTGTAGAATGCGACTGGGGGGTGTGAAAGTGAATAAGGTCTGCCAGATATTGAGGCGAATGGGTGTAGAGAACTTGATGGACAAGTGAAAGGATTTTATAGCAAATACGGAAGTCAAAAGGGAGCCAGTGAAGGTGACTAAGAAGAGGCGTGACGTGATCCTGACGCGAAGAGTGAGAGATAAGACGCACAGCGGTGTTCTGGATACGTTGTAGGTGATGAAGTTGTGAAGTAGGAAGGCCAACAGAACAGAATTACAAAAGTCAATGCGGGACATAACCAGGGACAGAAGGAGAGTGGTGAGGGCCTGTGGGGGTAAGAAAGGGTCGAATGGCGCGGACTTGGTGAAGAAAGAAGAAAGACGTTTTAGTAACATAAGAAATGTGATCCCAAAAGGAAAGATCCGAGTCAAAGAGAACACCTAGATAACGGAAGCAAAATACTAAGGGGATAGGTGAGCCAGAAAGGGAAGGTGCCACCAGAGGGGAGGGGCTGCCGTAGGTAAACCAGATAGCAAGAGGTTTCGTTAAATTCATGTGTAGGCAGTGAGCAGTGAGATAGTCGGCAACAGCAGAGAGACAAGAGCTGAGGGGGGAAAGATCAGGATGGAGTGGAGAGGTGTGATACAAAAGAACCAGTAAAAGGCAGAAATCCCATGTTGTTGAACCAGAAGAGCAAGTGATGATAAAAAGATGTTAAAGAGGAGGGGAGCCAATACTGAGCCTTGTGGAACACCGCAGGGGAGGGGGAAAGGCTCAGAGGAAACTGCAGAAGTGGACAAAGAAAGAACAGAGCAGGACCGAGAGGAGAGGAAAGAGTGAAACCAGTGAAGAACCATGCTACAGAGACCAGCCTCACGCAAGCGAGCCAAGAGAAGGGCGTGGTCAACGAGATCAAAAGCAGCAGAGAGGTCCAAGGACACCGCCACCGAGAAATCACCGTGATCGTGTGCTACGTGAAGTTCGTTAAGAAATGCGAGAAGAACTGTCTCCACACTGTGACCAGGCCAGAAGCCAGACTGGCGAGGGTGAAGAAAGTGAGTAGAATCGAGGTGACAAGATAACTGTGAAAATACAACTTTTTCCAAGACTTTAGAAAGAAAAGAAAGATTAGACACCGGACGATAGTGTGCAGGGATCTTGGGGTCGAGTGAGGGTTTCTTAAGAATGGGACAGGCAAGAGCGTGTTTCCAAGGTTGTGGAAAGACAATCGTGGAGAGACTGGTATTGATCATATTAAAGATAGAGGGGAAAGGAGCCAGAGAGGGAGAAAGTAACCAAGAAGAGGGGATAGGGTCCAAGGAACAGAAGGTTTTCTTAGAGGAAGAGATTAGCCCAACGAGCTCAGAAGTCGTAATTGAATGGAATGAGTGCCAGGTGTGAGATAGCTGAGAATCAGGAGGAGGGGAGCAGGGAGGGGGATCAGAAATAGGAGGGGGGCAGTGAGGCAGGGACAGCCTAAGATCAAGAACTTTGCTACTGAAAAAGCTGCTAGCTGAGAAAGAGAAGGGGAGGATAAGGAGGGAGGAGGGGCAGAGTGGGGCCGGAGAGTTGTAAGGAACTGAAGGACAGTGTAAAGGTGACAGTTTTGATTAGGTGCTGAGGAGATGGCTGTTGAGAAGTAATCCTGCTTGGCCTTGTGAACTTGGGATCGTTAGTGGGCGTGTTCTGACTTGAAATGTGAAAGTGTAGAAATGGAAGGGGCTTTCCGCCACAAACGCTCTGCACGACGAAGCTGTGTGCGGAGGCGATAAAGGCCACTGTGGAACCAGGGTTGTGAGGGGCGATGAGGTGGAGATCGGGGTCGTAGGGGAGCTAAGTGATCCAGAGCAGCAGAGAGAGCACAGTTACTTACCTGTAACAGGTGATCTCTGGAACAGCAGGAATTAGTCTTCACATATGGGAGACGTCGCCGACGGAGCCCGCACGGGAATGCTCCCCAGCATCCAATCAGAAAGCCTTTGGGAGCATCCCCCGCGCCTGCACGGTGGCTTCCCGCCCTTCCTACTGCCTCTCCCCAGTTGAGTTTCATAGCTGAGCCAGAAGGAGAGGAGAGGAAGGAAGAGAGAGAAAGAGATACAACTCCTAGGGGAGGTGGGCGGCTTGTGAAGACTAATTCCTGCTGTTCCGGAGATCACCTGTTACAGGTAAGTAACTGTGCTATCTCCAGGAACAAGCAGGAATGAGTCTTCATATATGGGGACTCCCTAGCTGAGGATGCCCGGGGGAGATCCCGCAAGCCCGGCCCAGGACGGGATGGCATTTTCCCAACCTGAAACCCCGGCATCCCCTGAGAAGGGATGGAGGGTAGGAGTTGAGAGGGAGAACAGCAAACCCAAAGACTACAGGGAGAGTAGTCAGTAGAATGCATGGAAGCATCAGCAAGTAATTAAGGAATTAATAACTTAGTACCATGTAGAGCTTACCTACTGAGGTGTAGGAAGTAGAACAGTGATGAAGGTACGGTAGATGCAGTAGCGAGGTCTTCAAGGGAACTTCACCACAGCGAGGAGGAAGTTCCAAATCCGGAAGGCCAAGAGATCCAGGAGGCAGCTGTGTCAGGAGAAGGACGGCAGGTCTTCAAGGAGCTTTATGCAAAGCTGAGCACTCCCTTAGGAGCAGAGTCCATAACTCAGAGGACTAACAGCAGAAGACTGGCCGATCTGGATAGCCTATTCCGGAGAAGAGGAGGGGAGTACCCCGAAGCAGAAGGAGTACACAGTCTGCCCTAGTGAAGAGATAGGGAGACAAGGGTCTGAACCTCCGGGAGGAGGGTATAACTGAAAAAGAAGCTGTTGACTTCACAGCAGTAGAGTACAACCAGTCCGAACGCCGAACTAAGGAATAGGCAGGCGGACTGGTGGGACCCCGGAGGGGGGGGGGAGGGGTGCGTGAGTACCAGCCATTGGGAAAAAATAGGCGGCAGAACACAGGCACCGTGGGCATCCCCCAAAAAGTGCCAATAGAGCAGGTGATATGTGGCCTATCTAGGCCGTTGGGCATATAAAACGCCCCACCCTGGCACTAACGCAGGTACGCCGAGGAACCTGCCATTGATCCACAGAACGTCCACCTGGGGAGGTGGCACCAAGATCCGTCCGGAGAGGGATCTACTCCGGTGGAACAAGGGCAGATCGGCGAACAAATAGCACGGCAGCGTGCATGACAGAGAATAGTGTCTGTCCGGAAGAGCACATCAGGGGGCATGAGGCCCTATAGGTGTCCCCAGGACCTGCACGCAGAGCTCGCTCCCCGCACTAAATGGGGAACATGAGGGCATAGTCCTTGGTAATCATTGGGGGACTATAGGCTGGAAGGAAAAATTCCAGTACGGAAGCAATCAGCAGGGGAATACTGGCCGAGAAGGGTTAGGGGCCGTACCTAAGGGTAAGCCAGCTGACCGTGGGCAGGAGCTATCAAGGAGCAGAGGTGGTCTCCTTCTACCAGCGGAAGGAGAATACCTAAACCCCTGGATAAACCCCCGAGCCATTTCCCCTACTGAGCGAGCCCCATCCCAATTGTAAACTTCTAGAAGAAGGTAAACCGCAGGCAGCCGCCCACCGGAGCCTAAACCTGCTTGGTATGAGAGTCCTGATGCGGACCCGGGAACTTCAACCCAGGGTGAGAGGTCCCTTGCTTGGGCGCACCTGGCGGGTGGGCTGAGGGGTGACATTTCCTCTTCCTAGGGAAGGAATGTCTGGACAGGCGTGTACCACCGCCGGGGGGAAGCCGGGCCCTAGGGTGGCTTCTAACGCTGGGAAGGTTAGCGAAGCACTGCGCGACCTGACGTAAGGCTTCGCCATTGAAGAGATGATCTCTGTCACAGGGAGAATTACCCAGGTTATGCTGTGCTTGTCTACACAACTCGGACGCCTGCAACCATGCTGTACGGCGTGCTCGAATGGCAACAGCAGAACATCTGCTGACCGACAGGAAGGAGTCTAGAGAAGCACGAGAAAGGAACACAGAGATATTCCTGCAGCGATAAAGGAGCAGGGAATACTCAAAGGCCTTGGTTGCAGATAAAAAGGGAGACAACAGAGATAATCTCTCGGTGATCTCCCGGAGCGACAGACTCATATAAAAAATATATGAAATAATTCTGGACGCCAGCATAGATGTTTGAAAGGTTTGACGTCCTAGGGTATCTAGCGTCTTCGAGGCGCGGCCTGGAGGGCGGGAGGAATGCTTTTCCTTGCTTCCGGCCTTCCTCAGCGCCGATTCTACCACAATGGAACGATGTGGAAGCTGGTGCTGCCGAAAACCCGGGGAGGGGGGCACCTGATACAGAGCATGCATCGCAGTCGACGGTGCAGGAACCCTCAAAGGCGACCGCCAAGCCCCCAGCAGGAGATCCTGTAGGGAGGGGTGCAGAGGAAGCAGCACGGCGGCCTGTTCCGCAGGGCCCGGAGTTAGGTCCGGGATAGGGATGGCCAGCAAGTCCGCCATGTCAAGTATGAAATTCTGAAAAGACGGCTCCCCCGGAGGGGTTATGCCGTGGGAGGCGGTGGCGGGAGGGGCCGCCAGGGCACTGAGAAGCCTCTCGGGCTGATGCCCGCTGGGCAAAGGAGGGGACCAAGAGCCCCGGATCGGGACGGTCAACATGGTGTCGTCGGCTCCTGGAATGGATTCCAAGCTAGGCATCGAGGAGGTTGATGGCACCGACGGGGCCGCCGGAATCGGCCCCGGCCCCGGCCCTGGGGGCGGCGACGCCCCCGGCCACTGAAGCAGTTCTGCGGCAGCCGAAGGGCAGTGGCCAACGATTTCAGCTCCGCATCGCGAGAGGAGACAGAGGCCAATTTCGAGATGTGTCGTGGCCAAGCCTTCGAGGCTGGATACCGATTCCAGGCTGGGCATCGAACCGAGCGATGAGATCGACTCCCTTCTAGAGGGCCCCGGCGGGGGCGGCCACGCTGGCGGTGCTGATCCTAGGGCTGGAACCGTGCCGATCGGCGTCGCGAGCATCAAGGGCCCCCGAGGACCAAGCTCGGTGGAGAGGGAGTCATTCGACGCCGGCACCGATGTCGAGCGGCGGGCACTGCCAGATGCTGGGCCCCTTCTCGAGCCCATCCGGCCCGGAGGGAAATCCTTCCGGGGCACGCAACCCATCCCCGAGGGTACCCAGGTCGCCCGACGGCGAGTCCCTGCGGGGAGAGAAGTGCAAAACTCCCTCGCCGTCGCCGGGGTACCGGTGCAGGACTGCGCGGATCCGGGCCGGATCGAAGAGATTGAAGGCCCCGAGGCCCCCTTTCTAGGAAAGAGCGGAGCCCTCGACGGCCGCGATGATGCCGGGGGGTCGCCCGTCTGGGGCTGATCAACACACCCCGAGGGCCCCAGGGAAGGCTGACGACGGTCCCTGGCTCTCGACGCCCCTGCCGTCACCGGCGGAGCGGTGCCACTCAAACCCGGTACCACCCTCGCGCAGGGCTGGGATACCGGCGACCCAGCACGGGTCGAAGCGACTAGCCCCGAAGGGAGCGAGGCCAGATGACCATCCCCGGCAAAGAGTGGAACCATCGACGCCGACGCGCCCGAAGCGGGTACCACCGCGGCATGGCATGAACATAGAGCCGCCAGATCGCGTCGAGTCGGTCGGCCCTAGAGGTGCCGAGGGCAGCGACCGGCGATCCCCTGTGGGGAGCAGCACCCTCGTAGGAACGCCATACCGGCAGGAGTCGGTCGGCCCTGGAGGTGCCGCGGACTGCGGCTGACAACCCCCGGTGAGGAGTGGAACGCTCGACACCGATGCCGACGTCGAGGGGTCTGCACCGCCCATAGTGGATACCACCCCCGCAGATGGCAGGGGTGAAGGAACGCCAGACTGGACCGAATCGAGCAGCCCCTGACGATCCTCAGCGAGTAGCAGAACGCTCGACACCGCCGCCGCCTCCGGGGGGTCTGCGCCGCCCAGATCGGGCACCGCACCCGAGCGTGGCTTGGATAGAGGGAGGTCAGACTCGGTTGAGTCGATCGGCCCCGAAGGTGCTGAGGACACCAGCTGACGGTCCGTGGTGAAGAGTGGAACACTCGACACCGGCGCCGATGCCGGGGAATCGGCACCGCTCGAAGTGGGTACCTCCCTCGAGCACGGCTCGGGAATGTTCTGTGAGGAACGAACCCCAGGAACATCCCGAAACCCCGTAAATGCTTTGGAGCCCGAGGACTCCCACCGGGGTATAATCGCCAAGGGGGGCTTGAGGGGTTGGCCGGAGCCGTCGCTATGCCACGCATGAGACTCGCCCCTCAAGACTTGGCTAGTCTTAACAGACTGTTGTGTGGTTACCTGATCCTGGAGAGAAGAAGAAGAAGAAAAACCCGATGGCCGCGCCTTGGGCGTGAAAACGTCATCGAGGGATACCCGAAAAAGGGAAGGTCTTCTCCCGACACCGTAGCCCGGAGAACCCGGGAGGGAAGGATCAGGCCCCAAACAAGAGAGGCACCAGGCGTTGGAGTCCATGTGGAAAACTAAGTCCCCGCAGCGAGGGCACTTCTGGGGCTCCATGCTGTAAGCCCGGTAGGCCTCGGCGCCCAGAGGGGAAAAAAGGTCCCGCTAGGCGACGAAGAAAAAATAAGAAAAAATAAGAAACAAGGGGCACAGAGGTGCCGCTGTCGGCGGGAAACCGCGACTACAGAAACAAGAAAAAGAAGGTGAAAAGTTCTGCGGTGGCAGGAGGGACGTCCTGCCTGCTCCGCGGAAAACGAAAAACTGGGGAGAGGCAGTAGGAAGGGCGGGAAGCCACCGCGCAGGCGCGGGGGATGCTCCTAAAGGCTTTCTGATTGGATGCTGGGGAGCGTTCCCGTGCGGGCTCCGTCGGCGACGTCTCCCATATGTGAAGACTCATTCCTGCTTGTTCCTGGAGATACAGGAAGACCAGGAGGAAACTTGGGAGTTTAGAGAAAGTAGAGGAAACCCAGGGGGTAGGAGGTCTCCTGCAGGTGGAAATAGTTGGAGAGTCAGAGGAGTTGTACGGCGAGAGTAATGTGGGATGGGGGAAAGGGGAGGGGGGGAGATGGAGGAGGGGAAAACAGAGGTGGGTGGAGAAGGGAGACACTGAAAGGTGAGACAGTAATGATCGGTCCAAGGGCGAGGAAGGGCACGGAGAGACTGTAAAAGAAAAGTCGAGGAGAGTGGGGAGAGGAGGAGGTCAAGAGTGTGACCTGCAGCGTGAGTGGAGAAAGGAACATGCTGAAAAAGGGACAACATCTTGAAGGAGGGAGATAAAGCAGTGTTCTCTAATGGAGGATGGGGAGTCCAAGTGTAGATTGGAGTCTCCTGCAATAAGTAGACGAGGAAAGGCCAAGGATAGATCAGAAATAAATCCCAAAGATCAGGACGTAGGGCTAGGAGGGAATAAATGAGAAGAAGATACATAGGAGAGGCAAAATGAAGATGAAGCAGTAGAGTTTCTGGGTAGTATAATAAAGAAGAAGAAACAGGAGTGAAGGGAACAGAAGAGTGGAGGAGAGCAGCGACTCCACCCCCCACTCGACCTGTGTGGGGAACAGAAACGGCAGTGAAACCAGGTGGGAGACAATGGGCCAAAAGTGCATCTTCCCCATCTTTCAGCCAGGTCTCGGTGAGCAGTAGAATGTCAAGAGATTCCTGGGAAATAAGGTCTGACAGAAGAAGGCTTTTGGACCTTGCACTTTGTTGTTAATAAAAATATGGGGTCTTCTTCACAACCTCTGGAGTCACTGAGGCCTCCTTCTTAGGAGGAGGGGGTTTAGCTGTCCGTGTAATGGGGGAAGCTGCATCTGCATGTGTCTTATTTTCTATGCATTTTCCTTTGATTTTGGTCATCTCTTTAAGTGGTGGACTAGTGAATATTCATTGTGAGAACTAAAGGTTGTATATGAATTGTGAGGTTTTGACCTCACTTATTTTTTCTTTGTATTTGATTCTTTTTTGTAACAAGTGAGTTCTCTTGTGTAAAAATTTGAAATTGCAGAAATATAAAAGAAAAAAAGAAAGAAAAGTGTTTTAATATCACGGAATAAGATATAAGCCATCAATCAGCTGGCAATTACTGTACTCTCCTACAGCTTTGGGACTGTTGACTGGCCTCTTAAAGTTCTTGAAAAACTGGATGTGTAAACAAGAAAACTCCTCCATGCCCATGCAGTAATTTACAAGAATCAGTGTATGCCAAGACTATACATTCCTAAAACTGAAGGAGAGCTAGGCTTCCTAGAGATTGATTACACCTACAAAGCTTCTATCATAGGTCTCCAGGACTACCTGGCAGCATTATCGGATCCAAATACGCAAAAAGTGATGAAATATGAAAGTAAACATCCAGATTCTGTCTCCATTATCAAACTTGGACAAGCGTTAAAATGACTAGAAGGAATGAGTGAGAATCCACAAGCACACACAGGAAAGGAAGCAACAAAATTTGCAAAAGAAGAGAAAAAATTCTTCAAAGAATTACTGTAAATCAGCAAATGAGGAAAAACAAGTGCACAAATACAGTGGGAAATACAAAGTGTTACTCCAGGAGCCCTTTGTCGATCAAGAAAGGACACATGAATGGTTAAGGAGAGGTGAACTGAAACCGAAGGATGAGAGATTGATAGTTGTAGCCCAGGACAGCAGATTGCGGATGAGATGGTTTACAGCAAGCATTGAAAAAACTGGCAAAACAGACATACCATATGTTTATTCGGTAAGAAAGACCTGGCTATGAAGTTCTGATGGCAGAAAATTTCTATACAGAAAGGCACAACAAAGTAGCACAACTTATCCATTGGAAACTCTGTAAACAGTACAGCATCACTGTCTTGAAAAGCAATGGGATCATGACCCTAAGACAATTACAGAGAATGAAGTGGTTATGATCACCTGGGACATTTCCATTCTGATGGATAAGAAACTGTATGTGAGGAAACCTGACATAGTGGTGAAGGAGAAAAACACTAAAAGGCATTGATAACAGAGGTGTCGGTTCCAAGTGATTATTCTGTAAATCGCGTGGAGAGGCAGAAGATCCTGAAGTACCAAGAAAATGCAGCAGAAAGATAAACCTATTATTAAACTACCCTCATACTGTATGGCTAAACCACTACAACATCTAAACTCTCTGCACCTCTGAAGGAAGAGGATAGGGAGGTACTCCAATGCTCCTCTCCCATGGCATGACCTACTTCGCCCTTTCACTTGTCCCCACCCTCTCCGGCTCTCCCCTCCTTAATATACACTCCTGCACACCCACGTACACATCGTAGACACTGGTATCAGTGCAATAATGGCATAAACGTGGTCTATGAATAAAGCCTGTGAATAAAGTGGTCTGTGAATAAAGCCTCCATTGTAATGAAGAACAATCAAGCGTTCAGATCCCCTGTATCGTGGTATTATATTTTCCATTTCTTAGCTAAAAAGTTTTAATTAAAGAAGTGCTTACTTGGAACACTGGTTATTTATATGTGGAAAGACATCTTATTATTTAAAAATGAGATATTTTCCACACCTCAGTGGGGATGCAGTTCAAGTGGGTACAGCTCAGCAGATTAATGCTAGATGAACTCTAACACTTCCTTTGCTGCAGTTATCAATGCAATGTGATAGAGACTAACATTAATATTAAAAGGACAACTAAACAAAATAAATCAAACATGTTTAATGGACATTAAAATAATTTTTCTGTTAGAAAGCCATAAATAACTTTTTCCGAAATCTGAGGGACTTTTGAGCACATGCCAGGAGCGATATCCAAACCATCAAGAGGCATATTAAAGACATTTGCACATGTGATAATAACAGACAACAATGTGCAGAATGGAGAAGTGCCCATCTCCACTGTCTGCTCACATTAAAACATTAAATACCTCTGTAGAAATGGGTAAAATGGGCAACATCTCGAAAACGGTATGCATAAATGCCCAAAGTATGGGAAATAAGGCTTTAATGGAAGAGACTGACTTGGATTTAGTGGCAGTTATGAAGATATGGTTTACAGACAACAATGACTGGGATGTAGTTATACTGGGCTATACTTTATTCAGGAAGGACAGGGTGGGAAGAAGGGGAGGAGGAGTGGCACTATATGTAAAAAATTATATTAAAGCTATAAAATTGCAGGGCTTAAGAGGAAGCGAAGAGGCACTGTGGGTTAAACTAGAAAGAGGGAAAGAAAAATCCATTTGCATTGCTGGAAATATACAGATCTCCTTTACAGGGAGAAGAAGTGGATGGAGATTTAATAGGAGACATACACAGTATTGCCATGAAAGGAGAAGTGCTACTGAAAGGTGATTTCAATATGCCGGATATTGATTGACACATCCCTGCTGCAGTGTCATCTAGAAGTAAGAAGATCCTGGATTCTCTATAGGAAGAACTATTCCTGCAACTGGTAACAGAACCCACACATGAAGGGGCTATACTGGACCTGATGCTTACCAATGGGGAAAGTGTTTCTGATGCTATAGTGGGAGATCATCTTGCATCCAGTGATCACCAGATGGTATGGTTCAGTATTAGTACTAGGGCTGATAAAGTCCATTCAAAATTGAGGGCTTTGAGTTTCAGAAAACTAACTTTGCCAAAATGGGACAATACCTCAAGGAGTTGTTAGCGATATGGGAACGGCTGGGGATATAGAAAAGCAATGGGCAGTGGTACTGATGTCACTGTACAAGTTGCTAGTGAGGCCTCACTTGGAGTATTGTGTTCAGTTTTGGAGACCATATCTCATAAAGATATAAAAAGACTAGAAATGGTTCAGAGGAGGGTGACTCGGAACCTGTGCCAGAAGATGTATGAGAAGAGACTTGAAGACCTAAATATATATGCGCTAGAGGAGAAGAGGAATGGGGGAGACATGATTGTTGTTGTTGTTAAGTGCCGATGAGTCGGTGTCGACTCATGGCGACCCTCTGGATAGTTGTCCTAAATTGTGTTTGGTCTTCAGTCAGGCGGCTCATTGTGACAGACTGGTACCCGTGGCTGCTGTTATTGCATCGATCCATCTCATTGCTGGCCTTCCTCTTTTGCGTTGACCTTCTATCTTGCCAAGCATGATGTCTTTCTCTAATGATCTCTCTCTTCGCATGATGTGTCCAAAGTATGAAAGTCGAAGTCTAGTCATCTGAGCTTCTAAAGAAAGTTTAAGTTTGATCTCCTCTAGTACTGACTGTTTTTTTCTTCGGGCAGTCCATGGTATACGCAGTATTCGCTGCCAGCACCATAATTCAAAGGCATCAATTTTCTTCCTGTCTATCTTTTTCACTGATCAGCTTTCGCATCCATATGATGTTATTGAAAATACCATTGGCTTGAATGAGTAGAATCTTTCAGACCTTTAAATACTTAAAGAGAATTAATGAACAAACAAATCCTTTTCAAAGAAGGGGAAGATGCAAAACTAGAGGGCATAACATAAAGCTGCAAGGGGGTAAATTGAAAGGCAACGTCAGGAAATACTTTTTCACTGAAAGGGAGGTGGATGCTTGGAATGCCCTCCCGATGGAAGTGGTGGGGGCAAATACAGTTACAGAATTCAAAATGGCATGGGACAGACATAGTGGATCTGTTTATAGCAACCTGATAAAATCAAAATAAATATAACCATCTCTTATATCTCAACAATAGAGGTGACCTGCACGGAGAGGTCAGTACACCCCTAAACAAAGGCATGGGGAGGGGTGACCTGCATGGAGTGGCAGGTGCACCTACTCTTGCCACCTTTCTGGGCAGACTAAATGGACCATGCTGGTCTGTATCTGCCGTTATATACTATGCTACTATGAATGGGGATATTTTAAGGGCAACAAACCTTTTTGTTAGAAAAGGTAAATAAATAAATGTAAAAGGAAAAGGAGGTCACTATAGTTCTCAAAAGAAGTAGCCAAAAAAGTGAAGAAAAATAGGGTGGCCTTCATAAAATACAAAAGATCATAGAAAGAGGAAGACAAGCATCAATATTTGGAAAAACTTAGAGAAGCTAGGAAAGTAGTTAGGAAAGATACAAAAAGAGGAAGAAATAGGCAATGCAATAAAATGGGGGCGACAAGACATTTTTCAAATACGTTAGCGAGAGGAGAAAGTGCAAAGGTGGTATTTTCAGACTCAAGGGTGAAGGGGAGGAATATGTAGAAGCTGATGAGGATGAAGTGGAATTGCTTAACAAATATTTTTGTTCTGTGTTCACAGATGAAGGGCCTGGAGCAGGACCTCAGAAAACACCTATCATAAGAACATAAGAACATAAGATATGCCATACTGGGTCAGACCAAGGTCCATCAAGCCCAGTATTCTGTTTCCAACAGTGGCCAATCTAGGTCATATGTACCTAGCAGTTTCCCAAGAGACACAAGTACAATAGGTACAATAGTGAAGGGGATCTTGAACGATTTTCAGAAGACTGTGTTCATGAGGAACTAACTAAATTAAAAGTAGATAAAGCGATGGGTCCGGATGGGATACAACCCAGAGTATTGAAGGAACTTGGTGAAGTTCTAGCGGCAACACTGTCTGACCTTTCCAATGCTTCTTTAGAGTTGGTAGTGGTCCCAGAGGACTGGAGAAAGGCACATGTGATCCCTTTACACAAAAGCGAAAGTAAGAATGAGGTTGAAAACTATAGGCCGGTTAGTTTAACCTCTGTGGTGTGTAAATTATTGGAAACACTGCTAAAAGAGAGAATTGTGAGGTTTCTGGAGTTCAATGGACTGCGGGATTCAATGGGATTACTAGAGGCAGATCTTGTCAGACAAATCTGATTGAAGAATGGTTGAGAATTTGGTCGCTGAGATTTAATGCTAAAAAATGCAAGGCCATGCATTTGGGCTGCAAAAATCCAAGGGAACAGTACAGTATAAGGGGTGAAGCACTCATGTCCACGAAAGAAGAGCAGGACCTGGGTGTGGTTGTTTCTGATGATCTTAAAGTGGCTAAACAGGCAGAAAAGGTAACAGTGAAAGCCAGAAGAATGCTTGGGTGGATAGGGAGAGGAATGACCAGCGGAAAGATAGAGGTGATAGTGCCTCTGTATAAGTCTTTGGTGAGAACTCATTAGGAGTATTGTATGCACTTCTAAAGACCACACCTTCAAAAGAATAAAAACAGGATGGAGTTGGTGCAGAGGGTGGCTACCAAAATGTACAGTGGTCTTCATTAGAAACCATATCGAAACAAACTTAAAGATCTCAATATATATACATTAGAGGAAAGGCGGGATAGAGAAATATGATAGATTTGTTTAAATACCTCTGTGGCATAAATACACAGGAGGAGAGCCTCTTTCATTTGAAAGTAAGCTCTGCTATGAGGGAACATAGGATGAAGGTGAAAGAGGATAGGCTCAGTAGTAATATGCGGAAATATTTCTTTATGGAAAGAGTGGCAGATGCATGGAATAGTCTCCCGGTGGAGATAGTAGAGACAAGGACAGTATCTGAATTCAAGAAAGAACTGGACAAACAGAAGATCTCTAAAGGGAAAAAAAGGGACCACAGTACAGAAGTTGATATGGAAGGACAGACAAGATAGGCGATATGGCCTTCTTCTGCCATCATGTTTCTATGTTTCACGTGGAGGCCAATTCTGAGTTGTGCGTAACCAGGCCGTCCGGACATCTGGACAGCTCGGGGATGCATCTGATTCTGCTCCCACAGGGGATAGACCACCCCACGAAAGCAGAATCGCGGCACAGTGGCTGGATATCCTGGATGTGCAATGATTCAGGCACCCCGGATGTCCAGCCACATCCCTGGCTAGCTCAGCCTGGCTCCTGCATGGAGCTGCAGGGCCATGGCATCATATTGCCATGGCACCATAGCTCCATGCAGGAGCCACATTCCCGGCAGCAACATCAGACTCTGCTTTTGCTGCAGCCCAACCCCCGATTGGGCCTTCCATCAGGCCCTGCACCCCTCACCTGTTCTCCGTGCCCCGGCTCCCACAGTCCCCATCATCCAGGGGAACTTATTCCACCTCCGAGGTGGAATAAGCTGTCCATTTCAATGACCGACCCCGGATGTATAGGACTGACCTTGGAATCGGCCCTGTACATCTGGGGTATGCATCATACCCCCTGCCCGCCCTTGTGCCTCCCTCGGCCCGCCCCCTCCCACCTGTGTACAGAGCTCCTCATACATCTCTGCTATATGTGTGTGGTGCTCTGTGAGCGAAATCGCCACCCAAGTGTTTAGCGGGATGAACATCCGAACCAGACATCCATCCACGCTAAACACTGTTCAAAATCTACCCCAGAAGCACTAAATGCTATTTGAAGACCTTGCTGAAATCACATTTTACAAAACACCCTGAGGTGAGCTTGCCTGGTGGCTCAGACACAGCGCTATGAGCTGCTGCAGGGAAGTAAAAGCTGCTAGTGTAGCTGAGTTTAAAAGAGGTTTGGTCATGTTTCTGGAAGAAAAGTCCATAAACCATCATTTAAGTGGACTTAGGAAATCCACTGCTTACCCCTGGGATAAGCAGCATGGAATCTGCCTTTCATTTGGGAAACTGCCAGGCAGGATCGTACCTAGCCCTGTGCGAGCGGTGTGGCCGCACAGGGCGCAAAGGCTTAAGGGGCGCATTTCAGCTGTCTGCCATTGCCTGCTGCTGCTGCCACTTTTTCTTCTCTCAGCAGCTGCAGGCAATGGCAGACAGCTGAAATGCGCCCCTTAAGCCTTCTCGCGGTACTCTAAGCAGATCTGGTCCCTCCCTCCTCTGACGCGATATCAGAGAAGGGAGGGGCAGATCTGCTTAGTGCACCGGCGACTTGCTCATCGGGCGCGCCTCTTCATTCCCACCGCCGTCCAGAAAGTAGCTAGACGAAGGTGGGGGGGGGGGGGAAAGAGGGGAGGAAGGCACGCCCGGTGTGCAAGTTGCAAAGGGTGCAATTCATGCTTGGTACAGCCCTGCTGCCAGGTACTTGTGAGCTGGATTTGCCATTGATGGAAACATGATACTGGGCTTGATGGACTCTTGGTCTGATTCAGTATGGCTGTGAAAGCTAGAATGATACTTGGGTGCATAGGGAGAGGAATGGCCAGCAGGAGGTGATAGTGCCTCTGTATAAGTCTTTGGTGCAACTTCATTTGGAGTATTGTGTGCAGTTCTGGAGACCGCACCTTCAAAAGGATATAAACAGGTTGGAGTCAGTGCAGAGGGTGGCTACTAAAATGGTTAGTGGCCTTCATTATAAAGCATATGAAGACAGGCTTAAGGATCTGAATATGCATACTTTAGAGGAAGGCATGATAGAGGTGATATGATTGAGAGGTTTAAATACCTCTCTGGCATAAATGCACAGGAGGAGAGCCTCTTTCAATTGAAAGCAAGCTCTGCTACGAGGGGTCATAGGATGAGGGTGAAAGAGGATAGACTTAGGAGTAATATGCGAAAATATTTCTTTATGGAAAGAGTGGTGGATCCGTGGAATAGTCTCCTTGTGGAGGTGGTGGACACGAGGACAGCATCTGAATTCAAAAAAGCATGGGACAAACACAGAGGATCTCTAAAGGTAAAAAGGGACTGTTGTAGTGGTTGATATGGAAGGACAGACTAGATAGGCCATGTGGTCTTTTCTGCTGTCATGTTTCTATATCTTATGTTCTTTTCTAAGATCCAGATTTGATTGCTGAGTTTGGCTTCTGCTCCCCAAGCCAGCTGAAGTCTGGAAATGCTGTTAAAACTGGAGAAGGTGATGGACCATGATGAGCTCAACATATGAAGTGAAGGTGAAGGATTGAAAATATGCCAGAAGAAATCATCATACTATAATACTCAAAACCCAATCTCACACATTCAATTATCTATAACCCCAAACCAAAAAAAATGTGTGTATGTGTGTATTTTTGTCGGAACTATTGCCATGAGGGTACACACCCTCCCGTAGCAATAATGTTCCTTTTTTTCTTTATGTAAAAAGAGGGAGCACGACCCTCACCCACCCTAAAAAGATACCAAAATCATGATAGGGTACAAACTCGGCCTCAAGTCCATCTCCCCAAAAGGATGAAAACAGCCTCCATTCACTTGGTACACTTATCTTTAAACGGATGACTCACGAAGTACCCAACGGTCACCCAACAGTGCAACCCGTCAAGGTATATTGGAGGACCACTGACATCAATCGTTCTTCGTAGAAATTGCAACCAGTTGGCAAACTGCTTATAATGACCCAACGTTGTGTTTCGGGCTCCTGAACCTCACAGCCCTTCTTCAAATTCTCTTTGCAATGTGAAGAAACTCCCAACCCGACTGATATTTAATGGGCGCCAAATAATGACATCATCAAAGTGTAGGCCAATCTTGATCACGAACTCCATATAGGGGAAAACCCACAGATTTAAAGCAACAACCACCAATCGATAGACGAGTTTAGTCCACGGTGGTTGTTGCTTTAAATCTGTGGGTTTTCCCCTATATGGAGTTCGTGATCAAGATTGGCCTACACTTTGATGATGTCATTATTTGGCGCCCATTAAATATCAGTCGGGTTGGGAGTTTCTTCACATTGCAAAGAGAATTTGAAGAAGGGCTGTGAGGTTCAGGAGCCCGAAACACAACGTTGGGTCATTATAAGCAGTTTGCCAACTGGTTGCAATTTCTACGAAGAACGATTGATGTCAGTGGTCCTCCAATATACCTTGACGGGTTGCACTGTCGGGTGACTGTTGGGTACTTCGTGAGTCATCCGTTTAAAGATAAGTGTACCAAGTGAATGGAGGCTGTTTTCATCCTTTTGGGGAGATGGACTTGAGGCCGAGTTTGTACCCTATCATGATTATGGTATCTTTTTAGGGTGGGTGAGGGTCGTGCTCCCTCTTTTTACATAAAGAAAAAAAGGAACATTATTGCTACGGGAGGGTGTGTGCCCTCATGGCAATAGTTCAGACAAAAATACACACATACACAGAAGAAATCATCAAGCAGGCTAAGTAAGTGCTCTTATTCTGAGAGGGTTTATACCCTGGATTCTGTGAGGTGGGGTGGGATAAGCTTACCAATGAATAAAATGATAAGTTGAAACAGCTACTAAGAAAATCCCAGTTGGTGTTTTCAACAGATAAATCAGACATAGGGTGTGCCCAGGGCCGGTGCAAGGACTGGAGGCACGCTAGGCGGGTCCTCCATGCTGCTGCTGCCCCCATTGCTGTTGCTGCCACCTCTCTCCGGGGTCCGCAGCTGCGGTCATGGCTTGGAAACCACGATGCAGCACTTACTTAGACACTCTGGCTCTGCCTTGTGGTTTCTGCTTTCTACTCTCTGCTGCTTCTGTCCCCTTCTGAGTCTGATTTCCAGTTTACGCAAACCAGAAATCTGCATTGGAGGGGGCGGAAGCAAGAGATAGTAGAAGTTAGGAACCGTGATGCAGCACTGGAGGGTTTAGGTGAGCACTGCATCATGGTTTCCAAGCAATTGTCACCGCTGCAGGCTCCCGAGAGGGGATGTAGTGGCGGCAATTGTAGCGCTGGCCCTGGGTATACCACATATGGAACTGGTTGTCCATGAAATCAGCATAAGGGAAGCAGCTCCTATCAAGCAGCCATCAGGAGTTCAAGATTTTCCTGAAAAGAAAAAGTGGTGGTGAAGACAGACAAGTTGGTAAGGTTTTGCTAAGACTATCAAGAGTTGATGAAAGAAATAATATGGGACAGTGATGTGCATTCATTTGGTTTATTAGTGTGCCTTAAAACTAGTGCACAAGATCAATTTAATGTGTATTAATCAATTAATTAATGTGAATACGATCAATCTTTGTGCTTTAAGAAGTCCTAAAATGCATTTAATAAAAGATTCCAAACACATTTTTTAACAATGAATACAACATAATAGCTGGATAAACATTTTACTCTGATGCCCACCCAACTCCCTCACAGTATTTTAGCATATTTTCATAAATATTTCCCCTTTCCCTCTACCCTCTCCTTATCCTAACTTCCCTTCCCCCCTCCCCCTTTCACAGCTTTGCACTGGGACACTCAGCCACTATCTTCTTCTCCAAGAAGCAAGTCAGCAATCTAACTTATGGGCTGTAGAAGAAAGTCATTATAGGTAAGCCTTACACACCGCTAGAAACAGATTCTTGCATCTAGGCGAGCCCAGGGCCGGATTTACCTTGAGTGAGGCCCTACGCCAACAAAAATTGTGGGCCCCCAGCAGGGGCGGCCCAAGGGGGGTGCGGGGCCTCATTTGCATAAGGGGCCTCATTTGCATAAATATTTGCATAATGTTACCATATACTAACTTTTAGTAAACGTGCCTCTTAATGAGTGTATGGATAAAGAAAGACTAAAAGATTTCTACATTACTATAATCCAGTGCCAACTGCCAGACACATTAGGAACTACTACAAACACTGCCCATTTAGAACCCATAGTAAACCCGCCGTATCCTAACAGCACTACCAGGACTCACAAAGCACCATACTCTACTAATCAAAAGGCAACACTGCAAATATTAAACCAATACATTTCAGAGAACAATAAATACATGACCTACTGGGGAAAGAGAACAAGTGGCAATGTCAAATAGGAATTATATAAACAGAACACCTCAGCTCAGTTACACATGCAGAACATAGACCATCACCAAACAAGGAATCACAATTTAGAAACAGGAAGACAATAATTAAACTGGGAATCCCAAAAGCCAAACTTGGAAAGTACAACACTGTAGAAATAAAACTATACATTAATTTGCTCTTGTACTAAACAAAGCGCAGACGTTAATGATGCACATTTACCAGAGCTGACATATTCCAATTAATAAATTCAAAATAAAGAGATATTTTTCTACCTTTTGTGCATTTTTTTCAGCTGCAATTACTCCAGCCACTTTCTTCTGGTTTCTTCGTGTCTTCTGCTAACTCTCCATCGTCTGCTGTCCATTTGTCCTTTCTTCTCTCTGCCAGATTTTTTTCCATTCTCTCTCTACATCTGCTTTAACATACTAATCTTTCTCCTTTTGCTCTTTCCTCATTCCTATTTCATCCACTCAAATTTTACCCCTCCATCCTCAATCCCCACTTACTCTCCCAATACCCGGCCAATTGTAGATTTTTTATCCCTCCCACACAAAATATTTTTCCCTTCTCCATTTTACTCTTCCAGCCCCATCCCATTCTAATCCTCCCCCAACATCAGCTCACTTCTAGTTCCAGCCTCACCCAGCATCCATTCCCTTCTAGTCCCTCCATCAGCCCATTTCCAGTCCTAGCCACCCATCAGCCCATTTCCAGTCCTAGCAACCCCCCAACCCAATACCAGTCCTAGCCCCCCCCATCAACCCACTTACAGTCCTAACCCCCCATCACCCCATTTTCAGTTTAAGCCCCCCCTATAACCCATTACCAGTCCTAACCCCCCATCAGCCCACTTTCAGTCCTAACCCCATCAACCCATTTCCAGTCAGCCCCCCATAGCCCATTGCCAGTCCTAACCCCCCATCAGCCCACAGCCCATTACCAGTCCTAACCCCATCAGCCCACCTCAATTTTTATCCCCCCCAGCCCATTTCCAGTCCTAGCCCCCCCATAGCCCATTACCAGACAGCCCCCATCAGCCCACAGCCCATTACCAGTCTTAACCCCCCAAAGCCCATTACCAGTCTTAACCCCCCCAAAGCCCATTACCAGTTCTAAACCCCCCCAACAGCCCATTACCAGTCCTAACCCCATCATCCCACCTCCAGTCTTAACCCCCCCAGCCCCTTTCCAGTCCTAGACCCCCATAGCCCATTACCAGACAGCCCCCATCAGCCCACAGCCCATTACCAGTCTTAACCCCCCCAAAGCCCATTGCCAGTTCTAAGCCCCCCCCAACAGCCCACAGTCCATTACCAGTCCTAACCCCATCAACCCACCTCTAGCCTTAACCCCCCCAGCCCATTTCCAGTCCCAGCCCCAGCCCCCCCAATAGCCCATTACCAGTCCTAACCCCCCACCCTCGTCGGCCTAAAGTAAAATTTAATTAAAAAAAAAAAACCTGCTGGCTGCCGCCGCGGGGCCCCCTCTGCTGCCGCGGCAGCACGGACTGACCCGCGGGGGCCCCCTCTGCAAGCTGACTCCGTCGGTCCGTCGATCCCTCTCTCCCTCCGTGCACGCTGTGAGAGGCGCGAAGGTAGAGTGTCTCCCTCGCAGAGACGCGAGGAGACACTTTCGCGTCTCTCACAGCCTGCACCCTGCACGGAGGGAGGGAGGAAGGAACCGACGGAGTCAGCTTGTAGAGGGGGCCCCCGTGGGTCAGTCGGTGCTGCCGCGGCAGCAGAGGGGGCCCCGCGGCGGCAGCCAGCAGGTTTTTTTTTTTAATTTTATTTTTAAAAAAAATTAACTTTTTCTTTTTTTTGTGGGCCCCTGCCAGCTGTGGGCCCTACGCCATGGCGTACATGTAAATCCGGCCCTGGGCGAGCCCCTGTTCCCACATGTTCCTTATGTATTAAATTGTGAAAAAAGTTGCTGAAACCAAATACCATGCATCCATTGTAATGTGGCTTGATATAATATGACATCATTTATAATATGGTCAAAGGTTATATAGGGTCCGGCAACTCCCTTCATACGTACCTTACAGGTTCCTGTTGGCTCCTTACTATGGCTGTGCCGGTGCCTGCATAGCAGAAAAAAAAAGTTAAAGCCTTGTGCTGCAGAGCCTCGCAACTGAAGCCTCTGCCAACATCTTCTGAGGCTGCCCTAATGCGGCAACAAGAAGTGTGCATCTGAGGGGCCGGGTCTCAGCAGACTGGCAAAGGCTTGAGTGCTGAGACTCTGCGGCATGGCATGGACCTCTTTTTTCTGATGATGTTGTCATGGCCACAGAAAGGAACAGTGACCGGAAACTGCAAAGTACATAAGAGTGAGTATCTGGACTCACTATAACATGGGCCCACTTATAACGTGGACCAAAGTTTTGGACCCAATCACCTGTGTTATATCGGGTCTTTAGTGTAAGTGAAACCAAAAGAAACCCATTTGTAAATTGAGAAAATGTCCAAAATTCCAAAAATAAATTGAAAATTTTTGGATGTGCACATTCCTATTAAAGGACTCGTATCCACTTCTCTGTATAGAAGAGTCACTGGATGTTCTTGTTTCTCTACCCTGGATATAACCTCCAGCCACTTCAAATTGGCCTTTTAGGAACAAAATATGTAAAACAGTAGTAACCATCCCCTTTGGACTATCTAAATGGACCAGTATACTGTTTGTCTTGTGTAATATGCCTGCTTTACCTGGATCTATGCAATAACCCAAAATTTAGATTAGCACACAATCCCATCAAGGGGAGAAAAAACACACAAAAATAACAAAATAAGAAACATATGTTGGAAAGTTCGTTGTGCAAGGGGGGAAGGGAAACCCCTCCAAAACAGCTGTTATTCCGAATGGGGTTGAACTCGGAACTTGATTGGTGGAGCACTTTGGGTCCATGATTTCTTTTGGTCCTTTGGCTCCCCCATAGCTTTTTGGGTATATATTGCAACATCTTTTCCTGTGACATCAGATACTATCCTCCCTTGAGGGATTGTGAGTACTTCTAAGTTCGATCTTATGGATCTCTGAATATATGGAGCATTTGCCAACGATTTATTTTTGAGATTCCATCCTAACTTCATATACTACTTGAGAAAGGGTCTTTGTTGATCTGAAACACAACATTGTGTCGTAGACTGCTCTCATGGATTGCATCTTATGACCTAGAGGCTGTAGACTGCTCGGCTGATCCGGTTCTCGCAACGGCTCTTAAGGATTTATTTGGTTTCCTGCTACCGGCTAAGTATAAGATTTTGCATTATACATGTCTTAGCATTTATGGCTTTTGAATACTGTTTTTGAAAGTTGGCACTTTCTCACTTTAACACATCACTGATTTAAAGATTAAAAAGGAATGGTTCGTGTTTTGGAGGGGTTTCCCTTTCCCCCTTGCACAACGAACTTTCCAACGTATGTTTCTAATTTTGTTATTTTTGTGTGTTTTTTCTCCCCTTGATGGGATTAGCTTTTTTCTTATTGCTTTACCTGGATGACATTTTGGTATTTTAAAGGAGTGTGGGCTAAAACTGAAAACAAATGAGTGTAAATTATCGTTCAAAGAAGTTTGCTTCTCAGAGTAGTTGGCTCTGGAGAGGAAAACTTTGTGCATCCAAACAAAATGCTGTAGTTGACAACTGGAAAGTGCCCAGTAACTCCATAGAAATGAAGCTCTCTCTTGGTTTTGCAAGTTTTTACAGGAGGTTTGCTAGATTGCTTCACCCTTACATGAGTTGGCTTCACCCTTACAGAGTGCCAAAAAGCTTTTGATACCTTAAAGAAATAATTGACCACAGCATTTTCAGCATTTGGTATCCTGTTTATATTGGCCACAGACATGAGTTTCAAAGGATTGGGTGCCATTTTTAGCCAAGTCCAAGCGGTGAACAAAGACTGATTGTATATCGAGCCAAGGATTGCAGACATCAGAATGAAATGACAAAAACTATAGTGCATTCAAATGGAACTGCTATTGTTGAAATGGACTGCTAACAAAACATTCTGGGAATACTTCGTTTGCCACAAGTTCATTGTGAGGATGAACAACAAGCAAGCCTCCTCAAATATTTGGAGCGTTAACTAGTAGAGAAGAGGTGATTGGAGCAATTCTAGATTTTGAGATGCTTGGGAAACAGAATCAGATGACCTGTTACCAGCAAAAAAGTAATCAGAAGCTGAGGAGATGGAAAAGGATTTCATGTTGATCGAGGTTGATAAAGTGAGGAAATACTTTTCTCTGGCAAAGGCATGATATTAGAACTGTATAAACAAAAATGAATTTGGGTCAATTTTCAAATGAGAATTATATGTTCACCGGCAGTCGATGAATGAATAAATCCATTATCCATGTATTTTTAAAGGCTACCTGTGTGGAAAGTAATTTTATAACAGAACATCTAGATGGAGAGGCCAAGTGGGTACCTATTGTGGCCTGTTTTATAAAGAAACAGTGCATAATGAACTCAGGAGCTGATGTAAATGCACGTGCATACAAAAGGTATGACAGCATGTATTTATAAAGAACATGTGTAAATTACAGTCTGCCCATATTCTTCCAAAAATCCACCACACACCTAAACCAGTTATGTTCGTAAATCATGACACTGCTCAAACTTTGCTCTTAAACATACCTTCACCCGAGTTTCATCAAAGTACATGTATTTTTGCCAGCTCATGTACTTTTATGCAAGGGATGATTTTATAAGCGGCATTTTCTATGTGCATGATGCTATATATGCACAAAAATGATTTTACAAAATGACCCTCCATCTGTATAATGAAGGGGTGGAGGGAGGATGATGTAGCAATTCTCAGCCACTGTCCAGATAATCTATATGCTTAGTTTAGGCATGCCGAATATACTATACATATTATTTAATTAACATTTTTTATATACTGTTTTTCTGCAATTCAAAATTGGTTACAATGAACATAGTGTAAAAGTGTGTTCACAACTGTTTTACATGGAACAGTAACGGTTTGAACAATGGTAAAATCTTTTCAACAACTATTTACATATTTACAGTGGGAGTGGGGGTGGGGGAATAGAAGGAAGAAAGGGGGATCTAATGATTAGGGGGCGGGGTAAAGTATTCACTATAGAGGAAGATTTTAAGCTTTTTGTGGAATTCCGAATGGTCGGAGCATCCTCTTAGGTCAGAGGGGAGAGCATTCCATATAGAGGGAGCATAGAGGGAGAAGGCTCGGTTACATGTGGCTTGTGTGCACTTTTTCTTCTGTGATGGTATGTTTAAGATGTTTGTGTTTGATCTACGTGGTCTGGTGGCGTTTAGTTTAGAAAGGAGTGAGTGTAGGCATGGGGCAGATACATTGTGTAGTACTTTGTGTACCAAGGTGATAATTTCAAATTTTATCCTGGCCTGTATAGGGAGCCAGTGGAGGTCTTTAAGGACAGGGGTGATGTGGGCCTGTCTAGGAGTGCTGGTTATTAGGTACGCAATTGTGTTCTGTGCAATCGGGAGGGGGTGTAGGCTATGTTTAGGGAGACCATGGTATATGAGGTTGCAATAGTCAAGGATCGAGGTTGTTAAGGCCTGGCAGACAGTTCAGAAGGAGTTTGGGTTTAGAAAGGGTCGGAGATTCTTCAGGGTCCATATTTTTGAGTAGATAGTGTAAGTTGTTCTTTTTATCTGCTCTTGAAAGGTGAGATTTTGGTCTATTAGTAAGCCTAGATATTTGACCTTGGTCTTTACTGTGATGGTGTAATCTCCAAGGACAATAGATGTCGGGGAAACAAAGGATGGGTTGGAAAAGATGTGGATGGCTTCCGGTTTTTTTTTGGTTGATTATAAGGTTGTGTTGGTGGAGTAATTGTCTTAACCTGGTGAAGCAGTTGCTGATATTGGTGAAGTTTGGCGTGGAGATGTTGAAGGGGGGTGAAGAACATTATATCCTCCGCATATAGTTGATATTGTATGTGGTATTCTTGAAAGATTTTGCATATGGATTGAACGAAGATGTTAAAGAGGAGGACAGATAGGCTGGAGCCTTGTTGGACTCCTTGGGAGAGTGAGAATGGAAGGGAAGTTTTGTCACCAATTCGTACCTGTTGGGTTCTGTTTTCAAGGTATGAATGGAACCAGTTTAGAGTGGTGTCTCCAAGGCCAATGTCATGGAGTCTGTTGAGGAGCTGTTTATTGGGGAGGGAGTCAAAAGCTGAAGAGATATCAAGGAAAATTAGTAGGCAACCTTGCTTGGGAGATTGGATGTATGATGTTACCAAGTCTAGAAGGGACGTGATCAGGGTTTCCAAACCATGGTTCCTTTTGAAGCCATGTTGGAAGGGGTCAAGAGGGGTGTGGTAGTCAATGTGATTTTGCAGCTGGTTTTGTACAATGTTTTCAGTTATTTTTGCTAAGAGGATGATATTAGATATCGGTCTGTAGGAGACAGGTGATGTGGGGTCCAGTTTGTTCCCTTTTAGGACTGGTCGAATGGAGCTCACTTTCAGTGGCACTGACATGATTCCAGTTCTAAGGGAGGTTGTAGCCATGATTCAGATGAAGGGGCTGAGTGTTTCCTTTGTACTTTTAATCCATGTGACCGGGCATGGGTCAAGGGCAGAGGTAGTGGTGTTAAGGTTTTTAATAACCATAATTAAGGTTTTGAGGGGGGGGGGGAGTCAAACTGGTTCCAAGTTGTTGTGAGGATTACATTAGGGGTATGAATCTGTATGGGTGCTGATTCCAGATGGGGATGAAGAATATTTAGAGCAGAGATGGTCTGCTATGGTTTGTGGGGAAATGTTATCTTCCATCTCTCAATTTGGTGTTTCTTTTAGTAGGGGCTTTAGCAATGGAGAATAGTTCCCTTGGTTTGTTCATGGAACGCAGGATTATATTTTCGTTATTCTTTTTTCCATCTTAGAGTTCATGGCAGAGCTTTTCAGAGTAGGAGATGAGACTAGAGGGGTCAAGTAGGTGATGCCAGTGGCATTCAAGTTGTCGGAGTTCTGTTTTTAAATTTTGTAGAGAGGTAGAAAACCAAGGTGCTCTTTTGCGGAGCTTCTGTGGGGGTGGTTTATGTGGTGTTTGTGCAGCTGTAGTCATGATCGTGTTCCATCTGTTAACTTGGGAGTCTAAGTTGGATTCACTGTTAGGGATCAATTCTAGTTGGGTTGTTACTTGTTTTAGAAATAGGCTGATGTCAAATTGTTTAAATTTGTGAATCTGTGGAGGTGAGGGGGGTAGGTGCTTTGCTGGTGATGGGAGGAAAAAGAGAAGAGTATCAGTGAGTGTTCTGTCCATGGAATAGGGTAAATGGAGTGTGGAATCTGAGTTGGCCATGATATTGTGTGATATGAAGATCAGGTCCAGGGTATTACCCTTGTAGTGGGTAGGAGAGTTGAGGATCTGGGCAAAGAGTAAGGCTTCCTTCCATGGCTTCTAAAAAGGAAGCAGACTGGTTTTGTGTAGTTGAGGAGAGGCTAAAGTCACCTAGGATGATGAGAGGGTGTATAGTTGTTTGGGGGGTGCAAGCTGACTCGAGTAGTAAAGAAAGGTCGAGGGTATCAGATTGAGGTGCTCTGCATAATAAGCATATGGAGAGTGCGTTGTTGGATAATTTAATCAGATCTATGCCTGAAGTTGATTCGATGTGCTATTATTGATACACCGCCACCTCTGTTGGTTATCCTTATGCAGTTGTAGATTGAATGGGTGGAGGGGCAGAGATGGTTTAGGAGGATAGAATCTGTTTCCTGAAACCAAGTCTCTGTAATACAGAGTATGTCAAGGTTGTGATCAGTAATTAAGTCTGCAATAAGGGAGATTTTGTTCCTGGCTGAGCATACATTGATCAGGGTGCATAATAGAGGGGGATGGATTGGATCCATAGGCCGGGTGGGGGTAGTAGAGATGGGGAGGACATATGTAAGCCTGCATTTTCGAGGGGCTTGGTATGAGTGGGGATAGAGCCAAGAATTGACGCTGCGTGGTGATCTGTGTGAATGGATTATTGGGATGTAATTTGCTATATTGTGTTTCACCTATAAGGCATTTGATAGGAGAGCTGAGATTATAGAAAGGACTAGGATGTGAATCCATAAGGTTGTGTGCTTTGGGTTATAGGTCTCCATGACTGGAGGGGGGAGTGAGTGGATGATGTAGATATAAAGAGCTAGATCTACCTGTGTATTAGGCATCAAGAGGAAGGAGTAGTGAGTAGATAGGTTGTTGTGTGCAGCACTGTCAAACAATATAAACCTATTAATTAATAGGTACAGTATAGCAAAATTATTGCAATTTTGTGTATCAAGAATGTAACAGTGTTGTTACAATTTCATGTAGTAAGAATAGTTTGGTAGGAAATGTCCAAAGACAGATACAGTGTGGCTAATCAGGACCTTAGCATGAGACGGACGTAAACTTGTTAGATCAGTAAGTTATTTGTTGATTCTAGCTATGTGAAATACATCAGAGACTACAAGGAGGACACCATAGTAGATGAGGTTTAGTGGTTAGGTCTCTCGCAATATCATACAAGACCTATGAATAATATAGGTCTTGTTATGGTGCTGAATTAACGTACCTTTATCATATGTCGCGCCTACGTTCCATGCCAAAGGGCCCTCTGGCGAGTCCCTCAGGCGCGGGCATGTCTGGATCAACAGTTAATTTATAACCACGTGGGTGGGCCTGATTGGCCTTGTTGGAGGGGAGCGGAGAGGAGTTTACCTTCCCGCTCTTCCTCGATCCCTCCGATCGGGTGGAGGAGCAGGGCAGAGAAAGGCTGATCTTGCTGCTTCAAAGGCTTTTTAAAGAGTCCGGTTGCTAGTTGCTGTCAAACCCAATTGGCCTTGGAGGGGAGCGGGGAGATCAAAATAACATCAAAATAGCACAAACACAGCCTAAGCTTAGTCTGTTGAGTTAGCTGTGCAGTACTCTTGTTTTTACTGTGCAGTTTTGACTGTCCATCAATTCCGTTTGTCCAGGAGCCCCCTCCAACTTTCCTCTTGATTAATTAGAGGGGGAGGTTCTCCTATGCCAGCCTTAGTCTTTTATTTATTTATAACTCCAAATTCTCAAAAGAAAAAGTTCCCGCCTGCGTATTCAAGTAACCCTTAGGCTATGGCAGCAACCTCCCTATCAGTGTTTCATTTCACACCGACCCTCCCGCGCTGCCAAGAACAAATAAAACAAAAACTCCAAATAACCAGCAGTCAGTCTTTTCTTTCCCAGGAGTTATAAAAGAATTCCCAGAGAAACAAGTGGGGGTTTTCCTCTAACTTATCTGCATCTCGCTGTCCTCTGGTAGGTCTGACAAACTGTTATCATCCGTTAGGTTCAGTTCCATAGCCTCTGTTTCCATGGCCTCAGTTTCCAGCTCCCAAGGCTGTGTCTCCATAGACTCCACTGGATCATTAATTTAAACACCAGCACCAGCATTTAAATTAAACTGCTCATTACCTTCACTGAAAAATTACCACAATGTGTCTAATTTGTTATATCCTTCAGACTACTTAATCCAGTTGCAAACAGAAGATAAAAATTTGGTTAAAGCGTCTACAGTTTGCAAGCTAGGGATTCTTCAGACATGAAAGAGTGGAGTAACACTCTGCAGAGATTGTGAAGATAGTGTCTTGGGTTGGTGGCGCAAAGCAGGTAATTGTATAGAAAAAGTCCAGATCCATGATATAGTAGAGAAGTCTATCAGTGAATGATACCAAAAGTCTTACAAAGAGAGGAATTCAAGGAAAGACATGTGAAAACTGAACATTTTGGAGAACAGACTAAGAAAATATTACTACTGGGTAGGCATGGACAAAGACATCAAAGACTTATTAGACATTGCAAATGTGTTTTTGCCCAGGAGGTATTTCAAAGAGAACAAGCAATGCTTTGATGTCAATCGACCACTTGAGGTCATGGCCCTTGATCACTCTACACTGGAAACTAATACAATAATACAAAAACATACTGGTCATCACTGATATGTTTTCATGATTGACATTGATCATACTAATGAGAAACTAGATGGCCTGGACTACTGCTAAAAAGCTAATTTAAATAGGGATCATCTATTATGGTGTTTTTGAGCACATAACTGAAGCCATAACTGAATCAAAGCTAATTAATGAACTGTGCCAACTATATGGAATTGACAAGATGAGAATGATACCATATCATCCTGTAGATAATGGGAGATGTGAGTGTTTTATTAGGACCGCACTGCATGACATGCTAAGAATATTGTCCAAGTCCAAAAAGATGCGATAGTTTGAGTATCTGTTGAAATTGGTTCTGGCATATAAAACCCAAACTCATAGCTCAACCAGGTACTTGCTTTTTTCCTGCTATTTGGATAAGGAATGTAAGTGCTTAATCCTGTGTCTTGTCTAACTAAGGAAGAAGATTCCAAGCATCTAGATGAGTGAATCTTGTTGCAGCAATAGAAGCTTCCGAAAGCATAAGAAACTGCACGGAAAATAGAAAGCCGGGTGGGTCTTACTGAAAAGAGTATTTCAGAGGATGACATGAAAAACAGACTTATATGAGGTGGTTCAGATATCTGAACCCTTCCAGAACACTGTCCGAGGGCGGTTTAAATCTGGCCACTTAGAGGTTGTTCACAGAAACCATGCAAAATTGTCACCTCGGTCCTCATTAGCCACAGAATATCTGGAAGATGTTACCCCCTCCCTAAATTCGAAGGAAGCTGCATCACAAAGACTCCCACATCTAGAAGATGAACTCTTCCTTTCCCCTGAAAAACCCAAATCTTACAGTCTCTAGGCATGATAACAGGGGAGGGCCCTCTCAAAACTAATGGTTATATGATTGAATGTGATGCAGTTGACAGCTTTTCATAAGAGAGCATATGGGGGGCTTTGAAAGGAAGTCAGTTTATAGTAATACCAGGGAATGCAGTTTGTGAGGGTCAAGAACTGGCAGGAAGTGAACACATATTAGAGAAGGGCAGTCTGGGAAATGTAGCGAGGAAGCAGCTGGGGTTCAAATCACAGGTGAAGGCACTTAAACATGAAGCTAATTTGGAAAGCTGTTGGTGAATGAAACGAAAGCTAGACTGTATTAATGATTAACTAATGATATTTTTAATTAATTATTTATTTATTTCATGCCTTTCCATTAGTTCAAGATGAGTTACACAATCAGGTACAATAAGTATTTCTCTGTTCCCAGAGGGCTTACAATCTAAGTTTGTACCTGAGACAATGGAGGATTAAGTGACTTGGCCAAGGCCACAAGGAGTTCCAATGGGATTCAAACACTGGTCTCTCTGGTTCTAGAAGCAAGAAGACACACAAGAGGAAAATGATGCAACTGGGCTTCACTATCAGGCATGCCAGGCCCAGAGGAGAAGTAGAAACTTGATGTACAGAATGTTGTCACATATTTTAATAAGTCATTAAGGAATAGAGTATGGCGGGTTTCATCCTAGACAGTAGTCCGTATTATGGAGGATCAGACCAGTTATTGAAAATATATTCTGGATTCATTTGGGCAGGGGCTGTTTGTATTAGTTGACTGTGAAAGGTCCTGATTAGAAGCCATGCTAAAGCATCCACCTAGTAGATTAAAATCTGTAGGCAGGAAGCCTGTACTAGGGAAAGTCAGATAAAGCTGGAAATTCTAATTTGAGTGCCCATTTAACCTGGAATTGTAGTCAGTATCAGCTGGAAGGCTAACAGGGGATAGCACAGTATCAGCTGGAAGGCTAACAGGGGATAGCACACATAGGCTGAAGTCTATATTATGGAGGATCAGATTAGCTAAGTGTGGGAACTTTATGGTCTTTTGGAAATGCAACCTAGCTTTAATTGGGCAAGGGGGATGTATGTTGGCAAATTACTGGCCAGAAGCCCATTGTGAATTATCCTCCTGACAGAATAATGTCAAGGAGATGAAGTCTATTCTATAGGGAGTCAGACCAGCTAAAGTCTAAGGTCAGTGAATGAGAAGTCGTTCACATAGCAGTCATTGGCATAGTAAAGCCCATTGCTGATTTTCTTAAGAGAGCTGATCTAGAAGGACTGGTCTGTGGGATTGAGATGCAACAATTTCATTTCCCCTGCCAAAACAGAACTAAGTTGGGGAAAGGGCAATTGTAACTACATATTTTTCTGATCAGATCAGCGGGTAGAGAAGTTCTTTCATGCTTGTACATACCTCCACAATGATGGGGTATTGGTACTGCGACGTGATTAAGAAGAATAATGCATTGTTTTTACTTAATTCTGTTACTAAATGTTTAAAGGTTAAATATGTCTTCAGTTAAAAGTCAGTTGTTGAGTAATGTTGGGGTCAATATTAAAAAAAAACCCAGGGAGGAATTTAAACATTTAATAAAGTCGAAGTTTTCTTTACCTTCAACATTACTTCTCAGCTGTCTCCGGGAGGCGCACCTAGCCAGTCAGATTTTCAGGAATGCCACGATGAATATCCATTGAAGGCTCACTAGATGATTTGCATATAGTGAGCCTTCAATGTATGCAAATTTATTTTATGCATAGTCATTTTGTAATCTTAAAATCCCAACTAACTAAGAGTGCCTCCAGGAGAGGGTTAAGAAGCATTGACCTAAAAGGAGAAGGTTAGCTCCTTAAAGTAGCTCCACTCATGGTCTTGCTCCTGCGGGGGGAGGGGATGACTGTCTCAAGGCTGATACCATGGAAGTGCTGCCACTTAGCTCCCTCTGCAGCTGGGGATGGAAATTAATCCGTCTGCAGCCACAATCTGGGTCTGCACATCTAGAAGTGGTTCAGCTAGCTGTCACAGAGGAGAGAGAAAAGCCGAAAAGAGCCATAGCAGCAGTGGCGACAATGGAGGGCCTCTGCAGCCACAAAGCTGACAGGCACTGGTAGAAAGCAGAAGAGTGAAGGCAGCAGATGGCCTATAGAAAGCCAGAGGAGCTATAGCTGTGGCAGTAGCAGAAGGGGAAGAGCCACTAAAGAGAGGAAGCACTGGAGCCAGGCCGGGCCAGAGGATGAGAAGGTCTCACGGTACAAAGAGCCTTGGTGAGAAGGAGGGCCCAGAACTGAAGGTTCCTCTCCTCAACTGAACCTTGCAGAGCAGAGAACATTGGTTCTCTTGGTGTCCACAAGGAGGAACTACTTTGATACAGATTCTCCTAAAAAAGTAAGAAGAGAGAAGGGAAGCCATATAGAGTCCCGGTGCTGGGGAGAAAGGAAAAAGCCAGTGAAAATAGTCTGTGGAGGGGTAGAGTTGGCATAAGAGCATGAGACAAGGGCCTGGAAAAGGAGGATCAGACCGACAGAAATTTGTACTGTCTGAAGGAGCTGCTTCTAAGAACCTGGAGAGGAGCTTCTGAAAAACATAAGGGTCAGGAGGAGACTTTACTTAAAAGAAACCAGAGCCTTAAGTAGTTTGCCTGGTAAAAGGGAGACCAGTAGTAAACTCAATACTTATTTGATGTTTGCTGGTTTCTTTTGTGTTGCTGGGTGATCCCATATGGAAAGGGAAGGAACCGTTTATTTTGCAGATGGAAGGCCAGCTCTGTAGAGCATAAATAAGTCACTGATGTTTGGCCTTCAAAGGTACAAAAGAGAAAATAAGTATTTTTGGCCTGTTTTTCTACTGTAATAATACAATGGTATATAAGTTTGGTGACTTTATTGACTGCTGTAAAATGTTTTCCTGTTTTATTTGGTCTATAGTTTTGGCCAACTTGGTTCTCTCATCCTGTTTATTATTTCCTAACCTAACCCCAAGAGAAAAATGAAACATGGTCAAGTGCCACCTACTATTTCCTACTATTCTCTCCCCACCCAAGAGAAACCATTTATTATTTTAGCCCCTCACTGCTGTCTCTAAGAAAACCTTATGTGATCATCTTCAATAACCTCACGGTTTCAGCCGTGACTTTGATGATTGACTTTTCTGCTCATAAGTTTCAAACTTGTGCCAGTTCAACCCCTTTTTGTTTCTCTTACCCAGGGCTCAGTTTATGATAGAACAACTCAGAATAGCATTCTATCACCAAGGAAGCAGAACAAAGGTACCAGTGTAATTCAATTAGAGACATAGAAACAAGATGGCAGAAAAAGACCACATGATCTATCTAGTCTGCCCTTCCATATCAACCACTACAACAGTCCCTTTTTTTCCTTTAGAGATCCTCTGTGTTTGTCCAATGCGTCTTTGAATTCCACTAACCATTTTAGAAGCCACCCTCTGCACTGACTCCAACCTGTTCATATCCTTCTGAAGGTGTGGTCTCCAGAATTGCACAAAATACTCCAAATGAGGTTGCACCAAAGACTTATTCAGAGGCACTATCACCTCCTTTCTTCTGCTGGCCATTCCTCTCCATGTGCACCCAAGCATCCTTCTAACTCCCCCATCGAAATGGAGCAGATCTGCTGGTGGGCGCAGATCATTTCTGGTTTGATAACTTCTGAAGGAAGCAGAACAAAGCCAGAAGTGTTGAAGTTGCTTTCTCTGAGACAGGAACAGCCAGATCGCCTGCATTTTTGCATGCATAATTAAGGAGGTTGTGTGGGAGAACAGACAAGGAGTGAATGCCTGTCAGGCCTATAGCTTCTTCTACTATTTCATGTGTCAGCTTTCTGGCCTCGCTGTTGCTTACTATTCTGGCTTTTTGGACCCTCAATGACTTTATGGGTATAGGGTTGAATGAGTAAAGGAAAGGAGGGGGGGGGGGTGAGAGAAGGGCAAGAGTGAGGAGAATAAAGGGGCTATGGGTTGTGTGAGGAGAGGAGGAAGAGAGTGAATGAGGGGACTGAAGGTGATGCAGAGTCTGAGAAGGGACTGCAAGGTGGAAGTGAGAGAATCAGAGTGGAGGGCAAGCTGACTCCTTAGTGAGGTAATCAGAAGGATATGGGAAGGGAGGGGAGGGGGAGAAGAGGTTATGTGCCTGAGGAGAGTGCTGTAGTGCTGCTTTCTTCCCACCCCAAAGAAAGCAAAAAGGAGGCCATGTTTTAGAATTTTAGGCTCCCCATCCGTCTGAGGGGGCTGCAAAGAGCAGATAGTATAGTCAGTCTAGCCTTCCTCCAAATCAGAGAAGAGCAAATTGATTCACTTATCAGAAGGATATGGGAAAGGTGAATGTGGGAGGAGGTAGAGAGGAGGCTGTGTGCTGTGTTCAGCGCATCTCCAGGGTCTCTGTCTTTCCTCCTTGATTTGTTTCAGTTTCCTCTCTCCTTGATCGGTCTCTCTCTCAGAACCTCTCAAAAGAGGAAGATTGGGCTTTACTGGGCAAAGAAAGAGAGGAGCAGATTTGCTGGTGAGGATTTTCCAGGGATGGGGAGTGGGTGAGCATCATGGGGGGGGGTGTTCAAGGACTTGGAGGCTCTGGGATCACTGGAGAAATCATGGAGGCTGCTTGGGATGGAAGATGAGGATCAGAAGTGGAGAGAATAAGAGGAGGGTAGAAGGAAAGGACCCCCATTCCCTCGCCCCTCTTCCTTACTCCAGTGATCTTCAGTCCCCAGCCCCTACCAGTGTTGAACACTCAGCCATCCTTTGTCCATCAGTGCTCCATGAAGAGGAGGAGAAGGGGGAAGTATGTGAAAAGTGTGTTCATATATGTAGGTTGGTTCTTTTGGAGCATGACAGCAAATACCCAGCCCTGGCCCCATCTCATACTCCCTCGCTGCTCCACAGTTCCACTTCTTTTTTGTTCGCAAATTAAGTCCTGCAGTAGACTGTTAAGAATCCACAGGCTATATGTTTTATACTCTGGCAATAGAGGCCAGTTTGATATGAATTCAACTGAAATTCCTGAAGGAACAGAAGGAGCTGGGCTAAAAGAAGAAATATTGTAAGGTGATTAAAAACATACGTATTGATCATAGCAATACCATTACTTAGGAAACACTGCTCAGCACAAACATTAGGGCTCTGATTTTATAGTTTACTGGAGAAACAGATGTGTTTAAGCAATCTGGAATCCCACAGACCTTTAATGCAAAATGAATATTTTAACACTAATGCACAGAACACAGTTAAATGGAGCACCAGATGTGAGGTCTTAAAAAGCCATCCTTAATTCTCTGTTTTTATTAGGAGCTTAAATTATTAAACTGGCGTCTGTAATAATGCACACTAGAAATCTACATTTAGCATTATGATTACATCATATGAGCTGTTCCATAAGTGTTATCCTCCGGCCTTTGAGCTGCTTAAACTCTTGAGTAAGGGCTATATGCTATTATGTGTTGCAGTTCTTTTATGCCAGACCTATGTTCAATAAAAATACACAGGAAACCAGATCTACTACTACTAGTGCTGATCATTTGCATAGCGCTACAACAGAACAGCTGGAGACTAGGATATGTCAAGGGAAATGGTAAGAAAACACACAGTTGGAGAGGAGGAGACTATGCAGATCAGGATCCAAAAGCAACCTCGAAGAGGTGAGGTTTTTAGTCTGGATTTGAAAAGAGCAGAGGATGAAGCTTGACTTACCAACTGAGGTAGTTTGTTTCAGGCACATGGAGCAGCAAGGTGGAAAGATCAGTCTGGAGTTACCAATGGAAGAGAAGGGCACAGATGGAAGAGGTTTGCCAGAAGAGTGGAAGTCCTGGGAGAGATAAGTAAGGAACGGTAGTGAGGAGCAGCAGAGTGAATGCACTTATACTGTAGTCAGTAGGAGAAGTTTGAAATGGATAGGGAAACAGATAGGGAGCCAATGAAACTACTTGAGAAGAGGGATTATGTGAGCATAGCAAGACTGGCAGAAGATTAGCCGTGCAGCTCAGTTCTGAACAGATTGAAAAGGAGAGAGATGATTCAGAGGGAGACCAGCAAATAGATGGTTGCAATAGTCTCGACGGGAGATTTATTTATTTATTTTTATTTATTTATTTATTACAAGTTCTTATATACCGCACTATTCGGCATCAGCGCGGTTTACATTATAACATAAAGACCATAACAACAAGCTGTTTGGTTTACATCGAACAGGAGTACCAACTTGGAGAACCGGGTTAAACTATATACATGAGATATTTACATAGAACAGAATAGAGTCATAGTAATATAAAGCACGGAAGGGTGGTTTCATGAGTGAGTCACTTCTTTTGGTTCAATTGCTGGTAGGGTAGTATTGAAGGAAGAGGTGGTATTTGAGTGCCTTCCTGAACTGTGGTAGGACAGTAATGGCCCTTATGTCGGAGGGTAGAGCGTTCCAGCATTTGGGGGCATATAAACTGAACGCTCTGTTTGAGGTTGTCATGTTGCACTTTGTTGATGCCTTCAAGGTTGTTAGTAGGTTTACGGCTGTTGCTCTTCTGGATCTGTTGGGGGGTACAGTGTGAATCAGATCTGTGAGTGAGGAGGATGAGATACCCTTGATTGCCTTGAATGATAGGACTAGGGTTTTAAAGATGATCCTCCCATGGATGGGGAGCCAGTGAAGCTGTTTAAGAATGGGAGTTACGTGGTCACTTCTGGATGCTCCGTAGAGGACTCTTGCTGCGGCATTCATGGCCATCTGTAAAGGGCTAAGAGTGGATTGAGGGAGACCTTGTAAGATGGCATTTGCAAAGTCGAAGTGTGGCAGGATTAGCGCTTGGTATATGGTCCGGAAGTCGTCCGGGTCCAACAGGGAGCGTATATGCCTGAGAGAGCGGATTTTGAAGTATACCGCTTTGACTATGTTATTTATGTGATGTTTCATATCCAGACGTTGGTCCAATGTAACTCCAAGGTATCTTATTGTTTCTTTAGTTTGTAGGTCAGCTTCCTTGACACTGACGTGGGTTGGAGGAGTGAAGTTGGGGTCTCTGGCGATGAAAAGCACCTCTGTTTTTTTATGCTGAATGCGTAGGTTTTGTGATTGGAGCCACTCAGAGACCGTATTGAGGCAGTCTACTAGTGGTGCCAGGTCTAATTGAGTTGTAGAGAAAGGCATATATAAGAGAATGTCATCTGCGTATATCAAGCAGTTGACTTTGAATGATCTTATGATGTCGCAGATGGGCTGCATGTATATATCTTAAATAGTAGGGAAGACAATGAGGAACCTTGAGGCACACCTTGCTTTTGATGGAAGCGTTTTGACTCTTCTGAACCAGACTTCACATATTGCCATCTTCCATCCAGATAAGAGTTACACCATTCCAATGCACTGTTGCAGATACCTTTCTCTTTCAGTCGTCCGAGGAGAATTTCGTGGCTTACAGAGTCGAACGCCGCAGCGATGTCTAAGAAGACGAGTACAAATCCTTGTCGGATGTTGTTAATGCCTGTGATAATGTCGTTGAATAGGTTAGTGAGTAGGGTCTCGACCCCATGATATTCTCTGAATCCATGTTGGCAGTGATCTAGGGGAGCTGTGGTGTCTATATGCTCTTGGATTTGCCGTTGTGCCTCCTTCTCAATTATCTTGGCTAAGAGGGGAATGCTAGCTATAGGCCTATAAGATTCGACCTTTTGCGGGTCTAGCTTGGGGTTTTTCAAAAGTGGCCTAATGGAAGTCTGCTTGAGTGCTGTGGGGAAGTAACCTGTTGTGAATGAGAGGTTCATTAGATTTGTAATAAAGGGGCTGAACACACAACGTAGCTCCTTAATCCAAAAAGCTGGGCATGGGTCCGTTTGTGCAGTGGAGGTGTTGAGAGATGCTATGGTATCCTCGATGCATTTAGTGGATGGAGTGGAGAATTTATTTAGTGAGGTTGCATTCGCTGGTTCTTGGAACGGGACTGTTGACACCTTGTTAGTTTGCACGATCTTGGATTGCATGTAGTCAGCGAATTTCTGTGGATGAATCTCACTGTGTTGTTCGGGAGAAGGTTCCTTTGAAAGGGATTTGACAAGGTTGAAGAGGTCACGTGGTTTATTCAGTGATCTCTTTAGTGTGTCCGTGTGATATTGTTTCATTGTGGTTGTGATTGCTTCACGGTGTGTGGAGAGGTGGGTACGGTAGGCGGTCTGATCTTCAGTAGAAAGCGATCGGCGCCAGCGACGCTCCAGTCTGCAGAGTTGAGTCAGAGAGGATCGCAGTTCAGGAGAGAACCATGGGGCGGTGCTTCTTTTTCTCCTCTTTGTGTTATTGGAAATTGGAGGTTGTGATATGGCATGCAGATTGGAGTTCCAGGAGGTGATTAGTTCGTCGAGGTCCGGTACAGTTTTGTTGAGGAGTGATTGGGTCTCAGCCACGATGTGTTCCCTGTTAAATGGTCTAAATCTTCTTGTGGGCGTCCGTGATGTGCTGTGCATGTTTTGACTAAAGAGTGGCTAAGTGCCTTAGTAGTGTGTTCAGAAAGGAAGGAGTTAATTTTACTGATGTTATAGAAAAGGAAATGAAAGGTTTTAGCCATTAATTGGATGTGTGTGGAGAAGGAGAGGGAGGAGTCAAAGATGACCCCAAGGTTGTGAGCTGAGGAAATAGGGAGGAGTAGAGTGTCATCAACAGAAATAAAGAAAGGAGGAAGGGAGCAGATGGGTTTAGGTGGAAAGCTAAGAAGCTCAATTTTGGTAGTGTTCAATTTCAAATGGTGGTGAGACATCCAGGCAGCAATGTCACATAAGCAGGTAGAGATATGGGCCTGAATTGCCGGAGAGATTTCAGGTGTAGAGAGGTAGATCTGAGAGTCATCAGCGTAAAGATGATACTGAAAACATGGGAGGTAATGAGCCACCAAGGGATAGGGTATAGAGCAGTGGTTCTCAACCCAGTCCTCTGGAACCCCTAGGCCAGTCAGATTTTCAGGATATCCACGATGAATATGCATGAGATAGATCTGCATACAATGGAAGCAGGACATGCAGATCTATCTCATGCATATTCATTGTGGATATCCTAAAAACCTGACTGGTCTGGGGTTCTTAGAGGAATGGGTAAAGAACCACTGGTAGAGAGAAAAAAGTGGTCTCAAGACAGACCTTTGGGGTACATCAACTGAAAGAAGGATAGCAGTAGAGGAGGATCCATTAGAATGAATACTAAACGTGTGGTGGGAGAGATAGGAAGAAATCCAGCATAGAACCATGCAAGGACAAGATATCAAGGAGAAGGTGATGGTCAACAGTGTCAAAAGCAGCAGAAGGGTCAAGAAGGATGAGGATCAAGTAAAGGCCCTTGGATTTGACCAGGAACCAGTCACTGGAGAGGGTTTTCCAGGCACCAGTTTATAAAGGACCCTATTTCCTACTCGTATTTCCCATAGTCAGATAGAAGGCAATTTTCAAAATCATTTCTGTGGGTAAAAAAGCATTGTACATGGGTACAAAATGTAAATAAAATTATCCAGAGATGGCTTAGGGAAAATATAATAGAGGTCTACAAACTGGAGCGGAATGGGTAAAGGTAGATCAGTTGTTTACCCCTTCAAAAAGTGGAAAGAATAGGGGACACACAATGAAGCTACAATGTAGCACATTTAAGACTAATTGGAGAAAATATTTTTTCATCAATATGTAATCAAACTCTGGAATTTGTTGCCAGAGGATGTAGTAAAAGCAGTTAGTATAGCTGCATTCCTGGAGGAAAAGTCCATAAACCATTATTAAAGTGGACTGGGAAAATCCACTGCTTACTCCTGGGATAAGCAGCATGAAATCTGTCTACTTTTTGGGAACCTGACAGGTACTTTTGGCCTGGATTAGCTATCGTTGGGAACAGGATACTGACTTGATGGATCTTTGGCCTGACCCAGTATGGCATATCGTATGTTCTTACCATGTTCTTACAGCATGCATAATTTTGCCTGCATTGTTCTGAAACATTTCCAAGGGCAAGCTCTTCTGGATCCTCTATAATCTGGCTTTCGTCCTTTACATTCTAACAAAACAGCTCTTGCCAAAGTCTCCAGTGACCAGCTCCTGGCAAAATCCAAGGGCCTTTACCTGATCCTCATCCTTTGTCCTTTCTGCTGCTTTTGACCCTTAACCACAATTTTCTCTTTGATATCTTGTCCTGCTTGATTTTAAGGGCTCTGTGCTATCCTGGTTCTCTTCTTATCTCTCCCATTGCTCCTTCAGTGTTTGTTCTGGTGGATCCTCCTCCACTGCTACCCCTCTCTTAGTTGGTGTACCCCAAGGATTTGTCTTAGTCCATACCCAGTCCCTTGGGGCACTCATCTCTTCCCATGGCTTTCAGTACCATCTTTATGCTGATGACTCCCAGATATACCTCTCTACACCTGAAATCTCTCTGGCAATCCAGGCCCGGATCTCTGCCTGCCTTTCTGACATTGCTACTTGGATGTCTCACCGCTGCTTGAAACTGAACATGACCAAAATTGAGCTGCTTATTTTTCCCCCTAAAACCTCCTCTCCCTTTCCTCCTTTCTCAGTCTCTGTGGATAACTCTCTACTCCTCTCTGTCTCCTCAGTTCACAATCTTGGGGTCGTCTTTGACTCCTCTCTGACTCCTCTCTCTCCTTATCCACATACATCCAACTGATAGCTAAAATCTGCCGTTTCTTTCCGCACAACATCAACAAAATTCACCCATTCCTTTCTGAACACACTAAGATGCCTATCCACTCCTTAGTCACCTCCCATCTGGACTATTGTAACTACTCCTTGCTGGTCTCCCTCTGAATTATCTCTCTCCCCTTCAATCTGTTCAACACTGCTGTGCTGCTAATCTTCTGCCAGCCTTGTCATGCTCATATTACTATTCCCCCAGATATATCCCAAGTCTACAGCTATTGTCTTGTCTGTCTTGACTAGATTGTAAGCTCTGATGAGCAGGGACCATCTTTTACATGTGTCTGTGCAGCGCTGCGTACGTCTTGTAGCGCTATACAAATGTTCAGCAGTAGTTGTAGTGGACCATACATAACAGTCATTGGGGCATGTTTACTAAAGGATTCAATGTGCACTAATGAAATTAACATGCATTAAGTGCCCAGAACCCTTTTATTTCCAAAGGCGCAGTGGCACTTAACACGTATTAACTTCATTAACGCATGCTAACCTTTAATAAACCTGCCCCTTTGTATGTTATTTTGTATGGCATCAACCAATGTTTCTGAAGCTGCTCCTGAACAACCCACTAGCAGTCTGATTTTCAGGATATACACACGGAATATGCATGAGATAGATTTGCATGCCATGGAAGCAATGCATGAAAATCTCTCTCATGCATATTCGTTGTGGATATCCTGAAAACCAGACTGTCTAGGGGTGCCCCAGGAACAGTGTGAGGAACACTAACCAAACAATGCCTCTTGTTTTCAATAGAAAATTTACCCACAGAGAAGGCACGTACAAATCTCCATTGGTAATTTTTTGGGACAATTACACAGGTACACTACCAAAAAACTGCCTCCAGTTTTGCAACTGATTCCTATAGATTTTGGGGTGCTGAATCCAGGAAAAATAGCCAAAATGTTCCATCACGTCACGTTTTCTTGCAAAATTAGATTTCTTACCCATATAAGGAATGTTCACATAATTTCTTTTTAGCCGACTGCAGTTTATATTCTTGGCCCAAAATAGAGGTTGTAATGGTTAACTAACTAGAAACACTCCCTCATGATATTTTAGAGTGTTTTGTATTCATTTTATACATTAACAGGACAATTGGGAGGCGGGGGGCTAAATCCAGTACTCGCGCTGGCGCATGTTCTTTCCTGTTCGCCTCGCCTCGTTCGCTCGCTCGCTCAAACACGGTGGTTGCGACATGAACGTTCCTGTCAAATTTCAGTTTCTTGCTAGTTCATTATTACCTTTTGTTTGCTCAGTCGTAATCCAGCTTTATTCCGAAGTGGTTCACTACAGTTGTAGTTTGCAGTGCTGTGTATTTGTGATGGCTCACAGAGCCAGAGGTTGCGTCAACTCTCCGGACAGTTTTTGTTTTATTTGTGGGGAACATACCGTGAAAAAGCGGCAGAGGAACATTTCTGCATTTATTAAAAAAGTATATTTCGCCTATTTCGGTTTGAAGTTAGGCGATCAAGACAAACCGTGGGCTCCTCACAAAGTGTGCAAGACATGTGAGGAAGATCTACGCTTATGGATGAAAGGTAAAAAACAAGCATTTCGTTTCGGAATACCTATGATGGGGCGTGAACAAAGAGACCACAGCAGTGACTGCTATTTTTGCTCTTGCATTGTGAAGGGATACAACTTAAAAAATAAGAACGTAATAAGTTACCCCAACCTTCCCTCAGCAATTAGGCCTATGCCTCATAGCAACGAAGTACCTGTGCCTGAACCACCAAAATCTTTGGATCATATTTGTGTGGACGGTTCTGATCATGATGAGACTCATCAGATGGCTTTTCCCGATGAGTCCAGTACTTCCGAGTTTGAAACTGAACCAGATCCGAAACCTGAACTTTTCTCTCAAGCTCCCAAAAGATGCTGCCCAACTGCTAGGTTCTCGGCTTAAACAGAAAAATCTATTGTCACCAGGAACAACTTTTTATTGGTACCGCAACCGCGAGACACAATTTTTGAAGTATTTCAGCAAAGAGGAAGATTTGGTATTTTGCAACGATATATACGGAGTGATGGAAAAGTTTAAATTCAAGTATGATCCTGCTGAATGGCGGCTGTTCATTGATTCGTCAAAAGACAGCATAAAAGGTGTTCTTCTTCATAATGGCAACACATTCGCTTCAGTTCCTATTGCTCACTCTGTTATTCTCCAAGAAAAATACAAGAATTTGGCCCTGATTCTTCAGAAGATTCGTTATGATGAGCATAAGTGGATGATTTGTGGAGACTTTAAAATTCTATCCATGCTATTAGGGCAGCAATCCGGTTTCACCAAATATCCCTGCTTCCTTTGCTTGTGGGATAGCCGGGCCCGCGACCTACACTGGGGGAAAAAAGACTGGCCAATTCGGGAGTATTTGAGACCCGGTGAGAAAAATGTTCTTCATGAGAGCTTGGTACCTCGTGATAAAATTCTATTACCACCTCTCCACATTAAGTTGGGTCTCATTAAGCAATTCATCAAGTCCCTTCCAAAAGATGGTGAGTGCTTTCGGTACCTTTGCTCAAAGTTCCCCCGACTTTCTGAAGCAAAGCTAAAGGAAGGAGTGTTTGTTGGCCCTGATATAAGGAAACTCATTTCAGATGGAGCATTCGCTGAAACGATGTCTGAGAAGGAAAAAGAAGCCTGGGATTCCTTCAAGGATGTTGTTCTCATATTCTTGGGGAACAGGCGGGATGAGAACTATAAGGATATTGTTGCCAGGATGCTCAATGCCTTCAAAGAACAAGGCTGTAACATGAGCCTGAAAGTCCATTTCTTGCACTCCCATGTGAACTACTTTCCCGAAAACTTGGGGGCGTACAGTGAAGAACAAGGTGAAAGGTTTCACCAGGACATCAAGGACGCAGAGAGAAGGTACCAAGGAAGATGGAACACCACTATGATGGCTGATTTCTGCTGGTTGCTGCTGCGGGAAACCCAGATGAAAAATACGCCAAGCAGCGCACCAAGAGAAGCATTCGGGGGAAGAAGAAACGGGCCCACCAGGAGATTGATTGACCCAAGAATGACTTTAAAATCTAAACTGTGTTGACAAATATCGTGTTTTTACTAAACTTTGAAATAAAAATTTGCTAGTTATTACCACAGTGTCGGATCTCATTTATTAGAATTTTATTTTCACACCATCGGGTGTTTGTCTTCATGTATTGCAATGGTGTGGTTTGCGTTTTCTATTCTTACATACATACCTGTACAACATTTTTTGCACATTTCTTTGCTTTGCTTTGTGTGTCTAACCTCGCTCTTATATGCTCAATGTTTGTGCACATGTATGTGGCTGTTTTAAGTGCAGACAATTTTGCTACCATCACAGTGTGTTTGTTGACATTACTCTATTCTTATGTGCTGCCTTGTTACAATTTTCTTTATTCTTATTTGAATAACTACTAAACAATTAGTATAAAGAATTCATCCAAGAAACTTTTATCTCGATCGCACTCAATCTGAAACGTTCCCCTCAAACTGCTAACCCAATGTAGCAAAAAATCTGTACGTGATGGAGCAAATTGGTTACCAGATTTGGATTCAGCGCACCAAAAAACGTAAAAATCAATGGAAACATTAGAGGCAGTTTAAAAAAAATTTTTTTTAGTGTACCTGTGTTATCAAAGCAGAAGCCTTTCATCATAGGATACCCCTATGGGGAAAGGCTTAAAAGGTTAGGGCTCCTTCAGCTTGGAAAAGAGACGGCTGAATGGAGATATAAAATAATGAATGGAGTGGAATGGGTAAACATTGGTTGTTTACTCCTTCAAAAAGTAGAAAGACTAGGAGACATGCAACGAAGCTACAATGTGGCACATTTAAGACTAATTGGAGAAAATATTTTTTTTGCTCACAGTGTAATCAAACTCTGGAATTTGTTGTCAGAGGATGTAGTAAAAGCTGTTAGTGTAGCTAGATTTAAAAGAGGTTTGACAACTTCCTGGAGGAAAAGTCCATAAACCATTATTAAAGAGGAATGGGAAAATCCACTGCTTACCCCTGGAATAAGCAGCATGGAATCTATTTTTTTTTGGACCAGATAGGTGCTTGTGACCTGGATTGGCCACTGTTGGAGCCGGGATACTGGGCTTGATGGACTTTTGGTCTGGCTCACTGAGGCCTATCTTATGTGACATATCTTAAAATTGATTATTGGTGCAAACCCATATGTAAAAAAGTACCAGGGCAGTTTGCATCAGTGACACACTATTTGATTACTGCCCCTAAAAAGGGAGAAAGCTTTTAGTGAATAGGCCCCAAAGACTGCAACATTTCTTTCTTTACAAGTCTAAAATGCTCTTTCCACTTCTTCACTGAAACAGAAAAAGAACTTGGTTCAGGAAAAACATTTTCTTGGTTTCCCTTTCTAATGATTTTTCAGACTTCTGGAGAAATGAAGTAAGGGCTCGATGCAGAAACCCTGTGCTAGAGCCTGGCGCTAAAGCTCTAATGCAGGAATTCCTAACGCAGGTTTAACACAGAGGTTTTGCTCAGTTATGCTGTAAACAAGCAGCATGCATATGAGCAGTGCACAAAAGGTCTGCTTTAAACCAGGAACAGCAAGCCAGGCATGCACGCATGGGTTTCCGCATTAGCAGCACCTTTATCCTGAGCAGAAAATGCCCTTCTGATGGAGTGGTGCATAAGAGCACTATCATTCCACTGAGATGTTCTGCTCAGAATAAGATCAGTATTCATAGATTCCGATATTATACTTAGCAGAAATCCTGCGCAGAATAATGCTCTTTATGTGTGGCCTCGCATTCCAGCACATCCATATACATTATTCCAGCACACTTCCCCTGCTGTTTTTCTTAAGCACTCTCTTCAGCAATGCCAGAAAAAAATGTTGTGAAGACATCCTCCTAGAGTAATCCAGATAAACTGTAAAAACCATGACCACAAAATATCCTCTACTTGCACGGACACCAAACTAAAATTGATCTTAATAAACATTCGCTCTATTCGGAACAAAATACCAATAGTAAATGACATAATAAGAGACGAACAACCTGACATCATCTTCATCACTGAAACATGGCTAACACCTACAGACACAATATTATTAAACCAACTTCACACATCACAATATAATGTATTCAACTGCCACCGTGACACAAAAAGAGGAGGTGGTGCACTCATCCTCACTAAAAAAAAACCTACAATACACCCTAACAAACTCAAACAATGTCGAAGGAATGGACATAATAAACATTGAAAACAGAACACTAGCATTCTCCTTAATCTATAGACCCCCATCAGCTGATCACAAAAATCTCTCCCCCATCCTTGAACTCGCATGCACAACATCTCAGAGAAAACCCCTCATAATCTTAGGTGACCTTAACCTCCCATCTCTGAACCAATCCCAAAAAGACAACTTCATTGACTCAATGTCCCACATGGGATTTAACCAGATAGTCCATACCCCCACACATAATAAAGGAAACTCACTTGACCTTGTTTTCCTCCCTACCCCCTTTAACCTACATAAACTCCATTCTTCCCCGATAGCTAAGGAAGTACCATGGTCTGACCACCATTTGATAACATTCCACCTATTAGCACAAACAACATCACAGTCCACAAACACAATATCACATATCTCACGCTTTCCCCACTTTGATAATGACACATTCCTTGACAAGGTACTACCCAAACTCACCACAAGTCTAAATGACATAGAACAAACTATAGAGAACTGGAACCAAACTATCCAAAAAGCAGCAACCCCCACTCAAACAATGCAGAAGATAAAGAAGGAATCACAAAAATGGTTCACTAAAGAAATTGCCATGATAAAAAAGCAACTACGGAAACAAGAAAAAATCTGGAGAAAAACAAAATCACAAGATAACAAAACTAAATATATAAACATACTTAATAGATACAAGGAAGCAATCAATAAGTCAAAAAGGGAATACTACTCCAAACTAATAAATCATGCTATCAATCGGCCAAGAGAACTCTTCTCAATTGTGAATACACTAACAAAAACACAAAACCCCGTACTGAACCAAGACTCAATCAGTGTACAAACCTTAGCATTACATTTTGCTGAGAAACTAAAGGTAAAACCTTACTCTCCAACCACCACAATATCTAAACATGTCAGTAATTATGAATGGACAACCTTTCACAAGATTGAAAGAAAGCACATCCTTAATATTATAACAATGATTAACACCACAACCTCACCGCTTGACCCTTGCCCTGTATCATGGATCAAACATACTAAGGAATTTCTTGCAGAAAATATCCAACATATAGTAAACCAATCACTCTCTCAAGGAACCATGCCCAATGCCCTAAAGCTCTCTTCGATCCGTCCCATAATAAAAAACAATAAACTAGACCCAAAAGACCCCAACTCCTACAGGCCAATAGCTAGCATACCACTAATTGCCAAAATAATAGAAAAGACCATACAACTCCAATTACAAGACTACATTGATGAACAAAAACTCCTTGATGAGCATCAATTTGGCTTCCGACCCTTCCACGGAGTTGAAACCCTCCTAATCGCCCTAACAGATTTACTCATCAGAGGCACCAATGACAACAACAAAGGCTTCCTTCTCCTCTTCATAGATCTGTCTGCTGCATTCGATAGCATCAATCATAATACCCTCATTAACAGACTAGAATACCTAAAAATAGGAGGGACAGTCCTTGAATGGTTCAAATCATACATCTCAAACAGGTTAATACGGATACAATTAGGTAAAGACACATCCGAAACTTTCCCACAAGGTCAAGGCATCCCCCAAGGATCAGCCCTCTCAGCCCTCCTCTTCAATTTATACCTCCAGCCCATTACAAACATATTTAAGAAGCACAAAATTAACCATTTCATATACGCAGATGATATCATGCTTGCCACCCCCATAAACCCTAACAATCCCAAATATGATAGCCTACTCCAATGTATGAACGAGACTACTAAATGGCTTGAAGACAACCACCTAAGCATTAACCTCAAAAAAACAGAGGCAATGTTCATAACGAGGAAATCAGACACTGACTACATATACCCCAATACAATCACAATAAATAATACACCTATACCTGTTAAAAAGGAGGTAAAATACCTTGGAATAATCTTAGACCACTCACTCTCCATGATTCCACACATAAAACACACAGTAAAAACCATATTTTATAAACTCAAGACAATACAACATCTGAGACCCCTACTCAACACCGATGACTTTAGATCTGTAGTCAATACACTCATAACCCCCCACTTCGACTATTGTAATAGTCTCCTAAATGGACTTCCAGTAAAAAGCATATACCATCTCCAAAGAGCCCAAAACATATGCGCCAAGATGGTCACTAAAGCTAATCTAACAGACCATGTCACCCCAATTCTCCTAGACTTACACTGGCTCCCTATAAACAGCCGAATAAAATACAAAATCCTCCTAACTACATTCAAAATCGTCAACAACATCTCCCCATCACAAATATACCACCTAATACACCCACCATCAGATACTAGATCACGCAGACAGAACGCAACCCACTCCCTCAACATAAAAACAAATTTTAGAAAAACTAAAGCGACAACAAGTGACAGGGCTTTCTCCTTCGCTGCCCCCACCCTCTGGAATGAAATACCATTAACACTACGCATGATAAAAGACCTTCACCAATTCAAAAAAGAATTAAAAACCTACCTCTTTACAAAACACTTTGAAATCCCCTACCAACAAAGAACCTCACCAATACAATCACAGAAACACATACACTGTACCCAAGACAGAACAAATGACTAACACAGAAAATTTCTCTAACCCCTCACAACACGCTAATGAACCACTCAAACAGTTGACTATTTCACCACTGTAACTAACTAAGATGCGCTCCATGTATATAACTTGTAAATAGTTTGAAAAGCTCTGTTATAGTTAATGTTCAAAATATGTTCAAAATGTTGTTCAAAATATGTTCAAAATATGTTCCCTGTAAGCACACCTGTATATAGTTAAAGCATAATGTTCCTTGTAAATGTATACAGAAGTATACAATTGTTCTGTTTAAAGTTCAATGTAAACCGCCCCTGATCTCTGGAAGGGGCGGTATAGAAAAGACCGTTAAATAAATAAATAAATAAATAAATGTGCTTAAGAAACAGGCACAAATTCCTTACAGCCACTGCTGTAAAACCTATGAGCTTAAAGTGCAATTTTAGAAAGGATGTCCAAGTGCAGTCTGGGATGTCCAGGGTGAAACGTGCAGATAAATAATGGAGACCCCTGCCTCGTGCATACAGATGTCCCGGCTACAGAACAGTGGGGCGGGGACATCTAGTGAATGCAAAGTTGCATATGGGGATGTTCAGCGGAGTGGCAAACTGGAAATATGAGCCCCCATTCTCTAGCAGAGTTCGTAGTTAACATGGGAAACATATGGGCTAGGAGTTTACCTCCTTCTCCTCTCCCTCTAGATGTTTGCAGGCAAAACAAATACCTTTCTGCTGCCTATTCATGCCTGGAGCAGGTTTAAACTTGGATGCAGCACAGGACGTACAAGGCGCTTCTTGGGGCAAGGACATCCAGGTTACACCTACACCACGCCCTCATTCAGATTTGGACGTTCCTATGCTGGGACATCCACAGAACCAGCTTCTAGGGATGTCTCCGTGCTTTGGCTGTCTCTATGCCCATTTTCAGACATCCAAGCATGAATAGGGCTTCTAAAATAACCCCCTTTCCGTTTCCTCAGAGCTGGCATTAAAATCCTGGTGTTGAGCTCAGCCTTCTGCTCTTCTGGGCACTACTCTGCATCTGTGCCACATAGCTACAGCAATCGCTTTGCCAGTGTCCATTTTAATAGATTTGAATGCATTGCTCACTGCGTTAGCGAAGGCAACAGCACATAGATCATGCTCGTGTTAGATCTCTTGCTGCATACTGTGCTCACACTAGCACAGAAAATCATGCACAAACACTGTGCTATTGCCTTTTCTGCATCAACTCCTAAAGCTCTTATCCCAGCTCTGGCCTTCACAAGAATGTTCCTATATGGGGCTTTATCCTATAAAGTATTTTTCATAGGTACAGAATGAGATAAAGTCCTTTAGGAATAATGTCCTATGTGTGTAGTTTCACAGATAAAGCAGGAAACTGTGAAGCAGCTGAGATTGTAAGAGGAAAGTTTAAAAAGGCGACTGCAGCCCTGCAGCTTCCTGGAATTAGACTTGGAAGCTAGGGTAAGGTTTTCTTTTCTTTTTAAGTAGTGACACCTCCTACTTATGGCAAACTCAGACATCTGCAATAGAGCTGTTTAGTTTGATATATTGTTGGCTACTAAAAGAATTAAAAGCTGCAGGAGTAGAGAAGTCTACTGCTTGAATGGCACACTCACAGGAACACCGAACAAGAAGCAGGAATGTCTGAAAAACTGAGGCCAAGTCAGATCATTGTATTCCGTATGCATTCCCAGCACTGAGGGGCAGGGCTAGATTGACATTATTTAGGGCCCTAGGCAAAGAGATATTCGCAGGCACTTTTTATGCTTCTTCCCCTCCAGGGATATCCATGCATGGCGTTCCCCTCTCCCTCCCAGGCTTCCCTCCCCTGAAGTTGGGGGGAACTGAAAGAAGTGATTCTGGGTGTGATGGCAGCAGCAGCCTAGGAGTGAGCATAGAGATAAAGGCTGAACAACTGTATGCTCGCAGGCTCTGTCTCCCATACAGAAAGAGTCACTGCCTGACTTGGGAACGTGCATTGATTAGTCCTTGCGATCTCTCAACCCCTGCTGCCATACTCAAGATCAGGCCCTGCAAGTTCACTAGGCTAATTTGGAGAGATGAGCTGGGTGGAGAGACAGAGAGGAGTGGAGGAGGGCAAAAGGTAAGCAGGCATGCAGGAAGGAAGATGTGGACTGGAGCAATATGGGGGAGGGGGAGGGGGAGGAAGAGCGTAGTATACTTATACATACAGACTCTTGGCAGCTTACTGGTAATTATATTGCCAGCTTGAAGGTTCTGCCAATCACTGGCCTCCCTTAATTAAAAACCCTGCTTGGCAACCCTACCTTCCCTGGCTCCAGGTATCCCACATCTGTCAGCGGCTTAGCATCGTTAGGTGGAGATATGGCCGTCTACTGGCTCTATTCTGAATTTGGGCCTCAAGTATGTACTTAGTTTGCCTGTGTCTTAATCTTGTCCTAGCTGAGGGATATGTTGAATTTGAAAAGGCCTATTTTGGCAGAGAAAGTAGTTTTATGTAGGGCGTAGATATAACTCGAATACAATTGAATCCATCCTGCCGTGGTTCCCAAGGCACGTTTGATAAATGTATTGGGAATCACGGTTCTCCAGAAGTTAGCACCAACTTCAGAAACAACAAGGTTTAGCAAGAGGAAGCAGAAAACATTCTTTCTTGATAAAAATATAACCATGATTTAAATTTTAGCAGATGACAAAAGTGCTGCGTGGTTAAAGTGAGCTCTCCTGAACCGAGGAGGCCCGAGGCTAGCCCAAGCCAAAACACTGAATTAATTACTACTGCAGATTCTGAGCAGTAGAATAAACTGAAATACAGCACTCAGCAGTACAAATCATCAGCTGCCTCTTAGAGGCTGTTGCTGCTGTCTGCCTTACTTCGTTGGTACCAGAGCCAGGAAAAAGCAGCCCTTGGCAGTCTGCAGCAAGAGCCGTGCTCAAAGGTAAAGTCACCCCCAACACCTTGTAAAAGCCTGGAACAATTGTTGTGGGTGTGAGCCCTAAGTAAGAAATTGCCCAGAGATGCTTCCAAGCCAGACTGGGAACATTCTGCAAGAGTGCCAATATGTTTTTAAAGCCAGATACTCTCTTTGAATACAATTATACTCTTATAACACTAATTAAATGGCAGAGTGCTAATTATACTATAGCAAAGAGATATTAGTGCAATGTATACCTTATTATTATGCTATTTTATGGATCATAAAACCGTGTTCATTGCAATGTATAGGCTGAGAGAAATGAAATGGTAATTTCAACCAATTTTTGTACTGCGGGAGCTGCAGTAAGGCGTGATTCTTACAAGACTTCTCTGTTTTCAGCTTTATGCCCCAAGTCAGCTTCCTAGCAGCTAGAAATATGTGCTCCCCCATTCCTCCAAACTCCGTCATCCCTCACTCCCTGAACCTTAGCTTTGCTTGGTAACCTCCTCTCCCAAGTTGAAATTGCCTAGTATAGTCTTTAAAACCCCAGGGCTGATATTCTCAGCAGAAGAGTAAATTCTGTCCCAGCAGCCTCTGCGTTGCAGGAGGCCCCAAGGAAGGAGAGGACCCACCTGCAACTGCTTCTGGATCTTTTGAGATAGACCCCTTCATCTTCGGGGACCCTTTCAGAATGTTGCTTGGAGGGGGGGGGGGGGGCCATAATGTAGCTTCTACCACTGATTCTTGCATGTCTTTTACCAATCTAAATCTCTGCTGTAAGCAGGAAATGAATGAGTAGGTGTTTTGAAAGGTTAAAAACCTACCTCTTCGAGGCTGCTTTTGGATCCTGACCCTATATCCTCCTCTTTTTCACCATATGTTTTTAAACCATCTCTAGCCTCCTATTTATTGTGTTGCTATCTTGTATAGCTTGTAAGCTCTACATAGAAGACTGTCTTTCACGTGTATATGTACAGTACTAATTTGTATAGTGCTACAAGGTGTATGCAGTGCCATACATATAGATGTACACAGTCCCTACTCATCAGAGTTTACAGCCTAATCAAGATGACAAAACATCGCCAAACTGGGGACTAGGGTATGGCAAGATACACATAAGTAGTGGACAAGAGAGTGACGAGCATTGGATGCAAAAGCAGTAGTGGTGGAATGTCTCAGAAAGACACACAGAGAATTCTCCTTTGTTATGTACGTTTGGTTGTGACTAGATTATAAGCTCTGTGGAGCAGGGACCGTTCCTCTTGAGTGTTCAGCGCCGCATACGCCAGGTAGCACTTTATAACTAATTAGCTGTAGTAGTTGCTAGGGTCAAAGTCTGGATGACTGGCACAAGTGATCACAAATATCAAACGTGTTCATTTCAATTCATTTGTCAGTCACGAATTTTTATAAAAGTTCAAAACTACTTTGAGGTGTTTGTTTCCATTTGGTTTTATAGAAGTTATAAACCCACAACCAACTGAATCTTGTTCAGTAGTAATATGGTTTTATCCACAGAGTAATTGTTTTAGCATTCAGCCTTCAAACCTTAATAACTTCAAGGCAACTGGCACAAACAGTAGAAATAAAATTAATCAATATATATTTGATAGTTTAAACTTCAGAGCCTGGGACTGTCAAATGAGCAGTTAGAAAACTGTATTATCTTTTTACCCTTTTCTAGCTCATCTAGGGCAGTGGCAGAGCTGATACCATTTTGGGATTCATTCTCCCCACAGAAAGCACTGACATAAAGCAAGCTGAGTAATTTTATTTGATATTCTTTCTTAAGCATTTCAGAAACCATCACATGCCCGACTTATTGGATAAGACAGAAAACTAAAATATTTCTTTGCTGTTGCCATGTTGAACTTTTCAAACATGCTATCAGATTTTCACTTGGACAGAAAAAATTAATGTGCAAATGTAGGCACACTTGGGAAAAGGTATCGGGGGAAATTGCATTGAATCCCAAATAAAAAGATCAGCAAAACAGTCAGTCTTCTCTTTAGCGTGTGCTTGGGATGCACCTTGGGCTGGTCTGTCACACTGCAGTCTGGACCCCTTAAGATGTGAAGTGAAATGCAGCATCTAGGTCTCACAGCAGGGCCGGTGCAAGGCTATGAGGTGCCCTAAGTGAGCCTTCAATCCCGCCACCATTACCACTTGTGCCGCCTCCCTCTGGGACCTGAGCAGTGGCAAAGCTCTTTAAACTGCAACGCGGTGCTGACTGGATCCTTCTGGCCCTGCGCTTCAGTTCCTGGCCTCTATGACCTGTCACTTCCGCCCCCTCTGACAAAGAGGCCACTTACTGTAAAGCAGTGCTGGAGAGGTCAGGCGAGCGCTGCGTTGCCGTTTAAACGGCATTGCCACCACTGCAAGTACTGTAGAGGGGCGGCAGCAGCAGCAATGACTGCCCTGGGGGAAACTGGTGTGCTAGGCGATCGCCTAGTTCACCTATGTGGTTGCGCCAGCCCTGCCCGCCAAGGACTATCATCAGATACTCTCTATTGCTTGATTGCTTTAGGGGCTATAGCTGAATCTCATCTGGCTTTGCTGTTTGCTCTCTCTCTGTTCACAGCTGGAATTTCTTCACCCACAGATCTCCTCTACGTCTGCACTTCTTATCTCTCCTCGTTGTTGCACTTAGGCTGGACATAATACGAGATATCTCCCCACTGCTTCTTAGCAGCCTTTAACCTCTTAGTGCTGCCTCTGCTGTCCTCCGTGGTGGACAACTTCTCCCATCCAAAAAACTAACGGGCCAATAGTCGAAGCCCAGTGGAGGCTGTCCAGAAAGAAGGTGCAAAGCAGCACTAACCAGTCATTATCCAGTTACTGCAGGAGCAGTCCATGGCGGAGCAGGGGCCGTGCCAGGGCTAGTCAGAGAAGTGCCGGCTCTTATCCGGAGAGCATGATTTTCAGCCGCACTTATCCAGCCAACTTAGGATACGACTTTTTATGGGACCTAACTAGATACTGCCACTGAATATCCAGCTGATATTTAAGCATGATGGTTGACTGCCATGGCATTTGAATACTGGCTCGTTTGAAAACTGGACCCTAAGGGGCATGTTTACTAAAGGGTGTTAGCTGCTACCTCTCGCCAATGCAGAAATAGTGCCCGATGGTAGCAGCCGGTACGCAAAAGATGCAGACATCTTGGCTCTTCTCTGGGATGTCTGCATTTTGTGTGGTAGGTTCAGGCTTGGGTGGGATTAGGGCAGAGGGTAGGCATGCCTGCAAAGCATGATTATCGTGGATGTTACCATTGTGCGGTAATTGCCAAAGTTTGCAGGCTTCCTGGATACAGCCAACACCACTTCAATGGGTGGTGATAGCTGCCTTTGCAAAGCTTGCCACCTACAATCACTGCGTTTCTCTTCAGGGGAAATGCTTGGAAGGCTCCCAGCAGATTCTCTGGGCCTTTTGCAGCTAACGCAAGCTTTTGCAGCTGCCACCTGGCATTAGCTGCAAAAGCCTAACACACTTTAGTAAACATTCCCTTAAAAGTCTCCTCAACACATGACTCTAGTTTCCTCCAAAGCCACAAAATGGGAACACCCTCTGGCAATAATACTGTAGATACTTAGGCCCATCCTCCATTACATCACTTTAAACACACAAGGCGCTTAGTAGCAGGCTCCAAGATTGTTCTTCCAAAAAATAATTGAGAGAGGCAAGCTGGTGACCTGCTATAAATGTGCATGAGAGAGATTTGCACACACTGCCTCTGTACAGCATGCATATTCATTACAGATATTCTGCAAGACCCAAATGTCTGGATCTCCTCCTGAACAGATGTGAGAATCACAGGAGTATACAGTGTGCTAGTCAGTCTCTCCTAACTTGCCTAGGTAGGATATGCTGAATTAACAATAGCAGGACAATACAAGCACAGCTGTGGGACTGGAGTACATAAGCCACTAACTTCCTGGTTTTCCAGGTAACCAAACTGTACAAATTCACCTGCTTGTCAAGCCAAATGGCTACAAATATGCCACACTGAATATTCTTTGTAGAGATCTGGACGGCCAGGACAGTGCCCCTCTCTAAAAGAATGTTCAACGAGTCGGCACCCAACAGATTTTTCTCAGCATCATCTGAACATAGGTGGGCAACGTCAAAGGTATTTACGCACATAAAACAGGGGCTTATGCACAGAAATGGGCTTTCTGAAAATAGACTTTCATAGCTGCATGTAGTGACACTATGGGGATCATTTTAAAAGTCTTAGTTGTGATTTGGACGTCCAAAGATGTACACGTGGATGTACAAATCATGGACGCCCCTGGAGCCGTTTTACACATGGTTTTTAAAGACATCTTCAGTGCGAGGATGTCCAAGTAGGCAGTGGGTATGAACTTAGATGTCTCCATTTGATTTCAGAAATGTCAGAGACCTCTGTGATCTCATTCATAGTTAGACCTGCTCCAGGCATGAATAGGCATCAGGAAAGTGCTCGTTTTGCTCGTAAAACATTCAGAGTGTAGAGTTAAATGACTAGCCTTTTCTTATACTCTGAATACGCTCAGTTCCCGACGTTGACTCAGATGACTTGTTGCTGGGGTCACTATTGTGAAAACTCTTAATATCACAGGTTTTAATCTTCTTTTCTCTGAATAGATGTTTAGTATTCTTAGGGCTTTAAGCAGGACACAGACATATTGATATGATCGCATTCATTCTCGCTGTGTTTGATTCTTTATATTCCTGGATTAAAATTCCATTATACCAATTAATTTATATTTCACGGCCCCCACTTATTTAATAAGAATGGTACATCAGATTATCCTCTTGTTCACATTTGTATTATTGGGCATGATTTTATATACATATACACATAGTTCTTTACGGTGGGTCAGAATACAAAAACGATCATTTCTTTGCATGATTTATTAGATTGTTTAACGTATTTTATTAAAAAAATCACACACACATATATATATAAAATATGAAATTTTCTAGTACTCGTCTGGAGAAGTTACATAAGGGCACTGCAACATCCCTGGAGTGTTCTGGTACTATCACTGGTCAACAGATTTTTACAAAAGTCATGTTACTGAAATAAAAATAGTCATTTCTTATCAATTTTTATATGCTAAACACGAATATGACTAAAATTGCAAAGTTGGCTCGTTTTTTTGTAATCTACAAGAATTAATGTTTACATCACAAAATGCATGTCAATAGTAAATATAATAGGCCTTCCGTTAATACCTGTAAAAAAACAAGTCATAGACTACTTCTTAGATTTTTTTCGCCTGTCTCTTGTACAGCTGTTCGGGAGCTTCTCTGGGGAGTGTCCAGCAGTAGTCGGCCAGCATTGTAGTGGACCATTTTCCCTGGTATCTTTGCTCCATCGTTGCGATATCCTGGTGAAAACGTTCGCCCTGTTCATCACTAACCATACCACAGTTGTCAGGAAAGAAATCGAGATGGGAATCAAGGAAATGGATCTTTAGAGACGTATTGCAGCCAAGTTTCTGATACTGCATCAGCATGTCTTCTACTAGTTCCTTGTAGTTTTCTGCCCTAACATTCCCGAGAAAGTTTGTTGACACTAGGCAAAAAGCATTCCATGCTTGTTTCGCATCACCCTGCAGCAAGTTGTTGAACCGGTCATCTTTGAAGAGCTCTCGAATCTGAGAACCCACAAAAACTCCCTCTTTAATCTTTGCTTCGCTGAGTCAAGGGAATTTTTCATGCAGGTATTGGAAAGCTGGCGAAGTGCGATCCATGGCTTTCACGAAGTTTTCATCAAACCTAGTTTGATGTGAAGGGGTGGTAGCAGGATTTTGTGAGACTCAACCAGAGCTGGGTGCTGGATATTCTTCTCTCCAACTGTTACATTTTGTCTGCGATTCCATTCCTTCCGTAAGTAGTGCCAATCCCTTGCTCAGCTATCCCACTCACATAAGAAACACATGTATTTTATATATCCCTGCTGCAGTCCCATTAAAAGGGCAACGATCTTCAAGTCACCACAGAGGTGCCAGCTGTACTTGTTATAGTTAATGGAAGACAGTAGATGTTTTAAGTTATCGTATGTCTCTTTCATTTGGATGGCATGAGCTACTGGAATAGATGGAAGACGGTTTCCATTGTTCAAAAGCACAGCCTTCAGACTCAGTTTCGAAGAGTCTATAAATAGTCTCCAGTGATTTTTAAGGCATTCATGAGGCTTTCAATATCAGAACAGAATACCAGATTACTTTCCTTTCTGAAGAAAGGCTCCAACTGCTGGTGGCGCTTTTGATATGAAGTAATGTTGACATCACTAGCAATTCTGCCTTGTTCTTGGATAAGTCCAAATCACAAACCAGGTCATTTAGTTCTTCCTGTGTTATTCTGTGTGGAGTTGATATGCATCCCAGTGAAAATCTGGGTCACTGCATGCTGATGGACCAGGAGAAGAACAGGCGGCTCACCCTTGTCCTCATCAGATGAATCAAGAGAATATTCTGATGGAGGTTCTGGAATAGGAAGTCCCTCACCATGTGGAACTGGTCTCAATGCAGATGGAATGTTTGGGTAGACTATGCTCGACTTCTTTTGCTTCGTTATTCCGCTGGAAAGAGGAGGAACCAAGAAGAAGTAACAGTCATTTATGTGGTTGCTTGGCTCTCTCCACACCATGGGGACTGCAAACAGAATAGATGGTCTTTTGCAATTCAACCACTATGAAAGCTGTGTTGTACATGTAGCGCAGCATATATGCGGGGCCCAAGGCTTGTCTTGGTCACCAATCTTGCATCCGAAGTAAAGATTATATGCCTTCTTCAGTTGAGAAGTGATACTTTTCTTCTGGTTGGCAAATGTCACTTCCCCACAAATGTAGCAGAAATTGTCAATGGTATAGGCGGCATTACTGTTCTGTATTGTACCTAAATAGCTAAAATTATATGATTAATAAAAGTTACATGTAACAGTAGCTTGAATTGTCTTGCACACAGTCTGAAATATTTTAAATGCTCAACCTTTCCGACTGCGTATAGTACATTGCTGACGTCAAATGGCTTTTCAGCAGCCGTCTGGCAGTAGTATTGCATTGCATCAGAAAATGCTGCATTCAACTCTGGATGATGTGTGCATGCTGGTATTATGCAATGTGATGTAATATTACATCATTCAAGGCTTATTTGGGATGTTGTTGATGTCCTACTGGATAAATTTACATGGTGAAACGTCAAAAATGAACTACATGCAATATCTTCAAAACGTGAGCCAATAACATTTTTTTAATGTTATATTCGTGTTCAGCTCACCAAGATACTACAGATTAGGGCCTTTTAAAGTCAGTAACAATGTCAATGTTGACCAGTATATCAGCAGTAGTACCCATAACTCCTCAGCATTCTTGACATGTAAACATCTGTCCATAGCCTCCTCTCTTACTACTTGGGAATTATTTACAATGGTGCTATGATATGGTCAAGGCTGGCCCATCTACTAGGCAACCTAGGTAGCCGGCCTGGGTGGGCAGCTACAACAGCACATATGGGCGGCTGTGCCGGCCCCCCCCCCCCATAGCTGCCGCTGATTCCATTTGGGGCAAAGGTGGACATCAGCAGTATTTCCAAAAGCGGAGGCAAGAACCCACCACTTTTGGAAATGCTGCCGCTGCCGCTGCCTGCCTCCCCCTCCCACAACTGAATCAGTAGCAGCTGGGGGGAGGGGTGGTGGCAGCAGCTGAGGAGGAGTGTCAGTGTGGGGAGGGGGTGGCGAGGCCAGGGTTTCTGCCTAGGACATCAGAAACCCTTGGCCCGGCTCTGGATATGGTACATAGTTCTGTGGTCTGAGATAAGATTAAAATTAATTTGATTATCCTCTATATATTATTTATATATGTTTTTTCATACATTCATATTCATTTTTTATATTTATGGTACATTTTTAGCATTTTTAAATTAATTGTCCACATTGTCTTAGCTTGTGCATATTTCCTAGTGAATAAGTTTAGTAGTTCCTCCTCTCCACAATATATTGGGTTAATCTGATTGTTTTCTGATGATTTGATACAATTTTGTTCATGATTTCAGCTGATTGACTGGATACTTTACATGCTCTCCTGCCTTATTTTATTTTATTGTATTTTATTTCATTTTAGTGTTTATATTCATGAATGATATGATTTTTAACTTTAGTTTTATGACTGTATTTTATTCTCAGCTGTAACCCCCGACGAAGGCTCTGCTGAAACACGGCTGTGTCCGGTTAAGTAGTCCTTGTGTGCTTTTAATAAATTTTGGTTTAACACCTCCCCCTGGACTTGTCTGCTTGGTCTTTGCGAGTGTGTGTACTTCCTTTGGTTAGACTGTTCCCAGATTGCACATGGACATCCTTTATAAAATGTGCCTTCACGCGCATACGTTTACCTACAAACTGGGCAGAATTACTATAATTAGGGCTGGGGCAGACATATCACTTAATACGTATATTTTTGCATTTACAAACATGTGCACCTGGGTTTATAAAGAAAACGTACCTGCATGAATAGCCAGTGCAAATTTGAGTGCATGCTTTATCCTAGTCAGTTTTCAAAGGGAAGTGCTCCACTTTGAAATCTGGTTGAAAGATTCTGCTGAAAAGCAACCACAGACATATGTGCACAGTTTGAAAATTGCCTCCTTTGGGAGTAATTTTATAACAGGATACTTAAATTAATAGAGCAGGAATGTGCCTATTTTTAGCTTATCGCGATCATGTTACTCCCCTCCTTCTTCAGTTGCACTGGCTTCAAATCAACTTCCGTTTTAAATACAAAATCCTCACAGTCACTCACAGAGCACTGCACACGGGTTCCCCTCAGTATCTAGCCGACTCTATTCGTCTTCAGCCTTCTCCACGTCTTCTCCGGTCAGCCCACGGCTATCGCCTCTACCTTCCTGCACCATCCTCTGCGCACCTGGAAACAACACACCATTCCGCTTTCTATTTCCTGGCCCCTGCCCTCTGGAACTCCCTCCCGGTTGCCATTCGTACAGAGTTATCCTTCCAAAAGTTCAAATGCTCACTTAAGACCCATCTGTTTCAGCAGGCCTTTGAACTCCCAGACCCTTAAAACCCGTATCTCCACAAGTAACTATTTTTAACTTATCTTTTTCTGCCCTTATCTTTTCTATCTCTCTCTGTCCTATCCAAAACGATGGCGTTCCTTTCCTTTCCTCCTGTTTCTAATTGATTGTTGTATTGTACACCGCTCTGACGCATATGCTTGGGCAGTATATCAAGTGACAAATAAAGATAAAGACATACTGTATACGCACCTAGCACAAATCCTGCAGAAATTGTACATTGATTAGAGCAGGTATAAACATTAGCATGTATTTTATAAAATGTACATGTAACTCATGACCCCATCCACGCATTTACCAGCTTGCACCCCTTGTACTTTTAGGTGTGATCTAATTTTCTATAAGCCCTTTTACGCACCTACAACTGTGTTTTACGCATGAAAAGGTTTTATAAAATTACTCCTCACAAGCTTATTTAGTATTTCATTTGCTGTAACACACTCCTGTATAGTAGGAGCAGGGAATCCCTTGAACATTGCCCTAGCACTAAATAATATCACTGGAATGCATATTCTACTTTCCACAAGCTGCAGTTTTGCTGTTCAGTAATGACAAAACCCTGCTTACAACCAAAATTAAAGAGTGAGGAGTCCCATTATATAAGAATATAAGGTTTGCCATACTGATTGCCAGTATGGCAGAACAGAAATGGTTCTTGCCAAAGTCTCCAGCGACTTGTTCCTCGCCAAATCCAAGAGCCTTTATTCTATCCTCATCCTTCTTGACCTTTCTGCTGCCTTTAACACTGTTGATCACCAACTTCTCCTCGATTCCCTGCACTCACTTGGATTTAGGAGCTTTGCTCCTTCCTGGTTTTCTTCTTATCTCTTCCATCACACTTTCAGGGGCATGTTTACTAAACTGCGGTAATGTCGTGTGCATTAGGTTCTGCGGTAAAGGTACAGATGCCCATATAAAGGCATGGGCGGGGCATCATTATGGCAAGCGTCAGGTAACGCGCGTTATAAGGCACGTTATAAGGTACAGCACAAGGCACATGCCTTATCGTGCCTTGTACTGTGCCTAATAAGGTGCCTTGTAACGTGCCTTATAACGTGCCTTGTACTGTGCCCAATAAGGCGCCTTATAACGTGCCTTGTACTGTGCCCAATAAGGCGCCTTATAATGTGCCTTGTACTGTGCCTAATTAGGAGCCTTATAACGCACTATAAGGATTGCTGGCAACTGTGGTGAGGGTACTATGGGCTGGCAGCATGGATCTGCAAAGATATGACTGTCACAGGCAAGCAAAATATCTACCTTGGACAGGAGGGAACAATGAGGAATCAAACCCATGACCTCCACCTAGAACGTCAGTGTACTAACCAGTAGGCTATACCTCTATGGCCTGTTGCACAGCAATGGCTGGGTACAGAAGGACTGCAGGTCACCGCACAAACCATCTGCTCTGTGTGCCAGGATAGGGTAATCCCACCAGCACCCATGATGCATTGCACATGCAGAGCAGCGGCCTACAGCTGACCACCAAATGGGGTCTGCACCTCTCCGGTACTGCAGCGTGGTAAGACGGACTGACAGTGCATGATACTAGTACAGAGTAGCTACAGACCATGCCATTGTGCAGGTTCCGTGTGCACCCTGAGGGATAGGATGGGCGCCCAGCACTAGGTCCACAGTACATGTGGTGCTAGAGATAGGTCCTGCTGCACATCCCCAACACTACCAGTGTGTGACAGGTGTCCCCAGCAGTGCAACTGAAGGTACATCTGTTCCAGCTGTTTTCTGCAGTCACATATGGCCCGGGGGGACCAGACACCACCCAGATTAGTGCGTGCCCGGTGTTAGGGTCTGGCTGCCATGGGTACCTGTTATCAGGGCAGTGGGGTGTCTAGACTCGCCTGAGGACTATGTAGCACTGCCACTATGGGTTTAAGTGGTATGCACTATATAGCCCAAGGGGCCTCAATCACCCCTTTTGTAGATGGGGGTGTGGTGGGACAGGTGCCTGCACCCTTCAGAATGGCTCTAGTACCAGCAACCACAGTCCTGCTGGCGGATGACAGCCCTCTAGGGCTGCTGGGCCAGTGCCATACCTGTGACCATTGCAGACAAGCAATGATGCTTGGGGTAGGCAGGGGAAGGCTCAACTGCCCCACGCCACCGTCTGCCATTCATCATCAGACAGCACAGTCAGACTGCACCTGCAGCATCCTACAAGGTGTTCCCCCCATTCACAGGTGAACTGCAGACAGCCCACTAACCAGTCCATAGTGCATGCTCACAGAGGAACCCTGTGCACCCAGAGTTAGGATGCACAGCACAGACACCAAGCAGGTATCCCTGTGATTGGGCCCCAGAACTGGGAACACACAGGTAGCACTGGAAACAAATAATATGTGGCACTATGTGGGAACATAGACATGCCATGGTCACTGCTCAGTCAGAGTGAGAGTGACTCCCCAGCGTGACATGCTGTGGCCACCCTGTCCATGCAGGTGGTGGTGGAGTACTACAGTGTCTCAGCCATTGCCCTCCACCCTGTGCAGATGCATCCTGGCCAATCCGCCCTGTCTGGGTCATACCCACAATACCTTGCCCTCATTATGCACATTTGCAGGCTAACGCTGGAAGCAGTGTGAGCAATGTGGGCTCAATGAGGTGTTGGCAGACACAAAACAATGGAGAGACATACGCACACTCCCACACCTATCTCAGCGTTGTGCAGAGATGGAGGTAGTTGACAACCCTACCCGCTGCACTGGTCCTGATCACAGTGCCGACATTGCTAATCTGTGGAGGGGGTGGTAGTAGTAGTGCTCTGGTGATAACTGCAGCTCTGTGCTGGGGCTAACAGCCTGACACTCCATGAAGCTGTGGATAGTGGAGCCCTTGTGAGTGGGTGTCCGTACCCCTGTGCACCACTGCATTGGGGTTTGCCCATGTTGTTGTTGTGGCTGCATTGTGGACTAAAACTATGGGGAGATGCTCTGCAGGAGCCACAGATGGGATCTGAACCTCTGACTCTCTGCTCTTGGACATGCTAGCTGGGTGTACTGCACCACACTGTTGTCATAGCAGCATAGTTGTCCCTGGGGCTACCCTTATGTTCCTTGGCTAGACCTCTTCTGTTGCACTACACACCACGTACTGGTACAGGGCATGGCCTAGGTCCACTGCAGGTGGGTGCCACTGCTCCCTCCAGCACAATCACCCAACCCCTCTGCCATGCCACCATGACCATATGCTGTTGGTGCCGGTGATGTGCCATCCAGGGGGCAGGTAGGCGGCTGCCTAAGGTATGGGTTATGGGGTAGGGGTGCCTACATAGATGTCCACACTTCCCCCGGCACCACCTGTCAATGTTATGTGCCCCTTGGGATACCTGCTGGGTAATGTCTCCTGGATGGGACACTGTGGGCCACAGACTCATGGGCATGTCTGACCCTGGTCAGTTGCTGTCTTGCTGGTTTCCATTTTCTGCGTTCCTATGTGCCACCTCGGCAACTGCCTAGTCCACCCTGTGCCCCAGTAGCCCCCGCTGCATGTGCCGCCTGCAGCCCCCATGCCCCATTTGCACCATCACCATAGTGGCCTTTCATACCTGGGCATTATGCTGTTGCTGCAAATGGAGCACTACTATCACCTTTCTTGGGCTCCCCGCCTATGCTGTACATTGCTGACACTGAAATAGTTTCTCTCTCTTGCAAATGTGTGCTAACGCCAGGTTTTCAGTTGCGTTAGGATTCAGCCCTTAATTTCTCCACGTTAGTGTGAAAGGGGCCTCTCCCTGCCCACTCCCCGCCCATTGACCCCTTCTCTCCGCCCTCTCTCCACCCTTTTCTGGACTTACCGCAGCCGGGAATGTTAAACCGCGTTATGTAACGATAAGGCGCCTTAATGTTACATAACACACCTTAACGTAGCTGCTGCTACGTTACCGCAGTTTAGTAAACATACCCCTTAGTGTCTGTTCTGGTAGATCTTGCTCTACTGTCATCCTGCTTTCAGTTGTGTACCTCAGGGCTCTGTCTTGAGATTCTCCTTTTTTCTCTCTACACTCAGTCCCTTGATGCACTTATTTCCTCCCATGGTTTTCAGAACCATCTTTATGCTGACAACTCTTGGATCTATCTCTCTGCACCTGAAATCTCTCCAGGAATCCAGGCCTGAATTTATGCCTGCTTATTGACATTGCTGCCTTGATGTCTCACCACCATCTGAAATTGAACATGGACACTACACTCCTTTCTGTTTCCTCAGCTCGTAACCTTGGGGTCATTGTTGACTCTACTCTCTCTCTGCATACATCCAACAAATAGCTAAAACCTGACACTTCTTTCTAACATAAACATAGTAACATGACGGCAGATAAAGATTAGTATGGTCTCTCTAAATCAGCAAAATTCATCCCGTCCGTTCTGAACACAACACTAAAACCTTCTCTAATTACCTCTCATCTTAATTATTGTAACGTGCTCCTTGCTGGTCTCCCTCTAAATCATCTCTCTCCCCCTTCAGTCTATTCAAAACTCAGCTACATAGCTTATCTTCTGCCAGTGTCGTTATGCTCATGTAACATCTTCTCAAGTCACTTCACTGGCTCCCTATCTGTTTCTGCATCCAATTCAAACTTCTACTGACCTACAAGTGCATTCAATCTGTGGCTCCTTACTACCTTTCCTCTCTTATCTCACTCTATATCCCTCCTCGTGAACTCCGCTTCTATAGCAGATCCCCTTTATCTGCTCCTTTCTCTGCCACTACCAATTCCAGACTTCATTCATTCCACCTTGCTGCTCCGTATGCCTGGAACAAACTACCTGAGTCAGTAGGTTGGTTCCTTCTCTAGCCCTATTCAAATCCAAGGTAAAACCCCACCTCTTCAAGGCTGCTTTTGAGTTCTGATGCTCCTCCCTCTCTTGTTCACTACTTATGTGTATCTTACTGTATTCTAGTCCCCAGTTTTGTGGTGTTCTTCGTATTGATTTGATTGTAAGCTCTGATGAGCAGGGACTGTGTCTATTATGTACAGCACTGTGGCCATCTTGTAGCATTATACAAATGATAAGAAGTAGTAGTAGTAGGAGTAGTGGACCAATGGTCCATCAAGCCAAGTATCCTGTTTCCAGTAGTGGCCAATCCAGGTCACAATTACCTGGCAGCTTCCCAAAAGATAGACAGGTTCCATGCTGTTTATTGACTTTTCTTCCAGGAACTTGTCTAAACCTCTTTTAAACCAAGCTGCACTAACAACTGGAGTGATTGCTATGGCAGGAGGTAGTAATAAGGATTTAAAAATACTGACAGATGACAAATCTCTAAATTCTTTGTGCTTTAAAGCAATGCTAATGAAAGGATAACATTAGTTATCCTTCCAGCTGAGTAGCCAAATCTCTTCTAAGTACATACATAATGGAATTTCCTCTGAGGTTTCTGTAAATATCTGTGTGCTATAGCAAGAAGATATTCTTAAACCAAAAGGCTTAAAATGAGGTAAGACAGTTACTGAAGCTGCAGTTTGGTAAATGATCTTATAATAATTGATAGTGAACTTCTTTCAGAGCCTGATTACCTATTGAAAAAAATGTTAATGAAGACAATGTACTAACCAGAAAACAAAGATAGCCACTGTTTTATTTTCTCAGTATGTGCCATCATATTCTTTGGCATAGGTCTGCCAAAGTATGGCACGCATCTGCCATGTGAATTAACACATGGCCATGGTAACAGTTACTGTGCAAGGGTGTGCGAAATGGGTGGAGATTAGATGGGTTAAGGAGGTGGGCAGTGCCTTGAAAATAGCTCATGGTAAGTTACCATGCATTAACTGTCATTGCTGCAGAGAGCACTATAGAGGAGGTAGTCAGGACATCCCCACTATTAATGATACCTCTTGACACCTCCCCTACATCTTAAATAGAAGCTCCCCTCCCTGGCACTCCTGGACATCGTCCTGACATCTGAGATAGAAGCCCCTACTCCCACAGCACTCCTGACATCTTACATAGATATTCCCTACCCCCTGAAACCCTCCTGGTTATTACTAGGAGTTAAGTGGGAAGCAAGAGTGATCCCCAATTATTCCTTCCCTGTAGAGCGCCTGGGTTCAAAATGGTACTTCTGACTCCTAGTGGTAATCTTGCAATACTACAGCTAAAGGCCAGAAGAACTATGGTAAGTTAACAGGAATGCAATTGCTTTCCAGTAAAAATATGTTCTATGTAGTATCTGCAAAGGGAGATGCTGGCCACGATACCACACAAGATTTGCACTTACTGCTCATTAAGTTTTGCAAAAACTTTACCACAATTTCATAAACAGGCTCCTGCATTTCTATGCAAGGTCTACCTTCTTTTACACTACAGGTGTCTGAGAAGAAGACACTGGACACCAGCTTCCCTTGATTTGAAATGCATTAGAGGGAGTAGTTGCTTATTTTTCAGCTTTAAAGATACCAATCTTCTAAAAAGGCAGACTCTCAGCATACTCAGGTTATTCTTCTATTATATCTCATTCTGACCTCTTTCAAAACTTTTCAGGTTAGCTGCCGAATTGAAAAGAGGAAGAGATTTCATCCTTCCTTTGTGTGCTAAAAATCTGGCGAAACTCCAGCTCTAACTTCCAGTGAGAAATGCACCGCTTGTCCAATGCTAATGTAAGCAAAGATGAGTCATTTGTAGAACAAAGATGTTTAAATCTTTTAAAAACAGGTTTGAAGGAAAATCCATGCCACTTTCTGGAAAATTAAACATCAACAAAAAAAATATAAAGTGTTTCCCTTTTTATTGAACTGACTTAATACATTTCTTGACTAACTTTTCGGAGCTGGCAGGGCATTCATCCCCCCCCCCCCCCCCTTCCAGCTCTTGAAAGCTAGTCAAAGAAATATACAAAGTTAATCCAATAAAAAGATATCACCTCATTATTTTTTCTTTATTGATTCTTATTCTGTATGTTCAAGTGGACCACACTACTGTAAAATTAAACAAGTCCATATGTTAGGGAGTGGCAAATTAGTTATGTAAGTTTAAGTAGATTTCAAATTTGATAGTGAATATATTGTATAATCTTTTGGAAATCCTAAGTGAATCATCAGATTCTTTTTTTAAATCCCTCTTCCCCCCGCTCCCCCCTCCCATGATCCATTTTGGCTTTTCCCCTCTGTTCTGCTGAATTTTCTTAGCGAATCTGGAGGAGTTCTGATGTTCCCAATACATTTGAATTGGGCAGAAATCTACCCACTTTGAGTTTAATCAAAATTGTTTGCATATCTTTTCTAAGGAAGAAAAATTGATAAGGAGAGAGGTTATAGATGGTTTGTGCAATAACTGTAGGAATTAGTCAGTATACCTTCAATTTTCTGTCAGAGCTAAGCATAGAACCAGCTCTTCATGCACTTATTTCCTGTAGGATGAAAATGTCATAGCAGACTCAAGAGATACTCTTTCCTGAGTGAATTCCAGACAATGAGCCGACCTCACCGGACAATGGCTCTCCCATTGTATTAGCTCTGCCAGCTGACTCCAAGGGCTCGGCAGCCACTTTCACTGGTTTATTTTTATAGCATTCTGACATTTTCACTGTATTCCTGCTTTTCTTAATTCTTAACTTAGGATCACCGAGTTGTCTTTTTAATTAAACAAGATTGGCTGAAAGGGACCCAGATGGCCAGGGGCGATCAACAGATCTGTGGCAGTACAGGGTTCTCATCGCCATCTTGGTGACATCTGATGAAAGGACCTATAATTAAGGTCTTGAAGTTCACGCACTCTAATACTGTTGAATAAGTTTTCCGTTGCTCCAATGAAAAGTAGCACAACCTGCAAAGGGCCCTTAGACCTATCTAATAAACACACCATTTTATATTTCTCCATGCAGGAACAGAAGATATCAAATAAAAGATTAATAACACAATAGTCCATCAAGCCCAGCATTCTGCTTCAACAGTGGCCAGTTTGGTTCACTTGGAAGTACCTGGCAGGTCCTAATAGGGAGAGCCTTTCTCTGTTGCTCTCTCCCAGAGGAGGTGATCATTCCTACATCTACAGTACCTGGCTAATAATTGTTTATAGACCTGACCTCCAGAAACCTCATCAAATCCTTTTAAAACTCAGTCATACTATTAACCTTGATCCTCTCACCCAGTGAATGTGAGCAGATATGAATTGGACATTGCAGAGCAATCAAAGACAGGCAGCCCCAGGGTCTCATTTTCATAAGGAAACTTCCATTCCTTAATGAGTGCTTTAAAAGCAACTTGCAAAAATCAAACCTGGGCCGTCAGACTTCCAAAAGCATCCAGACACTAACAGAATTTGGAAATACTGAAATAATATATGTGCAAGGTCTAATCCTAAATCTTTCAGTATGTATTGTTTTACACTGAAATCCCTGACTTTATCCATCATGTTCAGTTTTCTTCCGACTCCTTCCAGACAGCTATTGTTGATTCAGGCCAAATATTGCATTACCAATTTGTTGAGTTAGCGGTTAAGAAAAAGTCTAGAGGTGTTTGTTTCTTCCGTACTCTGTAATGACATTTCCCCAAATACATTCACTAATAGATCATTCTAGAGATTTATTCATACATTAAATACATCTTTCTCCTGATATTAAAGTAAATGTATCATTGATCTATTTAAGGTTGTCCCCATGGTTTGACTGTTTTGAGAAGTTGAACACATCTCATTATTTTATTAACCATTATCACCATTACCTTTACAATCCTCCTCCTAGCCTGTACCTAGGCTGTACAAGATCACTTGCTGGTTAAGTCTGAAGTGTATGTCTCCACCAAGACTTAAATCCTGAGTGCTGCTCACTAGTGTGGGAACAATTGCAGAATCACAGGCATGTTCCATGATTTACATTCATCCTGTTGGCCATGCCTATACTGTAACTACACCGATGTTCTCTGCTCTTAACTGCTGGGGTTCTGCTACAAGGAGTCAAGATCCTCACAGAGCTTGAATCCCATGAGGTTAACATCTCAGAGGAGCAGCCACGATTGGCAACAACAAACTGAAGGATTCAGAACTGTGGCTTGATTTGACCCCTGATAACATCTTGTGACATTCTTTGCCAAACATCTGCAGAGTTCTTCAGGGTCTATACTGAATGTAGAACTAAATAGAACTAGAAAACTGAAACTGGAAGCAAGGTCCCTTTGTTTTGGAGCTGAGAGTACACCAATAGTTACTGCAAAAACTCAGGCAAATAGCAGCAAGTGTTGGGAACAGCTGTGGCAAGTATAAAGGGTACACAGAGACATGCAGGCAGATTGGCAGATAGGAATCACTGAAAGGAAAATATAGCTGAAGCCAGCAGAATGAGAGATGAGAAAGTGTGACAGATTATAAATGCAGACGCAAAGACTGAAGTTTGGAAGTGGAAGCAAGTGGCATTTGGTATTGGCAGAGGCCGAGAAAGAAGACTACAAAGACCACCAGGCTAGGTTAGATCATCATGGTACGGTACTAAGGCAGACAGAGGCAGCTGCAATTGTATGAGTGACCAGTTACCAAAGATCATGGTAGATCCAATGCACTGAAAAAATGCATTAGTAAGATAAGCTTAAAAGAAAAACGGTACAGTGGAGAAAAGGTCCTTAGAGACAGCTCTGAGGATGCTGCTGCAGGATGGTGGATCACAGGAAGAACATCTGTGTTGCATGTAACAGTCCCACATCTAACTCCCAGCAGAAGCTCTGGGTAGGGAAGGTAGTCTGTCTGGATCCTGAGGAAATGACATCAGTCAGTATTTTCTCCATTCTTTTTCTCTGCCTCCTCTACTGACTATGCAGCAGGGGCTGGGGAAACAGTGGGGTGGGGGAGGGAACCAGTGCTCCTTGTTTGTTAACCCTTTTTTCTCTCTTCTCAGTGAATCACTCAAGTAGGGAGCTGCCTCTGCGCTCGGCTCTTCTTCCTCCTTCCTGTCTGATTCCTCTCTGTGAACGAGGCCCCCTCTCTTGCACTGCCCTGAGTCCTGGTGGAGACTCATCTTGTTAGAAAGTGTAGGGGCTTTTTGAGCATCCCAGCAGGACCTGCTACCACTCTCACAGCAAAAGGTGTTAGCGCAATAACAGCACACATCTTTCCTTCCCCCATTGTGCTTTTCAGGAGTATGATTGCATCCACTTTGTGGCAAAGAATTATTTTCTCTAATGAAATAAAAGATTTTTGGAACAATCAGGATTTTCTAAAGGAGGCAGAAAAATACTCTGCTACCAATTCTTTCTTTTCATTTCTTGTGCTGTAGGTTTGTTTTTATATAGCAGATTTATAGTCCATGAGGCTTCCGGTTGCTCAGTGAAGTAGTAAAACTGTGGCTTTGCCCCTTTTTGACATTTTTCAAGCATCGTCCTAGATTCACTACAAGTAGATAATATCATTTCAGTATATGAAATAAATTGTACTTCTAGCTTCAGGGTCTTATTCCAAGAGCTTTCCCAAAGGCACAGAGTATCTTTTTAAAAAATTAGAGCCCCTATTAACTAAATAAAATTAGATATTTAACACAAGTTTTAACATAGAAAGTGCTAAAAAAGCAGCATGCACTGTTAACGTTTACTGTACCTTAAGTGCTGCAGCAAGCACTAAAATGCAATTTCATGTTAGCGGTTGGAAAATGTACCTTGCAGTTAACGAGAGTGTTGTTAACATGCATTAACTGCTAACATGGCGCATAAGGTGCAACAGTTAGCCATAGTTTCAGAAGTTTGATTAACTGCATTGTTAATGTACAGTAACAACCGCTACCTCTCAATAGCAGGCTTGTTAGCTTCCCTCAAATGTTGGGGAAACCCCCCAATAATTACTGTAGAAGTTCTGCAGTTACCAATGGTTAACGTTTGCAATTAACATGCGTTAGCAGCCAAAATTAAGATGTGCTGGGGCTGATTTTATAGGGAGCCATTAGTGCACATAGATTGTCTATTATCAATGGCTTACACGCATGAGTCGTTATTCTGTAAGCACGTGCTCAAGTCCTATCGCAATTACCTTCATTGTGGGAGTACACAGGAGCAGAGTTTCGATGGAGTGTAGGCAGAGTGTAAATTTGTACAAGTAAGAGGAAAACTTATGCACATTCTGGATTTTTATACCACCTCTGCCTCTGTTTTATAAAGTAAAGTAAGGGCATAGCCCAATTAATAAAATAGGCCTCAAACATGCATGTGCGAAGACATGCTAGCTCAGCAGAAATTTAGAAAATTACTCTGCAGAAGTACAAAATCTCTGCAGTAATAGTGGGAGGATGCTCCTAGCACATAGGAGAAGGCAGCTACCTACTAAGGAAGAGAGATAGTCACAACACATATCTGCTGTGTTAGCATTTAATGCATGTTAATGACACCTGTATTAAGTGCAAGGTGTACTTCCTGCCCTGCACCCTAATATGAATTTTAATCTTAGGTGTTTAATAGAATTCATTGTTTTTTTGATTCCCATGTTAACAGTTAATGTGTGTTAAAAGTGTAGCAGGCCGCAGGGGTGGGGTCCTGGCGGCCTAATGGTAAATGGGTGCCCAGGCATATGCTGGCCTGAAAAGCGGGTGAGGCAGCAAGGCGGGAGGGGGGGGGGGAAAGGTTGCCTGACAACAGGTGCGGGGTTTGAAATCGCTCTGCGTGTCAGCACAGAGCGATTTCATTGGTCAGCGGGGTGCCGGGAGGGGCAGGGGAGGGTTCTACTGGAGGGGTTCCGCAAGCCCACCGCTCAGACCTCCTTTGGCAGTGAGCGGACGGGCAGTGGATCGTGGCTTTTTTGGGGGGTTTTCATTGGCGTGATAACCTGTGCTGCAGCAGAGTTAGAGAGCGCAGAGTGAGCAAGAGCAGCGTGTGGCTGATGGTGGCATGAGGACTTCAGGCTGCTGGGAACGCTGAGCTCCACGGGAACTTTGTGGAAACTGTTGTTGGAGTGGCTTTGGTGAGCAGGTCTTTAATTTTCCTTGTGGGGGGAAGGACAGTGAAGATATGGGGATGCTCACAGGGGGAGAGGGCAGGATCTTGGGCTCGGGGGCTGCGCCGCGGGGCTTCAAGAGTTGGTGGGCCTATCGAGGAAGTGTATGCTAAGGCAAATGCAGGGGGAAGGGGTGTTTGTGGTCATCGGGGGAGGGCAGTTGCAGAGAAGAGAGGAAAAGGGTGAAGCAGAAGGGGTTGGACATCAGCAGGATCAGTAGTTGGGGGGAACTGGAAGTAGGGGGGGAGGGGATTGAGGGGTGCAGGATGACATTGGTAAGGGGTGAGATGGGGGGTGACAAGGGGGGGTAATGCCATGGACCTTTCTGTGGGGGCTGGATTGGATAGGGGAACAGAGGATACTGGGGGCAAGGGTGGTGCTGGGATAGGAGGGGAAGGATGGATCGGGGCTGTGATGAACATAGAGGGGGACAGAGGCTTAGGGTTCCAAATGAATGGGGGGAGGCATGAGCCATTAGGGGGTTCTGGGGGAGGGGGCAGCTTGATGGGGAAGAGAACCATAGCTCATGGGGGGATGTAGGGGAGGCCGGTTCTGTGCTACATATTGGAGCAGGTGGGCCATAGTGGCCCTAGGCTAGCTGGTCCCAGGCTTACTCTCCTGGGTCGGCAGTTGCATCAACTATGGGATCTGTGCCATGGGCACAGGGGGGCCCCATGGGACTGGGCAATAGTCTCGTGGGTTGGCAGCTGTATGTTGCCGGAGGATACGGGACTGTGACCTATGGGGCAGCTACCTCTTGGGCTGCCGGAGGTCAGGGATTTTTGTTCATGTATGGTGGAGGCAGGTCTAACACTGCCAGGGGTAGTACTCCCAGTGTCATGTCTGGTGTTTTTTCTCCTTTGCTCTCTATCGCAATAGTTGAGCCAACGAGCAGAGTGGGAATGGCAGATGGGGTGTACATGGAGATGGAGATGGAGGTATCTGGAGTGCAGCAGCACTGACAGGGATGTTGACACAGATCATTCAGTGTCCTGTTGAGGTCAGGAGGACATCTACAATACAGGTGAGCATTCTGTGGTGGATCGGCATGACTCCGGAGGGGACCAAATTGTGGTGTCGGCTACGGAGGAGGGAAAGAAATCCAGGGCCAGCGTGACTCGAAGTCATCATTGTCATGATCTTCCTCATTGGGGACATCATTGCCAGCATCCGCAGAGGTGGATCGTGTGCCTTACGGGGGTGGGAAGGGGTTCTGTGGAAGCTGTGGCACAGGATTTTTCAGCTGCTGGAGGGGTGAAAGTATTTGGATGAGAGCCGGATAAAGCGGAAGGATGACGAGAAAGCAGGCAGGGTGCGGAAGGTTTCTCAGAATACACTCAATTGGACAAGGCCCTTTTTGAGACTTGCCAGTGTGTGGGGGCATTATTTCCCGGGGCAATATGGAGCACTATTAACATATGCGGATGCAATCCTGGCAGCCTCCCAGGCTCATGTAGGGTGGGGGCATGACTTAACTATGATGAAGATTTCAGGGATATGATGGAGGAGAATGTTCACTTGTCTTGGGGGATGAAAGACATTAACCTTTGGCTTGCACAGATGACCGCCAAATGCGGATTGGCGGGAGGAGGGATGGCCGGGTCCAGGAGTGGAGCCCAGTTAGCACCAGTGGCAAATTGGCCCTGTTGGAACACAGCAGGGAACCTTGGGATCCTAAGGGCAGGAGTAGGGATCGGGGATCTCTATTGGTGCTTCAATAAGTCATCCTGTCCGTTCCCAGACTGCAAGTTCCAACACACCTGTTCCCTTTCTGGGAGCAGTCATGCTGCCACCAAATGCAGTCGAAAAAGCATGGCAGAGGCCCCTCCTGCTAGCAAGTGATGAAGAGTTAGTGCAGTTGGCCCTGACTTCTGTACGGATGGAGGCCTTGGCTCCTCTGCTATGGGGAACTGGAGACGGAGGTGGTTGTTGAAGGGTTTTGAGCAGGGGTTTCCTCATACCTTTTCAGGGTGGCTTGCGGTACAAGACGGCAAGGAATGCGGCATCGGTGTGGCGCTTTATTGAGGTAGTGCAGGAAAAAGTAGCAGCTGTCATTTCCCCATTGGGGGTTGTTCCAAAGAAAGAACCGGAGAAGTTTAGACTCATCCACAATTTATCATTCCCAACGGATGATTTGGTAAACGATCACATACCTCCTGAGCTTTGTTCCATGCGCTATACTTCCTTTGATCTCGCGGTCTCCCTCGTGCAGTGGTGTGGGGCCAGGGCACTCATGGTTAAGGCGGACATTGAATCCACTTTTGGCTCCTGCCAGTTCATCCTTCAGCTTTTATATGTTATTGGGCTTTCAGTTTGAAAAGGGCTATTATTTTAATAAGTGAATGCCTATTTGAAGCGCTGAGCAGTTTTTTGCACTGGGTATTGGTTCAGAAGACAGGGTTGGCCAGCCTGGTGCATTATTTGGATGACTTCCCATTTATGGAACTGGATCAGGTGGATATTTGTGCAACGCTATTAATGACCTTTTCTGAGATGGCTAGAGAGTTTGGTGTGCCTATGGCAGCAGAAAAGACAGTTGGTCTGGTGACATGCTTCACCTTTCTGGGGATAGAGCTGTATTACATGGTCTTGGGGGCAAGTTTGCTGAGTGAGAAGGTGGACAAGTTGAGGGGGCTGCATTCAATGGTGGAGTTGGCTAGTAAAGTCACATTGCGTGATATGCAGTCCCTGGTTGGTTGCCTCAATTTTTCATGTTGAATCATTCCGATGCGGCAACCCTTTTCCAGGCATTTATCTTCCTCAACATCACATTCAGGTGTCACAGGGCATTCAGGAGGACTGTGAGTTTGGGATGACTTTTTGGCAGGTTACAATGCATGCATGGTCTTGCAGTCGCATGAGGTGTCCAATGCAGATTTGCAGTTGTTCTCGGACACAGTGAGTGGTCAAGGGCTTCAGCTTATACTGCCAGGGGGCATGGTGTTCTGAAGCTTGGCTATTAGAATGGCATGCCCGGGGACTGACATGCAACATCACCTTTTAGGAGCTTTTCCCTATTGTCATAGCCTTGGCAGTATGGCCCGAGCGTTTAAGAAACAGGAGGGTGCTCTTTTGGTGTGACAATGTGGCAGTGGTTGAGACCATTAACTGACAGTCTCCCAAGTGTCCACGTGTGTCAGCTCTGATGCGGGTATTTGTACTTTACTGCTTGCAACTCAATGTAACCGCGAGGGCTCACCATATACCTGGTGTGCTGAATTGCATAGCTGATGTGTTGTCTCGTTTTTGATGGCCCCAGTTCCGTATGTTGGCCTCAGGAGCAGAAGCAATAGCCATGGTAGTGCCTGCGCATCTCTAGCAGGCTGGAACCCAGATGTGATGACATTGTTGCAGTCCTCAGTGGCACCAGCGACTTGGACATCATACCTTAAAGGATATGGGAAGGTATGTGATTTCCTTACAGATATGGGATGGTCTGGGGGTTGGGTCCCTGATGAGCTGCTCAGATTGTTTATTGTCCAGGTCAAGGCTGTGGGGTGGTCCAAAGTGGCAGTTATGATGTTATTGGTAGGGTTTTCCCTTTTTAGTAAAACGGCGGTCTAGGGCAATCTGCAGGCAACATTCCTGGTCGAACGGCTGCTTTCAGGCTGGGAAAGAGGTGCCCCAGTCCAGCGGGACTGGCGGCGCCCAGTGTCCCATGATTTATTAGTCAATATATGGGCGGCCATGCCCAAAGTCACAGCTTTGGTGTACGAGGCCTGCTTGTTTTGGGCAGTGTTCTCACTGGCCTATTTTTGGAGCATTTCAAGTTAGTGAGCTAGTTCCACGCTCCGGTAAGGTGGGCGCAGTGGGGGTCTTAGAAAGGAAGCATGTGGAGGTCGGACAAGTACAGACATGCATTTTTCTAGCCTAGTCTAAGATGGATCAGGGAGGGCGGGGTGAGTAGGCTGAGCTTTATAGGGCAGGAAAGTTACCTACCTGTCTGGTGTGGAACGGCGCCAGACAGTGGAGGGTTTGTTCTTTCTGCAGGAAGATTTGCATCCATTGACGCAGTTCCAGTTCACGGTGGTTCTTTGCCTGGTTTTGTGACAGGTTGCAATGAGCGGCACTTCGCGCCCCATTCCTTTCAAATAGGGGCTGCTACCAGTGCTGCGGTGGAAGGGCTGGGAGAGGCAATGATTAGGCAGATCGGCAGGTGGCATTCTTGGGAGTATGCAGGCTATATGTGTCCACAGACTAAATGAGAATAAGATGAAGATTTAAGCGGGGGCAGTACATCCTTGGTGGGGAGGGAATGTGGATTAATGACTGTTGTTTTCCAGATGGCAGCCAGCCTTTGTTTTTTTCCAGATGGTGGTCCACACCCAGGGTGGATGCTGGACCATTCCTTTGTGTACTGGGCTGGGTGACGGGTCCCTGCGACACCTTTGGACCCACATCTGGGATTGGTGCAAGCGGGTGTGTGGCTCATATGGCTCGGTGAGCATGTAATGCGGTGGTGTCAATTGCTGCCACTGGCCTGCTCATTCATTTGGGAGGAAACGATTTTTCTGGATGGACTTGTAAACAACTCATTCGAGCAGTAAAACGCGACATTGCAGCTGTATGTGCAATCTGGCCAGGCGTGCTGATCATGTGGTCTATTATTCCATGGCCGTCCTGCCAGTCACAGTATAGATGGTCTCGGGGGCTATAAAAGTTAATAGGCAGATTGGGTGATTGGTTTCAGAGACTGGAGGCTCCCAGGTGTAGCACACGTGGGTCAATGCAAACTGTGTGGATTTGTATCGCCCAGATGGGGTTTACCTGTCACCAGTGGGGCAGGACTTGCTATTGAATGACTGGCAGGAGGCTTTGGAAGCCCTGACCTAGAGGGGCCAGCATTGGTTGCAGCTCAATTCGTTTGGGGTGAGGAAGTGAGGGAGCTTATCTCCCTGGGGGGGCGCGAGCAGAGATATTGGTGAGGATCTTTGCCTGGATCAGGAGGAGAGGGGATGACTTTTGCTAATAATATGGCGAGGTTGGCAGTGGGGGGATGGGGGAAAGGGGTGGGGGTGAGAGTGGATGATGCATCACTTTGCTAATAATATGGTTGGCGGGGGGCATCGTCCAGTAAGGGGATGTGGATGGAATCTATGCATCGTTATAAGTTATGTTGGCTCGGGTCGGACTAAACAAAGTTGCGTTAATAACTTCTTGACACCGTCACAAAAAAGCATTGAAAACATCATCTCAAGCATCAACGCCACTACGGCCCCTAACAACCCTTGTCCAGCTCTCTGGATAAAGGCACTATGACACAAAGTCAGTCCTATAATAGCCCAAATCATCGACCTCTCTTTCTCCTCTGGACAGTTCCCATCAAGTCTTAAGCAGACATCCATCAGGCCCCTCTTAAAGAACAACAAACTAGATGCCCAGAAGGTCGAATCATACCGACCCATATCCAGCATCCCATTTCTAGCTAAGATAATCGAGAAGGAGGTCCAACAACAGCTACAGGATCATATCGACTCTAATGCCCCCCTCGACACAACCCAACATGGTTTCAAAGAATCCCACGGTGTCGAGACACTCCTCACCACCCTCATCAATACACTCATCACTGGGATTGACGCCATCAAACAAGGATACGCATTAATCTTCCTTGACATCGCCGCAGCATTTGACTCTGTAAACCACGAACAACTGCTAATTCGGCTGCATGATAAAGGGATAAGCGACCTAGCATTGCACTGGTGCAAATCTTATTTAACCGACAGATGGCAGCAGATAAGAACAGGATCTACAACTTCCATACCATTCAAACAACACCATGGAGTACCCCAGGGTTCATCCCTCTCTGCACTCCTATTCAATATTTACATGCAACCGATATGTGAAATAATTTGATCATTTAACATCTCTTGTCTACTCTATGCAGATGACATATTACTCTTTACGCCATTCACAACTGAAATCCCAGATTTCACCCAATTGATAAACTGCTTCAATGTGATAACCGACTGGCTCCTATCCCAAAGCCTCAAAATCACCTTCAAGAAGACAGAAGTCCTATTTGTGACAAGGAACCAGTCTTTCATACCCCCGACATCCATAAAGACAAGAGATGCAGAACTTTCAAGCAGACCCAGCATCCGCTACTTAGGTGTGACCGTGGATCAACAGCTGAACCTCAAAACACACATCGATAACATAGTCAAGCAAATATACTGCAAGATACGAACCCTATGACATCTTCGACCCTTGATTCAACCGGAGGACTTCAGAACAGTCTTCCAAGCACTGGTGATCCCCCACTTTGATTACGCTAATGTAATCCTACATGGCCTTCCCAAAAATGCTCTAAACCCCTTACAGTTAGTGATGAATACAGCCGCAAGATTCCTGAGTGGAGCCTCCAGAGCTGAACACATCACTCCGGTCCTCAAAGACCTACATTGGCTGCCAATATACTGTCAACTATCATATAAAGTGGCCATCATTATCTTCAAAATCATCAACAAGATGGCCCACACAGCATTAATGGACCTCGTCCACCCCATGCCAGCAAATAGAGAAAGGAGAACAAGCACAGCCAACACACTTTTGATTCTCAGCGGAATAACAAAATGCACCAAAACAACCAGGAACAGAGAATTTAAGTTTTATGCCCCCAGCTGCTGGAACGCACTCCCTGCACCCATTAGAGCCATCAAAGATCTAGCCCAATTCAGAAGAGAGCTTAAACATCACCTCTTTCTATTACACTATTCACAGCCCTCCAACACGGCACCCACTATCACACCACCTACCATCAACACGTAAACCATTACCAATGAGATACATAATACGGACTGTAGATAGATGTAAATTGATGTACATAGTTACCGCCAGTTGAACCCCAAGTTATTCTACCCTGTTCACTGTAAGTGCTTTTACTGCACAACATTGTTATATGTAAACTGCGCTGATTTTTAAGAGTGCGGTATATAAGAACAATAAATAAATAAAATAAATAATAAAGCTGCAACCATTAGTTTTGAGTGTATTGTCGTTTGTGGGTGGGGGACGGGGAGATATTGAAACAAATGGGTGGATAGATGGGGAAAAGGGGGGGGGAGCACTCGGAGAAGCCTGGTGTCTGGGCTACCCGGGTTACTTGTCCAAACACCTAAGGTGAATTAGCAAATAGGACCCTAAAAGTTTTATTTCCAGGAAAAAAATCCATCTAATTGAAGTTTCCAATGATGCAGTTGGAAGATTTACTATTTCAGTGCCTGGACAGTGTAGATCTTCATAAAAATGCTTGTGATTTATCCCCTTAACCAAAATTGTTGCCTGGCTCATCAAATACTCCTCTATCATTTCTGGTGCTGGAAAGATGACTTTAAGTTAAGTGAGGATGGCAAGGGAGTATTGTGATCATTCTCAATGGATCACTGCCTGAAGGGAAATGCAAGTCACTCTTGATGGGCTCTAGACTCCCATCCTGTGAATGTATGAACGATTTTAAGAGAAATGATTTTGAGGGAAATGGTCAGGAACATAAGGTTTCTTTTTATCCTAACTTCTTGCTCTAAAAAATAAAATGCTCAGTTATAAGTATATGGACATTCTCACTGCATCTCCTGTAGGTCTACAAGCAGAAAATTGATGCCTTGCTTGTGATAAATTAACTATTGTACTCCATAATTTACTCTTGTCTGATTTTGTAAGAGGTTAGCACTTTGCAGAGAAGTGCATTAAGGAAATTATCTGCTTCAATTTTCTTCATCATTGCTTTCAATTTGAAGAGCTTTCTTCTGTAGAAAAAGAATATTATTTTACTTATCTAGTGGATTTTCATCTGCCCTGGGTAAGTTTCCACCCAAACAACATCTTTGTAATTGTGACAATCACTTACATCTAATATAGTCTTATCACAAAAAGGAAATGTGTCTTATTCTCCTACTGTCTTTGAAGGGTGTAAAGATATGAGAAAGCTCATGTATGTGCTGCTGGCCTTTACAAGTGCTTCTAAGAAAGCCTTTGCTTTTTTTTATTGTGGGGAGAGATCTACCATGTTCCTTTCCCACCTCCCAGGCCATGTTGATATTAAAATGGTACCTGAAGGAGTTCATCTGATACTATAAAAAGGCATTAGGGATGATTTTCATATACGCTGTATAGCTGCATACTAAGGGGATAATTTTACAACAAGTAGTCTATGTGTAAAAGCCTTTTAGGCGTCTATTTTAGGGATTTAGGCACCTATGAGCCAGATAATCAAAGGGATTAACATGGTAGCAGACCTGATAACCATGTTAATCCCCCTAGTCGGGATATTCAAGGGCATTAACACGGTTAGTGCCACTGAATATCTGCAGGTACAGCTGCTGCACGCCCCAATGCTAACGGGTTAGCATTGGGACTTTCCGGGGCAGGCTGGGGGTAGCACCCAATGATAACTGGGCAGCAGTGAAATTGAGCCACTGCCTAGTTATCTCTAAGTGGCAAAGGTCAGGTGCAGTAAAGGCTGGCCTAACTTTTGCTGCTGAAGCCAACTTTTTTGGGATTCAATAAACTTCACCTGATGCAGGGCCACCGATGGATGGCTCGAAACGTGGCACGTTGTGTCTTTGGAATTCTATGCTGGCTGAGTTAAAGTGAATAAGATAAGTGTTCAAGCATTTTAAAATTATTAAAAAGTACTGACCTCGGTGAGGGGTGGGTAAAATCCTGCTTTCTCTTGCTTGGTCATTCCGACAAAAAGAAAAAGTTCAAACATAGTTTTTGATTTTTGTGATTAAATTATACGGCAGGTTTTTGTGAGCCGGGGTACTTTCATTTTGGCTGAAGCTAACCAGGCATGTGACTGAGGTAATCCGGATATTCAATGCCAGGGCCCGGATATGACCCCGGCATTGAATATCCGGGTTTAAAGTTCAGCAGCAGCAGCTAGCTGCCACTGCTAAATATCAGGACCTCTGTGTCTTTATTAAATACTAGGACAATTCCAACAGTAATAATGGCTTCATCGAAGCCATGGACTTTTAGGCCTGTTCTGGACAGATGTAAATATTAGTCTGTAAAATGAGCATGTAGACACATTTCTTAGGAAATACAAGTGTAAATCTGTGTTCCGCACAAACTCCTCCCTCGAGCACATCTACTGTAAAGTTGCATATAACTACATGCCTAATTGAACTGTGCGTATTTTTACCTGTGTTCTAATTTTATGAGAAGCTTTTACACATATAAATCAGCATTTTATGTGCGAAAAAGTTGATAAATTTACCTTGGAAGCAATACTGTAAGAAGCTATGTAAACATAAGCATCATCAACACATGCAAACCACCTATTTTCAGTGATTTTGCCCGGGAATGGGTCTTTACACATGTATTGTAGCCGGTTGCTATTTTGTAAGTAAGCACATCAGGCCAATGGTGCATAATTAACATTTGAACCTAAGAACGGCCATACTAGATCAGACAAAAGGCACAACAAGCCCGAACGCCTGTTTCAAACACTGGCCAATCCAGGTCACAAATACCTGACATATCCCAAAAGTAACAATACTTAAAAAGCATACACTCAATTTTTCTTCATTGAGGAGTAAAAATTAGGAGGAAAAGGATCTCAGATATCTACAAGCACCTCAAACGTCTGACAGCAATAAATGTATCAGTCAGATAGGGCTTACTACATTATAGATCCTAAAATACCTCCACTTGATCCACTTTCCATAATGCAAACTTCATATCACAAATTGGAACTCTTCTATAGAAACAGACAATTAATTTGTTTAGAAAAGCACAGTTACTTACCTGTAACAGGTGATCTCTGGGAACAGCAGGAATAAGTCTTCACATATGGGTACGTCGGTACCGACCGAGCCTGCGCGGGAACGCTCCCCAGCTTCCCAAAAAGGAAAGCTTTTGGGAGCATCCCACAGCGCCTGCGTGCTGCCTTTCCGCCTTTCCTAACTGCCTCTCCTCAGTTCGAGTTTTAAAGCTGAGACAAAAGAGAGAGAGAGAGGAAAGGAAAGACAGACAGAGAGATAGAACTCCTAGGGGAGGTGGGTGGGTTGTGAAGACTTATTCCTGCTGTTCCCAGAGATCACCTGTTACAGGTAAGTAACTGTGCTATCTCCAGGAACAAGCAGGAATGAGTCTTCACATATGGGGACTCCCTAGCTAAAGATGCCTGGGAGATCCCCAAGGATATGAGACCCTGGGAAGGGCTCTACCTCCTCCTATGGATCTCAGGCATCCATCCAGGGAAGGAGGGCAGGAGTTGATTAAGAATGGAACAGGTGTTTGAGAACAGCCTGACCAAACAAGGCATCCCGGCGGGAGTCCTTGTCCAAGCAGTAATGGGCTGTGAAGGTATGAACCGAGGCCCAGGTGGCCGCTCGACAGATCTGGTCGATGGACACAGAATTTAGATGAGCCATAGAGGTTGCCATGGCCCTCACATTATGAGCTGTGACATGGCTCTCCAAAGAAAGGTTCTTACTCTGGTAAGCGAAAGAAATACACTGAGAAATCCAATTGGACAGTGTCCTTTTAGAGACTGGAAGTCCCAAATGAGAGGGATCAAAAGCAACAAAGAGCTGGGAAGACTTTCTATGTTGCTGTGTCCTTTGTAAGTAAAAGGCAAGAGCTCTTTTACAATCCAGAGTATGAAGATTCCTCTCTGCACTTGATGCATGAGGAGCTGGAAAAAAGAAGGTAAATATACCTCTTGATTAAGATGAAAAGGTGAGACCACTTTAGGCATAAAGTGTGGATTGGTCCTAAGGACTACCTTATCATGATGGAACCTTGTATAAGGTGGATTAGCCACTAAGGCCTGCAGCTCACTGATGCGGCGAGCTGAGGTGACTGCAATGAGGAAAATAACCTTCCAGGAAAGAAATTTCAAGGAGGTGGTGGCTAAGAGTTCAAAAGGAGGCTTCATAAGCTGACCAAGAACCAGATTTAAATCCCATGCCACCGGAGGAGGCCTAATGGGAGGTTTAGTTAAAGTTAGGCCTCTCATGAATCTTGCAATAAGAGGATGAGAGGAAATAGGCTGTCCATTGATAGGCTTAAGGGATGCTGCAATAGCACTCAAATGGACCCTTACTGAATTTGTCTTAAGGCCTGCATTGGAAAGATGCAGGAGATATTCCAATAGAGAATTCAAAGGTAGTGCTAGAGGGTCAAGACCCTTTTCAGTACACCAAATGGAAAACCTTTTCCATTTAAAAGCATAGGAACGTCTAGTAGAAGGTTTTCTGGAAGCATGGAGGATATCCTTCACTTGTTGAGAAAGATTCCAGCCTTGAAGGTCTAGGCCTTCAGTAACCAAGCTCTGAGGTGAAGGGATTTGGGGTTTGGGTGCCACAAAGTCCCCTCCTCCTGGGACAGAAGGTCTGGAGCAGCTCCCAAGTCCAGGGAGTGGGCTTGGGAGAGATGCAGAAGTAGAGGGTACCACACTTGGCGTGGCCAGCGTGGAGCTATGAGGATCATAGATCCTTGATCCCTCTGGAGTTTGAACAGTCTTGGGAATCAAGGGAATAGGTGGAAAGGCATACAGGAAGCCTTGACCCCAGTGAAGGAGGAAGGCATCCTTGGCCTGAACTCCCTGACACGGAATTCTGGAACAGAACTGGGGAAGTATGGCATTCCACGGTCTATGTCCGGGGTTCCCCATTCTTGGAAGATTCTGAGTACCTAATCCATGTGCAGGGACCATTCGTGTGGAAGCAGAACTCGGCTGAGTCTGTCTGCCCAAGAGTTTTGAATTCCTGGGAGGTATACGGCCAGGAGATGGATTTGATGCTCTCTGGCGAAGGCCCACAATCTTAAAGCTTCATTGCAAAGCGACAGAGAGCCAGTTCCTCCTTGCTTGTTTATGTAAAACATGGCTACTTGATTGTCCGTATGAATGAGGACTGTCTTGTAGCTGAGCAGGGTATGAAAGACCTTGAGAGCTAGAAAAACTGATCGAAGCTCCAGGAGGTTGATATGAAGAGAGGTCTCCTGTGGAGACCAAGTACCCTGAGTGGAGAGGTTTTGTAGATGAGCTCCCCAACCTGTGTGGGAGGCATCTGTTGTGAGGGTTGCCTGGGGCAACAACTGTTGGAAGGGGGACCCCAGCAACAGACTTTGGGTGGACATCCACCATTGGAGAGACCAAAAGAGACGTTTGGAGGTTGCTATTTGGTCAGAGAGCTCCTGATGCTTGAGTCCACTGGGTGGACAAAGTCCATTGAGCTGCTCTCATGTGTAGGCGAGCATAGGGTACCACATGCACTGTGGATGCCATGTGGCCTAACAGTTGTAGCATCTCCCGGGCAGTTAAGTGGTTCTTTGACTGAATCTGGGAGGCTAACTGCACTAGACGTTGGCAACGGGCCTGAGGAAGATAGGCCCTTGCAGTGGTAGTGTCCAATCAGGCCCCTATGAACTCTAGGGACTGAGTAGGGGTGAGCTGAGACTTTGGGAGGTTTACAACAAGTCCCAGATACTGCAGAATGCGTCTTGTGCGGTCCAGGGAAATCTGGGCCTCTGACTGAGATGGAGCTCGGATGAGTCAGTCGTCCAGGTATGGGAATACAAAGATTCCCAGAGTGCGTAGAAATGCAGCTACTGTTGCCATGCATTTGGTGAACACTCTTGGAGCAGAGGCCAGACCAAAAGGAAGCACCCTGTATTGGTAATGTTTTCCTTGGAAAAGAAAACGGAGGAACCTTCTGTGAGATGGATGGATGAGGACATGTGTGTACGCATCCTTGAGATCTAGAGAACAAAGCCAATCCTGACTTTGAAGGTATGGAAGGAGAGAGTGCCCAGAGAAAGCATCTTGAACTTCTCCTTGCATAGAAATTTGTTCAATTCCCTGAGATCTAATATTGGTCTGTATACCCCTGTTTTCTTTGGAATCAGAAAATAGGGGGAGTAAAACACTGACCCTTGTTGAAGAAGAGGTACTTCTTCTATTGCCCCTTGGGCAAGAAGGGTAACCACCTCTTGACCTAGAAGGTCGAGAAGAGATGTTGGAGAATTGAAGTGTCTCACCATGGTGTGAGGAGGAAGGTTTGAGAAATGAAGTTTATAGCCCTCCCTTATGATGGAGAGGGTCCACCGCTCTGATGTAATTTGCTCCCATCTGGGAGCAAAATGAGCTAACCTTCCTGGAATGGTGAGAGGCTCTGGCTGTTTTAAAGTCAGAAAGGCTAAGTTCTCTAGCATCAAGTCAAAAACCCGAGGAGGTTGGGTCTGCTGAGTTGCAGCAGCCCCTGTAGACTTAGACCTGGCCTGTTTAGGTTGCTGATGCTTAGTGGCAAAGCGACCTGTAGATGAATGTTGGCCAGAAGCAGAAGGGAATCTGCCCTTTTTGAAAAAAGACTTCTTGAAGAGTTTTTTCTTGGCAGGAATGGAGGTCGACTTTGAAAGTCTATCCAGAGCAGAATTTTCTGCATCCATTTGAGTGGCTTTTATTTGCCATTCTTTGACAAACAGGTTTTCATCTGTATAGGGAAGATTTCCTAAGCCATCTTGGACCCAAGGTTCTAAATCAGAAGCTTGGAGCCAAGCAATTCTGCGAGCAGCTATGGCAATGCCCGAAGCTCTGCTGGCACCTTCAAAGGAGTCAAAGGCTGCCCTGTTGGAAAACTTTGAAATGTCTTGAGTATGCTTAAGCCAAATAAGGAATTTTTCCCTTTTATCCTCTGGAAGAAAAGGGAGGAAAGTGTGCAGCTTATCTGCAACTTCTTTTAGAAACATACCCATGTAAAGACTATAGGAGTTGATTCTGGCAATGAGCATACTGGCTTGGAAGATTTTCCTACCAAAAGCATCCAAGGTCCTGCATTCTCTTCCTGGAGGAGCAGAAGAGTGTCTCTTTGTACTCTTTATCGTCTTCATAGCTGACTGCACCACAATGGAATGGTGAGGAAGCTGTGTTTTATGAAAACCAGGACAAGGAGGGACACGATACATAGTGTCCAATCTGCGAGAATGAGGAGAGATAGTGAGAGGAGTCTCCCATAAGTCAATCATGTGTTCATAATGTCATGAATTGGTAAGGTGACTGCCTCTTTAGGAGCCTTAGAATAACCTAAAATATCTATTTTTTTTGCTCTAGGCTCTGATTCAGAGGTTACTGAAATAGAAAGTCCTTTAGCTACTTCTCTTATGAAGTCTTGAAAGGACAAGTCCTCTGGAGGAGACATTCTTCTTTTTGGAGAAGGCTCTTCAGGAAGGGCTATGGATACTTCAGCAGACTCCTCTTATGTATCAGAATCATCAGAGGAATCAAAGTACCGCCTGTCAGGGTGCTCTTCTAAAGCTCGGTACACGTATCGAGCGGTATCGACATCGGGCGTCATCGGTACCGGTTCGGTACCGATGAGCAGCCCTGGACAGGGAACCGCTGCAGTCGGTATCCTGGTCGATGCCGATGCAGTCGGTACTGGTACCGGAGCCGATACCGACAACGGAGTTTGTTGTGGTATCAGCGGCGTCGCAGCTTGAATAAAGGCCTTGATAGCCTGCTGCATGGATAGAACATTCTGATCCATCGACGCCATGAATGCCTGGAATTCGGTACCAGAAGGTTGCGCCGGTACCCCAGAGCATTCTAACAGGTGATCGGTCGAGGCCGTGCCATCAATGTCAACCTGTAACCCCATAGGTGGAGCTTTGGAAGCCAGAGCTTCCCGCCGGGGTTGTTTTGCCGGTGCAGGATCCTCGATGGCAAGCCCGGAGGCATCTCGATGCTTAGAGGGAGATCTACTCTTCGAGGACCGGCTGGATTTATGTTTGGTTACCTGAGATCCATGGGAGGAAGAAGCAGCCCTGGAAGACGTCGATGCTACTGAAGCTGCATCAGAGGGAAACAGCACATGGAGCTTGGCTGCTCGGTTCTGTAAACCCCGTTTAGACATCAAAGAGCAGGACGGACAATCCGAAATGGAGTGTTCAGGACCCAAACATTTAAGACACCATTCATGGGTGTCAGTAACAGAAATAGTACCGCTGCACTTAGTGCATTTCTTAAACCCGGAGGCTGGTTTTTCCATGAGGAAAAATTTCTTGTGAGGCCTAAGGCCCAAAGAGAAAAAATACACTGAGGGAAAATATATATTGGCTTTTTTTTTTTTTTTTTTAAGAAAAGACCGGCGGTACCGGTCCAGAGTCGGGGGAGGCAGACACGCGACCAAAGAAATAAAATAAAACAAAGAACTTCTTCAGCGGTGACAGGACTCGACCTGCTGGCTCCGCGGCAAAGAAGAACTGAGGAGAGGGGGTTAGGAAAGGTGGGAAGGCAGCGCGCAGGCGCTGTGGGATGCTCCCAAAAGCTTTCCTTTTTGGGAAGCTGGGGAGCATTCCCGCGCAGGCTCCTTCGGTACCGACGTACCCATATGTGAAGACTCATTCCTGCTTGTTCCTGGAGATATACACTTATCTTCAGTGTGTAAGTTGCTTCCCAGGCATAACTTCAAACATAAGGAATCAATTGTTATATCCCCAAACACCCTAATGCGGCGCCTGAACATTTTGCTCAAAGCTTCATCAGGGAGTGGTCCTAAATGCATAATATTTTTTTTAACTGTGCACATGCATACAAAATTTGATGGATAACCTTCAGTAAAAAGGTATTTTCATTATGTAGGGGTCTTCTCAGCACAAAGACCAGCGCAAGATCAGCTCTCCTCCAGTTCGATCACTCTCCCCTTCATCAGAATGCTGAACTTGCCAACAATGGGAGCAGCAGTGTGCACAGAGCCACGGAGGTAAACTTCTCCTTTCTCTGCACACCTACCCAGCAGCGCCAATACATTTAAAAGCCTGCCTAGTGCACCTGTGCCTAAGGGCCATGCCAAAGGGCCCTTAGGTCTGACCCTTTGAGGTGGACCAGCAGCATCAGCAAGTGAAGAGGCAGATCTATTCTACACCTGCTCCTACCATTGCTAGTCCGTGCAGACCTTTCACAGAATTTAGTTCTCTGTCCAGCTCAGTAAATATATGACAAACCTCACAACCCAATGGCTATTGCAGCCTCCCATCAGCAACTAAACCTTAAACCAGTAGTTCACCGCTTACAAAACTGCCCCTCCTCAACTTACCACTATCAAACAGTCCGCTAACCTCTACTCAAAATCACCTGACTAATCATGAACACACACTCTCTACTTATGATTTTCCTATATAGCACACTCCTAATCACAAACATAGGATCTTTCACACCCCAGCCATGCAACATACCCATAATAAGACACCACCACCATCATGCTCTCTCCTACATGGCACCAAGAGCGAAAAACAAGAGCACAAGAACATACATAGGAATCAGACAGCCCGTCAACCTAGAAGCACAGATACATATTCACCAAACAGCCTCTACTTACCTTAAATGCACTCTCATCAATGCTCGCTCCACATGCAATAAAATCCTTACACTATTCGACCTCCTGAATGATCATAATATAGACATCATGTGCGTCACCAAATCATGGCTTACGTACAATAGCAGGGTACACAGAGAGGAGCACTTGCTCTCGCAGTAAAATCCAGGAAAACACAAGGAGCAAGAGTCGTAGATTGGTGAGATTGGTTTATTGAAATCCCTACGCGTTTCAGCTGTCGCTTTCTTCAGGGGGCATACAGCTAGACAATACAATAATTTAATATAAAAATGTGAAAAATAAATTTAAAAAGATACAATAACTAGTTAAAAAACATAAAAGCGTTAAAAACACATATAATATAAACAATAAGATTATCAAGGCACCTACATTCGTATAAACTAATGCTCATGGAAAAGTATAAAATCATATAAATAACATGAATATGTTTTAAAATAATAAGAAAAATGAGATGTAAATGAAAATCCAAACGCAGAGTGGGAGAACACAGATAAAATATACTTTTGATTGTACATTTGAAGTGTATGTCAGATGTTGACTGCAAAATACTTACACTATTTGTGTGTCTCATTAAGTTTATGATAGACGTGCTTTAAATAAATATGATCTAATAAATAAAAAGACATCATATTAATATTGCCCCAAAAAACTGAGTTATTATGAAAATAATTGAATACCAATTGTAGAACAGGAAGAAAGGAGGGAAGTGGAGGGGAGGAGGAAGAGGGGGGGGAGGGGGGGAAAGGAAGGGAAGGGAGGAGGGGGTGGGGGAGGGAGGGGGAGAGGGAAAAGGGGGGAAATAGCATCATCCTAATGAACCAACTTGTAAATTCAAACTACAAAATGTTCAACTGCCCCAGGACCAATAGCAGAGGTGGGGGTGTCTTCATAATGGCTAAAGACCATCTCTGCTTCTGTAAAATCAATGCAATATCATCAAATGGCCTAGACATGCCTATCAAAGCAAACAAACAAGTTACAGTCGCTCTGGTATACAGATTCCCCACCTCATCGCAGACCAACTAACAACCATTTGGCAGACTATCTGCACCCAACCTACGAATACCAAACAAGCCATACTCCTGGGCGATCTGAACCTGCCCTCAGTCCCACAAAAAACCTCAAAATCCTTCACGAATGCAATGAAGGCATTAGAATATATCCAAGTAATAAGCCAGCCAACCCACCATAAAGGAGGAATATTGGACCTCATCTTTGTCAAATATTCCAAGACCCTTACTTTCCCTCTCCTACAACTACCCCAATATCCTGGTCTGATCACAAATTACTCAACTTTGGCCTACCCCATAAGCCACCCCAACAACCACACAGAAAACAACAATCCAAAATGAGAAGATTAAAATGTTTTGACAAAGAACTGTTCCTCAATACCATCCTCCCCCAAATAAACACAGGGGTATGTTTACTAAAGAGCGTTAAGGGAGCACCAGATATCGATCGATAATGGCAGTGTTAAGGTGTGTTTGCATGCCATAAAGGACGGGGCAGGTAGTAGGAGTTCTGTTGGTAAGGCGCAAGGGCCCACTTATCAGGCTTTAACAGGACATCAGGCATTAGGGTGGCATGCGTGTACCTTAATTCTCTAAAATGGCAGTCACTGTAATGCATGATAAGGGAGCCCCTGTGATGGATGGAAGGAAAGGTAAGAGCTGATGGACATGTCAGAGCCATATATATCCTACATGCTAGTCAGTAAGTGGGATGATCATTTGGGAGGCACTTGTACTGTATCATTGAGGGGTGCCCATGTAATCTGCTGTAATGTCAGTGTGTTGCAAAGGATTGGGAAGAAGGGTGCCCTGGCAGAACCAGCATCGCCACAATGTGGGCATCAAAAGGATGAGTGAGAAGTTATGGTAACATGCAGATTATTCACTCAAATCCAAACAATTTACGTGCCACAAAGGACCTGACAGTTGTCTGAAAAGACCCCCCGAAAAAAATTCCTATTCCAAAAACGCTGCACTAATTACATAACAGAACCGGTTAGTGCACAGTCAGATGTCTACTAAAACTGCTCCCTCCCTGTTAACTGCAGTGTTCAAGCCCAGTACATTAGGAATCCTTCAAGATTTATGTTCCTGTCATGTACCCCCAAATCTGCTGCATTGTAAACCGCTTTAACTGTAGGATAAAGCGGTATTAAAAAATTGTGCAATAAATGAAATAAATAAACAGGAGAGGTGCGAGTGATACATTCTTATGATTAAAATTTTCCTGTGTGGGCACTGGTGTAGCAGCTGCCAAGAGAATACATGACTATACATGATGGGCATATGCCAATGGAGGGGTTGAAGGATGTATGGCGGTAGATTTTATTTATTTAGCTTATTTAGCTGTATTTATATCCCGCTTTTCACCGGGTCAAAGCGGTCAATTGGGGGATACATTTAACACGAGGGGATATGAGACACATACGCTAATACTTACAGGGAACATGGGCAATGGAGGGTTAAGTGGCTTGCCCAAGACCACAAGGAGTGCCTATAGGACTAGAAATCCCAGACCCTCCGGCCTGAGATTGCTGTCCCCAGGTGGGACTTGAACTCCCGGCCCTCCAGCCTGAAGTACCTTGTCCTAACCACTAGACCACTCCTCCCTCCTGAGAGAATGGTATGGTCTTGCTGCCCCAATGTACCTGATGTGACCACAGTGTGTATGAAAAAATAGCAGCTGTGCCAAGAGAGCATTCCAATACCAGCTTGTTGGGTATGACAGCTGTCTCAGCTTTTCTAACTACCATATAAGCAGGTTGGAGTTGGTGCAGAGGGTAGCTACTAAAATGGTTAGTGGTCTTCATTATGAAGCATATCAGGACAGACTTAAAAATCTTAATATGTATATTTTAGAGGAAAGGCAGATATGATAGAGACATTTAAATACCTCAGTGGCATAAATCCACAGGAGAGTCTCTTTCAATTGAAGGCAAACTCCCTCTATGAGGGGACAGAGGATGAGCATGAAAGGGGATAGACTCGGGAGTAATAATCAGAAATATTTCTTTACGGAAAGGGTGGTAGATGCATGGAATAGTCTCCCAGTGGAAGTGGTGGAGACAAGGACAGTATCTGAATTCAAATAAGCATGGGACAAACACAGAGGATTTCTACAGGTAAAGAGGGGACTATTGTAGTTGATATGGAAGGGCAGACTAGATAGACCATCTGATCTTTTTTTGCCATCATGTTTCTATGTTACTATGTATCTATACAATCTTCCCGACACATGCATAGAACAACTGGAGAAGTGTCTTTTATATTGGCCATATGGAGCAAGTAAGGACGTGTGATGATCCCTGAGGTGGCTATCCCAGGAGTGTGATGTGCCTGCATATACGGCATATATGTGATGGAGTCAAAGATGTGCAGTTAAAATTATGATGAAAAATGCCAATCATGTACAACCTGTGTGCCATACATCTGCAGGGTGAGAGATGTGTAAATGGCCTATGCATCAAGGTAAATGTTCTTATGTTCCTTTTTCTGCTCCTTATACCTCTCTTCCCTTGATGTTTGAGTTTAAGGCCCCTACAGTGGCAAAGAATTTGAACCAGGAGCTTCACTCCCCATGCAACAGTCTCATCTCAATGAGCCGCCACAGAGGCAACAGCCAACCCTTTTTATTTTCTGTTAGAGCGGCTTCAGGCGCATCTCGATAAAAATTAATGTCACTTTGCATTTGGCTTTTAAAGCCTCTGCTTCTCTGTTTTCCAGTTGCTGTTCCTTTTTGTATCCTCTCCCCCTTGAGCCAACCCCACTTTTTTCCCCAGTCCCCCCCTGTGCCGCCTCCTCCTCCCACTTGCAGACACTTGTGGCTGCGGTTGCCTCTCTTTTCTTCTGCTGACAGAGGTGGGTCTCCGACGGCAGGCTGTGCATTTCTTTTCCACAGCCACAGCTTTTTTGTTCTGCCAGTGGGTATGGAGTCTCTGGCAATCTGCTTATTTCCTCACTGCTGCTGGGGTTGCGACCTCATGGAAGCCTGCACATTTCTTCACTGCAGCTGTGCAGCTTCTCTCCTCTTCTAGCTCCAGCATTGGGTCCCATCAGCATTGCGGCTGTTTTCTTTCCCACTTGTTTGCTTCCACAGGGGTTGGAATCCCCATGGCACCCACTGTCTTTCCCTGATTGTCGTTGAGTACTGGGGCTTGAGTTCCTTCCACCTACTGACTTTTCTTGTTTGCACCTTCTTTTGTTTTTATCCCTACACATGAATTTGTGTAAGTGCAGGAAAACAGACGGATGGATGGACCCAAAGGATGTAGTAAAGGCTGTTAGTGTAGCTGGGTTTAAAAAAGGTTTGGACAAGTTCCTGGAGGAAAGGTCCATAAACCATTATTAAAGGGGACTCAGAATATCCACTGCTTACCCCAGTACAAGCATTGTGGAACCTGTGTCTTTTGGGGAAACTGCTAGGTACGTATGACCTAGATTGGCCACTGTTGGAAACAGGATACTGGGCTTGATGGACCTTGGTCTGACCCAGTTTGGCATATCTTATGTTCTTATGTCCGAGCCTTTGCAATGGGTTACAGCAGAGGCAATAAGGTTATGCTGTTAGATGGGCATGAGTGCAATGTGCACATTTGCCAACTTAATGTGCTATCAGAACACATTAAAAACAATAATGGTGTGTGTCCTCCAGGCAATGCACACCCTGGACTGTGAATGGCAGTATAATAAATAAATAACTATATATATTGAAGTTAGTTGCCCACAGCTAGGGAAAGCACAGATGGGATCAAATGCTGGTCTGCTGCTTGTAAAGCCAGTGCTCTAACCATTAGGCTACACCTCCACCCTTTTTGCCACAGGAGAGTGTACAAACCAAGAGATGGCAGGACCCTTCCTGGAATGGCAGGAACCCAGGACATGAAACCATGTGGTTGGCACAATCTGAGACAGTATAGGGGCGGCCCAAAGGGAGTGTGGGGCCATGTGCAGAGACTCATTGCAGGGTCTAATTTGCATAAATATTTGCATAATGTTAACATGTGATAACTTTTAGGAAATGTGCTTCTTAACGAGTGTCTGGATAAAGAAAGACTACCAGATTTCTACATTACTATACTCCAGTACCAACCGCCAGGCACATTAGGAAGTACTATAAACACTGCCCATTTAGAACCCATAGCAAACCCGCGGTATCATAACAGCACTACAAGAACTCACAAAAGCACCAAACCCTACCTATCAAAAGGCAACACCGCAAATATTAAACCAAGACATCTCAGAGAATACCAAAACACCTCCTACTGGGGAAAGAGAACAAATGGGACTGTCACATAGAAACTACATGAACAGAATACCTCAGCTTGGTTACACATGCAAAACATAGACTGTCACCAAATAAAGAACAAGGGATCACAATTTAGAAATAAGAAGACAATAATTAAACTGGGAACCCCACAAGCCAAACTTGGAATGTATCACAACACGGGAGAAATAAAACTATATATTAATTTCCTTTTGTACTAAAACAAAAATGCAAAGACGTTAGCGATGCACATTTCCCAGAGCTAACATATTCCAGCTAATAAATTCAAAATAAAAAAGTATTTTTCTACCTTTTGTTGTTTGGGCATTTTATTTTTCAGTTGCAATTGCTCCAGTCACTTTCTTCTGGTTTCTTCATGTCTTCTGCTAACTCTCCATTGTCTGCTGTCCATTGGTCCTTTCTTTTCTCTTCAATTTTGTTTCCATTCTCTCTCTACATCTGCTTTAACATACTGATCTTTCCTCTTTTGCTCTTTCCTCCATTTCTTTCTTCATTCCTTTTTCATCCACTTAGATTTCACCCTTCCGTCCTCAATGGAATTGCAGGACTCAGAAGTGCTGGGAACGGACTTGTGGAAAGTGACATTGAAAAAGCAAAATTGCTAAACGAATATTTCTGCTCTGTTTTTACTAAAGCAAGTCCTGGAGAACGACCACCTGTGACTCCCAAATATAAAAATGGGAATGAAGTAGATACCACACCATTCACTGAAGATGATGTGTTAGAACAACTTGCAAAACTGAAAGTGAACAAGGCCATGGGACCAGATGGGATACATCCCAGGATACTGAAAGAGCTCAGAGAGGTTCTTGCAGGGCTGTTAAAAGATGTTTTCAACAGATCCTTGGAAACAGGAGTAGTTCCTCAGGACTGGAGAAGGGCAGATGTGGTACCTCTTCACAAAAGTGGTGAAAGGGAAGAAGTGACAAACTACAGGCCCGTGAGCCTTACCTTGGTGGCGGGAAAAGTAATGGAGGCGCTTCTGAAAGAGCGAATAGTGGACTTTCTCAAAACCAACAGGTTACATGATCCGAGGCAACATGGTTTTACCAAAGGACGATCTTGCCAAACAAATCTGATTGAGTTCTTTGACTGGGTGATCAGAGAACTAGATCAGGGGCATGCGATGGATGTCATCTACCTGGATTTCAGCAAAGCCTTTGATACTATTCCTCATAGGAGGGCTTATCAGTAACTCAGTAGTTTGGGGATGGGTCCTAAGGTGGTGAACTGGATCAGAAATTGGTTGACTGACAGACGACAGAAGGTGATGGTAAGTGCAGCTCACTTGGATGAAAGGACGGTGATTAGCAGGGTGCCCCAGGGTTCGGTCCTGGGCCCAGCACTGTTCAATGTATTTGTGAGTGATATTGCTGAAAGACTGCAGGGAAAAGTCTGTCTTTTTGCAGATGACACAAAAATTTGCAACAGAGTGGACTTCCCTGAGGGAGTGGATAACATGAGGAAAGATCTACAAAAGCTGGAAGAATGGTCTAATGCTTGGCAGTTAATACGAAGAAGTGCAGTGTCATGCACTTGGGAAGCAGAAATCCAGGTGAAATGTACAAAATAGGGGGAGAGAGATTGGTGTGCACGGACCAGGAGAAGGACCTTGGTGTGATTATTTCTGTGGATCTCAAGGTGGTAAAACAGTGCGACAAGGCGGTGGCAGAGGCCAGGAGGATGTTGGGTTTCATACAGAGGAATTACCAGCAGAAAGGAAGAGATACTAATGCCACTGTATAAGTCAATGGGTAAGGCCTCACTTGGAATACTGTGTTCAGTTTTGGAGACTATATCTTGCAAAGGGAATAAAAAGACTGGAAACTGTTCAGAGGAAGGGACCAAAATGATTTGGAGCCTGCGTCAGAAGCCTTATGAGAAGAGACTTGAAGACCTAAATATGTACACTCTGAAGGAGAGGAGGGACAGGGGAGATATGATTCAGACCTTTAAATACTTAAAGAGAAATAATGAACAAACAAACCTCTTTCAAAGACGGGGAAGCTGTAAAACTAGAGGGCATAACATGAAGCTGCAAGGGGATAAATTGAAAGGCAATGTCAGGAATAAACTGAACCATCAAATTCCTCAACAAATAGGGGTGTCCTACATGGAGTGGTGGGTTCACCCCTGAAACAAAGACATGGGGAGGGGTGGCCTGCACGGAGCGGCAGGTGCACCTATTCTTGCCATCTTACTGGGCAGACTAGATGGACCATACTGGTCTTTATCTACTGTCATTTACTATGTTACTATGTAATCTCAACTTACTCTCCCAATACCCAACCAATCGTAGATTTTTCCTCCCTTCCACACAAAATATCTTTTCCCCTCTCCATCCTCACATCTCCAGCCCATCTCCTTCTAGTCCTGCCCCACCATCAGCTCCCTTCTAGTCCCATTCTCCCATCCCCATCAGCCCATTTGCAGTCCTACCCCCCCAATCAGCCTATTTCCAATCCTAGCCCCCATCAGCCATTTCCACTTCTATCCCAGACCCCCATCAGCCCATTTCCACTTCTATTCCAGCCCATTTCCAGTCCAGGTACCCCCCCCCCTCCCCGATCAGCCATTTCCAGTCCTATCCCAGCTTTCCAACAGCCCATTTCCAGTCCTAGTCCCCCATCAGCCCATTTACAGTCCAAAACCCCACCAGACCATTTTCAGTCCAAGATCCCCTCATCAATCCATTTCCAATCCTAGCCTCCACATCAGCTATTTCCAGTCCTATCCTAGCCACCATCAGCCCATTTACATAGTAACATAGTAAATGACGGCAGATAAAGACCAGTATGGTCCATCTAGTCTGCCCATTACAATGTCAAGAGTTGGCACACCTGCCGCTCTGTGCAGGCCACCCCTCCCCATGTCTTTGCTTAGGGGTGGACCCATCACTCCATGTAGGACACCCCTATTTGTTGAGGAATTTGATGGTTCAGTTTATTTTGATATTTTCTTGTTGCTGTCAAGGGATCCATTGTGTCTGTCTCATGCCCCTTTGAACTCCGTCACTGTGTTTGCCCCCACCACCTCCATCGGGAGGGCATTCCAAGCATCCACCCCCCCCCCCCCTTCAGTGAAAAAGTATTTCCTGACATTGCCTTTCAATTTACTACCTTGTAGCTTCATGTTATGCCCTCTAGTTTTACAGCTTCTCCATCTTTGGAAGAGGTTTGTTTGTTCATTATTTTCCTTTAAGTATTTAAAGGTCTGACTCATATCTCCCCTGTCCCTCCTCTCCTCCAAAGTGTACATGTTTAGGTCTTCAAGTCTCTTCTCAAAAGGCTTCTGACGCAGGCTCCAAATCATTTTGATCGCCTTCCTCTGAACAGTTTCCAGTATTTTTACATCCTTTGCAAGATATAGTCTCCAAATCTGAACACAGTATTCCAAGTAAGGCCTCACCAGTGACTTGTACAGTGGCATAAGTACCTCTTCCTTTCTGCTGGTAATTCCTCTCCGTATGCAGCCCAACATCCTCCTGGCTTTTGCCACTGCCTTGTCGCACTGTTTTGCTATCTTGAGATCTTCAGAAATAATCACTCCAAGGTCTTTCTCCTGATCCGTGCACACCAATCTCTCGCCCCCTATCGCGTATGTTTCCCTTGGATTTCTGCTACCTAAGTGCATGACTCTGCACTTCTTCACATTAAATCTTAACTGCCAAGCATCAGACCATTTTTCCAGCTTTTGTAGATCATTCCTCATGCTAACCACTCCCTCGGGGGAGTCCACTCTGTTGCAAATTTTCATGTCATCTGCAAAAAGACAGACTTTTCCATGCAGTCCTTCAGCAATCTCACTCACAAATACATTGAACAGTGCCGGGCCCAGGACCAACCCCTGGGGTACCCCGCTAATCACCTTCCTTTCATCCGAGTGAACTCCAGACAGACACAGACATTCGACACGCTATCACCGTTGGTGAGCACTAAATCCAACGTTGAGCTTCCCTGGTTGGTTCCATCACCACTTGTCTAAGTAATGTACCTTGGAGAGCATTCACAGTTTTTTGGCTTCTTTCCCGATTTGCAGAAGGAGTTATCCAAGCCACATCAGGTAGATTAAAGTCACCCAATATGATCACTTCTCCCTTTGTGGCTATCTCGGCAATATCTACAATCAATTCATTATCTATCTCTTCAATTTGTGTAGGAGGTCTGTATACTACAGCAGTATGTATAACAGTGCCATCTCCTCTTTCCCACACAATCCAGAGCGCTTCTTCTTTTCCCCATGCCCCCTGCATTTCAGTAGCTTTAAGATTGCTTTTGACATACAAGGCTACTCCTCCTCCTCTTCTACTTTCTCTGTCTCTTCTGAATAGATTATAGCCAGCTATGGCTACATCCCAATCATGTGATTCATTAAGCCAAGTTTCTGTAATGGCCAAAATGTCCAAATCCATTTACACCATTAGGGCTTCCAGGTCCGGAACTTTGTTGGCTAAATTTCGAGCATTTGTGCTCATTGCTTTCCAGGATTTAACTGGCTTGTGTGTATATCGCATTGCTTTTGTTCTGTACACATCTTCCCACTTGTTTTTGATGTGTGGTTTAAAAGTGTGGCTGCTTCTGATGTTATTCTGCTTTTGCAGGGGGTGACGTCCAGAGCTTGACCTTCCACATCTGTGTTCACTTTCTGCTCTAAGTACTTCAACAACTTGGTTTGTATTCCTGCTGGCTGAAGAGTCTGGAAGGCACTTGAATATCTTCTCTCCATTGAACTGTGTTCCCATGTTGGTGCCTCTGATGATGGAATCCCCAAGTATTAGTAGTTTGCTGTTTGGTGAGGTTTTCTTCATATTTGGTCCTCTAGCAGGAGATTGGGCATTGTCTGCCTCATTTAAGGGCCCTTCAGTTTCTTTGGATTGGGCATCCTCATTAGCCAAGGCAGAGAAGGCATTATGCAGGGATACCTCCTGATGCATAGGATGTCTTTGTGTCACAGGTCACAATCTATCAGAACCCACTGTGATCCATTTATTCCTGGGGTGTTTGATTCTTTGTTGGAGCGGTGGTGGACTTTGTTCAGTTTGTATCTTAGAAGAGGTGCGTTTCATTGCAGTCAATTCCTCCCTCAGATCCTTGTCCTCATTAGGCAAAGCAGAGGAGGCATTATGCAGGGATCTCTCTTGATTCATTGGATGTCTGTGTGTTACAGGTCGCAATCTACCAGAACCCACTGTGATCTATTTGTCCCTGGGGTATTTGATTCTTTGTGGGAGCGGTGGTAGATGTTGTTCAGGTGCACTTCATTGCAGCCAGTTCCTCCCTCAGTAGGGTCACTTCTTTATGCTTGGCAGCTAGGTCTTCCCTTAGTAGAGTCAATTCTTTATGCATGGCAGCTGACCTGAAGCACATAGGACAAGCTCTTAGGTTCCAAATGATTTGTCTTGGAATGAATGTACTGCAGTTATTGCACTGAATACACAACATGCTGAATAAGCAGTCCTAGAAGAAGAAAGGAAGAAGAAGAGGTGGGCCTTGACCCAAGTTAGAAGGATAGATGGCAACGTATGTGACCACTATATAGGCAGTGCAGCCCCTGGGACGGGTGGGGTGAGGGGTAGGGTGGGCGGGAACCTAAGTGTCCCTGGCCAGTAGGCTGTTCCTGAACTGGGGCACCCACAGATATCTGCTCCAAGGCTACACAGGAAAGCAGTCAGTCAGTCAGTCATAATAATCCCCAAACTTAATGTATAAGCACAGTTAAACCTTATATTAGCGATATCCCCAAAACCCAAACAGTTAAACTCTATATTGGTAGCAAGAAACCAGCAGAGAGAAGAAAGAAAATTATGATCTTAGCTTTTGGCTTTCTAAGCACTCCACAGCTTCTGCAGACTGCCTTAGACCAGTATGTGTGTCTAGGTGTAAGATGGTCTAAAATCAGCCCCTCCCTGAGAGCAAATGTTCACCCCCTCCCTGAGAGCAAGCTATTCTCCAAGCAGTGCAACATATTTAACTCTTTGTTATCTGGATATTCAGGTCCCAGTAGTCTGAATATCCCCAAACTTTATATATAACCACAGTTAAACCTTATATTAGCAATATCCCCAAAAACCAAACAGTTAAACTCTATATTGGTAGCAAGAAACCAGCAGAAAAAAGAAAGAAAATTATAATCTTAGCTTTTTGCTTTGTAAGCACTCCACAGCTTCTGCAGACTGCCTTAGACCGGTATGTGTGTCTAGGTGTAAGATGGTCTAAAATCAGCCCCTCCCTGAGAGCAAGCTATTCTCCAAGCAGTGCAACAGATTTAACTCTTTGTTTTCTGGATACTCAGATCCCAGTAGTCTGAATATCCCCAAACTTTATGTATAACCACAGTTAAACCTAATATTAGCGATATCCCCAAAACCCAAACAGTTAAACTCTATATTGGTAGCAAGAAACCAGCAGAGAGAAGAAAGAAAATTATAATCTTAGCTTTTGGCTTTGTAAGATCCCCCCATCAGCCCATTCCAATCCTAGCCCCAAATTAGCCATTTCCAATCCTATCCTAGCCCCCCCTTAAGCCCATTTCCAGTCAAAGACCCCCCATCAGCCCATTTCCAGCCGTGTTGGCTGTCTCCCATTAAGCCATGACTATCTACATGTTGAGTAATTTTGTTCTTTATGATGGTTTCTACCATTTTTCCTGATACTGACGTCAGGCTCACTGGTCTGTAGTTTCCTGGATCACCCCTGGAACCCTTTAAAAAAATTGGCATTACATTGGCGATCCTCTAATCTTCAGGTATTACAGATGATTTTAATGATAGTTCACAGATTACTAATAGCAGGTCTGCAATCCTATATTTCAGTTCTTTCAACACTCTTGGATGTATACCATCCGGTCCAGGTGATTTGCTACTCTTCAGTTTATCAAAGGTTATAATACATCTTCCCGGTGTATCGATATTTCTTTCAATTATTCTGCAGTATCACCTTTAAATACCACTTCAGTCATGGGTAACATCCCTACATCTTCCTCAGTAAAGACTGAAGCAAATAATTCATTCAGTCTCTCCGCTATAGCCTTGTCCCGTCTTACTACCCCTTTTACACCTCTGTCATCTAATGGTCCACCTGACTCTCTCACAGGTTTTTTGCTATGAATGCACTTGAAAAAGTCTTTATTATGCATTTTTGCTTCCACATCAAGTTTCTTCTCAAATTCTCTGTTTGTCTGCCTCATCAATGCCTTGCATTTAACTTGCCAGTGCTTGTGCTGTTTCCCGTTTTCGTCATTTGGCACTTTTTTCCATTTCCTGAAAGATGCTTTTTTGGCAACAACAGCCTCTCTGATCTCACCTTTAAATCATGCTGGCAGTTTTTTGGACTTCCTTCCACTTTTCTTAAAGCATGGAATACAGCTGGTCTGAGCTTCCAAGATAGTATTTTTAAACAACACTCAAGCTTGATATAAGTCTTTAACCTTTGCAACTGCTCCTTTTAGTTTTTTCTTAACTATTTTCCTCATTTTATCATAGTCTCCCTCTTGAAAGTTAAAAGGTAGTACTGTGGATTTCCTTACCATCCCTTCTCCATTGATTAAATCAAATGCAATCATGCTATGATCACTATTGCCAAGTGGCCCCAACACCCTTATCTCTTGCACCAGATCTGGTGTTTCACTAAGGACTAGGTCCAAAATGGCTTCCCCTCTGGTCAGTTCATGAACCAGCTGCTCCAAGAAGCAGTCATTTATTTCATCTAGAAACTTTATCTCCCTAGCTTGTCCTGCAGTGACACTGACCCAGTCAATACTGGGGTAATTGAAATCACCTATTATTATTACTATTCTGTAACTTTTGTTAGCTTCCCTGATGTCTTTTGAGAATTTCATCATCCATTTGTTCATTCTGACCAGGTGGTCGATAGTATTACCCCACTGCCATCGCCTTCCCCTTTTTACATGGAACTTCAATCCATAGAGATTCTACAGCGAATTTTGTTTCCTGCGAAACTTTAATCCTTTGTGACTCAATGCCTGCTCTAACATAGAGCGCAACCCCTCCACCAATTTGATCAGCTCTATCATTACAATATAGTTTGTACCCAGGTATCATAGTGTCCCACTTGTTGTCCTCATTCCACCATGTATCTGAGATACCAATCATATCTAACTTCTCATTTAGTGCTTTATATTCTAACTGTCCCATCTTATTTTTTAGACTTCTAGCATTTGCATACAAGCATTTTAGAGACTGTATTTTATTCATATTAATCTGGCTATTGGTAGGCAGGGGTAATTTGGAATCTTTAAGCTCTGTCTGCTCTGTACTCAAGGGCATTTGGGCTACCTTTGTCTTTATTGGAACCTCTCTGCTGATGTGCCCTAACTTCATTTTTTTGGTAGTATCCTTCAAGGATACATTGTTCTGAACCATGCACTCTTGGGTGACTGTCGGCTCTCCCCTATTATCTAGTTTAAAAGCTGCTCTATCTCCTTTTTAAAGGTTAATTCCAACAGCCTGGTTCCATCCTGGTTAAGGTGAAGCCCATCCCTTCGGAAGAGCCCCTCCTTTCCCCAAAATGTTCCCCAGTTCCTAACAAATCCAAAACCCTCATCATTGCACCATCGTCTCATCCACGCATTGAGACTCCAGAGCTCTGCCTGCCTTTTGGGTCCTGTGCGTGGAACAGGAAGAATTTCAGAGAACGCTACCCTGGAAGTTCTGAATTTCAACTTCCTACATAAAAGCCTAAATTTAGCCTCCAGAACCTCCCTACCATATTTTCCTATGTCATTGGTACCGACATGTACCAAGACAGCAGACTCCTCCCCAGCACTATCTAAGACCTTATCTAGGTGGCGCATGAGGCCCGCTACCTTCGCATAAGGCAGGCATGTTACCAGGCAATCCTCACGTCCACCAGCCATCCAGCTATCTACATGCCTAATGATTGAATCATCAACTATAACGGCTGTCCTAACCCTTCCCTCATGGGCACATGGCCCTGGAGAAACTTCCTCGGTGTGATATGGTTTTACATCATCTGGAAGACAGGTTTTAGCTATAGGATCACTTCCTGCCACATCAGGGTGATGCTGTCCTGTCACGTGACCTCTCTCCTCTATGGAAACATGGATGCTGCCAGACTGGAGATGGGATCTCAGGACTATATCCCTGTAGGTCTCGTCTATGTACCTCTCTGTCTTCCTTATGTCTTCCAAATCTGCTACTCTTGCCTCCAGAGATCGGACTCGTTCCCTGAGAGCAAAGAACGTCTTGCACCTTGTGCACACATAAGATCCCTCACGAACTGGGAGAAAATCATACATGTGACACTCAATGCAAAAGACTGGAAAGCCCCCATCTTGCTGCTGGACTGCTGTCTGCATCTTAGTTTTAACGTTGTGTTTAGATATTTAAGTTCTTTATTTACTAAAGGTTGCTAGGGATACTTATACTAATAAAACTATACCTAATACATTTAATGTACTTTGTTCATCTGAAGTTTAATTAATATCAGGTCCTTAATGTATGCTGATGAGAATAAACAACTGCACCTTTAAGAGATTTAAACACCTATAAAGCTATGATTATCCCAGGGGTGGGTAGGTGTCGGGGAGGGAGGGAGGGAGGGAAAGAAGACTTTTTAAAAGCTGGCTGCTACACAGTACCCTGTCCTGTGCTTCTAAGGTAATCTGTGACCAATCTCCAGGGGGAGTCCCACAACCCTTACTTGAATAGAGGTAGTCTGTTGTTCTAAATTTAACCATAAAACTCTCTTCTGTGTTTTAAATTTAAACTGAAAGCTCTTTGCTGCTACTAGGCCCTGACTGAGTATGAAATTTAAACTGGAAGCTCTCTGCTGGGTTCTAAATTTAACCAGAAAGCTCTCATGGATCCTGGCAGTCACAGGAAGAGTCATCAGTGTGTTCTTTTACCTTCAGGAAGAATGGGCAATATGCAAATAGTTCATTTATCCTTTTAAGTGGCTTTTTGAAATCTTCCTCATTATCTATATATTTACAAAAGAAAGAGTAATATTTAGAAGTGTGAAATCCAAATATGCATTTTTGTAGGATTGTTCTGGGAAAGATAATGTTGAAATGTTTTACAATTCAGTTTAATAATCAAAATCTTGGGGTGGAGGTTGGGGGGGGGGGGAAGAGATGCTAGAGATCTAAAAGCTAATTGCATGGAAATGTAAGGCTGAAGTTTCATATAGGGCACCTAAATCCTTGCACTAGCCCTGCCCATTCCCTCTTTCACCCTCTCTTACTTCCTTCAAAGACCTATTGTCTTCCTTTCTCCTCTGCCTCTTTCTTCTGTTTCCCCAGCATCCATTGCCTCTCTCTCCCATCCCCAGCATTCATTCCCCCTCCCCTTCCACCATACCTCCCTTTAGTGTAAAGTTCTGAACATGAGAGGTCTTTCCCATGCACAGCAAGCATCTCCTCACTTAGTTCCTAAGCTCAAGGAAATATCCAAGGGAGGTGGGGAGGGGGCTGTGTGCCTTATCAATATTGCTGTCTAGAGAACACACCTGTTACAGGTAAGCAAGCATGCTTTTTCCATTGACAAGCACAGCAGTCCTCATCTCTCTGGTTAATTCCTGAGCTCAAGGAAATAGCCTCTTTTGGTGAAGTGGGAGGGCTGTGTGCCTTATCAATCCTATTGTCTATAGAACACACCTGTTATAGGTAAGCAACATTTTTCCATCAACAAGCACAGCAATCCTTTCATCTCCTTATACAGTAATTCCTAAGCTCAAGGAAACAGCAACGTTTTTCAGAGGGGTAGGAGAGCTCACTGCGTTATCAAGCAGGACTGAATCAAGCGCACAAGTGGAAGATTCCCAGGCTTAGGGATGCTTATTTGTTTACATTGTGCCATTTTTAGGAGCAGGCCACAGTTTCAAAATGGGAGAGCCCCCACTTTACAGAGACAAATTGTCCAGGAGAAGTTGATTGGAGGTAATAAATTTGAGTAAGGTATGATACCTGACAGTATCTAGTGAAACCTACGTTAGGAAAAGCATGGAGAATGTAGGAGTTGTAATATCACCAGAGGTTCCTTTGGAGCTGAGATGACAAACATCATGCTTAGAGTAGATGAGAATTAGGAGGATACTAGGCAATTTGCTTGAGGTCTTCGCTGGAATGGCATGGCTATTCTTTTCGAATGAAAGAAAAAAAAAGGGAAAATATCAAAGATTTTGTATAGAAGTTACATCTTTAAAAACAATGTGAGAGAGCTCATTTACAAAGCAGAGTGTGGATATTCTTAGGTTGTGGTCACAATCAGGGAAGCAGAATGTGCTTGCTAGTGTAGAGAAGTGTCTTTGTTTTAGTAAAAGGGCAAGGTAAAATGAGAAGTCAAAGCAGGTATGATAAGAATTAATGAAGGACTGAAGATTAATTGAGGTCAGAAGCTCAATTATACTTTAGCTGAAAGGGAATTGGCACATATTGGCACATATGGACTGGTAAATCCAAAAGAATGGGTTGCAGAAATGAAGGCAATAATAGATTAAGGCCCCAGGGCATAGAAAAGTTCTGGAATGGTATGGAAATAGAAAAAAAAACATGTGAGAAATCTGAGGGGAGATGACAGTGAGATGCTGTATGAGTATGGCTAAAGCATAAGAGACCTAATGGGGACAAAGGTCTATAGCAATGGAAGACATTCGGAGGTCTGGACCATGCATTTGATATAAATAGGGCAATATGGGAGTCAGCTGACCTGCTGCAGAATTATGGCCATTAGTGAAACATAAACCAATAGAGCTGATGACTTAGCTATGAATATATATCTATCCACTTGCAGAGAGGGAAGGCTCAAGATTACAATTTTCCATGAAGAAGATCAGCCTCCTATTAAGTAAGGGACATTCAAAGACTTATAGAGCTAGAATTGCTTGCCATTCCTAAAGGATAACCATGCTAGTAAAATGAAGGAGGCTTGACAACAGAAAAATGCTGAAGTGTGACACAGTGGTCCTTTACGTAGACTGAACTTGACTTTATTTCTGAAGAACAAGTGTACTGTAGAAGGAGTGTTAAGCAAGCTGGAGAACACATCTACTTCTAGAGGCTGGAAGGAAGTAGGGAATGCTTCCATGTCCTACTCCTGTGTGTCCAGACCTCTCAGACCAACAAACAGAAAGGGGGTGTCAGTCTTGAACATCACAGAGACACTACGTATGTGCAGAACCTGGTAGTGTCAATGCAATGTGGGCATTAGCGTAACCACTACATTGAAAGGAACTCTCTGTCTTTCTTGATGATGACGTAGATCAACTATGGTAGGCAATAGTCATGACTGTGCAAAAAACACTGGACTCCAGGTCAGGGTTTGGCCCCAAATGGATGAGGCAAAAGTCCCCAAGTTTCTGGAATATTGTGGACAAGAGTAAAATTGTGACATCTGACGTAAAAAACAAATGCCAATTGCAAATTAACAAAAAAAAATAAGCACACAGATGAACAAGCTTCATCAGAGTAACAAAAAACATTTAGATAAAAAGTTGGGAAAGCTTTGTAGCTTGTACTTTTGGCAGGACAAGAGGAACAAAACTGAGGAGAGTAGAGGACCACTGTGTATGGGAAGCACCATGCATGCTCAGAATTTTACACTAAAGTCCTGACATTGGGAGAGCAGTTCTGTCCCCGTGCCATAGGATGATGTTAGCTACTTGTGTGCCTGATTCAATCCTGCTTGTCAAGGGAAAATCAAATCATCCTTGCATTATCAAAAAACAAACAAAAATGTACCCTGCTGTCATTAGACACAGGATTCACAAAACTGTTTTTCCTCATAGACCCAGGATAGAAGAAAGGTTTTCATGGAATAAGTCTAAGTATTGTAGTTCTGCATATATGAAGATTAAACCTTTGAGTTTAGTGAAGTTGCTTGGCACTAATCAACAGATCTGCCCAAGCTTTAATTCAACAATAAAATGTGGTTTATTGTATTTATTGATTAGTTTGAGATAATTACTTGTACCTAAGCCTTAGAGATGCTCACTAAGATTTATTCTTTTTTATTCCAGGAGTATCTGAGAGCCTTAAAACTGTGCTTATCATAAGAGAATATAATAGTAAAGGACATTTGATGGGAATATAGTATGAATTAATGACTCAGAACTTCTGTTGTAAATGGTAGTTCATATTTCCTGTAAAAATAAGTCAAGATGACTTTTCCTGTCTTCTTTGTGAGTTGTAGAATAATGATAAAAAGGTTAATCTTCTTAATGGTCATAAAATGGTTCACAGAAAATCCATGGCTGGGTGGAGAATAATGCTTAAAGGTAGTGAGATGCTATTTTGAAAAGACATCGTGGATAGTAATAGCTGGTTTATTTTATTTCCCCTCCCCCCCCCCATGAAAGTATGCCCAAGGGTCTGCTATAAAGGAGTATTTACTTTCCATTTTTGATCATACAACAAAACGATGTCAAGCAGCTGATGAGGACTGGGTTTCTTTTTATGGTTTATGCTTGAACACTACCTCCTTATTGTGAGAGGTCCTGAGTTCAACTCCCAGACAAGCCTCTACCCCTCCTCTCTTGCCTGCAGAGCAGTGTTGCAGGTAGGTAGTAGTCAAGCTTTTTTTTTTATTTGAGTATTGAAGGACTACCAAAAGGAAATGCTACTGTTGGAAAGAAATCTGCACGCAAGTTTTTACCTTCTGGGAAACTCTCTAAATTTTGGGGAAAAGGGAATTCTTTGGGTTAAAGCTGATATATCTGTGTATTTTAGAATTCAGTGTTTTTGTTGTCAGTCAGGGCTTAGTACCACCAGACAGCTTTTCATTAAATCAAATCAGAATATAGCTTAGCATAGAAGGCAGAATAGGGTAAATATTTGAGCAGAAAAAAATAAATTGTTTCTAGAAACCTTTACAAAGAGGCTTTTCAGTTAGACCTGTGAAGTTGTCTTAAATAGGTGTTAAAGTCAAGTGACAGATCAAAGGGGCAATTTCAAAGGCTCTCTCAATCAAACTAACAGGCCGATGCAGAAAACTAGCTCAGCCCTTAAGCACAGATAATGCCACTTTTAAGCATACTTACTACTACCGTCAAAAGCAGACATGGACACACATGTAAACACATGTAAAAACTAGTGCACAATTAAAGCCAAGAATATTTAAATTATAGGCAAATGAGCTGCGCATAATAAACTAGTAAGCAAATATCGCTCTCCTGATGCAGAGAAACGTGTAGAGGATTTTGTAACCAGTCTTAGTACCAATATCTTTATGCCTGTGTCTGAGGTAGCTTAAACATCTAACTCATCCCCCAATGACAGTATTTTGATGGTACTGGGTGCTCATCTGAGGGGAAATGCCAAAGACGATCCAGGCATTGGAGAAAGCCCCCGATGCCATCAAAACACTGTTGGGGGCAAGTGTCTCCAAGACCGAACCCCTGACAGAAACCAAATCTCTGGTGGTCCAGTGGCCCTGATCCCCCCCACCCCGTCCCAACTAAAAATCAACTGGTGACCCAGCAGCTCCGAACCCCCCATCTAACTAAAAATAAACCTGGTGGCCCAGTCGCCCCAAACCCCACCACCCCCACCCAACTAAAAATCAACCTGGTGGCCCAGTGGCCTGAACTCCCTACCCTCATCTCATACCTTTAAAAATGATCACGATGGCTGCCCATGTGCTCCCACTCTTGCCCCATCTTGAAAAATGGCGGCACCTGTCCCTCGTGGTGCATCCTAGGATACACCAGGAGAGGTCAGACTGCCATATAAGGTAGATAAAAATGCACTTTATTGGGGCAAACTATTATCAGGGACGAAAAAGGTCAACCCCTCTAGGGGCAACCCACAGCCAAAACCACCACGGCCGTGTTTCAGCTATGCCTTCTTCAGGGGTTCTTTGGTGTTCGTGATCTGTAAACTCACTGGCAAGAACCTTTTGTTGATTATTAAAGTTTTTATCCTAGAAGAAAAAACACTTACTACTGGCCAGTATACCCAGTACCAAACTGTCATACTATAACTAATAACATCTTCTCCCAGTTCCTACCAACTAACAAACTCTCTAAGATGCTCATGAGTGCATTTTATCTACCACACATAGACTTGGTTGTCTCTTTACTACACATGGTATAGGGCTTTCTGGTTGGACATTGTGTTGGAGCAGGTAGGAGACAACTACTTCTCTGGCCTTGACATCTCATTCAGCCCCAGCAGAAGACCTTTTGCATCCCTGCAGTGATGGTTGAATCTTTTGGGTAGCTTCAGCTGGGCAGCTGACCAAAGTGGTATGGAGCCTTGCCCTGAGGCAGCCATGAGGTCTGGCTGTAGGTAGCCCTTCCCCCAAGCCATGCGGCAAGCCATGAGGTCTGGCTGTAGGTAGCCCTTCCCCCAAGCCATGAGGTAATCGGCCTGCTAAGAGAAGGCATTGAGATTTCAGTAGACACCCTTCCCCCACTCCAGGTCTGAGCACAATAGCCCCTAGCCCAGAAATCAGCAGACCTGAGCATACCAGTTTGGACAGGTCACCCAGGTACCTTCCCCAGGGGCTGCTGATTGGTGGGCAGGAAATACCTGTGGCAAATGGGATTGTAGAATGAGTTTAAAACTGTACTGTATATAAGGCATTGTAGGCCGTCCCTCGGGGCTCAGACCTTTTGTGGAGGGTACCGGCTCTCTGTCCGATCCTGTGTGCACATTAAAGATCCTGTTTGCATTCCAGCCTGTCTGAGAGTTTTCCTTCTGTGGGTGAGTGATTGAATAAGAGCTTTTCACAGCGTTTGCTATTACATTTTGGTGCATTGGCCAGGAAATTGAAAGAAAAGCCTCTCTCATCACACCCACAGTGGGAAGACTACTGCTTTTTGCAGGATCAGGGCCTCCACCGGTCAGGGACCGACCCCTCCAGGTGATTAACGGTCCTTGGCGCCCCGGGCCACCTTGTGCTCGGAAGGATACCTTGATTTGTCTGGGCAGTTGGTCCCTGCGGCTGAATCCCCGATTGAAAACCGGCTGGATAGACTGGCATCCAAACTACCTGTCTGATCAGAGCTCTGGTGAGTACTGCTACTTTCTGTACTCCGTCTGTAATTCCTAGTAAATTCTAGGAACCTGTAGCGGCCCGATCACCCGCACGAACGGTCCTAGTAGGGACCCCGGGGGGGGGTTTTCTGAAGCCATCGTTCGTCCAGTAAATCAGAGTCCTTTTGTGGACCAGTAAGATAAAATCAGAGTCCTTTTGTGGACCAGTAAGATAATTAACTGTAGTATGAATTAATTCTGCTACCTTGGGCCCCTTTGAAAGTTATTTAAAGTGCAGCGCTGCCAAAAGCTATTGAAGAAAAATTGCCTAGGATATTAGTATTAACTCCCTTAAGTGTGCCTTTCAAGAATAATTGCGCTGATCACAATTCTCCGATGATCGGGGCGATTTATTTAGAGCCTTTGCCCCATGTGCTCCTATAGTGGGGTTTTTTTGTGTTGCCATGTGCTCCTATAGTGTTGGGGGCTTTTTGTGTTGCTGGGGGTCTCCTTTTGTGTTGCTGGGGGTTTCTTTTGTGTTGCCATGTGCTCCTATAGTGTTGGGGGCTTTTTGTGTTGCTGGGGGTCTCTTTTTGTGTTGCTGGGGGTTTCTTTTGTGTTGCCATGTGCTCCTATAGTGTTGGGGGCTTTTTGTGTTGCTGGGGGTCTCCTTTTGTGTTGCCATGTGCTCCTATAGTGTTGGGGGCTCTTTGTGTTGCTGGGGGTCTCCTTTTGTGTTGCTGGGGTTTTCTTTTGTGTTGCCATGTGCTCCTATAGTGTTGGGGTTTCTTTGTGTTGCTGGGGGTCTCCTTTTTGTGTTGCTGGGGGTTTCTTTTGTGTTGCCATGTGCTCCTATAGTGCTGGGGGTCTCCTTTTGTGTTGCTGGGGTTTTCTTTTGTGTTGCTGGGGTTTTCTTTTGTGTTGCCATGTGCTCCTATAGTGTTGGGGGCTTTTTGTGTTGCTGGGGGTCTCCTTTTTGTGTTGCTGGGGGTTTCTTTTGTGTTGCCATGTGCTCCTATAGTGTTGGGGGCTTTTTTGTGTTGCTGGGGGTCTCCTTTTTGTGTTGCTGGGGGTTTCTTTTGTGTTGCCATGTGCTCCTATAGTGTTGGGGGCTTTTTTGTGTTGCTGGGGGTCTCCTTTTGTGTTGCTGGGGGTTTCTTTTGTGTTGCCATGTGCTCCTGTGGCTCCATCTGGTGGACATTGGAGGAGTGGCTAGCTGTGTTTCTCGTTGCTATTATAAAAGTTAAATCCTATGCTAGTGTGTGTAATGTGTATTTGTAACGTATTCGCTGTTGAGACGTCTCTGTTTTCTGTTTTCCCTTTTTCTTTTTCCCTTTGTGGTCCTGTGTGTTTTGTGCAACCAAACTCTGCCTGTTGCCTGGATTATATTGTATATTGTATTCCCAGAAGTGGGATTGGAAAATTTACACTGAACATTGCATTCCTAGAATTGGGATTACAAGATTTGCACTGTAAATTGTGATTTTGCAAATTGTGATTAGAGCATGGGGTCCGGAGGCTAAATTGTGGTGGGGGAGTATCCGGACCAGCTTCCCTATATAGATTCATGGCTGGCCCATATAGTAAATGTGCTGTTATGTAAAAACCTTTAGTGTCTCTGTGTTTAGTTGTGACATTAGGGAAAGAAAGTTTTTGTCCAGACATTAGGTCTTTATATTTCAGGATTGATTTTGATACTCTATCAGTAAAAGGTGAAGTTATTAACAAATCGCCCCTGTGTCCCCAAACAGTGAAAAACACCAGGTCTACTGATTGCAGGGAAAGGGACAGTTTAGAAAGGGGGGTGGGGTTTGCTGTGTGTGGACTGTAGTACTGGTATAGCATTGAAGGAAGACAATTGCTTTGTTTGATGCATATCCAGTTTCATTGCTATGTTTCATGCATGATCAGTGGTCAGGGAACCAGGTGTTTTGGTCACACCTCTCAGCAGTGAGTGGGGGGTGATTGAAACTGCTGAAATAGTTTGCATAGCTATAGAAAGATACTGGGAGGAGTTCCTTCTTCTAGCAGATGAATGGAGGCCCATTAGAGAGGACAAAAGGAAAAAAAAAATCACCTAGGAGTCTTTCTCCTAGAGGACAAAGAACCCCAATTCACCTAGCCACACCTAGCCTGCAAACAATCCTCTTGTCATCAATTTTAATTGTAGAGTTTTGAGCTTCTAGAACCATGAGGTGCCTCCTGTCTGCTGGAAGCAAACAAAGGCTGAAGAGAATCCTTATAAGATTATGAAGAAATGAAGATTTTTTTACTTGTCTTTTTAAAGCCTGAATTTTATCTCTGGTACATATATTTGGTTTTGACTGCACATACAAAATTAAACAAGTAATACTTCTGCATGATATGACATTTTATTCTGCAGACAGTAAATGCTGTTTTGGTGATTGCATTCTTTCCTGCTTAGTACATTAAACTGCCTTGATCAACTGTATTCATTTTTCTGATACTACAATGATACCTTAAAATGATTTTAGTACCAAATATACTGGTAGCAGTACTTTAACTCATGATTTCTGATGAGAACATCTGGATTAGTTCTAGTATGCACTGTAGCTTGTTCTGATGTTCAGGTATGTTTTGGTTCAGGGTGAATACACTGATCATTGGCAATTTCAAAATAGAAAGATAAAATGCAGAATTAGCACTGCTGAAAGGCATATACTGTGCAGTACACCGTTCACACTAATTCACACTTGAAGTTAATAATGCACTGATAATGCTGCCCCACTCCTCGTGTGCACTGCCCTTTAGTACTGATTCACACAGATCCATACAGTGCACACTGCACAAATAATGCTGGTGTGTATAATAATCTCCATCATCCCTTGGCTTCGGTATGAAGTTAATTTCTGTCATAGTATGTACACAACTAACCCATTTAGGAACATTGCATGCTGAGTCACCCCTGGAGTGTGCACAATTTTGGTAACATTGAACAGTTGTTGATTTACTAACTGAGTTCAACCTAGGGATAAAAAACAAACAAACTGCTTTTCAGCTCGCAATGCAATGATGTAGGGGATCCCAATATGTCTGATGTCACATTCTTCCAGAGCATGAGAAATTCAGTATTTCAGCCGCATTGTCAGTCATATATTTAAGGTTTAGTCCAATACTGCCTGAGGCTGCCCTGGTGAACCCACAGGATATCCACAATTAATATGAATTTGTATATAATGGGTCAGCAATGTATGCTGACATATCATGCATTTTCATTCTGGATGACTTGAAAACTTGACTGGCTTGGGGTCACTGGGACAGCTTCATAAAGCCTGCCTGAACTATCATGGGAATCAGCAAATATTTATGTATCAATTCCCAAAAACACTAGGTACTTATGATTAGAGAACATCCATGATTTTTGAAGCTTTTATATTTTTAAAGCCAAAGATTGATTTGTTGATTAATTGATTGATTTGTTGATTAACTTTATTTAAAAGCCTCATGTCCATTAGCATACTGGAAGTGAACAATTTATAAAAAATTGGTATAATTCAAAAAAGGACTTAGGTATATAGTTGGTGGAATGATGCAAGTGATAAAAAGTATGGTGAGGGATGAAGTGGGATATTAAGAGGAAGGACTCTGATAGACAGTAAACTGATGAAGGTAATTCAATGATGTGAAGTGATGTATCTGGCTAATGAATATGTAAACAAAAAAAAAATGATGAGCACTTTATTCAACTATGCCATCTCCAGAATATTCAATTTAGGAATTCATCTAGCCCCCAACACATACTCAATAATTGGAAATGGACACCTGGAGACAGGCTAGGTGCACCCTGATGGGTTTTGGAGGACCTACACTGGCCATGCGGTACTTCCAGATGCTTTTTTGCCTCCTTTTTTGCCTCTGCATGTCCTGGCCAGGCATGCATGGGCAAAGGGGGAGCATGTAAAGGTCAGTCAAGGGCATAATGGAATGTTCACTACCAGCAAGTGAATCTCCAGTGACAGATAAACAAGAAGTTAATCAAACTGCCAGAGAAAAATTGACACCATACGAGATAGTTACTGGAAGACCATTGAAAGTTTAAACAGCAATATTTGTAGGATGTGATCTTGGTAAATGTGAAGGAAGTTAAGTTTATCTCATTGTGAAATCTAATCTAGCATATTTAGTCTTTTCATTCAATATTGGTGCTGCTTTTCTGAATGAGGCCTGGAACCATGTCACCAATGGCAATCCAAAGAGTCCAGCAGAGAAAATTGGCCAGAGTCCAGATGGAACAGACCATCCCGAGAACTCAGAGCTGCCCACCGCTGAGATGTGTGAAGGAGTCCCTATCTGGATCAGTGTGTAACATCGAAAACGGGCCAGGGTGTCTGCCTATGAGAATGAGAGGTTCAAATTTTGAGAGAGACAGAACTTGAACTTCAGAGAAAGGTGAAGCACACTGCGAGGTCCTGGAGAACTGCTGGGAGGCAGGAAAAAGAACTGTTGGACTGACTGGGGGGGTTTTGGGGGCTTCTGTGAACGATTGTATTGTTATCCTTTTAATATTGTTTTCTTAGAAAGTAACGGAAATCTACAAGCCATTTCGGCTTCAGCAACTGCAATACCCACACCAGCTCAAGATTTTGCTGTACTATTCTCAGAGCTTTCTTTATCACATTATTAAGCACTGCTGCTTTTGACATACTTTCATGTTATGTGTTTTCAATATTATTGACCAGCTGCAAGAAAATGATATTACAATGTATGTTGTCTATAGGGAACAGTACCAGAAGCTGCTTTTCTGATGACTCCTATCTGTCTCAATATCTGTCTCAAATGGTTGCTTGTCCATTGCCCGTAGTGGGATTACCTTTCCCCCATAAACAAGAAAGAAAAAAGAAAAATTGGGACTGAAGGGAAATTGGCTGATAGGTATGTCTAGTATGGCTGCATCCTTGCCTGAGGCTGTAATACATTATGATGGCACGGAAAAAGCATGTGGGCTAAGAAAATGAGTACCCAGAGCCCAGCACAACAAGAGTAAAGCCAGGGGAACCATACTCTGAACAGAAATGCACAGAGAATGGACCTAGCTAAGAAACAGGTCAGGCCTGAAAGTGCACAGAAAATGGACCCAGCACAAGAAAAGACATGCCAGGCCTGAACAGGTTAAACAGGCCAAACAAAGCTGGTGATACAAAGTACTCATATGCCCTGAAGATTACAGTGCCAGTGATTAATGAAGCAAAGGGAATGGCAGGGTGCAGCCAGAATGACTCAACACTAGCAAGAATAAAAAGCCATTAATATGCTGATAAGGGTGGATCCCAGGGAAAGAGCCTTTGCCCCAAAGGAAAGAAGCCTCTGCAGACTTTTTGCACACGGCCCTCCTTTGTCCCAAAGGGAAGAGGCCTCTGCAGGCCCTGCAACCTTTTACAGTCAGAACAGCAACTTTTGCACACGGAACAAAAACGTTGTGCAGGAGTTGCTATAGAGGGTATAGGGTATGTGTTGTTTTAAACTCACTGATGCAAGTGTTTCCATTGAACACCCTATCCAAGACCTAAGTGATCTAGTTACCTGTCCATGGGTCCTGGGTGGTTTATGAAGTGGTTCAGTTGGCCAGGGGGACTAAAAATCCCAGTGGTAGGGGTTCTTTTCATTTACTGCTATGTGCCATTCTGCCATGTTATATCCCTATTCTTTACCGCTTCATGACCACCACCCTTGATACCCTGGTAGAACGCAAGGTGGTTACCACTGTCATGGCCCTGTCCCAAATACAGCCCTCAACCGCTTCTAGCGGTTGAGGTCCTACTTAAAAAGGGGGGAATGAGGCAGCCATGAGGTCTGGCTGTAGGTAGCCCTTCCCCCAAGCCATGCGGCAAGCCATGAGGTCTGGCTGTAGGTAGCCCTTCCCCCAAGCCATGAGGTAATCGGCCTGCTAAGAGAAGGCATTGAGATTTCAGTAGACACCCTTCCCCCACTCCAGGTCTGAGCACAATAGCCCCTAGCCCAGAAATCAGCAGACCTGAGCATACCAGTTTGGACAGGTCACCCAGGTACCTTCCCCAGGGGCTGCTGATTGGTGGGCAGGAAATACCTGTGGCAAATGGGATTGTAGAATGAGTTTAAAACTGTACTGTATATAAGGCATTGTAGGCCGTCCCTCGGGGCTCAGACCTTTTGTGGAGGGTACCGGCTCTCTGTCTGATCCTGTGTGCACATTAAAGATCCTGTTTGCATTCCAGCCTGTTTGAGAGTTTTCCTTCTGTGAGTGAGTGATTGAATAAGAGCTTTTCACAGCGTTTGCTATTACAGCCCGACCAGTGGAGAGGAATCCAGGGCAGTGGAAGGACAACCCGGAAGTGTTCTGCAAGAGACGGTGGTGGTTGGGCCGGTTGAAGCTAAGCGCACAGCAGGCATAGTTCTGCCCTTGAGCCTCTCCTCGGCATCTTCTGGGGCATCATCAAGAGTAGCACAGCTGCAGGCTGCTGTGGGTAACATTCAGCTCAATACTCCACTTGAGAAACCTTTAAAATGACCCTGGAGAGTGTATGGTAGGCAGCAGTGTCTATAGACCATATGGTTTCAGCAATGACTAGTTTAATGTTGGACATGCATTTAAGACTACAAACCAAGAATACAGAACTGTCTCATTTGGATTCTCATGTTAAGAAAATAGAGGGTTCAGTGGTCAAGTTTGGTGAGACTCTACCTTAATTCAAATAAGATGCTAACTGCAAGGACATTGGAAAGTCTGAATAATGCTATTCATGCTCTCAATTTGAGATTTATTAACTTTCCTAAAACCCCACTGTCATCTTCTCAGTCTATTTTGTATAAATACGTTAAGGAAATTTTAAAAATGCCTGAGAATGCACTTCCTCCCATTGCTAAGGTGTTTTACCTGCCTACTAGGGCTGAATCATCTGGATCTAGCGTAGATTCTTTGGTTTTAGGGAGTGCCTCCGGTATCAGGTCCCTAAACAACATTTTTTTATTTTAACTTTATTTCATTGAAGATTTTATAATAGAAAAGAAAGTAATTTTAGTTCTCATAGGACAAGGACAAAATATCTCAAGAAGAAATAAAACAAAACAAATTATCAATCTATAGTAGGCCTCATCATTCTTTTCAAAAATGTTGTTTAGTTAACAGGACTTTGGAGAGTTCTGAACCTGAGGTTTTGCAACAAAGAACTTTGTTAACAGCTTTTGTTTTTCCTCAGGATAAAGATCATGTCCTTTGTTTGTTTTTCAATCACAGCTCTGAATTGCTTCTGGGGCTAAAATCTGGATATTTCCTGATCTTTCTAGGTCTACACAGGAACGAAGAAGGACATTTCTTGTTATGCAAAAAGATGTTTTGTACCTAGGTGCTTCCTTTAGGCTACATTTCCTTGTAAATGTGTGCTTCTATTGAATAAATAGATATTTGTTTTTCCAACCCTCTCAGCTCAGATTTTTTCTTGACTCTAGGTGTTTGCTTACTCAGACTTTTACTCCAGTAGGATGAGTGCCTGTCTCCCTCTTTTCCTGAGATTATTTCATGATATCATTTCTCTTGATATTTAGCCTCCTCCCCTCTTGTATAGAATATGCACTACTATTATTCTTGTATTTGTTTTTTGCTTGATACTGTATTACTTGTTGCATGTCCTTTATTGCAAATGTAATTGCATGTACATTATTTTGCATAATCAATAAAAAATAAAGATGTTGTTGCCCAAAGGCAAGATCAGAGAGTGGTGGGAAGATGTTTGATCCCCAGGGATCATAGATCATTGTCCTCAAACTGGTGGAATCAAGCTCCTGTTTAGCCCAGGTATTTTGATGCCTTCAAACTATGGCATCCTAAGAAATTACCTACTGTACATTATCTATGTCTAAATCCTGGTCTGAAGTTATTCCTAAATGAATACATCCAAACATAAAAACCCAGAAAATACTCAATTTTCATCACAATGTATCAGAAATAGCTGAATTTGTGAAAAAATTTAGGAGTTCAATATTTTCATGCCTGCTCACTTTTGCCAAGATTTTAGAATCTACTTTCATATAGATTTTTTTTTAGATGTGTGTCACTCGAGCGATAGTGCCTTACTGCTGAGGTTATTTCCAGCTGTTTGTCTTTCTGTATCTTTGTCTCTCTGACCATCCATACACAGAGAAACAGACTGTGCAGGGGAACAAAGGCAGTAGCTGATGGAGGTTTTCACCCCTCTGCTGGCAGAAGATTAGACCATCTGAAAGAAGTTGAAGGTGTGGGGGTATAGACACAGAATGGGGTGGGTCACTGGGGCCATAGTCCAATCAATATTTTGCCCAACACAACATCAGAAATTAGAGAGCCTGGAGGCAAGGCCAAAGATAGGGTTGCTTGACCCCTCCAAACAAGAAGGTGTTCTGCTGCCCCTGGGAGGGGGAAGGGAAGGGATGGAAAGGGAGTGAGGGGGCAAGGGAGAAGGGTGGAGGAGAGGGAAACAGGGTGAAAAGAAAAAGAAAGAAATGAGGGCCCTCACATCTATTCTTGCACTCACCATTATACACTAATCCCCCACTTGTGCCCCTCCTCTCTCCCATACCCTATTTCTCCCGTTCTTTTATGCATCTACAGCTGCACCCCCACAGCTTACACGCACAGGCAAACCCCACACTCCTGTGTAAGCACGCTTCTTACACCAACCCCACACAGAGCCATTCTTTACACTCAACCACAAATCATATTCTTGAACACCATTTCCCTTGCACTCATGTTTATTTTTTATTTAAAAGTTTTTATATACTGCCCCTTCCAGTGATCAGGGGCGGTTTACAATGAACAGAACTCATTTACAAAGAACATATCAAACTATATTACAAGCTACTATTTACAAATCAGCTGTTCAAATGTACAGTACAGCAGAATATTGGATGCTGTGTACTATACAACCCCCCTGCACTTACAGCCATGCAGTACCACACCCACATACCCTATTTACCCATTCACACATTCATTCCCTCAGTCAGTCAAACATGCCTTTGTGTAGTGTTTAAAGTATGCATTTTTCAACTTGTTTCTTTCTGTGCTGATGGCAAAAATCTCCTTGCAAAGGTCAAGCACAGTTAGTGTGCCTATAAAAGGTTTATGTATATTTGAATCCTGCAAACCAAGATCTGAAAGTCTGTTCACTGGTGCCAGTCCACTTTGGTCTTCATTTCCGTCAACACCTTGATCTATCTGTGTGTAACTGTTGATGCCTCCATGGCACAGACAGCTCTGCCTTAGCCGTTGTTCTTTGAGGTTAGAAATATCATGTGTCTGGATAAATTAGTTCCCATGTATCCACTGTACAGAGAGAGGGATAAACGTAGCATCTCACAAAATCCGTTTTGTGAACTTCACAACTTTGCTCATTTGTCGTCTCTAAACTCATTCAAAAAGTCTTATTTAACTTCTCGAGTGCCTTAGGAAAGTTTTGCACAGCTGCAAATCAATTCAGCGCTGCTTGTGGCAGCGCCAAACCACTTGAGCAATGCGCTGTCCTGTTTAACGTTGGTATAAATGTATCTGAAGGTATGAATCCTGCCAGTTCTGAATGATGCAATTCACTCAGGGCCGGCCCTACCATTAAATTACTGTTCTTTTGACACCTCAGCCCCACTTTTCAGCTTATTTATTTATTTATTTGAAAACTTTTATATACCACCCCTTCCAGAGATCAGGGGCGGTTTACAATTAACAACAGTAACCATACATTAAACTTCTGAACATTAAAACATTACAAGAACAGTTGAACATGGTTGAGATATTAACTATTTACACTATTGAACTATATAAACAAGGCCCTATGATGAGTCTCTGCATGTGACCCTGTATCCTCCACAGGCCACCCCTAAATTTGCTGATGAACTAGGTGAGCCCAAGACTCAGTACACACCATAAGAAATCTGATGAAACCTATCTGGTGGTCAGAATCAGAGACATGTAAAAGAAATATCATTAGTATTAAGGTATATTGATATCTTTTATTTATTTATTTATTTCACATTTCTTTTATACCGCCTTTCATGATATCAAGGCGATTTACATTGAACAAACTGAAATTACATCGAACAGGGCATTATAACTTGGAGATAACTATTTTACAGGGAACATGGGCTATGGAGGGTTAAGTGGCTTGCCCAAGACCACAAGGAGCACCTGTGGGACTAGAAACCCCAGTCCTTTTAACAATAAAGTAGAAAAGGCAGGATGTGGTCATATTAAAGCAGAGCCCACCTCATATCGCTAGGGTTGCCATATAGAGTCATATCTGGAAAACAAGCTGAGTCAGCCCTGGTTTTACCCCATTGCATGCAGGGAGATATAAATGTAGGTCTGATTTCCCTATTGGGTTCCCTAAGAAAAGCATGCAACAGGATAAAACCAGGCCTGACTTAACTTGTTCCCCTTGATGTGGCGCTGTAAAACCACCATATCTATCTCAGATCTATGAATTGTGATTCCCTAGTGAATTATTCTCCTCTTTCCAAATGGAAGGGAACAGGTGATCTCCTGTTAGCCAGTTGTTTTGCTGAGACTGAGAACAGAGCATCACATGCTATCCTGCCGGTTGCTTTTTATTATCACAGTATACTGGCATTAATAGTTTGTTTTTCAAAGGCATAGCATGGTGAGGGTAATTACATGATGCATTCCCTTTACATTCTTAGTAACGCTTCAGACATTGTTTGATGTGGTATAGTAGTCTTTTTTACACTGTCTTATGATTATCACATGGACAGTTTCCCTAGCATGATCCAAGAACCCTTTTGTTTTATGAGGTTTGTGGTTCACTTAACATGCGTTTACTCAATGAGTGGCATTTGGATTTGGATACTAGGTGCAAATGCAAGGGGAATAATCAGATCCTTTCCTCTTTTGTGACTGACCTGGCCCAGCACTTTCATACCCTTGTGCTCGTTAACCCCTGCCTGGTCCTTTCGTTGTGAAATCAGAATCAAAGCAGTCTACATAAAGTTACTTCCCATATTAAGCTGTAAGTATGCAGAGGGCGGAGGCAGAACCTTAACCAAAAGAAGCTTCATTTTCAGATATTTCAGGGTAGGGACATCCTCCGTTTCCTGTCATTTTTGTAACCTATTCTTTTTGTCACGCTTAGCAATGTTCCAAGGTATCATACATAATTTCCTTTGTCTCCAGGAGCAACCTACACTGATTGCTAAATTTGTCATTATATTTTCTTATTCTGTGAGGTGTAATGTGATTTAATATGGCCAGAAGCGACTGTGCTCTAGAACAATAGAATATATTTCATACCAAACACAGTTTAGGACAGCTATCCAGAGGGTGGCCATGAGTCAACACCGCCTCAACGGCACTTAACAATAACATGTCAAAATATTTGCAATAGATTCATTGTTTTTTGTGGTTGTTTTGTAAGTCTGACCCTAGGAAGAGGGGATAATTGAAGACATTTCCAAAGAAATAGAAGTTGTTCATTTATCTGTCATGTTCCAGCATTTCACAGTTTTTCCCAATTTATGTGTGCATGTGATTATGAAAAGAAAAACAAACACGTATACTGCTATAATCTAAAATAATTGAAAGATAAAATGAAACGGGAAAGAAAAAACACAACAAAAGTAAATAAATAAAAAATTCATATATATTTAAGGGCGCGGGCAGGGTCCCGGCGCCCACCCGTAACCGGGTGCTTGGCCCGGCGCGGGACCCTGCTCGTTCTGGTGCTGAGGGGGGCGGGAGGGAAGCGCGTGGGAGGCGAACGCTGCGCGTGACATTTAAAATAAAATGTCTCCGCTCTTGATTGGCAGAGCGGAGCCAATCAGGGTAGGAGGGGCATACATGTGCTTCAGCGCTGGCGGCGTGGCTGAAGCACATGTAGCCAGGCTGTCGGGTCGGCAGGATCGTGTGGGTGTGCGGCGGCTGCTGGGGCCTGGAGTCTGGAGGCCTCGAGAGACGAGAGGGATCGCGTGGCTGGTTTGGACGGCGGCAGCGGGTCCGGCAGTGTCTTCAGCGGACCCTGTAGAGTGGGTCACGGTTGATGGCGGCTGAACAGGCGAGTTGGTACAGGTGCAGGGTTTTCTATCAGCTACCAAAAAACAGTGGTTGGAGGAAGCCTGAAGGCAGGGCCTGCGGCGTCGGCGGCCAGGTCTGTCTGTGCGGGGTCAGTTTTTGTGTTTACAAAAAAAAAAAAAAAAAAAGAAGAACAACGATCCACATGGCTGGGGGGGTGAGGGGCTAAGCGGGGGGCCGCAGTGGGGCAGGTGAATGGCAAAGGGGGCGTGGGGCAGCGGTGAGGGGGAGGTCAGGTTCAGGGAGGGGGAGGATGACCGGGGAGAGGGGTAGGGGTCCGGTTAGGGGCCGTGGGGTCCCAGATGCGGTGAGGAGAACAGGGAGGGGTGGCTCAGCTGGTGGATCTAGGGGGGGAATGCAGCAGGGGGCGGGGGGGCCAGTGGCTTCATCCCCAGCACCTGTCGGAGGTCGGGAGGGGGTCAGTGGTGGGGGGGTGGCAGTGGGAGTCGCGGGGGGGCACGGGCCTGGATGGGGGCGGCTGCAGGGGGTTTTTGGGATATGGGCAGGCTTGGCGCTGGTGGAGCGGGCATGGGCACCCCTGGTGGTTTTGCGTGGGTGCCGGGTGGTTGTGTGCCGCCAGGTGTCCGGGAGCAGTGGCTGGCAGGCAGGCAGGGATCTTCCAGGGCGGAGTGGTTGGGGGCCTGGCAGCCTTGGTCTCCAGGGTTTTCTCCTCTCTGTTCCTCGTTTTTGTCTCCGCAGGTCCCCTTTGTGGTAGCCCAGCGAGGGGCTCCTTCTGCCGTCGAGTTGCAGGGATCGGCGAGTATGGAGTCCGCGGTGTGTGTGCCTGGAGCGGCAATGAGCGACGACGGACAGGCGCACGGAGCTGGAGTGCACCAGCGGGCGGAGGATCCTCGTGCTGGGCAACCGGAGTCGGCCACGGAAGCAGCGGTGGGAGGACGGGCTGGTATTTGGGGGCTGGGGCTGGGGAGCTTGAGGTGCCGCGGTCGGGTGTGGAGCGGTCATCGCGTGCGCGAAAACGGAGGAAGCAGGCATGTCGGCACAGACGTAGCTCAGACTCGACATCCTCATCTTCGTCGGATAGTTCAGAGTCTTCTGGGGAGGGTGCCACGGGGTTGGGGGCACCGGAGGGCAGGGCGTCGGGTGGGGCAAGTGTAGGTTTGGCCTCGTTCGCGGCCTTATCTGAGCTTTGGGAAGGCGTTCCAAAGAAATTGCGGCGGAAAATTCAGAAGAGGAAGTATATTGATATTTTCCGCTTGCTTGGGGGTAGGAAGCATTCGGGGGATAGCAAAAAGAAGCGCAGGGAGGACGAAAAGGTGGGGCAGATTCGCAAGGTCTCGCGCAACGTGGTGAATTGGATTAGAGCGTTCCTGCGGCTGGCTAGTGTGTGGGGGCATCAGTGGCCGAAGCATTATGGCAGTTTGCTTGCTTATGCCGACTCGATTCTGGAAGCGTCGCAAGCGCACGACGGCTGGTCGTGGCTAAATTACGACAAAACATTTCGGAACAAAATGGAGGAGAATCGGTTATTGCATTGGGGGACACAGGACATTAATCTGTGGTTAACCCAGATATCCGTCAAGCCGGGCGGGGGAGTAGGGGGGGGGATTAAGGCAGGGTAAGGGGCGGCCAGTGGGGCAGGGTGCCACTTTCGGAGTGGGGCCTCTGCTGGGGCGGTGAAGCCGGCCCCGGCGGGGGCCGGCGACGTGTGTTGGAGATATAATAGGTCCACGTGTCCCTTTCCAGACTGTAAGTTCCGGCATGCGTGTTCTGTGTGTGGGGGTCCCCACTCGGTGACAAAATGCGTTAAGAAAGGTGCCGGGTCGCCCTCTGGGCTTAGTCCCAAGTAGGGGCGTCAGCATAGAGGTGGCTCCCTCTCCGATTCGGGTGCAGGTGTTGCGCCATTGGTTGTGGGGGTACCCTAGGAAGAGGGATAGGTTGACGTTGGAATTAGGTTTTCAGTTTGGTTTTGTGATTCCTGTTCAAGGCGTGGTAGCTGGTGCGGTGGCATGGAATTCCCCGAGCGTGCGACGTTGGGCGGGGGTGTCCCGCGAGAAGTTAGCGGCCGAGTTAAAGCTGGGTAGGATAGCGGGGCCGTTTTCGCAACCGCCTTTTCCGAATTTTAGGGTGTCCCCCCCTGGGAGTCTTGCCCAAGAAGGAGGCGGGTAAGTTTCGGCTGATTCACAATTTGTCCTATCCGTTGGGGGCATCGGTGAACGAGATTATCCCGAGGGAGTTTTGTATGGTGCGGTATGCCTCCTTTGATAGGGCAGTGGAGCTCGTTTCCCTGGCTGGTCATGGGGCTTTGCTGGCCAAGGTGGACATCGAGTCGGCATTTCGCTTGTTGCCGGTTCATCCGTCGGCATTTAGGTGGCTGGGTTTCCAATTTGAGGGCGCTTATTATTACGACAAATGTATGCCGATGGGTTGTTCGGTGTCGTGTGCTTATTTTGAGAAGTTCAGCACCTTTTTGCATTGCTTGGTAGTGCAGAGAGTGGGCAGCTCGGCTGTGGTTCATTATCTGGACAACTTCCTTTTTGTTGGCGGGGCCGACTCGGATAACTGTAGCAAATTGTTGGACGGGTTTCTTCGCATGGCTGGCGAGTTGGGGGTGCCTTTGGCGCAGGGCAAGACAGTTGGCCCGACGACTAAGCTGGTTTTCTTGGGGGTTGAGTTGGACTCAAAGGACATGGTTGCAAGGCTACCGTGAGACAAGGTGGTGAGCTTGAGGGTGTTGGTTGCCAACGCCTTGGCTTCGTCGAGGCTCACCTTGCGCGAGATGCAGGCACTACTGGGATCGCTCAATTTTGCGTGTAAGGTTATTCCAATGGGGCGGGTCTTCAGTCGGCGGCTGTCGGCAGCGACGTTGGGGGTGTGGAAGCCTCATCACCGTATCCAGGTGTCGTGGGGAATGCGGGATGATTTGCGGGTGTGGGATGCCTTCTTGAGAGAGTTCAATGGGATCACCGTATTGCGGGAGTTGGAGGTATCTAGTGAAGACTTGCAGTTATATACCGATGCGGCCGGAGGTGTGGGACTGGGTATCTATTTCGGCAGGTCATGGTGTGCCGAGAGGTGGCCGCAGGCTTGGGTTGAGGAGGGGTTGGTCAACAATATTACGTTCCTGGAACTGTTTCCGATTTTGGTGGTGTTGGAGTTGTGGCCGGATAGGGTGGTCAACCGTCAAGTGCGCTGGTGGTGTGACAATGAGGCGGTGGTCTCTGTGGTCGGGTGGCGTCTCTGATGCGGCAGGTGGTTTTGGCTTGTTTGTGTCTGAATGTCAATCTCAAAGCGCGGCATATCCCAGGACATGCTAATGAAATTGCTGATGCTCTTTCCCGTTTGCAGTGGAAGCGGTTTCACCAGTTGGCGCCGGATGCCAACGAGGAGGGGCTTGGGGTCCCTTGGAGACTGTGGAGCATTGGCCTGCGGCGATGAGAAGCCTCCTGAAGAGTTCAGTGGCAGGAAGTACCTGGGAAGCGTATCGGCGGGGTTGCGAGAGAGTACAGGCCTTCTTGTATACGCATGGGTGGGCGGGGGGGTCGGTGCTGGTTCAGTTGCTGGGAGAGTATGTGGGCTGGGCTAAGGAGCGGGGGGTCACACGATCGGCGGTTCGGATTCAGTTGGCAGGGTTCGGGTTTTTTGCCAAGGCAGGAGGCGTGGAGGTCGCGGGGCGGGGCCTCTTGGCGAGGAGGTTACTTCATGGTTGGGAGCGGTCCCAGCCGGTTTTGTGGGATTGGGGGGGCCTGATTACTCACGAGTTGTTGGGGCGGCTTTGGGGGGCACTGGCGGGGGTGGCGTCCTCTCCGTACGAGGTGAGGCTGTTTCGAGCTGTCTTCTGCCTGGCCTTTTTTGGGGCGTTTCGCGTGGGCGATTTGGCATCGAGTTCGGCGGCAGCAGGTTTGGGGAACTGTTTGCGCAGGCGGCATCTTTGGATGGAAAGTGCGCAGCTGCGCGTATTGTTTGCGAGGTCAAAAACTGACCAGCAGGGATGAGGGTTGTGGGTGGTATTGCGGGAAATGGGCGGGCTTACGTGCCCGGTGGCCAACACGAGGGGCTATTTGAATGTGCGCCCCATGGGCGAGGGGGGTCTTTTTGTTCACGAGGATTCTCGACCCCTGATGCGGTTTCAGGTTACTGCAGTATTGCACCTGACGCTGCAGCGGCTGGGTGAGGATCCGCACCAATTATCGGCTCACTCCTTTCGTATTGGGGCGGCGACGAGCGCGGCTTCTGCGGGGTTGTCGAGTGAGCAGATACGGAGTATTGGTAGGTGGCGTTCTAGGGCATTCGAAGGCTATGTGCGTCTTTGAAGGGTCAGACGGGGGGGGGGTTGGGGGGTTGCTAATGTTGTTTTTTCAGTTGCAGATGGGATTATGCGAGAGCGGGGCTGCTGGATGTTGGGCCACTCCTTCGTTTTCTGGGCTGGACAGCATGCGGAGGTGCGGCCTATTGGGCCGAATCTGGGCCTGGATCCGGCAGCGGTGATAATCTCATGGCTGGGCGAGCGTGGGCTGCGGTGGGCGCAGCTGCTGCCTTTGCTCCGTCACCATGGACGCATCAGGAATCCGCCAGCAATTCTGCTAGTGCATCTGGGGGGCAACGATCTAGCTGCTTGGTCGTGCAAGCGTTTGATTCGGACGGTACAGGGGGATTTGGCTGTGGTGCTCCGCATGTGGGCGGGGGTAGTGTTGGTTTGGTCTGACATTATCCCGCGGCCGGCGTGCTGGGATCAGAGGAGATGGTCCCGGGGTCTGACCAAGATTAACAGACAAATCGGGAGATGGGTCTGTGAGCACGGGGGATGCCAAATTCAACATCCCTGGGTGGAAGTTTCGTGTGCTGGGTTGTTTAGGGAAGACGGGGTGCACCTATCGCCGGTGGGGACTGATCTTCTCCTGAATGACTGGCAGGAAGGGCTCGAGCGGGTGGTTCTTGACAAGGTTCAGTGGTCGCAGCTTCTGGTTGGGGGGGGCGGCACAGGTAGTTGGTTTGCCTGTGCCGGTGGCGGGATCCCGGAGGTTTCCGGGGTCCAGAGCCTTAGGCGACTTGGGGCGGGGGCGGGGTGCCCCTCGACCCGGACAGCCCCTAGAAGACTTTTGCTAGTAATATGGCGAAGTTGGATAGGGGTGGTAGGAACTTGGCCGTTGGTGCGACCATGGCAGGAGTGGAGCCGGGGTCGATTTGCTAATGCATGGCTGGCGACATATCGCTCTGCTGGGGTTTGTTGGGATATGTATTATGGTTTGATGTTAATGAGTTTTTATTGGAAATAAAGCTGCGACCAATTGTTACCCAAGAACCTTGTCAATTGATTCTGTTCGGATGAAGGGGGGTCTGAAAGGGTTGGGGGTACTGGGAGGGGGGGGTTCTGAAGGGGAAGCGCCGGGTCCGTCTACCCGGTTAATTTAAGGGCGCGGGCAGGGTCCCGGCGCCCGCCCGTAACCGGGTGCTTGGCCCGGCGCGGGACCCTGCTCGTTCTGGTGCTGGGGGGGGGAAGCGCGTGGGCGGCGAACACCGCGTGCGACATTTAAAATAAAATGTCTCCGCTCTTGATTGGCGGAGTGGAGCCAATCAGGGTAGGAGGGGCATACATGTGCTTCAGCGCTGGCGGCGTGGCTGAAGCACATGTAGCTAGGCTGTCGGGTCGGCAGCCCACCCGCCCACCCTCTTCTGGTTTGGCCGAGGAGGGGAGGGCAACCTTGGGGTGTCGCAGCGGGGTGGGGGGGTTGTGCGGACGGGATCCCGGAGGTTTCCGGGGTCCGGAGCCTTAGGCGACTTGGGGCGGAGGCGGGGTGCCCCTCGACCCGGACAGCCCCTGGAAGACTTTTGCTAGTAATATGGCGAAGTTGGATAGGGGTGGTAGGAACTTGGCCATTGGTGGGACCATGGCCGGAGTGGAGCCGGGGTCGCTTTGCTAATGCATGGCTGGCGACATATCGCTCCGCTGGGGTTTGTTGGGATATGTATTATGGTTTGATGTTAATGAGTTTTTGTTGGAAATAAAGCTGTGACCAATTGTTACCCAAGAACCTTGTCAATTGATTCTGTTTGGATGAAGGGGGGTCTGAAAGGGTTGGGGGTGCTGGGAGGGGGGGGGGGGGTTCTGAAGGGGAAGCGCTGGGTCCGTCTACACGGTTATCATTTACAATCATGCTGCTAAAATATTGTTTTTCATCATGTGTAAACTGAAGTTCTAAGAAGAGTGCCAAAATCAAACTTTCAGTTTGGCCCAGGGGATTTTTTTTCCTATTATAATGAAGATTCAGAAATGAGAAAAGTAAGAACTTTGTGACAAGCACAAACTCACCTAGGTTTTGGGGCCCTTTTATTAAATGCTGCTAACCAGTTAACACATGTTTTAGCAAGCGGTATCTGGTCATGGTGAATCTTAACACTGACAGCATGCCAGCTACTGACCGCTAAATGCACATTAACCAGTACTCATGTGCTAGTGTGGACAATGGGCAGTTTAGAGGCAGAGTGTGGGCATGGAGAACACATTAGCTCACGAGTGAAGTTAACATGGCACTTAGTGCAGGTTCATCTAATGGCACTTCTATGGATGCTATTAGGTACCCCATGTTACTTTGCCACTCATTACAGTACCCAGCCATGTGTTAGTTGCCAAGAACATACCAGCCACACCCCCTACAGCTAACGTGAAGGTTTTGCACTTAATGTGCATTGGTAATGTTCATTAAGTACAAAACCTTAGCAGCAGTTAGTAAAAGACCCTCCCCCCCTTTGTCTACTTTTGAAAACTGTAATTTTTCCAGAATATTTTACATTGTATGTTTTTCTTCCCTCTATGACATAATGTGAATTATGCTATTTAAAAAATAGAGCTGATCGTGCTTTTAATTATGAGAACCTGTAGGGGGTTGAGTGTTGAGTTCCAGGTGGGAATTTGTTAACACATTTACTGAAAGTAAGAAAATGGCTGTAGGACAGATTAGAAGGATCATTTTAGTCTTCATCTAATCTAATTTACTTTGTTACTATTATACTGTGGGGCCCTTTTGCTAAAGTGCATTGTGATTTTGCACCTAATGTGCCAATAGCATGCAAAACCATGGTGCATTAGGGGCAACACCACCACATTAACTGTCGTGGGCATGGACAGCATTTCCCCAATAGGTAATGCGCAGCATCATTCAGTATTGCAGGTTGCCAATACTATAGATGCAGTTTTCACCTATTGAGGTGGAGGTAATTGCACCTGCGATATTTGCACGATGAGCCATTAGCACACGATGTATACCCATGTGCTGATACTGTGCTGCTTATCACGTGCACGCTCCACCCCTAACCTGCCCATTTCCCACTCTAACGCACAGAGCACAGTTAGAGCAGGAACTGGCATGCACTACCTGCCACTAACAATTAGCGTGGACCACACATGCTTTAGTAGAAGGGCCCTTATGTTACAGGGAAGAGGTAAAATCACTAGTAGCAACAATGGACAGTTACTATGTTGAAATCATCTTCTTAAAATTTGGGGATTAAGGGAGCCTTTTCCTAAATCCAGTTAAAATTGCGCCCTCCGTGGTATCTATTGGGGGCATGACCAGTATGTTCCTGACTGTTAACGTGTGGATGTGGATGCTAATGTGTGAAATGAATGCAGATGTCTCTAAGGATACCCACACACAGCTAGAGTTCCTAATGTGTGCTACTATGTTATCCTACAACCCACACCCCACCGCATAAACCGTCACAACTAACACCACTGTCCAATTTCAACAATATATCAAACAAAGAGATTGAAGACACCATTGCCTCCATCAACCCCACCACTGCTCCCAACCACCCCTGCCCAGCGCTCTGGATAAGAGAACTACGTTGTGAGTTAAGCCAGTTCATGGGCAAAATACTGAATGAATCACTCTCAATGAGATCCTTCCCACAGAAATTAAAACACACATCAATTAGACCTCTATTGAAAAACAACAGACTCGACCCATCAAAAGTTGAATCCTACAGACCGATTTCAAGCATCCCACTATTTGCCAAAATACTTGAAAAACTAGTCCAACGCCAAATCCAACACCATATTGATACTGAAGCCCCACTGGATCCATCCCAACACTTTTTCAGGGAAGCACATGGTGTTGAAACCCTCCTCACCAAACTCTTCAATAACTTAATCTCTGGAATTGATAACATTCGCCAAGGATTTGCCCTCATTTTTATGGATATTGCAGTGGCCTTTGACTCAGTGAGCCATGAGATACTCATAGAACGCCTCGAAGAAAAAGGGATACAAGGCACTGCACTAAACTGGTGCAAATCCTACTTATCCAACAGATGGCAACATGTGAAGACCGGCACCACGACCTCAGAACCATTTCTACAAAAACAAGGTGTACCGCAGGGATCCTCATTATCAGCATTGATGTTTAACATTTATATGCAGCCCATCTGTGCCTTGATCAGATCTTTCAACGTCTAATGTCTTGCGTAAGCAGACGATATCGTTCTATACATACGATTCACGATTGAACAGCCAGATTTCTCCCCATTAATAAGATGTTTCGACGCAGTCTCAGCTTGGCTTCTTACGCAAAACCTCTGGATCAACCACAACACAATGGATGTCCTCTTCATCACGAAGAACCAGGTTTTTACCCCGCCATCCTCATTGAAAGTCAACAATGCAGAACTGAAAACCAAATCTACAATCCGTTACCTTGGTATTACCCCAGATCAACGTCTGGACATGAAAACACACATAAGTAACACTGTGAAAATGATATACCATAAAATACGGACATTACGCCACTTACGACCACTGCTTGACCTCAGCGATTTTCGAACGGTCTACCAGGCCCTGGTAATCCCACACTTTGATTACGCTAACGCAATTCTACATGGACTCCTGCAGGCAACACTAAGCCTGCTCCAGCTTGCGATGAATACAGCCGCAAGAGTTCTAACAGGGGTATCAAGGACGGAGCACATCACTCCAGTTTTGAAAAACCTTCATTGGCTACCTATACAGGCTAGACTTCATTACAAGATCTTAGTCCTGACCTTCAAAGCCTTAAACAACCAGCCCCCCACATCCATCAGCCAGATGATCCACACCGCACCTCCTAACAGAACCAGAAGGTCCACAAGGACTAACACATTGGCAAGCCCAAAAGCAATGACAAAATGCACAAAGACAACGACCAATAGGGCTTTCATGATCTACGCACCCAGAGCCTGGAATGCCCTCCCCACAGACATGCGAAACATTACTAACTTGATCCAATTCAGGAAAGCGCTGAAGCATCATCTGTTCACAAGATACTACCCTGAAACCAGCTGTAGAAATCAAACAGTGAGCGCTCCAAACAGTCACCTACAACACCCTAATAAATATACCCAACAAGAAAAAGGATATCTAGCCCAATTATCCCCAGCCCAAATAAACCAGAGCCGGAGAATATATAGAAACATAGAAATATGACGACAGAAAAAGACCACATGGCCTATCTAGTCTGTCCTTCCATAACAACTACAACAGTCCACTTTTTGCCTTTAGAGATCCTCTGTGTTGGTCCCATGCTTTCTTGAATTCAGTTACTGTCCTCATCTCTACCACCTCCACTGGGAGACTATTCCACGGATCCACTACTCTTTCCGTAAAGAAATATTTCCGCATATCACTCCTGAATCTATCTCCCTTCACCCTCATCCCATGTCCCCTCGTAGCAGAACTTGCTTTCAATTGAAAGAGGCTCTCTCCCTGAACATTTATGCCACGGAGGTATTTAAACATCTCAATCATATCACCTCTATCCCGCCTTTCCTCTAAGGTGTACATATTAAGATCCTTAAGTCTGTCCTCATATGCTTTATAATGAAGCCCATTAATCATTTTGGTAGCAACCCTCTGCACCGACTCCATCCTGTTCACATCCTTTTGAAGGTGCGGTCTCCAGAATTGCACACCATACTCCAAATGAGGTCGCACCAAAGACTTATACAGAGGCATTATCACCTCCTTTTTTCTGCTAGCCATTCCTCTCCGTATGCACCCAAGCATCCTTCTAGCTTTTGCTGTCGCCTTTTCCACCTGTTTAGCTACTTTAAGATCATCAGACACAACCACGCCTAGGTCCCGCTCTTCTTTAGTGGACAAAAGTACTTCACCTCCTATACTGTATTGCTCCCTTGGATTGCTGCAGCCCAAATGCATGACCTTACATTTTTTAACATTAAATCCCAGCTGCCAAATTCTAGACCATTCTTCAAGCTTAGCTAGATCCCTCCTCATGTTATCTACCCCTTCCTGGGTGTCTACTCTATTGCAGATTTTGGTATCATCCGCAAAGAGGCAAACCTTACCCGACAGCCCTTCCGCTATATCACTAACAAAGGACAGATCCCTGGGGCACACCACTGGTAACATCCTTCTCCTCAGAGTGAGCTCCATTTACTTGTACTCTTTGTCGCCTCCCACCCAACCAATTTCTAACCCAAGCAGTAACTTTAGGGTCCATCCCTAGGGTGCTCAGTTTGTTTATAAGTCGCCTGTGAGGAACAGTGTCAAAGGCTTTACGGAAATCTAAATACACCACATCTAGAGCTCTCCCTCGGTCCAACTCCCTGGTCACCCAGTCAAAAAAATCAATCAGATTTGTCTGACAAGACCTGCCTCTGGTGAATCCATGCTGCCTCGGATCCTGTAATCCGCTGGACTCCAGAAACCTCACTATTTTCTCTTTCAGCAGCGTTTCCAATAATTTACTCACCACCGAAGTTAAACTAACCGGCCTGTAGTTTTCAACCACATCCTTACTTCCGCTTTTGTGTAAAGGCACCACATGAGCCTCTCTCCAGTCCTTTGGCACCACTCCTGACTCCAACGAGGCATTGAAAAGGTCAGTCAGTGGAGCTGCTAGAACGTCCCCAAGTTCCCTCAGTATTCTAGGGTGTATCCCATCCGGTCCCAACGCTTTGTCTACTTTAAGTTGAGCTAGTTTCTCACGAACACAGTCTTCTGAAAATAGTTCAAGATGTCCCTCGCTTCTGTTCTTATTTGTGGGTGTTTTCTGAGGTCCTGCTCCTGGTTCTTCATCTGTGAACACAGAACAAAAATATTTGTTAAGCAATTCCGCTTTATCCTTATCAGCTTCTACATATTCCCCCCCTGCACCCTTGAGTCTGACAATACCACTTTTGCTCTTCCTCTTCTCACTAATATATCTGAAAAATGTCTTATCCCCCCATTTTATTGCATTGGCTATTTCCTCCTCCTTTTGAATCTTTGCCTTCTTGACTACTTTGCTAGCTTCTCTAAGTTTTTCCAAATACAGATGCCTGTCTTCTGCTCTCTGTGATCTCTTGTATTTCATGAAGGCCTCCCTCTTTTTCTTCACTTTTTCAGCTACTTCCTTCGAAAACCATAGCGGTCTCCTGTTCCTTTTGCCTTTATTTACCGTTTTAACAAAAAGGTTGGTTGCCCTTAAAATACCCCCTTTCAGTTTTGCCCACTGTTTTTCTACATCCCCCAGCTGTTCCCATCCCACTAACGACTCCCTGAGGTATTGGCCCATCTTCGCAAAGTTAGTCTTCCTAAAGTCTAAGATCCTCACCTTGGAATGGATTCTAACAGCCCTAGTCCTAATACTGAACCACACCATCTGGTGATCACTGGATGCAAAATGATCTCCCACTACAACATCAGAAACACTTTCACCATTGGTAAGCACCAAGTCCAGTATGGCCCCTTCCCGTGTGGGGTCTGTTACCAATTGCCTGAATAGTTCTCCCTGTAGAGAATCCAGGATCTCCTTACTTCTAGATGATACTGCAGCAGGAATGTGCCAATCAACATCTGGCATATTGAAATCTCCTATCAGTAGCACTTCCCCTTTCCTAGCAATGCTGCGTATGTCTTCAATTAACTCTCTGTCCACCTCTTCCTCTTGTGAGGGAGGTCTGTATATCACTCCAATGCAAATAGATTTCTCTTTCCCTCTTTCTAGTTTAACCCACAATGCCTCCTCTCTCCCTTTTAAGCTCTGTAATTCCAAAGCTTTAATAGTAGTTTTTACATATAGTGCCACTCCTCCTCCTCTTCTTCCTACCCTGTCCTTCCTAAATAAAGTATAGCCAGGTATAGTTACATCCCAGTCATTGTTTTCTGTGAACCATGTTTCTGTAACTGCCACTAAATCCAAGTCAGCCACTCCCACCAAAGCTTCAACCTCAGGGATCTTATTTCCCATGCTACGGGCATTAATACACACTGCTTTCCATATGTTACTCCTGTTACCCATTTCCATAAAGGTATTTAATGTATCACCTACCTGGGGGCTTTCACTTACCTGGGGGCTTTCTTCACCCATCCCCAAGGAATCTAGTTTAAAGCCCTCTTCAGTAGATTAGCCAGTCTACTACCAAAGATGCGTTGACCTCTCTTGGACAGATGGATGCCATCTCTGCTTTGCAACCCTTGGAAAAGCATCCCATGGTCTAGGAAACCAAAACGCTCTCGATGACACCATCCACGCAGCCATGCATTTGTCTCCAGGATGCGCGCCTCTCTGCCTTGGCCTTTACCCTCAACAGGGAGGATTGAAGAGAACACCACCTGTGCACCTAACTGCTTCACCCTCTGTCCCAGAGCCATGAAGTCACTTTTGATACGTTCCGAGGTATACCTGGCAGTATCATTTGTTCCAACATGGATTAGCAACATTGGGTAATAGTCTGTGGGCTTGATGAGTCTCGGCAAACTCTCCGTAACATCTTGGATTTTGGCACCAGGCAGACAGCATACCTCTCTGGACATCAATGTAAATAATGTAAATAATTTGTAGATAATTGCCCCTAGTTATATCCAGGTTTATTGCCCCTGTTCAATGTAAATACAATGTGGTTCTACTGCATGTATAATGTTATTGTTGAATGTACACCGCGCTGATGTAAATAGCGCGGTATAGAAGAAAAGCTAAATAAATAAATAAATAAATAAATAACCACGTACTAAAGCTGTTAGTGTGTGCTATTAGGAATTAGGATCTGCGATAAAATCACATACGTTAAAAAAGCCCTTAAAATATACCTGTTCATGTTGATGTTTTTAGAATAAAATTTGGTGATCTAAATTTGTTCTTGTGGCCTTGAAGAGAGATTGAAAACCAGAGGTAGGTGCCAGTAGCCTGATTTCTTAAACTATGCATTTTATATTTATTTTATTTTATTTTTTATTTCTACCGTTTTACCCTTCCTAATGTATTGTTCCTTTACATGTTAATTTACATAGTAACCTTTTTAATAGCTTCTGTCCTTATGTTTTGGTGGTTTCTCATCTTAAATTTGTATTCAATTTTGCAATATTTGTGTGTTTTTGAGCCAAATTGTGTCTAAATTATGTGTTGCTTTATTGCATCTAATATGATTATTTTGCTGTAAACTAGTTAGATAATATGATAGGATGTGCATCAAATAAAACTGAAGCTTGAACCTAATTCAGTAGCACATGTTACTAACTCTAGCTGATAGCTTCTTATAAACTGCTCATCACTTTTGCATTGATTTTACAAGTGCTGAATTTGGGAACAGGTAAAGAGGAACAAAGATGGGAAAAGTGGTATGAACCAACCACCCAGGCCAGACTCGTCTAACCTCGGTTACAGAGGGGGAAATGAAATCTGAATACTTCCATTGCGCTTGCACCTTTAAAACTTTAATCCCATCCATCACGTACTACCATTACTTTGAAAAGTCTAATTGATTAGTTAAGTGTATAAGCTCATTAACAAAACCTTTTCCACAGGTACTATGTGCCATTGACTGTAACAATGATATCTTTCTCCATACTCCTAGGGCCTTCAGTTTGCACTCAAAACATGCCTCTGTCTTACTGTTGTTTTATTTAGCTTAGCCAGTACTGTAAAATAATTCTTTCATGTACAGATTCCCTAGGGGGAAACGACTTATTACTTATTTCTCTAAATATCCTACTTGCAAAATAAAGAAAGAAATCCTGGAGAGTTTCCTGACATCTGGAAATCCAGTTACTACAGGTGAATCTCCTTATATAAACATATAATTAAATTAAATATGCTAATGGTACCAAAAGAGTCTCTAAGATACAACTCTACAACAGTAAGCCGATCCTTCAGTTTATGCGCTCCAAAACTTTGGAATACCCTTCCATCACACATTAGGGCCATCTCTGATCTCAGCCAGTTTAAGAAGGCCTTGAAACATCACCTTTTCATCAATTACTTCCCAGAGGACATAGAAACACAGGCACACGCAAATAGCAACACTCCCCTTCTGAACACGTAATCTCTGCTGACCGAACAACACATTACACCACTTTCCCATATTACAAGGCTTTTTTCAGACATTATGTCTTCCTAATAGATAGAGGTGTATAAATTAATGAATGGAGTGGAACGGATAAACGTGGATAAATTGTTTACGCTATCAGAATATAGAAGGACTAGGGGGCATGTAATGAAGCTACAGGGTAAACTATTTAAGACAAATAGGAGAAAATATTTCTTCTCTCAACGTGTAATCAAACTCTGGAATCTGTTACCGGAGGATGTAGTAAGGGCTGTTAGTATAGCTGGGTTTAAAAAAGGTTTGGACAAGTTCCTGGAGGAAAGGTCCATAAACCACTATTAAAAAGGGACCCAGGATATCAATGCTTGGCCTAGTACAAGCACTGCAGAACCTGTGTCTTTTGGGGAAACTGCTAGGTACGTATGACCTAGATTGGCCACTGTTGGAAACAGGATACTGGGCTTGATGGACCTCGGTCTGACCCAGTATGGCATTTCTTATGTTCTTATGTTCTTAATGTAAATAATTACTCTGACTGCTTTTGTTGTAAATAATTGTCCCGGTTATCCAAGTTATTGTTCCTGTTATATGTAAAACCAGATAAATGTAACTTGTCTGAAGTTTTCTTGTTCTCTGTAAACCGCGCTGATAATGAATAGTGCGGTATATAAAAGATGTTAATAAATAGATAAATAAATATGACTGGATAGTGTTTGTAGCTAAGTCTACCATAAGTTGATGCCTCTGACGTAGACTGAGCTGCTACACACACTTTCTATTTTTGTCATTTTCCTTTGCTAAATTTGACAGCAGGCCAAAGTGACAAAAGACTTTTTCTGTTACAAAATATCTAATCTATGCTGAGGGAATTAGTTTAGAAATAATGGCAGAGTAGCTGGTACAACCACAGAATCAAAACTAGGGAAAGATAAGTTGATAGAATTGGTAAACACATAGGATCAAGACAAAAAGTCAGTATTAGCAAAGCATCAAGCATTTTATACCTATATCTATCTATCTCTATACAGGACATGTTTACTAAACCATGCTCTTAGTGTGGGTTTGCCACAGGCTAAGCACGCCATGTTGTTGGCACAGGACCTCACACTAAAAATCCCGTTGTCATGTGATTGGGCGGAGACTGGGCAGGTTAGGGTCATAATGTGGGTGTTGATGGCTCATCGCACCTTAAGGGGTGATGGTAAGTGCACAGCACAGTGCAGCATGTTACCAATGTGTTAATGGCAGGGGGATGGAAACACATGGCTCAAATGCGCATTTATTTAACATTTCTTATATACCGCCTTTCATGATATCAAGGCGGTTTACATTGAACAAACTGAAATTACATTGAACAGGGCATTATAACTTGGAGCATGCCCTTTAGTAAACATATCCCATAATGGTTTATTTTTAGCAAACCAATGACATAGCAGGGAGAGAGAGGTTGGGGCAGTTTCCTATGTAACACACACTATAACTTAGCACACCACATTTGGAGCTTTGATAAGATATAAGTATGCCTAGAGTTTTCGGAAGCAGTTAAAATATTTATTCTTCACTCAGGGAGGATAATTTCCAAAAGGATTTACATGAGTAAATAGATCCAGTTTGGAAACTCTCCTCAGAACAGCTAAAAGCACACACTGGCTTTCATAGCGCCCATACTCTTATCCAGATTAAAGAGAGCGTCTCTGAAGGGTGGGCTTAGGTTGAGGGTTCTGAAACCATGCATGCATTTTTATCCTCGATCAGCTGCCTACAAATATAGCGGGTGCACTGTCGGTGGCCACTGTGCGCACATGTACCTTGCATACCAACGCACTTCTTGCAACAACACTGACTATTGAAAATTGTCCCCAGCAAGATTTTGTACAATTGAAAACTGTAATTTTGCCTCTTGTAGTGACTTCTTGTACATGGTTTATAAAATGCTATAAAAACAGGATTTTTTTTCCCTCCCTTAATTTTACTTTTGTTATAGGATAGCAGACCTTGGAAACACAAAGCCCACTGTAATCCATATTTCTAGCACTCATAAGCTAAGGACCAAATGATGGAACATACTTCGATCTGGCATGTTTTAGTAAGAACATGAAGCTTTGCCAACTTGTTTGAAATTTCTAAATTATATAGAGCACTGCACTGATTGCTTATTCAGGTGTGAAAGAGGCATATTCTATATCATGAGCAACTATCACCACAACTGGATACCACTGAACTTAGTGAAGATAAGATCCAACCAAAGTTGCACACAGGCCAGGCATTAGAGCTTTTACAAGGCTGATTAAACATTTTATGTAATGTCTACTGTTCTGTAGTGCACCACCAGGAAAATGTCAGAGCAAAAGGCAGAAACCGTAAATAAAGCTCAGAATTCTTCGGTCACAACTCTATGTCCTGCACAGAGATTGCTCCCTGGCTTCCTTCAAAGTTGGACTCGCATCCTTGGACTAGAGGTATCCCTTTCTCTCCCCCCTCGTTATCCACAACAGCATGCTTTCCAAGTTCTTTTGAAGTAAACTTCCTTACCTGCATAGTGGTCAAAGACTGTCGGAATGTATTCCTCTGGGAAGGCGTCATTGGCATAACTCATCAGTAAGCAGGTTTTCCCAACTGCACCATCTCCTACCACCACACACTTCAGCATCTTCTTTGCATTGTGACTGCTAGCACCCGCGCAGGCATTTTCCTCTTTCCTGCTCATTCTTACTGCTGCCTCCAGTACTGCTGCAATCTCTTCCAAGCGCACATGAAGACAAGATGAAGTGAGCTCCAAAGACTCACTTTAGTCTTTCTTATTTATTGTTATTTTTTCTGAGTCTGAAGCTCGGGAAGCTAGGTTAACCCCCCACACAGTTGCAATTTCCTTTAATCATATTGTACAGTAAACGGTAGAGGTAATGTGTAATGTTGTTTTTATTTAACAACCCTCCCCCCAGACTCTCTTTCCTTCTATGACTGACTCAGGAAGCTTACCTCATTCTGACACTCATGTTGGTATTTTTTGCAACTTAAAAATATAGTACTAAGGGTCTAAGCTCTTAGTCCTTTGCTCCCTAACCGCAGCCTGGCCACAGAAACAAGGAACTCCAGCTAAATCCACCCCATTTTCCATTTCATTTCAGGGTCTAATATGGAGGAGAGCTAAAGTTTCTGATGGAGTTTTTCCGTTCTGTCTCCGGCTTGCTCTGTGTGTGTCAGGAAATCATGGGTTTCCTGCTGAATTCCATATTAGGATCAGTGGGCTGGTGAAGAATTGGAGACAATGGGAGTTCTGTGCATGTTTGTATTTCACAGGAACTATGCCTAGCTATGGAGTAATGAAAACACTAGAGGTCTCACTGCAGGCAAAAATGTTAGACTTCCTGATTCGCCCTCCCCCCACCCCATCCCCCCCCACCCCTGCTCTCTAGGCAGCACGAAAAGAGAGAGAGAGAGAGAGAGAGAGGTGATGTAAGTACAAGAAAAAGCTGTCCTAATGAGCGTAATAAAGGAAAAAGACACCAGCTCAAAGAAGGAACCACAGAGCACATCCTATGTTGAACATAGGAGGAGCTGCCAGTCCCACAACTTACACCTATTAAACAATCAACTGTGAAAAGCAAAGAAAAAAATTGTTTACTGAAGTTATAAAATAAAGAGAAGCAGACTAATGAAAATATATCAGCGAGTAAAAGACACAGGGCTTGATTTACTAAAGATTCTCTCTTCTTGTGTGCCTGTGGGAAGGACGCTTAGAAAATCAGGCACATAATGCAGTTGTTTGAAGACCATATCAGCACACATGTAAGCTTATGGTACAGCTGTTATTTTTCCCTTCAGAAGGGCCACTGCAAGGGTGTTAGGCTCCCTAGGCAAACCTTTGGCTTTGCACCTCTCTGAATTAACTTTCAGGCTCCTTTCCCCCTTCCCTCTGAAATTATGACGACATTTTTGATTTAGCTCATACCTTGTTCAAGGGTAGCTCAAGGCATGTTACATTCATAATAGATATTTTCCTGTCACCCAAAGGGCTTATATTCTACGTTCTCCAAGGACAAGTAGGACGAGTCAGCCACACCTGGTGATGTCATCTGATGGCGCCATACACAGAACTACTTTCCATCACTCAGAAAGGCAAAGCCTTTCTGAGCATGAGCCCTGGTAGTCCAATTCACTAGACTGCCCCTAGCCAGCCAGTTTCTCTTCTTCTGCCTTGCCTACAAGATGGATCCTTCTGCTCTCCTGATTCAAACCTTCTTTATTTTATTTTAAAATACAAATCTCAACTACTAAAGAATGCTAAAGCTTCAAACTAACCTGCAACCATGCCAAAGCCGGGTTTCAAGAAATGCAGGCAGTGTGCCCAAAAAATGAACAATGTGGATTCCCACATGTGCTGCCACCATTGCCTGGGAAAGGATCATAGGATAGAGGAATATGCAGCATGCGCCCAGATATCTCCACGGGTCAGGAAATCAAGGCGTCATGCCCTCCAGGACTTTCTACAGTACTCCAATCCCTCGGAGGCTTGAATGGACACTGCAGCCCTTCCAGGCAAGGACACTGTGGGTGAGTGTGGGTGCTGGTTCCTCTGCTACATCACGGGATATGCTTACCAAGGCCTCCAGCACCAACCACGTACCCCAGGATACTTCCACTGCCTCCTCAGTCCCTCTAGACTCCAGCCGCCCCACTATAGGGGCTCCTTCCACATGGGCTCCCCGCCATGCTGCTCTGCAGCTTTACAGCTTCTCTTCCGGGTCTGGCTCCTCCCCCCAGCATTGATTGGCTGGCGCAGCGACATCATCGATCCAGAAGCCATTGCGGAGCAATGTCAGAGCCTCAGGCCCGCCTCCTGAATGCCAATTGGATGGCACAGAAGCCACTCCCCCAGTCCTGATCGACCTAGATATTGAAGCCGCATCTCCAGGCGCTGAAGCCGATCCTCCAGCCCAAATCACAAGCAAAACAGATCCTCCAACCCCCCCCCCCCCCACACCACCACAAAGCAACAGATCGCAGGGCAGACACAGGCACAGCGATCGTTGCAGGGGCATCGACCACAATCACAGAAACTGCCAGGAACACTGCTGGAGACATGGGGAGAACCACAGCAGGCACAATTAGAGACATCACAGAACTGGCTCCAGCAACAGCAGCTCCATGCAGGAGACTCAAGTACTCTGCAGATAGTTCTTCCCCCCTTCGGATCCCCTCAGAGCCAGCAATGGGAGAGAGCACCACTTGGCAGGCCAAAACACGGAGGATTAACCAGCGGGACTCCTACAGCTTGTCTCATGCCTCCTCCAAGAGTGGCCCACTGTACCCCTGGCTCTCTCACCAGCATCCTGGCCTATGTGCTCTAACAGTGGATCTAGGCCAGTGACGCTTCTGGAGCAGCGGCAGGCCTCTGTAGATGCAGCAAGCATGCCGCTGGATCCTGTTTCCCCTCTATCCCTGGGCCAGCTGTCAGTTGCCAGTGGACCAACAGGAGCAAGAGATGCCCTCACAAATGCCTCTTCCACAAAAAAACACACATTCCCCACCACGGAGAACCCCCAGCCCATGCTGCCTGAAGATATGACCTACCCTAAGTTCCTACAGAGGGTTGCATCAGCTCTGTCACTCAGCAACGGAGATGTCCTGGACCCCAGAGGTGAAGTCCAAGGAGCCCTGAAGTTCCTAGAATCACCCAAGACTCACTGCCTTTCCACCAACTGCTTCGGGATGACCTGGAGAAGCTATGGCAGACCCCGGCGTCCAACCTGGCCTGCTCCCACAAATTGGACACTAAGTACCTAGTCCAGCCTACCTCCAGGTTTGAGAAGGCCCAGCTTCCACACCTCTACATCGTGGTTGAGTCAGCCCTAAAGAGACGTCCTCCTGTAACAACGCCCATCCATCTGGCTGTGACCTCAGGTTACTGGATGATGCGGGAAAGAGGGCATTCCAGGAAGCCATGCTGAGCAGGGGCGGCCCAAGGGGGGTGCGGGGCCATGTGCGGAGACTCGGTGCGGGGCCTCATTTGCATAAGAGGCCTCATCTGCATAAATATTTGCATAATGTTACCATACACTAACTTTAGTAAACATGCCTCTTAATGAGTGTATGGATAAAGAAAGACTGAAAGATTTCTACATTACTATAATCCAGTGCCAACCGCCAGGCACATTAGGAACTACTACAAACACTGCCCATTTAGAACCCATAGCCAACCCACCGTATCGTAACAGCACTACCAGGACTCACAAAGCACCAGACCCTACCTATCAAAAGGCAACACTGCATATATTAAACCAAGACATTTCAGAGAATAACAACAAATGGCCTACTGGGGAAAGAGAACAAGGGCAATGTCAAATAGCAACTACATAAACAGAATACCTCAGCTCAGTTACACATGCAGAACATAGACCATCACCAAACAAGGAATCACAGTTTAGAAACAGGAAGACAATAATTAAACTGGGAACCCCAAAAGCCAGACTTGGAATGTACAACACCACTGTAGAAATAAAACTAAAAAATTAATTTCCTCTTCTACTAAACAAAGCGCAGACGTTAATGATGCACATTTCCCAGAGCTGACATATTCCAGTTAATAAATTCAAAATAAAGAGATATCTTTCTACCTTTTGTGGATTTTTTTTCAGCTGCAATTGCTCCAGCCACTTTCTTCTGGTTTCTTTGTTTCTTCTGCTAACTCTCCCATCATCTGCTGTCCATTTATCCTTTCTTCTCTCTTCTAGTGTTTTTTTCCATTCTCTCTCTACATCTGCTTTAACATACTAATCTTTCTCCTTTTGCTCTTTCCTCATTCCTATTTAATCCACTCAAATTTTACCCCTCCATCCTCAATCCCCACATACTCTTCCAATACTCGGCCAATTGTAGATTTTTCTTCCCTCCCACACAAAATATTTTTCCCCTCTCCATTTCACTCTCCCAGCCCCATCCCTTTCTAATTCTCCCCCAAAATCAGCTCCCTTCTAGTTCCAGCCCCACCCAGCATCCGCTCCCTTCTAGTCCCCGCATCAGCCCATTTCCAGTCCTAGCCCCCCATCAGCCCATTTCCAGTCCTAACTCCCCTGTCCATTTTCAGTCCTATTCCTCCATCAGCTCATTTCCAATCCCAACCCCCCATCAGCCCATTTCTAGTCCTTTTCTAGCCCCATTATCAGCCCATGTCAAATCCTAGCTCCCATCCACTCAGCCCATTTCAATCCAAGCCCCCTATGAGCCTACTTCCAGTTCTAACCCCTCCATGAGTCCATTTCAATCCAAGCCCATTTGCAATCTTAGCTTCCACCAACAGCCCATTTTCAGTCCTATCCTAGCCCCTCCATCAGCCCATTTCCAATCCTAGCTCCCTCCCCTCACAGCCCATTTCCATTCCAAGTCCCCCTCCCCATCAGCTATTTGCAGTTCAAGCCCCCCTTCCACTCAGCCCATTTCCATTCGAAGCCCCCTCCCATCAGCTATTTGCAGTTCAAGCCTCCCCTTCCACTCATCCCATTTCAAGTCCTAGCAACCCCCCAATCCATTACCAGTCCTAACCCCCCCATCAGCCCACAGCACATTACCAGTCCTAACCCCATCAGCCCACCTCATCCTAACCTCCCCATCAGCCCATTTCCAGTCCTATACCCCCCATAGCCCATTACCAGTCCTAAACGCCCCTCATCAGCCCACAGCACATTACCAGTCCTAACCCCATCAGCCCACCTCAGGTCCTAAACCCCCCTCCAGCCCATTACCAGTCCTAACCCCCCTCCCTCCCATCAGCCCAGGGAAAATTAAAACTTAAAAATAAAAGCTGGCTGCTGCCGCAGCCGAATCGAGTGTCCTGCAGGGCCCCCCTGCCCGGCAGAGCACTCCCTCCCTCCCTGCCTGCCTGCCTCAGTCCCTCTCCGCTTCGGCTTAGAGCCACGAAGGGAGAGTTTCTCCCTCACGGCTCTGTTAAGCCCACTGGGGCTTATGGGAAATTTAGCATCTGCCCCGGCGGGCTTAACAGAGTCGCGAAAGAGAAGCTCTCCCTTCGCGGCTCTGAAAGCTGAAGCGGAGAGGGACTGAGGCAAGCAGGCAGGGAGGGAGGGAGTGCTCTGCCGGGCAGGAGGGTGGGGGGGAGGGGTGCTCCGCGGGACACTTGATTCTGCTGCTGCCACGGTGGTGGCAGAGGCCAGCTTTTTTTTGTTTTTTTACAATGGTGGCTACTTAATTTTCAGCACTCTCTGATTGGGTTGCAGTTACCGAAGAGGCTATTCGACTGATACAGTCTGCTCTTGCGGATATTAATCTCAAATAATATAATTTGGATCGGCAGCATGTCAAAGTTGCAGATTTAACTGACTCTCTCGTTAAAGATAACATTGCTCTTCATGCCAAGATTGAGTCATTGGAGAATGCTGCTCGTGCATCAAATATTCGTTTGCTGAATTTTCCAATTGTGCCTGGGATCGCGCCTTTAGACACTTTTAAGAAATATCTTCAGGAAGTGCTTTCGGTACCAGTAGATTTGATGCCTCCGGTTTCGAAAATCTACTACCTTCCTTTAGGGAAAAGGGAAGGGAAGTGTTCTACTGGGGGGTTGGAAATGGATTTCCTAAACGCTTCCGAATTACTCTCTACCCCTAAAGAAGAAGAGATAGCTGTTTCAACTCTGTTAGTCACGCTGGCTCTCTCTTCCGACAGGGAATGGCTGTTGAAATTGTTTTATAAAAAACGTGCTGTTTTGTTCTATGGTAAAAAAGTTCTTCTTTTCCCAGACGTGGCACGGGAAACACAGAAGCGGCGGAGAGCTTTTCTATTATTAAAACCAGGGGTGGGTTGTCTTGGTGCTACGTTTATCCTTCGCTTTCCTTGCAAATGCTTGATTACTTATAAAGCTCATAAGTATGTTTTTTTTTTCACCTGCAGATCTTTCCGCTTTTTTGAGTTTTCATTTACCAGGTTCTTCTTCTCCTGCAATATGATTCCATCCTAGTGTTAGGACTCCTTGGAACACTGTCTTCATTTATTTTCCTAAATGTGTGCACTTGATATATTATTGTGTGTTAGCTTTTTCCCCTCAGAATAGGGGACTACTTATAATTCTTGCATTTAGAGTATTTCCCGTACATTTTTCTTTTGTTACATTTATATTACTTGCAAGCTTTATTGTTCTGTACAAGCGTCGCTTGATTTATTGTAAAATGCATAAATAAAAAAATAAAAAAACCCCTAAATTTACTTTTAAAGTGGAATGTTCTTTGCGCGGGGCCCTGTGCAAAAAGCATTCTCACTCAATGGATAGGCCGGCCCTGATGCCGAGTGCCAGGATTGCATCCCACCAGCTACAACATGCCTTGTACCAGGATATATTAGTTGAGACTCTTAAGAATGCCATCTTGGGCTGCCCCTCAGGAATCTCGGCAGCAGCAATCACCACCACCATCTTGGCTGACCTGGGAGAGTGCAGCAAGCATCAGGTCTGGGCAGCCTTTGACACCTTCAAATCTTCCACTCAAACCAAGGAATTGTCATCTCGGCATGCTGACTGGTGTGGCTACGAGCATCATGGCTTTGCAAGGACACCCACGACTGCTTAGCGGATGCCCCTTGTGTGGGGGACTCACCTTTTGGAGACAAGGTCAAGGACACAGTCAACGACCTCAAGGATCACTGCAACACCCTGCAGACCCTGGCGGAGGAGGGCCTCAAACATGCCAACACCAGCCGCAAAAGGAACTACCAGCAAAAATCCTACCCTTCCTCCAAGCGACACAACTCATACCACAGGTGGCAAGCACCGCGATATAAACAGCAATCCTACCAGCCCCCATACCACTCCATGGCACACCAGAAGGAGCGTAAACAACAGAAGTCAGCTGCGACAGCTGGAGGGAGGCCTAATCCATCCTTTTGACACAGACATCTGGCCCATTCTACCAGTGGGGGGCAGACTGACTGCCTTCTTCATCACCTTGAGTGCCATCACAATGGACAAGTAGGTCCTGCCAATAATTGCACAAGGGTATTGCATTCGGTTCTCCTCCACCCACTGGCAATGCTCATGACTCTCCAGTGACACTCCTCCACACCTACTCCCGACCATTCACAGCGGAGATCCTAGCTCTGCTGATGTCCTGGGCAATAGGGGTTCATCTCTTACCTCTCTAACAGACAGCAACAGATAACAGGAACAAACACCTCTAGCCCTTACCAAGAAACACAGCGAGTCCCTCAAGGATCCACTCTATCTGCACTTCTCTTCAACCGTTACCTCCAACCCCTCTGCAAGATCATCAGAACACACAACATTGATTTCCACATCTATGCCGATGATATCATGTTGTACAGTCCACTCTACACCAAGCAACCATTGTACACACAGATACAAGAATGCTTCGCTGACGTTTCTCATAAGAACATAAGATATGCCATACTGGGTCAGACCAAGGTCCATCAAGTCCAGTATCCTGTTTCCAACAGTGGACAATCTAGGTCATACGTACTGTGACAATGAGAGCTGTGTGGAAGAGATGGAATGTGAGGAAAATGAGGAATACACCTTTAAGAGCAGAGATAGCCAAGGTTTCCATAGTGACCACAAGCTAGAGGAACATGCAGTAGCTGAAGCTGAGCCCCGCCCAAGCCATGACGTAGGAGCAAGCTTGAGCCCTAGTGAGATGAGATACACGTGCAGGAAGCAGGATGTGGTCGCTGCAAAGCACTGTTTTAAACCTGCCTCAGTGAGTTGTAGAAAGGCGTGGCTGAGAGAGAAGCCAGTAGAGCAGCTGGAGGCGTGGCTGAGAGAGAAGCCGGTAGAGCAGCTGAAAGCGTGGCTGAGAGAGAAGCTGGGTTCAGAGCAGCTCAGAGAGGAGAAATCTGGAAAATTTTACTACCCCATGGGAAACAGTTCTGACAACAAGAAAAGCAGTTCTTGCTTAGAAGGTACGTCTGCTTCAGTGCTTAGCAGAACTTTGGCTGAAGACGTTGTTAGAGAACTGAAACTAAGTGCAGAACAGAATGCTCAAGGGAACCGTGCAGGCAAGAGGACAGTGAAAGCTGTTACAAACAAAAGTAATCAGAGTTCAAGTAAAGACAGAGAGACAGACCTGAACGCTGTTGAGTTATTGGAGAAGCTGTTTCAGAATAGGAAGGCTCATTCCCAAAGCACTGCTGGTTGTGACCAAAGGGAACAGTTCTTAGGAGAGCTTCACAAGTTTCTGTATAACAGTAAGCTTGAACCTATTGCCAAAAGCCTGGAGAAAGATAAGCAAAGTGCAGCTTATGAAGATATGCAAGTTGATGTTTATGAGAGAGTTCCTGAGTGTGACGAGACAGAGATGGACTGTTCTTTTTTGTAAAGCAGAAAGCCTAAACATGTGCTAGCCTTGAACTGTGGAAGGAAGTTTACATAGCATATTTGTTTAGCTAATGGAGAGCTGAGAGCATCTGTGAGAAAGAAAGAATTTCCACTGAATCCTGAGGGTTAAATGCATCAGCCTTGGACAAAAGAGAAAAAGAATTTACCTATTGTAAATACCAGCAGTAGCTGTGAAACTATTTGTGCTGAAGAATGCTATGAACAGCTACTGTGCAAAGAGTCTAATTGAGTGCTGATGTTCCAGCCACATTTTTGTTCCTGGTGATTTTCATTTGGAGAAATAATCCCACTTTGTGTAGCGTTTGTGAATTTTGATGCGAGAGGGGAAACCCAAAAAATAAATATCTTTGTTTTGCCTTAAAAACCCCGAGTGGTCATACTACTTTGTCTGCAAGTAATATAAGAACTACAAGTCCCAGCAACCCCTGCTGGAAGAAACGTCTTGTGACATTACTTAAGGGCAAATAAGGCAGCCCTTTTGCCTATCAGCCTTTGGCCTAGGCAGGGGGTCACGACAGTACCTAGCAGTTTCCTCAAAAGACACAGGTTCCACAATGCTTGTACTGGGTCAAGCATTGATATCCTGGGTCCCTTCTTAATAATGGTTTATGGACTCTCTCGCTTGTTGACAGCCAACAACCTCACAATCAATTATAAAAACACAGAAGCCTTGTTCATCAAGAGAGACAACACATTCACTCCCCCCCAACCACCATATCAATGAACATCATCCAAATAAATGTACGTCAAGAAATTAAATATCTAGGCATCATCATTGACCAAAACCTCTCTTTCAAGACACAAATAGCAGCTGCAGCCAAAGCAATCTTCTACAAATCCAAGACTCTATAACTTCTTCGGCCCATCCTTGATTCATCGGATTTCTGCTCAGCCCTCCAAGTCCTAATCCTTCTTCATGCCGACTACTGTAACACAATCTATCATGGTCTCCCACAATCCACCCTCCTCCCATTATAAACTGCCCTCCACACTGCTGCATGCATCATACAAGGAGCATCCAATTTTGACAGAATAACCCCTATACTCAAACAATTTCGCAGGCTACTGCTCCCCATTTGAATCACATACACTAACCCAGAAGGCTCTCCACTGCACCTCTACTATCCATCTGCAAAGCCTTCTTCAACCCCTCAACCCCAACAGGCCCCAAAGACTCTCCACAACCCATAAACTCACAAACCACACTCCAGAACAAAGCACTCACAGCAAACCTGCCACAGAACCCTCCCTCTGGAACACACTTCCAAACCCTATATCTCTGACCTCCATTCCTTCTGCAAACACCTCAAAACCTTCTTGTTTTCCAAGCACTTCAACCCCAACTCCAAACCAGGAACATACTGAACCCTCTCTGTAAATATACCCATCAAAACTATTGATAATATAGAGCTACCTGTTACTTGTATATGGTTATAATGTTCCTTGTACATATTTGGCTGTTATATATAATTTGAATCTTTCTGTTCAGTGTAAACCACTTTGACCCAATGAAAAGTGGTATATAAGCTCTGCTAGATAAATAAATAGTCCCTGTGTATCTGGGTGTCCCTGCTCTGCCCCCTCTTCACCTCCGGCCCTCCCCCTCCCACACCCATCCAGTGCTCCCACACTAACTCTCTCTATGTGCAGGGAGGGCTGGACTTAGAATAACATGCTGGGCCAAAACGGGGGTTGGACGTCCAACAAGGATGTCCAACCTTGTTATTTGCGTCTCTGCATTGGGCCTATAGTGAATGGTAAGGAATGAGATGATCATTCATGTATGGGGTAGACCTCCATGAAGTACCTTGTGGATTATAACATAGGTTTTACAGTGAATCCTTGAGGTGACTAGAAGACAGTGTAACATTTTCAGTGCCTGCGTTATATGATTGTATCTCTTTGTCTCGGTGTGGAACCAAGCAATGGCATTTTGGAGAAGTTGCAATCTGTGTATTGGGGATTGTGGGAGACCATTGTATAATGAATTACAGTAATCTAAATGTGATAGGATTAGAGCAAAGGCTAACATTCTTAAATTACATTGACCAAAAATAGATTTAACTGAGTAGATCTATCATAAAGCAAAGGAGGGGGACTTGTTGACTACAGAGACAGGGTCAGTGCAAGGATATGAGGTGAACCCTGCTTCCACTCCCATACCCACTGCCACCCCTCTTTGGGACTTGCAGTAGAAGCAATGACCATAGTGCTTCCCAAAAGCCTTGGCACTGCGTGCTGATGGTGCTGACCATAGTGCTTCCCAAAAGCCTTGGCACTGTGTGCTGATGGTGCTTCCATTCCCTCTGATGCAGACTTCCTGTTTGCATGATGGCAGAAATGGCTGGCCAATTTTAGAACACACTAACACATGCTCACCTTCACTGCTACCTCTTCTACAGAATTTCAGATGTTTTTGACTTGGATGTCCCAGAGAGCACTTAAATAGCTTTTCGAAACATGTCTTCACATGAACAAAAAAAGCATTGCCTCGAGGCATGCACATCTCACTGTGCTTCCAAGTTAACACATCATCCCCATGACAACCCTTTGGCATTTTCCACTAAGGAGAGATGTAAACTGCTGAAGGACCTTGCCAGTCAATTCAAACACTCGTAAGTGATTAAAAAGCATGACAAATGGTATAGAATACTATGGAGACATCCAAGAGGGCCACAATCACAACAAAGGCAACCTCAATGGTATGACACAAAGGGGATGATTTTAAAAGGAAGCCATGGAAATATGTACAGCCCTTACATGCACGTCTGGATAATCCTAGACTTGCAAGCATGCATGGTTACTTCTGTGTGGGCTTTGGTTGAGAACCAGTCTGTAAAAATGCACGGAAGTGCCCTCCATGCTGATCTTGAATTGGGGCGTGCATGGGAGTGCAGTATGGGTGAAGCATAGGAACGGCCTTGAGGGATGTGTGTACGTTATCAAATACTATGATGTACACATGTCCCTTTGCCAATCTAGGCACTTCAAGCAATGGCTGCTCTAAGTGCAATGATGCACCTAGTGTAAAGTGCAGGCTACGCTGGTATTTTATAAAGTGAGGCACACATGTGCCTCACTTTATAAAACTGGGTGCCCACACACACACACAGAAACACATGGCTGCCAGGCAAAAGGTGGTAAAATTACCCTGAAAGAGTCAAGCACAGAGACTCATCGGGATATGTCATACTGGTACCTACAGTTTAGATTTCTAACCTCAGATCTTTCTCATCTTATCCACAGCAAAGTAGTTTCTCTTTATAAGAAATGACACAACAGCAAACAAGTATTTTACAGCAAGACATAGGGCCAAAAATGCAGTCAGTATAGGTTTATGAACTGACGGACAGACAGAGAGAAGGCCTGTTCCTCTACCATGAGTGCTTTCACTATAGCAAAATGAACCAAAAGCATATACAGCATTCATACTTCTAATCTTTAAATAATATCTTGTGTTTTATAAATACAGATATAATATATACACAATAATGGAAGAAAAGCAGCAATCACCAGGGAGTAAGGCGGCTCCTTAAAGGAACTGAAGAACTGATCTTTATGTTCTACTCTATATTCTTTCCACTGTTCTAAATGCAAATAGTCAATTGCTTAGCCATCTGCTTGTGTCCTCTAAGAAAATCTGTTATGTCAGATCTGTATATTTCAATATGCATTATGTAGGAGTGATTTTATGATAAAAATCAAAGTTTATCACCCAAAAGAATGCCAGGGAAGTCATCAACCCTGTGGAAGCTTCAATTATTATGCAGAGCATAAGGAAATTTGTCAAACATTGAGAACAATGTCCTTGGAAGACTGAAAGGTCCAACTACCAGATTGCCAGTTTGCATTTATGTACAAGTAGGGTATATGTTTCAGTTTCTTCATTCAGTGCTACGTTACTCGCTATCATAATATTTCCAATATGGCAAGTACAGTAGGTAGAAAGATTAAACTACATATTGAGATCCACTTTTTGGAGCTGATTCTATACAGCACCAGCGGAGAGTAGGCATGCTAGAAACACGCCCAAGTCCCTATTCTAAAGGACTTACAAACATGCTTTGGACAGTTGCTATTCTTTCAATGCACACATATGTCCCATCACGTGTTTTTTCAATTGGGGTGTGCAGGGGGTGGAGCATGGGAAGAGTATAGGTAGGACCTAAATCTACAGCAGGTGTAACTGCCATGACTACATGTAGTAAAGTACACACACGTTTTATTTTACAGAACATGCTCCAAATACATATGTAGCAATGCACATTGACTGCATGGGAGATTACAGAATTACCCTTTTTAAGTCTACAGTGATAAGAATGTATATTACTTTGTAGAGATATCTTTGTTTCCAAAGGTTGTATATTACTTTGTGCTGTTAGCCTTATTTATTTATTTAAAAGGATTTATATCCCGCTTTCTCCTTGAATCATTTATTTTATTTATTTATTTAGACAGATTTGTATGCCACCTTATCCTTCAATCAAGGTGGTCACGTCACATCACAATTGGAGGCTTACATTTAACATTAGGGTACGTGTAAACATTTAGACAGTACAGTTACATAACAGCATTTAGACAGTATAATTAAAGGTAACATAACATGAAGGTATTTAGTAACATGGTATGATAAACTTGTGTGTGTGGATAGGATGGTGCGTACTTAGCTGGCAGCATAAGTAGTATTTCAGTTTGGGTATGGGATGTTGCCTGGATGCTCATATGTTTCTATAAATAGAAATGTTTTGATGTCTTTGCGGAATTCTGTGAGGTCATCTAATGCTCTCAGGCTCGTTGGGAGGGAGTTCCATAGTGAGGATGCCAGTAGTGATGGTGCTCTTTTTGAAGTTAATTGTTTGGTTTTGTGATAGCCTGCAGGTGTACCGATCATGTTGTCGTTATTGATTCTTCTTGGTCTATTGCTGATATCCCTTGTTATGATGTTTTGGAGTGCATCTGCTGAGAGATGGTGAAGGACTTTGAAGATGATCATGATTGTCTTGTATTTAGCTCTTGTCACCATTGGGAGCCAGTGCAGTTGCTGTAGGACGGGAGTGATGTGCTCGGTCCTTGGTGTGTCTGTAATGATGCGTGCTGTGGTGTTTTGTACCATCTGTAGTGGGTGGAGTGTCTGCTGGGGTTAGGCCTTGATATAGTGAGTTTCCGTAATCAAGCAGCGGTGTAATGAGTGCTTGGCACACTGTACGGAAGTGGTCCTGCAGGAGCATTGGTTTGATTTGTCTGACTATTTTCAATCGTTGATAGGCCTTGTTTGCGGTTTTGGTGATGTGGGATTTCAGGTTTAGAGCTCTGTCTAGTGTGATGCCCAGATACTTGACTTCTTCTTTAACTACTATGTGTTTGTCTAGGATGCTGATAGTTTGTGGAGGTATGAAGGTGGGGTTCCTGGTGACGAACATTGCCTCAGTTTTATCGTAGTTGACCGTTAAGTTGTTGGCTGTGAGCCAGTCATTCATGTCTTCGAGGCATTTGGTTATTGTTGTAGTGTTTAATGCTAGTAGGTTGATTGGAGCGTACACCATAATATCGTCAGCATAAATGTGATAGTGAAGTTTGTGGTGCTTGATGATGTTGCATATAGGCTGTAGGTAGATGTTAAAGAGCATTGATGATAGGGCTGAGCCTTGAGGTATTCCCTGCGTGACGGGGAATTGTAGTGATTTATTTTGGTCACATTTGACTTGTTGCGTTGGCCCTTCCAAGTATGATGTAAACCACTTCAGGGTAATTCTTGCATAGTCCTATCTGTTGTAAGCATTGCAATAGCTTGGTGTGGGACACAGTGTCGAAGGCTGCCGAGATGTCCATGAACACTAGCAGGAAGCCATTTTTTATGCCGTCCATGCCTCTTAGGAGATTGTCAAAGAGGGAGGTTAGTAGTGTTTCCACGCCATGTTGGGGCTTAAATCCATGCTGATGTATGTCCAGTGGGGCATTTATATTAATATGATCCTGAAGTTGCCTTTGCACTGCCTTTTCCACGATTTTCGCAAGGACTGGCAGGCTGGAGATGGAACGGTATGATTTTGGTTTGGAGGGGCTCAGATTGCTACTTTTAAGTATTGGGCGTATCATTGCATGCTTTAGGGGTTGCAGCATGTATCCTTGTTGGAGTGAATCTTTGATGATTTTTTGAATGTGATGAGAGAGTTGACCTTTTGTAGCTTTGAGCCACGTCACTGGGCATGGGTCTGACGGTGATGTTGTTGTGTTTAGTCCAGATATAATGTCTTCTACTTGCTGCTTTGTTGGTATGTAGAAGCTCTGCCATGTTTGATGTTGTTTTTTATCGTGTGATCATTTGTTTGTAGTGTAGTATGGCATGTTTGGTTGGTGTTTTTTGACTTCATGTAGTCTGCATATTTTTGTGGGTCAAGCTGGTGGATACTTTGTTGCGTGTCATCCTTGGTGAGCTTTTGGACAATGCTAAAGAGTTCTCTTGGTCTATTAGTAGCTTTCATGATTAGGTTGGTATGGTGCTGCTGTCTACGGTCATTTATTAGATTGCTATATTCCCATTGTTTGTCTCTGTATTGTGTTAGGAGGTTGTGTGATTTGTTCCGTCCCCGTTTTCTTTCCAGTCTTCTGAGTGTTGTTTTGAGACTCTGATTTCATGTGAGTACCATGGGGTGTTGGATCTCTTGCGTGTTAGTGGTTCTTTGGTAGCTGGGGCAGATGCTGCGTTGGATATTATTGTGTTCCATTCTTCTATGTTTAGATCTAGGGTGTTGCGTTCCTGTTGAAGTTGTGGAGTGATTTCGTTTATGAATGAGTCTCTGTTAAATGTTTTGAACCGTCTAGTTATTCTTTCATCATCTTTGCGTTGGGCGGGGTTATTCAGGGTCATGGTGAATTCAATCACATGGTGGTCTGACCAGGGGACTGGCGTGATTGTTGGTTTTGTAGTGTTGTTCTGTTCCACTAGTTGCATTGGCATGAAGACCATGTCCGGCACTGTACCATGCTGGTGCGTTGGTGTGTTAATTGTCTGGCAGTATTTTAATGACTCCATGGCTTTTAAGAATGTTGCAGTTTCTCTGGTGGGTGCACATGTTAGGTTGTAGTGCAAAGGTTCCAAGTTTTGCATTCTTGCATTCTGCTGTTACTCTGTTGCCTTGTTAAATGTGCCATAGTTTAATTGACTCAGTTTACTTTGCTAAGAATTGTTCTATGTAACATTTCTATCAGTTCTATGTAAACCACCGTGACTAGTAGATACAGCAGGAAAAGGGAGTTGTTAAAATAAATAAAATAAAAGCAATAAAAATATTTAAAATAAAATCATTGAAATGGACTGGGATGGAATTTTGCACCGTTTCCTGATAAGTCATCAACTTGGAAACCTTTTGGTTGCCTGCGAAGTAGAAAATACAGCCCCTCTCCCCCCCCAACACCAAGCAGCTGTGGCAGCAAAACTCCAGCTCACCACTGCTTCCAGATTTACAGGACCCTGTGCTGCCTCACCCCAGTAGTCTCTGCTCCTTTCAGTCTCTCTCTAGCTCTTACGAACAGCTGACTGGAGAAGCAGCACTTACTGTTCCCCTGCTCTTCTAGACTCCTGTGGCCTGAATACTCTTTTCCATTTGTCAGTAGTGAATAATTGTTCCTGCTCTTGAAAGGAGAGAAGCTGATCAGGGGTTGATCTACTGTTTTTGCTTAAAGAACAACTGTACCAGATCCTCTCCTCTCTTCTTGCATGGTTTGGGATGAAAATAATCCCTGAATCATGCTACTGCTGGCCCCTTAAAGGGGGCTCCTAACAAGTTAAAAAAAATGTTTTCTGCATTACATAAGTGGGGAGAGAGGGTATGAGGGAAAAAAGAGACTACTAGGAGTAGTGGGGGAGAGAGAAAGAGAGACTGGTGGAGATGGGCTGAGGCAGAGCAGAGGAAGAATGAGAGACCACTGGGAGGGGAATGGAGACAGACCCATATCATCAAGTTCAAATCCCTGTTCAAGACTTGCCTCTTTCACAAAGCTTTTGATCTCTCGCCTACTGCCTTCTAATTTCCCTCCTGACCCCTGACCCTTGTCTTACTTTGTACTGTCCTCTTCCTATCTTCCCTCTTTGCTATCTGCTAATTTCTTGTGCTTTTCTGTCGATAATGACATTCTTTCCCTTTTCTCTCATGTAGCTGTTTTATTTTATGTCTACCGATGGAGGGAGGGAGGCTGCAATGGACGCATGGGGGGCTGATATCGATGGTTGATTGGATGGAGGGAGGGGGGCTGACATGGAGGGAGGGAGGGAGGGAGGGAGGGGGGGCTGACATGTATAGGGGGGCTGACATGGAGGGAGGGGGCTGACATGTATAGGGGTGCTGACATGGAGAGAGGGGGCTGACATGGATGGATGGAGGGAGGGAAGGGAGGGCTGACATGGAGGGATGGAGGGTGCTGACATGGAGGGAGGGATGGATGGATGGAGGGAGGGAGGGAGGAGGGGGACTGACATGGAGGGAGGGACGGCTGACAGGGACAGAGGGGGGCTGACATGGAGAGAGGGGGGCTCACATGGAGAGAGGGAGGGAGGGAAGGGACGGCTGACATGGAGGGGGACTGACATGGAGGGAGGGATGGATGGATGGATGGATGGAGGGAGGGAGGGCTGATATGGATAGAGGGGGGAATGACATGGAGGGATGGAGGGAGGGAGGGGGCTGACATGGAAAAGGGGGCTGACATGGATGGATGGAGGGAGGGGGCTGATATGGACAGAGGGGGGCTGACATGGAGGGAGGGAGGGGGCTGACATGGACAGAGGGGGGCTGACATGGAGGGAGGGAGGGGGCTGACATGGACAAAGGGAAGAGACAGGGGACATACTGGACAGACGGGGGATAAATACTGGACAGAGGGGAGAGACAGTGCGGGTTAGAATTATAATGGGCAGATGGGGGGGGGGGCTAGGACTGGTAATGGGTTGATTAGGGAAGGCTAAGACTGGGAATCGACTGATCCAGGGGGGTTGGGACTGGTAATGGACTGATGGAGGGCTAGCATTGGAAATGAGCTGATCGGGGAGATTAGGACTGGTAATGGGCTGATGGAGGGGTTGGACTGCTAATGGCTGATTAGGGGAGCCTAGCACTGGTAATGGGGTTGAGGAGGGACTAGCACTGGAAATGAGCTGATTAGGGGAGGCTAGGACTGGTAATGAGCTGATGGGGGGTAGGACTGGTATTGGGCTGATTAGAGGAGGCTAGCACTGGTAATGTGGTTGAGGGGGGACTAGCACTGGAAGCGAGCTGATTGGGGGGCTTCGACTGGGAATGGGCTGATTGTGGGGAGGGGAGGATAGAGCTGCTGGCCCTGGAAGAAAACTGGGGGCTAAGGCTACAAATGGGCTGATACGAGGGGATGGGAGAATGGAACTGGAAGGGAGTGGATCTGAGAGGGGCTGCCATGGTATTTGTACTAGAAGGGACTGGTCAGTGGGGAAGGAGGTGGACTGGAAGAGAATGGACACCAGTGGCAGTCATGGGAATGCAAGTTGACATTGGAAGGTCCTGAGAGTGAGGACTGGAAAGGGGCTGATACTGGGGAGGGTTACTGGGACTGGAAACAGGCTGATAGAAAGAAGTGAAGAAAACGAAAGAAGAGATAAGAAATGGCAGATGGACCATGGACTACAGAAAGAGAGCTAAGAGAAGACAGGAAAGCAGAAGCCTCAGATCAGGACCAGCATGATCAGAGAATAAATTGGTCAGACAACAAAGGTAGAAATATCATTTTATTTCATATTAGTGATTTGACTACAAAATCATCATAATTTTGAAATCAAATATTGTTACTTGTTGTAATTAATTATTGTGGTTTAAATAAGTAAATTTTATAAATAAAAACATATTGCAAAGGCCTATAATATATTAATAATTCAACAAATGATTACAGCAACAATGCATTAACGGTAAAGGAAGAGAGGCGCATTTGATTTTATCATTGGGGGTCACCACAAGTTGACCAATGGTAAAAGGGGTCACGGTACAACAAAGGTTGAGAACCACTGCTCTATGTTCTTGCAACATCCTGTTATTCTCCTTTCTACCTTCTTGTGCACCTGGTTTCAGAGTCTTATTAGTGATCAATCACTGAAGGGGGGATTCACCACTTTCTCTCTTCAAGGGCAATTGCCGCATGCTCAAGGGCCAATCAAAAACTATAAACCCGAAATGCGGTATTCAATCCTCAAATATCGTAACCCAATTAGAATACCAAAAATCCCCACACCATCAAATTTTTTTTCATCTTTTGTTGGGTATAAACCGCCAGAGGGAGAGAATTACGCTCCCCCTCCCATGCAGTACATACCCCTTTTAATAATTATTTTAAATCACTTCCACAGTCCTTGTAAAATTAAAACCACACTTAACTGATCAGCTAGCTCAAGGGCAACATGGCTCCTAACATGGGTTCAGCTAACGACTCCTCTATAGGAGTTGTTAAGTGAACCCAACCTAGTGGAGCGCACATTAGGAAAACTCTTCACGTGTTAGCTGTCGAGAACACACTGAACAGACCCCCAACAGCTAACCTGTGGCCTTTGCCATTAATGCACATGATATCGGCATGTTAATCCATAGTGGGCTTTAGTAAAAAGGGGCCCTATATAACTGGGGACTGCGGTGGGAAGTAGATTCCAGAATAGAACTGAGGCAGTACATGGGCAAACCTAGAAGTTATCTGTAGAACAGTGAGACTGGGACTACTGAAGGGTTTAAATCAGCCCTCTTTTCCCACATTCCCTTTCCTTTCTGTCCCTCTATCTCCTGTTTTCCTCTCTCTCATCTCTTTCAATAAAATTCCTTTGTCTTTCACTTCACCATTGCCTCTTCTGCCAGCAGGCATGGCAACTTTGCTAGCAGTTTCTCTCCTGCACTATCATGGTCAGCTGCCTCTTTTTGTACCAGTAGGTCTGGGAACCTTGACAGTATCACCCTCCTGAAGTGCCACATGTGTTCTCCTTGAAATGCATCTGTTTGCGCATGCACAAACAGATGCGTACATAGGTGCACACAGACAGACAGACTCTCAATAAAAGGTGGTATTGCTTGAAGCAATAAATCAAAGGATACTATTTTCTAAACAAAAATTTGACTTTGTATTAACATGGATTTGAAATGATCAGATTAATGTAGAAAATTATGCTGATCAGCTCACTCAAATTTAATGCAGATTGCATTACAGAAAAATTCCATGTTAATGCAAAGTTCTAATTACACCTTCAAAGCTGCATTTGCAAAGGGTAATACATTTCATGCTTCACTGGTCCACCATGGGATTCAGAGCAGATGCAGAAAAGTACGCTCGACTTTGTGCAAAGGTGAGCTCAGTTTTAGTGCACAATTGTGTGTGCCACCAGTAGGGTTGCCAGCTAGCTCCAGATGCACCTGAGAAGCTTTATCCAGTTCTGTGTTCACTCCCATTGCATGCAGGGATATGTAGTTCAGATTTCTCTATTGCACTCCATAAGAAAAGTAAGACAACAAGTTCCTGCATGCACTGAGGTAAACCCAGGAGTGGATCAAGCCTATTGGGTGCATCTGGAGCCAGTTAAAACCCTAGCCACCAGTGCAAGAACAAGTTATGTGAACAAGCTAAGTGTGCACAAAGCCTTGAGCAGACAGCAGGGCATAGCACTTTTAAATCCATTAAAATGGATGGCAATGAAGCAATTAGCTATGTAGCGCAGATGCAGAGAAGTATGCAAAAGACCAGAAAGCTGAGCTCAACGCTGGAATTTGAATGCAAGATCTTAAGAGACGTAAAGAGTTAGCTCACAGGTCTGCATGTGGTCTATGCTGGTGAGTGTACAGTACCCACAACATTTTTCTAGCTTTGCTGAAGCGAATAGTGAAAAAAAAAAATGCCAAGGGAGGTGTGCTGGAACAATTGTTATGTGCATGTGCTGAACCACTTTTCAATATTTAGCAAAGCACTTTACAATTTATCTGGCGCATAAATATCAGTATTCTGCCCAGAATTTCTGTGCAGAATATTGTTGTGTATAAACACTGATATTATTCTGAGTAGAACGTCTGCACAAAATAATATTGCTGTATGCACTAGATAGCATCCCAGCATATGCACGCAAGTGTCAAACTATTTTTTTGTTCACAAGACATAGGTGTTGCTAACACAGACCCCTGTGCACATGTGTTTGGTTTGCTCTCCTTGTTTAGTACAGACTTTTTGTGCACAGCTTATTTGCATCTGTTTGCTTACAGCATTGGTGAGCAAACTTTCTGTGTTAAACTCACATTAGGAAACCCTGATGATTTAATTTTATGTCTTATGTATGCTATTAGCTATGTTTTCTATGCACCATGGTTTTACTTTATAGTACATGTATATTTGTTTGATTGTGTCTTATTCGTTTGTGTCTGTTTCTGTGGTTTTAGATTTGATGATTGACTTTATTTTTATGATTTTTTTTATGTGAGATGATCCTATGGTTATTTTATTATTTATGTATTTCTTGAGGCAAATACTCCCTGAAGAAGGCGTCCAGCCGAAACGATTTGGGGTTTAGTAATAAAGCTTTTTATCATCACCTCTGGTGCACCTGTTTGGTACTGTTTGTGTCCTACAGCTATGGGTGTTTGTACTTTGGTGTGACATTAATCCCTAACCTGGTCCCTCTTCATTTCTCTCTCCACCACCTTAATCTTATCTATATCCCTCTCCTTCCCCCCTTCTCTTTCCCCTTCTCATTGCGCCTTATGGAATGCTCATTCCATCTCTAATAAACTTCCCTTTACTCGTGATCTCTTCATCTCTCCTGCTTTCCAACTTCTTGCTCTTACTGAAACTTAGCTCCTCCCTGACGACACTGCTTCGGTTGCTGCCCTCTGTCACAGTGGCAACCAGTTTTCACACTCTCCTCATAACAATGGTGTTGGCTTTCTCCTTCTTGCCAATTTCAACTCCTCCTTCTACCTCAATCTCATTCCTTTCCCTTCTTTGAAGTCCATTCCATTCATCAATTTTATCCCCTACCTCTCTGGATCGCTGTCATCTATAGACCCCCTGACAAGTCCTCTTCTACCTTCCTCACTGACTTTGACTCTTGGCTCTCCTTTTTCCTGGATTATTCTTCTCCCTCCCTTATTCTTGGTGATTTTAAATTTTCATAATGACAACCCCTCTGACCCCTATATGTCCAATCTTCTTTCCCTTACCTCCTCTTTTGACCTCCAGCTTTGCTCTTCTGCTCCCACTCAACAGCTTGGTCACTGCCTTGACCTCATCTTCTATTCTAATTGTTTACCCTCTAATTTCCACTCCTCAGTTCCTCCCTTATCTGATCAACACCTGTTAAGCTTCACTCTTCATCACTCCCCCCCCCCCTCAATCTTGCCCAGTCTTCTCATACCTTTTTAGGAATATTCATGCTATCAATCCACTGACCTTTTCCACTACTGTCTCATCTTTTCTTTCTTCCACTGTATCTTCTTAATCTGTTGAGGCCAGATCTTCCTATAATACTGTTCTTTCCACTCCTTTGGATACCCTTGCTCTGCCCATAGCACGTCCTGTGAGCCATACTTCATCTCAGCCCTGGCTGTCTTCAAATATTCGCTACCTACATTCCTGTGCCCACTCAGCTGAATGTACTTGGCTCAAATCCCACTCGCTCTCTCTGACTTTCTTCACTTCAAATTCATGCTCACTTCCTTCCTATCGGCCATCGTACTCACTAAGCAAAACTATTTTATCCACTGACTAAGCATCTTTCCTCTAACCCCCACCGTCTCTTCTCAACTCTCAATTCTCTTCTTAAGGCACCTCCACCACCTCCTCTCTCTGCCCAAACCCTAGCAGACTATTTCCTGACAAAATACATAAAATTCCTCTTCAGTTCCTCATATCTTCCTTACCACCTCTTCCCTCTCTCCAATCCCAACTTTTCCTGTCAAACTATCACCCTTTAATCTTTTTCTAAAATATCCAAAAGGAAACCTCTCTTCTTCTTTCCTCTTCAAAACTATCTGCTCTTCTGATCCTATCCCCACCCATCTCCTCAACTCCATCTCCTCTTCCATCGTCCCTTCCATTTCACAGATTCTCAACCTTTCGCTCTCCACTGCAACCTTCCCTACAGCCTTCAAGCATGCTGTAGTCACTACTCTCCTCAAAAAACCCCTCACTTGACCCTACTTGTCCCTCCAATTATTGACCCATCTCCCTTCTCCCATTCATTTCTTTTTTTTTTAATACTTTTTATTTTCAGAATTTTAAACCATACTTACAAAGCAAGTATACAAGAAATATGATTGAAATCAAATACAGGAAGAAAAAAAAAAAAACAAAAACAAAAAACTTACAAAGAAAAATCATTTAACAATCCATTAGCTCACAAAAGCAGAGAGGAGAGAAATACTAAAGAAGTTCCAACAAGAAAATAGGGAAATACTCTTATTAAACGGCCTAATTATTTAATCCCACCCATAGCTCACCCCTCTGAAGCCTTTTTCTCCTTATCAATTAGAAAAGCCTCCAACTGCGGAGAGTCTAAAAAGATAAACCTAACACCCTGAAAGGAGACCAATCACCTACGGGGATAACGTAAAAAAAAGGAAGCCCCAAAGGCCAACACCCTTGGCCTTAGGGACAAAAAGGCCCGCCGGCATAGCTGCGTGACCCGGGAAACATCAAGAAACAGTTGAACTCGCGACTCACAAAAAATAAAGGCCTTATTTTTAAAGTAACTTCTAAACACTGAAGTCTTATCCTGTTCAGAAAGAAATGTAACCAAAAGAGTAACCCTGGTAGAAATAACGTCCTGTGTGTCCTCCAAGAACTGAGTCAAATCAAAATTTACCTGAGGTTGCAAAACGTCAAAAATCCTCAGAGGACTCACCTGACATCTTACCACCTGGCAAATAAAACAACTTGGAAAAAACTATTGCGTCAGCTGTGGGTAAAGCTTCCTTAAGGTACTTCCGGAATAAGACTTCAGAAGGTAACAAATGACAATAAGGAAAATTCAAACAACGAATATTTCTACTCCTGAAATTATTTTCAAACATTTCTAATTTCTGATGGATTACTAGACTACCCTTAATATAAGAGGCATTCACCGCATTCAAAGAAGAAAAAGAACTATCATGTTTGGAAATCTGAGTAGCAAATGAGACCACCTGTTCCTCAACTTTGACCAGCCGAGTAACCGCCTACTGTGAGAAGCTACATAGCTGGGAAACAGTGTTGGCCAGAGCCTGCTTGGTCCTAGTAACAACCCTCCAAATATCCCCCAGGGACACCTGAGACTCAGGTATCTCCCTGGGTTCAACTGGAGGGGGTGACCAGACAACAGGCTTCAAAGATGCAAGGGAAACAACTGGGGAACTATGATCCAAAGGGCCAACACTGGTGGGGTCAGGAGGTACCAAATGAGGGGGAGCAGGTAGAGAACACTCTGGGGAACTTAAAGAAGCCCCCGGAGAGGAGAAACAGTCCCAGTACCTGCAGGGGAATACCCTTCTCCCCTAGGTACCAAATGTTTGTCCATTGGCCTGCTGGTAACCGCTGAAAGCAGAAAAACCTTCTTCTTACGTTTCCCCATAAATATCTAGTGCTCCGGCAGTGCTCTAAGGGGCTCCCAAGGGGCAGAACTGCCTCTTGTATCACGTCCCTTAGATTGCACCAACAGCTGCATGCCTAGCTCACACTCCTAGATAAAGGGGAAATGTAACAAGCCTGAAGGAAGCCCGGGACACAGACTGCCTCCTCCTCTGAGCACAGCTGCAGGGAAACACTCCTCCCCCTCCCATTCATTTCTAAAGTTTTTGAACATGCAGTTCTCCACTGCTGTCTTGAATTTCTCTCCTCTCAGTCCCTCCTTGATCTATTTCAATCTGTTTTTTGCCCATTTCATTCTACTGCGACAGCTCTTGCCAAGGTCTGCAGTGATTTGTTCTTAGCTAAATCCAAAGGCCTTTATTCAGTTCTCATTCTTCTTGATCTTTCTGTTGCCTTTGATACTGTTGACCACCTCCTTCTCCTCGACACATTGTCCTCTCTTGGTTTCAGAGGCTCTGTTCTGTCCTGGTTCTCACCTTCTCTCTCCAATTGCTCTTTCAGTGTTGTTCTGGTGGCTACTCCCATCTCTCTTTCAGTTGGTGTACCCCAGAGGTCTGTTCTAGGCCCTCTCCTCTTCACTCTCTACACCCAATTCCTTGGTGCCCTCATCTCTTTCCATGGCTTTCAATATCAATTTTATGCTGATGACTCTCAAATCTATCTATCTATCTACACCTGACATTTCTCCTTCTCTCCAAGCTCATATCTTTACCTGCTTATCAGACATTGCTGCCTGGATGTCTCACTGCAGCCTTAAACTGAATGAGACTAAAACTGAACTTCTTCTTTACCCCTAAATCCTCCTCCCCTTCCTCCTTTCTCTATCACTGTTGAAAATTCTCTTCTTCTTCCTATTACATCTGCCTGCAACTTTGGGGGTCACCTTTGACTCCTCTCTTTCCTTCTCTTCACATATTCAACAAATGGCTAAAACTTGTTGCTTCTTTCTCTACAACATTAACAAAATTCGCCCATTCCTCTCTGAACACACTACTAAAACTCTGGTCCACTCCTTGGTCTCCTCCCATCTTGACTCTCTATGTCCTTTTCTTCCACTGCCACCTCCAGACTTCATTCTTTTCACTTTGCTGATCCTAATGCCTGGAACAGACTCCCTGTATCTCTATGTCAAATCTCTTCCCTTCCCCTCTTTAAGTCCATGCTAAAAGCTTATTTCTTTGCAGCCGCTTTTGGATCCTAATCCTTTATTCTCCTTGGGTCTACTTTCCCTTTGTTTCTCTCGTTCTGTACTGTCTGTCTTGATTAGATTGTGAGCTCTACGAGCAGGGACCGTCTTCTATATGTGTTTGTATAGTGCTGTGCATACCTTGTAGCACATTAAAAATGATTAATAGTAGTAATATTTGATGGATATTTCCAGTACTAGAGGAGATCCTAACCAAAGTTTTCTTTAGAAGTTCAAATGACAAGACTTCGACTTTCATACTTTGGACACATCATATGAAGAGAAAGATCATTAGAGAAAGACATCATGCTTGGCGAATCTGAAGGTCAGCGCAAAACAGGAAGGCCAACAATGAATGGATCAGTACAATAACAGCAGCTATGGATGCCACCCTATCAACAATGACTGAAGACTGAACACAGTTTAGGACAATTATCCAGAGAGCTGCCATAAGATCACATTGACTCAATGTCACTTACAATAATAAATATAAAAATGTTGCTATGTTATCTTCAGCATGAGCAATATCAGATCGGTGGACTTCAGCAGACTATAAGCGTAGAGGTCCATATTCAAAAGACTTGACTGGCTACTTTGGGAGTTTATCCAACCAGTTCTTGAGTTTTCAAATTCCTATCCCCTGCTCACAAGCTCAGTTTTGTATGGACAAATTTTGTGTGCTTTACATGAGTGTATTATCCACATGGGGCCACAGCTAAAGATCAGTTTATTCAGATCCATAATGCTAGTTGTGATTGTGTGGGAGCAGCATTCAAGATTATTTAGATGTTAGCGCCAGCTCAGGAATGAAAAAATAAATTCACCCTAGACAAACAATTTTGGTTTAGACCATACCACAGTGTGGAGACATTGATGCTAACCATATACAACAAAATCATTAAGACAATAGATAACAATATGTTATTCTCTATATAGCTGCCATATTTGACTCTGTCATCCACTCTCTTCTAATTCAACAGCTAATGCAAATAGGTATATGTGATACCACGCTTAAATGGTTCACATCCTATCTCTCTGAAAGAATTCAACAAGTAACCATTGGACATACATCCTCTACCTCCTACCCTCAAACTACTGGCCTTCCTCAAAGATCTGCACTATCAGCACTCCTATTTAATATTTATATTCAACAAGTCTCTCAAATAATTAAACATTTCAAGATTGATTATGCCATCTATGCAGATGACATAATGCTGTTCATGCCCTTTAACATAAATTCACCCAACTTTGACCCTATAACATCATGCTTCAAGAAAATCGCAATATAACTCAAAAACTTAGGCCTAAATATCAATTACAAAAAACCAAAAGTCTTAATAATTATAAGGAACCAAACCTATATCTCATCATAGTCCATACCAATTGATGATTTACTTGAAGTTAAAGATGAGGTCAAATATTTAGGGGTTACTTTAGATAAACACTTATCTTTCCATACCCACATCAAGAATACTACTAAACCAATATTTAACAAAATCCGTCTACTGCAACATATAAAACCCTTAATACAGCCATCAGTCTTCAGAACGATAATGCAGGCGATGATAACCCCACACATAGACTATTGTAATAGTCTACTGCATGGTCTACCGAAGATAACCCTACATCCACTTATGATGGCACAACACACTGCTGCTCAAATCATTCACAATACACGTCAAATTGACCATATTACACCGATCTTGTATGACCTACACTGGTTACCCATCCATAGCCGTATAAACTACAAGTTACTTATGATCACTTTCAAAGTCATTAGAAAACCATCACCCCTACCCCTCTCGCAATTAGTCAAAGTCATACCTAACAACCGACAAAGATGAGAGCAATTGAATAACACCCTGGTTATTCCATCTGAATTCTGTAAAACTAAAAAATGCACAAGCAATAGAGCTTTCGAATATATCTCCCCTATGCTCTGGAATGCTTTATTAGCTAGCCTTCGAAACATCACAGACCTCGCCACCTTTCGTTCCCACCTCAAAACTCACCTCTTTACTGAAGATTTTGGTAAAAACTCACCACAATTCAACACAGATCCTACATAAATAACTACTCTCCCCCTACTATTCAAACTATACAAACCCATAATATAACAATCTCCCCCCACCAGTACTCCCTGAACTTACCCTTTTGCTTCATAACATTTCTTGTATATTAATTGTAAATAAGTTATTTTCTCCTGAATCATGTAAATTTTGATTGCAGCACCAGTTATTCTGTTAACATGTTCTATGTACTTGTTCAATTGTAAGCCGCTATGATTACCTGATATAGTGATATAGAAAACACGCGAATGAATAAATAAAATAAAGGTCTTAATCGAGCTATATTTAACTGTCAATGAAATTATCTAAAATTAATAGTGTCCATATTCTGCTTTGAAGACAAAGGGGCTTGTTTACAAAGCTGCGGTAGCGGTTTGCGATCGTAATCGGAGCCGCGGCCCCATTGATTTCAATGGGGCCGCGGCTGCGATCGCGAACCACTACCACGGCTTTGTAAACAAGCCCCATAGTAACATAGGGCCCGATACTCAAAGGCATTTACACCGTTTGCAGATCTGCAAATCATGAAAATGCTGCTAGGTGGGATATTCAGTGGCAGTAACATGCTTAGTGCTGCTGAATATCCGTGGGTGCTGCCACTACACACCCTGATGCTAACTGGTTAGTACTGGGGCAATCTGGGGGCAGTACCTAACCATAACTGGGCAGTAACGATATTGAGCTGCTGCCCTGTTATGGCTATGCAGCAAAAGCTGGCCTTGCTTTCACTGCAGAAACTGGGCAGCAGCTCAATATCACCGCTGCCTGGTTAGCTTCTGGAATCTGCGGCAGACCCGAATATTCAGTACTGGTGCCTAGCCATTATAGGCGTGCTAGCAACTGGTGCTGAATATCGGGCCCATAGTACATAATGGCAGATAAAGACACAGTATGGTCTATCTGGTCTGCCCAGTAATGTGGCTAGAGTGATGGTGCCTGTCGCTCCATGCAGGTAACTCCCCTCTATGCCTTTGTTTAGGGTTTAATTGCAGGTAACCCCCTTTATTTGTTAAAGTATAAAAGGTATTTACGTCTGGTTTGATTCTATCTTCTTGTTATATAGAGATACTCTGTGCCTGTCCTATGCCTTTTTGAATTCCATCACTGTTTTTGCCCCTACCTCTTCCATCGGGAGGGCATTTGAGGCATTGCTTTTACCTCCTTGCAGCTTCATTTTATGCCCTCTAGGTTCACAGTTTTCCCTTCTTTGAAAAAGGTTTGTTCATTCATTCATATCCTTTAAGTATTTAAATGTCTGTATCATAATGTCCCCTATCCCTTCTCTCCTCTAGGGTATACATATTTAGATCTTCAAATCTCTTCTCATACATCTTCTGTAGCAAGCTCCAAATTATTTTGGTCACCCTCCTGTGAATCATTTCAAATCTTTTTATATCTTTCGTGAGATACTATATGGTCTCGAAAACTGAACACAATACTCCAAGTGAGGCCTTACTGATGACTTGTACAGGGGTATTAATACCTCCTCTTTTCTGCTGGCTGTTCCACTCTGCATGCAACCCAGCATCCTTCTGGCTGTGGCTACCACTGTGTCAACATTATTTCGCCACATCAAGATCCTCAGGCACTATTACTCCAAGGTCCCTCGCCTGGTGCGTGCACATCAACCTCTTGCCCCCTCTCGCATAAAACTCCTTTGGATTTCTGCATTCCAAGTGCATGACTCTGCACTTCTTGCATTTAATATTAACGTACATGCATTAGACCATTCTTCTAGATTTTGTAGACCTTTCCTCATGTTTTCCACTCTCTGAGGAGTCCATAATGTTGCAAATCTTCATATCATCCACAAGAAAGCAAGCTTTTCCTTTTAATCCTTCAGCAATATCACTCACAAAGACATTGAACAGTACTGGTCCCAGGACCGATCCCTGGGGCACTCTACTACTCACCTTCCTTTCTTCTGAGTGAGTTCTGTTTATCATCACCCTCTGTCAGTCAACCAATTTCTGATCCAGTTCATTACCTCCGGACCCATCCCCCAGGCTGCTCAGTTTATTGATAAACCTCAGTATCAAAAGTATCAAAAGCTTTGCTGAAATCTATGTAGACCGCATCCATTGCATGCCCTTGATCTAGTCATCTGGTCACCCAGTCAAAGAATTCAATCAAATTCATTTGGTATGATCATCCTTTGGATTTTAGAAAGTCCACTATTCTTTCTTTTAGTAGCACCTCCATTACTTTTCCTGCCACCGAGGTAAAGCTTACCGGCCTACAGTTTGCCATCTCTTCCCTATTACCACTTTTGTGAAGAGGTACCACACCAGCCCTTCTCCAATTCTGCAGAACCTTCCTCATCTCCAAAGATCTATTAAACATATCCTTTAAAGGTCCTGACAAAACCTCTTTGAGCTCTCTCAGTATCCTGAGATGTATCCCATCCAGTCCCATGGCCTTGCCCTCTTTCACTTTTGCAAGCTGTTCAAAAAACATCTTCTGTGAATGGTGTGATATCTACTCCATTCCCCATTTGTGTATTTGTCAATCATGCATGGCCTTCTCTGGATTTTCTTTTATGAATGCAGAGCATAAGTATTTTTTTAGTAGTTTTGCTTTTTACATGTCACTTTCCACAGATCTGTCCTCAGCACTTTTGATCTTCTGAATTTTGTGAAAGCTGTGTTGTTTGCCTTTATTTGTGCAGCCACTACTTTTGAGAGCCACGTAGGTTTCCTTTTTCTGTTTTTATTTACTTTCCTTACACATAGATCTGTTGCCCCTTTTATAGCCTCTTTCAGTTTAGCCCACTACTCCTCCGCTTCCCTTATCTTCTCCTACCCTGGCAGTCACTCCTTCAGTATTTTCCCATTTTTCTGAAGTCGGCAATTTTGAAATCTTTGAGTTTGCTGTGATTAGACTTTGCCTTGACTGTTACTTGAAACCACACAGTTTGGTGATCACTGCTGCTCAAGTGGGCTCCCACCCAGACATTAGACAAACTATGTCCTTTGGCACGTACTAGATTTAGCATCAACCTTTCCCTGGTTGGTTTCATCACCATTGTCTGAGCAATGCTTCTTGAAAGGCATCACAATCTTTTTACTTTTTTCCAGTATCATCTCTTCTCCCTTAATTGCTACTTTTGCAATATCATTGATCAAGTCTGTATCCATTTCCTCTGTCTGAGTTGGAGGTCTGTATACCACACCAGTATGATGATCAGTGCCATCTCCTCTTTCCAAAACAGTCCACGGCATTTCTTCTTTCCCTCCTGCATTTCAGCTGCTTTAATATTGTTTTTGATGTAGAAGACTTCTCCTCCTCCTTTTCTGCCCTCTCTATCCCTTCTAAATAGATTATAGTAAACTATGGCTATATCCCATTTGTGAGACTAATTAAACCACATTTCCGTAATGACCACAGAATCCAAATCCATTTCCACCATCATGGCTTTCAAGTAAAGAACTTTGTTGGCTAGACTTTGAGCATTTGTGTTCATTGCCTTCCAGTAATTTTTGGATTGCTTGCTTGTATTTTGTGTGGATTTTATTCCAGGTTCCTCTTCCCTTTTGTCACTGATGTGTGAGTTAATATGATGACTCTTTCTGCAAGGTTATTATAATGCTTTTGCTTTTGTTGAGGGTAACGCCCTGAACTTGTTTTCTTCTATCCATCACCCCCTTTCCCTAGTTTAAATGCTTGTCCATATATTGCCTGAACTTTTCAGTTAGGATTCTTTTTCTTGCCAGAGAGAGGTGCAGTCCATCAGTACAGTATAGTCTCTTGTTGTTCCATCTATGGTATTGCCCCAGCCGCCAATATATCTAAATCCTTCTGGTTTGCACCAGGTTTGGAGTGATATATTAAAATTGGTTGTGCGATGCAGCCTCTCTTTCCCCTTATTATAAACAGGTTGAACTTCTGAGAATGCTACATAATGTTGACAATGGGTTTAAGTTTCTCTCCCAAAATCTGGAAGTCTCCTTGCACTATAGAAGTACTGTTTCTAGCCAGGTCATTCGTACCCAAGTAGATAACATCATCAATTTTGGAATGCTTACTTTCCGCTCTGACTATACTAACAATTTGAGTTTTATTCCTGCTGGCTGAAGGTCCTGGGAAGTATTTGATCATCTTCTGTTCAGAAGACTCCAGAAATAAAAGACACTTTGGCTTGCTTAGCTGAGTTGTTCTGTGACTTACAGATCATATTTCTTCAGTAGATGGCTTATAAATAACTTTTTTTTAAAATATTCACTTGTTACACATCAACAACACTTTAGGATCTTGGATAAGTCTTTCAGGGCCTGATTTCCTATTATCTGAAATCAACTCCAGAAAACATCCCCTTGCCACACTTTTTTTTTCCACCGGAGGGTAACTTTGAACAAGCAAGAGAACAGTGGGCAGTAAAATTGGAGTGCTTTCTCCGTTTATCATGCCCGACGACACTATTTTAGGGAAACAATAGGAGAGCATCGGTAATACTTGCTACAGAATTATCAACACCAGGATGCAGACAGATATTAAGATATGGCAAGGTCAAAACTCAGCCACACGAGAACATATAATTTGAAATGTCTAATTTAGATGGTTTCAAATCATATGCATATTGAATGCTGCTGTCCATTTAAGAAGCACTGCTGAATAACCGTATACAAGCTGGAATGACCACATTAGACGTTTTAAGTTATATCTGTTAGTTGTGTGGCACATTTGGCCATCTATTACACCTAAATATCATGTATAATATAGACGTATAAGCGGGACTGCCCTAAAATGCCCCGAGTTCCATCCCCTTTTCAGATTATAATTTTCTGTTCAACTCCAGGATTTTTTTTAAAAGACGTACGTGACTGGCACCACCACCAGCTGCATAACTGTTTTTGCATACTGACCAATGCATTTCAACATAGCCAGCAACAAAACCTAGTAAGATGGTAAGCGGTGAAAAATCTTGGATCCTTATATTCAATTTGCACTATATTTAAAGAGAAGAATCTACAGGCTCAAAGATTATCATTGGCTTGCTCCTGAAACATGTTATAAGCCCCCATAAAGTATCACAAATGCTGAAAATGTTTCAGACGATTAGAAAAAATGTTCCCTTTCCATAGCGTGCATGGAGGAATCAATAAAACCAGCAGCGTAATACGAAGCCTTGCTTAGCTTCTAACTCTTAAGGGTATGTCTACTACTATGTGACAACTGTCTTTGCGGCACTAATGAGGGATCATTGCACCGCAAAGACAGCTTTTGTGGAAGAAATTCAGCTACCTTGAGACTTTTTCCATGATGGCTGCATTTTGCACGGTGCCTGCTCAGATGGGTGCGATATGGACAGAGTGGGCATTCCAGTTCCATGAAGCTACTGTGAGTGTTTACGTCTCGTGGTAGCCGCATATTCCACAGGCTTCACGGATTCCGCTGTCACTACTTCAATGGGTGGGGTTAAGCTGCATTTGTGAAGCTGCCCCTCCCCCCACAATCCCTGTGCTTTCTCCATGGTATCTCTAGGGGAAATGCTGGGAATGCCCCTGCAGATACAGTGGGTCTTTTGCAGCTTACGCTGGTTTTTTTTTGCAGGTATCACCCGCCGTTAGCTGCAAAAGCCCAACACACGCTTGTAAACATACCTCTTAGAATCCTCTGTGCAGAACAAAGGATTTACTGAGGAAAATCTTGGGAGAAAAGGAAAATTCATATTTGAGAAGTCAAAATCCCACCCCCGAAGAGAACTGACATAAAGATACCGAGGCTGGAGATAGCAGTACCTGGACTGTTTTTCTCTGGATCATTCTAAGTACTAGTGCAGCAGGGATCCAGTGATACTGGTACTGAAAGATCTAAAAACACTGAGGTGTTGTACCAACTAATAAGAAATGCATTTTCCTATTGATTAGGAGTTCATGGTATTCATGAACTATAATTTCACTGCCCTTAAAACGAGTTTGTATGTAGCCAAAATTAACAACAGCTAAAGATTTAGGGCCCAATATTCTACTAGGCAGGCTATGCACTGCTACAGCACATAGCCTTGCCCGCTTAACCCTAACCCTGGATATTCAATGCTGTGGCAATGGCACTGAACATACGGTTTTGGCGCCCAGAGGAAACCGCCGCCGAGCCAAACCGGGTAGCGGCAATATTGCACCACTACCCAGTTAGAATCCAAAGCTGGCCTAGTTTTAGCCGCAGATCGCTAACCAGGTAGCTGTGCAATATTGCAGTTACCCGGTTAGTGGCAGTCTCCTCCCCAGAACGACCACAACACTCCCCAATGCTAACCAGAGCGCATAGGGGACATAGGTGGGTAGGTGCTGTTGAATATCCCCATTTAAGGCATTTACACGGTTTACTGGTCTGTAAACCATGTAAATGCCTAATATTGGACCCTTAGAGGTTAAAATATCATATTTCTGGACTTTCTCTGAGGAAACAAATGATATTAGCTGCTGAAGTGAACTGCAGGAACTGAACACTGACATCAGTGTAGAAGACAGAAGATATATGTGGTCGATATTCAGAAACACTTAAAATGGCCAGCGTTGGGTAAAAGCCACATACGTACTTTTGCTTAGATTTCCTTGAATACAAAATGAATAGAACTTGGCTATATACATTCAGAATTTATCTGTATATCTATGCTGTTGCCCACCACATATATTTGGCTAGCATCCTTATAGGATAGCATATTCAGTGGTCTAACTTATACACATAGATATATCCGTATAAACTGTATCGATATATTTATGTGTTCTGTATCCCACTGAATACCGGGCCCTATGGGCCTGATTTTTGAAGGCAGTTACACGGATAACAGTCCATGTTACCTCTGTAAATGCCTTAGCCAGGATTTTCCAAAGGCACCTACACGGATAGTGCTTTTGGAAAATCCCAGTTAAGTTCCTAACGGGCCCAGATGCTATCTGCTTAGCATCAGGGCGTTTTTGGGGTGTTCCGGGAGAAGCGGAGGCGGGGAATAGCACTAAGTGGGGAGCAGCAATTTTCAATGCTTCCCACTTAGTGCTCTGTGCCTTTAAGGAGCTGGTGCTAAATGAGCAGCACTGAAAATCGCTGCTACCTAATTAGTCTTGGCAGCTGCCAGCTTGTGCAGCGTGACTCAGATTTTCATTTCTGTCATCACGGAAATGAAAATCCAAGTTAAGGGGGGTCGACAGGCAGGCCCATTGTCTGCCTAAATGAAAATGAGGCCCTAAATGTTTATGCACGAGTGTGTGATTTTCCATTCCACTCTCTTCCTCAAGACAGAGCCATGGGATGCGGTTTGTTCCCTTCCTACAGTCAGAATAGCCACTTGCATTAAGAGCAACAGAGAATTTGAAAATGGTCTTCAGTACATATAGGGAAGGATATTCAGCAGCAGTGGCTAGTGCTTCGAAAGCTACTAGCCATTGCCGCTGAACTGTGGCCCCAGATATTCAATGCCGAGGCCATATTTGACCGCTGGCTTTGAATATTCAGGTCAGCTGGATAGTACCACTGCTAACTGCACAATGGCGATATTCAGCCACTAGCTGGATACTCCCGGATGCCGCCTCTGCTCTGATTCCGGAATGCCCCGACACTAGCTGGATACTCCCGGATGCCACCTCTGCTCTGATTCCGGAATGCCCCGACACTAGCTGGATACTCCCGGATGCCGCCTCTGCTCTGATTCCGGAATGCCCTGACACTAGCTGGATACTCCCGGATGCCACCTCTGCTCTGATTCCGGAATGCCCTGACACTAGCTGGATACTCCCGGATGCCTCCTCTGCTCTGATTCCGGAATGCCCCGACACTAGCTGGATACTCCCGGATGCCTCCTCTGCTCTGATTCCGGAATGCCCCGACACTAGCTGGATACTCCCGGATGCCTCCTCTGCTCTGATTCCGGAATGCCCCGACACTAGCTGGATACTCCCGGATGCCACCTCTGCTCTGATTCCGGAATGCCCTGACACTAGCTGGATACTCCCGGATGCCACCTCTGCTCTGATTCCGGAATGCCCTGACACTAGCTGGATACTCCCGGATGCCGCCTCTGCTCTGATTCCAGAATGCCCTGACACTAGCTGGATACTCCCGGATGCCGCCTCTGCTCTGGTTCCGGAATGACGACACTAGCTGGATACTCCCGGATGCCACCTCTGCTCTGATTCCGGAATGCCCCGACACTAGCTGGATACTCCAGATGCCGCCTCTGCTCTGATTCCGGAATGCCCCGACACTAGCTGGATACTCCCGGATGCCTCCTCTGCTCTGATTCCGGAATGCCCCGACACTAGCTGGATACTCCCGGATGCCTCCTCTGCTCTGATTCCGGAATGCCCCGACACTAGCTGGATACTCCCGGATGCCTCCTCTGCTCTGATTCCGGAATGCCCCGACACTAGCTGGATACTCCCGGATGCCACCTCTGCTCTGATTCCGGAATGCCCTGACACTAGCTGGATACTCCCGGATGCCATCTCTGCTCTGATTCCGGAATGCCCTGACACTAGCTGGATACTCCCGGATGCCGCCTCTGCTCTGATTCCAGAATGCCCTGACACTAGCTGGATACTCCCGGATGCCGCCTCTGCTCTGATTCCGGAATGACGGCACTAGCTGGATACTCCCGGATGCCTCCTCTGCTCTGATTCCGGAATGCCCCGACACTAGCTGGATACTCCCGGATGCCGCCTCTGCTCTGATTCCGGAATGCCGACACTAGCTGGATGCCCCGACACTAGCTGGCTAGCATCAGGGCATTTAGTGGCAGCACTGGGGGATATTCAGCGGCACTAACCATCATAGTGCCGCCGAATATCCCACCAAGTGCCATTTAGGCAGTGTGCAGGTCTGCAAACTTCCTAAATGGTACTGAAAATGCTTCATGTCAAGGGAGACTAGCTGAGCCAGTCCTGCTCTTTCCCCAGTCCATGCACAGAGATGTCGTTCTATTTCCCTCTTGAGTTTCCTAAGAATATATCCACATCCGTTACTTTAAACCTCCAAAAGCTCTCTAATCTTACAGTGAAACCTTTTCAAAATTGCTTTTTTTTTTCCATGAGAAAGCTTTGACTCAGTTATTGGCGAGCAGCCCAAACAGACTGTGATTGTTGGGCCTCATGAATTATTTATGGCCTCCTCTTTAACGGGATTGTTAGGTCAGGCCTTAACAGTTTCTGGATAGGAATGTGGGGGGTTTTTTATTATTATCTGACAATGCCACAGAAAGCAACCTAGTATTTTTGTCTGGTACAACGACCTTGTTTTAGATGGTCAGCAAAAATGTATAATCCAAAGGCACCTTATTTATCAGGAAGAAATGTTGCTAAGGTAAATCACCATCACACAGTTACAGCGCTATAATACATTTCATCCTTATGTTCACTTTCAAGTTTTCCAGCTTATGATTAACATTCTTCCTTTATTTTTATTGATGCATCTTTCACTAATACTAGAATACCTCTATAACATAACGAAGTATAATAAAAGCAAAAATATTTCCCTGTTCATGCAGCATTTTCCAGTCCTTCAATAGACATGATCACAAATAATTATTCAATCAAATACCTTTTGTTCACGTGTAGGAGTCCTCAGACCTGAATTTATTCACCTCATCCTAAAAGATCTATTTATTAAGTTGTGATAAAAGTTTGACTTTCTTTCATTTCAAGCCATTCTCGATTCATTCCAATCTGGCTTTTACCCTCTACAATCTACAGTAACAACCCTTGTCAAAGTCTCCAGTGACTTGTTCCTGGCCAAATCCAAAGGCCTTTACTCAATCCTCATCCTTCTTAACCTGCCTGCTGCTTTTGACACTGTTGATCACCACTTTCTTCTTGATATGCTGTTTCCCCTTAATTTTCAGGGCTGTGTTCAGTCTTGGCTTTCTTTCTATCTCTCTTATTGAACTTTTAGTATATGGACTTCAACGCTAGCCCATTGTCAGTGTATTTCAGTGCTCTGTTTTGAGATCTCTTCTCTCTATATACTTCTTACTTTGGTGCCCTGATTTCCTCTTTTGATTTTCAGTACCATCTTTATGCTGATGACTCCCAGATCTACCTTTTTATACCAGAAATTTCACCAGGAATTCAGTCCCATATCTCAGCCTGCTTGTCTGACATTGCTACCTGGCTGTCTCACCACCATCTGAAATTTAACTTGGCACAGACAGAGCTTCTTTCCCCCTTAACCCTCCTCTCCTCTTTCCCCTTTCTCTCTTTCTGTGGATAACACTGTCATCTTCCAGGTCCCCTTAACTTGTAACCTGGGGGTCCATCTGGACTACTCTCTTTCTTTCTCTGAACATTTCTAACAGACTGCACAGCGTTGCAACAGGTAAAATCTTACTGGACTAGCATAGATAACAGAATTCAGTATAAATATTTGGGATCCATGAATGGGCAGCGACAGTTTACACACAATATAAATTAAGAGAGAACTTTATATTTGGACTGAATAACTTAAAACATGTAGCCATATAATATAAAATAACTTTGTTTGTTCTTAGGAGCAATTGTCAGTTCAGTGCGTTATACAAACATCTCAAACATGGGAATCTGCATTACCGTTTCTACTCAGTTGGCTGCTTCCTGTGAAAATGAAGTCTCCAGTCATGCAGATTGCTTTTCTCCCAAGTTCCTGAGTATCTGTAACAGCTTTTTACAGACAAATAGAGTTAAGATGTCTCTTCTCTAGAGTTTTTGGGGGTCACCTTAGTCCTGGGAGTATCTTGTCCCCTCAGATGCTTACCCTGAACAGACTAGGAAGGCCGGGGAACCCTAAAGATCACTAAGGGTATGCACTGAAAAATGTTTCATTTTATTGTTTTGTCATTTTTTCTCTTTTGTTTTGTTGTAAGACGTTTTCCATTTCAGGTTGTTGTGCTTTCAATAGCATGCACTATTTTCAAGAGCATGCCCTACTGAAGAATAGAGACTACTAAAATCCCATACTTTGGAAAGCCCACTCTCCAAAGAAAGAATGATTTTTGTTGGACTCTATCAACTAAAGTGGCTATAGATAAGCTGCTTCTCTTTCTAGTCCTTTCTATTCTTTTTTTTAAGTGATCATGCAAAACTTTAAAAATGATCAATAAACATAACCATACTCATCTTAGCCAGATTTTAAGGGGGGGGGGAGGGGTAAGGGATGGTAACCACTGCAGGTCCTATGTTGCAGGGTTAAAGGGGTTCGGTCTAGATAAAGGTCTCAGTAGTGCAGCAGGTATGCTAGATGTGTGGGTGGCAACATGGCCAAAGGTGAAGTATGGTGGTACCTCCTGGAACCCTCTATAGTAGTACAGTGAATGTGGGGATGATGTGTGTGACTAACTGCATTTCTCCTTTGGCATCAGATATTACTGTGGTGAATGTCTTCCAGAGGCTCCTAAAGGCCATACACTGCTGGGCTTAGCATGTCCGTGTCAGTGTTGCATGTTGGATTAGGTGTTGGTGTGGCAAGATGTCACAGATAACCATATTACACTGGCAGCTTTATGGTTGTGTTTGTGTGTAAGCCTCTACATTTTTCCAGGGTCAGACATTTGAGAGGTGAATTGCCATTACTTGCTGTCTGGTACTCACCCAAAATGGGGAGGGAGGGTTAACAACTGTTTCTGTTGTCTTGTGGATGAATGTACTGTGTCCCATTGCCTACTCTCTTCCCTCCACATGTGTGTGGGTCAAGATGGAACATATCAGCACACCATCCAAACAGGGCTGGCACAAAGGTGTTTCGCTCTTTCTGTATGACCTCTGGGTCCTGGGAAGACATCCCCTGATGATTGCCCACCACTGTCATGCCCCACACATACCATATCTAATCATTGCGCTGCACACTTTTGTTTCTGACACAAGTCTCTTTCTCGGGTGTAGAGGGAAAACTTTATTTACTCTCCTTCCAAATACTAAGGATGTAATTGTCATTCATTCATTCATTTATTGGATTTGCTATATTGCTATATGAACATTAATCAAAGTGGTGTACAAAATTCAGGGATAATGAAAAAGCAGAAGACAATTACAATTGGGGAACCAGGCTAATTAAGTTGACACATGATGGAGGGGAGAACAATATCATCCATAGACTTTACATTCAATGGAGAAATAGAGGGGGAATCAGTGTGTCGTAAATAGTGTTTCTTCAAAAACTGTCAGTCAAAAGCTCAAGTGAAGAGCCAGGTTTAACTCTTTTTTTTTTAAATTTCTTATATGAGCTTTCCAGTTGAAAAAGGGGAATAAATTTCAATGCTAAGGTGCCAAATAACTAAATGTGACATTTTGAGAAAAGAATACTCTTAACCTAATTTTAGAGGGAACAGTTATGTAATTTGCTTGAGAAGATCTTAAGGACTGCTTTGGACAATACAGGATCAGAAGTGAATTGAGGGAAGTAAGGAGCTCTGTATAGTATGCGTGATGTGTTACATCAAGATTTTAAACTGGATGCTGGTGGCTTTTGGGAGTCATTTCTGCTTCACAAATAGGAATGTTATGTGGTCATATTTCTTTGCATAATAGATAAGTTTTATGGCCACATTCTGGATTAACTGAAATCTTTTTAATTGATATCGAGGGATGCCAGATAGCAAATAATTACAGTAACCCAAATGATTGATAACCAAAGCCTGGAGAAGGGCCTTCAGTGCTTTGATAGTGCTTACGAATTTAATCCTTCTAAGGCAGTGTATGAGGTCCTAATGGTTTGTGCTATTTGCAGGATGAAAAATAACTTATTGTCCCAGATCACTCTTAGGTATTTTATCATATCCCTAGTTAAGAATGGAGTATCTCTGATTTAAGGTAAGAATGGAAGAAGCCTCAGAGGGTGAGATTCATAATGCTTCAGACTTCTGAGGATTCAGTAGCAATTTGTTGTTTTCTACACTCTACTGGCCGCTGCGATTTTGCCCTGGCATCTAATCTGGGATTATAGTGACACTGGAGCAACTTCCATGAGGTCTGTGTCCTAGTTGCATGGTGACTGCTTCCATGTCATGGCCTGCCGCCGTACTGGTGTTTCACCTTTACAACCATTATTCACATGCATGGCAAGGTACAGAGTCTTCAGCGGTTATGACATACTTTGGCGCTTCGCCAGTTCTTGCCACACTTGCCGTAGCACTTTAGAATGAGCCCACCAGATGTCCCTGAACCTTGCCTTTTATGCCTTAAGTTCCCAGTGTATTCTGAAGCATCCGGAAGAGAAGAGGATGTTGTACATTACTGGACTGGAGCTCCCCAACCATGACTGCTCCCTGCCACCCTCGGACAGGTTTCATCACTCGTGCAGACCACCTCTGTAAGGAAGATTTGCCTCAATCTGGATGACTGGGGCTATGGCATTTGGGATGGTAGAGCTGGGTTCCTCTTCCTGCCTTTGCAACCTGACAGCAACTCATGACTAATGTAGAAATGTTATCTGCATCTCTGTTCATAGGGGTACATCTCTTTCTAAGTTTCTTATAGGGACCTAGGATGGACATCTGACAGATTGCAGAGCGCAGTGTTACTATATGACCTATGCCACTATGGAGAGTGCTACATGTGGACTGGAAGGATGCGGAGGGTAGGACCCAAACATGCCTGCCTGGTGTAATTGCCTCTCTTCTGTGGCATGGACAATGTCTGAAACTCCAAAATAAAGAAAACACCTTTGCACCAATAAATCACTAATCCTATTGCCTCAATCTTTACAAATCTTTGTAAAAATCCCTTAGTTTATATTGCTAACCAGTCATATCAATTCATCCCACTTCAAACCTTAAAGGTAACCCAAGGAAATGCCATATACAAAAACTACATTTAAAACAGACTACAGTAAAAGGTACATAAAAATGCTTAAAAAGAGGAGAAAATACCTCAGCAACACAATGTATCCCACTATGTGGCAGTATATCACTTGCTCAAAGGTGAAAACGCCATCAGAAGTCCATCACAGGTCTAAAAACTCCATCCCACCAAATTAATTTTTATTATAATTTTAATATGCCCTTCAACTTCCCAAAAATGAATTCATTTAGGGATAACTTTATACCTTAAGAAATACTTATTTTTAACTTTTAATAAATTCTAATAAAGTTAATTTAATTCATTCATTCAATAGGCAATTCATCTAATGCCTTCACGCTATCAACGAAAGCTTTCCGCGGCACAGCACAGCACTTATTCCACTATCTCTATAACATAAAACAGACAGCAAAACTAGAGCCAAACATTACAATTCACTCAATAAAGTAGTAACACGCTACTTAGCTTTCAAACAGATAGAGGGACTCTTTCAAGGATTTCCTTTCAACAAATTAAGCCCTATGAAGATCTCCATTTCGCAGAAACTGCTTCATCGAGGGCTGATTTCAAAGCCTTAAAGGAGGAAGAACTCTAGCTGCAGCATCTGATATCATCAGGCACCTTAAATACCATCCTTAAACCAATCAGAAAAAAGGGGAAATGTCACATAACCAATCATACACTCTTGATTCATCCACTATTTTAAATCCTAAGAACCAATCAAAATGAAGTAAAGGTGCACATATGAAACACATAGATTTTAAAGGAAAACATTCTGCTCAATTGAATTATTTAAGCCATGGGGCTCTACAGTATTTAGTTCAAAGATCTATCATTGTTCATGCTTTAATCACTGCTTGCCTCTGTCTCCTCCACAGATATTCATTGGCATAGAATCTATAACCATACATCTAAAATAAAAAAACCCAAAAAACAAAAACTACGGTAAAATTCTTGACAGCGACCGACTAGAGGTGCATCCTCCTTAACCTTTCCCAAACAGTACTTGTGTTCTGACAATCTCACTTTCAGTTGATGCGTTATCTTCCTGATAAGCACAGTTACTTACCTGTAACAGGTGATCTCTGGGAACAGCAGGAATTAGTCCTCACTTATGGGTACATCGGAACCGATGGAGCCTGCGCGGGAAAGCTCCCCAGCAAGGAAGCTTTTGGGGCCTCCCACTGCACATGCGCGCTGCCTTCCCGCCTTCCTGACCAGCTCTCCTCAGTTCAAGTTTATAGCTGAGACAATAGAGGAAGGAAAGGAAGATAGATAGAAGATACAACTCCTAGGGGAGGTGGGTGGGTTGTGAGGACTAATTCCTGCTGTTCCCAGAGATCACCTGTTACAGGTAAGTAACTGTGCTATCTCCAGGAACAAGCAGGAATAAGTCCTCACTTATGGGGACTCCCTAGCTAAGATGCCTGGGAGATCCCCTTCCAAGGGTTCGCCATCTTCGTATGGATCTCAGGCATCCATCCTGGGAAGGTGGGCAGGAGTTGTTCAAGTATGGAACAGGTGTTTGAGGACAGCCTGACCAAACAAGGCATCCCGGCGGGAGTCCTTGTCCAAGCAGTAATGGGCTGTGAAGGTATGAACCGAGGCCCATGTGGCGGCTCAACAGATCTGATCTATGGATACAGAGTGAAGATGAGCCATAGAAGTGGCCATGGCTCTCACATTGTGAGTTGTGACATGGCCTTCCAGAGAAATATTTTTACTCTGGTAAGCAAAGGAAATACACTGAGCAATCCAATTGGAAAGTGTACGTTTGGAGACTGGAAGTCCCAAGTGAGAAGGATCAAAAGCCACGAAAAGCTGGGAAGACTTTCGATGTGGCTGAGTCCTGTTGAGGTAAAAGGCAAGAGCTCTTTTACAATCTAAAGTATGAAGGTTCCTCTCTGCACTGGATGCATGAGGAGCTGGAAAAAAGACAGGTAGATATACCTCTTGATTAAGATGAAAAGGCGATACCACTTTGGGCATAAAGTGGGGATTCGTCCTAAGGACCACCTTATCATGATGAAACCTGGTATAAGGTGGATGAGCCACTAAGGCCTGTAGTTCACTGATGCGGCGAGCCGAAGTGACTGCAATAAGGAAAAGGACCTTCCAGGAAAGAAATTTCAAGGAGGTAGAAACCAACGGTTCAAAAGGTGGCTTCATAAGCTGACCCAGAACTAGGTTCAAGTCCCATGCTACCGGAGGAGGTCGGATGGGAGGATTAGTTAGAGTCAGGCCTCTCATGAACCTTGCAACAAGCGGATGAGAGGAGATAGGTTGTCCATTTATAGGTTTTAAGGATGCTGCAATAGCACTCAAATGGACTCTTACTGAATTCGTCTTAAGGCCTGCATTAGAAAGATGCAGGAGATAGTCTAGTAGAGAATTCAAAGGAAGTGCTAGAGGGTAAAGACCCTGTTGAGCACACCAAATGGAAAAGCGTTTCCATTTGAAAGCATAGGAACGCCTCGTGGAGGGTTTCCTAGAGGCATGAAGGATATCTTTCACTGGTTGAGAAAGATTGAAGTCATGAAGGCTTAGGCCTTCAGTAACCAAGCTCTGAGGTGTAGGGACTTGGGATTTGGGTGCCACAAAGTCCCCTCCTCTTGAGACAGAAGGTCTGGCGCAGCTCCCAGGTCCAGAGAGGGTCCCTGGGAGAGATGCAGAAGTAGAGGGAACCACACTTGGCGTGGCCAGCGTGGAGCTATGAGGATCATCGATCCGTGATCTCTCTGGAGTTTGAACAGAGTCTTGGGAATCAAAGGAATGGGTGGAAAGGCATATAGGAATTCCTGACCCCAATGCAGGAGAAAGGCGTCGTTGGCCTGAGCTCCCTGACACGGATTCCTGGAACAGAACCGGGGAAGTTTGGCATTCCACGGACTTGCAAAGAGGTCTATGTCCGGGGTTCCCCATTCCTGAAAGATTCTGCGTATCTGGTCCATATGTAGGGACCATTCGTGTGGAAGCAGAACTCGACTGAGTCTGTCTGCCCGAGAGTTTTGAACCCCTGGAAGATAGACTGCCAGAAGACAAATTTGATGCTCTCTGGCGAAGGCCCATAATCTGAGAGCTTCGTTGCAAAGCGACAGAGAGCCTGTCCCTCCTTGTTTGTTTATGTAGAACATGGCCACCTGATTGTCTGTCTGGACTAGGACGGTCAGGTTGACTAGGAGGGTATGGAAGACTTTGAGGGCAAAGAAGATTGCTCGCAGTTCCAGGAGGTTGATGTGAAGGGTGGTCTCTTGCGGAGACCAAGTACCCTGAGTGGAGAGGTGTTGAAGATGGGCTCCCCACCCTGTTTGGGAGGCATCTGTTGTGAGGGTTGCTTGGGGCAACAAAGGTTGGAAGGGGGTCCCCAACAACAGATTCTTGGTGGACATCCACCATTGGAGGGACCAAAACAGACGCTTTGAGGTGAGTATTTGGTCGGAGAGCGCTCCTGATGCTTGAGTCCACTGGGTGGCCAAGGTCCATTGAGCTGCTCTCATATGAAGACGAGCGTAGGGCACCATGTGTACCGTGGAGGCCATGTGGCCCAGAAGTCGTAGCATTTCTCTGGCTGTCAAGTGACTGCTGGACTGAGCTTGGGAGGCCAAGCACACCAGACGTTGGCCCCGGACTTGAGGTAGGTAGGCCCTTGCAGTGGTGGTGTCCAACTGGGCCCCTATGAATTCCAGAGACTGAGTAGGGGTAAGTTGAGACTTGGGAAGGTTTATCACCAGTCCCAGATACTGCAGAATGTGCCTTGTGCGGTCCAGGGAAATCTGGGCCTCTGACTGAGATGGAGCTCGGATGAGCCAGTCGTCCAGATATGGGAATACAAAAATTCCCAGACCTCTTAGAAATGCGGCAACCACTGCCATGCATTTGGTGAACACTCTTGGAGCAGAGGCTAGACCGAAGGGAAGTACTCTGTACTGGAAATGTTTTCCCTGAAACAGAAATCTTAGATATTTTCTGTGGGATGGGTGGATGAGTATATGTGTGTACGCATCCTTGAGATCTAGAGAACAAAGCCAATCCTGACTCTGAAGGTATGGAAGGAGAATGCCTAGAGAAAGCATTTTGAATTTCTCCTTGTATAGAAATTTGTTCAATTCTCTCAGATCTAGGATAGGTCTGAATCCCCCTGTCTTCTTTGTTATGAGAAAATAAGGGGAGTAGAATCCTGTCCCTTGTTGAAGAAGAGGAACCTCTTCTATTGCCCCTTGGGCAAGGAGAGAAGAGATTTCCTGACCCAACAGGTCCAGGAGAGATGGGGGAGAACTGAAGTGCCTCACCATGGTATGTGGAGGAAGGTTGGAAAAATGAAGTTTGTAGCCCTCTCTGATGATAGAGAGGGTCCAGTGCTCTGATGTAATTTGCCCCCATCTGGGAGCAAAGTGAGCTAACCTTCCGGGAATGGTGAGGGGCTCTGGTTGTTCTAGAGCCAGAAATGTTAAGTTCTCTAGGGGCAAGTCAAAACCCCTGAGGGGGTTGAGCCTGCTGAGGAGTGGCAGACGCTGCAGGCTTTGACCTTGCCTGTTTAGGTTGCTGACATTTAGCAGCAAAGCGAGGCTGAGAAGATTGTTGGCCAGTATTCGTGGAAAATCTGGCCTTCTTGTAGTAAGGCCTCTTGAAAGACTTTTTCTTGGCAGGAGTAGAGGTAGACTTAGAAAGTCTATCTAAGGTAGCATTTTCTGCATCCATTTGAGTGGCTTTAATTTGCCAGTCTTTACCAAATAAGTTCTCACCTGTACAGGGCAGATTCCGTAAGCCATCCAGGACCCAGGGTTCTAGGTCAGAGGCCTGGAGCCAAGCAAGTCGTCGGGCTGCAATGGCAATGCCCGAAGCTCTACCGGCACCTTCAAAGGAATCAAAGGCTGCTCTGTTGGAGAACTTAGAAACATCTAGAAGCTGTTTCACTATAGAAATGAACTCCTCCTTTCTATCCTCAGGGATAAAGGAGGCAAAATGCCGTACCTTTAGGGCAAGTTCCCTGAGAAACATGCCCATATACAGACTGTAAGAATTAATCCTGGCTATAAGCATACTAGCCTGGAAAATTTTCCTACCAAAAGAGTCTAGGGTCTTACATTCTCGCCCTGGAGGGGTAGAAGAGTGCCTTTTGGTGCTCTTAATCTTTTTCAGCGCAGACTTCACCACAATGGAATGGTGAGGCAGCTGAGCCTTTTGAAACCCAGGAGAAGGAGGGACCCGGTACATGGTGTCCAACCTACGAGAGTAAGGAGACAACGTTAGAGGAGCCTCCCATAAGTCCATCAAGTGTTCTTGAAGGATTTCATGGATAGGCAGGGTGACTGCCTCTTTAGGAACCTTAGGGTATCCTAAAATATCCAATTTCTTGGACCTAGGTTCTTTTTCAGAGGATGTGGTAATAGAAAGTCCTTTAGCTAGTTCTATAATGAAGTCTTGAAAGGACAAATCCTCTGGTGGAGACATTCTCCTCTTTGGGGAAGAAGGGTCTTCATGAAGAACTAGAGACAGCTCATCAGAGTCCTCAGAGGAGTCAAAATCCTCAGAAGAATCAGAGTATTCTCTATTTGCTTCCAACGCACGATACGCATACCGATCGGTATCGACATCGGGCGTACCGGGTATGGGATCGGTATCGGGTGAAAACCCGGATCCGGCATGCGGAACCGATCTGCGTTTGGAAGTCGATGGTCTCGGTTCCGGTATGGGAGACAATACCGGAACCGGACCCGGTACCGCTGAACGCGGTACCGAGGGCGTCGCTGCTTTAATAAAAGCCAGCATGGCCTGCTGCATGGTCTGAACAGTATTGCTCATAGACGCCACTGCTGCCTGGATGTCGGTACCGGTATGGGCCGGTACCCCAGAGCAGTCTAACAGGTGATCAGTCGAGGCCGTGCCATCAATGTCAACCTGTAACCCCATAGATGGTGCTTTGGAAGCCAGAGCTTCCCGCCGGGGTTGTTTGGCTGGGGCAGGATCCTCAGATTCAAAAGTGAGAGCCTCTCGATGCTTTGAAGGAGATTTGCTCTTTGAGGACCTGCCCGAAGAAGGTTTGGTTACCTGAGATCCATCCGGAGAGGAAGACTTGGATGACTGTGATGCTGGATTATCTGAAGCAAACAGTACATGGAATTTGTTGGCCCGGTTCTGCAAACCACGTTTAGACATCTGGGAGCAGGATGGGCAGTCCGGAATGGAGTGGTCAGGTCCCAAACATTTAAGACACCATTCATGGGTGTCTGTGACAGAAATAACAGCACTACACTTGGTACACTTCTTAAAACCAGGGGCTGGTTTCTCCATGAGGAGAATTTGTGTAGGCCTGAGGCCTAACCGAAGTCACCAAGTTGTGCAAGATAAAGATTTTTTTTTTTTTTTAAAGAAAAGAAAAGAGAGAGACCGGCGGCGGTACCGGTTTCGGTATGGGGAAGGCAGGTACGCAGTCTAAAGAAACAAACTAAAACAATAATTTCTTCAACGGTGACAGGAACACGACCTGCTGGCTCCGCGGAAAAAGAGAAACTGAGGAGAGCTGGTCAGGAAGGCGGGAAGGCAGCGCGCATGTGCAGTGGGAGGCCCAAAAGCTTCCTTTCTGGGAAGCTGGGGAGCTTTCCCGCGCAGGATCCGTCGGTTCCGACGTACCCATAAGTGAGGACTTATTCCTGCTTGTTCCTGGAGATTATATTTTCTGACAAGGGCATCTTAACATGTACACAATAAAGCTGGAGGAACATGTAGTAGTCAACTTCAAAATGATATTATAAGTGCCCACTGTAAATGAAGAGCCCTCCTCCATAACACAGCAACATTGACATCGCCCACGTTTCTTATGGCCAAAATAAGAAGAATCTTCAATTATTCTTGAGACGAGCAAGTGCTATACTGCCACGTAATGGGATACCATGTGTTGCTGCAGTCTTTTCTCCTCAAGCGTTTTTAAGTGCTTTTTAGTCTGTTTGAATGTAGTTTTTGTTTATGCCATTTCCTTGGGTTACCTTTAAGGTTTGAAGTGGGATGAATTGATATGACTGGTTAGCGATATAAATTAAGGAATTTTTATAAAAATTTGTAAAATTTGAGGCAACAAGATTAGCGATTTATTGGTGTAAGGGTTTTTTCTTTAGTTTGGATTTTATACCTTTGGTGCGTTTTTTTTTTTTTTTTTGCAATGTCTGAAACTGCTATCTGCATGTGAGCAGGCCCTCAACAACATCCTCTGGCCATATGCTTGTTCTATGCAGCATCACAGGCTGCGGGATTTGCAGACCTTGACATGGCATTTGGAAATTATGGAGCACGTGTGTGTTTGTGCTCTCTGGCAGGCTGCAGGGAGCGCTCCTGCAATCACAGTGTGTTGCTGCCAAATCCACTGGTGTTATTCCTGAGCTAGAAGGCAGCCTAACAGGTGTTGGTGTAGATGTGAGGCTTTTGGAATTTAATGTTTGCACAACTTTGAAGCTAGCTGCTATTCTTCCTGCTTTGCAAGCAGACACCAAATCCTTTGATGCAGATCAATCCAACCTGTGACTAGGTCGGATGCAGGTTGGCGGGATGCAGGCAGTTAAGGTGGGTGCAATCGACAATGACCTAATAGATAAATAATGGCCAAACATATAAGTGCAATGGTTGCAGCTCTGAGCAACATAAATATTAGAGCAGTGCATGTTGAAAGTTGAACTGTGCTATGTGGCCACTTAAAAGATAAAAAGCAGCTTGTAAAAGTTCTAAGCAGCAATGCTTACAAAATGAAAGTGAATGCAGTAACTAATATTTATGTGAGGAAGCTATGAATTTTAAAATATAGTTAAGACACACATAAGTATAAAAATATTGCAGAATAATATATGAATTAAAGTACATTGATAGGGCTCTTCATTGGTGTGAAAGGAACTGAAGACTGATATGAGGGGTGAGAAGTGCATAATTTATACATATTGGGCCTGATATCGAGTTGGGCAGGCTATGTGCTGCGGCAGCGCATAGACTGCCCACCAACCCCTTTAACCCGGATTTTCACTTCTGTGCTGGCGGACGTGAAAATCCAGGTAATCCTACATGCCCCGGCAGCCACAGAGGCTACACAGGTAGCAGCGATTTTCGATGCTACCTGCATAGCCTCTGCGCCCTAAAGGCACCCTTTAAAGCGCAGAGGGCTATGCGGGTAGCATAAAAAATTGCTGCTACCCATTTAGCCCCTTCCTCCTCCCCTGCTCCACCCTGGAACACGCCCCAATGCTATGCGGATATCATCTGGGTGCATTAGGTACGTAGCCAGGATATTCAAAGAACACTGCTCATGTATGTGCCCTTTGAATATCCCAGATAAAGCCCTTATATGGGTAACTAAGGAAGTTACCTGTGTAAGGGTCTTCGAATATCAGACCCATTATACATAGTTACAACCCTATTGTAATGGTTCCTTACACCTTTAGTATTTTTACTATTATCATTTTCAATCAGTATCTTCACAGGAAATGGATATGATGTCCAATCCTGAACCCTAAAGTTATGATGCAAGTTGTAAATAGTTACTAAGTTTATACAGTTGTTTGTAAATAGTTGCAATTTTGCATAGTGTTCTATGTATGGTTCCTTTGTTCTATGTAAACCACCCCTGATCTTGGGAAGGGGCGGTATATAAAAGTTTCCAAATAAATAAAATATGATGTGCAGATACGCACATACATTTTGCCACCACGTGGCACTTACACATGTATGGTACATGTGCAGTCTCCAAAATACACCCATCGGCATGTGCATATTCACTATTGGCACCTGCTGTATTTTCCACATGGACCTTTCTGCCCTGATACATATGCATGTGTATCTGTATTTTGGAAGGGGCTACACGTCTGTAGTGTATATTCCTGGGGGGATATTCCACGTGCACATGCTGCAATTTCACAACACATGCATGTGTATCTTGCCGCTGGAAGTTATAAAAAAAAAATTCATCCATTTTGAGGGGCGGAGATATGCTGACTTTATATTGGCCTTACACCTGCGCATGCTCTCTTAAAATTGTCCTGTGGACACTTTCACTTCCACGTCACAACAGCCACACAAACCGGCCTTCTAAAATGCGCTTTTTAAACTACAAACTGAAAGCTTGCATTTAACCTAGAAAATGCAAATATATTTATGTAATTTACTTTTATCATTTAGAAACTACCTTTATGGGCTAAAGGCCTAGTTAAAGCAATGTACATAAACACTCTCTAAGCAATGTTTGAAAACTGTTAACTGTGTCACATGTGTAGCAAACATTTTTTTAACCATGTAATCACATTGGACAAAACACTAAAGCTAGTATTTTATGTAGAGCCAATTTGAGAATATATATTCATGAGAAATTTTAGATTATGCCTAATTTACTGCATATGGCTAACTAGGACTCCCTATAGATTAGAACGTGCAAAATTCTCATAATAGGTGTAATAGTGAGTAAGGAGGGGAGTGATTAACACAGCCCATCCCCAGAGAAAGGGTCCTTTTTTCTAACTTATAGTATGTGTTTCAAGGAGTCACACAAGTGGAGTGGTAGGAGGAAATTCATGAAGAACTGGGAAAGATGACGACTGGTAGCTTTCTCTGTATGCTGAAGAGAGAAGGGAAGTGATAGTAATTCTCCTGTTAGTGTACAAAGTGCGGTGTGAAAGATTCAAGGAAAGAACTTGTGACGGTGGTCCAAGGAAGGCACTAAGAGTTGGAAACCTGTCCAAACAACTGCTGTACCAGCAAAGGTAACACATGACCAAATCTTTAGGAGAAAGAGATCCAGAGAGTGCTGGCAAAGGCTCTAAGGAGAAAGAAGGCCTATTGGAATCCTGGGAAGTCCAAATTTTTATCAACTTCACAGACATAATGTGGATATTTATTATTTCTCTAGATGCTCTGAGAGAGCTGCCTTCAATTTTTCCAGTCAATTGTTCTGATTTTTGCCAATTTTGTTTTCAATAAATATCCTCCTGCTTTGGAAAAACAAGTATGGACTTGTATAGAATAATTCCCTTGGGCTCTGCACCTTATGCTGCTCCCCATTGGAGAGTCTTGAAATTTGGAAATATATTGGTATTGCTAGATTAATACTTGAAAGCAGCCAAATGCGGTGTGTGCTCTACGAAAGGGGAGCCTTAGACATAATTGCATTTTATTCTTGAACTCAGAATCTGAAGTCAAGAGGTCAGTTTCAAAGTGAGGGTAGAAGTAAGACAAAAGGGAGGAGTCAAGATGGCTGTGCAAGGTGCTATGCTGAGCATTTGCTCCTCTAAGCCAAGTTATTTCTTCACAAATAAAATAATCCCTAATTCAGAGATGCATAAATTCCCAATCAAAATTTCTGAAACAATCCCCAGTGAATCACTTATTTTTTCTTGTCGCATCACACCGAGGGAGGATAAGAATGGCATCTTAACCCCAACAGACAGATGAAATCCATTTTATTCATGTAAACGTTCTTTGGTCAATTGATTAACTATTTAAAAAACACCAACTTATCTCAAATGGTGTAGAAGAGAAGCCAAACTCATTCCCGTGTAACAAACATCAGAGTCCTGAGGCACCCTGAGGCACGACGTGCACGTTTCAGGACCCCAATCCCTGTATCAAGTGCTCCGACGTAAATCAAATGAAAGGCATTCGTCTTCTTCCAACAACAGTCACGTGAATGGTGTTCCTCCACTTTCAACTGCCGGTTATTCACCGGCATCCAATCACTGGAAAGGACCAGTTAACTTGCAATTGGCCAGCAAGAAACTGTCCATCAGCGAGGATAACCACTCACAAGCAAGGGGCGGTCCCATGGGTTTACAGAACGGGCAGTTCCCTACATACTACACTATTTCGTAAGCCAGTGCAAAGAAACAGTTTGTTGAACTCCGAAAGCTTTCACCCAGCCTCTCTTCGGAGAGGGCTACCGTATGGTTAGTTTTTGCGATTATGTCGCCTGTGTTCCTCTCTTTCTGATTTTAAACATCATGCTCGGGATTTATGGACACGTTTGGCAGCTAGGGGGTATCCCCCTCGAGTTGTGGATCAAGCATATAGATGGGCCCGATATACGCATTGGGATTGGCTAATACTTTCCATCTCCTCAAGTTCTAATACCTCTGCTGATAAACGGATAGTGGGGTTTTTTCCCTATATGGTTTGGAGTAATGCTGTTATGGGGATCCTTCGCAAAACACTGGCTGATTCAGGAAGTTGTCATCAAGAGTCGGAGAGGGGTGGAAGCTAACAGCCCCATGGCACTGAAACTTTAAGATAAGCTCTGCGGGGCTGTTTGCAGCTATTGCTACCACTGTCGGTCCTGGAGAAGGGCGACAGCAGCGGCAATGCATGGTCCCGGAGAGCCGGCACTCTAGGCGACCACCTAGTTCACCAAATGGTAGCGCTGGCCCTGGTTGGAGATACCATTGAGAGAACCAGCATTCAGCATACGCTCCTTCAAACAGAGTCAGTAGTGGCAAAGTCAGAGAGTTCTCTGGTCATACAGCCTAAATCTTGGAGGGCCTGTGAAGAGAAGAATGGTGTCGCTCTCTCTCTGGAGTCAGCGGAGAGCTTGAGTCTTGCTGTAAGAGCAAAATAGTCAATGGTGAACATTCTATCCTCAACCAATTAGTAAAGAGGACCCCCCTTGTCAAACTACCAGTAGTCATCTCAGTGCCTAATGGGTGGCTCTGATGCGTTATTTGAAAAACTGGTCAGTGAGTCATAAATTAGTTTCTTGGTATAGGTGAATATATTGGTGCAGAATTAGGAATCATGAAGCAAGTGGGAAGAAATAAGAACTGCAAATACTGCCTTAAATACAAGATAAAATACTTCTACATTGAAAAGCAAAGCATAGAAACATAGAAACCTGATGGAAGAAATAGACCACATGGCCTATCTAGTCTGCCCTTCCACATCAACTACTATAGCCCCCTTTTTTCCTTTAGAGATCTTCTGTGTTTGTCCCATGCTTTTTTGAATTCAGATACTGTCCTCGTCTCTACTACCTCTGCTGGGAGAGTATTCCACACATCTACCACTCTTTTATAAAGAAATATTTCTGCATATTACTCCTGAGTCTATCCCCTTTCACCCTTATCCTATGTCCCCTCATAGAAAAGCTTGCTTAAATTGAAAGAGGCTCTCCTCTTGTGCATTTATACCACAGAGGTATTTAAACAAAAGGCCTGGCAATCTACTTCCGGTGACACTGCCAAGAAAACCCAGGAGCTGCTGGGTCGCCAGGAGTCAGCACTGACTCGAAGGCACACATTGCATTGCATTGCATCATATAACCTCTATCTCACCTTTCCTCTAACGTATACTGTACATATTAAGATCTTTAAGTCTGTCTTCATATGCCTTACGACAAAGACCTCTAACCATTTTAGTAGTCACCTTCTGAACTGACTCCATCCTGTTTATATCCTTTTGAAGGTGCGGTCTCCAGAATTGCACACAATATTCCAAATGAGGTTGCAACAGAGACTTATATAGAGGCACTATCACCTCCTTTTTTCTGCTGGCCATTCCTCTCCTTATGCATCCAAGCATCCTTCTGGCTTTCACCATTGTCTTTTCTACCTGTTTAGTCACTTTAAGATCATCAGAAACAATCATGCCCAGGTCCTCGTCTTCTTTCATGGACAGAAGGGCTTTGCCCCCTACACTGTACTGCTCCCTTGGATTTTTGCAGCCCAAATGCATGACCCTGCATTTTTTAGCATTAAATCTCAGCTGCCAAATTCTTGACCATTCTTCAAGCTTAGCTAGATCCCTCCTCATGTTAACTATTCTTTCCTGGGTATCTACTCTTTTGCAGATTGTGATATCATCCACAAAGAGGGAAGCCTTACCCCGCAGTCCTTCCGCAATATCACTAACAAAGATGTTAAAAAGAATCGGACCAGGCACAGATCCCTGCGGCTCACCACTGGTAACCTCCTTCTCCTCAGAGTGAGCTCCATTTACCTGTACCGTTTGTCACCTCCCACTCAACCAATTTCTAACCAGTCACTTTAGGGTCCATCCCTAGGGTGCTCAGTTTCTTTATAAGTCGCCTGTGCGGAATGGTGTCAAAGGCTTTACTGAAATCTAAATACACCACATCTAGAGTTTTCCTTCGGTCCAACTCCCTGGCCATCCAGTCAAAGAAATCAATCAGATTTGTCTGACAAGATCTGCCTCTAGTAATCCCATTCTGCATTGAATCCCGCAGTCCATTGAACTCCAGAAACCTCACAATTCTCTCTTTTAGCAGTGTTTCCAATAATTTACACACCACAGAGGTTAAACTAACCGGCCTATAGTTTTCAACCTCATCCTTACTTTTGCTTTTGTGTAAAGGGACCACATGTGCCTTTCTCCAGTCCTCTGGGACCACTCCTGACTCCAAAGAGGCATTGAAAAGGTCAGTCAGTGGAGCTGCTAGAACATCCCCAAGTTTCTACAATATTCTAGGATGTATCCCATCCAGTCCCATAGATTTGTCTACTTTTAGTTTAGCTAGTTCCTCACAAACACAGTCTTCTGAAAATCGTTCAAGAACCCTGTCACTTCTGTTCCTATTTGTGGGTGCTTTCCCGAGATCCTGCTCTTGGACCTTCATCTGTGAACCCAGAAAATAAATATTTGTTAAGCAATTCAGATTTATCCTCATCAGCTTCTACATATTCCTCCCCTTCACCTTTGAGTCTGACAATACCACTTTTGCCCTTCCTTCTCTCACTAACATATCTGAAAAAAGTCTTACCCTCCCATTGTATTGCATTAGTTATTTCTTCTTCTTTTTGTAGGCTTCTAAATTTCCCTAGTGTACCAGGTATGCTTCTGCAAGACAGTTTTATGAATTATGTCAAAGAGATTCTGACATTAAACCCAAGGTCTACTCAACCATATATAGGGCCTAATATTCCAAAGGCATTTACACGGTTTACAGCCCTGTCAACCATGTAAATGCCGCTTAGGGGATATTCAGCACCATTAACGGTGTTAGTGCTGTTGAATATCCGGCTATCTTTTGCCTTACATGCCACGATGCTGCTTAGCATCAGGATGTGTTGTCGGTGGTGACAGAGTCTAACTGGGTAGCAGCAATATTGCACCACTACCTGATTAGCTTCTAGGGGGTAAAAGATAGGCGCTGCAAAAGCTGGCCTATCTTTACCCGTAGAAGCTAATCGAGCAGTGGTGCAATATCGCCACTACCTGGTTAGCCTCTGCGGATATTCAATGCCGGGACCACACACGGCCCCGACACTGAATATCTGGGGTTATAGGATAGCAATGATGGCTGTAATTGTGCCTAGCTGTCCTAACTCAATATTGGGCCCATATTTTTTACCTTGTGGTAACCAGGATGAAGAGCGGGATATTGCCCAAATACGAGTAACATTGCAAAGCCTTGACTAAACTGTTAGAAAGGTTGACTCAAAGAAAGTAGAACAGCACTACAATGTTGGTCTCTTTTATTTCTGAATAGGATTTGAACATGCTTCTATTCTGATAAAGTTTAAGCTTTGGGCCAAAGAATCTGGATACATCCAAATGTGACTAAAGCGACACAGGAGAGAAGAAAGTTGTTTCCTGTATTGTAGCAGGAAACTTGGGCTCTTGGGCTTTGCTTTTTCTAAGATACCCTTACAGATGTATTGTAGAATATTGTGGTATAAATTGCAGTATGTTTTTCTTTGTTCCTGATCAGCTGATATGTTTATGTTTATTGCGAAATTTGCTATACCTCCCTTCAAAAACATCAAGGCGGTAAATATTAAAAAGATCACTGGTTCTGGCCTGGAATGCATATACCAGTAAATGGTTGAATATATGGTCCATTATAGTATACTTAGGCTTCATACTTAGATTCCTATTACTTTGAAATACTTTATTAAGTGAACAATAATGATAAGTTTCCTCTATTTAGTCTTGCTTTCAATTTATTACACTTATGACCTATATTTCTTAGGTTCATTTCTGTCTGATAAACTGAAATTCTATAAACAAAAAGTTTTAAAAATTGGGGCAATAAAATGTAAATAAATAAATCTACAAATTACATTTTTGCACATTTTTGTAAAAACATATCTTTTCAGGAAGGGAAAAAAATCACACACACACACAATTAATCAAAAACAGTGGCAAAATGAGCTGGGAGACCTTTGCTCAAATTTGACTTTTCAGTAAATGTATGTCAACTGTCAGTAAAATATTTTTCTGGAGTTGACAACCCTGCAGTGGAATAGTGCTGCGGGGGCACGTACTCCCTTTCCTGGGGGCAGAATGACTCAGGAATAGGGTTGCAAGCGATGAGGATTTTACTCTTCTGACACCACATCACAATAATGCTAGATGTACATCGAGAAGGGTCCTAATTCTTCCTCTCTCTCTTCTGTCTTTGTGATCCTGCTCTGCCCCTTAGGTCTATTGCTTATGAATGCCCGGTTCAGAGAACCCTGGGTTCTAATAGAAGATAATGAGATTTAATCTTCCATAAGCCTTGCATTTTCCTCTTTATTCATCCATCACCTTAACTTACTTCCCCTCCTACTGCCTCAGATTTTATTCTGCATTCTTTGCTAATAGCTAGGGTTGTGCATTCTATTTGTGCTTTCAGTTAAGAAAATGTTATTTATGAAAAACATGTACACTGAATTGACTTTATATGCATAAAACCTCTGAATTAATGTGTGTGAAGTTGATTTACACATTTGAAAACTTTATGCATGTTAATCAAATTTTACATGCATTAATTCTGAAACTAACTGAAAAAATGTCTAAAAATTGGCCACAATATCCAAAAATGAACTGAAACTTTTCTATGCACGTCCCTTCTGGTAGCTAAGCTAGATCAGACCACATAAGTAGGTTATGCTCCCCAGCTAGGAAGTGGAAGCAGACTAGAACAGCTTCGGTGATTTCATGACTTGTATATAACTAGTGCAGCACTGAGGGAAGCCAGTACGAGTATGACACGTCCTAAGCAGAACACAAGACTTGGATCTCTTACCACACATCAGACACAGTGTCGTCACCCTAGCCTGGGCCAAAGGCCTAATAGGCGCAGGGCTGCCAATGTTAGTCCTTAAATAAAGAATTATACTATTCTTGTCTACAGCTTGGACTTCTGGGACTTGTAGTTGTTTCTCCTTATTTAAAGACAGTAGTGTGAAACCAATGGTTTTCTTTAAAGGCAAACAAGAAATTTATTTATCTTCCCCAATAGCACTAAGGCTCGACACAAACGTTAGGATTCTTCTCCAAGCAATAACATCAGGAAATTATACACAAACTAGAACTGAAACTGCTTCATATGCCTTTTAACATGTGTAGCTGTTTTCATCAAACGTTCAGCAAACAAAACAGTTTCCTCCTTCAAGCAAAGCAAAATGTCCATTTTTTTGTCTTCTGCTTCTTTAGTAATTCAAATACAAATTATGCAAATATCCTTTCTTATTAGAAGCGGTTCCTAGCATTAACCCAGATAGGTTAACTCACCCTGTTTCTTCAGTGCTTTCTTGGTTAAAGACTTTTTATCAGAAAGCTTTCAATCTGCCTTCTGGCACAATGAACAGTCCATTGCTAATTCCTCAGTTATAGAATCCTGCTCAGGACAGTCTACCTGCATCTCTTCCTGCTCTACAGCATGTACGTCTGACTCTCAGCTTTCAGGAACTATTTCTGGCTTAATACTCTGTAAGAGCTCCTGGACGTCTCTCCACAGGTGCTCTCTACAATAAGGAACTTTTGTACCTGGAATGTGAGGATTCCTTCTCTAGATCAACTGCCTCAGTTCTTCTAACTTGTTCAGCCCTGGTTCTTTCCAACAAGCTGGGGTTCTGGTCACTTCCAGCTGTGAGTTTGTCCACCCACCTTTTGGCAGCCTGAACTCTTTGAGCTGGTCCATGTACCGTTTGAACTGCAGCCTGACCCTCATCAGCAATTCTCCTAGCCACACCTCGGCTGGATTCAGGACTAACAGCCCTCCTCCTGTAAGCTTGGCTTTCTTTATGGCTGCTACTTTCACTGCTGAGCTCCTCACCAAACTTTTCACCGTTCTCCTCCCCGGTGATCTCCTTTCTGCTCCCCGGTGCTGGCTCCTTTCCTTTTCCTCCCCTGGGTTTATAAGGCTGTTTCTTAACTAGCGTACACTGCTTCCTACTCAGGTGTTTTTCAGTACTCCCCAAGCCTGCACTTAGGTTAGCAGAGCTTTGGTGTGGCCTGACTTCAGTGACTGCGTGTTTTCTTCCTTTACCTGCACTCTGAAAGCTGTGAATTTCCTGCCTGTCTCTCTCCTTAAAAGGTATATTTACAATTTTCCTCTATTTCCATGGGCTCAGCAGAGCTCTCCTCATCATAACAGATACTGATAAAGCAGTTAAAGGCAGCAGGACTGAAGAAGTAATCTTCCCAGGGTGGGTCCTGGACTCATCTAGCAGGATTCAAGGAAAGAAAATGATCAGGTATGTAAACTCTCTTTCCTTATCATCCTGCAAAACCAGTCCAGACAAGTGGGATGTACCCAAGCAGTCAGAACCCAAAGTGGGAGGAAGATAATGTTCTGGACAGAACTGCTCTGCCAAAAGCGCTATCTGCTCCACCTCTCACAAGCAACCTATAGTGCTTCAAAAAAGGTGCTCAGGGGCAACAAGCTAGTTGCCTTACAAATGTCTTCTAGACACACTAAGGTGGATCCAGCCCATGAGAAGACTTGTACCTCAGTGGAGTGATCTCCGACTCCCTCTGGCATGTGTTTTCTATACAAGAGTTAGGCTGAACTAATGGCCTCCTTAAGCCAGCAGGCAATGAAGGACTTGGCAGCCACATGCCCTTTCCTCGGACCACTGAAGAGGGCAAATAGAGAGGGTCTGATTACTGGAAGGAATTGGTAGTCTGTGGATACTTCATCAACACCCTCTTCACATCTAACAGATGTAGTGAGGGGTCTGACTGAAGTCTTCCAGCAAGGAGGAGGGCAGGATCACAAACTAAAATGAAAAGGATACAGCACATTCAGAAGAAAGAACACCATCCTGAGGGAGACAGATGCCAATAAGATGACCAGAAAGGGATCCCTATAAGACAAGGTCTGTAGCTCAGACTATCACCTGGCAGAGGAAATAGCCACCAGGAACACCATCTCCATCGTCAAAGCCTTAAGGGAGACCTTCTGTAGGGGCTTGAAAGGGGGATCTCTTAGTGCCTTCAAACAATAGAGAAAGGTTCCACCGCGGCACTACTGGAAGCAATAGTGCCACAGTGGAACCACCCTGGACTCACCTCCAGTAGCATGCAAGGGCTGCCACCTTAATGAGTTCAAAACCAAACTCTAGTCCAACCCAGACTGTAAGAACAAAATCTAGCCACTATGTCTGTCCTTCTGGGATCTAGGGTCTGAGAGGAACACTATCTTCAGACTATAACATAGTAGACGATTGTAAAGACCCTTTGGAACTTAAGATGGGTATTGACTACTGCCCCAGAGTATCCTTTCTTAGACAGCTTGCATCTCTCAAGGGCCAGGCCATAAGTGAGAAGGGCATGAAATCCTCTGTAATAAGGGGACTCTGATCACCCCACCAACAGGTACAAGAGATCACATACCATGGCCTATATGACCACCAGAATTATCAAGCCTGGGTGAGACCTAATCCGGCACAGAAGCTGGGTCACCGAGGGCTATAGGGGAAAGACATTCAGGAACCTCTCCTAGGGCCATGTCTGCAGAAGGGCATCCAGGCCCACCACCTACAGATCCTTATTGCAGTTAAAAAAGTTCTTTACCTTGGCATTCTCCTGGGAGGCCTTCAGATCAAACACTAGCAGGCCTAGCCTCTGCACAATGAACTCAAATGTGCAAGGGCTTAGCTCCCACTCACTAGGAGCCATGTTGTTCTGGCTTAAGAAGTCAGCCTGTACATTGTCAACTTCCACAATGTGTACTGCCGACAGAGCCACAATTGGGGGATACAATTGGGGGATACATTTAACACGCGGGGATATGAGACACATACACTAATACTTACAGGGAACATGGGCAGTGGAGGGTTAAGTGGCTTGCCCAAGACCACAAGGAGCACCTGTGGGACTAGAAACCCCAGTCCTTCCGGCCCAAGGTTGCTGTCCTCTCGTGGGATTTGAACCCCCAACCTTCCGGCCTGAAGTACCTTGCTCCAACCACTAGGCTACTCCTCCCTACTTGTTAACATATGCCAATGCCAAGACTGCGGGTGTGATGGTCAGAGCACTCTTGTGCTAGATCCAGCAATTTTCAGATAGCTAAGAGGTTGTGAAATCGGAGTTGTGAGATTGGCACTTTGATTACCTTGCTCTCCAGGAGGGTCAGGCAAATTGCCTGGTCTCTAGCCTGATGATTTACCAGGAGGCGTCCTATATGGACCAGTGCTCCTGTGCAAACTGACCCAGATAATGAGCTCCACAGATGGCATCTGTGGTGATGATCACCCAATCCAGCACATCTATAGGCATTCCATCTCTAACTCGCCACAGGGAGCTATTCAAAATTGCGCAGCAGCTAATAAAAAAATCCCAGCTCAAATAAAACAGATATTTCCAAATGCCCATTCAATAAATCATTCCCAACTCCTATCACGATACCAAACACTACTCTCCAATAGTTCCATTCATGCTTAGAAGACAGACCTCAACAAGTAAAAGTAGGATCTATTGAAACTCCCATCAATACAAACAGAATCAAGGTCTTCCTCAATGATATAAACAAATGTGATATGTTATTTTTACAATGTAACATAATGCTTGTATTCCATTTATTCACCATTCTGTAATATAATTTTGTATGTAATAATTATCTGACTCTCTTGCTGTATGTCTGCATCCTGGGAAGGGAAAGTCTATGTGGCTAATAATACGTAGCCTGTCACAGGTGCGGAAGTACAAAGAAGTGGAGTGAGATAAGTATTATCCAATGAATTATTGACATGCTGGAGTAATATGTAATGATTTTCTGACTTCCTTTACTGTATGTCTGCATTCTGGGAAGAGCGACTATGTGGCTAATAACACACAGCCTGATACAGGTGTATAAGTATTAACCAATGAATTATGGACATGCTGAAAGAAGGTGAGGACATAGTGTACTATAAAAGAACTGTGAAACAGAGGATGTGTGTGAATGCTCATTCAAGCATCTCACCCTTCCTTGCAAGAAAGTGATTAATTAAAATAACTCTGCATCACTGAGGAGTCTGTTATTGTGTAAAAAGTTATGTTTTCTTACAGATTGGGGGCTCATCCGGGATTGTGTCATTGCTGGAGGAGACCACCGCCATTGAGGATGGGGAGACGAGTCCCATTGAGTTCAACGGCCTCATGTATCAGTGACGGGGGGGGGGGGGGCTCCAACAATGTACTGACAGCAGAATCCCGAGACCATGAAGGAAAAATCAATACAGACTCAGTGAAGCAGACTAGATATTAGATAGAGACAAACGCGTCAACCAAGTAATTCTGTGCACAGACCAAGGTAAGAAACAAGACTGTAAAGTATTGCCTTGGTGGTTGGGTATCGAGACAGATTGTTGTGCGTATGAGACGTGTCCTAGACATGAAGTGAGTGCGGAGTCTCAATCCGCGGTTCTGACACATCCACGAGGAGCGTGGCTGGAGAGAGATGAAGTGAAAAGCACATTGGTGAAACAGGTCTCAATGGGTATCAGGAATTCCAAAGGAAACTCGAGTAAGGATGGGGTCAGGGATAAAGACCCCGGGGACATTCCTCCAGACAATCAATTGGGGAGGATGTTGGTACTAGTAGCATGCAATGAAGCTACAGGGTAACCTTTTTAAGGATAAAGCAAAGCAGTGTTTTAAGAATTTGCTGGTTTACATGGACAAAAGAAAAAGCAGAAAGCTACAGTAGCTGCAGTTTTCTGGCTGAAATTTGGCACAAAGGGTGGTTTTGTCAAATCCTTAACGTATATGTAAACAGTGAAAAGATTAATTCAGCAAATGTTTGCCTCTGCCAAAAAGAAATAGTAGTGGTGCATTAAAATGGTCATTAAGCAGGGAATTCTTTTGAAGCCAGAGAAAAATCGATTAGTATTTGAGACTGCTAAGGAAGCTGCCTTAGAGGTAGACTTAACCCTTATATACAATTTAACCCCAGAAATAGGGAGTCAGGCAGCAAATCCTCGTATCTTAAAAAGGATATAGCTTATTAGAAAAGGTACAGAGAAGAGCCACCAAAATGGTAAAGGGGTTGGAAGGATACTCCAATGAAGAGAAGCTAAAAAGGTTAGGGCTCTTCAACCTGGAAAAAGAGACGGCTGAGGGGAGATATGATAGAAGTAGTATTTTTAGTAGACACAGGAACTGCCCGGACATCCTTAAATTATATACCAGAGGGAATGAGATTAACAAATCAGAAGCTTACAGTCTCAGGGGTAAAAGGAGAGGGTTTTTCAGTCTCAATATTTGAGCCCACCCTGTTAAAAATGGACTATGAGGAGACAGAGGGACAGTTGTTGTATATCCCAGAAGCAGGGAGTAATCTATTAGGAAGGGATATGATTACACAGTTAAACTTAGAAATAAAGGTGAAAGACAGCCAAATCATTGTAGAACTGGCTGTCCTCACCGAAGAAGAAGAGAGTCAAATAGACCCTATAGTCTGGCCAAGGGAAGGAAATAGGGGAGGATTGAACATCCCGCCATTGAAAGTTGAACTGAACAAGGAAGGCAAAGTAGTGCGCCAAAAACAATATCCCATTTCGTTGGAAGGTCGTAAGGGCCTCCAGCCTGTTATAAGAAGTTTGTTAAAAGATACACTATTAGAACCATGCTTGTCCCCATTTAATACTCCCGTCTTATCAGTAAGAAAACCAGATGAATCATATAGGTTAGTGCAGGATTTGAGGAGACTGAACCAAATAGCATGGATAAGGTACCAAACCCCTATACAATACTGAGTAAAATACCCTATGAGCATAAATGGTTTAGTGTTATAGATTTGAAGGATGCATTTTGGTCCTGTCCCTTGGACCCAAGTAGTAGGGACATGTTTGCCTTTGAATGGGAAGACCCCGATACTGGTCGGAAACAACAGTTCCGGTGGACAGTGTTACCCCAAGGGTTTAAGGAATCACCTAACTTGTTTGGACAAGTGCTGGAACAGGTGTTAGAAAAATTTTCTACACCATCCAGCGTAACTCTTTTGCAATATGTAGATGATCTTTTTTTTTTTACTTTTTATTTATGCAGATTTTACAATAAATTCAAGAAGGTTCCAAAAACAAAAACCCTTCTTAAGAAACAGGGAAACACAAGAGAATATTTCAAACAAGATATTAAATACAGCAATAATTCAAAGGCAAAAATTCAATTTAAGTGTCTACCCTCTCCAGTCCACTACTAAGGGGGGAGAACATCACACAAATTACAACGAAACATAATAAGAAATATAGCTGAAGTCACTATCTAGGCAATATCATACATGAGCTACTAAATGGAGTAAACAGAAGTTTCGAAGCGTCTGGCATTGATAAAAGCAACCAATTGAGAGGGGTAAAAAAAAACATAAGAAGTAGACTGATATTTAATCAGACATTTGCATGGATGCTTTAAAAAGAATAACCCCCCCAACTGCAAGATCCCAGGACGAAGCAGCAAAAACTCTCTGCGTCGTTTCTGGGTATCTCTTACCAAATCTGGATACATACACACAGCTAAACCCCGAAACAAGAGCTTCCTTTTCTGAAAGAACAATTTTAACATCCATTCTTTATCAGACAACAAAGCAAAAGTTATTAATAAAGTAGAAGGCTCCTGTGATTCAAGGCCCGAATTTTCCAATAAATCAGTGATATTGAGAGCCTCCCCATGCATTAACCTACCTACTAAGTTCCCCGCGGGGACACGTTTGGTTTTAGGTAAATAATAAACTTTAACCAAGGATGGCATAAGTTCAGGAGAGACCCCCAAAATCTCTGTAAGATATTCTTTGAACATATCTCTAGCTGTGATAGATACCACTCTGGGAAAATTAACAATTCTTAGATTATGCATCCGCGATTCATTATCTAACTGCTCTAATTTAACCTGTACAGATGAAAAGTTCTTCATAAAAGCATCAGCTTGATCTTCTAAAGACGAGATTCTCTTCCGTTCAATTTCAAGTTCACTGGAAATACCAGATACCTTCTTCTCAAGCTCAGTTACATTTTCTGTCATAAGTTTCATCTTGGATGATAAAGATGTAACTTGCAGAAGAAAAGCTTCTCCGAGTGAGACAATAGCGTCCCAAATTGTCTCCAAAGTAAAGTTTGTTGGACGTTGAAGAAAGAAGGCACCGTCCGGGGAAAACGCCGTTGCATTCTCCATTACCACAGCCCACATTGTAGCTTCTCGACGCTCAGGAGATGGAACCTTCCCTGGGCGTATAACTCCAACAGACGCAGATGCCAAGGGGAGGTGAAAACCAACACCAACCCCACTCTCACATGCCTCCGGCCCGCATTTTCCTGACTCTCGTGAGGTAAGAACTCCACCTGAGGAACCAGGATAGGAAACCTCCAGGAAGCCTTCCGGTAGCGAACCGCAGTGGAGAATCTTAGGCGCAGAGCTCACAACTGGGGAGGAAGATGTCGCCGAGGCAGCCACCGAGCACTCCGACTCCGGCTTTCTCCACTAGGAACGCTCAGATCCCGAGGTACACGCAGTAAATAAGAATCCAAAGGACCCGATACAGAGGCAAAAGGCGTAGAGGCAAGAGCGGGCTGTGAGGGCCCCTGCCCAGCCTTGCCCTTCTGCTTTTTCCCCATGAGCAAAAGAAAAGCGTGTTCACTCCGACTCGACTGCAACCACCATCTTCTAGATGATCTTTTAATATCAGGGAAAAAGAAGACCCAAGTAAGTGAAGCCACCAAAGCTCTATTAGAGTTTCTGGGAAGATGAGGGTGCCGGGTTTCCAAATCTAAATTACAATTTGTAGAGAATGAAGTAAAATACCTCAGACATCTAATTAGTGAAGGAAAAAGGAGAATAGGTCCAGAACAAATAAAAGGGATTACAGATTTACTCCTACCTAGGACAAAGAGGGAACTAAGGAAGTTCCTAGGACTAACCGGGTATTGTAGATTATGGATAGACTCATATGCCCAAAAGACTAAGGGATTATATTCAAAATTGTTAGAAGAGCAACCTAATATTATAATTTGCAAAGAAGAAGAGAAAGAGCTGGTTAAGGATTTAAAATGGAGCTTGGTAGAAGCCCTGGTTCTTGCCTTATCCTCACTGGACAAATTTATTTATTTATTTATTTAACTGCATTTATATCCCGCTTTTCACCGGGTCAAAGCGGTGTAACATGTAACATAGGGAGGGGTAATTTCTTTTAGGGTGGGGCCATCACCAGGGTCAACAATTAATGATTATGGGTAGACATGGACATGATTTACTTCTGCTAAATCTAAGTATTAGGTCATGGTGGTGTTTCTGTTGAGAGATGTTCACGGAATAGGATTGTCTTCAGCTGTTTCTTAAATGATGTGATGTCGTTGTTGTTCTTGATGTGGTTTGGTAGAGAGTTCCAGAGGGATGGAGCATAAAGTTCGAATGCTCTGTTGCAGGTCCGTTGTGTGGATTTGGTTCTTTTGTGGGGGACAACGATAGAGTTATTGGAGGAATGTCTGGTTGATCTGTTGTGGGATGGTCGAGGCAGTAAGGAGTGTAGTGAGGTGTTCCGTGCTTGGTGGATAGTTTTGTGGATGAGTAAGATGGCTTTGTACTTGATTCTTGCTTGCAGTGGAAGGAGGTGAAGGTCTCTTAGGATTGGGGTGATGTGCTCCCGTTTTTTTGCATTTTGAATAATCCTTGCTGTAGTATTTAAGGCAGTACGGAGGGAGTTGGTGTGCGAGGCAGGAAGTCCATGATAGATTATGTTGCAGAAATCCAGATGAGGGAGTGTCACAGCTTGCATCACTGTCCTAAAGTCGTGAGGTTCTAGGAGGGGCCGGAGACGTTGGATAGTTTTGGCTTTGTGGAATATCATCCCAGCGGTTTTGTTGATTTGTTGTTTGAAGGTGAGAGCTTGATCAATGATGACGCCTAGATATCTTATTTGAGGCTGGATTTGTATTTGTGTGGTTCCCATGTTGAGGTGGGTAGGTGGTTTGAAGTCAGGTTCTTTTGTTACTATTAGAGCTTCGGTTTTCTTTATGTTGATGGATAGATTGTTCTCCTGTAGCCAGTTGGCCACGTCGTTGAAGCAGGCTGATAGCTGTTCGTTTTTTGGGTTGGTGGTTGTAATTGGTGCATAGAGCATTATGTCGTCCGCGTAGATGTGGAAGTTGATGTTGTGGGTGCGTATGATTGAGCATAGTGGACGGAGATATATGTTAAACAACATGGCTGATAGGGTGGATCCTTGGGGTACTCCTTGAAGTTGTTGGTAGGGGGGCGAAGTTGTGGAGAGGGTGCGAATCCGTTGCTGTCTGTTAGTTAAGTAGGATCTGAACCATTGGAGTACAGTGTCTTTGATTCCGATTGTTTGTAGTCTGTGTATGAGGATTTCGTGTGAGATTGTGTCGAAGGCCGCTGATATGTCTAGGAAGATCAGGATGTATCCTGAATTTTTCTCTTGTGTTCCGATGATGAGTGTGTTCATTAGGATGGTCATGAGGGTCTCAACTCCATGTAGTGGCCGGAAACCGTGTTGCTGTGGGTCAAGTATGTCGTTGGTGTCTAGATGATCTTGGAGCTGGTGTTGGACTATCTTTTCTATTATCTTGGTGGCGAGGGGGAGGCTTGCCACTGGTCTGTAGGAGGTGGGGTCCTTGGGGTCCAGGTTGTTCTTCTTTATGGTTGGTCGGATGATTGATGTTTTGAGGGCATCTGGCATGTATCCTTGTTTAAAGGATTCATTTACGATGTGAGTTAGTGGGGTACTCAGGTCTTCCTTGGTTTTCTTTATCCATTCGGTGGGGCAGGGGTCCAGTGGGGAGGTAGTGGTGTTCAGACAGGAGATGGTGGAGGATATTTCTTCCTTTGAGGTGTCATTGAATGTATTCCAGTTAGCGTTTATGGTGATTCCTGGGTATGTTCTTGTGGCTGTAGCGCAGCGGTAAGGTTGTTGAGGTTGCTGAAATTGTTTGTATTGTCGGGCCAAGAGATCCGAGGGGATATCTGGGGGTTGATCGGAAGTGGTTGGTGTCTTTGTCAGTTTTTTGGCAATTTGGAAGAGTTCTCGAGGTTTGTTTGCAGCGGTCGTGATGATTTTGGTGTGGTAGTTTCTCTTTGCATTGTCGGTTTCTGAGTGGTAGGCAGCAAGTTCATATAGGTATTGCTTTTTGTTTTTGTCATTTTTGTTTTTTCTCCATTTTCTTTCTGTTCTTCTAAGTTTTGTTTTCAGTTTCCGGAGGTCAGGGGTGAACCAGCGGGCCTTTGAGGAGATGGGCTTGTTGCTGGTCTTGTTTACAGTTGCTCTGGATGCTGAGGAGATTGTGGTGTTCCAGTTGTCCATGAGGTCATCAAGGTTATTTGAGTTCGTAAGTAGATTAGGTAGGGTCAGCGTCAGGAAGTCTTCTTTGTTGAATGCTTTGAATCTTCGTGTGTGTTGAGTGTATCCTCTGTTTGTATTTGGTCGATATGCGTGGGAGAGGTGGATGATGTAATGGTCTGACCATGGGACTGGTGAGATTGTTGGACTGCTGCATGAGGTGGATGCCTGGGAGTTCAGGAATATGAGGTCCAGTGTGTTTCCTTTTTCATGTGTTGGTTCATTTATGATCTGCGATAGGTTCATTGCTGTCATGGCGTTAAGGAATGTTTCTGTTTGTGTGTCTTGGAGGGATGGGAGATTGAAGTCTCCTAGTATAATTGGTTCCTTTGATGGGTCGATGCTTTCGGAGATCAGGTGCAGTATCCTTGGTAAGTCAGAGTCTGCAGCGGGTGTTCTGTAGACCAGGCATATTGTGAGGTTTTTGTTAGTGAGGGTAAGGATGTCTGCTTCGTCGGAGGTTTCAGAGGTGAGGGTGCGCAGGTGGAGGTTGTCCTTTGCGATGATGGCTACTCCTCCGCCTTTTGCGTGCGTTCGGGAACAGTGATGAAAGCTGTATCCGGTTGTTGTCAGTTGGTTCATTATTACTGTGTCCGTTTCTGTTAGCCAGGTTTCTGTTATGCATAGGATGTCGGTCTTCTCAGATATGATCAGGTCTTGGAGCATGTGGTATTTGTTCCTGGTGGAGCGTGCGTTTATGAGTGTGATGGAGAGGTGCAGGTGACTGGTGTGATTGGTGCTTTTGGCTGGCGTGTGGTGTGTGTGTGTTGGGTTGTTCGTGTTGTTGTAGATGTTTGTGGGTTGCAGTCCTGTGGTTCTTGTGTATGGGAGGTCAGTAGGTGTGGTTGGGTGGGAGTACAGTGTCTGTGCGGAAGGGGTTGTGCCTGTCAGTGTGTCTGCGTAGAGAGGATTGCTGAGTGTGCTTGGGTGGGGGTACAGTGTTAGGAGAGGAGTGAGAAGGTAGATGGGTATTAGGAAGGGCGGCATGTTGTGAAAGAGTACCTGGGGTTTTGAAGCAGTGTAGTCTCTTTCTTGCCGGTTTGCTGGAGCTTTTGAATATCCGGTATTTGCCCTGTTGAGCTGTTTGCTGCGTTGAGTCTCTTCTATATCAGAGATGGTTGTCGGGTGTTGAGGCTGGGAACAGGAGCCGGTGTGTCCACAAACCCTTTCATTTGTTTATTACTGTAAATGGGGGAGTAGCCTTAGGGGTCCTCACTCAAAAATGGGCAGGGAAGAGACAACCAGTAGCATATTTATCTAAAATCTTAGATTCAATGTCTAGAGGATGGCCAGAATGTGTTCAAGCAGTAGTGGCAACAGCCCTATTGGTAGATGAGAGTAGGAAATTGACATTCGGAGGGGTCCTGGTATTAAGTACCCCACATCAAACGAGAACCATCTTAACTCAGAGGGCTGGGAGGTGGCTCACTGATTCATGAATCCTGAAATATGAAGCAATATTAATGGAAAAAGATGACCTAGTGTTGACCACGGATCAGTGTTTAAAACCAGCTGCCTTCCTATGGAGTGGAACGGGTAAACGTAGATCGATTGTTTACGTCATCAGAATATAAAAAGACTAGGGGACATGCAATGAAGTTACAGGGTAACCTATTTAAAACCAATAAGAGAAAATATATATATATTTTTTCTCACTTAACGTGTAATCAAACTCTGGAATTTGTTACCGTAAGATGTAGTAAAAGCTGTTAATGTAGCTGGGTTTAAAAAAAAGATTTAGACAAGTTCCTTGAGGAAAGGTCCATAAACCATTATTAAAAGGGACCCAGGATATCACTGCTTGACCCAATACAAGCATTAAGGAACCTGTGTCTTTTGGGGAAACTGCTAGGTACTTATGACCTACTGTAGATTGGTCACTTTTGAAAACAGGATACTGGGCTTGATGGACCTTGGTCTGACCCAGTATGGCATATCTTATGTTCTTATTTACTGAAAGGGAAAAATGAAAACTCGAAGTTATAGGGGCAGTAGAAACTGAAAGGGGGAAAATGTGTTTTACCCGATGGCAGGCAGATTGTAAACAAACAATGAGAGAAATTATGGATGGGTGTATGGGAATATACACAGTAGCCAAGCAAGTGTGCAAGAGGTGTATAACCTGTAAGAAAATAAACAAAAAGGTCCTTAGGAAACAACTGCAGGGAGGCAGAGACCCTGGTCTTCCTCCATTCTAAAGTATACAGGTTGATTTCACTGAGTTTCCCCTGGTTGGGCAGGTGAAGTACCTTTTGGTAATAGTGGACCATTTGATGGGATGGGTGGAGGCATATCCCATGGTAGCTGCCACGGCAATAGGAGTAGCAAAAATGTTATTGGAACAAATCATTCCAGGATATGGAATGATAGGTCACATTGACTTGGACCAGGGAAGTCACTTCACAGCCATGATATTGCAAAACATAATGGAAACTCTGGGAGTATCCTGGGATTTCCATACTCCATGACATCCACCCTCCTTAGGAAGAGTGGAACGCATGAATGAGACTATAAAGAAGCAGTTAGCCAAATTGATGTTACAAACAAAATTACCTTGGGCTAAATGTTTGTCCTTAGCATTGTTAAGAATCTGAAAAGCTCCTTGGAAAGATTTAGGATTATCCTCCTACGAAATGTTATTCAGATTACCCTATATGGGACAATTAAAGGAACCTCCCCAGTTTGAAACTAAAGATAAGTTTCATAAAGAATATATACTTGGGCTGTCCTCTTCTTTATCTGTTCTCAGGAATAAGGGACTGTTGGCACAACCCCCCCATTGGAGTTTGCAGTTCACGGTCTCAAACTAGGATAGTGGGTCTTGATAAAATCCTGGAAGGAGTCCAAATTGCAACCAGACTGGGAAGGTCCGTTCCAGGTCTTACTGAGTACTGAGACTGCTGAAAGAACTGCGGAAAAAGGTTGGACTCATTATGCACAAATTAAAGGTCCGGTCGAAGCTCCTTCAGAAGAACAATGGAAGGTCCAGGGAACTAATGACCCTCTGTGCCTGAAAATACCAAGGAAACACAGAAGAACAGGAGAGGAGTTTGTTAAAAAGGACTAATAAAAATTATAACATGGACAAAGAAAAGTGGATGGTGTTGCTATGATGGGGGGGATTACTTTCTCTGTTAAGGGGAATGACATGGGATTTAGGACAGGGAAAGGGATAGACGGATGAACAAGTACAAACACAGACACGATGGGGAAGGATGTACCCTGACATATTTACTGTAACCGTACCAGAGGGAGAGGGACCAGTGAGCCTAGAATTTGATGCCTGCCAAGTGATAAATTGTGATGGGGACACTACGAAACGTTGTGGGGAAATAGTCATAAGTATATGTGTCCAGAGATTGCCAAGACACTTGTGTACGGGATGCCCTGTTACGGGTGGTCACAAGTTTGGTGGACCACCGAGGATGGAGACTGGGTCTCTCCAGAGGGGAAGGGGCACCCAGTTTAAAAGAAAATAACAATGATAAAAAAACCACAGCATTCAGCAATGTAACCCAGAAAGTTGCAGCCCCATCGTGGTCACCCTCTCTGGAAGGGATGACTCACTGGATGGAACTTATGGACTAGGAATAGACATTAGTGGGCAAGATCCCCTAGGAAGATTAAGAATAAGAATACCACTCAAGAATCAGAATCAGGTCTCCACACCATTCCCCAGCGTATCCTTTGAACCTAATAGGGACCCTAACGCAGTCAAGATAGTGGAGATTAAAGATTTGAGGGACATTCTAGAGGTGGAAATGGGTTATGGGGATGTGAATGCCTGGGTGGAATGGGTTAAATATACCATAGGAAGTCTCAAACATAGCAATTGCTACGCATGTGCCTTCGGGAAGCCCATTGCACAGGTTGTGCCCTTACCCTAGAGGTGGGATACAGATCCTGATGGAGTAAGATGCCTCATATCTCTGTATCAGGAAAAAATGGCTTGGGGAAATGAAAGTTGCAAGTCACTGAATTTGCTCTTTCTCCCTACAGACTTGAAGGAGGTAAGAGTTCCCCCCACATTTTCAGCAGTGTTTGGAAATCACTCCGCCTGTCTCACCAGGCAGGGGAAGAACTACACAAGAGAAGTGGGGGAACTGAAAACCTGCATTCTAAGCCTAGGGATGGAAGGAGAAGAGAAGAACTACTCCAACCTGGTAATCCCTAGGGCAGACCTGTGGTGGTACTGTGGAGGGCGGACGTTGAGACCAACATTGCCTACCCTATGGTCGGGAACATGTGCAATAGTTCAACTGGCAGTTCCTTTCACCTTGGCGTTCACAGAACAGGACAAGGGGCAAATATAAAGGGAAAGGAAGAGTACTTTGGGAGCCTCATTTTATGACAGGATATATATAGACACAATAGGAGTCCCTCTGGGAGTTCCAGATGGGTATAAAGCATGAAACCACATTGCAGTTGAATTTGAATCCCTGTTAGGGGTAATCACGATAAACAAATTGAATAACCAACAACAGTTTATCAATTATACCCAGGATGCAATAAAGGGGATTGCAGAACAATTGGATGCCACTAGCAGAATGGCCTGGGAGAAACAAATGATTTTAGATATGGTGGCGGCTGAAAAAGGATGTGTGTGTAATGTTGAGGGGGGGGGGAATGTATGTTCATCCCCAATAATACAGCCCCTGATGGTACTATCACTAAAGCCCTGCGAGGAATAACTACCCTGGCAGAGGAATTGGCAGAAAATTCAGGTACAGATACCTCTCTCTCTGGATGTTTGAAGTCATGGTTTGGGAAGTGGAAAGGGGTGGTAGTATCTATATTTACCTCTGTACTTGTTATAATTGGAGTATTAATTACGGTGGGGGTGTTGCATAATACCGTGTATAGGAGGGTTAACTCAAAGATGGATAGAAACGGCAAGCACTAAACAAATGATTGTATCACCCTCAGTGCAATAAAGGGGAAGAGAGAGATTTAGGAAAGATGTTATCTAAATTAGAAGCTTCCTATGGAGCTATAGAGTAAATGTAAAAAGTAACAAGAAAACTTTAAAAAGAAAAAGGGAGGGGTTTGATATAAACAAATGTGATATGTTATTTTTACAATGTAATATAATGCTTGTATTCCATTTATTCACCATTCTGTAATATAATTTTGTATGTAATAACTATCTGACTCTCTTGCTGTATGCTTGCATCCTGGGAAGGGAAAGTCTACATGGCTAGTAACACGTGGCCTGTCACAGGTGCAGAGGTACAAAGCTGACTCACTTTGTTGTATGTCTGCATCCTGGGAAGGGAAAGTCTATGTGGCTAATAATACATAGCCTGTCACAGGTGCGGAAGTACAAAGAAGTAGAGTGAGATAAGTATTAACCAATGAATTATTGACATGCTGGAGTAATATGTAATGATTTTCTGACTTCCTTTACTGTATGTCTGCATTCTGGGAAGAGAGATTACGTGGCTAATAACACATAGCCTGATACAGGTGTATAAGTATTAACCAATGAATTATGGACATGAAAGAAGGCGAGGACATAGTGTACTATAAAAGAACTGTGAAACAGAGGATGTGTGCGAATGCTCATTCAAGCATCTCACCCTTCCTTGCAAGAAAGTGATTAATTAAAGTAACTCTGCATCATTGTTATTGTGTAAAAAGTTATGTTTTCTTACACTCAAGGATCTACCCTATCTTCTCTTCTTTTCAATATCTTCATATAGCCAATTTGTTCCATTATATGACAATACAATATCCTATATCACATATATGCCAATGATATCTTTATTTACACAACTTTCTCCCCAGATACTACTACTACTACTGAGCATTTGTATAGCGTTACAAGATGTACGCAGCACTGCACAGACATGTAAGAGAGTCCCTGCTCATCAGAACTTACAATCTAGTCAAGACAGACAACACAAGGGAAACACAAGGAGATCAGGTGAGTCAAGATCCGAAGGCGGCAGTGGAGAGCTTTCAGCCTGGATTTGAAAAGGGTCAGAGAAGGTGCCTGACATACAGACTCAGGTAGTTTGTTCCAGGCGTAAGGTGCAGCAAGGTTAAAGGAGCGATGTCTGGAGTTATCAGTAGAAGAGAAGGGCACAGATAGAAGCATTTTGGCAGAAGAGTGGAGTTCCCAAGGGGGGGGGGGGATGTAGGGAGAGATAAGAGAGGAAAGGTAGTGAGAAGCTGCAGAATGAATGCACTTATAGGTCAGCAGAGAAGTTTGAACTGGATTTGGAAAATGATAGGGAGCCAATGAAGTAACTTGAGAAGAGGGGTAATATGAGCATGATGAGGCTGGCGAAAGATTAGCTATGCAGCAGAGTATTGAACAGATTGAAGGGGAGAGAGATGATTCAAAGGAAGAGCAGCAAGGAGTAGATTACAGTAGTCAAGATGGGAGATGATTAAGGAGTGGATAAGTTTCTTAGTAGTGTGTTCAGAAAGCAATGGCAGATTTTGTTGATGTTATAGAGAAAGAAACAGCAGGTCTTAGCTATCAGATGGATGTGTGTGGAGAAGGAGAGAGAGGAGTCAAAGACAACCCCAAGGTTGCGAGCCGAGGAAACAGGGAGGAGTAGAGAGTTATCTACAGAGTTTGAGAAAGGAGGAAGAGGAGAGGAGTTTTTTGGGGGAAAAATAAGAAGCTCAGTTTTGGCCATGTTCAATTTCAAGCGGTGGTGAGACATGTAAACAGCAATGTCAGAAAGGCATAAAGATGGCACTGAAAGCCATGGGAAGAAACGAGCGCACCAAGGGACTGGATATATAGACAGAAAAGGAGCAGACCCAAGACAGATCCTTGGGGTACATCAATAGAGCGGGATAGCAGTAGAGGAGGATCCACCAGAACAAACACTGAAAGAGTGATGGGAGAAAGAGGAGAACCAGAATAGTACAGAACCCTTAAAACCAAGCAAAGACAGGGTATCAAGGAGAAGGTTGTGGTTAACAGTGTCAAAAGCAGCAGAGAGGTAAAAAAGAATGAGAATAGAGTAAAGGTCCTTGGATTTTGCCAGGAACAAGTCACTGAAGACTTTGGCAGAAGTCATTTCAGTAGAGTGTAAAGGACAAAAGCCAGATTGAAAAAGATCCAGGAGGGCTTGAGAGGAGAGAAAGTCAAGGCAATGGCAGTGAATTGCACGCTCAAGTAGTTTAGAAATGAAGGGGAGAAGGGAGATGGGTTGATACAGAAGGACAGGTAGCATCAAGTGAGGGTTTCTTGAGGAGAGGTGTAACTACAGCATGCTTGAAGGATGCAGGAAACGGTTACAGTGGATAGCGATAGGTTGAGAATATGAGAGATGGTAGGGACAACAGTGGAAGAGATGGGGCTTAGGAGACGGGTGGGGATAGGATCAGAGGAGCAGGTAGCGAGTTTGGAGGAAGAAAGAAAGTGTGCAGTTTCCTCTTCAGAGATCACAGAAAAGGATGAGAGGGTAGCAGAGGTAGAGGGAGGGGGAAAGTTGAGAGTGAAGAGGAGGTGGAGGGGAAGTAGCTGACTTTGTGGGGAATTGGAGGGTAATCTTGTGGATTTTGTCATGGAAATAGCCAGGCTTTGGGCAGAAAGGGAGGGAGGGGTCAGAGGCGGAGGCACCTTGGGGAAAGAGCTGAGAGTAGTAAAGAGATGGCGAGGGTCAGAGGGAAGAGAGTTAGTCAGATGAACATAAGTGTCTTGTTTGGCAAGTGCTATGGCTGACTGGAAAGAGACAAGCATGAATTTGAAGTATAGAAAGTCTGCAAAGGAGAGGGATTTGAGTCAAGCAGGCTGAGCTGAACAGGCACAGGAATGTAGATAGTGGGTAGTAGACAAAAGCCAGGGTTGGGGTGCAGTACGCCTCACAGGACGTGGCATGGGAAGAGCGAGAGCATCCAGAGCAGAGGAGAGTGCAGCGTTATAGGAAGCTACTGCCTCATCAACAGACTCAGATGACACAGTGCAGGAAAGAGATGATGAAACAGTGGAGGAAAGAACCAAAGGATCAATAGCATGAAGATTTCTAAATAGGTTGGAGGAGACAGGATAACCCAGAATATATGAACATAGGAAGATGTTTCAAAGCCATGGTCAACTGGCTCTTGGAACATACTCTATTGATCAATTACGAAAAACAGATGTTCTCGACATAACAAGAAGCCCAACTTTCACCCCTCCTCTCACCATCAATTTACCAAATGCAGCTCTGAATGTAAAAAATGAGGTAAAGTATCTAGGAGTCACCTTTAACCAATGATTAACCTTTCACCCCCATATCAGGAACATTGCAAAAGCAGCATATCACACACTGAGAATACTTCACCGGCTTCGATCGCTACTCAATTACTCCAATTTCAGAGACATGTGCCAGGTCCTCATAACACCATTTCTGGATTACTATAATATTGTCTACCAATAACTTCCACAGGCTACACTTCAACCTCTACAATTGCTGCAAAATACTGCCGCAAGGATCATATCAAATGCCCCAAGTAGAAACCATATCACCCCCATGTTATAATCACCTGCACTGACTCCCAGTCCACATGAGAATAGCAGGGCCGCGGAGCCTCCACAGTGCGCGCGGCCAGCGCTAACCGGGGGGGTGGCGGTTCGCCCGCTCCCACAGTTGGCGGCCGCGAGGGTTCGCGGGGGCGGGCTCTGGCGGCGGCAGTGGGTCATTGGCTCCCGCGGACCAGTGATGGGCGCGGGAGCCAATGGGAAGGTGGCAGGCAGACGGTGGGGGATTTTGGGTAGGTGCGGCGGCTCACACGGCCTTTCCCTCGAGGGAGCCGTGTGGGCCGGACGTGAGTACGGTGCGCTGTGGGAGTCCGGGACCGGGGGGATTTTGCGGCCTAAGGGGCAGTACCTATTATGGGGAATATTGCATTCTGAGGCATTTAAATTAGGTGTGATCGGTACCGGTGGCTTTGACGGCGCTGGTTAGGGGCGCGGAACAAAAAAAAACAAAAAAAACGATAACCACACAGAGGCGGTTTAGCATCTGCCCACCTGTTAGGGACCCCGGCAGTCGGTATAAATTTTTTATGGGCTGTGGGGGCCAGCGGATCCATCGCAGGCCAGGGACTATGGGGAAGTCTGGCAGGCAGACCCCGAGGGAAGCTGGGGGGGCTTCTAAGTGCAGGGGCAAGGGTGTGGGGTGAGCAGGAGGGACGGGTGTCCGCGGGGGCGAGCAGGTCGGCACTGGTGCTGGTGTGGTGCAGGCTAGCAGGGGGCATAGGGGGCGGGGGGGTAGGCAGCGAGGTGGGCCAGCTGGTGGGGAGGGGGCATGGAGCGGCGAGGGGGAGGGTGCCGAGCCGTGGGAAAGGCACTAGGGGGGCAGCAGGTCGGAGGAGGGTACCAGGTTGCGGCAGGGCAGCGGGGGGATGGCCCTGGCATCGCAGCCCCCGGCGGCGTCCAGGCCCCCTGCGGGGAGGCCCCCAGCGTTGAGGCCCCCGGCGAAAGCGGTCCAAGGGGGCAGCTCGGTCCTAGCCCGGCTGTAGGCCTGCCGGTCGGAGAGACGGCAGGCCCCGGCTCCTTCAGGGCGCCTTCGGGCAGCCAGGGCAGGGGGTTGGGTCCTGGGATAGGGGGGGCTTGGTCAGTAGGGGGGCCGAGCGGTTGTGATTGGTGGGGGTGGAGGGGCCCTACGGGCGGTCCTGGGTTCATGGGAGGAGGGTGTGCTCCTACTTGGGAGCAATGGCAGAGTGGTGGGCAGGGCTCCTCGAGGATGGATTGGTTGGGGGCTTGGCAGCAGCCTTGGGCTGCGGGGGGTCCCGCGGGGCCTTTTCCGTTTTTCTCTTCACAGGTGCCTCCGGGATGGTCAAACACCGGGAACTCGGGCCGGGCGGGTCCGCCGGAGCAGGCCGAAGCGTCAGGGAGTGTTGCGGGGGCCCAGGATACGGCCGCGACGGGGCGCCCCGAGTTCGCTGTTGTTGCGGAATCGACGGCGGCGGCAGCAGGTGAGTCCAGGGGGGGCAAGAGGGGGAGGGGCTCGGGAAAAAAGCAGTGGCATCACTGCCGTCGGCATCGGACATCGGGATCTGGCTCCTCCTCGTCCTCATGGTCCACATCGTCGTCGTCATCTGCCGGTAGCAAAGGTGGCGACAATGGGGGCGGGATGGGGTCAGCGGGGGCCTCTGGGGCCGCACCTTCTGTAGCGTTTTTCTCTGACTTGTGGGAAGGCGTTCCGAGGCGATTGCGGCGCAAAATACAGGAGCGGCGTTACATAGATATCTTTCGGTTGTTGGAGGGTAGGAAGCGTTCGGGGGACAGTCAACGGAAACGGAAGGCTGACGAGAAAGCGGGTCGCATACGGAGAGTGGCCCGTAACGTCACTAACTGGACTAGGGCGTTCTTGCGGCTGGCCAGCGTGTGGGGACATGCGCATCCTTCGCATTACGGGATGTTGTTGGCATATGCGGATGCCACTTTGGAAGCTTCTCAGTCGCATGATGGTTGGGCTTGGCTCAACTATGTCGAGAAGTTTCGGGACAAGATGGAAGAGAACCGGACGCTGACATGGGATACGCAGGATATTAATCTGTGGCTCACGCAAATGGCGGCTAGGCCGGCTGGCGGGGCGGCGGTGGGTGCGAAGGGGGGGGTTAGTGCAACGTCGGGGTCCCTCCGGCCCTTTCGGGCCGGCGAGCCCGCAGCAGGGCAGAAAGGGGCCGGAGGAGGGAGCGCGGGGGACGTGTGTTGGCGCTTTAAAAAATCCTCCTGCCCTTTCTCGGATTGCAAATCCCGACATGCCTGTTCCGTATGTAATGGCGGGCATTCCACCCTCAAATGTGTTAGGAAGGGGCCGATCGGAACCGGCCTGCCCCCCGCTAAGCAGTAGAACCGGGGGAGGGGTGGCACCGACCCCGATAAGGCTCGATGCCTTGGGGGGATGGTTGCGACGGTACCCCAAGAAGGCCGATGGAGTGCTTTTGGAGGAGGGGTTTCGAGAGGGGTTTAAGATTCCCGTTTCCGGTTCGGTCGCAATGCACGCTGGGCGGAATGCGCCTTCCGTTCGGCGGTTCGCCGACATCGTGCGGGACAAATTAGCCGTGGAAATTGGGCTGGGGTGGGTGGTGGGCCCCTTCATGGAGCCGCCCTTGGCGAACTTCGTGGTGTCCCCGTTGGGAGTCATTCCGAAGAAAGAGAGTGGCAAATATCAGTTGATTCATAACCTGTCCTTCCCTAGCGGGGCCTCTGTTAATGATCGGATTCCCAAGGAGGTGTGTACGGTCCGTTATGCATCTTTCGATGCGGCCGTGGAGTTGGTGAGAGGTTGTGGGCGGGGCTGCTTGATGGCCAAGACGGATATTGAGTCGGCTTTCCGGTTGTTGCCGGTCCATCCATCGGCTTTCCATTTGCTAGGGTTTTGTTTCGAGGGTGGCTTTTACTTCGACCGGTGCATGCCTATGGGGTGTTCCATTTCATGTGCATACTTTGATCGGTTTAGCACCTTTTTGCATTGGGCCTTAGTTGATAGGGTGGGGTGTGATCAAGTGGTCCACTACTTGGATGATTTCTTGGTCGTCGGGAGTGCGCGGACCGGGCAGTGCCAAGCAGGGCCGGCCCGTCCATTGAGCAAGAATGTTTTTTGCACAGGGCCCCGCGTTTCAGGGGGCCCCGCGCAAAGAACATTCTGCTTTTTTTTTAATTACATTTAAAAACAAAAACCTGGCTCTAGCTGCTGCCGCTGCCGCGCGTCCGTCGCAGCAGCGGCATAATGGCGTGTCCCGCGGGGCCCCTTCTCCTCTTCGAGCCCTCTGCAAGGGCTTTCAGATTCGCGCAGGGAGAGTTGTGCTCCCTCGCGTCTCTGTAAAGCCCGCAGGGGCTAATGGGAAATTTCCCATCAGCCCCTTTAGACGCGAGGGGCTGATGGGAAATTTCCCATTAGCCCCTGCGGGCTTTACAGAGACGCGAGGGAGCACTCTCCCTTCGCGAATCTGAAAGCCCTTGCAGAGGGCTCGACGTGGAGAGGGGGCCCCGCGGGACACGCCATTCTGCCGCTGCTGCGACGGACGCGGCAGCAGCTAGAGCCAGGTTTTTGTTTTTAAATTTGCCGGAAGGGAAGGGAAGGGAAGGGAAGGGAAGGGGGGGGGGGCTGATGGAGGCTGTCTGGAAATGGGGTGATGGGGGGTTAGGACTGGAAATGTGCAAGGGGGGGGGTTAGGACTGGAAATGTGCAAGGGGGGGGTTAGGACTGGAAATGGGCTGGGACTGATGGAGGCTGACTTGAAATGGGCTGGGGGGGGGTTAGGACTGGAAATGGGCTGGAGGGGGGGTTAGGACTGGAAATGGGCTGGGGCTGATGGAGGCTGAATGGAAATTGGCTGGGTAGGGGTTAGGACTGCAAATGGGATGGGGGGGGGGTTAAGACTGCTAATGGGCTGGGGCTGATGGAGGCTGACTGGAAATGGGCTGGGGGGGTTAAGACTGGTAATGGGCTGGGGGGGTTAAGACTGGTAATGGGCTGGGGGTTGATGGAGGCTGACTGGAAATGGGGTGATGGGGGGATAGGACTGGAAATGGGCTGGGGGGGGTTAAGACTGGTAATGGGCTGTGGGCTGATGGGGGCTGTCTGGAAATAGGGTGATGGGGGTTAGGATTGCTAATGGGCTATGGGGGGGGGTTAGGACTGCTAATGGGCTATGGGGGCGCTAGGACAGGAAAAGGGCTGATGGGGAGGGGTTAGGACTTGAGGTGGGCTGATGTGGTTAGGACTAGTAATGGGCTGTGGGCTGATGGGGGGGTTAGGACTGGCAATGGGCTATGGGGGGCTGACTGGAAATGGGCTGATGGGGTTAAGACTGGAAGTGGGCTGATGGGGGGTTAGGACTGGTAATGGGTTATAGGGGGGGGCTTAAACTGAAAATGGGTTGATGGGGGGCTAGGACTGGTAATGGGTTGGGGGATTGCTATGACTGGAAATGGACTGAGTGGACAGGGAGGCTTGAACTGCAAATAGCTGATGGGGAGGGAGCTTGGAATGGAAATGGGCTGTGAGGGAAGGGAGCTAGAACTGAAAATGGGCTGATGGAGCAGCTAGGATAGGACTGGAAATGGGCTGTTGGGGGGAGCTAAGATTGGAAATGGGCTGTGGTGGGGGCTTGAATTGAAATGGACTCATGGAGGGGCTAGAACTGGAAGTAGGCTCATGGGGGGGCTTGGACTGGAATTGGGCTGAGTGGAGGGGAGCTAGGATTTGACATGGGCTGATGGTGGGGCTAGGAAATGACTAGAAATGGGCTGATGGGGGGCTAGGATTGGAAATGAGCTGATGAAGGGACTCAGACTGAAAATGGATGGGGGAGCTAGGACTGGAAATGGGTTGATGGGGGGCTAGGACTGGAAATGGGCTGATGCAGGGACTAGAAGGGAATGGATGCTGGGTGAGACTGGAACTAGAAGGGAGCTGATGTTGGGGGAGGATTAGAATGGGATGGGGCTGGGAGAGTAAAATGGAGAGGGGAAAATATTTTGTGTGGGAGGGATGAAAAATCTACAATTGGCCGGGTATTGGGAGAGTAAGTGGGGATTGAGGATGGAGGGGTAAAATTTGTGTGGATGAAATAAGAATGAGGAAAGAGCAAAAGGATAAAGATTAGTATGTTAAAGCAGATGTAGAGAGAGAGGATGGAAAGAAAACTAGAAGAGAGAAGAAAGGACAAATGGACAGCAGACGATGGAGAGTTAGCAGAAAACATGAAGAAACCAGAAGAAAGTGGCTGGAGCAATTGCAACTGAAAAAAAATGCACAAAAGGTAGAAATATATCTCTTTATTTTGAATTTATTAACTGGAATATGAAAGTTCTGGGAAATGTGCATCATTAACGTCTGCGCTTTGTTTGGTACAAGAGGAAATTGATTTATAGTTTTATTTCTACAGTGTTGTTGTACATTCCAAGTTTGGCTTTTGGGGTTCCCAGTTTAAATTATTGCCTTCCTGTTTCTAAATTGCGATTCCTTGTTTGGTGATGGTCTATGTTCTGCATGTGTAACTGAGCTGAGGTATTCTGTTTATGTAATTCCTATTTGACATTGCCACTTGTTCTCTTTCCCCAGTATTCTCTGAAATGTACTGGTTTAATATTTGCAGTGTTTCCTTTTGATAGGTAGGGACTGGTGCTTTGTGAGTCCTGGTAATGCTGTCAGGATACAGCGGGTTTGCTATGGGTTCTAAATGGGCAGCGTTTGTAGTAGTTCCTAATGTGCCTGGCGGTTGGCACTGGATTATAGTAATGTAGAAATCTTTTAGTCTTTCTTTATCCATACACTCATTAAGAGACATGTTTACTAAAAGTTAGTGTATGGTAACATTATGCAAATATTTATGCAAATAAGGCCACTTATGCAAATGAGGCCCCGCACCGAGTCTCCGCACATGGCCCCGCACCCCCCTTGGGCCGCCCCTGGTGCCAAGCTTTGCTCGACGATTTCACACAAATGACGCGGGAGTGGGGAGTGCCGCTGGCGGTGGGGAAAATGGAAGGCCCGGCGACGCGTCTCACGTTCTTGGGTATTGAGCTGGATTCGGTGGCGATGGTGGCACGTTTGCCGTCGCAAAAGGTGGATAAACTCCGCGTCCTGGTGGCGAACGTCTTAGGTTCCCGGAGGATGACCTTACGCGAGATGCAGGCGCTGATCGGTTCTCTGAACTTTGCTTGCAGAGTGATTCCGATGGGTCGAGTTTTTCTGAGGCGGCTAGCCGCTGCAACGGCGGGGGTGGTTAAGCCGCATCATCGACTCCGGGTGTCGCGGAGCATTCGGGCCGACTTGGCCATCTGGGGGGAGTATCTGCGTGATTTCAATGGGGTTACGGTGCTCCGGGAACGGGAGATCTCTAGTCAGGATTTACGCTTGTTTACGGATGCGGCCGGCGGGGTGGGGTTAGGGATTTACTTCGGGGGCTCCTGGTGTGCGGAAGCGTGGCCCGCTTCCTGGATAGCGGTGGGCCTGACAGCTAATGTAACCTTTTTGGAATTGTTCCCGTTCCTGGTGGTGTTGGTGCTGTGGCCGGATCGGATTCGCAATTGGCGCATTGTGTGGTGGTGCGACAATGCGGCGGTGGTCAGCGTGATAAACAACTACACTCCGCGCTGTCCGCGAGTAGCGGACTTGATGCGTCAGATTGTGTTGGCCTGCTTGCGTTTGAATGTCGTGGTCCGGGCTAAGCATATACCTGGTCACACTAACTTAGTCGCTGATGCTCTTTCTCGTTTTAAGTGGGAGCTGTTCCGGAAGCTGGCGCCAGAGGCCGAAGAAGCGGGGATGGCGGTCCCCGCAGAGTTATGGCGGTTTGGCCTCGGGACATGATTGAGCTCCTGCGGACTTCGGTGTCAGCGGCTACGTGGACGGCCTACCAGCGGGGTTGCGACAGCGTGGTGGCGTTTCTGGAGGAGAGGGGATGGTGGTGGGGTCCGCCTCCCGAGTTTCTGGTGGGTCAGTATGTGTTGTTTGCGAAGGCAGCGGGATTGTCCCGATCCACGGTGAGTAGGCACTTGGCTGGGTACTCCTTCTTCGCGAAGGCGGTTGGGTGGGGGGCAGCTGGTGGGGGATTTTTACTGCGGAGGCTGTTGCAGGGCTGGGAGCGCTCCCTTCCCGCACCAAGGGACGGGTGACGGCCCATAACACATGAGCTGCTACAGCGGCTGTGTTCAGCTTTGCCAGGGGTGGTGTCGTCCGGATACGAATGTGTTCTTTTTCGGGCGGTGTTTGCGTTGGCCTTTTTCGGGGCCTTTCGCATTGGGGAATTGATTGCGGAGTCGAGTCGCGCTGTGGGAGGGGGGGCTTGCAGGTGCACCACGTGAAGTGGGCAGGGGGCGGTGTCAGTTTTTACCTGGCTCGCTCCAAAACGGATCAGCTAGGGAGGGGCGCATGGGTGAGTTTGCGCGCTGTGGCAGGGTCCGCCACTTGTCCGGTGGGGTTGCTGCGGGCGTACTTGCATGCGCGGCCGCGTGGGGGGGCAATTTATTTCTTCACGAGGACACGACGGTGCTCACGCGGTTTCAGTTTACGGCGGTATTACGGCTATCGTTGAGCCATATTGGGGAGGATCCTCGGTTGTTCGCCCCGCATTCCTTTTGCATTGGGGCTGCGACTACTGCCGCAGCGGTGGGTTTACCTGACGGGGACATTCGGCGGATCGGTAGATGGAAGTCGGGTGCCTTCTGCAGATATGTGCACCTTTAGGGGCGGTGGGGGGGGGCAGGCTAATCATGTGTTCTTTATTTTGCAGAAGCGCTTCCATTTTCGTGCCGCTGCTGGGTCATCGGCCATTCTTTTGTCTTCTGGGCTGGTCGAAGAGCAGCTGTGCGCCCGGTGGGGCAGAATATCGGATTGGATGCTCTCGGGGTGACTGTCGTATGGCTGGGCGAGCGCGGGCTGCGCTGGATTCAACTCCTGCCTTTGCTGCGGCACCACGAGAGTCGCGGGGGGACACCTGAGGCCTTGCTGATACACCTGGGTGGCAATGACCTGGTGTCCTGGACTTGTCGGCAGTTGATCAGGACCGTCATCAAGGACTTGCATGTGATTTTGAACATGTTCCCTGGGGTGCGCTTGTTGTGATCAGACATCATTCCCAGGCCGGCTTGCAGGGACCAGCGGCGCTGGTCGCGGGGCCTGACAAAAGATTAATCGCCAGATTGGCAGGTGGGTGGGGGAGCAGGGGGGGTGCCAGATTTTGCACCCTTGGGCCGATGTAGATTGTGCCGGCCTTTATAGGAGGGATGGAGTACACCTATCCCCGGTGGGGATAGATTTGCTCTTGAACGATTGGCAGGAGGCCTTGGAGGATGTCTTGCAAGGGAGAGGTGCTGGTCGCAGCTTTGCCGGGGGGGTCGGCTCGGGCTTGTAGGGGGCCCGAGCCGGTGGTGGGATCCCGGAGGTTTCCGGGGTCCGGAGCCGGAGCCAAGCTGGAGGGCGGGGGTGGGGTACCCCCGACCCGGACAGTCCCTCAGGCTTCTGCTAATAATATGGCGAAGCCGGAATGAGGGAGGCGAGGCGAGTTGCCGGGGCTGGGACCCGGTGGGAGCGGAAGCGGCATCACCTTGCTACCCACATGGCTGGTGTTGGCTCGATCTGCTGGGGGGGGGGGGGGAAGTTAATTGTGTTGAATGTTGTTGGTTATTGTTATTGGCTAATAAAGCTGCGACCAGTTTAACTCCCAATACAGTGTTTGGTATTTTGTTTAAGAAAATGTCTGGGGGGGGGGATTGTAGGGGGGGGGGGTTGAGTAAGGGAGGGGGGGGCGATCGATCCGCCTTACCCGGTTATTAAATATAGAACTAACAAAATTCAAGATACTCCACCAACAATCAGCCCAAGTTCTTCAACACCTTATATAACTAAAGCCTCCAAAACCAGAACAAGAAGTAGAGCCACTCATGAGATGTTAATGGTCTCAACTCTTCAAACCAAATGTAACCAAAACACCTCCAAATGAGCCTTCTCTATTTGCACCCCCCCATCTGGAACTCTCTCCCCAGTGACATTTGAACCTCAAACAGCATTGCCATTACATTTTCTCCCCATCATGACCACAAATACGTCTCTATGCTACACTCTTAGATCACTATATCAGACCTACCTCATTAAGCTACTATACCCTTTAAGATACTGTTCCTTACAATACACTTTACTGGGTATATCTTCATATCTTCTTTACAGAATACCTTAAAATTCTTCCTGTATAAGGCTTATATTGTTTAACTGTTACTATCTTCTTCTTTCACCTATAGTTGAGTTAATTGTTACCTACTACGTTTAAGTTGTTTGAATTGTCATTTATTAAGTTATTTGTAACCTTTCCTTGAGTTAATTGTAAACTGCTTCAACTCGTAGAGATAGTGGTATAAAAAAAGGTTGATAACTAAAAGACTGCTGAACTCATCTGATGAGAACCACAAGTAGCACACCTCTGTGCATCTGCTGTAGCGTGTAGAATTCAAATGCGGCAAAAGAAAAAAAACCACAAAGATAAAAAAAACGAATGAAAAAAGAAATGTGAAAAAGGAACCCCCTGATTGGTAAGGGAATTCTCTCACCTGTCAGGCCAGCTGGAGAAACCTGAGAAAGGTCTCCCCAGCTGATCATACAGATCTTAAGCCTGGCTGTCTGAAAGGGGTTTTTTTGTTTGTTTTAATTTGAAGCTCTTTATTCAAGCAGCAAGGACAGAGAACCAATTAAAAGACATAGCATGCTGAAAAAGGACAGTGAGAGGGAAGGAGGACATAGATCCAGGCTTACTAACCCCCATTAGGGGCCCCATGGGGCCTTCCTGTCTATACTGGTGCTGGAACCCATGTGTAACATCACTGGACAAAGAGCAGCTGTTGGCTTGAGGAGACAATGGGTGTACCCAAGCTCTGAACAAATACTGGGCCAAATGTCTTAAATCACACTGGCTACAAGATCATGATCTAGGTCAGGGGAACCAGGTCTATCTGCACTGTTGCACCAATCCACACGCCTTGCCACCTGCTGGAGGCAGACAATACTGCAGCAGAGAATATATACTGGTGATGCCACCACCGAAATCTGCTCTAGTCTGCCTCCCCCTAGTGGCTGGAGAACATAACCCACTCTCTGGACTAGTCTAGCAGGATGATAAGGAAATAATGTTTGTCTTAAAACACTTTATCCAGTTGGAGGTCGACGTGTTCTTTCTGATATCTGGTGTCAAAGTCTCAGGCTACCGAGAATAAGGTAATTTCTAGTTGGGCTAACCTGTGTAGCATGATTAGCCTTTAAAACGTATTTTGTGTTGCCTACTATGTGATTAGGGTTGTAGTTGTGTAGAAATATAGAAATAGCCTTTGGGTGGCAGACTTTGAATGAATTCTTTGTATGTGAAATTGACACTTTCTATTTTCAAATGATAGTGCATCCATGAGAATGGATTTTGCAGTTCTTTGATGCTGTGTTGTAACAAAAGACAAAGGAAAAATGCTGATATGCTGCAGTCTTGGCAGGAAGAATTCAGGAAGGACCCCAGCATCCTTAAAGATATGATCACAGGATGAAGAAACATTTGTATCATTCTAAAAAAAAAAAGAAAATACAGCACACAATGCAAACGCCTCTATGATGTCACATTTCTTATAAAGTAAATCTGATATCACAGAAGCTTTTGCTTTGTATGCTGTAGCACTGGACTTGCTACAAATTTTGGCATGACTCTTACGTATGTGGGAATGAAAACGTAAATTTGTTTTCTTTTTTCCACATAGCCAGGGGCCATGATGTGGTGTCTCTTTGAAAGTAGTGAATGACAACTCCAAAAAAAAAGACATAGATCTCCATTATGTTGCTTTTTTTCAGATCCCATGCCAAGAGAATATAGAGCAAAGGGAAATGAGGTGGCAAAGGCCAGCTCCTGCGAATGTCTGTGGGAGGGAAAGGAAAATATATTTCATATTTTATTCTCATAGACGATAGGAGCTCTATGCAGGAAAACGAAAGCTTAAAAAGTTATTATTGTTCTGAGCTTTTTTTTAGTGCCACCAAATCAGTGCTGACACCTGGTAACCCAGCTGCCTCTGGGTTTTCTTGGCAAGGTATCACTGGACATAGATTGCCAGGCCTTTTCTTCCAAGGCAATGGAGGGTAAAGTGACTTGCCCATGGTCACAGACAGTGCCAGTGGGGATCAACCCCTTGATTATCTGGGCACTAGGTGGCTGCTCTAACCACTAGGCTACTCGGTAAATATCTTCAGGATTAAAGGCTCTGGGTGATGCGTGTGTGTGTGTATATTCCAGAGTACCACCGTGGTCATACGTCCTGGAAATTGTGCATTTCTGTGTCTGTAATAAATTATGCTGAATATAAGAACATAAAATCTGCCATACTGGATAAGAACAATAGTCCATCAAGCCTAGTATCCTGTTTCCAATAGTAGCAAATCCAGGTCACAAATACTTGGTAAGCTCCAAAAAGTACAAAGATTCTATGCTGCCTATCCCCAGGGAAAAGCAATAGATTTCCTAAATCTACCTCAACAGTTTGTGGACTTTTTCTCTAAGAACTTGCCCAAAACCTCTTTTTAAAACCAGCTACGGGGCACTTTTGTTAAAGTGCATTTTGCAATTAGTATGGGTTACAGCATACATTAACCGCTCACTGTGACCTGCGGTAACTATTAGTGGAGAGCAGCACAATTAACACAGCCCGAATGCCTTGCTAACTGTGCTTCAGGCACTGGGATGGTAAGAAGGATGGTTAGGGGTGGATAGTAGGTGTGGTGAATGCACGACGGTGCTAACTGCAAGGCTCACAATTAGCATTGATGCAATTACTGCCACCTCAATAGGTGGAGTTAAGTGCACCTGCCCTAATTTTGTTGCACCTAACTCACCATGGTTTTGCATGCTATTGGCGCATTAGGTGCAGAAACACAACACACTTTAGCAAAAGGGCCTCTGTGTGTGCTTGCTTCAAATATTCCCCAAAGAAACTGTATTGACAGTAGGGGATTCATTATAGAGCAGTATGGCTACCTTTTAACTTTAAACATCTAACTTAAATGTTTATAAATATACATATTTTCAGAGGTATTATCTGCATAAGTGCCAGCTTTGAAAATTCATGTATACCTATAAGAGGTCTATTTACTAAAATGTGGTAAGTTTTTGTAGTTACTAGTAGTAGTAACTGCCAAAATTAATACATTATGTACAAAAACCTCGTCATTAACTATAGAGGCTTTCCTGGTATTTTCCTATGAGTTAATGCAGAGAAAATGTCTTTATCGCTAGGAATGTGCACAGAAAAAGTATTTTGTTTGTTTTTGGAAGAATTTTAGGACTTTTCCTCTCATTTTTGAGCATTTTTTGGTTCATTTCACACATTCGCTTTAATAAAATTTTTAAATGCACAATAGAACATTTTAATGCACACAGATCAATTATACGCATGTTAATTCATAGGTTAAAGAAATAACCAAATTACCAGAAAGTCCCAGCCTAATAAGCAAACCCAAAATATATAGCCAGAGAAATATAAAGAGCAATAGTAACAGAAGGAAAATAGGCCCCTTTTTTGTCAGAAGCTTTGTCTGGAGAAGCAATTGCTCCTCATGTAACAAAGTTTTCATTTTATTCTTGTAAAAGAAATGTCCACAGATGTCAACTTGTGAAATCACCACCAAGCGAACCACAAAAATCAATAAATAGAAACTCTGCACTTAGCTGGTAAAATCCCGACAGCCTATCTCACAAAGGCTTATGCGGTAACAGTAACAGCAGTAGTCATAACTGTATCAGTGGTACAGATGAAAGCACCATATAAAAGTCCAAAGCAACACAGACCGTGTTTTGAGCTCCACTGGTCAATTCAAGAGCTATGCATCATGCTAAATTACGGTGCATAGAATCATTTCAACATGAATGAAAAAGAGGCCAAATGACGCTCTTAAATATCGTTAAATTATGACATCAGTCATTGATCTTACTTAATGATAAAATTAAATTCAATTGTGGATGAAATAAATTCAGATGATGCTCCACCAATCAATCTTCTGATTTAAACCTCCCGGTTGAACAAAATTCAGAGAAAAGATCCAACGTTGTTCACAAGTTTGTAAGCGCAAGACCCTGTCAACTCCTCGAGATAGGGCAGGCACATGATCAATAATATGCCACTTCAATTGATCAAAAAGATGATTATTTTCAATGCAATGAGACACAATAGGTGCTGTAAGTACTTGATTAGTCAACTGTGAACGATGTTCTGCAAGTCGAGTTTTGACAGGGCATGTAGTTCGGCCCACATATAATAAAGGGCAAGGTCAAATTAAAAGATATACCACAAAGGCAGATTCACAGATAGTATGTCATGTTGTGGAATGAGTCCTCAGCATACGAGGGTCAATCCAACTAGGACCAACTAAAGTCGTTTGACAGAACTTACAATGATCACAAGCAAAATGGCCCGGTGTAAATGATTGAGATGTAGAGGATAATGGATCCACAATGGTTGAAGTATGTTCCAGTCAATCTCTGATGTTACGACCTCGAGTCAAGACCACTGTCAAATCTTTTTTGAAACAGAAGTGAAGAATTAACACGTGCCAATATTTACATAATATAGATGCAACATATGAGGAATTAGACATGAATGGCAAAACACCAATGATATTAGTATCAGCAGATTTAACAGGATCAGATTGATGACCGCCCAATAGCCATTCGCTTGGAACATAACGTGCCCTAATGTAGGCTCATTTAATGATATGGTCCGTATATCCTCTCTCAGAGAATTAGAAAAATCATTCACATGTTAAAAAAAATTCTTGTAATGTAGTGCAAATTCTGCGTAATCTTAAAAATTGGCCCATAGATAATCCTCGACACAAGGATAAAGGGTGGTAACTATGAAACTGCAGTAAGTTGTTTCTTTGAACAGGTTTTCTATATAAAGTAGTTGCCAGTTCCATATCATATTTATAAACTAATAAGTCCAAAAACTCAATCTGAATGATGTTTAAGAGTGAATTGGATGTCGGTTTTCAATGAATTAATCCAAGTTAGAAATGGTTATAAGTCATATAAAGTATCTTGTCATAAAAAGAATATGCATTCCAAAAATCTCACCTAGAATGGAATATAGGTAAACCATAAAAGATGAACAAACTCTTGCTCAAACTTATATAAACTTATATAAAGGGTGGCCACAGAAGGAGTCACAGTGGCTCCCATGACTATCCCAAAAGATTGTAAATAAAATTGAGAACAATAGGTGAAATAATTATGTTTCAGCACCATTTCTAAAAACTGCAATAAAAAAAGCTTTTGGTAACCTAGTTGGAAGTTCAAGCACACATTCAGACACAGTAGCAAGTGCTTCCTCTTGGTCAATGTTGGTGTATAGTGATATGACATCCATTGTTGCCAGTTGTGGTGGTAAAATCAATAGAAACAGAATCCAAATAGTGTAATAAAATGTGTGGAGTCACGGATATACGATCATACATTCATTGCTAGTTTCTATAGGAAAAACTCCACAAATCTAGAGAGGGGTTCCAACACAGAGTCCCTTCATGATACTATGGGATGGCCAAGAGGAGAGGATAATGATTTGTGTATTTTTGGTACAGTGTAGAAAACTGGTATACGGGGGCATGAATTTATCAGAAATTTAGACTCACAATTAGTTATCTATCCTGCTTCTAAGGCAGATGATACTAAAGGCTTGATAGCATCCATTAGAGATGGAATAGGATCGTCCTTCAAAAGCTGGTAATATTTAGTATCAAATAGTTGAGGCAACACATGATGATGATAAGCGAACACTGACTGGATGACCACCGCACCTCCTTTGTTAGTATTACGGATTACAATATCAGAACAGGTCTTCAGCTTCTTCAGAGCCTGAAACTCACCCGCAGCTAAGCTCATTGTCCTCTTTAACGTATTCCTTTTGTTACTATTGCTCTTTATATTTCTCGAGCTATATTATCTTGGGAATTCATAGGTTAAGGCATTAAATTGATTTTGTGTGCTAATGATATAAATGTACCCTGGCGAATGCATATCTGCATTTATTGCATGGCAGGTAACGTGATGCAGTTACCTGGATTTTAGCTCATGCATTTTGTAGAATTATTTACATTCTCTTATATACCGCGCTATTCTGCATCAGTGCGGTTTACATTGAACAAACTGAAATTACATTGAACAGGGCATTATAACTTGGAGATAACTCTTTTACAGGGAACATGGGCTATGGAGGGTTAAGTGGCCTGGATGCTTGGAATACCCTCCCGATGGAAGTGGTGGGGGCAAATACAGTGACAGACTTCCTGTCCCAAGAGGGTATCTAATCTAAGTTTCTACCTGAGGCAATGGAGGATTCAATGGCTTGCCTGAGATTACAAAGAGTAGTAGTTGGATATGAACCTGAGTTCCTGGGTTCTTAGACTAGTGCTCTAATCATTAGGTTACTCCTCCACTCCAGGTATAATTTCTTGAGGAGACATGAACTGCTCTGTTTTAGTTGACATGTTAACAGTTAATTTATGGTAACTACCATCAGGTGAACTAGGCAGTGGTCTAGAACTCTGGCTCGTCAGGGCCACCCATTGCGCCGCTGATGCCCCTCTCCAGGGCCTGGAGCAGCAGCAGCAGCAGCAATGGCTTGGAAATTCTGATGCAGTGCTTACCTAAACTTGCTAGCGCTGTATTGCAGTTCCTGCTTTCTCTTATCTGTTGCTTCCGCCCACCTCTGACAGACTCCCAATTTGCATAAACTGGAAATAATTTGGGTCTTTACTTTATAGGCAATATAGAGCTTTTGACAGGATATAATCACATTATATATATATATATATATATATATATATATATATAGTAAATGTATGCAAGCTCGTTTTGTCCCAAATTTCTGCAGAATTCACAGGGTAATTTTATAAAGACACAATTGGCCAATAGGGATATCTATTGGTGTGGAGGAGTAGCCTAGTGGTTAGAGCACTGACTTGGGAACCAATGAAACCAGGGTTTGATTCCCACTAGCACTCCCTGTGGCCTTGGGTAAGTCACTTAACCCTCCATTGTCTCAGAAGAATCCAATTTATCAATGTCCCTGTTTAATGTACATTACCAAGTTACAATGTAACCTGCTTTGACTAAAATGGTATAAAAGACCTGTTAACTAAATATCTAGGCAATCTTTTATAAAGTTACCCTCTAAACAGATCAGTGTATTTATTGTTTTATTGTTTCATTTTATATGAGGTCTCAAGCCTCTGCGGAAGGCTTCACACCAAAATATCTGCAGGGTTTATTTATTTTTATATTTAACAGGTTTTATATACCGCTTTATCTTTTCAATCAAAGCAGTTTACATTGAAACTTAAACTTGGTAATGTACATTAAACAGGGACATTGATAACTCTCCATTGCCTCAGAAAAATCCAAGTTAAGCGGCTTGCCCAAGGCCAAAAAGGAGTGCTAGTGGGAAATGAACCCTGGACTCTGGGTCCCCAAGCCAGTGTTCTTAACCATTACGCTACTCCTCCACTCCTTGCTGGATACCTGAATAAAGCTTTCGCCCCTATTCTTGTTGCGTTGCGAGTCCTGCTCCTTTCTTTCTTCTTGGACATTGCAGATTGGTGTGCTTTTTGCCGTTTCTCTAAATATTTGGGGGCCTATTTAGCAAACTGTTTCAGCTGTTTAACAAAGCAATGGGCCCATGCTAAAAGTTAACTTAGTGCCTTGACACCTAGCACATGGTCAGGGCCGATGCAAGGATTGGAGGCGACTAGGTGGAGCCACCTTTCTGCTGTTGAAAAACCCACTAAAAGCCCTGGCACTATCCAGATCGTGCAGGGGCAGTTAGGGCTGGGCGACAGGGCTGGCCCATCCATTGTTTAGGAATGTTGTTCGCACAGGGCCCAGCGCTTCAGGGGGCCTGACGCCAACATTTCGCATTCAGCACCAGCAGGCAGGGTGACTTTAGAGGGAGCCAGAGAGGCCCTGGCTCACCTCTGACAGCCACCGAAGTGAAGAGCATCATTTTTCTTCATTTTGGTAGCTGTACTGTAGTTTAGAATGCTGGCGTGCTGAGTGCCGGGAAATAGGAAGTCCCCTTTGACCTCAGTGTGCCAGCATCCTAAACTACAATACATGCAAACAATACATAGTAACATAGTAAATGATGGCAGATAACAACCAGTATGGTCCATCTAGTCTGCCCAATAAGATGGCAAGAGTAGGTGCACCTGCTGCTCTGTGCAGGCCACCCCTCCCCATGTCTTTGTTTAGGGGTGAACCCACCGCTCCGCGTAGGACACCCCTGTTTGTTGAGAAATTAAATAGTTAAGTTTATTTTGATTTTATCCTGTTGCTGTAAAGGGATCCACTGTGTCTGTCCCATGCCATTTTGAATTCTGTCACTGTATTTGCCCCCACCACTTCCATCAGGAGGGCATTCCAAGCATCACCACCCTTTCAGTGAAAAAGTATTTCCTGACATTGCCTTTCAATTTACCCCCTTGCAGCTTCATGTTATGCCCTCTAGTTTTACAGCTTCTCCGTCTTTGGAAGAGGTTTGTTTGTTCATTATTTCTCTTTAAGTATTTAAAGGTCTGAATCATATCTCCCCTGTCCCTCTTCACTTCAGCAGCAGTCAGAGGTGAGCTGGGGCCTCTCCGGCTCCCTCTAAAGCCTTTTAGACAGCCATGAGGCTCTTTGGGGTGTGGGGAGGGTGCTAAGACTGGAAACAGCTGATGGAGAGGAGGGCTTGGACTGGAAATCAGCTGAGTGGGAAGGGAGCTAGGACTGGAAATGGGCTGAGTGAGGGCGGCTTGGACAGGAAATGGGATAAGTGTGTGGGGGCAGCTAGGACTGGAAATGGATTGAGTGGGGGGGGGAGCAAGGAGTGGAAATGGGCTGATGGAAGAGCTAGGAAAGGACTGGAAATGGATGGGGGAGCTAGGACTGGAAATGGACTGATGAGGGGAACTGGATTGGAAATGGGCTGATGGAGGGGCTAGAATAGGACTGGAAATGGCCTGATGGGGGTTAGAATAGGACTGGAAATGGCCTGATGGGGGGCTAGGATTGGAAATGGGCTGATGGAGGGACTAGGATAGGACTGGAAATGGGCTGATGGGGGGCTAGAATAGGACTGGAAATGGACTGATGGGGGGGCTAAGATTGGAAATGGGCTGATGGGGGGGGACTAGGTTAGGACTGGAAATGGGTTGATGGGGGCTAGGATAGGACTGGAAAGGGCTGATTGGGGCAAGGATAGAACTGGAAAGAGTTGATGAGGGGCTAGGACTGGAAATTTATTTATTTATTTTATTTATTTACATTCTCTTATATACCGCGCTATTCTGCATCAGTGCGGTTTACATTGAACAAACTGAAATTACATTGAACAGGGCATTATAACTTGGAGATAACTATTTTACAGGGAACATGGGCTATGGAGGGTTAAGTGGCTTGCCCAAGACCACAAGGAGCACCTATGGGACTAGAAACCCCAGTCCTTCCGGCCCAAGGTTGCTGTCCTCTAGTGGGATTTGAACCACCGACCTTGGGCTGATGCAGGGGGATGGGACTAGAAGGGAGTGGATGCTGGGTGGGGCTGGAACCAGAAGAGAGCTGATTTGGGGGAGGACTAGAATGAGATGGGGATGGGGCTGGGGGAGTGAGGATGGAGAGGGGAAAACATATTTTCTGTGGAAGGGAAAAAAAATATACAATTGGCCAGGTATTGGGAGAATAAGTGGGGATTGAGGATGGAGGGGTAAAATTTGAGTGGATGAAAAAGGAATAAAGAAAGAAATGGAGGAAAGAGCAAAAGGAGAAAGATCAGTATGTTAAAGCAGATGTAGAGAGAGAATGGAAAAAAAACTAGAAGAGAGAAGAAAGGACAAAATGGACAGCAGACAATGGAGAGTTAGCAGAAGACACGAAGAAAGCAGAAGAAATGACTGGAGCAATTGCAACTGAAAAATAAAATGCACAAACAATAAAAGGTAGAAAAATACTTTTTTATTTTGAATTTATTAACTGGAATGTCAGCTCTGGGAAATGTGCATCGTTAACATCTGCATTTTGTTTAGTACAAGAGGAAATTAGTTTATAGGTTTTTTTCTGCAGTGTTGCACGTTCCAAGTTTGGCTTTTGGGGTTCCCAGTTTAAATATTGTCTTCCTATTTCTAAATTGTGATCCCTTGTTCTTTGTTTGGTGACCGTCAATGTTCTGCATGTGTAACCAAGCTGAGGTATTTGGTTTATGTAGTTTCTATTTGACAGTGCCACTTGTTCTCTTTCCCCAGTAGGAGATGTATTGGTATTCTCTGAGATGGATTGGTTTAATATTTGCAATGTTGCCTTTTGATAGGTAGGGTATGGTGCTTTGTGAGTCCTGATAGTTATGTTATGATACGGTGGGTTTGCTATGGGTTCTAAATGGGCAGGGTTTATAGTACTTCCTAATGTGCCTGGTGGTTGACACTGGAGTATATTAATGTAGAAATCTGGTAGTCATTCTTTATCCATACACTTATTAAGAGGCATGTTTACTAAAAAGTTAGACCACGTAAACATTATGCAAATATTTATGCGAATGAGTCTCCGCACATGGACCCACACCCCCCTTGGTCCACCCCTTCTGGGCAAGGTCGTTCCACCCAATTGTACATACAGAAGTGATATTCAGCCATTATACATACAGTTGAGTAAGTTCATTTAGGCCTGTGAAAAAGTAGTCTTAATTTTAAACCGATTAGCTATCTGTATAATGGCTGGATATTGTTCCTCTATGTATAGCTACCAGCAGTGAGCACTTTCTATATATAGGGGCATGTTTACTAAAAGGCATTAGTTGCTACTGCAGCAATAATGCAGAATTATCACATGGTGGTAGCAGCTAATGTGCAAAAAATGCTGATATTGCAGAGCTTCTCCATGATGTCTGCATTTCACGTGGTATCTGCAGGCTAGAGTGGTGAATGGGCATGCCTGCAATGAGCGATTAGCATGGACACTTCCAGCATAATTGCCATAATTTGCAAGCTTCACGGATGCATTAATGGGTACCGATAGCATGTGTCATTGTACCTTTCTTTGTCTCATCTTGCTGCACATTGGAAATTTCTGTTAAGTTCCATGATTACCTCTTGTTTGCCTCTGGATTTAGCTTCTCTGCACTTCTGAGCAATTTTCAGAGTTTCTATGGTCATTCATTTTGGTAGTTTGTTTTCTTTTGAAACTTTTCACTTTCTTTGAGCACAACTTTCTTGATGTCACCCCATAGCTCTTCTGGGGCTCTGCCATTTGTATCCAAAGAGGTGAATCGATTCCACAGCATTAGATAATTTCCATATAGGATGCCCTTTTTATGAGGATGGGGAAGAGGAGGTATGTAAGGCATGTGTATGTGTATGATATATATATATATATATATATTGTGGTGGCCAAAGTGCCTACTTTTACCTTTAGGGAAAGATGCAGCAGGCGGGGAGGTGAAACACAAAATGTTTTGAAACCTGAAAAAACTCACCTAGTGAATAGCTGCAGGCCACACCCTAGCTTAGGAACAAGCTACAGGGCTAATGAAAACCAGCTGGAGAGCCAGCACGTGAGCACTGCTCTGATACGTGCAGAGGGAGTTCCCAGGGGATTACAAAAAGGAAGTAACAGAGAGAGGAAGTGGCAGGTTGTCTCCAAGGTTCAGCAAACAGAGGAAGTCACTCAAGAAGTTGCTGGAGAGAGTGTTAGAGACCACGTTCCAGATGCCATGGTAAATCCAGAGAAAGAAAAAGACAGAGAGACTTGGAGCGGAAGCAACTCAGGAAGCTGGGAAGGAGACAGCATTGGGCACACAGATACCGAGTGCAGAGGGCTGAGTCAGACAGCACAGATAGTGATGAAGTAAGTCTGAAAAGCAGCCTGTTTCCTGAAGCATATTCTGATGCTGGTGCAAATGCTGAGCTAGAGAAACAGCATTGCAGGAGAAGGGAAATTCCCAGGGAGGAGCTACTGGAGACTCTGAACGGAGCAGAGAGCCCAAGGCATTGGGGAGAGGAAAAAGCTCTCGTGTTTCAGAGGAGAGAGGTATTTCCCAAGACAGCCCAGCCTTAAGGGAAACTGCTAGGACATTCAAACAAACAGGCCACAAGGCAAGGAGCTTTGCTGGGGAGAGAAGTTTGAATGAGGACAGTTTTAACACAAGCCAAAGGTTTGATAAAAGCCCAACTGAGAAATGGAGAACCGTGAGTAATCCTCAGTCTAATAAGCAGTTAAGTAAACTGAAGGCATTAAACCATTTGGAGGGAAGGGAAGAATTGTCTACATGTGCTGAGCAGCCTAGGGACAGGAAAGCCTCTAAGTGGAAAGATATCCTTAAGCTTTTAGAAACTGCAGAACCAGGTTTTATCAAGAGGAATGTATGCCATGAGATCCCAGAGTCACTCGTGGAGGATATGGAAATAGGGAGTTACCCTTCTGAGAGTGAGAGTGACAGTCTTATGGAATGTGCTATCTGTTATAAAACAAACGTTTGAGCCCTGGAAGGAAAGAAGCTCAAACAGCCTTTATAATTGAAGAGGTATAAACAGGCTGGACTATGTTTTAAAAGCCTTGTTTTCTTTTCATTGTTCCTGGAGTAAAACCTGAAAGTTATTGCATCTGAAGAAGTTTAGCAAAGTAACCTAGCACTGATGTTAATAACGCTAGAAGAAGTAATGAAGCTGTGGTTTGTGGAATCTGGAAACATTTGAAGCTGAGTCTGTCAGGAGAAGAAAATCCTTTATTTTTCTTTCTTATTTTTGCGTTAAGCTTTATACAAGCACTGTTTGGAGAAGCAGTATAAATCAAATAAAATTCCTGTGCTTGCCTTAACCTCTCGGACTTTTCATTTCAATATGGAAACCCACAACTACGAAATATAGAGGTGGCACCCCACTATAGGCGACCGTCTAGGGTGGCCCTATAGTAGCTTGGCTATAAAGGGGTGGATCGGCCACAATATATATACACACACACACTCACTATGTTTTCTCCAAAGTTCTGTTTTTTGTAGAATGTCTTCTATTTCTGAATCATGAATATTTAAAGTTGATAATTCTAGAAGATTTCAATACATATATTGATGAAATACCTCATCTCCTTTTGATGATTTTTTGCTAGCAATGTTATTTATAGAATATAAGCTAGTTAACTGCTCAATCCACATGAAGAAACAAACGTTTCTGCTAGCTAGAGCTCTTCCAATGTATGCTGAACTCCTTACTGAAAGCTAGGTCTTTATATTCAACCAATCATTGTTTGGTCTTTGTAATATTGCCCATTTCCTTAACTAAATCTGGAAAAATGCAGTAGTCATGTTCCAACTGGTTTGGCTATTTGGTTGACCCACAAACTATAGAATCGCAATGGCTATATAACTCTGGGGCTCTAGAAGTGTTAAATGTGGAGGCCTTGATCTACCTCTGGGAATCCACTATGGTGAACTTCGTTTCATCTACTAGATTTGTGTATGTGTCCCAGGCAGGGCACAGATGTTATGTCCCATGGTTTACAAGTGTGTTGGCAGATATGAAAAGACAGTTATGATGCTTGGAATATAGAAGGCATAACTCCCAAAAGTGCCGATTTAAAAAAAGCATACAGTCAAACCTCGGTTTTCATATGCCCCAGTTTTCGTAAGCTTCGGTTTTCGACGTCTTTTTTCAATGAGATTTTGTCCCAGTTCTCGTACATCTGCTCGGTTTTTGTACAATTTTAAAATGGTCCGTTACAGGGGGGGTCGTTCAGTAAAATACAGTACTTAGCTTGTTTTTGCGATCCAGCCCTCTTTGCTTTCAGCGATCCTTTGAAAAATACTGTAGCAAGAATCAAGGAGTGAGAGCGTGGCTGATCTGATGCTTCCGACACGCTTTCAATTATTTATTTAACATTATTTCTATACCGCCTTCTCCTTCAATCAAGGCGGTCTCCACAGCAAACAATCAAATGTGTTCATGTGTTCTCATGCAGTGGTGCATGTAGTGTGTTTGAGGTGGTGTGTATTTGATTTGGTTGATCTTACTATAATGTGCGCTATTATACAGGTTGAGCTATTGTACATTCTATATACAATGGTTGAGCTGTTATACATTCTATATACAATGGTCAGGGTGTGGGTATGTCCGTTCTAGTTCAGGGGTCTCAAACACGCGCCCGCAGGCCGCATGCGGCCCGCGAGAGCATTTTCTGCGGCCCGCGACGCCACGGAGTATTGTCCTGCTTTACGTTGCATTTTTGTCCTCCTGCTGTTTCTATATTTTTTTTACCTCGCGTGATTCCCGGGGCTGCATGGTGTTTCTCACGTCCGCGTCACACGCCGGCCCTCCACCAATGAGCGACAGGCAGGAGGAGGAGAAAAAGGAGGAGGGGGGGGCCCGGGCCCAGAAGCAGTCTGAATAGCCACGAGGTACCAGCGCCTTGAAGAATCGCCTGCTTGGATCGCTTGGAGGATCGCCAGGGTGCACAGCTCTCCACGGCAGGTAAGGAAGCAGTCTGCCCAGCCCTGCCTCCCTCAGTCCCTCTCCTCTTCGGCTTTCAGAGCCGCGAAGGGAGAGCTTCTCCCTCGCGACTCTGTTAAGCTCGAGGGGGCAGAGGGGAAATTTCCCATAAGCCTCAGCCGGCTTAAAAGAGTCGCGAGGGAGGAACTCTCCCTTCGCGGTTCTAAGCCGAAGAGGAGAGGGAGGGAGGGAGGGAGGGAGGGAGGGAGGGGGGGGCCTGCCTGCCTGTGATTTTTGCCAAGGAGGGAGGGAGGGGGGGGGCTGTGATTTTTGCCAAGGGGGGAGGGGGGGGAGCCTGTGATTTTTGCCAGGGAGGGGGGGGAGGGGGGGGGAGCCTGTGATTTTTGCCAAGGAGGGAGGGAGGGAGGGAGGGAGGGGGGGCTGTGATTTTTGCCAAGGAGGGAGGGAGGGGGGGGAGCCTGTGATTTTTGCCGAGGGAGGGAGGGAGGGAGGGGGGGGCTGTGGGCTGGGGGGTTTAGAGCTGGTAATGTGCTGTGGGCTGGGGGGGGTCAGAACCATTACCTGTTCTGACCCCCCCCCCCAGCCCACAGCACATTACCAGTTCTAAACCCCCCAGCACATTACCAGTGTGCTGTGGGCTGGGGGGTTTAGAGCTGGTAATGTGCTGTGGGCTGGGGGGGGGGTCAGAACCATTACCTGTTCTGACCCCCCCCCAGCTCACAGCACATTACCAGTTCTAAACCCCCCAGCACATTACCAGTGTGCTGTGGGCTGGGGGGTTTAGAGCTGGTAATGTGCTGTGGGCTGGGGGTCAGAACTGGTAATGTGCTGTGGGGGGGTCAGAACCATTACCATTAATTTATAGTTTTATTTCTACAGTGCTGAGGTATTCTGTGTAATTCCTATTTGACATTGCTACTTGTTCTCTTTTCCCAGTAGGTCATGTATTCTCTGAAATGTATTTTTGCAGTGTTGCCTTTTGATAGGTAGGGTCTGGTGCTTTGTGAGTCCTGGTAGTGCTGTTATGATACAGGGGGTTTGCTATGGGTTCTAAATGGGCAGTGTTAGTAGTAGTTCCTAATGTGCCTGGCGGTTGGCACTGGATTATAGTAATATAGAAATTTTCTAGTCTTTCTTTATCCATGCACTCATTATGCAACATTATGCAAATATTTATGCAAATATTTATGCAAATGAGGCCCCTTATGCAAATGAGCCCCCGTGTCTTATGCGGCCCCCGGGTTACTTTAGAAGTCCTCATTCGGCCCTCAAAGCAATTTGAGTTTGAGACCCCTGTTCTAGTTTGATTAGTAAGTTATGTGACGTGGATTTAGAGGACTCCCTGCTGGGACTCCCTGCTGACGGCGAAACTTTGATGGGTCTTCCAAACATGCCAGTCCTGATGGGTCTTCCAAACTTGCTGCTGAGCATTTCTTCCAGCTTGCAATTTGCTTTTGAGATGGAATCGGAGGCGGGTGAGAGAGTCGGAGATCAGATTACAGTGCTGTATCTGTGTGTGTGTGTGCTGTCCTGTGATGATCGGGCAGGTGAGAGAAGTGACAGGAGCTGTTCTGCCTGGCTGAGACTGGAGGCCCGTGCTGCTGCAGCCATTGCCACATGGCTCTGGAACGCATGCTCAGCTCTGTGTTCCAGGTTGCCTGAGCGGGAGAATGGTGTTTCCGGTGGTGGTGGCTGTGGCTGGTGCCTTTACTGGAGGCTTTTTTTTTGTGGATCCTTCTTGTTTTTGCCAACAAGAGTCTTCAATAAAGGTAAAAATGATGTTAAATGTTCATTTATCCATTTCATTAGTCATTTATATTTATTTCTCATTGTTTTCTGTATGAAAACTATAGTTATTCTCTATAAAATGTATTTTTTGTGAATATTTTTGGGTGTCTGGAACGGATTAATTGGATTTACATTATTTCTTATGGGAAATATTGCTTCATTTTTCATAAATTTCGGTTTTAGTCAGACTTTTTTGAACGGATTAATCATGAAAACCGAGGTTTGACTGTATTTGGAAATTTTAACTGAAGTCCAGTATATAGACAGCAATCACAAATTTTTCAAACAGGATACAAGCATTAGTGCTACTACTACTGAACATTTCTATAGCACTACAAGACGTATGCAGTGCTGCAGAGAAACATGTAAAAGACGGTCCCTGCTCATCAGAGCTTACAGTCTAGTCAAGGCAGACAACACAGTAGCTGTAGACATGGGATACAGCTAGGAGAAATGGTAAGGAAACACAGAGGAGATCAGATGAGTCAAGATACGAAGCAGCATGGGTGTAGCATCCATTGTACACAGTGATGCATGTGAACCATCAACTTAAAAAAAAGAGGTGTGCCATGCAACAACAACCACCAAACACGCCATTGCCAGGGAGAGAGGAGGTTACTTTTCATTTGATCCCCTTCTGCCCAGGCCAATGGGCAGGCTGCCATTGCAAGGGGGAAGAGGTTAAAAAAAAAACACACAACCTCTTCAGCATAAATAAAATGAAAGAAAGTAGCAGCGAGGGGCCTCGGAGCTTGTGCATGTGCTGAACATCTGCTGACACCACTCCCTCCAACAAAGGAAGTCTGTGTTGCAGGGGATGAGCCCAACAGATGTTGAGCCTGCATGTGAGCTCAGAGTTCAGGCTGACATTTTCTTCTGCTTCTGCTGCAGGACTGGAAGAATCTGGCATGAGGACATTGGCAACATGGGAAAGGGATGTGCAGTGAAATGTGGCCTGAGGAGAGGGAATAGAAGGAGTAATGATAGATTGGGGGAAGTGAGCAGAAAATGCTGGATGAGGGAATGTGGAAATGGAATTCAGCTGGTGCCTTTTCTGAGAAATTCGAGGTAAGTTACATTCAGATATTTTCCTGTCCCCAGAGGGCTTATAATCTATGCCTGAGGCCATGAAAGGTTAATTGGCTTGCCCAAGATCACAAGAAGCCATAGTGGGATTTGAACCCTGGCTGCCTTGGGTCTAGCCTACTATTTTAACCATTAAGCTAATCCGCCACTCCATGATGTGGACATAGAGAAAGGGTACAGACCAGGTCATGGACATGAATGAGGGAAGAGGGAGTGATGCTGGACATGGTTAGGGAAGGGTGGAACGTTAGATCATGGAGGATATTGGACATGGAGATAGAAAAGAAGAGAGGGACAGATGCTGTAATGGAGGGTTAAGGAAGCAGGGCAGATGCTCGATATGGAAGTGGGGAGAGAAGAGGGTGTAGATCTGGAGGATACTGTAACATGAAGGGAGAAACGAAGAGGGACAGATGCTGTAATGGAGGGGAAAGGGAAGAGAGAGAAGATACTGGACATGGAAAGGAGAAGATGCAGTACATGGCGGGTGGAGGAAGCGGCTGGGTAAAGGGGACTAGGGGCAGATACTGGGAAGAGGGTCATAAAGAGATGAGAGGGGAGTTGCTGGACATGGGGGAAAGGAATAGAAAGACAGATGCTGGATGGGGGAGGGGGAAGAGGAGGGGAGAAATGCTGACATAGGTAAAGGGACAAGAGAGATGCCTCACATGTAGGGGAGAAGAGAAGAGAGATGATGAACATGTATGGAGGGGAAGAAAGAGAGAGGAGATGATGGGCCTGGGTGGAGGAGAGATGGAAAACTATAAATAGATGCAGTAAAAAGAGGAAGCTTGAAGACCAGATGGTAGAAAGGAGGTGGTTAATCTGAAATGATAAAGAGACAGAAAAATAAATGGTAGAAAGCTGAACATGAAAGATCACTGCCAACAATGGTTGTAGGGGAGGAAGTGAAGAAGACCAGGAGGAGAAAAAAGAAATGGCAAATGGATAGGATGAAGAGAAAAGCATGCCCCCCCCTCGGCTGCTTATTGGAATATTATGAATTATATCTGTAGTTATAGATGGATAGTATAAACTTATATTAGTAATATTATAAATTATGTTCACAGCACCCTTTAAGGAGGAAGCAGATTTTATTTATTTTAGACAGTTTTGTGTACCACCTTATCCTTCAATCAAAGTGGTCACAGCACAATTGGGGGATACATTTAACACGAGGGGATATGAGACACATACACTAATACTTACAGGGAACATGGGCAATGGAGGGTTAAGTGGCTTGCCCAAGACCACAAGGAGCACCTGTGGGACTAGATTATTTTAAAAAGGAATGAGAGGCCATTTGCTGATCATTTGCTCAGAACAGGTGCCAGAGAGTCTGTGAGGTGTCACTCTGGAATTCATCCAATTGAATTACTAGTCTGAGAAAAAAATCAAGAGTGATACAGGACAAAAAGATGCTGTAATTTCAACCAGGACCTGTTTTTCTTCAAAGATTTCTGTTTGTGTTGATTTATGCAAAAACTTCAATAAAAGGGCCAGTGGAAATATCAAGTTTAAAGCAGATGGGGAGAAGCTGCGTACTTAGTAGTCTCCCTGGCTGCCTCCTCTTCGGTCTAAGATTTTATACAACTAATTGTAAGTGTCTGTGCTTTTTCTTTGTGCTTAATAACCATTCCTTTTGTCCAGCCATATGAAAACTGAGGATATACAAGGAGATCTGGAAGTTGTTTGAAGTTACCCTGTGAGTTCTAGGATCCACGGTTGTTGTGCCATGATTCGGATGGTGGATAGAAGGAATCATTGGCAGACACGCGAGTATAATAGCCTGTGTGGCACCCTTACATCCTGTGTGGATATTATAACTGCCTGTGTAGCATTGTTAGATCCTCCGTGGTTTTTGAGTGCTCAAGTAACCGTGTGGTAACTCGAGTTAGAAATTTGTGTACACTGTTGAAACGGGCAACCTAAATTGTAAAAAGCATAAAAAATAGATGATAACTAAAATGGTTGACAGGAAACTGCTGAATGATTAGTGGATACCCAAAGGGGATGTCCGGCTAATGAAATTTAGAAAAAATGTGGTACCGGAGCTCTGTGGTTCATGGGATGCTGGCATTCCATGACACCACAGAACCCCAGATTACAATTCCTTCTTAGAGGAATCATTCACTTCCTATTTTTCTCTCATTGTCGACAATGAAAACCAAAGAAAAATAAAATGCTTGAGCAGTTATTTCCATAGTATCCACAATTTTGTGCACTGGCTGGGAAAATTACTGGGCAAAAAAAGAAGTAAAAAGTAATCCTGTTTGAATCTTATTTTTACCATATGTCTGTTGTATTTGTCTTTGACTTTAGTAAAATTAGCTGTTGTGCGTATTTCTTGTCAGAACTTGATGTTCCCTGTAAACTGCTTTGATAACTTGAAAAGTGGTATATAAGAAAGTTGAAATAAATAAATGTTAAACATTGTGACAGGCAATTCATAGAAAGCATAAATATTGTTTAGATGTATAAAAAAAATTGTGAATATAAATTTATTTAGAAATTCAATAGCAATCGTAATGGCAGCAACTTCTAAAAAGTTTTCTTTTACATGTCCATTTATGTAGTTGTCTGAAGGATTTTGGACAAAAGAGAGATTCAGTTTCAGGGGAAAGGTAGTCAGGATTTCACTCTCCGGTTGAGCTGCAGATATTTAGAAAAATGACATGCCGATTTGCAGTTTTCTGCTCTTCTTAAAAAGCACTTTTAAACAAAACTTGTCTCTTGAACAGAATATAAAAGAGAGCTCTGTTTGCTTTTCTTAACGAGATAACATTCTCCCATTGTAAAAGATAACATTCGAAGTGTGGCTGGAACTTGGAAAGAAAACACGTTTTAATTTAAATTTAAGAAAATGCAAGGCCGCGGCCAGGGTCCCGGCGGCTGATGGTAACCGGGCATGCGGCCCGGTGCTGGGCCCCTGCATGCGGCCACGGCTTGAATTGCCCAGATGGGGAGAGGGGCAATTCAAATTCATTGGCTCCCCGCAAATGTGATTGCGGGGGGGGGGGGGGAGCCAATGGATGGAGAGCCCTGTGAGCGTGGGTGGGAGGAGTCGGGCCAGCAGCCTCCGATCCTGCAGTTGCGGCGGAGAAGGCTCGGGGTGGTGGCTTGGTGCTGCGGGGGGTCTGGAACAGGGTTTTGAGTTGGCGGATGGAGCCAGGAAGAGTGCATGGGGCAGCAGGAGTTGCAGAGCCGGGTGCCGGGAGATGGAATGGTGCGGCGCTGTCCTGCGGGGCCAGGCATTTCGCACGGACACGTGGAGTGCGGGCCTGGCCTTCCCAGTGGTGGCAGGCGATTGCGGGTGATGGAGGAGGAGGAGGACGTTTGGAGCGAGGCAAGTGTGTGTGTGTGTGTGGGGGGGGGGTTATATCAGGGGTAGGAGGGAGAAATTTTGCTGAGAGAGCAGCTTTGCAGGCTGCAGGTCCTAAGGTGGTGTTATTAAAAAATAATAAAATAAATTAATAAAAAAAAATATATATATATTGTGATGAAGCTGAAGCCATTGAAGCTATAGACTTAGGAAAAAACACTGTTTATTATAAAGCAACTGACTCACAGAGGGTGCAGTTACCTAAAAATGCAGCTAGAGGGAGCAGGCACGAGGCTGCAGAAGCTAAGCTGACACACCCAGGTTTTGAGAATGCAGGAGCTAATCAGGTACACCTGAGTAGAGAGCCAGGAAGCTCAGTGGAGAAACGGCTTTATAAACAGTGCTCAGAAGGAAGAAAGCAGAGGATCTCGAGTTCAGAGAGGACTACGAGCTGAGAGAGGAGCTGAGAGAGGACCTCAAGCTCAGAAAGGACTACAAGTTTGGAGAGGAACCTCACATACTGAAAGGCAGAGAAGCTTGGAGTACTTACAAGGAAGAGCTAAGTTCCAGGGAGGACAAGCCCGTTCCAGAAAGCTCCAGGAGCCAGTCTTCAGGGAAGACGGTGATAGACGGAGACTGCCGGGTAGAGCAAATACCAGCAGAGCACGTCTCAAAGATCCAAGGTACAGTTATATTTCCTTTCCAAGATGTGAGCCAGCTCCTAGAAAAGCTTATAACCCAGAGAACCGTATTGATAGGAAACAAAGCTGGGAAAGGTTTGTGAAACCTTTACAGAGAGGCATAGTAAAAAGCCATAACAGTTATTTGCCAAACCAAGACCAGCACGGCTGGGGAATATTGGAGAGATCTATTGAACTACAACCTGCCTTATCCAGGGAAAGCTCTGAACTAGCTGACAATACGGCTGAACAGGAACCTATGCAAACAGAGGTGATAGAACCAGAGCCGTTGCAGTTAGAGCACCCGATGGACTGCTCACTCTGTTTCCAAGAGTCTAGAGTCTCTCACAGAATTGTGACCGGCAGGACATGCTTTAACATATCTTTTTGCTTTTGCTAAGCTGAAAGAAGAAGTTTTGTATTTGTTTTTCCTCTTGGTGCTGAAAACGTGTTTGAATGCAAAGAACTGTGAAGCGCCTGTAACCGTTACTGACTTTGTAAATATTTTGGCATAAACCCTGAAGTAAGGTACATTCAGTTGTTGTCTTCCTGGAGAACCTTTGCGCAACAAAAGGAATAAAAACCATTTAAGTTTAACCCTGCACAAGGCTCACAACTATTTCTTTATGAAGTGGGACTACAAAGACCATGATGCACCTGGTCTAGAAAAGTTTTTTCCTTCTTCAACCAACAATAAGTGTCCGCCCTCTCCTTTCTGCATGCTGCCACTAGGAGGGGCTGTGACAATATATATATATCGTCCAGGAGAGAGTATGAGGAGTGGATGGTTTGGGGCAATAAGGGGGGGCCGAGGGGTCAGTATATTAAAGGGTGAATCACTTGCATTGAAATAATAATAATCTATATATTAATTAGAAATAAATAAATAAATAGGATAACTAGATGCCGCCGCGCAGGGAATGGCTAGGTGGTTATATTATGGAGGGGGGCAGCGAGGTCTCGGGGCCGCACGTAGAGGTCCCCTTGGGGCTCGGAGGTCCGATAGGGGCATGGGGGTCTCAAGGGGTACGGAAGGGGGAAAAGGGGATCAGGACACGGTCTCGGGGAATAGAGAGCCCAGGCAGGGGTGGGTCGGGGTCTTCGCGGAGGGGTATGCGGGGAAGTGGTCCGCAGAGCGGATGTGAGGTGGTAGCAGAGGCAGAGTCTAGCAGGAGTGGTGGGGGAATGGCGGTTAGCAGTGGGGAGGCAGCATTCAACTCCGTGGCATGTGAACGGCAGCTGGGGGAACAAAGGCAGTGGGGTGGGATGCACCCGGGTTGGGCACAGGAGGGGCAAGGTATTTCCTCTTCTGCAAGCTGGACAGTGGTGCAGGGCAGCTATGTGCCCGTGGGGGGACCAGCGGCATGGGAGCATTGGCTTGGGGAGGGGGGGCAAGGTCCAGAGCGGAGTAGGTAGGGGCCTGGCCACCCGCATGGTCTCCGGCGGTTCCCTCCCCTGTTGTTCCTTTTGTGTTTCCACAGGTGTAGGCGCTGAATCAGCCTTCGGCTAGGCATGGAGCGAGAAGCCCAGAAGCAGTAGCAAATTTGGATGGGAGAGTTGTAGCCAGGTGGACTTTCGCGGTAAAGGCAACCAATGTGTGGTGAGATGAGCTGGCACAGCAAGGTGAGGAGATTTGTCAGGCGCAAACGATGGCAGCAATGGCATTGGCACCGGATGGTCGGGCAGCAGGTGAGTTGCAGGCAGACCAGGGTGAGGCGTTACGGCGGAGCAATGCATGTGACAAAATGGGGGGTAAGTCACGCAAGAAAAGGCAGCATGCTTGTTGGCAACGCCATAGATTAGAGTTGTCCTCGGGCGATTCGTCATCATCAGCCGGGGAGGAAGTGGAGCGGTGGGCGGCAAGCAGCAGTGGCGGGATGGAGGTCAGATTGGGGGCGAAGCCCCTACCGTAGTTTCTTTTCCTGAGTTATGGGAGGGAGGGAGTTCTGAAGAAACTGCACTGCAAAATCCGAAAACGGCAATACATAGATATATGTCGGCTGTTGGAAGGCAGGAAGCGATCAGGGGAGAGCAGGACAAAAATGAAGGAAGACCAGAAGGCAGGCCGAATTAAGAAAGTATCGCATAATGTAGTAAATTGGACGCGATCCTTTCTGCGCTTAGCAAGTGTTTGGGGTCATTACTCGCCCGAGCATTATGGGATGCTCCTGGCGTATGCGGATTCTATTTTGGAGGCGTCGCAAACTCATGAAGGATGGGCGTGGTTAAATTATGATGAAAAGTTTAGGGAAAAAATGGAGGAGATCAAAGTATTGTCCTGGGGCACGCAGGATATTAACCTTTGGCTGACGCAAATGTCAGCTGGGGCTGGTTTAGGAGGTGGGGGTGGGGGAGAGGAAGGACGGTAGGCACTGTGGGGGTGCGCCGTTCCTTCGGGCGGGAGGGGTCTTGTTGCAGCAGAAATCTAGGGCAACTGGTGTCGGAGACGTATGCTGGAGGTTCAATAAGTCCTCCTGTGTGTTTCCTCACTGCAAATTTAGGAACCTCTGCGCAATTTGTAGCGGAGGACACTCTGCTGCAAGATGCAGTAAAAAAAAAGGGGCCGCAGTTGCCCCTGGGCGGTCCCCAAGCACTAATGAGTTAGGCGTCCGTGCCCCGACACCAATACGGTTGGATATCTTGCGGTACTGGCTTAGACAGTACCCGAAGCGGGGGGATAAGGAGATTCTACAGTTGGGTTTTCAGTTTGGTTTCGTTATTCCTGTTCAGGGTGAAGTGACGGCATCAAAAGCGCGGAATTCACCTTCGGTGCAGCGTTTTGTGACTGTAGTCAAGGATAAGTTAATGGGGGAACTGAAGTTGGGTAGAATCGCGGGCCCGTTTACAGAGCCACCTTTCCTGGACCTTGTCGTTTCACCTTTGGGAATTGTGCCTAAAAAAGAGCCGGGGAAGTTCAGGCTAATTCACAATTTGTCTTTTCCGCTGGGAACATCAGTAAATGACCACATCCCGCGGGAATTGTGTACGGTGCGGTGTGCTTTGTTTGATCGGGCAATGGAGTTGGTGAGAAAAGCGGGTCACGGGGCATTAATGGCCAAAGTGGATATTGAATCTGCTTTTCGTTTATTGCCAGTGCATCCGTCTGCTTTTCATTTGCTGGGTTTCTGTTTTGAGGAGGGATTTTATTTTAACAAGTGCATGCCTATGGGCTGTTCAGTTTCTTGCGCCTACTTTGAGAAGTTCAGCAACTTCCTGCAGTGAGTGCTGGTACGGAAGGTGGGATGGGAGAAGGTGGTGCATTACTTGGATGATTTTTTGTTTGTCGGTGCAGCACAGTCGGCGGAGTGTCAGGGGCTGTTAGAAGGTTTTGTGGAGCTTTTGCGGGAATTGGGGGTGCCATTCGCAGCAGGTAAGACAGAAGGCCTGGCAATGAAGATAACCTTCTTAGGAGTGGAGCTAAACTCAGTTGAGATGGTGGCTCATTTGCCGCTTGAAAAGGTAGCCAGATTGCGCGTTTTGGTCGCTAATGTATTGGCGTCATCTAAGTTAACATTACGAGAAATGCAGGCGTTAATCGGCTCCTTGAATTTCGCGTGCAGGGTTATACCAATGGGCAGGGTATTTTTTCAGCAGTTGGCACCTTCAACAGCTGGTGTGCGGAGACCGCATCACCGGATTAGAGTCACGGAAGTGATGCGGGCGGATTTGCGTATATGGAAAAGATTTTTGCAGGATTTTAACGGGACTTCAGTTCTGATGGAGGCAGAGGGATCAAGTGAGGATTTGCAGCTCTATACGGATGCGGCAGGGGGGATTGGTTTAGGAATTTATTTCAGTGGTGCCTGGTGTGCGGATAGATGGCCGCAGTTATGGCATGAAACAAATTTAATGGCCAGCATAACCTTCCTGGAGCTGTTGCCGGATAGGCTTCGCAACCATAGGGTAGTGTGGTGGTGCGATAACGCGGCAGTGGTCAGCATGGTCAATCACTACTCTCCCAGATGTTTGCGGGTGGCAGAGCTTATGAGGGAAGTGGTGCTAGCATGTTTGCAGTTGAATGTGTCCTTAAAGGCCCAGCATATCCCAGGTTGCACTAATGAGATTGCTGATGCTCTTTCTCGTTTCAAGTGGGAGCGGTTTGGGGCTTTGGCTCCAGAAGCAGATACAGAAGGATCCAGGGTCCCAGAGAAATTATGGAGCATTGGCCAAGGGAGATGCTGAATTTACGGAGGTGTTCGGTATCGGCGGGGACTGGGTCAGCATACCAGCGAGGGTGTGACAAATGTTGGTCGAGTATTTGGTTGCTCAGGGACGGCAGCCGAGTGGGGTGTCTGATCACTGGATAGGTCAGTATATAGTTGAGGCCAAAGGTAATGGGTGCTCCAGAGCGTCGGTGCGTACCCACTTGCCTGGGTTTACCTTTTGCGGGAGCCGTGGGTTGGGGCTTGCCTTCGGGTGGATTCTTAGCCCGTAGGCTGCTTCAGGGGTGGGAGCATGCAAGGCCGATGCCTCGGGATCCGCGGCGGCCAATAACTCATGATTTGCTGGTGAGACTCTGTGCTGCCTTACCAAGTGTGGCGGTGTCACAGTAGGAAGTCACCCTCTTTCGGGCAGTCTTTGCCTTGCCTTGTTTGGTGCCTTCTGGATAGGGGAGTTAGTGGCGAATTCCGGTAGGCCTGGGACTGAGGGCAGTATGCAGTGACACCACGTCCGTGGGGAGGTGGGACAGCTAAGAGTCCCTCTGGCAAAATCCAGGACAGGCCTGCAAAGGAGAAGATTGGGGGTGGTCTTGGGGGACATGCTCGGTGGCGGCCTTAAGGCGGTACCTGCGGGTGCGTCCTGAGCGTGAGGGAGGTCTCTTTATTCATGAGGGTGCACGGGTGTTGACGTGCTTTCCGGGGTCCGCAGTGCTGCAGATGGTGCTGTGATAGTATCCCCTACCCCGCCGCACTAACTGTTAATTTATCTTGCAGATGGGGGAATGAAACCTTTGGGATGTTGGTTGCTTGGTCTCTCCTTCGTCTACTGGGCAGGATGGCGAGCAGAGACAAGGCCAGTGGGGCCCTAATCTGGGTATTGATACTGCGATGGTTTTGGTTTTATGGCTGGGCAAGCGCAGTCTTCGCTGACCACAGCTACTGCCTTGGCTACGGCACCACGTGAGAATACGGGAAGAGCCAACAGTAAGGATTTTACACTTGGGGGGGCAACGACCTCGTCTCATGGACATGCAAGCAGCAGGAAAAAGCAGTGAAGGATTTGGCAGTGGTTGAGGATGTTTCAGGGTGTGGTATTAATGTGTCTGACATTATTCCAAGACCTGCTTGCTGGAACCAACAGTGTTGGTCCCGGGGACTGATGCAAATTAATCGCCAGATTGGCCGTTGGGTCTGCGTGCAGGGGGGTTACCAGATCATGCATTCCTGGGTGGAGATCGGTTGTGAGGGGTTATATAGGAGTGATGGAGTACATTTATCCCCAGTCGGTATGGATTTGCTCCTGAATGACTGGCAAGAGGCCTTGGAATATGTGTTTCTGCAGGATGCTCGCTGGTCGCAGCTTGGGGACAGGGGGGAGGGTGGTGCAGGGGCAAGGTTGTCACCTGCGCTGGTGACGGGATCCCAGAGGTTTCTGGGGTCCGGAGCCTCAGGTTATACTTGGGCAGGGGTGAGGTACCCCCGACCCGGACAAACCCTGGCCGACTTTTGCTAATAATATGGCAAAGTTGGGGAAAGGGGGTAGGAAGCTTGCCATGGGCAAGACTTTGGCAGTAGCGGTGGCAAGGCACTTTGCTAATTGTATGGCTGGTGCGGCATTGCTCCACTAATTGGATTGTAAAGGTTTATAATCCCAATGTATGGTTGAATTGTTAAAGGTTAATAAAGCTGCGACCAGTTATGTTCCATGAGCATTTGGTGTGGAGTGGTTTGTGTGGGGGGGGGGGGAGGGGGGAAGGCGATGGCAGTTTATGGGGCCTGAAGCACAGGGTCCAGTTGCCTCGGTACTACTGGTAGTTGGATTAAAAAACAAACAAACAAACAAAAGGAAGTGTCCTCTGGTACTGCAATGTCCCTTCTTTGAAAAAGATTCTTGAACGTTTTGATAAAATGTATACATATAGACTTTGAACTGCAAGGCTTTTGTTAATTACTTTGCATTGTTAAGCTTAGCATTGCGGGGGGTGGGGTGGGGGGGGAAGGTATTTGCATCCTGCTTCCTTTCATGACCATGGATGCTATCTTTTTGTGACTGATGAACAGGCCAGAAACACCACTACTCTGATTTGTCCTGTTTTGTCTGTTTCAATATTGGGTCTTAGGATAATTTCACTTGTTTTCTGTGTGTGAATTATATGTTTTGTTTTTTAGGAAAAAAATTCACTTTGTTTTGAAAAACATTCCTGATCTCAGTTTTGGAGGAACAATTCAGAAAAGCAGATATATATTTTGGCACTATGAGATGCTGGTTTTGTTTAGTTTATACTCATGCATGTACGTCACCAAATGTGATCTTTGTAGTACTATATTATGCAGAGGTCCAGTATATAGACAGCAATCACTGGACAAGTAAGTATTACAGTTTCTTTTGAACTTGCATTGCCCTTAAATTTGTTGGAATTTGGATAAAGACTGATTTGAAATGACTTTATTTTCAAGTATAAAGACTATATTTAGCAGAAAGATTGAACAGAGTTCCGAGAAAAAATGACTCTCTTCTTTTTCTAGCTTATTTGGATACTTTCATAATGTTATTTACCCAACATTACCCCTAAACATAGAAACATAGAAATATAGAAATATGACGACAGAAAAAGACCACATGGCCTATCTAGTCTGTCCTTCCATATCAACAACTACAACAGTCCCCTTTTTACCTTTAGAGATCCTCCCGTGCTTTTTTGAATTCAGTTACTGTCCTCCCGTGCTTTTTTGAATTCAGTTACTGTCCTCATCTCTACCACCTCCACTGGGAGACTATTCCACGGAACCACTACTCTTTCCATAAAGAAATATTTCCGCAAATCACTCCTGAATCTCTCTCTCTCTTCACCCTCATCCCATGTCCTTCGTAGCAGAACTTGCTTTTAATTGAAAGAGGCTCTCTCCCTGAACATTTATGCCATGGAGGTATTTGAACATCTCAAATCATATCACCTCTATCCCGCCTTTCCTCTAAGGTGTACATATTAAGATCCTTAAGTCTGTCCTCATATGCTTTATAATGAAGACCACTAATCATTTTAGTTGCACCGACTCCATCCTGTTCACATCTTTTTGAAGGTGCGGTCTCCAGAATTGCACACTATACTCCAAATGAGGTCGCACCAAAGACTTATACAGAGGCATTATTGCCTCCTTTTTTCTGCTAGCCATTCCTCTCCGTATGCACCCAAGCATCCTTCTAGCTTTTGCCGTCGCCTTTTCTACCTGTTTAGCTACTTTAAGGTCATCAGACACAACCACGCCTAGGTCCCGCTCTTCTTTAGTGGACAAAAGTACTTCACCCTCTATACTATATTTCTCCCTTGGATTGCTGCAGCCCAAATGCATGACCTTACATTTGCGACGCCCTTGCTTGGGCCCAAAGGCTTACAAGCATAGAGCGGCCTTATAGTGTCCCTTTAAATAAAGCTTCCCTTGTTTGTCACCAGAGGGTTTCTGGGATTTGTAGTTGGCTTACTTATATAAGGACAAATGTAGTTGTGAGACCGGTGGTTTAAGGCAGCAAGAATTTATTTTTTTGCGGGATTCCAAGGCATTAATGCTCAAAACACAAAAGCCAAAGAATGCTTCTCCAACATAAGAGTAAAACAGGTTAACAGAGGAAAATGCAACAAAAACCTTCTATCACTGGGCAGCAGCTTCCATCCAAATAAACATTCACAGAGCATAGCTTCTTGTGGTCATTCCACGTAACAGGTAAACTTTTCAACAGCTGCTATTTTCTTTTTCAAACCAAACTTTTACTAAAGGCAGCTTCTTGGCTTCAGAAGCTCACATACTTAGTAGAACACAGTCTTGGCTTTTTTCCAACTCTTGGCAGTCACAGAAATTAGTCACGATATTGTTTCACAGTCTTTCAACCCTGTTCAACAATGCTCAGTTCTCCTTTAGACAAAAAGAGCAATCCATTGGTGACAATTCTGACTCAGCTTCTGGCATACAAGAATCCACCTGCATCTCTTCTGTGGACACCGGGTACTTCTTACTTCCACCAATATTATAAACTTGCCCAGCCTTCCTGTCTTCTAAAAACTCTTGGAACTGCTTCAACAGCAAATCACCCTGAGAAGGCACACTTGTATTGGGAGGGTAAAGCTTCCTCTCTGCAAACAGTTTTCTTAATGCTTCTAGTGTTAAAAGCTCAGTTTCTCTGCTCTTATCTGGGTTTCGGTTCTCTTCATACATAAAACTATCCACCCACCTCTTAGCAGACGTTAGGTCTGGCTCCTGGACACTAGCGGAAGCAAACTGTTTCTCTGCAAGCTGTTCAGGTTTACATGCACTGGCTTTACCTTGGGGCGGGTCTCACAGACAGCTACTGACTCCTTTCCTCCTGATATCTTTCAGGCTATGGAATTCAGTCTTCTGGTGCCTTTCTCCACTCCTTCCCAGATAGGTTCCAAGGAAACTTTCAAGAGTGGCTTTCTCCCTTTCCAGGATCTCTCAGAGTTTCTCCTTCGTGTGCCTCTGTTGCTCTGGCTGCAGATCTATTCCTTTCCAGCTTCTCCTGGACCTGCTGGCTCTGCTCGCTCTGCTGCGTCTCCTGTGTGTGTCTCCCTTCTCTCCTGTGTGGCCTTTCTTTGCTCTGAGTGTGTTTTTAAAAACAGTTTGCTGCCGGGCACTCCCTTGCCTCTGCACAGGTGTGACCAATCATTCAGCAAGCTTGGCTCTACGTCTGAACTAGGGCGTGGCCTGGCCTCAGCAGAGAGCTGAGTTTTTTTTTTCTTGCCTGCCTTGCAAACACTGTGCACAACTGAACTGTCATTTGTTTCAAAGGGAAAAACAGGGTTTTCTTCCACTTCCATCTCTTCCTGGGAGCTCTCCTCACCACACTTTTTTTAACATTAAATCTCAGCTGCCAAATTCTAGACCATTCTTCAAGCTTAGCTAGATCCCTCCTCATGTTATCTACACCTTCCTGGGTGTCTACTCTATTGCAGATTTTGGTATCATCCGCAAAGAGGCAAACCTTACCTGACAGCCCTTCCGCTATATCACTAACAAAGATGTAAAAAAAAAATCAGACCAAGGACAGATCCCTGGGGCACACCACTGGTAACATCCTTCTCCTCAAAGTGAGCTCCATTTACCTGTACTCTTTGTCGCCTCCCACCCAACCAATTTCTAACCCAAGCAGTAACTTTAGGGTCCATCCCTAGGGTGCTCAGTTTGTTTATAAGTCGCCTGTGAGGAACAGTCAAAGGCTTTACTGAAATCTAAATACACCACATCTAGGGCTCTCCCTCAGTCCAACTCCCTGGTCATCCAGTCAAAGAAAATCAATCAGATTTGTCTGACAAAACCTGCCTCTGGTGAATCCATGCTGCCTCGGATCCTGTAATCCGCTGGACTCCAGAAACCTCACTATTTTATCTTTCATCAGCGTTTCCAATAATTTACTCACCACCGAAGTTAAGCTAACCGGCCTGTAGTTTTCAACCACATCCTTACTTCCGCTTTTGTGTAAAGGCACCACATGAGCCTCTCTCCAGTCCTTTGGCACCACTCCTGACTCCAATGAGGCATTGAAAAGGTCAGTCAGTGGAGCTGCTAGAACGTCCCCAAGTTCCCTCAGAATTCTAGGGTGTATCCCATCCGGTCCCATCAGTTTGTCTACTTTAAGTTGAGCTAGTTTCTCACGAACACAGTCTTCTGAAAATTGTTCAAGATGTCCCTTGATTCTGTTCCTGTTTGTGGGTGTTTTCTGAGGTCCTGCTCCTGGTTCTTCATCTGTGAACACAGAACAGAAATATTTGTTAAGCAATTTGGCTTTATCCTTATTAGCTTCTACATATTCCTCCCCTGCACCCTTGAGTCTGACAATACCACTTTTGCCCTTCCTCTTCTCACTAACATATCTGAAAAATGTCTTATCCCCCCCCCCCCATTTTATTGCATTGGCTATTTCCTCCTCCTTTTGAATCTTTGCCTTCCTGAATTACTTTGCTAGCTTCTCTAAGTTTTTCCAAATACAGATGCCTGTCTTCCTCTCTTGGTGATCTCTTGTATTTCATAAAGGCCTCCCTCTTTTTCTTCACTTTTTCAGCTACTTCTTTCGAAAGCCATAGCGGTCTCCTTTTCCTTTTACCTTTATTTACCATTTTAACAAAAAGGTTGGTTGCCCTTAAAATATCCCCTTTCAGTTTTGCCCACTGTTTTTCTACATCCCCCATCTGTTCCCATCCCACTAACGACTCCCTGAGTTATTGGCCCATCTTGGCAAAGTTAGTCTTCCTAAAGTCTAAGATCGTCACCTTTGAATGGATTCTAACAGCTCTAGTCCTAATACTGAACCACACCATCTGGTGATCACTGGATGCAAAATGATCTCCCACTACATCAGAAACACTTTCACCATTGGTAAGCAACAAGTCCAGTATGGCCCCTTCACGTGTGGGGTCTGTTACCAATTGCCTGAATAGTTCTCCCTGTAGAGAATCCAGGATCTCCTTACTTCTAGATGATACTGCAGCAGGAATGTGCCAATCAACATCTGACATATTGAAATCTCCTATCAGTAGCACTTCCCCTTTCCTAGCAATGCTACGTATGTCTTCAATTAACTCTCTGTCTATCTCTTCCTCTTGTGAGGGAGGTCTGTATATCACACCAATGAAAATAGATTTCTCTTTCCCTCTTTCTAGTTTAACCCACAATGCCTCCTCTTTCCCTTTTAAGCTCTGTAATTCCAAAGCTTTAATAGTAGTTTTTACATATAGTGCCACTCCTCCTCAACCCCTTCATCCTACCCTGTCCTTTCTGAATAAAGTATAGCCAGGTATAGTTACATCCCAATCATGGTTTTCTGTGAACCATGTTTCTGTAACTGCCACTAAATCCAAATCATCCACTCCCACCAAAGCTTCATCATCAGGGATCTTATTTCCCATGCTACGGGCATTTATACACACTGCTTTCCATATGTTACCCCTATTATCCATTTCCATAAAGGTATTTAATGTATCACCTACCTGGGGGCTTTCTTCACCCATCCCCAATGAATCTAGTTTAAAGCCCTCTTCAGTAGATTAGCCAGTCTACTACCGAAGACGCATTGACCTTTCTTGGACAGATGGATGCCATCTCTGCTCTGCAACCCTTGGAACTGCATCCCATGGTCTAGGAAAACAAAACGCTCTCGATGACACCATCCACGCAGACATGCATTCATCTCCAGGATGCGAGCCTCTCTGCCTTGGCCTTTACCCTCAACAGGGAGGATTGAAGAGAACACCACCTGTGCACCTAACTGCTTCACCCTCTGTCCCAGAGCTATGAAGTCACTTTTGATACGTTCGAGGTATACCTGGCAGTATCATTTGTTCCAACATGGATTAGCAACATTGGGTAATAGTCAGTGGGCTTGATGAGTCTCGGCAAACTCTCCGTAACATCTTGGATTTTGGCACCAGGCAGACAGCATACCTCTCTGGACATCAAGTCTGGTCGGCAGATGGACGCCTCAGTACCCCTCAGAAGAGTCTCCAACCACCACTACCCTTTGTTTCCTTGTGGTCACTGATTCTGCAACTTTGGGGTACTTGAGCTCTGGTTTTTCCCTTTCCAGGGATGCTTTCACCTCCTTCACTTCCAGGGCTGCATAATGGTTCTTCAATTGAAGGGCTGGAGAAGTTGGATTGGTGATTTTGCAGGCCCTGGTGACTTGTGTCCAAACATCGACATTCTGTTGGCACCCATCTCCTCTGCTGGAGAGCTTGGTTGCTGCAAGAAGCATCTCATCAATGTACTTCTCACTGTCTTGAATGCTCCTCAGCCTCGCCACCTCCTCTCTGAGTTCCTCCACTTGTTTCCTCAGAGCTTCAGCATGCAGGCACCCTGCACATGGAACCGGTCCTTCAACTGGCATTAGGACCTCTGTCTGGACAGAGGCAGAAGCTGTAATGGGGGCAACAGCTTTAGCGATACGATTTTTCCCAGCCATTGTTCTGTTCGTGCAGCTTAGGTATCTGTTAAAGCTTAGGTATCTGATGCGCGGCGTTTTTTCGGAGAAACTGACAAGTTCAAAACCAGCACGCCACACATCGCAATTCTTCATTACAACAGTGAGTAACCATTCTTTTTTGACAGTGCCAGTTTCGAGGCATTCACAACCATTTTTTGGCAGGGGAATCAAGTTTCAGCCATTTTTGAATTAACCCCCTGATGAAACTAATCCGTTATGTGAAATGCAGAACGGCAGCCGGATGAAGGCATCGGGGATGCATAAGATAAGCAAATAAGTACTCTGCTATCTTTTATTATGAGATGTCTACTTGTCTGTCACTGATTTAACTTGAATTGCCACCACGGGTCGTTGATGCAACAGTAGCACACATCCTTGACATAGTCTGCAGGAGTGAGCTAATCTAGAGTCTGAGACCCGTCTTCAAAATTTTTTTTAAAATTGTTATATAATCCTAGGTTACTACAGTTGTCATGGCCTGTGATTTGGATTTTGAGGGTTTTTACTTAATTGTTTTCACATAGGTATCTGTTAAAGCAAAAGAGAGAGATCTACCAAGTACCAGCCGGTTTCCCAGCTGTCCTTTCAGAGAAAAAGTAGTTAAATCTCTTTAATTATATTCAAAATGTTCTGGACCAAGTCTCTGTGCTTTCACTAGGGACCTGATTAGGTGTCAGCAGTTGCCAAAGCTGAGGAAGTTACTAGAGTTCAACAACCTACTCTGCTCAAGGAAATTTCTACTAAAGCACCAAAAAGAAAATAACTTTGCTTTAAAAATATACAAAAACCCTTTTAAGAGCTCCCAGTCAGAGCTAGCAATTTAATAAAAATAAACCCTTAAATCCTTACTGTTGGTTGATCTGTAGAGACCCTGTTAGGAAAGTATTTGAAAAATAAAACAAACACACTAACTTGATTGGACAAAACAAACTCTTGCTTGTCAGCAACAATCCAGGAGAGGTTTGGGAACTAGCACAAGTAGAGAGAGAAAGAAAGGCTATGGTCTTTTAAAGTGCTTGAAAAAGAAACAGAGGGAGAGAGAGGCAGAGGGCGAGGCCACAGTCTAGGAAAGGGCAATAAACATGATACTTCTATTGCGGTGAGCTGGGCCAATGGAATTCTGACTGCCCTAAGCTTCCTTGAGGACCCCAAGGCCTGAAGAAAATGAACCTTGTGTATTTATGTCTCCGAGGGACATGAATAGGCAGGGAGAGTGTGGGCCAGAAGAACTCAAGGAAGTATCACCACCAGGCCCAGCCACAAATGCCTTGTGCCCTCTTAGGCCTCTCACCTCAAAAGGATCTTTTAACACCATAATTAATGGGCAGCTTATATAAAACCTTGTAGACACTACAGACCCAAAGATCTGGATTTCGTTCTACTCATTCTCCAAGGATCACTGCCTCAACCTCCTAAAATCCCTGAACACAACCACTTCCTCGACCCCTGCCCCACCGCATGGATAAAGATGACTGCACAAGAGCTAGCACCAACACTCTGCAAAATAATAAATCTATCCCTCTCTCAAGGATTTATGCCTCCATCACTAAAAATATCATCCATAAGACCAATTCTAAAGAACACCACAACTGAACCAAGCTCTCCATCCTCCTACTGACCAATATCCAGCATACCGTTCCTCTTCAGATTAATTGAAAAATCAGTCCTATGTCAGTTACAAGACCACGTCGACTCAACCTTCCCACTCGACCCTCAGCAGCATGGATTCCGAGAGTTCCACGGGATGGAAACCTTATTAACATCACTAATGAACACAATTCTCAAAGGGACTGAAAACTTCAAGCAAAGCTTCATACTTACATTCATTGACATAGCCATAGCCTCAGCATTCAATTTAATAATGCACTCCATACTCCTAGACAGACTGATGGAAATAGGAATAAGCGACACCCCACTATCATGGTTTCGCTCCTATATTTCAGAAACAGCAGCACAGGTCAGGATAAAAAAATAACACATCAAGGTATTTCCCATTAAACCAAGGACTCCCCCTAGGGTCAGCACTTTCTGTCCTCCTTTTCCACATTTATATACAGCCAGTCTGCAAAATTACATAGAAGCATAACATTCCATACCACCTTTACACGGACGACCTGATGCTTTACTCAACCCTTGATACCAGAAATCCTGACTACTCTACCATCTCCTCTTGCATAATGGAAGTCTCAGAATGGCTAATGCAAAGCAATCTGGCAATTAACTACAACAAATCTGAAGCTCTCATAATCTCAAAGGACACTGCTTTTCACCCCTCTCAAAACCTACTAATAGGAAACCAAGCAATCCCAGTACAAAATGAAGTTAAATACTTAGGAATACACCTCGACCAGAGGCTCAACTTCCAATCCCATATCAAGAAATTAACCGCCAAAAGTCTACTATAAAATAAAGATCCTAAAAAACTTGCGACCCATACTCAACCCTGATTACTTCCGCTCCATCTGCAGGCAACAATTATGCCACAACTAGATTACTGCAATCTGATTCTTCAAGGTCTACTCAAATGCGTAATTCAAGCACTACAACTAGCACAAAATTCAGCAGCATGACTAATCACCGGAACCAAAAGACAAGACCACAACACCTCCACCATCATAGCCCTCCACTGGCTACCCATCTGACCTCAGATAAAATACAAAGCTGTAATGATGATATTCAAAATACTACACAACCAGTCCCCAGAATGTTTAAAAGAGTTAGTCAAAAGCGTTCCAGACACTCAATTAAGAAGGAAGCAACATCAGAACACACTCCTAACAGCTACCATAGCTACTTACTACTCTTAATTAGCCCTTCACAGAGTAGTTGGATATTATACCCCAGCATTATGGAATTCACTCCCATATCACCTGAGAGCAATCCCCGACATCACCGAATTCAGAAAACATCTCAAAACCCACCTTGTCACAGAGCACTTCAATACCACAGACAACACACAACCATAACAGCAGCATTTCCAATCAGCAGCTCCCATCCATACCATGTCCTTTAACCAAGTCACAATCAGTTAAAATGCTGTAAAATTATTGTTATAACACACAGAGAATGTTAACTGCTCATTGTAATTACCTTAATTTTGATCGTTAATTGTTCAATGTAAATAGTTGCCACTGTGCCATTCTATGTAACCTCATTATATTTCAATGTAAACCCCTTTGATAAAATTGAAAAGCGGTATATAAAAGAAGCAAGGGGATGGTGGATACCAGAATTCCCTCTAAAGTGAGCAGCAGTCCTCTATCAGCTTTCCTACCAGTGGAAGTCGTGTATTGATATCATGGTTTCAATCACAAAGGGCAGGCAAGTTATTCAGGAATCTCAGTGAACGTCCCCCTTCTTAACTGAAACCTGCATCACTCCCAATGGTAGGACTATGGGTGGAAGATTCCTGCATACCTTAGAAGGAACATTGTTGGGCATGGGAAGATAGAGAGAGAAGGTAGATTCTGGGCATGAGGGGGTGGGGTGGAAGATGGAGAAGAGTGGAGGAGTGGCCTAGTGGTTGGGGCAAGGTACTTCAGGCCGGAAGGTTGGGGGTTCAAATCCCACTAGAGGACAGCATCCTTGGGCCGGAAGGACTGGGGTTTCTAGTCCCACAGATGTTCCTTGTGGTCTTGGGCAAGCCACTTAACCCTCCATAACCCATGTTCCCTGTAAAATAGTTATCTCCAAGTTATAATGCCCTATTCAATGTAATTTCAGTTTGTTCAATGTAAACCACACTGATGCAGAATAGTGCGGTATATAAGAGAATGTAAATAAATAAAATAAATAAATAAATAAATAGAGAGAGAGAAAGGAGATGCTGAGCATGGGGAAGAGGAGGAGAAGAGAGAGGGGAAATGATGGGCATAAGGGAAGACAGAAAGATGAGATGCTGGGGAGTGAAGAGAGATAAAGAGAAGACGTAAGATCCTGGAAATGGGGAGAAGAAAGAGGAGGGGAGTTAGTGAGACTTTAAAAATAAATGAAAAGCTGCAGGTAGATGCAGTAAAAAGAGGGAGCTTGAAAACTAGATGGTAAGGAGGAAGGGTGAAATCTGAGTGGACAGAGAGGCAGAAAAATAAATGGAAAAAATCCTGAAAGTGAAAGATCAATGTCAGAGACTGATGTAGGGGAAGAAGACAACAGGAGAGAAAAGAAATTGCAAATGGATAGGAGACCTTGGAAAAAAATGTTAAGAGAAGACAGAAGACACCAGAAACCAGAGAATGGGACCAACACAATTAGGAAAACAATCATCAGACAACCAAGGTAGAAAAAGAATTTTACTTTCAATTTAGTGATTAGAACATATCAATTTTCGGACTATTGGTCTGTTATCTTTATATTTTGTACTGAATAGGTAGAAATACAGTACCGTTTCTAATTCTCTGCTTTTGCATTGCATTCAGAGTGTGGTCTCTTGGGGTTTAAGTTTAATTGTTGCATATATTTGGGTCATTTATTCTGTACTTGATGACAGTCTATGTTCTGTGTGTGTAACCGAGGCCAAGTATTCTGTTAGCAAGGAGTTTCTATGCAGGACTGCCATTACAAGGTGCAACCAGGAAACTGTCCTAGGCCCCTTTGCCAGAGGGGGCACCACCCTGCCAAAAAATGAAAAGGACACAGCCTGCCCATTGGTTTTGGTGCCCCCTCTCAGACTTCTCCCCTTGGCTTCTGCATTTCTAAAACTAGCCCTGTTTCTGTGTACAAGTCTGTAGTAGTTTGGCTTGTTCACTGCACTGATATACCGGGGCCCAAGGCAATATCTATAGAGCTACCTTTTCCTAGATGAGGTCTTTGCATGAGTTCTGGAAGTTAGTACTCTGATGGTATAGTATAGTTGTTCTAAAGGTCCTGAGTTAGTTTTGTATTACTTCACAATATTCCTAGTACTGGTGAGGGTTTATATTGCTGTTACTGAGATGACACCAGAATCAGAATTTTATTTTTTTATGGCGAGTTCTATGGAGAAATGTTCTAGTTCTGCTCTGCATCCATTGTTGGACAGTATGGGGGAGGGCTTCTGTGGATACAAAATATATGTTTACATTTAACATCATGATGCAGACTTACGGGTCAGTCCTAGGCTACATAATTTTAACTGCTACAATATTTGCTAAATATAACCAGGAATTGCAGATGTTCATTTTTTCTATTATATAGCCTGGGAATATGTTATATTCTTTTCTTCTTGCCTGACTAGTATTCTGAGTGAAGGGAACACCCATCTCATTCCCTGAAGGAGTTCTGAGGGGGCCACCTCTTTTGGGAGACTTGGTGGGGAGAACTTTATCATACCTTGCTTCATGCATAAAATTGCCTTGAGCTGCCCCTGTCTGTGCCCTTTCTGTGAAAAAAATATTTTCAAAATGTTACTCCTGAGTAATGGTTTTTCTAAGCCAGAGGTTCTCAACACAGTCCTTGGGACCCACCTAGCCAGTCAGGCTTTCAGGATAACCACAGTGGATATGCATGAGAGAACACTGCATATAATGGAGGCAGTGCATGCAGATCCCTCTCATGCATAGTTGTTGAGGTTATCCTGAAAACTTGACTGGATAGGTGTGTTCCAAAGACTGGGTTGAGAACCCCTGCTTTAAGCTATATGGGAAACTACTAAGAATGCCCTAGCTATTGTATGAGCAAGATTGGCCCAAGAGTTGGTCTAAAGTGTTGGAGTCCTAGGCAAAACTCAAGCTTTATACCCCCTCTGGCTGTCAAAATCTAATTTTGTAGCTTTGAATGGCCTGCTTTTGCTGCCCTCCAGAGGTTGCTGCCCTAGTTAGGATGGCCCTGCATGTGAGATGAACCATGTGAGGGCCTTATAGTCTGTGAGAGCCAGAGGAGAAGGAGTTAACACAGTAACACAAAAGAATGGACTCCAGAAACCTCACTATTTTCTCTTTCAGCAGTGTTTCCAATAATTTACTCACCACTGAAGTTAAACTAACCGGCCTGTAGTTTTCAACCACATCCTTACTTTCGCTTTTGTGTAAAGGCACCACATGAGCCTCTCTCCAGTCCTTCGTCACCACTCCCGACTCCAACGAGGCATTGAAAAGGTCAGTCAGTGGAGTTGCTAGAACGTCCCCAAGTTCCCTCAGTATTCTAGGGTGTATCCCATCCGGTCCCATTGCTTTGTCTACTTTAAGTTGAGCTAGTTTCTCACGAACACAGTTTATCAAATAGTTGTAATACATCTTCCCGGTTTACCGATATTTCTTTCAGTTCTTCTGCTGCATTACCTTTAAATAGCATTTCAGGCATGGGTAACTTCCCTACATCTTCTTCAGTAAAGACCGAAGCAAAGAATTCATTCAGTCTCTCCGCTATGGCCTTGTCCCTAATTAGTGCCCCTTTTCCCTCGCTATCATCCAATGGTCCAACTGACTTTCTCACAGGTTTTTTGCTATGAATGTACTTGAAAAAGTTTTTATTATGCGTTTTTGCTTCTACAACAAGCTTTTTTTTCAAATTCTCTCTTTGCCTGCCTTATCAATGCCTTGCATCTAACTTGTCAGTGCTTATGCTGTTTCCAGTTTGTCTCATTTGGCTCCTTTTTCCATTTCCTGAAAGTTGCTTTTTTGGCTACAACAGCCTCTCTGACCTCACTTTTAAACCATGCTGGCAGTTTTTTGGACTTCCTTCCACTTTTCTTAAAGCGTGGAATACTATCTTGGAAGCCTCGACCAGCTGTATTTTTAAACACCCATACCTGATGTAAATCTTTAACCTTTGCAGTTACTCCTTTTAGTTTTTTCTTAACCATTTTCCTAATTTTATCATAATCTCCCTTTTTGAAGGTTAAAAGGTAGTACCGTAGATTTCCTTGCTGTCCTTCCTCCATTTATTAAATCAAAGGCGATCATGCTATGATCACTATTGCCAAGTGATCCCAACACCCTTATCTCTTGCACCAGATCTTGTGTTCCACTAAGTACTAAGTCCAAAATAGCTTCCCCCTTGTCAGTTCACAAACCAGATGTTCCAAGAAGCAATCATTTATTTCATCTAGAAACTTCATCTCCCTGGCATAGCATGTCATGACACTGATTCAGTTGATACCGGGGTAATTGAAATCACCTATTATTATTATTATTATTACTGTGCTGTAAATATTATTAGCTTCACTGATTTCCTTGAGCATTTCATCATCCATTTGTTCATTCTGGCCAGGCAGTCGATAGTACACCTCCACTGCCATCGCCTTCCCCTTTCTACGTAATTACTTCAATCCACAGAGATTCTACAGTGTATTTTGTTTCCTTCAAAACTTTAATCCTGTGTGACTCAATGCCCTCTGCAACGTAGAGCGCAACTCCACTACCAATTTGATCTACTCTAGCATTGCAATATAATTTGTACCCAGATATCACAGTGTCCCACTGGTTGCCCTCCTTCCATCATGTCAATGAGATACCAATCATATCTAACGTCTCATTTAGTGCTTTATATTCTAACTCTCCCATCTTATTTTTTAGACTTTTTGCATTTGCATACAAGCATTTTAGAGGCTGTATTTTATTCATATTAATCTGGTTACCGGTAGGCAGGGGCAATATGGAATCTTTAAGTTCTGCCTGCTTTGTACCTAAGGGCATTTGGTTTACTTTTGTCTTTACTGGAACCTCTCTGTCAATATGCTCTAATTTCAATCTTTTGCTAGTATCCTTCAAGGATACATCCTACCCTGGAAGTTCTGTATTTCAACTTTCTACCTAAAAGCCTGAATTTGGTCTCCAGAATCTCCCTACCACACTTTCCTATGTCATTGGTACCAACATGTACCAAGACAGCAGATTCCTCCCCAGCACTATGTAAGACCTTGTCTAGGTGATACGTGTGGTCTGCTACCTTTGCACCAGGCAGGCATGTTACCAGGCGATCCTCAGGTCCATCATCCACCCAGCTATCAACATGCCTAATGATCGAATCACTATAACAGCTGTCCTAACCCTTCCCTTGTGGGCACATGGCCTTGGAGAAACCTCCTTGCTGCGAGATGGTTTTACATCACTTGGAGGACAGGCCCAGCAATAGGATCACTTTCTGCCACACCAGGGTGATGCTTTCCTATTACATGACCTCTCTCCTCCATGGCAACAGGGATGCTGCCAAACTAGAGGTGGGACTTCAGTACTACATCCCTATAGGTCTCATCTATGCACCTTCTGTCTTCCTTATGTCCTCCAATTCTCCTACTCTAGCCTCCAGAGATCGGACTCATTCCCTGAGAGCAAAGAGCTCCTGGCACCTAGTGCACACAAGGCCTCTCACCAACTGGGAGAAAATCATACATGTGACACTCAATACAAAAAACTGGAAATCCCCCATCTCGCTGCTGGACTGCTGTCCGCATCTTAGTTTTAAGGTTGTGTTTATGTATTTAAGTTGTTTACTTATGTAGATTTGCTGGGGTTACTTATACTAATAAAACTAATATGTTTAATGGATTTTGTTCACCTCAAGATGACTTAATCTCAGGTCCTTAATGTATGCTTGATGAGCATAAACAGGATAAATGAAGACCTATTATAAGTTGGTACACCTTTACCTTTAGAAGCAAGCCAATTTCCTGGGTGACTCACGCAGCCCTTGGTTTGATAGAAGGGGCATTTTAAATTACCCCTTTGATCTGTCACTTGCCTTTAACACCTATTAAAGACAACTGCACAAATCTTTTTTTCTCCTAACTGGAAGGCCTCTTTGTAAAGGTCACTAGAAACAAGTTTATTTCTTCCTACTTAGGACTATTGTATCTGTATGCTAAGCTATGCTCTGATTTGATTTAGATAAAAAGCTCTCTAGAAACTTTATTTCAGTAACTATTTGCTCTATTTAACTTTCTATGTTTAAGCTATACTCTGATTTGACAGAAATGAAAAGCTCTCTAGAAACAAAATTTCAGCGTCTATTTACTTTTAAATTTACTTTCTATGCTAAGGTATACTTTGCTTTGACTTAAATATAAAACTCTCCGGTGGTACTAAGATCTGATTGATTCAGCAAAAACAATGAATACTAAAATACACAGATCTATCAGTTTTAACCCAAAGGATTCCTCCCTCCCCCCCCCCAAGATTTAGAGTTTATTTCAGAAGATTAATACTCACAGGTGTAGATCTATTTCTTTGTGGCAGTCCCTTTTGGTAGTCCTTCAAGACCTGATCCAACTCCCCTGATCAACTACCCTCAAGCATTCCCCCCTTCAGAACCAACCTCTTAGACAGTACAAACAATCCTGACCCATTACCTCCTAATCAGACCCACCCCTTATAAGGACCAAATCCTGACTCTCTCCCACCCCATCAAGCCCCACCATTGGGTTTTACCCAGGGCTCCCTGGTTATTTAAATGGATACAAGGCAGGAGTGATCCTGCTCCGTTCCAGTCACAGTTATGGTGATTGACAAATGGTGGCTTTGTCCCCTAGTAGTAGTCTTGGCATTGCACGCAAGGAGGCTAGGGTTTTCTTGCTCTTGTTAGAAATTTGCAGTAAGTGTATTCCATCCCATTTATTTATTGTACAATTCAAAACACTTGACTTTGTTAGATAAAATTTAACTTTTTTGCACCAAATCTTTTAAAGCCAATATTTCTTTTCACAATGTTGTAGCAGATGCTTTTTTTAAAAAAACTGGGACAAAAACAGTCAAAATCTTCAGACTATGTAATATAATCTGAGATGCTTCATAAATCCAGCAAGGATACTACAGACTGAATTCAAATTTTAACTCCTAATGGACATTTTCAGAGTTATTGCTGACCATTTCATATCAAAGAGAAGAGTTTGATCAGCACATGGGCTCTTTGGGAAACCCTATCCCTAGGAAGCGTGCCTCTTTCTCCTTGTCTCTCCCTAACTTCTGGTATTACAATGCATGATTAGTACTTCCAAAGGATATTTCTAATGTGTTCTTGCACATTTTTATCCTTTATTGTTGCATTATATGTATTTCCTTTTTTAGTTTCCCATCAAAAATAAAATACTTGTTTGTTTGTTTAAAAGGGCTAGCATCACAAATTTGAAGTAAAGATGTCATCAATTGTCCCAATCTAAGGATAGCACAACAAACATGAATCATTGTGTCAGCATTTTAGTTTAGGGTGGACTTTCTTCTCTGTAAACCTCTGGTGCATCAGAATGTTAGCACAGTGCCTAGGGAGATTTCACTGTCAGAAATCATAAAACGATTACACGTACCCATCTTTCACATATGATATACCAAAGCAATTACAAAAATTAATGCATTATTCAGTTACTTTGCTATTCTTCCAATGCAAAGCAATGCAAATTTGAAAGAATTATATAAAAGGGGTCAAGAAAAGTCAGTCCATTCATCTTTCTGAGGCAAAATAAATATGAAACTTAAAGGGAATGGAATGAAAGTTAGTATGGAGGGAATAAACCTCTGAAAAGTCACACTCTGGTCTGTTTACTAAAGCGGGTAGTTCCAAAAGCCCCGTGGTAGCAGCAAAAGTCCCACTGTATGTGCAGGGGACGTTCTGAACATTTCCCCTGCAAATACTGCAGAGAAAACACTGGGTTCATGGGGTGGTAGCTTTGCAGATGCCGCTAATGCCACCCATTGAGGTGGCGACAGCTGAATCCACGAAGCCTGCAGAACATGTGGCTACCGATGCCAATGCTCACAGTAGTTTCACAAAACTGCAATATCCACTCTCTGTCCACATCCCACCCATTTGAGCAGCCACCGTGTAAAATGCTGTTACTGCAGATAAAGGCTGCATCTCTCCCGTGTTAGCTGTCTTTGCATGAGCACTGCAGACAGTTAACACACTTTAGTAAAACATCCCCCAAAAATGTTCCCTCTAATTTTCTGTAGGCTGTGTGCGCATAAAATATCAGCTGTGTGCAGCTTTTCAAGGAAGGTTAAATTTTTGTGCGCCACATAACGACACTCAGAGTTATATACTTTAAAATTTGACTACACGTCAGAATACAGTATGTACACCACATTGATTTTAATCAAAGTAAATGAAAATAGACGATTACTAATTGAAGTGGGAAATTTCTAGTAATTACAATCATAACTTTTAAATTTTAAGATGTCTGTGTTGTTTTCTATCAAGATCAGAGCTGTAATTTTTGTGCGCTCTGTTGTAAAGTATGTGCGCTCGCTCAGTGAGGTGTGTGCGCGCGCGCAGCTTAGAGGGAACAGTGCATTGATTTTTAAAATGGGCCAGATTGGACTCGAGTTCCATTTTCTGCAGCATAGAAACCTAACACAGAGTCAAACATAGCAGTTAGGGAATTGTCTGTCTCCTATTCTTAACACTCCCAACATACCAAACTGCTCCCACACCAAAAGAATACTTTCTGCAATTGCCCTCAAACCTCAAATAATACCCCTTGCATCTCCACTATGACCCCACAAACTGCCTCATCCCCCCCAAAAGTACCCCAAAACTGCTCCACCCTCTTATCTTACACATCCCTAAAATTACCCCAAACAACAGCAGCCCAACACCTAAACTGTTCCACCCCAAGAACTAATGCTGCAATCTGCCTCTAACTCCACTATACCTACCCCCAAAAATTACTCCACCACGCCACAAACAGCCCCATCACACCACCGTCCTTCCTGCCCCAAAAACTATCTCCTGCAACTGCCTCACTACCCCATCTCCAAAAACTACCACCCCAGCCACTTAAAATAAACATACAAAAGAGATTATGCACACAGAGACAAGGGAGGTAACAGACAGGTGTCCGGGTGCATGCATATGCACAGAGGTTGAAAGTAATTCAATGAGCTATGCTCTGCATGCTTTCCCCCTCTTGTTTATTTAATGAGAAACCATATATATCCTTGCACGCAGCAGGTTAGTGTTTATGCAGTATGTAACTTTTTTCTATCAAGCTGGCAGCCAAGGAATTGCATATATTTTTTTTTTAGCTTTAAAGAGCGCCAAGTCACAAGACGACACGTACCAGCCTTGGCAAAGGTAGCCCTGCTTCCAGAGCGCTTGCAAATACACCGTCGACAAAAGAGAATCTGCCCGGTAGCACAGCAAGATGTTGCCGAAGTGCCCTATAAATCTTTCTTTTTCTCGGCTTCCAAGTGTTAATTGGCATATCTAGGGCAGGAGTGAAGGTGACCCCAAGACAAGGACTGAAAGAGCAGCTCCAGGCGCTCACTGGACGAAGAGGACACCCACTGGACTTCTCAGCGCCACAGGAGACCACTGCTGAGACTGGAAGCCAGCGAAAGCAATAGCAGCTTTCTTCAATCTTTCCCCTGCCCCCAATGCACTTTAACATAATTCCTCAGGGTTTTCATTCACGTACAATGTTTTCACTTTGTCCTACCCGAAGAGGAAGAATTGCAGTAACAACAGAAGAAGCCAGAAGTCTGTTTGTGCCTTTGAGTCAAGGCTGACTCCTGTCGACCCAGCAGCTCCTGGGGTTTCTTGGCAGTGTGACCGGAAGTAGGCTGCCAGCCCCTTTTTCCGAGGCAGTAGCGAGTTAAGTGACTTGCCCAAGCTTATAAAAAGGGTTACTGGGACTCGAACCCTTTCTCTGGCTCTGTTTGGCTACTCCTCCACGCTAGAGGTTTGCTTTCTTCCCTCAGTCGTCACCAAGAGTTTCTTTGGACTGTGAGCCCAGGTCGTGCCTTTTCCCGCTCTCCAGGACGAGCGGGCTTGCTCGGTTGCATGCCGCAGCCGGCCGGCTGTCCAGCCGCGCAGGCGCACTGGGCGCGGAGCCCGCTGCTGCTGCTGCCACCACCGCCGCCGCCGTTCTCGAGCAGTGCACGCGGTGCTGCCACAGTCTCAGCAGCACCAGGCACAGGAGGAGCGTTACCATGAACTGCTTCATCCTCCTTCCCACAGCCACTCATCCGGACTCGGTAACACCTACTGTCGGAACCACCGCAGCTTCCAGCCCCTCCGGGAGCTCTCCAAGCACAGTATGCCGGGGGGCAAAAGAGGGCTGGTGGCACCGCAGAACACCTTTTTGGAAAACATTGTCAGGCGCTCCAACGGTAAGAGTTTCGTTCTGCCCCGCGCGCTCTACCCGGGCACGGGTGGCATCCCTTAGGGCTTGGGCTGCGAACTGGTGGTAGGGACAGCTCCCTGGGCAGGAACTAGGACGAGTCTGCTAATGCTGTGCGTGGGGTGAGTTTCGGTGCATGTAGACAGGGATAGACTGAAGGAAAAGTTACCTTTTTTCCTTTTTTGGTTTGTTCTGAAGCCCGGCACATTATTGCACTATCTGAGCGCGGCTCATACCTGTAAAACGGTATAGGAAACCTAGAGCAGTGTTATGCAACACCAATTAGCAGGCTGCATCTTAGCAACTCTTCCAATAGTGACAAGAACGATCAAAGAGCTGTGTGGTGTGTTTGTTCAGAGAATAAATACCGGCAGGATCGCCTGGTTGGTATTTAATATAGCGCATGAAAGCTACTTTTCACACACAGCAGTTGGTGTTCTCGCCCCTGTTTTATCTACCTGGAATCAGCTTTTGCCAAGAAGTTCAATCAGCATCTTATCGGGCGTTTTCGGTTAACAAGCAGCTACTTACTCATATATATACTATTGCACCAGTAAAAAAAAAGTGTGTGGAGGGGAGGAGGAGGAGACTTGTTTTCAGGTTTCTTGACGGCATAGTCCAATTTGTTACAAATCCCCTTCGTATTAATGACTTCACTGCACGGGTATTTTTTATTTATGTGGTGCCTTTATTTGTGACGTGCATTTTAAAGTTATTGTGTTTGACTGGACGCTAAGATAAGGGTCCCTTTCAGTCGATACCTTTTCCACGTCTTAAAAACAGGTGGATATAGGGCCAGATGTACTAAACGTTTTTCCCCATAGATACAAAATGGGGAGAGGGGGGATTGAACCCTTTTAAGTATATCTAGCTCTTACTACTTAGGCTTCCACTAGTTTGTGTCCCTGTGGGTAGGTACATGCGACATGTAATTTACTTCAACAAGGCTGTCCTGAAACCATCATCATTAAAAGGTTTTCATAGGTACCATGTAAGATCAAGTAGAGCAAAGACTGACTGACCAGTTTTTCTTGGAAGAAATTATATTCACTTATTTTATGATACTTTTGCTTTTTATAACATTTTCAGTAACTGTTTTGAGAAGCAAGTTAGTTTCCATAGGAATCATGTCTAGCAAAATTTTTTTTCTTAATTTAAAGGAAAAATAGACTTTTAAATTCATATTTTTAGGAAAAATAGCAATATTAGCATCTTAATAGGTGGCAAAACAACTTTGTTTTGCTACTGATGGCTCTTACAGAGCTGCATGGAGGGGTTTGCCATTTATTCAGAATTGAGTGTTATTGCATTTGTGGTTCAGATATAGGACTGCCTATATAAATATTTCAGTAGCTTTGAATCCAGGTCTATAATCTATATGGCTCTGCAGTGAAAAAAAGCTGTGTAAGGTTTTCTTCCCACTTTCATTGGTGGCCAGGATTGTTTTTCATATACAGTCAAACCTCGGTTTTCATGATTAATCCGTTCTAAAAAGTCTGACTAAAACCGAAACATATGAAAACTGAAGCAATATTTCCCATAAGAAATAATGTAAATCCAATTAATCCGTTCCAGACACCCAAAAATATTCACAAAAAATACATTTTATAGAGAATAACTATATTTTTACATACAGAAAACAATGAGAAATAAATATAAATGGCTAATGAAATGGATAAATGAACATTTAACATCACTGAAAGCAAGCTAAGTACAGTACTGTACAGTACAGTATGTTAACATCTGGCCTTAGCCACCCCTGACAAGCTGCTGTGCCCAGCTCTCTTCGGAATCACATTGAATTCAGCCCATTAAAATACCTTTACATTATCTGCTCAATGCTTCAGAATGGCAGAAAATCTTAATGATATAGCTTCAGACATACCCTGCAAGAGAAAGAACTGCCTCCCACATTCATGCAACATCTGCTTACGTTGACAGCTTTTCTTCCCTGCTACCGGGACAAAATCTCAGTCAAAAGACGTTGAAAACCGAAGCAATGCATGAAAACCGGGACAAAATCTCAGTCAGAAAAGACGTTGAAAACCGAAACGTATGAAAACCGGGGCAAATGAAAACCGAGGTTTGACTGTAATCCGCTTCTGCTCAGACCTGTGATAGATGTGTTTTGCTTTCATATACCAAATATTTTCAAGTTGAAATTACCAAGTACCTAGAACCATTATTGGTTCTTGCAACACTGTTTGATGCATTTGCCATCCACAGTCACTTTGACTGTACTATAGGTTATTGAAGAAAACAAGAGGATATGGTCATTTATGCTGTTGAGAGTTCAAAAATGGCTGCATTATAATTCAGCTTTCAACACCTTTCCCATAGAATTAAGAACAAAGCGTACTGAGTGTGTAATGCAACATTCTTTAGGTTTTCTCAATAACTCCTATCACAATTTTGTTTCAAAAGCAAATAAAGTACTAAAAATGCAATATTACAGCACCCCCACCCCTCTCCCTACCAGCAGCAGTGCAGCCAGAGGATTCCTATGCAGATTGTGGGCACATTGGTTACTTCTCCTGACAGAACACAAGGAGTGGTTAACCAAAGATACAGTTTTATAAGAGATTTTGTTTCTATTGATCTTGGTGATACCAAATAAAGGAATAATAATTCATCTTGCGTGTATAGCTCTAGTTATGCCTCCAATCGTGTCTTATTTAAGGGTGAAAATGTAGTACTATAGCAAGGTTTTAGATAAGTTACTGTAAGTTCAAAAGGTAATGATATCTTAAGAGCTGGAAATATGCTACTATGATATACTGAAATGTTGCTAATTCCCTGCTGAACTGTGAGCATATCTTGCAGCTTTATTGCCTTCTAATTTATTGTAATGGGTAGAAATCCATTGTGATATGAGCGACTCTTTGAAAGGACATGAGAAGCTTGGAGGTAGAGGGTAACTTTTGTCACAACCAAGAGGCCCTTTTTTACCAAGCGCACTGAGAGGTTAATTTGTGATTTTTATCATGTGGTAACTGTTCATGCGGGGCCAAAATAACTGTTACTGCATGGGCATGACAGTTACCATGCACTAAGTCTTGCAGTAACTGCACATTGTGCGATGGGGCGAGGGATAAGCACAGAGTGGCCATGGAGACCCCATTGCAGTTGGTGACATTAAGTGTATCCACATTAATAGCAAATGTTGCTGTTGTATATTAGTGTACTTTCCATGTGGTAAGTGCTGAAAACATGCTATTCATGACTTTTGCACTTACCTTGCATTAGTTCTTATGTATTCTGCATAAGTGGAAAAACTTACAATACTTTAATAAAAGGGTCCCTAAACATTTCTAGTCTCTTACACTTAAGTATGAACAGAAAAAAAGACAAAAGATCTGTGCCGCAACTTGACAGTGATAAAAGTTGCTTAAATGATGTGCGCATACTCTGTGCATATGCTGTGTTATCATCAAATAGATGTACAGACCTGCAAGAGACTTCTTTTTTATTTTTTTGTTTCAGATGTAAATCTAATGGGAAGCATCTTGTTTGATACAATGAACTCTTTACAGTAATGAGATTTTTAAAATATTTTAACACGTTTACTGTAGGGGTTCTACTCTATAGTCACAGCTTCACACTTTGATAAATTCATTACAGTTTTCTCAAGAGGCTGCCTGAGTTACTTAAACGTTCTGTAAGTTTTTTAATGCAGTTCATATGGCAGATTTTAGAAAGCTGATATAACACCCTCACATTCCTTTATTCAGAACGTTATCCAAATAGATTTGTTTTGATTCTCTTTTTACTGTATAATTTTCATAAAATGTACATTGAGCATATCGAGAGGAAAGAAGAAATAGTCTGGTTAGTGGGCTGAATGAATGTTTGATGCTTATAATAGCAAATAAAAACAATGTAACAATTCAATATTAACAATATTAAGCTTTAGCTAGAAAAAAAATTTAACCAGAAAATGTTTATTCACAGCTCAATGAAAGTAAAGGTAAACTACCTTGAAAAACATGGAAATGAGATAAATATTAACTGCAGTCAAACACGTTCACATGTGTGTTTATTTCTATAGGTTTTTTGTCCTGGAATAGAAATCTTATCACTATAGTCTGTCTTTATTCTTTTGCAGTTTAGGGTCTAAAATCTTGAGTAATAGAACTTCACACAGAATATCTATTTCCGATAAGTGGTATAGAAATTGATATATGAAACTATTGCATCATATGCTCCGTTTTTTAGAAATCTCTTCCACTGAATACATTAAACGTTATAAAAGTAAATGAATTGTACTAAATCTTTCTCAGTATCTGTCCACTGAAAGGATCTGAGGCAAATGTAGAAAGGGTGTCATTTTATAGCTACAGGAGAAAGGCTTAGTACAGTGCTGGCTGTGTAAATTAGCAGGTAATCTGCACAGTGCGTTGCTGTATCATCGTAACCATATGCAAGCTCGAAGAAGACTAGCATAGCTCTAAAATCCAGTGAAGATGCATTTCAGCCAGTTGAGCATGGGGCTTATTTTGTACCCTGGGTTTCATGAAAACTTTGTAAAGTAGATCAAACATCATGGAACCTTCTGATTCACCATTAATCCTTGCCAGTATCAAAGTAGTGCCAGCTGCTGTAAATAAAATGGAATCTCAATGCCAGGCTTCCTTAGGTAGCTATGAAGTTTTCCATGGTTTAGGCATTCAATATACCGCCCTTTTACTATGTGCGTCAGTGATATATATATATATATTATACACAAACAGGTACTTTTTATTCTCTTGTCCCCAAAGGGCTCACAATCTAAGTGTACCTGAGGCAATGGAGGGTTAAGTGGCTTGCCCAAGGCCACCTGAAGTGGCCATGGGACTAGATCGCCCAGTCCCTCCAGCCTGAGATTACTTGTAGAAAGTAGGTGATCTCCTATGTGAAGGCCATTTACTAGTGTTAGTTATTCTGAGGTAGTACCCCTCAAATCCTTTGAAATAAAAATGGCTTCTCTTTGATGAAAGAGAATAAGCCTTGTAGGTTCATATAAGTCTTCCTCTCCTTCCTCTTATTTTCATCATTCCCTCGGCTACCATTTTTTTAGCCTTTGTGCTAGTGATGTTCTGAATGATACTCCAGGATTGTCGTCCTCGTTAAGTGCCGTTGAGTTGGAGTCGACTCATGGCGACCCTCTGGATAGCTATCCTAAATTGTGTTCGGTCTTGAGTCAAGCGGCTCATTGATGACAGACTGGTACCCATAGCTGCTGTTATTGTATCGATCCATCTCATTGCTGGCCTTCCTCTTTTGCGCTGACCTTCTATCATGCCAAGCATGTCTTTCTCTAATGATCTCTCTTCGCATGATGTGTCCAAAGTATGAAAGTCAAAGTCTTGTCATCTGAGCTTCTAAAGAAAGCTTAGATTTGATCTCCTCTAGTACTGACTGGTTTGTTCTTCGGGCAGTCCATGGTATACACAGTATTTGCCGCCAGCACCATAATTCAAAGCCATCAATGTCCTCATTAGACAAGTTTAAATTTATCTTTTGTGTTGGCAGTTTCTTCTTACTCCTTTGGGCTTCCAGCTCAGTCAATATTGACTTCTATTTGGCAACAGCACTACACACTCCCATTTACAACTAGGTTTTAACTCTTCCTCCTCCTCATATCTAGCCTAGCCATTGCAGTGAGAGTCTTTAATCAGGGATCATAAAATATAGCTCACTATGGAACCCAGTGTGTGTTCTCCTCGATTCCAGCCTCTAGGTGTCACCGTTGAGCAAATGCATGAGTCTGCTCTGTCCATATGTAGTTATAATCCTCACGATAATCTGCAAAAAACCCAATAACATGAAAAATCAAAAATTTGCAGAAAAATATTCCTTTAATTTATTCAAACATTCAAAGTATCAGTATTGCACTTCTCTTAATCCTTACCACAAAAAAACAAAATATCAACTTGTATGTAATAAATGTTAAACATAAATTCACCTCAAAAAAACCAAGTAAGAACACTAACCTTGACCAAAATTTCATCTCAAATGGTTTCTTCATGCTCAAAGGGTAACGAACAAGGTCAGTGTCCTTACATAGTTTTTTTGAGATGAAGTTATGTTTAACATTTATTACATATAAGTTGATCTTTTGTTAAGAACGTAAGATATGCCATACTGGATCAGACCCTAGGGTCCTTCAAGTCCTGTATTCTGTTTCCAACAATGGCCACTCTAGCTCACAAGTACCTTTCAGATTCCCAAAGAGGTAGACAAATTCCATGCTGCTTATCCGAGGGGCAAGCAGTGGATTCCGCTGGTCCTCTTAACAATGGTCAATTAACTTTTCCTCCAGGAATGCATACAATCCTCCCCCAAACCCAGCTACACTAACAGCCTTCACCACATTCTCAAGCAATGAATTCTAGAGCCTGACTACAGATTGGAGAAAATATTTTTTTCACTCAATTACTCCCAAAAGTGCTACATTGTAGCTTCATTGCATGTCCCCTGGTCTTTCTACTTTTTGAAGGAGTAAACAACCAATGTAAATTTACTCATTCCACTCCACTCATTCCTTTATAGACACCTATAATATCTCCCGTCAACTGTCTCTTTTGCAAGCTGTACAGTCCTAACCTTTAAAGTAGTGGTTCTCAACCCAGTCCTCTGGGACCCTTAGTCCAGTTGGGCTTTCAGGATAGCCACAATGAATATGCATATGAGAGATCTGCATGCACTGCTTCCATTGTATGCAGATCTATCTCATGCATATTCATTGTGGATATCCTGAAAACCGGACTGGCTTGGAGGTCCTGGAGGACTGGGATGAAAACCACTGTTTTAAGGCTTTTCCTCGTAGGGATATCCTTCCATCTCCTTTATCATTTTGGTGGCTCTTCTCTGTACCTTTTCCAATTCCGCTATATCCTTTTTAAGATATAGCGACCAGAATTGCACGCAATATTCAAGGTGCAGTTGCACCATGGAGCAATACAGAGATATGATAATATCCTTAGTTTTATTCTCCATTCCTTTCCTTATGATTCCTAGCATTCTATTTGCTTTCTTGACCCCGGCACATTGGGCAGAGGAGTTCAATATATTATCCAGGATGATGCCTAAATCCTTTTCCTTGGTTGTGGTGGTTTCTAATGTGGAACTTTGCATCGTGTAATCATAGTTTAGGTGGTTGTTCCCTATGTGCATAACTTTGACTTGTCCACATTTAAGTTTCATCTGCCATTTTGACACAGTCTCCCAATTTATCAAGGTTTTGCAATTTTTCACAATTTTATCAACTTTGAATAATTTAGTGTCATCACTCGATATTTCCATTTCCAGGTCATTTATGATTATGGTTCCAGGTCATTTATGATTATGTTAAAAAGCAGCGGGCCGAGCACAAATCTCTGGGGTACTTCCCTATTAACCTTTTTCCATTAAGAAAATGGCCATTTACTGTAGCCGTGCTCCTTTTCTATCTTTTAACCAGTTCCTAATGCACAATATTACGCTTCCTCCTATACCATGACTTTTTAATTTCCTTAAGAGTCTCTCGTGAGGGACCTTGTCAAAGGCTTTCTGAAAACCCAGATACACTATGGGGCTCATTTTTAGAAATCTTATTTGTGCTTTGGATATCTGAAAACAGGTTTAGAGATGTCCAAAGCACAGACGTCTCCAAAGCCAATTTAGAAGCCGACTTTGAGTATGTCCCCAGCTTGAGGATGTCTGAATCTGAATGGATGTGTGGAGGAGGCATGGCTAGGGTGTCCCCAGGAACCTGGAGACATGGTTAGGGTGTTTCTAGGGACTGATGTCCCCACTTGATCACAGAAGTGTCATGGACATCCGGTGTCACGTCTAACCATAGAGTTGCTCCGTGGAAATGAATAATGATGAATAAGCATCTGAAAAGAGCTCATTTTAGTGGAAAAACATCCAGAGTGTAGAAAAGAATTCTCTCTCATCCCCAGTACTTGGTACTCTCTCATCCCGTGTCAATAATAGCAGCAGCAGGATTTGATCCCTGGCTGCCCTGTGCCTAGCCAGCTATTCTAACATTAGGTTATCCTAGACTTCTGGCTTCTGTAATACCATTCTGGGGATGTCTAGGTAGATGCCCCCACAGATGTTGCTATCAGGATGTCCAGTTTGTGAAATCACATCCGCACCTGGACATGCCTGCATTTTTTTCAGATGTTCTGGCTTAGATGTCCCAGATTGCACTTGGATAGATCTTCTAAAATTCTCCTCCACATCAACTGGCTCACCTTTATGTACCTGTTTATGCACACCTTCAAAAACATATAGCAGACTAGTGAGAGAAGACTTTCTTTGGCCAAATCCATATTTTACTGTCTCCTATTAGACCATGATTATCTACATATTCTTTAAAATGTTTTTTACCATTTTGTCCATTATTGATATCGGGTTCACTGGTCTGTAGTTTCCTGGATCATCTCTGGAAACCTTTTAAAAAATTGGCATTACATTGGCCACTCTCCAATCTTCAGGTACTACAGATGATTTTAGTGAGAGTTCATATATTACTAATAATAAGTTTGTAATCTCATATTTCAGTTTTTAGCACCCTGGGATGTATACCATCTGTCCAGGTGATTTGCTACTTTTTTTTTTAAATCAAATAGCTATATTACATCTTTCAAGATTTATTTCTATTCGGGAATGGGTATCTTCCCTATATCTTCTTCATTAAAGACCGAATCAAAGAAGTCATTCAGTCTCTCCGCTATGACCTCGTCTTCCCTTAGCGCCCTTTTTACCTCTTCAACTAATTATTATTAATATTATTATTAATAAAGACTTATAAAGCACCACAACATACAAAGTGCTGTACAAACATAGAACCAACTGATTTTCTCACAGTAGTAGTAATACCGTGAGATTATTGCCAGGGATCATGGGTACCATTATGGAGCCTGGGGCTGCCATGACCAGAAGGTACTGGGGATCGTTCCTGCTGCCATTAGACTACCAGGGATTCTGATAAGAGCTGGATAAGGAATCAGGGGGTGGGGGGATGAAGTACATTGGAGGGACCATTGGGGAAATCAATGTCAGGTGGGTGCCTTGATGTTGGGGGGGGGGGAGAGGTTGGGGAGTGGCATGATTGTTAGATAAATTTTATCAGGGGGGTCATTTGGTGGTGGGAATGATGTCGGGAGAGGTTGATGTAGAAAGCGATCGGGGGGTGCTGCTCATTGCCCTTGCACCTCTTCAAACAGGCTCTTGTGTGTCTCAGGGCAGGTATGAATGCCATCTAGACTTTTTTACATCCATGTGTCTTTCCTTTGTGAAATGGGGCATACATATCAATATTTTAGGGCTTGCCAAACCACTTACACTCCACGCCCTAGCAACGCTTCCATGCAATCTCTGCATGGTGTGGATTACCATATGTAAATAGCAGTTTTCTAAAATCAGTATTTGCACGTGTAGGTGATCTATGAATTTAAAAGCCTCTCTTTATGCATGGGACTGCTTCTGAAATAATCCCCAAACTGTAGAAACTATAGGGTGCTTCATGTCTAGAAATTCAGTCTTTTGTTATAAGAGAGCCTGCCCTTTCATTATTCTTACTAACTGTCTAATCCAAGTTTTGGAGCTCTGGAGTCAGGTCACCAGGTAATGGAGTATAGCAGGTTCTGTCTTCCAGCTGTTTGTTTTTCTGCTATGTAAGCTCTTCTATTAAGTACCATTATGACCCCTCCTTTATCCACAGGACAAAGGTGGGGGAGGGGGCATATGATAGAGATGTCCAAATCCTCTATGGCACAAATACACAGGAGGAGAGCCTCCCCCAACTGAAAGAGCCTGCAACGAGGAGATATAGGATGAAACATGGAAACATGATGGCAGAAAGACCACATGGTCTAGTCTGCCCTTCCATATCAACTACCATAGTCTCCTTTTTTCTTTTAGAGATCTTCTGTGTTTGTCCCATGCTTTCTTGAATTCAGGTGCTGTCCTAGTCTCTACTACCTCCGCTGGGAGACTATTCCATGCATCTAACACTCTTTCCATAAAGAAATATTTCCATGTATTACTCTTAAGTCTATCCCCTTTCACCCTTATCCTATATCCCATCATTGCAGAGCTTACTTTCAATTGAAAGAGGCTCTCTTCCTGTGCATTTATGCCATGGAGGTATTCAAATGTGTCCATCATATCTCTTCTATCCTACCTTTCCTCTAACACATACACACATATCCTGAAACACCTCCACTGGCTGCTGATCCACAGCAGGCTCACCTTCAGAGTATTACTACTGACTTTCAAGGCCATCAACAAACAATCCTCCACCTCCCTCACAGACCTCATCCTCCCTACCCCTCCAAACAGGTCCAGAAGGGCATTCGCTGCAAACACACTTGTAGTCCCCAGCGCAATAACAAAAGTCTCCCTGGCAGCAAAGAGCAGCGCCTTTGTATTTTACGCACCTACACTCTGGAAAGCCCTCCCAACCACCATCCGAGCTATTAATTTAATTTAATTAGCAGGTTTTTATATACCGCAACTTCCATAGATCAGTTGCGGTTTACAATGAACAACAATGAACAAGCAAGGCTGTTTTACAAGGAACGGCAGTAAACATCATGCTGTTTACATATAACAGTGTTAACAATAATTACCGACCTCGGCCAATTCAGGAAGGCACTAAAGCACCATCTTGTCCTCCTACATTACTCCCAGGCCAGCGAAACATCACAACCCAGCTTACCCTCCACCCACCACAATGACACCACCAGCACACTCACATCATGCTGACACAACCACACCCAGAAGTACTACTGCACAAACCTGCAAATAGTTAACTAAAATGTATTATAGTTCAGAGTGTCATCACAACCGTTCCTGTGGCATACCTGCGGCAGAATAGCTCAGTTGTGTATAGTTACCCCCGTTGAAATCCAAGTTATAATACCTGTTTCTGTATTGTACATTGCATGTTCCGCTGCATTGTACAAACTGATGTTTACCTGTAAACTGCGCTGATTTTAAAGAGCGCGGTATAGAAATTTAAATAAATATTAAGATCTTTAAGTCTATCCCCATATGATTTATAATGAAGACCACTAACCATTTTAGTAGCCACCCTCTGCACAGACTCCAACCTGTTTTATATCCTTTTGAAAGTGTGGTCTCCAGAACTGCACACAATACTCCAAATGAGGTTGCAGTAGAGACTTATGCAGAGGCACCATCATTTCCTTTTTTCTGCTGTCCATTCCTCTCCCTATGCACCTAAGCATCCTTCTGGCTTTTGCCGTTGCCTTTTTTAGTCACTTTAAGATCATCAGAAATTATCATGGCAGGTTCTGCGCTTCTTTCGTGGACAGAAGTACTTCCTCTACACTGTACCACTCTTGGATTTTTGCAGCCCAAATACATGACCCTGCATTTTTTTTAGCATTAAATCTCAGCTTTCAAATTCTTGGTCATTCTTAAAGCTTAGCTAGCTCCCTCCTCACATTTTTCTACTCCTTTCTGGGTGTCTACTCTATTGCAGATTTTGGTATCATCTGCAGAGAGGCAAACCTTACCCAACAGCCCTTTTGCAATATCCCTAACAAAGATGTTTTTTTTTCAAAATCTGTTTATTAAGCAACATATCCAAATAACAACCATTGTACAAACAAGTTTGCATTTTTTTTTTTAACAATCCCACATGTACCACCCCTCGGGCAGGGCTTTGTCTTGTCCACTACCCAAGGGTCCATACAGCAAGAAGAAAGAAAAACACAGAAATAGAGTACATGTATCAATTGAAATATGCTGAACCTCTTCTTTTGTTTTTACTTTTCCCCCCTTCCCTCTAATTCCCTTACCCGCCCCACTTCCTCCATTCCCCCCCCCCCGAGTTATACCCCCCCTCCCCCCTAGGCCAGAGCCAGACCGCATTCCACAGGAAGTCAATATGCCCTCCGTCCCTCTCATTATCCAACCCTCACCCCCAACCAGGCTTTTCAAATGTGTTAGTATTAACCCGTCGCTAAGATCTCACTCCTAGCTTTGGGCCCCAGACTCTGGATGTAGGGCGTCCATACCAAAAGAAAGGAGGCCCATCGCTGAGGAGTCCCCCTCACCGCCCTGCATTCCATCAACATAAGTTGATGAAGGCTATTGTGCCACTCCCAGAAAGTGGGGGCCACCAACTCCTTCCACCTGTGGAGGATGGGACCCTTCCCCACCAAACAAGCCTTACGCACTAAGATTCTCCCCCATCTCCCCTTCGGCTGTAAGGGTCCCAAAAAGTCTAGGGCAACCAATGAACCTGACCACCGAATGTGTTGATGCAATAAGTTACCTAAATATGCCTCAATGCGCGCCCAATAGGACCGAATGTGCACACATCCCCACCACATATGGCCTAAATCTGCCAAAGGCAGGGCACACTAAGGGCAGCCCCCATATTCGGTAAGACGACTTCTCAATGCTCGCCTCGGGGAAAAGTGAGCCCACGTGATATACTTAAATTGAACCTCACGCCATCTATTTCCTTCCACCAATCGTGCAATCCGCCTTAAGGCTTCCCTGATCGATCCTGGAGAAACCTCGCACCCTAATTCCTTCGCCCATACGCTTTCCTCCGCTGAGTAATCCGGGGGGATATCATACTGATCTAGCCTACTCTTTAGTTCAGCTACCTTAGGTGGACATTCCTTCCCCAGGGCAAGGAAGTCTATAATCCGCGCAGAGTGTTCCGCCTGTAAGCCATTCCGCTGTCATCTCTTACTTGCTACAGTTTGATGGCACTTGCTATCATGGGCATTTAACTGGTCTGAGATCATGTGAAAGAGGCCTATTTATGCAGAAGCACATCACAGTGTCAACATAATGCTGGAGTTGGATATACGCAAAGAGGGAGTTACCACGATTCAATTCATATTCATCGCATAAAGCCTCTAAGGATTTACATCGTCCCTCTAGCGTAACTACATGCCCAAGACATTTTATCCCCTGTCCCCTCCACTGCTGAAATAGAGCAGAGTCGGTTCCCGGAATAAAACTAATGTTCCCTTGCAATGGCAACCAACTGGAGACCGCGGGAGAACTACCCCAAAGTTTGTTAAGCCACTGCCAAGTGCGTCTGAGTGGAACCACCAAGACACTACGCCACACTCGACTCGGCAAGAGAGATCGATCGAGATGCACAACTGCGGCTAGTGCGTGTGGCACCAGAAAGGCCCCCTCAAAAGTCCTAGGAGTATAATTATCTGTGTCTCCCAGCCAATCACCCAGGTGCCTTGCTTGACAAGCCAGGGCGTACTTGGACAAATCAGGGAGTCCCATCCCGCCCACTTTCCAACTGCCCCTCAACCGATGCAACGGGATCCGGGCTCTCACATCCCCCCAAAGAAATCTCCGGACTTCCTTTCTATTCGTTGTACATCCCAACGCAACAACCACACCGGTAAAGTTTGCATCCAATACAGCAGTTATGGGAAAAATGATCATCCCTAGAGCCGCCAATCTACCTGACGACAGTGGGAGGGGGGCCCAGGCTTGTAATTGTGCCTGAATCTTCGAAAAGAATCGATCAAAGTTTCTTATACAGCACCCTAGGGGTCCCTAGGCAACAGAATACCTAGGTAAGCAAATGACTCCCCCGCCCATCGAAGAGGAAAGACCCCCCTGCCATTCCCCTTGCAGCGAGCCCACAACATCTAAGGCCTCTGATTTGTCCATATTGATCCGCAATCCCGCAAATTTCCCGAAGAGAGCGAACTCCGCAAGTAGATTAGAAAGCGATTGTTGGGGGGATAACACATGCACCAACAAGTCATCCACGAAAGCCGCCATTTTAAACTCCTGCGCCCCAATTCATAGTCCACATATTTTCAACGAGGTCTCAACTCTCCGTACCAACGGATCTAAACTCAGCACGAATAGCAGTGGGGAAAGGACAGCCCTGTCGTGTGCCTCTCTCTAACTTGAAGGTATCTGAAAGCAAACCATTACATAGAATTCCCATGGTAGGACCCGCATAGAGCAAGTCCACAGTTTTACAGAATATTGTCCCTATACCATATTGGGGCAGGAAAAACTTCAGATAGTCCCAATTTACCTGGCCGAATGCCTTCTCTGCATCAAAACTAATTAACAAAGATTGCAAGTCCCTCTCTCTAACCCATTCAAGCGATGCCAATATTTTGCACAAGTTACGTACCGCGTAGCGCCCCTTTACAAAACCCACCTGCGACTCATGCACCAACTCACCCAAAACTGAGGCCAACTGCTCCGCCAAGATTTTAGCTAGCACTTTCAAATCAAAGTTTAATAGGGAAATAGGCCTATAAGAAGTGATCTGGGTGGGATCCTTCCCCGGTTTAGGTATTAAAGTGATGTGTGCATGATTCGTCCCCCAGGTGAATGTACCTTGGTCAATCCGCCTGTGGTACATTTCCACTAGGGCAGGAGACACCTGTTCCCCTAACAATTTAGTAAAATTCAGCTCCAAATCCATCTGGGCCTGGAGCGCGACAGCAGCTAGCTCCATGGATAACACTAAGCACCCCCTCTACCGTCACTGGTGTATCTAAATGTGCCTGTTGGTCCATAGACACCTTGGGTAGTTGTACCTCTTGAAGATAGTTTATCATAGCTACCAGGGACCCCTCCCTTTTTGCATAGAAGTTCTGAAAATATGTTAAACACTTTTTGCTATCTCTTGACCTTCCCTATGTAACTGTCCATGTTCGTCCCGTATTGCCACTATCGAGCGAGCTCCCCCGCTTCCCCGAAGACACCGCGCTAGGAGTTTCCCAGGTTTATCACCAAAACGATATAATTGAATACCGATAATACAAATGAGATTTTTTGGCTCTTTGGTGTATTAACTCATTAAGAGACACCTGGGCTTCCCATAATCTTTTCCTGTTCGCCGGAGTGGGGTTGCTCGCACACCTCCGCCTTTCTTTCACGGTCTGTTTTTCCAACTGAACAATCCGTGATGCCAACAATTTCTGTTTCCTAGCTGCATATGCTATAATATCTCCGCACAATATCACTTTTGCTGTTTCCCAAAGTAACTCAGGGTCATCTGCATGCTGCTCATGATTTTTCCGAAAATCCATCCAATGTTTAAGATAGCCGTGAAAATCTGGGTCTGTATATAATTCTATGGGGAATCGCCAAATCTTAGTTCGTGGGGCCCAGTTCCCCCAAGTAAAACTCACCCATATAGGAGCGTGATCTGAAATTTCCATTGGCCCAATTTGTGCATCTCCCACCTGTGCAAAAAGCCTTTCTGAAATTAGAGTGTAGTCTATTCTAGCACTTGAGCCATGCGCTCTGGACTGGTGAGTAAAATCCCTCTCCATGGGATGCAACAAACACCAGGGATCTACCAATCCCAGTCTATTGCGCAGAGCCTGCAGCACCTTAGTGGTTTTCGCCCGGGTTCTCTCCCCCGCCCCTGCCGTAGTGTCCATCTTAATATCCAAGACCCCATTCAAGTCACCCGCCAACACCAGGGGAACATCTGGCCACTGTTCAACCCTAGAAGCCAGTCGGGCGTATAATGCTCTATCCAATACATTTGGGCTATATAGGGTCCCCAAAATGAGGGGCTTTCCTGCTACTTTGCCATAGAGCAATAGGTACCTACCATCTGGATCCGCATACTCCCTCTCTACTTCAAATCGAAGTTGCTTGTGGATCAGGATAACCACTCCACCTTTTTTCCCATTGGCAGGAGCGCCCCATACTTGTCCCACCCAGTCTCGTTGCAGTTATGTTCTACCGCTGTCTGGTGGGTTTCTTGTAACATAGCCACGTCACAGCGTAAGCGAGCCAAGGCCTGTAACACTTTATATCTCTTAACAGGGTTGCCTACCCCACATACATTCCAAGATACAATCTTCAGAACGAGACACAAAGTTGCGTATCCACCCGTATGAAAATTCTAGTCGAATAAAGGACAGCTGTCCCAGCCTGCGGCCATCCCCCTAGTGTCAATGAGTTCCCAAATTCTACTCGCCCCTGTGTCATGCGGTTACTCTCCGGCCCCTTCCTCTTTCCCCTAACTATACTATCTTCCACCCCCTCCCCATCTCTATCCCCCAGCCCTTTCTCCTTCCCCATAGTCCTACCCCTTCCAGGACTACCCAGCCTAATCATTGGCCGGATGACTTCCTGTGACATTCGGGCCCACCCCCATGACGTCCGCTTTTCGTCCCACAAATTCACTAATCCCCCTTGTTCCCCAGACCCCCCTACCATATCTATTCACTTACTGTAGCCCTGCTGCCCCCCTCTTCCCCCCCCAGGAGGCTCCATTTTGATTCGGATGCAAACTCTTGGTGTCTAATGCCCCCTACACCTTGCCTCCGAACAATACGAGACATTCACCGAGGGTTGCATCCCGTTAGCGAATATGGGCTAAAACGACCCCACCCACAACATATGGGCCCCATTAGGTTCACGACACCTCAGGTCCGCCCATCCTAACAACCATTCTTGCTTATACAGCCCCTCCCAGGCCTAGCACCGGGCCCCACCATCCACAGCCTGACCCAGAAGTTATGGTGTTGAGGTCTGTTGCCGCAATCTCAATATGCAAACAATATCCATTTATAAAAGCTAATACAGAGGAGCACCCAGTAATATATCTGAGTAATATAACAAACATTATTTCAGATAACACAAGAAAAAACTGAAAAACCTCCGGTCCGCCTCCCTCCCCCACCTTTAAGTTGTCTACAGGAGGGGAGCTGGGTTACAGCAATAGTCTAACTGTGCCTTGTCTCCCTTCGGGAGCCCCACCCTCAACCACAGTAGTTAACAAAAGTGTTAGGGGAATAACAACCCATCTCCACCCCAAGACGGTTCAGGCTGTCTCCCGAAGTGTAAATTTGTGGAGGCTAATCGGGCGGTACCAGGGGAACCATGCCAAACTCAGCAAGCCCCTCTAGGACGAGAAGCATGCTAGAGCTTGCTACAGCCTCAAAGCATGCTACAGCCTCAAAGCATGCTAGAGCCTCAAAGAAAAAGGTATACAAGGAATGGCCTTAGCATGGTGCAGGTCATATTTGAGCGACAGGTCACAACAAGTCAGGGTAGGATCCACTACATCCGATCCATTCACACTCAAACAAGGAGTCCCCCAAGGTTCATCCCTTTCATCTCTCATGTTTAATATTTATATGCAACCCATCTGCGACCTGATCCGTTCTTTCAATATTCAGTGCTTAGCATATGCAGACGACATCCTGATGTACTCATCCTTCAAGCTTGACCGACCAGATTTCTCAGCTATAATAAAATGCTTCAATGCTGTCTCCGAATGGCTCCTATCCCAAAACCTGCGCATTAATCACAGCAAGACCGATGTCCTTTTTATCACTCGCAATCAGAACTTCATACCACCGACATCACTGCGAGTCAACAACTACGACCTCACAGTCAAACCTACCATCCGGTACTTGGGCATCATCCTCGACCAGAAGTTGGACATGTCACCACATATCAAAAATATTACCAAATCTATTTACCACAAGATACGTTCACTACGCCACCTACGACCACTACTTGACCCGTCCGATTTCCGCACCATATTCCAAGCACTGGTAACCCCCCACCTTGACTTTGCTAACATCATCCTCCTTGGGCTCCCACAAGCAACATTGAACCCTCTGAGGTTAGCCATGAACTCCGCTGCAAGAATACTTTCCGGAATATCTAGATCGGAGCACATAACTCCAGTGCTGATGAACCTACACTGGCTGCCTTTACAAGCTAGAATTGTCTACAAAGCCCTCGTTCTAACCTTCAAGGCCTCAAGAAATCAGCCCACCACCCCGCTTACCAAGCTCATCCAACATATGCCACCAAACAGATACAGACGCTCGTCATGCTTGAACAAACTAGAAGTGCCTAAAGCAATCACAAAATGTTCAAAGACAACATCCAATAGAGCCTTTTAACTATTTGTACCAGGTTCATGGAACTCCCCCCCCCCCCCCCCCAGAAATTCGTTCCATTACCAATATCATCTCGTTCAAAAAGGCTATCAAACACCATCTGTTCCTAAAATACTATTCCAATCTCATCCCCCCCAGCCAACCCCGACATAATACACGTCCTCACCAAGATTCACACTTAACACAACCCCAACTACAAAAGCCGTTAGGTAACAGGAGGAGTGTCAGGCTATCTACTCTTCACATTACAACCCTTAACCATGCCCTCATTTGATCTTTAATCCTCTACTTCTATAACACTGTACATAGTTTTTCCCCTGTTTATCCAAGTTTGTATCCCATGTTTATTGTAAACCCAATGTAACTGCTACATTGTTGTATGTTCTGTTCCAATGTAAACCGCACTGATTGTAATAGCGCGGTATATAAGAGATGCAAATAAATAAATAAATAAATAAAATAGAGCTCCACACTCTGTGTATTCCCGCAACCCAATGCAATTTCAGGAGACTACCCCTCTACCGATCCCAGATCAAGGGTCATCAGCGGGGAGCGGGTTGTAACCTACCCCTATTGAAATTGAAACCATCTTAAACTACTTTAACAGACTATAAATCAGGTGGTATACAAACCCTCATTCACAATCACCCCACCAGAGGCGGCTCAGAAAAAACAGTAAGACTGGCAGCTAGTAATGTAGTCCCAGATAAACAAATGTCCATATTATCTTTCACTCCAAGCCCAGTTCAGCTTCATTAACTGTTTCACTCTCCCCAAGAGGCGAGGTTCCACTGTTATTCCTTCTCATACCATCTCGGACGATGCCTCTACACTCAGGAGGCTGCATCTGATGATTCCGTAAGCTGTTCCAGGAAAACTAGGGCCTCCACCGGGGTCCCCAGGTATCGTGTCTGTCCTTGGTGTTCCACTCGCAATCTAGGGATATAAGAGCGAGAATCGCATCCCCTTGCTTGCCAGCTGAGCACATATAGCGGAGAATGCTCGTCTTTGCTGGCTAACCAACTGTGAGTAATCTTGAAACACCAAGATCTGCTCAGGGTCTCCTGCATGTCTCCGGCAGTTACAGGCCACTCATAGCACCTCTTCCTTCTGGCGATAGTCCAGGAAACGTGCTATCACCGCATGTGGCCGGCATGCCTGATCTCTCTTGGGGCCCAATCTGTGCACCCGTTCCAGCTTGATAGGAGCCTCCACCCCGCAGCCTAGTGTTTTCTCAATCCATGTGAGCAAGAAACTTGGGAGAGCACCATCTACTATGCTCTCCGTGATCCCAAAAAACCGAAGGTTCTTTCTGCACCCCCGATTCTCCAGGTTCTCCAATTTATCACCTTGTTTCACTGTGGCTTCCAGGGCTTTCACTTTAGCAGCTAGGGAGTGTTGGGTGTCCTCCAAGCCCGATATCCTAGTTTCTGCTTGCTCCATCTGCCCCGTGAATTCGGTTATATTCTGGGCAACAGCATGTAATTGGTCCCACAGCTCCCGAAAGCGATCGTCAAGTGCTCGCACCACCGCGGCACTCATATCTGCCACCATAGTTTGATCACTGTCTGAAACTGGACTCTTAGGCGCTCCCTTCGCCATCTTCAGTTCCGGGACCCGGGCCTTCTCTCTCCTCGACACTTTCGCGGCCATCAAGCTTCCCCCGATTCGCGGGGTGGTCACTGTCGCTTTTCGGCCAATCTCTCCACTACCATTCAGCAGGGTCAGGGGCATTCACCCTCTATTTAGCAGGAAATTTTGCTGTTTTGCAGGGTATGGTGCCCGGAGCTGATCTGCACACATCTGATCAGCTCATTGCCACACCGGAAGTTCCCTCCTAACAAAGATGTTTAAAAGAATCGGACCAAAGATGTGGATCCTTGCGGCACACCACTGGTAACATTCTTTCAGAGTGAGCTCCATTTACCTGTACACTTTATCGCCTCCCACTCAAATCAATTTCTAACCCAGTCACTTTAGGGTCTATCTCTAGGGTGCTCAATTTATAAGTTGCCTTTGTGGAACTATGCCAAAGGCTTTACTGGAATCCAAGTACAGCACATCTAGAGCTCTCCCTCAGTCCAGCTCCCTGGTTACCCAGTCAAAGAAATCAATTGGATTTGTCTGACAAGACCTGCCTCTGGTAAAGCCATGCTGCCTTGGATCCTGCAATCCACTGGGCTCCAGAAACCGCACTATCTTCTATTTTAGCAGCATTTCCAATTTACTCACCACAGAGGTCAGACTGGCCTGTAGTTCTCAACTTCATCACAGTTCTTTGTGGTAAGGATCGAGAGGAGTGCAATATTGATATTTCGAATATTTGAATAATTAAACATTTTTCTCCAGATTATTTTTGATTTTTGCTCTGCTCTGCCCCCAACTCCCTCACCCAGATCTGCCCTGCAGTCGCAGTCCCAGCTGTCCCAAGGAGGAGCAGAAATTGGGTTTTGGAATCAAGCCCATCTCTCATGCCAGCAGTCTGTAGTAGCATTGGCCCTGAAACAAACTGAACTCTTGCAGCTAGTAGCAAGCAATGCAGCATAAAAAAAATTGAAGACTAAAAGCTGGTATATAAAAGGGTTTCTCACATTAGCGTTTGTGAGCAGCAATTTTTTTTTTCCTAAATCGCTACATGATGCACATTAAAGAAAGTTTGCTAGTGAGATTTTAATTGTTTATATTGATGTAACATTTAAAGTAATTCACATTGACATTTCAGGGTAATTTATAGATTTGCAGTATCCTGTCCAGTGCTAGTATTTACTTATAGCTTGTATGCATGGATGTTTCTAGTACCTTGAGGAAATGATGCACTTTTCTAGGTACCAATGAATTTGTCTGAGGGAGGGCTATATGGTATCTATCAAGAACAGCTGAAGAAAACAAATAAAATAGTGTATTTCCATTGTGCATATGAAAAATCTCAAATAGTCTTCAAATTTGCAGAAAACATTAGCAGTGCATTTCCAGCCACACAGTTCTCTTTGCTTAAGTGGACAATTCATTAATTGCCATGCAAGTGTCTCAGAAAATTCATTCAGTAAATTAGCTTTGTAGAATAAATGTTGCAGTTAGAAAAACTTCGTGAACCTCAGCTTGTCAGTTGCCATATCTAATTTTGACAAGGCAGTGCACTGAATTTAATGAACGCATTTACATTTATTTGAATTAACCTAATTCTTTCAGTGAAGCAGAGATGCAGCAATATAAAGTAGAAAATAAGGAGATATTCTGGAACACAGAATATGATTGCAGATAGGAATTCTAAAGCCCATCTAATCTGCCAGTTTATTTTCAATTGTATTGCTGTACAATACTCAAAACGAGATCTTGCTATGACACACAGGGGTTTATTTTTTTTACTAACGGGCACTAACTGGCAATGTGTTCTGGTGCACACTGAAGGCGTGCTGGCACATGCAGGGCCTTGATAGTGTGAGACGATTCCCATGCTAACTGCAACCTGTGTTATGGTCATGCATAGGTGGGTTAGGGGTAAAGAGTGGGCGTGATGAGCTTGGCATAGTTAGGTGAACCCATGCTAATGCACTTAGTGTGGAGTGTTAATGCGGCACTAACACCACCTCAATAGTTTGTTAGGTGCATCCATGCTAATACAGAACACATTAGGGACAGCACTCCATGTTAACTGCCCGGTAAATGCATTCCACACCCCCTATAGTTAACTTAGTGGGGTTGCACCTAATGCACCATAATTTTGGTGCTTTTGGCACGTTAGGTATAATACTTTAGTACCCTTTAGTAAAAGACATCACCACCACCTACTTTCTACTAGTTATGCTGATCCTCCAGTTTCCTGCAACAGATTAATCAAGATTCTGTTGCAAGACGTAGCAAATTCTGCTGCAAAATTTCTTAAATTCTTTTGCAATTTTGTGGCCCATTTATATACATTTACACCATCTTGCATACTGTGATAAGGAAGCTTATCATAGCTCAGGTAGGAGCTATAGAAAAGATGATGTGACTCTGAACAAGCAACCTGTCAGTTCTGGTAGAAGTAAAAAAACAGAGTTTTCACATAAAAGACTACCAGTCCCAGAATGCACCAGGTTTCCAACAGCCATGAGAGGGGCTGAAGTGAGAAAACGTGTGTGCAATCAGAGCTATGAGGTAATCCCTAAGCACTCATCTCAAAGGGCAGGGCCTGATTCAACACAGCTGCGCTGTGTTAGGCAGGAGCACACATTAGGACAGAATAAGAATAGAGCTTATTCTTCAGATAACAGCTACAGAAGGAGCTACAGAAAGAGATACAGCAACGGCTACAAGCTCAAGCACCAGTATCACCTGGAGAAGCAGAAGCCAAGCCAAGCGGATAGAGAGAGAAGGAAACTCTCTGGAAGGAAGAGAAGAAAGGCCATTGGAAGGTCTGGGAGATTCCAAGGCAGTACCTATACTGGGAGGTATTCCAAATGCCAGCAGAGTCCATTGGACTGGAGTCAGCCAGAGGAATGGAATGGCAGAGATAGGAATCACCAGTGGCTACCTGGAAGAGAGAAGACTGAACGTGGAAAGGACTTTCAGACCTATGCCAGAAGGTATGTGAGAGAGGATCCAGTGTCCAGGGATCAAGATTGGAAGGCTGGACATCAGAATTGGATTACATACTGGCCAGGCTATACAGAGAGGAATTATGATAGCAGGAGAGGCTCAGGTATGAACACTGATCCAGACCCTATCTATAATAGTGAATGGCAGCAAGGGAATAAGCATTCTCATGATAGTGCCTTATGGAAAGACTCGTCTGTGCCAATGTATGATAGTGACCCTGTGCTGATTGATGAAGGGGGAGATACAGCAGATGAAACTATTAATTACATGGACTGTTCTCTATCTAAATGCTATTGCTAGCTTTCTGTGAGCAAACACATCAGCCATCACAATGAAACCTAACTTTGTTCTTTATTTCCACTGCAAACAGCTCTTAAAGCAGGATTTGGGTTCACACAGTAGCAGCCAGCCAGCTAAAGGGTTTCAGCTGGTCAGTTGATAGTAATTAAAGCTGCACCTGATTGTGTGTGTGAGCAAGGGAGAATCACTGCTGGGATCTGCGTGGAAAATAAGCAGAAGTTAACCTAACAAGCAAAGTTTATTCATTTCTTTGTGCCTTTTTATTTGGTAATTATTTGCTAAGAAAACATTAGCTAATTGCCTGACAAGCTGAAGGTTGTTTTCTGATTTGCTTTGTGACTTTGTTATCCATTTAAACACTGCAAGCAAGTAACCTCATTTATATTGCTACCAAGCATATTTGTGCTGGGTGAATTAAACCCCATCAATAAAAGAAGTATTTTATTGGCCTTACCACTGGTATCACAACTCAATTATTGTCTTCAGCTGTGTTTGGGAGTGAAAGAACTACATTACCCACAATACCTTGCAAGAATCATATGAATATATGCATCGTCAAGATTGTGTAAGTTCTCACCCTAGGTAGCCGTCTGACAATACTAAATATAAATGTGTACTGTATATGCATGATTAAAAATAAAGTACTATAGATTTCCAAATCTGTTTATCTGTATAATTTTATTGTTTGGGGAGTTTTGTGGGAGAAGGATCTTCGGTAGAGACATAGGAGAAGAGAAGAAACCTAATGAATTGGGAAGAAGAGAGGAATGGATGCAGGACTGGGGAGTGAGAGGAGGAGGGAAGAACAGCTTTGGCGAAAGGAGGGAAAATTGTATTTAGGAGATGAAGAGGAAAAGTAGAGATTACGGATAAGGAGAGGAAAAGAACAAGGAGAAAGAAGAAAGAAATAGATTCTGGAATCTTTGGGGGGGGGGGATGGAATGCAGAAAGAGGAGACAGAAGGTTCTGAGATCTGGAGAAAGATGCTCCTCCCCCTTGCATCCCTACTCTGGTCCTCCAGTCCTCTCTCTCATCCCTCCAAAATGCATATATGCACCCTCTCCCCAAGGCCTGCTTTTAGACACACAATTCACCCAGTTCATTTTATACAATACCCTTCCACTCTTTCACTTAACCCACATCCCCTCATCTTTTTCACAAACCCCAATCCCCAACCCCTGGTTTCAGCTCTTTTTCCAGAACCCTTGCCCAAAATCCCTAATCCTCAATTCCTCTTTCATAGCCCCCAAGCCTTCACCATACCCCAGCTTCTTTTCATGGCTGCCCTTAATACTCCATCACAGCAGCCCCAGCTCCTCTTTCACAGCTCTCTCAAAATAATCCCCCAGCTTCTCTTCCCTCCCCCTACATTCCATTTCCTCATCCTTTCTTTGACCCCCCCCCTCCCCCATGCTCATCAGCAGGAGTAGTAGGACCAATCCAACCATTAGGAAAACTATGCAGTTACATAGGCAAGCAGTTTCTGAGCATCAGCAGTTAAAGAAAACCGCACAAACTCAGAGCCATCAGCGCATTTTTTTTTTTTACCTGCAGGAAGAGTGCGCACACATACATTCAAAGCAAAGTTTAATATTTTAAAGTATGATATCCAATTATACATTTTTACAGGATAGTTGTGTGTGTGGTGGGTGGCAGATGTTTCAGTGATCATGATTGTTTAATTATCAACATCTTGGGATGGGGAGGGTTTCATGGTGGAAGGTTTGCCTAGTGTGGCCAATGACCTTGTACCAGCCCTGAGGAGGAGTAGCAGCCTAGTGATTAGAGCAATAGGCTAAGAACCTGACAACAGGGATCAAATCTTGCTTTACCCACTGATTTTTTTTTCCTTGTGATCTAAGTTAAGTTACTTCTCTCTCCATTGCCTTGGTCAACCTAGATTGTAAGTGCACTTGAACAGTAAAATAACTTGCATACCTGCTTGTGACTCACCTTGAGCTTAGACTTTTGTAAAGGCGTGTAATTAAATCTCAAATCTGATATGAAGTGACTTGTTCCCTCTCTGTTGCCTGAGTCCAACTGAAGCAGGACATCGTATGGCCACGTGATTCAAATGATCCAGTTGGACTGGGGTGACAGAAGGAGGAAGCGGCTTGAGCGATTATGCAACTGAATAAGCATGGGGAGAGGGAGGACAGGGAAGGGAGTTAAATGCGCTGCCACTGTTGATGCTGGAGGCCTCTGTCCTGTGGCAGTTCTGCAGCCATCAGCCATTTCTGTGGGAAGAGCCATATTTTGTGCTTATTCCTGCAGCAGCAGAATCATGGGAGATCAAGGACCCCGGTTTCAGTTCTCTACCATGTTTTTCTCCTTTTGTATCCTAGCATCCCTCTGGCTCTGGCTACTGCCTTACCTTACTTTTGCAATCTTGAAATAAGTGGATATGATTGTTCTGAGGGCACTTTGCTGTTTGGTATACCTCGATACCTATAGTGCACTGCTTCCTTGAGTTTCTGCATCTCAAATGCAGTTCTTTGTATTCTTTTGTAGTGAAAATTTGCTGTCACTCCACGGGGGTTCTTAAATTGCTTCTCATTCTGTCTGCTCCTTCAGCCAAAAATAGAGGTGTGTGTTTTTCCAAAATGAATCTACATTATGCACATTTTGCAGGATATAGCTGTTCCGTTAGGGAACATCTCTTTTGTCGTGATCTCATCCTCATTTCCAGGCATTTGATTTCATACTTCTCAGCTGTTCAGCATCATTGCTTGTAAAAATAATATATATACGTTCTCTCGGGAGAAAACATTTATCAGTGGGGGCATAAGAAACATTTCATTTCTCCAGCAATGTATCAGCACTGATACAAAAAGAAGATCATAGACATTATTCACTTGGTTAAACACATCTGTTAGAATGATATAGTTGCTTTCACTTTGCTGTAGTTTTGTAATTGTATATCTCGCACAGCTTTAGGCATTTTGTTTGAAAATAGAAGCGTATCGGCAGATCCCACTCAGCATGGAAACTGAAACATACAATTGCTGAGAGATTTTGCAGGCTGAGAGAAAAGAATTGTTGGGCTGATATTCAAAAACCCTTAGCGGGACTGCCAAAGGGAGGCTGTCTGGATAAGAGGACTGACTGCTGACTGCAATATTCAGTGGCGTTTATCTGGATAGTGCCACTCAATATCTTCACAGACCACCCTAGCACTATGCAGTTAGTGCAGGGATGCTCCATGGGTGGAATGAGGGTGGTGTTTGTTCTGTCCTGATAAGTGTTAGCTTATCCGGAGAGCGGTGCTTGCAGCTACAATCTGGAAGCTGCCTCTGAATATCCCGCAGATGTTTAAGTGCCATGGCATTTAAATATCAGCCTTTTTGAAAATTGGGCCCTGTGTAATTTATTTTAGGGTTTTTCTGCACTATTTTTGAAGCAGGAAAAGGACAGAAGACTTTACTTTCAATAGTTTGGCTGCAGATGCAAAGGGAAAAACAATATTGGCCCATACTTCTAAAGGTGCAGCATTTTTCTGAAATACCTTGTACATCCTTGTAAAATAGGAGAAAAATTATGACTAATAATTACATAATGCAGTATATCATACAGTAATATTTTTGTACATGTTGGGGCATGTTTACTAGACAGTTTGTGTGTTAATGAAGTTAATGTATGCTAAGTGTCACTGTACCTGTGGCATGGAAAATTTAACTAGAGATCACGTATCCTATTTGCTACAGGATGGTTTAAATTTTGGAGACCACCTGAAACATATCGCTGTGTTGAATGATTTATTTTTAATTACACAGCTGGGAATGGCATGAAAAGGTTTGACAGTTAGTATTCAATTTAGTTTAATCCGGATTGCTGATGTAATATATGAATAATTTTTTAAACTTTCATAGATGAAGTAAAAATATGTTGCACAATAAAATGGACTCATGCTTTTTTCCATAGTGGGTAGCATCCTACTATAACTAGGAGTTTTACAAAAGTATTTAAATGGTGGAATTGCAGCAATCAAGGACTCAGTTGGTTTTGTATAATTTGTTGACCCCATATTTCAGATTGCTTTGCCTTGAGCAGGTAGCAAGGTGTTTGGGCTGGTGCAGCAGAGCAGATAGGCCTGCCTCCTCTGGGCCAGCCCTTGGTCCTTTGGCTTCTGTAATGGAGACCTTTAAGCCCAATGTTTGCTTTGAGCTTGGGTACACCCCTGTCTCCTCAAGCCGATGGCAGCCCTGTGTCCAGGGCTGTTTCTTATGGGTTCCAGCAGTGGTGAGCTGAAGAGCGGACAAGACAACCCCAGAGGTCCTTAAAGGTTGTCTTTGGATCTTGACCCCTTTATTCTTTTTGTCTTGAATTGATTTTAAGCTCTTGAGCAGGGATTGTCTCTTACATGCATGTGTACACTATACCAATGATAAGTAGTAGTAGGTAAATTTTGGCCAAGGCTCCCCTTCCCTGTTGCTTTTCTCTCTGCTTGCTGAGCTTTCTAGTAACATAGTATATGATGGCAGATAAAGACCAGTATGATCCATCTAGTCTGCCCAGTAAGGTGGCTAGATTGGTTGTACCTGCTGCTCCGTGCAGGTCATCCCCCTGTATGCTTGTTTTTAGGGTGGTTCTTGAGGTCTAGTATTTTATTCTGTATTTTTTTTCTATTCCTAAATTAAATGCAGTCAACTGCATTTAATTTAGGAATAGAAAAAAATACAGAATAAAATACTAGACCTCAAGAAGAACCCTAAAAACAAGCATACAGGGGGATGACCTGCACGGAGCAGCAGGTACAACCAATCTAGCCACCTTACTGGGCAGACTAGCATACCTACTACTACGACTACTACTGGGCAGACTAGCATACCTACTACTACGACTACTACTTATCATTGGTATAGTACTATAAGTCACATGCAGCACTGTACACATGCATGTAAGAGACAGTCCCTGCTCAACAGAGCTTAAAATCAATTCAAGACAAAGACAATTGACTGTACAGTATTTGGCTGCTTGCAATAAAGCAGCCCCTCAGTTGGTTTGCAGCTTGTCATGCTGTGAGGACTTGTGTGCATCAGCGATGCTGAGAGCTAAGCTATCGGTAGCTTAGCTATCAGCAGGGTCTCCCAAGATGTACAGGTTTCAGTTGAGGTGTCAGACTAATACAAACCACCCATCTGGACAGCAGCAGACTGGGACAGTATTGGTGGCGGAGGATCACATTTCTGTGACAATAGCAACACTAGAATTACTTGTGCGGAAGAAAGGCCTGGCAGTCTACTTCCATATCTTGCCATGAAAACCCAACAAAACATAACAAATTGCACTATAGTGCTGGAAAATAAGATCCGCAGGTTGGAAGGCACTCAACTGGCTACTGGGGATGAGCTGAAAACTTCTCAGAGTAAAACCAGCATTTATTTAGTGATTGGATCAAGTCCTCAGGACGTCTGATTGCTGATGCAGTGTGCATGAAATGAGTCAGAAGCTGAAAAGATGTTTTACATATTGGGAAATGGAAGGTATGAAGTGTGAACCAAGGGAAGATGGAGGTGGTCAAGAATAAAATGGAATGTGTACTAATGTCTGAACCAAAGCCTGAACCATGGAGCTTGCTCTGAACCAAAACCTGAATTAAACAAGATGGCTTCCTATTTTATAACTTGGCATTAAAACTTGCAGATCAAGCAATTCTACAGATTTATGTACTTCACAGCAGAAGTATTATCTTCCAGCTGACTACATGCAGAAGAACTCATTGCTGAGACCTTCACTATGCTCCTGGTATTAGCATTTGCAACAACGTATGGACTTGTATACCAGCAACTGTGTCCAAGGACAAAACCTCGGGATGAAATGAATCTGTCCCACAGACCTGCGTTGGACTCTGCCATACTTTGACTTCGTGCCATTCCTGAGACAATTTCTCAGACCCAGCCACAAGCGTTCTAGCAAGAGCTAAGATACTGGTCTTTAATTCCCCCCTCCCCCTCGAGGTTGGGGCTAGCTTAGACAGATAATGTACTGTACGTCTGAGTTCAGAGTGAAACACTGACTTTGGTTGCTAATTGTTATATGGCTGCATAACATACTACCTCAGAAAACTAATTTATGCTATCAGCAATAAAGTCTAATTTAAAACAAGAACCAACCCTGTGTTTGTATATATCATGTGGTTTGTTTGCCAGGTAGTCCTATGGAATTCTGGGAAAATGACAGTAGCAGTTTTCCCTAGACATACCGTGTATTTATGCATGTATATTGATCTGCTACTGACTATCTCCTACAACTCTATCTGTTGGAGGTCAGCGAACTGAAATGAATTTGCATCGGGCACTATACATCTGATGATCACATGGTCTACAATGCTGGAAACGAAAGACAAAGAAGAAATTGTGTTGCATTAGAAATTAAGCATTCACGGACTGCATTGAATTTCATTACAGTTCTTGCAAGTTTCTTCTTAATTGTAATCTGAGGAATGCCCATCAACACAACTGTAATTCAGGTATATACCCCAACAGTTGCAGAAGAGGAAGAGGTTGATAAGTTCTATGAACAAGTACAAACTCAAATTGACACAAAATGCAAACTGGATATCCTGATAATCATGGGTGACTGGAACGCAAAAGTTGGCAACAAAAAAGAAGGCAACATGCTTGGAAAATATGGACTTGGCAACAGAAATGAAGCTGGAGAAAAACCTGATAGATTTCTGCAAGAACAATGATCTATTCATCTCAAATACTTTCTTCCAGCAACATAAGCGTAGACTGTACACATGGACTTCACCCAATGGATTATACAAAAATTAAATTGACTGTCTGTGGAAGTCAACTATGGAAAAGCTCTATAACATCAACAAAGACAAAACCTGGAGCTGACTGTGGTATAGAACTACTAGTATGAGAACTCAAGCTAAAGATGGAAAAGAGCAAGTCACTCATGAATGTAGCAAAATATGACCTTGTGAATATACCACCATAATTTAAAGACAGAGTTCGAGAAGAGCTATGGGATGACATCAAGAAGATTGTGTTGGAAGAAAGTGAGAAGTCTCTGCTAAAGGTGAAAAAGCAAAAACAGACAAAATGGATGACTGAAAAAACTCTGAAAATTGCTCAGAAATGCAGAAAAGCTAACGCCAGAGAGAGAGAGGCAATCACAGAACTCAACAGATTTCCAACATGCAGCAAGATAAGACAAGGAGAAGTACTACGATGCATGCAAGGAAATAGCAGCAGAAACTATTAGAGGAAGAACAAGATCGGCTTTCCTAAAGCTACGAGAGTTAAAGAAGAAAATTCAGCCTCGAATTGGAATGTTACAAGATGCTCAAGGATCCATGTTGACTGATGCTGAGAAGATCAAGAAAAAGTGGAAAGAATATACAGAGTCATTATACCTTAAAGATCAAGTGGACCAACAGCCGTTTCAACCTGTACCTTGTGATCAGGAGCCATTGATGATGAAAGAAGTCATCTAAACAGCATTGAGAGCCTTATCAAAGAGCAACCAACTATATAGAGTGATTGTAAAATAACTTGAGTTACTAAATCTCATATTTCTCTGTTTTTTTTTATCTATTTTTTGTCGGAGGTTTTTGCCTTGAGGGGTTGCCCCCTCCCGAAGCGTAACTTCCCTTTTAATCAAAAAGCATGGTTCAACCCCGTGTATCTCCTAATCGTGAATTGACGCACACTATTTTGGTGCTACAAGATACCTCTAGCTTCTAAGATGTATCAATCAATCTCTGCTTTCTTACTGATACTCATCTGATACATGTATGATTCCATGTTCTTAGGGAAATGTTCTGTTTGCTCTCCCCTGAAAATCCGCAGTCAAAACCGGACACAGTACTGCGTTTAGGACCAAACCGTTCTTTTCTGGTCTTGTTTCAACGCTTAATGCTGCTGCAACAAAGATGGCTCCTTGACTTTTACAAGCACCATTATTAATTCAGTTGAAGTGAGTGACCATCTGGAAACTCCAGTGGATTTAAAGAACCTCTTTACCAATCACATGCTACTACGTCATAGCAAGCCCAATCTTGTTCCAGGTTCAAACCTCTTGATGCTTTCAATTTGAAGGAGAATTTTTTTCATCAGGTTCATGGCATAGCAATGGGGGCAAGAGTGGCTCCATCTATAGCCACTTTATATTTAGCTGAGTTCGAAATGGCTGAGGTATTTAAATCAAAATGGTTTTCTGAAGTATTATTGTGGGTCAGATTTCTCAATGACATTTTCTTTCTATGGCAGGGCACAGAACAAAGTTTACTAGAATTTGTGGAATGGTTAAATTCTCAAAAGGTTCATTTGAAATTTATAATGAATCATCATTTTTCCGAATTAGAATTTTTGGATGTTAAGGTTTTTAAAAAATATTCTAGGTTACATACAATGCTTTTCCATAAGCCAGTACAGCGAAAATACTCTGCACCATCCAGCTGCCCTGAAGAAAGGTTTGCCATATGGTCAATTCTTAAGAATGAGACGAATTTGTAGTACCTCCAGTAATTATGATCAACATGCACAAGAATTAACACAGCGATTAATACAACGTGGTTATCCAATGCATATAGTAAAACAAGCACGGATGAGAGCACATTTCACCCATAGAGAATGGCTATTTGATTCAGGTGCACATAAGACGACAGAGGAAATAGATCAGGGGGAGAAAATTATGGGTATTTTACCCTATATGTCAAATATAGTCAAAGTGCTACGAATTTTGAAAAAACATTGGCATTTATTGTCATTGCACTCCTGCTTCCGAAAACAATTGCAAATAGCGTATACCAGGGGTCCGAATCTTAGAGACATCATAAGTAATACATTATCTTGTGTAATTCAACTGAATTAATAATGGTGTTTGTAAAGGTCAAGGAGCCATCTTTGTCGCAGCAGCATTAAGTGTTTAAACAGGACCAGAAAAGAATGGTTTGGTCCTAAACGCAGTACTGTGTCCGGTTTTGACTGCGGATTTTCAGGGGGGAGCAAACGGAACATTTCCCTAAGAACGTGGAATCATAATGTATCAGATGAGCATCAATAAGAAAGCAAAGATAGATTGATTGATACATCTTAGAAGCTAGAGGTATGTTGTAGCACCAAAATAGTGTGCATCAATTCATGATTAGGAAATACACGGGGTTGAACCGTGCTTTTTGATTAAAAGGGAAGTTACGCTTCGGGAGGGGGCAACGCCTCAAGGCAAAAACCTCCGACAAAAAAATAAAAAAACAGAGAAATATGAGATTTAGTAATTCAGTTATTTTACAATCACTCTATATAGTTGGTAGTTTGAGTTTGAGTGGTGTTATTTTGGAAAGAGCTTGGTTATCAAAGAACAAAGCACTGGGCATTGATGGCATTACAGCAATTGGATGCAGCTGTTACCATACTTACAAGGCCCTGCCAGAAAATTTTGGAAGAGAAATTCATGGCCAACTGACTGGAAAAGATCTGTGTTTATATCAATACTGAAGAGAGATGATCTGACTGATTCTGGAAATTTATTGCACAATCGCTCTGATCCCACATGCCAGCACGATTCTACTCCAAGATCATTCAGCCTGAAGTGCAAGCAGGATTCAGGAAAGAGCGAGGAATGAGAGACTTCATTGTGGATGTGAGATGGATTCTTGAAAAGACAAAAGGATATCTATACATATTTTATTGACTACAGCAAGGCTTTTTGACTGTGTAAACTAGAGGTTCTCAACCCAGTCTTCTGGGACCCCCAGGATATCTACAATGAATATGCATAAGAGATCTGCATGCACTGCTTCTATTATATGTAGATCTATCTCATGCATATTCATTGTGGATATCCTGAAAACATGACTGGCCTTGGGGGGGGGGGGGGCGGATCCCAGAGGACTGGGTTGAGAACCATTGGTGTAAACCATGAGAAGCTCTGGGCCACATTAAGAAGCATGGGTATACCAGAACACCTGAGTTCTCTTGCACAACCTTTACATTGATCAAGAAGCAACAGTTTGAATGGAACTAGCAGAAACAGTGGTTTAAAATCAGCAAAGGTGTTTGACAATGCTGCATACTTTCCCCCTACCTATTTAATTTATATGCAGAACAAATCAGAAAGCAGGACTGTATGAAGACGACAGATGTGTGGAGATTGACGGAAGACTCAACAACCTTACCACATTACTGGTTGAAAGTGAAGACTATTTGAAACATTTGCTTCTCAAGATCAAGGAACATAGTTTTAAAATAGGCCTGCACCTTAATGTAAAGAAGAGAAAGATCCTGACAACTGGCAAAATCAATAAGTTCATCATTGATGGAGAAGAAATTGAACTAGTGGACAACTTTAACCTATTTGGATCAACAATCAATAAAGAAACGACCAGAAGCAAGAAATTGGATGATGCATTGCTCTTGGCAAAATGGCTCTGAAGGACCTTGACAAGATCCTCAAGAGCAGAGATGTCTCTGTACAAAGATTCAACTTGTCCAAGCAGTGGTATTTTCAATAACATCATATGGATGCAAAAGTTGGACAGTGAAAGATAGACAGGAAGAAAATTGATACCTTTGAATTATGGTGCTGGTGATGAATATTTGTGTTTTTATCATGGACTGCTCGAAGAACAAACCAGTCTTTACTAGAGGAGATCAAACTTACATTTTCCTAGAAAGTTCTAATGTGAGTTAAAATTTTATAAACAAATGTGATAAACTGAAGTCTAACAATTTGGAAAAAATTCAAACAAACCAAAAATGAGCTAATGGCCATCTCTTATAACTTCTTATGATCTCATTTTATGATATTGTTTTATAGTAAATGTGATATGTCCCTTTGAGCATATTTCTTTTGTGAAATTGACTAAAAAAGCTGCCAGATTAAATGAGTGCCTTTTGATTTTGTCAATGATAAGTTAGTGTTAGTTCATCTCTCTTCCATTGGTATTAAAGATAGTCCTTGTTTGGTTCCATTCCTTCTTATCTGGCCGCACTTTTCATGTTCTATCTTTTTTCCTCCTTTCCCTCATTTGCATCAAACTGATGTTCCTCAAGGCTCAATCCTTGCTCCTCACTTGTTCAATATTTTTTGAGCCCTTTTGCAGGCTCATGGTATTATAGGCTTATAAGAACATAAGAACATAAGATATGCCATAAGATATCTTAATCTTATTCTTTGTAATCTTATTCTTTGTAATTATTTCATGTACATAGTTCACCCTGTTATCCAAGTTCGTACTCCTGTTCTATGTAAAACCAAAGAGCTTGTTATGGTCATTTTGTTATAATGTAAACCGCGCTGATATCGAATAGTGCGGTATATAAGAAATTGTAATAAATAAATAAATGCCATACTGGGTCAGACCAAGGTCAATCAAGCCCATTATCCTGTTTCCAGCAGTGGCCAATCTAGGTCATACGTACCTAGCAGTTTCCCCAAAAGACATAGGTTCTGCCATGCTTGTACAGGGTCAAGCATTGATATCCTGGGTCCCTTCTTAATAATGGTTTATGGACCTTTCCTCCAGGAACTTGTCCAAACCTTTTTTTAAAACCAGCTACACTAACAGCCTTTACTACATCCTCTGATAACAAATTCCAGAGTTTGATTACACATTGAGTGAAAAAATATTTTCTTTTATTAGTCTTAAATAGTTTACCCTGTAGCTTCATTGCATGTCCCCTAGTCTTTCTATATTCTGATAACGTAAACAATCGATCTACGTTTACCCGTTCCACTCCGTTCATTAATTTATAGACTTCTATCATATCTCCCCTCAGCCGTCTCTTTTCCAGGTTAAAGAACCCTAGCCTTTTTAGCCTTTCTTCATAGGAGTATCCTTCCATCCCCTTTACCATTTTGGTGGCTCTTCTCTGAACCTTTTCTAATAATGCTATATCCTTTTTAAGATACGGCGACCAGAATTGCACACAATATTCAAGGTGCGGTCTCATCATGGAACGATATAGAGGCATTATAATATCTTTTGTTTTATTTTCCATTCCTTTCCTTATGATACCTAGCATTCTATTTGCTCTCTTGGCCGCCGCTGCACACTGGGCCGAGGGTTTTAACATGGTATCCACAATGACGCCTGGGTGGTGGTTCCTAATGTGGAACCTTGCATTGTGTAACCATAGTTTGGGTTGTTCTTCCCTAGGTGCATAACTTTGCACTTGTCCACATTAAATTTCATCTGCCATTTTGATGCCCAGTCTTCCAATTTATCAAGATCCTCTTACAATTTTCCACAATCCTCTTGGGTTTTAACAACTTTAAATAGTTTCTTTTTTGCAGATGATATTCAGATGGTTCTAGGAATTCCCCACAATCTAGTTTTGATATATTTAATTCTTGTCTCGAAATGGTTTCCAAATGGCTTTCTGATCATAAATTGAAGTTCAATCTTAAGTCACAAGCCATGTGGATAGCATGAAACCTTCCTATTCCTGGTTTTCAGTTGGCATTGTTAGGACATCCCATTGCTTATTCAACTGATTTGAAAATATTAAGCCCTCATATTGATTTTCATTTACATGTCATCAGATCTGAGTGATTTGCGTACGATAGCTCACATCACAATTTTATTGCATCTGGATTACTGTAATTCCCTTTAAAATGGATTTAAGTCTTCCTCTATTAAAAAAACTTTGCAGATAATACAAATACAGAATACCAAATTAAAACTACTACACAATGCAAAAAATGTTATGTCACAGTTCTGTTAATAGTCAAACTCTGGCTCCCAATCACATACAGAATAAAATACAGCACCACCTTATACTAGCCTCTTGATAACGTAAGACACAATCTTTTTTTTCTTTATTCAATGAAGGAAACTTTCTTCAAGAAATTTTAAAAAAAGACACAATCCTATTTGTGCTGACCTATGCAAATTATATTTAGATTATGCATCTAGAGGTATGTTTACTAAGCTGGGCTAAAGGTTAACGCCTGCTATTTCTAACTAGGTCCTATGTTATTCAGTGGGACCTAGTTACTAATAGCGCATGCTAACCGTTAGCCTGGTTTAGTAAACATACCACTTAGGAAATGGATTCTTGCTTAAGAAGTTTCCAGTGAGCAGGAGTACGAGGTGTGATTAAAAAAAGAAATGAGATTGTCCCAGAAGTGTTTTATCACAAAATCTATAGAGAAATTACCCATTGTCTTCAAAGTAATCCCCCCCTCCCTGAGTTAATGCACTTCTGCATTTGTTTCTGCCATGTACGGAAGCACTCACTTAAAGTCCTCCTCCTTGAGGTCCCTCAGCTCCCTCATCACAGTGGTCTTGATCTCTTCTACAGAGGGAAATGAGTTCCTTTGGGCACAGTCTTCAGCCTGGGGAAGAGCCAGAAGTCGCACGGTGTGAGATCTGGGAAATAAGGAAGGTGGTTGAGAGCTGTGATCTGTTTGTTGGCTAAGAACTGCCTCACACTGAGCGTGGTTTGTTGCGGGTGCATTGTCGTGATGGAGCAGCCATGACTTGTCTCGTCACAGAGCCCGTCTGCTGCGCCAAACCCGGTCATGGAGGTGATTCAGGACCTGCTGGTAGAAGTGCTGGTTGACGTTCTGACCCTCATGCACAAACTCATGATGAACCACTCCCTTGTGGTGGAAGAATGCGATCAGCATGACCTTGATCCTTAATTTGGACATGCGCGCCGCCTTGGGTTTGGGTGACAGTCAAGTCTTCCACTGCAGGCTCTATCTCTTGCTTTTCAGGGTTGTACTAGAATACCCAAGTCTCGTCTCCTGTGATGACTCAGCCAACGAACTCTGGATCTTCTCCGATTTTTTTCTAGCAAGTCTCAAACATTTACCCAGTGCTCCTTCTGGTCATCTGATAAAAGCTTGGGCACCATCTTGGCAAACACTTATTGCATCCCCAGCTCCTGCACCAAGATGGTCTACACTGACTTCCTGTTCAGGTTGAGCTCCTCAGCTATCATCCGCACCATCAATCTGTGATCACTCCGCACTAGCTGGTTCACTCTGTCAATGATTTTCAGCCATATTTGTCATGGAAGGCCATCCTGACTTGGGGTCATCCTCCACCTCCTCGCCGTCAGTCTTGAAGCGTTTGTGCCACTCGAAGACTCGCGGCCTTGACATTGTATCTTCTCCATAAGCCTTTTGGAGAAGTTGGAGACACTCAGTTGGGCCCTTCTTCAACTTAACCAGAAATTTGAAGTTGATTCTTTGCTCCATATTTCTGCCACCTCCAGTTGTGTGACAAAGAGATGGAGCAGTGTGCTACAAAAAAACCTGAAAAAGAAAAACAGAGATGAAAAATATTATAGCATAATAGTGGCGAGATGTTGCACAACACAGTGACATAAGCAGTTAGCCAATTGACATTGAGTCATGGGCATGGCTGCCACAGTCTCGTTTTTTTTTTTTTGTCACACCTCGTATTGCCTAATTACATTTTCTTTTCTTTTCCTTCCTGTATTCTTTTATTTAACTTGCTTTTTTTAAAATTTAAATTGGTTATTGTTACTATTTCTAGCACTGTGCATCACCTTGCAATCTAGCAAACAAACACAACATTAAACCAGATTTATGGCTTAAAGAGAATTTTGATTGTCCATCACAGTTGCTAAATTATATTGTATTGCAGTGCAGTGAGACCTGGTTTTGATTCCTAGTTTAGGTCTCCTGCCTTCTAGGTTGGTGGGGACTGGGGATGCTGCAGATGAAGCGTTCACAACCCTTGTGGGAAAAATGAGTCAGTCATCACATAGTGTAACACCTATGTTTAGCTATAAAAGCCATTCATGCTTTAGTAATGCCGGGTGATGGCTACAAAAAGCCGGCGTTAGCTGCAAAAGGCCCACGGTATGTGCAGGAAGTGTTACCAGCATTTCCCCTAAAGGTACCACAGAGAAAATACTGGAATCATGGGGGTCAGCTTCATGGATGCAGCTAACGCCACTCATTGAGGTAGTGATAGCTGAATCTGTGAAGCCTGCAGATAGTGCTGCTACAGCGCAATGTGAATGCCAGCAGTAGCTGCTTGAAACCGGAACTAGGCCCACAGTAGCTGCATTTCTCCCATGTTAGCTGTCTTCATGGCGTGAGAATCTCATGCACTTTAGTAAACATAACCCCTAGTGATAAGATATACAGCCTACTGCTAGATTCCAAAAGGAGACCTGATGCAATGCTTCCAGTCCATGGCCGTCAAAGCCCTGGTACTCTCTTAGCTGGAAACACACAGGATAGAGAAGTGTTGAGTCCAAAAACAGTTTATTTTCATTTCTGCAGCCAATTACACAGGTCTATTTTTAAGTTGTCTGCTTCAGAGACAAAATCTATCAATTCTTATGGATTTTGATGTGCTGAATTAAAAAATAAAAATTAAAACCGCTGATTGGTTATTTTTTCCAAGATATCTAAGCTTTTCCATTTTACGTGTATATACGAGGTGCGATCAATAAGTATTGAGACTTGTACAATAGCACAAGAAGGAGAACACTGACAGATATTGCACTCGGTCTCCTTCAAAGTAGTCCTATTCCGATAAAAAAAAATTCCTCCAGTGTTCTGCCTTTGCTGGAAACAATTTTGAAATGTCTCTATCATTATGCTGTGAAACTGCTGTCAAAGTTTTCTTAATAGTCTCAAAGTCATCGAATCTCCTTCCTTTCAGTGGTAATTTCAGTTTTGGAAATGAGAACGTCACAGGGTGCTAAGTCAGGTGAGTACAGAGGCTAACAGACTTGCTTGATTTGGTGTTTGTCTAAGAACTTCTGGACAAGATGTGATGTGTAAACTGAAGTGTTATCATGATGAAGCAACCAGTCACCATTCCTGGCTTCTTATGAACTGCATCTCTCAAACTAGTCAGAATTTGGATGTAGTACTCCTTATTAAGATGGTTTGGCCTTTTGGAACATACTCATGATGAACAATACCCTGGTAATCAAAGGAAATTGTGAGCATGACCTTGACATTGCTCTTCACTTGATGGGCTTTCTTGGGTCTGGGAGAGTTTGGAGTACTCCACTGTGAGGATTGAGCCTTAGTTTCCAGGTCATAACCATAAACCCATGATTCATCACCAGTAATGATCTTTGTGATGAAATCTGAGTCATTTTCAACACATTCCAGCTACTCCCTATCTGCAGACAGTCTATTTCCTTTTTGGTCAGTTTTGGCACGAATTTTGCAGACACACGTCTTATCCCAAAATCGACAGTAAAAATGGACTGTAACAACCCAAAACTGATGTCGATGTTCTAAGCAAGCTCTCTGACAGTCAATTGATTTGAGTGTATTGCAGCACACATTGCTTCAACTTTGTCTTCATTCCTTCTCTTGGATATCCTTCCAGAACATTCATCACTGCCAACTCTTTGGCGTTCCTCTTGGAAACAATTGTACCAGTCGAGCACAACTCATGCATTCATTGCCATAAACTTGCTGTAACTTATCATGTCTCTCTGCATGAATCTCCAGGTTTCTGGCAGAATTTAATGCAAATTCGCTGTTCAGTTTTTTCACTCAACGTAAATCTGACGAGCTGCTTTTATAAGATAGCAAACATCATGTGATTAAAAAAAAAAAATACAGGTGTGCTGCAGCCACACTACGCTCTGCACATGCAAAGCATATAACTAGGTCACTGCATGCTTAATAGCATCGTGGTGTGACACATATAGCTACACAAGTCTCGATACTTTGTGATCACACCTCGTATAGCGTGTTGGTGGTAGAGTTTTAATTACAAATTTTATTATAAACCTTAGCTCTTTTCATGTGTTTATGGCTGCCATATATATGACCTTGATAATATTTCACCTGTCTTTGTTTAAATATCAGCCCAAGGGTTATTTAAATGCAATTTATTTAAAACGTTAGTATGAAACAGAGCAAGAAACAGCTATGTATGCATTAGTATTCATTATGGACCTTATTCAGTGTCTACTCAGCGTTTCTTGGCTTGTCTCTTGTATTCTGTAAATGGAGTATCTCTTGTCACTGTCCAGCAATAGTCATCAAGGCAAATGTAGCCCAACAATGCCTGCAATCTTTTCTCCATCGCTATAATGTCCTGATAAATTATTCACCATGCTTATCGCTCACTGTTCCACTGTTCCATGGAAAAAAATCAAGATGAGAGTGCAAAAAATGTATCTTTAGTGACATGTTGCGACTAAGACTTGTATTCATTGAGGAGTTTTTCCACCAACTCCCTGTAGTTGTCTGCCTTGTTTTTTCCGAGAAAACCTGTTGCCACTAACTGGAAGGCTTTCCATGCTGTCCTTTCTTTGCCATGTAGTGCACTGTTAAATGCATCATTTCAAAGACATTCACGAATCTGAGGACCAATAAAGACACCTTCCTTTATCTTAGCTTCACTTAGTCTTGGAAATTTCCTGCTGAGATACTTGAAAGCTGGCTTTGTTTTGTTCATGGCCTTGGCAAAACTTTTCATTAGACCCAGCTTTATTTATAAGCATTTTAACCTCCATTCTGACAGTGTCAATCAAGAGGGTTTACAAAAATAAGCAAAGCAATAGCAAGAATATATACAATGGAAGCAATACCCCCCTACCACAGCAGCTCTGCAAACAAAGCTGTTTTCAATGCCTTATGAAAGGCCATCAGCGTTCCGAAGGAGCATACTTTCAGGTGCATGGCGTTCCATCTCTCTGTTGCTGCCACATGAAAATGATTGTCTGGATGGTTCGCTGGAGGCAGCATCTAGACCCGGTATCTCCCTAGTTTCCCCTGTGGGGGCTGCATATCCCTCCCTGGGGCATACCACTCCAGCACATCCTGCAAGTTCGCTGGGCGACAGTCGGTTACTACACAAAAAGCAATAGCTTAAAAACAGTGCTCCCATGTCGGGAGTCAGAGTAACTGGTGAAGGAGTGGGCTGGCAGAGTCCCTCCTCGAAGCCCCTGCTGCATTCTGAATGACTTGCAGCTGGCAGACTGACTTCTTGGGTAACCCCACATAAAGCACATTACAATAATCCAGAGAACGGTGGAACAATGCTCGCATCACTAAGTGCAAGAAGGGCAGGTCAAGGAAGGATGTACCTGCCAGATGAGCTTCAATTTAAGCCAGGCTGTCTGAACCAACTGGGCCACCTGCTTATCACCAACCCCCTCTCTTTTCAGCAGAACACCCAAGGAACGTAATTCTTCATAACACAGCAAGTCACAAGAATCGATCCACAGTAGAATGTGTAAGTCTGAATACTCCACCTGCCTGAGGTGGAGACAGACCATCGTAGTGATAAGAACCAGGCCGCTGGCAGCCAACCACTCTGAAACCTGTGCCAAACAGACATTCATCCTGGTGAGAACCTTGGTATGGTCCCCCTCTAGAGGAGCCACCAGCTGAAGATTGTGTAAGCAAAGAAGTGCAACCCACAGGAACGCATCAAAGCCCCCAGGGGCGGTATGTACATGTTGAACAGCAATGGCGAGAGAAGTGACCTCTGTGGGACTCCCCAATCCCAAACATACCGCCAGGAGACGCCTGACACCTCCTTCACCTGGAACTGCCACACACACACACAAAGGAATTAATCCACCTGAGGACCCGGCCCTCACTACCTATGCGCTGACAGCGCTGCAGCAAATTAGGCCGTTCAACTAAATCAAAGGCCTCAGATCAAGTGATAACAGGAGTGCCGGCATCCCTGCATCCAGCCAGCTGTATATACAATCCAGCATTGCCAACAGCAGCATCTCCACCCCACACCCGGGCATAAACCCTCTTGCCCTCTGTCCAATAACTGTGTAAGGGTGATAACAAAATCTTCCTTGATTGAACAAGCGGGGGATGCTGCACACTTTTCTTTCCACGTTCCAATGACTGTCTGAGTGGCTATTCTCTTTTGACAGTCTCCACTCATCTGGATGATGAATGATGTTGAGGGCTGCCATCAGACCATTGATGATGCAGGCTATAAGATCACCTTCCATGAATAAGAATGTAACAAGATCCTTTTGAAGTTCACGGAACATAAAAACCCTAACATCACCTGACAGGAGATTCCACTGCTGCAATCTGGAGTCCAACAGCTCTTCCTTACGCTTAGGTAGTTCCAAATTCTTGACAAGGTCAATCGGCTCACCTTGTGTTATGAGGTGTGGTTCAGAGGAGGAAGATGGGAGAAAATCTGGGTCATGTGACATTGATGGTTTGGGACCAGAAGTTTCATCCCCTTCCTCTTCCTCATCTGACTCAAGTGAGAATTATTCTGGAGCATCAGGAACTGGAAGTCCTCCATGGGGTACTGGGCGTATAGCTGATGGAATATTTGGATATTGCACAGTCCACTTTTTCTTCTTCGACAAACCTTTCGCAACAGGAGGCATCATGCAGAAGTAACAATTGCTGTTATGATCTGTCGGCTCTCTCCAAATCATTGGCACTGCAAAAGGCATGGATCTCCTTTTTCTATTCATCTACTGATGAAGATTTGGTGCAACACACAAGTGTTGCACCATATGTATGGGGTCAAGCTCTTGTCCTGATCTCCAGTTTAGCAGCCAAAGTAAAGGTGATAGGCTTTCTTAATCAAAGTGATTATACTGTGTATTTGTGATGCAAAAATCACTTCACCACAAATGTAGCAGAAGTGATCTGCATTGCTCAAACAATTATGAGACCTCTCACTTTGGCTAAATGGGGAAAAAAAAAAATCAAACACTGAGAAGACTGGTCTACAGCCAAAATACTACTGATACATCGTGTTCATTTAAAAAATGCGCAATTTGTTCTGCAGAGTGATGTAATTTAAGCTGAATTCTTCTAGGAATTCATGTGCAGTAGGATGCAATAGCACCTTCAAATTGCATCATTCATTAATTGTTTTGCCTGAAAAGCAAGTACTGTCCAAACAAAAACATAGATTTATCACAAATCCAGTCAGATGTGCATGTATTTTAGTAGTTTATGGTTTAAGTTGAGATCCCTTCCCATTATAACGTGCATATCCGTATCACTTTTGAAGTCAAGATTGTGTACTGACCCCAGTAGTGTAAATTGAAAACTGAAGCCAAGAAACCATTTTAAGCATAATTTTCATTCTCAGCGACCCAGTGTTAGTAAAGTGTGACTGAATTTATTTCGGAGATTTGGCTGTAGAACAGTGTTAATCCACTGTAATTTCAATGCAAAATCTTTATATACTACTGGGCTCGAAAATCTGAGTTTATTTGAGGCATTACTTTAAAGAAATTTTTCAGTTTTTGTGTGGTACACTGGAAAGAACTGCTTACTTAAAAAAAAAAAAAAAAAAAAACCAAACAAAAAAAACACACGCTAAAGCAGTATATTTAAGTTGATACGTGTATTTCATATAAACAGCAGGTTTTGAGGCCAATATGCTCAAATATATTATTCATGGGTAATAAAATATCAATTATCTCATGCTAATGGGCCATGTTTCCTGCACGAATATGCTTGCATATCATCTGAAAAGCTATTATACCTACCCAAGGTATGGCTATATCTTTTGTATTGAAAGGTCTGTGGTCATACTATGTACTAATAGTGAGATGTTTTTCATCTCATTGCCTCATTAGTGGTTTTTGTGCTAATTGAGCTACAAAACATCTCCCACAGGCTTAATAACATACGTTAAATATACTGCTGGCAAGCATGATCTGGTTTGCATGTGTTAAGTGTTTTTAACATTGGTTAATGCTTGTAAGGCATTATTGCAATTTAGTACAGCAGCATCAGTTATCTCCAGGAACAAGCAGGAATTTAGTCTTCACATATGGGTATCGTTGGTACTGACGGAGCCTACGCGGGAACGCTCCCCAGCGTCCAATAGGAAAGCTTTTGGGAGCATCCCACAGCGCCTGTGTGCTGCCTTTCCGCCTTTCCCAACTGTCCCTCTCCAGTTCTTCGTTTTCTGCGGAGCCGACAGGTCGCACATCCTGTCACCGCAGAAAATATTCCCGTTTATTCTTCTTTTTTGTGGTCGCGTCTGCCTTCCGTCGATGCTACACCGGTACCGCCGGTTTCTTCTTTTCTTTTCTTAAAAAAACCAAACAAACCTCTTTCTTCTGGAATTTCTTCCAGCTACTTTTTCCTTCAGGTGCCACGTGCCATTTTGGGCACTAGGCCCAATTTTCCCTCTAACATGGAAAAATCCGCTTCGGGTTTTAAAAAGTGTTCTAAGTGTGGCGGTACCATCTCCGTCACCAACACCCATGAGTGGTGCCTCAAATGTTTAGGTCCTGACCACTTTATTTCAGAGTGTGTTGCCTGTGGGATGTCGAAGAGGGGTCGGCAAAACCGAGCTGCTAAACCTAGCACCCTTTTCCCTCCGATGCAGCGTCTGTGGCATAGACGTCTTCCAGGGCTTCGTCTTCCTCCCATGGATCTCAGGTAACTAAACATATATCTGGCCGGTCCTCAAAGGGTAGATCTCCTTCCAAGCATCGAGATGCCTCTGGCATTGCCCTTGAGATACTTGTACCAGCAAAAATGCCCTGGTGGGAGGCTTCGGTTTCCAAAGCACGGGGCTCCAGGATGTTCTCGAGGCCCCAACCTCAGCAGAATTACTGGTGCCATGCTCTGGGGTACCAGCTGCTTCATCCGGTACCGATACCCAAGCATCGGCAGCGTCGATAGACCAGAGATTCTTGGCTATTGAATGCAGTCTGGCGGCTCTTCTCACGGCCTCAATGCCCTTGAAACTGCTTCAGACAATTCAATCAGTACCGGCACCGACTGCTTCGACATCAGCAGGGATTCTACCGGGACCAAGTCAACCTTACCCATCCGGTATCGACAAGTCGGTACCAGACCCCTCCGACACCAACTTCGTTCGGTACCGGTATCCTGCCTTGCACGATCACCTGGATCGGAGATACTTTGAATCCTCGGATGAATCTGAAGACTCTGAAAGCTCTGCCAATAGCAGAGTACTTCTTCCCGAGGATGATTCTTCTCCTCAAAGTAGGATGTCTCCTCAGAGGATACGTCCTTTCAGGATTTTATCCGAGATGTGGCTCGAGGTCTCTCCATCACAGTGGCTCCTGAAAAAGAGCCTAGGGCAAAGGAATTGGAAATCCTGCAATACCCTAAAGCTCCCAAGGAGGCAGCTACTTTACCTATTCATGAGATGCTGCATGATCTCATGTTAAGGATGTGGGAAACACCTCTAACCACCTCTCCTCACTCTCGAAGGCTCGACACCATGTATCATTCCTCCTTGTCCTGGATTTAAAAAAACTCAGCTACCACACCATTCCATGGTGGTGGAATCAGCTATGAGAAGGATCAAGAGTGCAAAAAGACATGCATCTAATCCTCAGGACGTGAGTGTAGGACTCTTGACGCCTTAGGACGTCGAACCTTCCAGGCTTCCATGCTTTCTGCCAGGATCGGTTCCTATATCTTATATATGGGAATGTTCCTTAAGGAGGTCACCAGAGATTTAGAGCTTATGAGCCCTCTCCTTCCTGATAAGAGGCAGGATTACCTTGCACTTGTCAAACATGCTCAGGATGTTTCCAAGTTTGTAAATCGTGCAGCCTTTGACTGCTTTGAGTGCATAAGCAGAACCTCTGCTATTGCCATAGGTGCACATAGGATTGCCTGGCTGCAGGCATCTGACTTGGAACTTTGGGTAGAGGACAAACTGGGGAATATTCCTTGCACAGGAGAGAATCTCTTTGGCAAGAATTGTCAGGAAAAAGCTAATGAGATAGATGCTGACAATATCACCCTGGACAGATTGTCTAAATCTACAGCTGATCCTGCAAGGAAAAAATCCTACAAGAAACCATTCTTTAGTAAGAAGTTTTACCCATCCTATACCCAACAGGGACATCGTGTAGGTCAGTCTGCCCAAAAGGGACAGCAGCAACAGCCTAGGCAAAGAAAAACTGGTAAACCTCAACCTGCTCAGCAGACTCAGCCTCCACAGCCTCTCCTATCTAGAGAACTTTGTCTTCCTGGCGCTGAACGGCCCAGAACCCTCCACCATTCCAGGAAGGTTGTCATTTTGCTCACAGATGGGAGCAGATAACAGCAGAAAGCTGGACTCTCTCTATTGTAAGAGAGGGATACAAGCTTCACTTCCTCAGCATGCCCCCTCCTACAATGGTAAGACAGTTCAATTCTCAGACCTCTCTCAACGCCCAGTTAGGTCAAGAGGTCACTTTGCTTCTTGCCCAAGGGGCAATAGAAGAGGTATCCATTTCCCAACAGGGTACAGGGTTCTACTCCCCCTATTTCCTTATCCCAAAGAAAACAGGAGGACACAGACCAATTTTGGACCTCAGAGAATTGAACAAATTCCTGTTCAAAGAGAGATTCAAAATGATTTCTCTGGGAACTCTGCTGCCATACCTTCAGAGTCAGGATTGGCTTTGTTCTCTAGATCTCAAGGATGCGTACACTCATGTTCTCATCATCCAACTCACCGAAGGTTTCTTCGCTTTCTATTTCAAGGGAAGCACTACCAATACAGAGTTCTTCCTTTTGGCCTGGCCTCGGCACCAAGGCTGTTTACAAAATGCACGGCTGTGGTGGCAGCATTTCTTTGCACCCTGGGAATATTCGTCTTCCCTTACTTAGACTGGCTCATTCAAGCCCCGTCAGAGCCAAAGGCCAGGATTTCGTTATCTCGCACAATACGTATCCTTCAGTATTTGGGACTTGTCATAAACGTCCCAAAATCCAACCTAGCTCCCACTCAGTCTCTAGAGCTTATAGGAGCTCTGCTGGATACCAGACAGACAAGGGCCTATATTCCACAGCCCCGCTGCCTTCGCTTGGTGCGGTTAGCTTCCCAAGCAGTTCTAAAGCCTCACCTCACTGCTCGGGAAATGTTACAATTGCTAGGCCACATGGCATCCACTGTGCATGTGGTTCCTTATGGTCGCCTCCATATGAGGGCAGCCCAGTGGACTTTATCCACTCAATGGACTCAGGCATCAGGTTGCCTGTCAGACAAAATAACAAACACAGATTGTCTAATTTTGTCCCTCCAATGGTGGCAGTCGCACCAAAACCTTTTGGTGGGGTTCCCTTTCCAACAATCCCCACCCCAAGCCACTCTGACAACAGATGCCTCACAAGTGGGTGTAGGAGACCTAACTAGACATCAATCTCCTGGAACTCAGAGCAATTTTCCTTGCTCTTTGAGTGTTCCATACCCAGCTCGGCTACAAGACAGTCCTAGTTCAAATGGACAATCAGGTAGCCATGTTCTTTGTGAACAAGCAGGGTGGAACAGGCTCTGTCGCTCTGCAACAAAGCTTTGCGACTATGGGCCCTTGCCAGAGAGCATCAGATTCATCTTTTTGCGGTGTATCTTCCAGGCATTCAAAACTCTTGGGCAGACAGACTCAGTCGAGTTCTGCTTCCACATGAATGGTCTCTCCATGTAGACCAGGTGACCAGGTGACCTCTTCGCAAGTCCGCTGAATGCCAAACTTCCCCAGTTCTGGTCCAGAATTCCGGCTCAGGGTTGACAGGCCAGGGATGCTTTCCTCCTCCATTGGGGTCAGGATTTCCCCTAATTCCCAAAACCCTGTTCAAGCTTCAGAGAGACAGAGGCCATAGTATTCTCATAGCTCCACATTGGCCACAGCAAGTGTGGTACCCTCTGCTTCTACATCTCTCTCAAGCTCCATCTCTGGAGTTGGGATCTGCTCCAGATCTCCTATTTCAGGAGGACGGGATGCTGTGACATCCCAATCCCGTCTCTGCATCTCAGGGTCTGGTTGCTGAAAGCCTAGAACTTCATGGTCTTAACCTTTCTCAGCAGGTAAAGAATATCCTTTATGCTTCCAGGAAACCTTCCACAAGATGCTCTTATGCTTTCAAGTGGAAAAGGTTTACCATATGGTGCTCGCAGAAGGGTCTTGACCCTCTTGCGTTACCTCTGGAATCATTACTGGAGTATCTCCTTCATTTGTCTAATACAGGGCTTAAGACCAATTCAGTGAGTTCATTTGAGTGCTATTGCAGCTTCTTTCAAGCCTCTGAATGGACAACCTATTTTCTCTCATCCTCTCATAGCGAGATTTGAGAGGCCTTCTTTTAATGAAGCCTCCCATTAAGCCATCACCGGTGGCATGGGACTTAAATCTGGTTCTTGGGCAGCTCATGAAACCGCCTCTTGAACCATTAGCCACTACCTCTTTGAAATTCCTTTCCTGGAAGGTCATCTTTCTTATTGCAATCACAGCACGTCGCATCAGTGAATTGCAAGCATTGGTGGCTGATCCTCCTTATACAAGGTTCCATCATAAGGTAGTCCTTAGGACTCATCCACACTTTATGCCAAAGGTGGTGTCACCTTTTCATTTAAACCAAGCGGTTTACCTTCCTGTATTCTTCCCAAGGCCTCATGCTTCAAATGCAGAAAGGAATCTTCATACTTTGGATTGTAAAAGAGCTTTAGCTTTTTACTTGCAAAAGAACTCAGCAACATAGAAAGTCCTCTCAATCTTTTCTTGCTTTTGATCCTAGTCATTTGGGACTTCCAGTCTCCAAGAGAGCCCTGTCCAACTGGATTGCACAGTGTATTTCTTTTGCCTATGAGAGTAAAAACCTTCCTTTGGAAGGCCACGTCACAGCTCACAATGTGAAGGCCATGGCAGCCTCTATGACTCATCTTCACTCTGTCTATCGACGACATCTGTCGAGCAGCTACTTGGGCCTCGGTTCATACCTTCACAGCCCATTACTGCTTAGACAATGACTCCCGCTGGGATGCCTTGTTTGGTCAGGCTGTTCTTCAACACCTGTTCCATACTTAATCAACTCCTACCTACCATGCCTGGTTGGATGCCAGAGATCCATGGGGGGAAATGGAGCCCTTTCACAAGGGCACACAACTTTCTGGAGTTTCTCCCTGGCATCTGCAGCTAGGGAGTCCCCATATGTGAAGACTACATTCCTGCTTGTTCCTGGAGATAGCATAGTTACTCACCTGTAACAGGTGATCTCCGGGAACAGCAGGAATTTAGTCTTCACAACCCACCCACCTCCCCTAGGAGTTGTATCTCTCTATCTCTTTCTCTTTCCCTCTCTCTCTCTGTCTCAGCTATAAACTCAACTGGAGAGGGACAGTTGGGAAAGGCGGGAAGGCAGCACGCAGGCGCTGTGGGATGCTCCCAAAAGCTTTCCCATTGGATGCTGGGGAGCGTTCATGCGCAGGCTCCGTCGGTACCGACGATACCCATATGTGAAGACTAAATTCCTGCTGTTCCCGAAGATCACCTGTTACAGGTGAGTAGCTGTGCTTTCTGTAATAACAGAATTTTGCTTTGCTAGTCATTTTGATTTATGTACAGTATTTTTGTGCTTCCCCCTGTTTTGTGCTGTTGGCATGCTCCCAGTATGATAGCAATATACCTTTTGAAAGTGGTTTTCTTTGACAGCATAAAATTCTTATTTTACTGAGCTACATTTTAGCATTGCATCTTGTTTAATAGATTAATCAGGCATTATGTTTGTCGTATGTGCAATTAAGGGGCATGTCTACTAAACCACAGTAGGGTTTGGCAGTTATCACAGTACATTAGCTGCCAAAATTGTCCGGTAAGGCAAAACCTCTTGTGGTATCTTCAGGGGGCGTTCCCGGGTTAGCCCCTGCAGATACCATGGCAGTTCTGCATGAACTGCACCAACCCATGTTACCTGCCTTGGCAGATATCGTGGGAAAGTCCCATGGTGCCTGGCGATGCAGGAACCATGGGTCCCTGCAGTAAATCTTAGGGAAGGGATGGTAGTGATCAGGTACATAGAGCTGTCAGTAACTCTGTGGCCCAATCACTACTGTGCCCTCCCTTATAAGGAGCAATTTGGCTTCCTCCTCCTCCAACAGTATTGTCTGTGCTGCAGTGTTGTACTCCGTGGCTCCGACAATATGACTAAATAAAATCGTGGCCCTCCTCAGTGGTCCTCACAAAGTTGGCCGCCATCTCAGTGCTTCCCCCTTGTGAGGCTAGTGGGAGCACCTCGTGATGGTGGCCATTTTGAAATGGCCCGATGACAGGGACAGGAGTGGAGAGGGACTGCTCCTGTCCCTTCTTCACACTAGTCCTCCAGGGTTTCAACAGCTATGATTGTGGAGAGTGGGGGGACAAAAGGACCCCTCCTTTTCCTGGCTGGCTACCCAGTTTGCAGGGCCAGGCAAACGATTAGGCAACCAGGTGGTCACCTAGGGTGGCACCTTTTGGGTGGGGGCAGCAAAGAGCAGGGCAATCAAAGCTAAATAGACTTGGTCAGTTGAGGGGGGATAAAGCTTAAGGTTTGCCTAGGGTGCCAACACCTTGAACCAAATCTGGGGCTGGCCCTGCTAGTCTGTCAACATGTCTATGGTAAATTTAACACTCCTTCATAAATACCAAAGTAAGAACTTTCATAAATAGCATTCTATTTCTGTGAAGGCACATTTTAGCTATTACATGGAGATCGGAATTGAGATGTCGAGGTTGGGATTGGCTCTGTTTGAGATGGAGCCGTTTCTAAACTATTAATAAAGATGTGCAGTAATCCACAGGAATTTATATTCATGTACAGCAGGAGGAGCCATTTCACAGGTGTACATGTGGGAAACATCGACAGAGGAAACCCAGCAATTTACATGTGCACGTGTTGGTATTTAACAATGTTCTCATGCAAGTATTGGCTCTTACACTTGTATCTGAGTCATTTTGCAATCATGATGTGCAGATGCTCTTAATTTACTACAGACTCTGTGTTTCAATTTGGAGGAGGAAATAAACATTGGGGGATTAAGGGGATATCCCTTGCAATCCCTCTTGTAAAGGGTTGGCCAAAAGGTGCACTCTTTAAATACCTATTAGTGTCAAGCAGCAGGTGTAAATCAAGACATGGACAAATTTGGGCTTACCTGTGCATTCCCAATATGAAATGGGGGATACATGCATGGATTTTTGTCAGGCCCAGGTCACACCCCTGGCATGCTCACATGTCCCCTTGCATTTTTGATGTGTTATGGACCTCCATGTTAAGTGAGCCTTTTTTAAAAATGGTTATTTACACGTGGATGCAATTTGCACATGAAGGTGGTCATATTTACACACACACATTGTGATTAAGGCTTCTAAAACAGCCCACATAATTTATATACATGATTGCGTTAAAATGAATGCCATATTGGGGTTACTGACATGCTTCCATGTCCGGAGTACATTAGGGGATTCTTTGGATGTATGTTAGCTGACATGCATGAAACACACATGTTAACCCCATGGTAACCAGCATTAAGCTTATCTTAAAAGCCTTAATCACAATTTAGATATCTAACAATGTGGAAGCGGACATCCAAATCAGACACATCCCTGGAACCATTTTACCAAAGGCTTTTAAAGGCATCTCCAGTGCCGGGATGGCCAAGTAGACAGGGGCATGTCTGGGGCACTGCAATGGACTTAGCCCCATTCAGTTTCAAAAACCTAGGACGTCCACAATCCTGCCCAAATTTAGACCTGCTCCAGGCATTGGGAAAGTGCCAGTTCTGGCCATGAAACATCCAGAGGTATAGAGAAGATCTCCAGCAGCAGTGGGATTTGAACCCTGGCTTCTCTGGTTCTAGTCCATTAGGTTATTTCTAGATGTCCTTAGTCTTTTATACTATTCCAGGTATGTTTATGTAGACGCCTGTAGACATCCATATCGACACATACACATTTGTGAAATCGTGCCTGAACTTAGACGTGCCTGCTTGCTTTTATTTTTTTTTTTTCAGATATTCTGATTTCGATGTCCCAAATTGCACTTGGGATGCCATTTTTAAAATGTGCCTTTATGTGTTTTCACATCAAGATCTGCCTCAGAAGGTGGCTGAGTTGATGCAGGATTGTCAGATTTATAAAACTATTAAAAAGGCAGGAAGGAATCTAAGTGTACAGAAGTCCAGTTCTGTACATTTTTAAAACTCTGAGACTTTATCTGCTTTAAGCTGAAAATTTGGAATTGATAAAATGTTGGTGTGACTGTTTGCTTATATAACTGAGAAACCCTGATTTTATTTCTTTTAAAAGGGATTCACACAGTGAATTTAGGGGTTCTTCCAATAAAGTTTAATGGGCATGTTAAGGCTCTTGTGTGCATGCCAAAAACAGCAACTTAGGAAGAATGTTGTGATATGCTCTCCCTCAATCCTAGCCCATTCCTCTTGTCTCATCCCTTAGGTACCTTGGTGTTATTCTTGACTCCTCTCTTTCATTCAAAGAACACATCACGTCTATAGTTCAACGCTCTTTTCTATCTCTTAAACAACTTCGACCTGTGCGCCCTTTTCTCTCGCCCTCTGCTTTTGCTACCCTCATTCTCTCTTTTATAATCTCCCGACTCGATTACTGTAATGTTTCTCTAGCTGGCCTACCAAAATCTCAACTTTCCCGTTTACAACGTGTCCAGAATGCAGCTGTCCGTCTACTATCTTGTGCTTCCCGTTATGACCACGTCACTCCCCTACTCTTGCACCATCACTGGTTACCAGTTTCTTTTCGTGTACAGTATAAGGTTCTTACGTTTGTGCACAGGGTGACTCACACAGGTACCCCTCTCTATCTTGCAGATCTTCATTTCCGCACTCCCCATCGCCTGCTCCGTTCTATTCACGTTAATCGGTTGGCCCTTCCTTCCCCTTCTCAAGCTCACCTGGAGTCCACACGCTCTTCGGCTTTTTATTTTCTGGGTCCTCGGCTTTGGAACTCACTTCCCCCCCCCCCCCCCCCTTCGTGCAGAGCAATCATACCAAGTTTTCAAACAACAACTAAAAACCCATTTGTTTTGCCTGGCGTTTGACCTCCCTCCCCCGTCTTTGTCTCCTTCTCCCTCTTCTTGTTGATATTTTATACTTTTGCTGTGTTTTCTATCCTCTGCTTCTTTTCTGTCCCTTTTAAGATTTTAATTGGCGTTCTTTTTAACCTTTCTGACAGCCTGTATTGTATTTTATTTTATTCTTTTAATTTGTAAACCGCCCAGACGCCATTGGTATGGGGCGGTATAGAAAGTATTTTAATAAACATAAACATAATAAACATTTAATAAACATAGTTAGCGGGTGCTTGCTAATTAGGTGCTATTTAATACCTGTTAAGATGTAGGGACATATATACTAAACTGTGGTAATAATTACTACTATTACTACTATTAATCTTTTATATAGCCCTGCAAGTTGTACACAGCGCTGCACAGGTATATGTAAGACGGTCCCTGCTCATCAGAGCTTACAATCTAATCAGGACAGACAACACAACAGCTGAGAACAAGGATACAACCAGGGAAAGCAAGGAAACACACAGGAGAACAAGGGATCAGGATCCAAAAGCAACCTCAGTGGTGAGCTTTTAGCATGAATTTGAAAATGGACAGAGATGAAGCCTGACATACAGATTCAGATAATTTGTTCCAGGTATAAGGAGCAGTAAGGTGAAAGGATCGAAGTCTGGAGTTGGCAGTGGAAGGAAAGGGCATAGAGAGAAGCAAGCCAGTAAAAAAGCAGAGTTCCCGAGGAGGGTGTAGGGAGAGAGGAGAGAGGAAAGGTAGTAAGGAGCAGTAGAATGAATGCATTTATAGGCCAGAAGGAGAAGTTTGAATTGGATATGGAAAGAAAGGGGAGCCAATGAAGTGACTTGAGAAGAGGATTATGAGTATTTCATGGCTGGTGGAAGATTAGCTGCGCAGCGGAGTTCTGGTCAGATTGAAGGGGAGAGAGAGATGACTCGGAGGGAGACCAACAAGGAGGAGATTGTAGTGGTGTAAGACAGGAGGTGACCAAAGAGTGAATAAGTGTCTTAATAGTGTGTTCAGAAAGGAAGGGGTGAATTTTGCTAATGTGATAGAGAAACATGTTTTAGCAATCAGTTGGATGTGTGTAAAGGAGAGAGGAGTCAAAGATGACCCCAAGGTTGCAGGCAGAGGAAACAGGAAGTAGAAGAGTGTTATCTACAGAGATAAGAAAGGAGGAAGGGGGGAGGTGGATTTAGGGGAAAAATAATTAGTTCGGTCTTGGTCATGTTCAATTTCAAACAGCGGTGAGACATTCAGGAAGTGATGTCATATAGGCAGACAGAGATTTGGGTCTAGAGTATTGGAGAAATATCAGGTGTAAAGAGATCTGAGAGTCATCAGCATAAAAATGGTACTGAAAGCCATGGGAAGAGATGAGTGCACCAAGGGACTGGTTATAGAAAGAGAAAAATAGAGGGCCCAGAGCAGACCTTTGGGGTACACCAACTGAGAATGGGATAGCAGTAGAGCAGGAACCACCAGAACAAATACTGAAAGAGCGATGGAAGAGATAAGAGAAGCAGGACAGCACAGAGCCCCTAAAACCAAGTGAAGACAATGTGTCAAGGAGAAGATGGTGGTCAACAGTGTCAAAAGCAGCAGAAAGCTCAAGAAGCATGAGGACTGAGTAAAGGCCTTTGGATTTAGCCAGGGACAAGTCACTGGAGATTTTGGAAAGAGCCATCTCAATAGAATGTAGTGGATCCAGAAGGGCTTGATAGGAGAGAAATTCAAGGCAGCATTGGAGAACTGCAAGTTAAGGAGTTAAGAAATAAAGGGAGGGAGGGAAATGGCTCAATTAGAAGGACAAGTAGGGTCAAGTGAAAGTTTCTTGAGAAGTGTGATCACAGCATGCTTGAAGGCTGTTGGGACAGTTGCAGTGGAGAGCAATAGGCTGAGAATGTGAGAAATGGAAGGGTTGACAAGAGAAGATGGAGTTAAGGAGATGGGTGAGGATAGGATCAGAGGAACAGGTAGTGAGTTTAGAGGAGGAAAGAAGTGTTTTCCTCTTTGGAGATCTTAGAAAAGGACGAAAGGGTAGCAGAGACTGAGGGGAAAAGTTGGTATTGAAGAGGGGGAAGGGGGGCACATTGCAGTTAGCATGGACATCTGTAATGTACGCTGTCAATGCTGCACTTGGCCTGGATGCATTAACCACCACCTCAATGGGTGGTGTCAAGTGTACCAGTGGTAATAGCAGCAAACCATTTAGTTTGGGGACTGGGTGGAATCCATGCTTATTACATGGGGACATGCTGGGCATGCCTCCATTTGTTAGCGTGTGTTTGGTACTATTCCAGTGCTAAGTTTTGTGGCTTAATGCATGGTGCACTGCCGCATTTTAATAAAAATCAAGGGGCATTTTAATTTACTACCATGAACCTTTTGCTTACTGAGGACAAGCTAAATAGTGTGAACACACTGAACTGTCGTACTTTTGAGAATCTCTCTCGTTTTAGTTAACAGAGTTAAGAAATGATGGCCTTGGACAGATCATGGCACTGTACAACTCTACCCATAAGCCCTTGGGAATGAATAGATTTGACCACACTGAGAAAACAGAATACAGTTAGCACATACTTACTTGATGAATCTATATATTCATATCACCAATAGGTCAAAACTGTGACCCATAGAGGCTTTTCAAACTTTGCTCCACACCTCATAATGTTAGTGTGGAAACAGTCCTCTTGCTGAAGACGCCACTGCAGTGACTGGGCTAAGTGAGTTGGAGAGAGAGAGATGAAATAGGGCAAAAATTCCTGGGTAGCTGTAAATGAAGGCTTATGACCAAGACCCCAGCCCTGGGTCCAATTGAACAGAAAGCCCAAATGAGCAGGAAGCAACTGCTAGGACCCCTCCTACAAAAAAGGTTAAAAATCTTGGTCCCTGTATTCAAAGGCAATTATGCATTTGCCTTTGGTTGTTAAGTGGCCAGATAATATACATTTGTGGCTGGGTTAAGGGAGGGGCTAGGGGGCAACCATATTTTGATTCCAGTACTGGATAGAGCAGGAGTAACTCGGCATCACTCCCACCCTGCACTAGACACCAGGGGGACTCCTGCTAAGACCTGGGGGGAGGGTCAGGGGGATGGTGGTGTTTAGTCAGGGAGGGTTCAGAAGAGGGGGAGATGGATTAGTGATGTCAGGGGATCTGATTTTGCTGGGAATGTATGTGTGTGGGGATGGAGGATTGATGCTGTAAGGAACATCAGTTTAAGAAGCTGCAGATGTGGAAACCTGAGACGAGCAAGATGCTCTTTTTTTCTCCATGTGCACCCTTTTAAAATCTCTGCTCCCTTTTGATGTGACTGGAGATATACGTGCACTCCTGCAGGTCATTATACTATTTTTTTAAAAGGTTTGGCAGAGCCTCTTGTAAATTACCAGGGGAACTGAGATGGGAATAGAGACATCCAGATCAGAACATTCACAAGTTCGATGTAAAATTGAGCTTTATATCCCTTGTAAAACAGTTCTCATTTGTGCACATCTTGCTCCTTTTCTGGTGTTTTTGTTGGCAATTTATTTCAGTGTAGAAGAGTAAAATGTCTGAAAATTGTAGAACTAATTGCTTTTCTAATTTGTAAATGCCTCTAAGGATAAAATATTGTGTGGGTGTTATTGATAGAACCTTTGCAAAAGTTCAGCACTTCACCTAAATTAAATGAGATCTTACCACATAGCTATCTTCACAAAAAAATACTCTAGTGATGTTTCTGTCTACCTTTCAAAGGGCTAGATTCAAATTAAGGAATGCAAGTTTCCTTAACAGGCTGGAGAGTGATATATCAAGAGTGCAGAGAATTGTCCAGTTCAGTTTCATACCTAACTGGACTGCTGTGTACAGGGGATTTTGGTGCTGGGGTTTCTATTGAAGTCATGTTCTTAATGCTACTTCCTCTGCTAAATCAGAGTTTAAGCTGTTATATTAAGACATGTTAATACTTGGAGAATATTACTAAAGCAAATACTGCTTAAGGGGGTTATTGTAGAAGCCCTATTCACGCTTTAAATGTATATAAGCAGCTGTATACACATGTAAATTGTGACCACGTGTAAATGACCATTTTAGAAAGGGTGAAATTTAGATTGTGGATGACAGCACCAGGTTCAAAATAGATGGAAGTGTGCTGGGGTATACCCTGGGCTGGACAAATCATCTGTTTCATATAAGGTATGCATATGAAAGCCCAAAATTGTCCTCCTCCAAATTTACAAGTACACCTGCTCCCCGGCATGAATAGGGATTGAATAGGGATTTAAAAAGTGCTCCTTTTGGACATCTCTTTACAAAAGAGATTAAGGGGAATCCCCTTAATTCCCCAATATTTATTTCCCCCTCCACATTGAAATGGAAGCAAGAGAATGTCCTCTGTAATAGAGTATCTTCATATCTGTGTTTGCAGAATGGCCCAGATATATGTATAAGTATTGACATTTACAAACACTCATTGTGAAATGGCAGCACTTACGCATGTAGGTTGCTGGGTTTCCCCTGTCAATTATTCCCACATGCATCGTTCTGAAAGCGCTCCTCCTGCAGCCCATAGAGATATTTTTGGGCCATTTCTAAAATCCACATCACAATAGAGTGCCAAAAATCCAATTCACAAAATTATAATTCACAAAATTTTAAAAAAGCCAATTTTAATCAAAAATACTAAAAAAAAAAAAAACCCCGCTCTTAAATAATTGTTTGAAGAAGCATCAAATTCCTAAAGCATTATATGGAACTCAAACGGTGGATTTATAGGCACCTGTAGATCACATGCCTTACCGTATTACAGCCTCATCGTTCTGTATAATCAATATTACTAGATACATAAAAATATATGCTCATAATAGGGGCAGATATCTAAGCAAGGTCTAGCAGAGCAAATTCTAATATATCAGCACAGTTGTAAACATGGTGACCTGGACATCTCACTTTTGATCTCCAATGTCTTCACGTGTTCATTCATAAACCTGGATTGGGAAAGACAGCACTACAAAACCATGCTGCATACACTAAGGCGCATGGTGCTTTCATATTTTCTTCTTTCTCAATGCAGTGCAGCACCCATGTCAGCCTACTGTGTAGAGAAGAATGTTCAGTTTCTATTGCTGTGTTCTGCCTTTGTATTCTACCTTTTACGTTTAAAGCTTTAGGTGGTTAGGGTGTTGGAGGATGAAGATTGTGTCAGGTTAAGTAAAATACATTAGCCCTTCAAACCTGGAGACCTTGTGTTGGGTTACAAATGCAATACACTGGAAAATTAGATCTTAAGATATGGTTTTGGCCACAAGTACAAAGAGTTTCTTATTCACAATGAGCGCGAATCCATAACGTGCATGTCCAGCTTGCAGACACATCTAAATGAAAAATGGCCCTGTTTGACCCTTATTCACCTTGCATGGGTCTGGATGTGCCCACGGGTCCGGAATCAGGGACAGAGACTGTTCGGCATGGCACAGCCAAACCCCAGGACACAGGTATTCATAGCAAGCGATGTGGACATCCCTGCCCTTGGTGAATTCTGAAAAGATGTACAGCTCCACTGCTGCCTCTCTCCATGCAGCCATGCTTCCTCAGTTAAAATGTGCATTCCCAAAACTGCTGCTCACGCTGACGGTGTGGTCACCATGCCAACTATCCATGAAAACGGATGACGCAGATCTGCTGATGCAAAACAGACTATATAAGCTAGTCCTTTGCATGACCAGGATACTACAGAGAGATCACTTTCTACTTGCTGTTGTAATGCATGTCCTAACATACCTTGCAGCACAACATACATTTTAGTTGCGCTTGCATTGGTCATCTCTGACAACAGTTTCTACAATGCTATGTATGGACCAGAAGAACGTTAGACATCCCTACCCCACGTTTTTGTAACAGGGACATCTATGTGGATGCCATCATGCTACTTTGCATACGGAGATATCCATCAGCGTGGCAAAACACAATCATGATTCTAGATATAAATTCATGTTCCCACTATGTGGCGCATATTAATCACTGTTTACAGTTTTACTCCGACATTACAAACAATAAACACATGATGACATCGTGTAATGACGTCACATACTGCACGTATTTAACAAATAAGTAACTTCACATTAATTCACATCTGCATTTCATGCTAAACGTAGTCGTCGTGATAATGCATCAATTGATGCACTTTGGGGCTTCTAGGTAAAATGCCTTTTGGGGCTTCTACTGTTAAACGTCATTTAAATCACAGTAGCATCAAACATCTGAGTTTTACTGTTTATGGACTCATTAGTACTTAACTGCTAGAGAAACTGCAGAAAGTATTTTACTTTAATGTAGCCACAGCTTTTACTAAAGATTGAGTTTAGTCCTGGAAGCCCTACATAAAAGAGAAAAAAATACAGGCATTTAGAAAATATAGGGAAAACAAAAATGACCAGTATATCAAAAATAAAGGGTCTAGGTGGATTGGGGTAGAAAACCCCAAGACTTAAGCTGGAGTGAGGTACACAGACAAATTAACCACTCAGTCCTGTGCAAAAACAGCTGAACATCAGACGCTTTAAGATAAAATGACTTTGTTTATGCCCTCAAAGTAGGGAGAGGTATGGGGGGGGGAGGGGGATAACCTGCACGGAGCAGCGGGTACAACCTTAAAAGCACAGAAGGGGTTAACCTGCACGGAGCAGCGGGTACAACCTTAAAAGCACAGAAGGGGTTAACCTGCACGGAGCAGCGGGTACAACCCTCAGACTAGATGGACCATGCAGTTCTTTATCTGCCGTTATTTACTATGTTACTATTTTAAAATAAAAATGTGATTAAATATAATGGGCCAGTCCCGCTAGCCACCTGCGCTTTATGCTGCCTCCTGCCCCCCCTGCACATACAGAGCCGCTATGCATGCTACGGGGTATGGGGGCAACACGGGGGCAGAGATTGGATGGAGTTTGGGCAGGAGCGGCCCCCAAATGTACAGGGCCGATTCAGGTCATGGTCCTTTACGTACGAGGAGCCCTGGGGGGCGGGGGGGGGGGGGGTGGGCCAGCATTCCACCTCAGAGGTGAAATAAGCACTGGCCACTCCTCCAGATTGGCTGGCTGGCTGGCTGGCTGGCCTGCCCCCCAGCAGCAACAGTGGCAAGCCAGATGACTCACCGCCACCTGATCCGGGCCCTGGCTGCACTTGCCAGGGTCGGGCGGTGGGAAAACTTGGGTCTCCACAGCAGCAGGTGGGATGTGCCGCAGGTAGGATGTCCCCGCGGTGATGTAGGGGCACACTTGGCTGTCTCTCAGTGCTTGATCCTGCACTCGCAGGAACGTCATGCTCCCGCAGTGCAGAATCGGGCGCTTACTGGCCCTTCCTGTTTGGGGTCATCCAGATGGCCCGGACATGCCCCATTTGGAATCGGGCTCCATGGGGCTAAATTTTATGAAGCTTTTTCTGTGCATAAACTGTTTTAGACACAGAAAGGGCTTTTATAAAATTGTGCAACCACTTATGTGTGTAAAATGTAAATGCATAGAAGGCGCACTGACTTTTTTATGTGATCTTTGTAGGCATTCCAGGCGTGTAGTTTGGGCAGGGCAGAGACGGAGTTGTGATATACATATAGATTACATCATATGGAAAGCAGGGCCGGCCCATCCATTGAGCAAGAATGTTTGCGCAAGGCCCCCTGAAAAGCGGGGCCCTGTGCAAACAACATTCTGCCCATCAGCCCAGGGAAAATTAAAAAAAAAACAAACAAAAACTGGCGGCTGCTGCTGCCATCAGCTCTGTTAAGCCCGCCTCGGTGCCGGCGGGCTTAACGGAGCCGTGAGAGGGAAACTCTCCCTTCGCGGCTCTGAAAGCAGGCGCCGAAGGGAGTGATTCAGGGAGGGCTCTGCCGGGCAGGCGGGGGGTCCCCCCGGGACACTTGATTTTGCCGTTGCCACAGAGGCAGCAGCAGCAGCCAGTTTGTTTTTTTTGTTTAATTTTCCCTGGGCTGATGGGGGGAGGGGGGTTAGACTGAAAATGGGGTGATGGGTTAGTCCATGGATGGCCCCTTAAAACACAGGTAGATGGGATTATTGTGGGTGCTGTAGGCCCTTTAAACACATGGGAGATCTGAGGTGTGCTTAACCTTTTGTATTAATGGGAGTGTAAATGTAAATCTCATATAATGCATTTTGCATCAGTCAATATTAATAAGGCTGCTTTATAGATATCTGCATTTGATGCAACTAATTCACGTTTTTCCTCTGTTAAGGGGGTGTGTGGTGGGTTTTTTTTCCATTAATTGCATGTGCATATCTGTTGCATTTTAATGTGTAATGTGTTATCAAGCATTAACTGTCTGTATTAACATCCTTTGGTAAATAGGCTCCTTAATGAAACAGAGATCTTTTTTGCTCTCAGGAAATGTGATCACACATGTAGGTTTTGGCACTGTATTCAGCTACATATTTTTAGAAAAGATTAAAATAAAACCCCCAAACCTTCTAGAAAACAAACTATTTACTGAAAGGTGCTACCATGTTACTATTTGCTAACACACATTAATGCTCGTTTATTTACTGCAATTCCCATTTTTATGCAGTGAGACCTATTTAGTAATGTGTGCTAATGGCATTAGAACATGCAAGTGCAGCGGCACTCTTAGGAAATCTAGCCCAAAGTGTATAAAAAAAGAATTAATCATTTGCTGAACTCGCATCTATTCTTGTCTCAGTTTCTACTCTGTTGCACCTGCAGATCATCCTCCTTTTGTTTACAGCGAGTGTAACTTAGGTGATTTATTTTTTTAATTAGTTTTTTATATTATTGTGGATAGCCACGTATTCTTTACATAATTTGCTGTATGATTTCATAATTCTAAAACGTGGAGAATGAGAGCTTTCTCAGCAACATGAATACTAAACCATCAGTTGCAGAGGAAATACACGAAAAAGACCATTTGTTCCAAACTTCTCGTGCAAGCATCTCTTTGGTGCTTACGTTTTTGATAATGACGGTGTGCTTGCAGGGTCATGTGTGGAGACTCAGTGCGGGCTTCATTTGCATTTCCACTCACCTCATTTGCATACTAATTTATAAACCAGGTTTATTTGGTCAGTGCTATGACCAGGGTAATGATGAGAAGAGACGATATGTAATGAGAAAAAAAATAACCCTGATAGCTGTGAATTCAAGATGATGGTATACAGACTGGATTAAACTGTCAGAGCTGGACAAGCCCAGAATCAGTGAAGCTATTGGGCCACAAAACAAAATTGAACTGAGATGTTCCCTAAAAATCTCCACTTCATCTCCCCTTCATTGTGCTAAGCCCCCTCCCCTGTGTCCAGCATGTCCCCGCTAGCTCTGTGTCCAGCATGTCCTCTCCGTTTCCTTATTTCTTTCCTCCATGTGCCCAGCATATGATGTCCATCTTCTTATTCCTTCCTTCCTCCCGTGTATCTAGCCTGCCCATTCCATGGACTTATGTCCTCTGTGTCCCTCCCGTTTGCCCAGCATGTTTCCGTCATCCTGTTCTCCCTCTTTTGTCTCTGTCCAGCAGTTATTTTCTAAGCATCGTCAAAAGATGGCAGGGGAATGTTGAGAGAGTGGAGCACGATTTTGGCAGTTTGAGAATTTCTTGTTTTGAGTGCGGACAGTACAGTGGTCTTGCTATTCCCCCGATGCAGTTGAAGTTATGCAACGAAACATGAGCCGGGAACAATGATATAAATCAGCTTTCAGACCGGTGTGTGTTTCTGTCCAAGCAGTTGCAGATGCTGTGGAAATGATCCCTGGAACACCTATTCAGACAAGCTAAAGTTAAAACAGAATTTAAAGCCAAATTGAGTCGATATCAATCAATATGAAAAGAGGTTTTAAGTGCATACATAAACAATTTAAGGACTGAAATGAATAGGAGGACCAGTGATTGATCTGAGTGTAGGCTTATAGAACGTTATTAATTACTGTGAACCAGCCACTTTACTGAGTTCCCTTATTACAATTTTATATTTCTTCTACAGCATTTATATGGTAATTACACAGGGTATAGTCATAGTGCTGGGATGAAGTGTGTTTTTGTTTTGTATTTGATTAGTTTTTTGCACCTTCTGACAGATTCCTATTGAGAAATGGTTTTCCCTATGTCTATCCAGCATCAGTCCTCTTTTCTATGTGCCCCCCTTTTCCTTCCTATGCCCACTGTCCTGTGTTCAGCATCTACCCTCTTGCCCATCCCCTGTGTCCTGCATGTCTCCTTGTTTCTAGCATCTTACCTCCCTCTCTTTATTTTCCCCTTCCCCTTCCCCATGACCTGTAATTCCTGGGTCTCTCCCCTTCTCCTGCCACGTGTTCCTATGTTTCACCTTCTTCCCAACCCCTACCCTTCTTCCCCTCCCCCCATAGCATTTTCCTTTCATCAACTCTTTCGCCTCCTCCCTTCCCCGACCGACTGCTGGCTTGTGGTCCTTGCTGCTGCATCTCCTTAGTCCCGTAGCAGCAGTGTTGATGGTGACAGCAATAGCGATGATGGGACCTTAACATCTGAGACTCATCTGCACCTATAAGGCCCTGCCAATTTATGCCCCTTCTGATGCGAAAAGTGTGTACCAGGGGGCGTGATCAGCAGCAATTTGGAGATGCACATGGGTCTAAAAGCCTACGCAAATGGTTTTTTTGATTGCTGTTGCTGCTGCAGGGCTGAGGAGATGCAACGATGGCAACAGAAAGAAGCCATAGGTAACATGCTATCTAGATTTGTTCAATTGGCAGGGCTTGGGGATCCACACAAGTGACTTCACTGAGCGAGCACAGCCTGTGTGGGAGTGGGGCCGTGTACAGGAAACACAGCCGAACATGTCTAGGGTTGGCAGTGATGCACAAGTAGGGGTGTGTAGAACAAAAGTTTTGTTTTGTTTGCATGTTTGCAGGTTTTTTGTTTTGTGGGGGCAGATACAATTGATAATGTGCCTGTTGATAAATAATGCATTTTATTGAGCAATAGTGTGTGCTATTGACAACTTGGGGAAAATCCTTAAATTTGTGTGTTTTTTTTTTTCATGTTTTGGATTAAACATCATATGCACATTCTTAATGTACAGAGGAAGACATCTGCATCATCAGTTATCGTAAATCACACACTGTCAGCATTTCATTGCCTTTCTAGCAGTAGTATGATGGTCGAAGCATGCCAAGAGCTAATAAAGCCCTAAATACTTTACAAAATGTTTGCAAATTATGTATTTTTTTTTTTTTTTTTAGACTTTTATTTAACCTTTTCTTGAGCATACAAATAAGATAAGAAATAGACTTCATCAAACAGTGAATATTCAAGAGAACAATATACCACTCATCATAAAGAAACCCATCATGGGGAAAGAAACTTCATCAATAAACAAATAAAACAAGCAAATAAGGAGTGAAACCACTCCATATAAAGGAGCTTTACAAAAATCAAACCGCCCCTGTCTCCTCCCCTCTAGCCTCCTTCTCAGTCAGCAACTGACATAGCTGAGCCACTTCAGTATAAACATAACTCTGACCCTCAAATGTAATTAAACAACGACATGGGAATTTAAGGAAAAAAGAGGCTCCCAACGCAACCACCCGTGATCTTAACTCCAAAAACTGCTTACGCCGGGCCTGAGTGGTCCGGCCCACATCTGGGAAAACCTGCATTTTGAAACCACAGAACAAAACATCTTTGCATTTAAAATAAGCACGAAGAATGCGTAATTTGAGAGTTTCAGTGCCAAAAGTCACCACCAATGTACAACGTTTGGTGATGAGATCCAATGAATCCTCCAAAAAAGCAGTAAGGTCCTGCTCGTCAGAGACATTGGTCAGGGGAGAAACCCCTACCTTTGCCGGCAGAGCAGGAACATGTACAGGAATGCAATAGGTCTGAACCACATCCACTGTCTCACTTAAATGCAAGACTTCAGAAAAATATTTCTTTAATAAAATATCGAAGGAAAGCAGATGGGTATGGGGAAAATTTAGGAAACGTAAGTTTCTTGCCCGTTGCTGATTTTCAAGTGCCTCCAGTCGACATGATAATGAAGCAACATCTTTAATAAGAGAGACATTGACGTCCCTACCAGACTGGAGCATTGTATCAACTCGGGCAAGAGACTGAGAAAAAGTAACCAACTGTGAATCAATAACTTGAACTTTGTCTACAACAGAGTGAGTGAATGTGCAAAGAGAAGAGACTGTCTTAGATAATCGGGAGTCAATCTGCTGCAGAGCTACCCAAATGTCCGAGAGAGTCACTTCCCGAGTTAAGGGAGATGAACACTCTCCGGTATCAGCTGGGTCCACAGGGAGGAGAGTCGAGACAACCACTGGAGGGGGAGAGTCCAATAACGTAGAAGACTGCAGAGGCTGAGGGAAGGGGGGTGGCGTCCGGAGTTCAGGGCTAAGAGAGGCCCCTTCCGAAGACAGATTAACAACGGTGCTCAGCGAAACCTCGGGAGCACCGAAGGAGCACATAAGGAGCGTGTCAGGCCCCTTACGACACGCCCCTTACGACACGCCCCCGCAGGCCACGCACACGCAGCCGCGTGTGATACAAGCGAATCTTATGGGGCTCGGTGGGGTCCTCAGCGCCAAGGGCGACCAACCAATGCCTGCAGATGACCAAGCAGGGACCCGGCTCCCACCTGCTACACCGCGCCGCGGTACAAGCACCCGCGGCAGCTCCCAGGTAGTAAAAGTTCTTTCCCAGCGCGTTGTTAACTCCAGCTGATTTTTAAAGGGCTCGGGGGGGTCCTCCGCGCCAAGGGCGACCAACCAACGCCTGCAGATGACCAAGCAGGGACCCGGCTCCCACCTGCTACACCGCGCCGCGGTACAAGCACCCGCGGCAGCTCCCAGGTAGTAAAAGTTCTTTCCCCACAAATTATGTATTTTGATTGTGTGCTTGGCCTGTAGGATAGCATCTAAGGACTGAAAAATTCAAAATGGGGAGTGTTTATTTTATTGCCTCCAATTTTTTTTAGCAATTGATCTATAGAATGTTTTTTGCCTCAGAGATTGACCTGCAGGAAGCACTCATTTTGGGTATTTGCATATTGATGAAAGTCCTATTTCAGTGCCATGCAATTTTTTTTAATCTGCTATGTCCATAACTGGCTGGACTCAGCTTATTCAAGAACCCGTCTGCTATTTAGGCCATAGTTTTGATTTTTCTTCCTGGTCTTTGGCTGAAAAGGTCACTCTGTCATTACAAATGTCAACAGGTGTCCTAGTTGGATCATTGTTTAATTAGTATTTTGATCAATATTTCAGTTCCAAAAAAGGGCCACGATGATGTAAAATCATTTTTGAGTAGATTTAATAATGATCGGTTGAAAGCTAGTTGGCTCCCGAATTTATCCTTGTAACACTACTACTATTTCTCCTCCTCATTTGTATGGTGCTAGAAGGAATAAGCAGCTGTGTACATATACAAGTAGGAAACTGTCCCTGCTCTACAGAGATTATAGTCTAATCGAGACAGACAACACAACTAAGGACAAGGATAGGCCTAGGGCAGGGATCTCCAACTCCAATCCTAGAGGACCGCAAGCCAGTCAGATTTTCAAGATATCCCTAATGAATATTGTCATGACCCCCTGCCTGGGCCATATTTGTCCTTAAATAAAGCTATTTTTGTCTCCAGCAAGGAAACCTGGGACATGTAGTTCTTTTCATTAAAGACAAAGTAGTGTGTGACCACTGGGGTTTTTTAAGGCAAAACCAAGAAATTTATTTTTGGGTTCTTTCCACGCATTAAATTCAACGACAACGCAGGCAAAAGGATTATTCTCCAAAACACAAAAACTTACAGGAACAAAAGTACACGTGAAGTTAAAGAACTGAAATACTTCTTTAAACACAGCAGCTGTTTTCAGTACACATCTCAACACCTGTGTTACAGCTTCTTTTCATTCAAACAGCGTAGGTAAATTCTGATCATTTTTCCACCAACGCTGCTTTAATTCAAATTCTGTTCTTAGCAAAGTTCTTTAGCTTAAAGAAGGTCTTAGCACTGGCTAAGGAAAAATTGCTCTTCAAAAGGTTCTTTTTACAGCCCTTTCTAGCAGCTTTCAATTTCCCTCATGCATAAAGAGCAATCCATCGGTGATTCGTCATACACTGAATCTGACTCGAGTGTCAATTTGCATGCTTTCCTGTTCTGCAAATTGCTTACCTCTTTCAGGATTTTCAATAATGTTTTCCAACTTACTATTCTGTAGAAACTTCAAAAGTCCTTTCCAGAACTCCCTGGTAAGCATTGGCTGTATCAGGAGCGTGGGGCTTCTTTCCCTGTAGCAAAAGCTTAACTGCTTCACCTGTGTTCAGCACTACGTCTCTGCCTTTGGCTGGGTCTTGGTTATGTTCATTTGTAACAACTCCCCCCCCCCCCCCCTTCTGGCAGCTTGGGTTTTCTGAACTGTCTCTTGCACACACTGCACTGCACTTTGTTCCAGCTCTTCAGCAATCTCCCCAGCTATACATCGGCTGGTCTCTGGCTCAAGTGTACCTTTTACACAAGGGTTGCTTCCTTTGCTGCTGGAACTGCTTTTCCCACGTGAAGTTTAACTTCCCCCATCTCCTTGCTCCTTCCTGTTGCTGCTCCTCTCTCCTTCCTTCGTCCTTCCTGTCTCTCTCTGCACTGAAGCAGGTTTAAAAAGCTGCTTCCTAGCTACCACACCCTTATCTCTGCCCAGGTGGTTGTCATTAGAGTCCAAGCCTGCCCTCACGTTGGGGCTTGGGCATGGCTTAGCCTCAGCAAGTATGTTTCTTTTGCTTGGCTGTAGCTTTAGCCCTCTGAAAAGCTTGCCTGTCTCTTGTCTTAAAGACAGTCACCACTTTCCTGTGCTTCCCTTGAGTCAGCACAGCTCTCATTGTCACAATATGTATGAGATATAGTTGCATGCACTGCCCCCATAGTATTCAAATTTCTCTCATGCATATTCATTAACACCAAAACAAATTCCCAGAACACCAACTAATTGAATAGATAATTCAATTTTTGTGAACTGTTATATATTCAATTAGTTGGTGGTCTGGGAGTTTGCTTTAGTGTTAGTGTGTTACTCTGTGTGTTGTATTGTGTGTAAAGCATATTCAGATTTTCAAGATATCCCTAATGGTTTGCGGCCCTCCAGGACTGGAGTTGGAGACCCTTTATCATTCCCCTAGTTTAGGGGAATGATAAAGATGCACATAAGTGGTGAGAGGGCGAATAAGGGATCAGGATCACAAAGCAGCCTAGAATATGTGGGTTTTTGGCCAGGGTTTGAATAGGGCCAGAGATGGAGCTTGACATACTGACTTGGGTAGTCTTATCTTTTGATATTAATGTGGAGAGTACTGTAGATATCATCTGAAAGATTGCCAAATATTGTGGACAATGTGACTCCTATTAAGCAGTGATTTTTTTTTAAATGTTCTGATTTGGATATCATGGTTCACTTGTAGGATGAGCAAGGCTAAACAACCTTGGAGTTTCCTTGGCTAGCAACCTTGGGGTCATCTTTGACTCCTCCCTCTCCTCCACACACATGCAACTGATAGCTAAAACCTGTTGCTTCTTTCTCTATAACATTAGCAGAATTCGTCCCTTCCTGTTTGAATGCACTATTAAGACACTTATCCGCTCTTTAGTCACCTTCCTTCTAGACTATTGCAACCTCCTCCCTGCTGGTCTCCCTCTGAATCATCCCTCTCCCCTTCAATCTGTTCAAAACTCAGTTGCACAGCTAATCTTCATTCAGCCTCGATGTGTTCATTTAACCCTGGTGGCTGTAGCCAGCATGAGGCAATGACAAGGCTTCATAGCCACTGGAGGTTTAAAGAAAATACACTTTATTTTGGGGATAAACAACCAAGCAAACTCCTCTGGTCCTTCTTGGTTCTGCAGTACACGTGGGGCTAAAACGCACTGTTGCTCCAGGCGTTTTCTGGAAAATGTTTGGCATAGTCTATCATCACCAGGATATATTTTTTGCCATGGGGGATGCGTTCCAATGGTCCCACCAAATCCATCACAACCTTTTCAAATAGGGTCTCGATAATGGGCATTTGCACTACAGGGGCAGGTCTAACTTTTGCCAGACTATGCAGCTGGCAGGTGGGGCAGGATTGACAAAAGAGCTGTACATATTTATGGAGCCCCGACCAGTAAAACTGGGCTAAAATGCGCTCTTGGGTTTTCTCTACTCCCAGGTGTCCACCCAAGGGATGACTATGGGCAAATTCCATTACCTGCCATCGGTACAGCTGGGGGACTACAAACTGCTCTGTCTCTTCTCCCTCCATTACTCCCCTGGCAACCATGTACAATAAGTCTTGTTTCATCAAAAAATAGGGAAAGCCCCTCTGGGAAGGATCCAAGTTACCTATGGGCCCCCCTCTACCTCTTGATCCTAGTCCCAGGCATTCCTAAAGGTACTATTTTCCCTTTGGGCATTTTTGAACTGGCCTGTATTCTCCAGTTGAACCCACTCAAGTGGACTGCTCTCAGATCCTGGTTTTCCCAGTTAGAGAGCTGGGTTCTCTCAAATTATCTGTGGGTCCTTCAGGGGGGACTCCTCTGCCTCAGAATCCCTCCTCTATAGCTGCCCCCAGGTTTGAGTTATGATAGGCCTTCTCCAACTGGTGCTGTCTACGGGACTTGGATGTTTTGGGGCTCTTCGCAAACAAGTCTGGGAGCCCTCAAAGGGAAGAGTTCTGGAAAATCATCCGTAGTCCCCCTCTTCTGGGTTGCTTTTCCTCTAGTTTCAGATGTCCTTAAAATTTGGGAGCTCTCGGCCTATAATCACTAGGTAAGTCAGCCAGGATAAGACCACCACCACCACCACCACAGGGGTTCTCAGTTCAACTTGCACCATCAAATATGTCCATTGGTCTCCATGGACACAAGGTCCATCTAAGGTCACAAGCTTCTCATAGTGGATCTGATACCTTGTCCTGGTGTCCCTCCTAATGAGAATCCTCACGCTTCCTGAGTCCACCAGGACTTGCCAACAAGTGCCCTCCAGCTCAATAGGTATCACAAACATTCTCCCCTTCACTAAGGATGCTTCCAAACACTGCACTCATGAGAGGTCATAAAATTTGTATTCATTGGTTCCCCCATCATCATGGGGTACTCGTGGGCATAGTGGCCCCTGCCCCCACATTTGAAGCAGGTCAGATAGCTACCCTTGGATCCTCAGAGGGTTGGTGACCAGAGGCCTTGGTGCGGGAGCCCTCAATGGCTCATATTTTCCCCTCTGGCTCCCTTGGGCTATAGACTGCTTCATTTCTTTTGCCTTGGATGCCTCTGCTTCAGGCTGAGCTTCATAAAATTCTTCTGTTATTTCCACAGCGCTTTCTAGGATCAATTTGGAGAACTGGTGCACCCACTGTCTCATGGGAGAGGTCAGGCCCTCTAAGAACTGCTCTAACAGAACAATCTTGGCCACCTCCACTCTGGTCTTTCCCTCTGGTTGCAGCCATTTCCAAACAATCTCAATCTATAAAAGAACTTCCGGGGATTTTCTTTTAGGCACCAGAACCTCCTTTCTGAACCATTGCCGGTAGACCTCTGGCATACACCTGGCTTCCTTCAAGATGATGGTCTTTACTTCTGCATGGGTGGCTCTTCTGCCAGGATTAGCCTCTTAGAAAGCAGCTTGACTACTTCCAGTGAGCAAGTTTCCCAGATATAGTCCATATTGTTTCCAGCCAGTCAGGCTGTCTGCTCAAAATTTATAAGGAAGTGGTCGGAGTCCTCGTCCTCGTCCTCGTCCTCCACCATTTTAAGTAGGGGTGGTATTGGAGGGTATGGCTGTCCTCTCTGAATCACCTGGGAGACTTGAGACAGAGCATCCTGTTGCAATTCTAATGATTTCTCCAATGCTTGCTGTTGCTGCACTCCTTGTGCTTGCAGAAGGTCCTGCAGCAGCTGCTGTTGATGTCCTTCCACAAGGGCGCGTTGCAGCTGCTGCTGTTGCTGTCCTTCCACAAGGGCGCGTTGCAGCTGCTGCTGTTGTTGTCCTTCCACAAGGGTGCGTTGCAGCTGCTGCTGTTGTTGTCCTTCCACAAGGGTGCGTTGCAGCTGCTGCTGTTGTTGTTGCTGTCCTTCCACAAGGGTGCGTTGCAGCTGCTGCTGTTGTTGTTGCTGTCCTTCCACAAGGGCGTGTTGCAGCTGCTGCTGTTGTTGCTGTCCTTCCACTTGGGCACGTTGCAGCTGCTGCTGTTGTTGCTGTCCTTCCACTTGGGCACATTGCTGCTGCTGCTGTTGTTGTTGTTGCTGTCCCCTCCACTAGGGCCTGGAGTAGTCTCTCCATTTTGGTTTAACAAGCAGTGGGAGAAAAAAAAAAAAAACACCTATCTTTGCGGCTTCTGACTGAACTGTGTTTCTCTCCCGAACTGTGGCAGGGCTAACCCCTTATCCATGCATCAAAACCCCTTCCCTCTTCATGTACTGTGGAGAGGTCTCAACCCAGGGAGTGTGTGGCTTTTCTTCTGTCATTGGGTTAAGAAGACATCCCACTGTTGACACCATGTGTAGCCCATAGCTGGCGTGAGGCAATGACGGAAGGCTCCACAGCTACTGGAGGTTTAAAGAAAATTCACTTTGGAGCTAAACAGCCAAGCAAACAACTCTGGGCCCCCCTTGGCTCTGCAGTACATGTAGCATAAGAGCACACTGTTGCTCTAGGCTTTTTCCCAGCTGTAATCGTTCCTTAATGAGTCTCAGCAGGACTGATCTGCTGAGTTGGGAAAAAATGCTGTTCCAGCACCGACAGTACTTCTGAGGTAAGAAAACAAAATCTAGTTCTTCCAAAGTTCCTTCATTCTGGGCAGTGCTACTCAGTAGTATTCTTTTAGTCCTCAGCAGCAGGGTAAGATAACCATAAATAAAGGAAAGGCAGCTCTCTGTGGCCTAAGAGTCCAGCGTGCAAGGCGTTGTTAACAGCCAGGCTGAGTGCACAGTAACAAACCTAAACCCAGCCCTACCTTCTCAGCAGTCTCCCCTTCAAAGGTAAATGGTCTCCGCATATGCCATAGAACTCTGGGTTTCTCTCTCTCTCTCAGGGCTCCTGTTTCCTGGTTTAAACCCTGGGACCTGGCCACACCCTCCCCAGGCATTCTCCAGCCTATTTTCTTAAAGGGGCAAGGGTTTAAGCTCTTATAAGAGAAATGTCTCACGGGTTCTGAGTTTGGCTGGGGAGAGTCCCTGCAAAGGATGGGGAGCTTCCTACACACCATCACAAACCCCTCTTCTGAAGTTGCTTCGTTGGCTCCCTGTCTGTTTCCGTATACAGTTCAAACTTCTATGAACTATAAATGCACTCATTCTGCTGCTCCTCACTACCTTTCCTCTTATCTCTCCCTACACAGTTCCTCGGGAACTCTGCTGTTCAGGCAGATTGCTTCTATCTCTGAAGTTCTCTTCTACTGCCAACTTCAGAATTTGATCCTTCTTGGACTCATCGATTAGCTTCCTTATAGATCTTTAACTGATGCAAATGTAGATGAGTCCAAGAAGGATTTCTTTTTCTCTAGGAAGATCAATCTGCATGTTAGCTGTGCATGTGAGTATTTTATTAATATTAAGCAATTAACATGATTGTATGTGTCATATAATAAGCCTTCTTGTTGAGACGTTCTCTCGGCATGCTTTAAGAAGAATCAAAGTATTTATACTTTGTTTAACCCTGCTGTGACCTTGCATGTTTTAAGGACTTTTAAATGAAGTGTGACTTGGGACTGTTTTGCTGTTCGATATAGTAGTGAGATTCAGGACGTTATAGGATCTGTGATGTACACTGCCTGGACATTAAGTGTTTGCTCCACTTCTGTACTGGAAGTAATTCGGGAAGATATTTATGAAGCCTCAGCTGTTAATACCTCACTTGCTGAGGACTATTTGATATCAAGTCTGAAGCAGGTGGTGATTTGTCCTCTTCTCAAGAGCCTAAATGCAGATCAATTAGACCCTATGGATTATCGGCCAATTTCCTATTTAATATTTTTTGATAAGGTTATCGAGCAGGTGGTTCTGAAGTAACTGTTTGCTTTCCCTGAAAGCAACATTCTTGAGAATTGTCAATTTGGATTTCGCTCAGAGATGCTTTTGCTCTCCAGTATAGATGCGTTGCCAAGCGACACAATGCTTTTATTGGTACAGCTGGATATTTCAGTGGTCTCTTATATTTTCAATCATGATATTTTGTTATGTTAAGTGAATGGGGCATTTGCTCCTTAAACGATTGCCTCCTTTCTAGAGAATAGGAGGAAAGAGGTTAGAGTAGGTTCCGCTGTTTCTCCATGGTCCCAAGGTGTGTCATAGGGCTCTGCCCTTGCTGTCACGTACTTATCTGTACATTTTTGGCTGATTAATGAACTTGGTGTGGCGTATCGGCTTTATGCCGACAATATTGGGCCTGTATTGCATTCCTTCAAAGTTATAGATTTATATAGGTGCAAAACAGTGCGACAAAGCAGTGGCAAAAGCCAGGAGGATGTTGGGTTGCATACAAAGAGGAATCACCAGCAGAAGGAAGAGGTACTAATGCCACTGAATAAGTCACTGGTAAGGCCTCACTTGGAATACTGTGTTCAGTTTTGGAGACCATATCTCGCAAAGGATGTAAAAAGACTGGAAACGGTTCAGAGGAAGGTGACCAAAATGATTTAGAGCCTGTGTCAGAAGCCTTATGAGAAGAGACTTGGAAGACCTAAATATGTACACTCTGGAGGAGAAGAGGGATAGGGGAGACATGATTCAGACCTTTAAATACTTAGAGTATAAATGAACAAACAAACCTCGTCCAAAGACAGGGAAGCTGTAAAACTAGAGGGCATAACATGAAGCTGCAAGAGGGTAAATTGAAAGGCAATGTCAGGAAATACTTTTTCACTGAAAGGGTGGTGGATGCTTGGAATGCCCGCCCGATGGAGGTATTGGGGCCAAATACAGTGACAGAATTCAAAATGGACAGACACAGTGGATCCCTCTATAGCAACAGGATAAAATCAAAATAAGCCCATCTAATTTCTCAACAAACAGGGGTGCCCTACACGGAGCAGTGGGTTCACTCTTAAACAAAGACATGGGGAGGTGTGACCTGCACGGAGCGGCAGGTGCACCTACGCTTGTCACCTTGCTGGGCAGACTAGATGGACCATACTGGTCTTTATCTGCTGTTATTTACTATGTTAACATCTAAGCATGTCAGCTATTAAACAAGGGATGTTAAAGAACAGATTAGCTCTTGATGTGAATAAAATCATAGTGCTACAATGGGTTCAGTCAGTTTTCCAAATCATATTTTACTGGATAAATGTACAGTTCCAATTTCTCTGCAGGCATAGAATTTTGGGGGTGATCTTCATTCTGTTTTTTCTTTTTACTGTCAAGTGAAGATGTCAAGGTTGTTAAATGCTCCTTTTTTAACCTATGCATATTGAAACAAAACAACAAAAGATTTGTCATACTGGGCGAGACCATTGGTCCATCAGCCCAGTATCCAGTTTCCAATAATGGCCAATCCAGATCACACATACCTGGAAGGATCTTAAAAGGTAGATTCCATGTTGCTTAGCCCAGGGATAAGCAGTCGATTTCTAGCCACCCACTTTAATGGTTTTGGACTTTTGCTCCAGGAACTTGTCTAAACGTTTTTAAAACCAAGCTACACTCAGTTTTACATTCTCTGACGACAAATTCCAAAGTTTAATTACACATTGAGTGAAGAAATGTTTTCTTCAATTAATCTTAAACATACTATTTTGTAGCTTCATTGCATGTCCCCTAGCCTTTACTCCTTAAAGTAGTAAGCAACTGATCCACTTTTCATCATTCTGATCATTGTTATAGACTTCTGTCTTATCTCCCCTCATACATCTCTTCTCCAAACTGGAGGGCCCTAAACATTTAAGCCTTTTCTTATAGGGGTATCCTTCCATCTCGTTTATCATTTTGAACACCGTTCTCTGTATCTTTTTCCAGTTCCGCTCTATTTGTTTTTGATGTGGCGACCAGAACTACACACAATACTCAGCATTGTTCACCAGGAAGTTATACAGAAGTATTATAATATCCTCGCTACCATTCTATTAGCTTTCTTGGTTGCCGTTGCACACTGAGCAGAAAATTTAATGTAAAATAGACAATGACACCTAGATCCTTTTCTCTTAGTGGTGGCTCCTAATGTGAAACCTTGCATCACGTAGCTATAGTTTGGGTTGTCCTTCCCCAATTGTATAACTTTTCTCTGCATTAAAGTTTATCTGCCATTTCGATGCCCAATCTCCCAATTTCTCTAGGTCCTTTTGCGATTTTTCACACTTTTCTTGTGATTTAACAACTTTCAATAGTTTTGTGTCATCCACAAATTTGATCACCTCACTCATTGTTCTCATATCCAGATCATTTATAAATATGTTAAAGTAGTGGGCACAGCACAGATCCATGGTATACTTTTCTATTTACCCTTCTCCACTGAGAAAATTGATTATTCAGCCTACTCTGTTTTCTATTTTTAACTAGTTTCCAATCCATAATAGTACACTGCCTCCTATTCCATGACTTTTTAATTTCCTCAAGAGTCTCTCATGTGGGATCTTGTTAAAAGCTTTCTGAACATCCACATATACTATGTCCACTGACTCGCCTTTATCTACCTGTTCCTGCCTTCAAAAAAATGTAGCCAATTGGTGTGAGACAAGACTTCCCTCTGTTAAATCCATGTTGGCTTTGTCCCATTAAACCATGACTCTATATGATCAGCAATTTTGTTCTTTATAATGGTTTCTACCACGTTGCCCGGCACAGACATCAGGCTCTCACCAGTCTGGCCACTCTCCACGCTTCAGGTACTATGGACAATTTTATTTTTGAGTTCTTTCAGCACCCTGGATGTATGCCATTCAGTCCAGGTGATTTGCTACTCCTTACTTGGTTAAATTGCCCTAAATGTTGGGGAAAATTAAACTGTTCCTCAGTTTAGATTTTCATATCTTTATCTTTATCTTTATCTTTATTAAAATTTGATAAACCGCTTTCCGTCGAAACATAAAGCGGTGTACAATAAAAAGTAAGCCATGCAAAGACAAGGAAAAGAACGCCAAAGTAAAACAGAAAAGCAAAGTATAAAAGCATAGACAAATAGACGACAAAAAGGAACAACCAGACAGAGGGCCAGCGTATTAAAACACATTTAACTAGAGTAACCATACATACAATAATAAAAGGCCACAAGGCCATTGTTTTAACGCACAGATTAACTAAAATAAAGTAAAAATACAAACAGTAATAAAAAGGCCCGTAGTAGGGTAAACAGGACAGACTATGGGTAAAACAAATACACAACCGGACAGATACACAAATAAAACAAAAACAAATACCACAACTAAAGAAACATCAGGGAGGACCATCGGGGGAGAGATGAAAAGCTTGCTGAAACAGGTGGGTTTTGAGTAGTGTTTTGAATTGAGGGTATGAAGGTTCCAAACGGAGGGACGAGGGTAGTGCATTCCACAACACTGGACCTAAGAAGAAAAAAGCTGCGTGACGGGTCTGCTCGAGGTGTGCTTGTGACGGAGAGGGGAGGGATAAGAGATTTGCATGAAGGGAGCGGAGTTGACGGTAGGGAGTGTGAAGTGCGATCCGATCCGCAAGATACAGAGGAGTATTGGTGTGGAGAGCGCGGTGGATCAAAATAAGAAACTTATAATGGAAACGAAAACTGAGTGGCAACCAGTGCAAACGGAGAAGGATAGGTGTGATATGGTCAAAACGGTGTGTGAAAGTGACAAGGAGGGCAGCCGCATTTTGAATGCGCTGAAGCCGAAGAAGTTGATATTTTGGGAGGTTCGCAAGGAAAACGTTGCAGTAGTCCAGGCGACTTATAACTAGGGCTAGGACAAGGGTGACTAGAGACGAAAAGGGAAGAAGGGAACGGACAGCCCTGATCTGTCGGAGAGCAGCAAAAGAACGACGCGTAAGGGAGGTGAGGTGCTGATGAAAGGAAAGCGTAGAATCGAGAATGACACCCAGATAGCGAAAAGATGACACAAGAGGGAGAGAGACAGAATCAATTGAGGGAGCCAGGGAAGGGCAGGAACCAGATAATGAGACCCACATAGCTGTGGACTTTAAAGGATTCAGATGCAGAAAATTGTGAGATAGCCAAGAGGAAATCTGGGAAAGACAAAGGTCCAATTGAGTAATGTCAGAGGTCAAGGGAGAGGTATGAAACAATAGAATAATGTCGTCTGCATACATGTAGAAGGAGACAGGGAATTGTTGAATTACTAACGGTAGAGGAGCTAGAAAAATATTGAACAGAAGTGCTTCAAACACAGGCTTAATTACTACCATATCATTTATCTTGGAGGTCTTACTATTTATGACCAATGCAATTTGTGCAGAGTACAGCTGTATGTGTTTTGATGGAATTTGGCGATTCAACCATAGCCTACCTTTGTTGCAATCACTACATTGGCTCCTAATTCTTTGGAGGATCAAGTTTAAGACCTTGACCTTGATCTACAAAGCTTTCAGTGTGGTTTTTTTTTGTTCCAGTAGCTATTTACGCTGTTTTAAAAATGTGTTATCCTGCTCGTCAGCTTAGATCAGCAGGAAAGAATCTAGTCAGCATTGTTTCATTCTGACAGTTACATCTATCTGAGAGATGTGCAAGATTTTTTGCTGTTACAGGTCCTTTGTGGAATGTGCTTTCATCAGAGCTAAGAGTTTAAACTGCCACTTTCAGAAATCATTTAAAAGCTTTGCAGTGTAAACAAGTATCCGAATAACCCTATTTATGCAGTGAAATTCAACTTCAGATGTTTCAGGCCTATTTTTCCTTTTAGGGCAGTGGTTCTCAACCCAGTCTTCCGGGACTCACTGGACAGTCAGGTTTTCAGGATATGCACAATGAATATGCATGAGAGAGATCTGAATGCACTGCTTCCATTGTATGCAGATCTATCTCATGCATATTCATTGTGGATACCCTGAAAATCCAACTGGACTAGGGGTCCCAGAGGACTGGGTTGAGAACCACTGTTTTAAAGGGTTATTCAAGTATAAGTTAAGAAGAACTTTGCTTATCACAATTGTCTTGAATTTTTTAAAATCTTTCACTGTTTTATTTGTGTTATGTATGTTGGTTATATCCTGCTTAGAACTGTGGATAGAACATGTTAGAGATCTTTAATAAATAAATGAAGTAAAATCTTCAGTCCTTGTGTTAAACTAAGAAAGTAGTTTCAATATCACTGAATTAGGTGCCTGTGTTCAATTTGTTCATCCTGTGAATTAGTGCACTAGCTGCTTTGTAAATCTTGTTTCTTAACGGACATATTTGCTCCCTTTGTTGGATAGATTGGAATCTAGTTGTGCAGTTCTGACTCGCTGCTAACATTCACATAGCTGTGTCTGCATATAGCAGTAAAGTGTACCGTGAGGCACCTGCTCGGGGTCATTGGTGTTATTTTGGAGCTGACTGCATGCTGAGCAGGAGCAATTGGGCAGTACTCCTGCTCCCACTGTCCACCAATAATCTCCAGTAAGCCCAAGGTTGGGTATTGGGAATGGGTGGGGGGGCAGGCAGTCTGCTGGGGGAGGCCAATTGGTGGGTGTCATGTTGGGTGTGTCTTGAAGAGTGTTGTGTGTGATGGGTGGGAGGCCATTCGGGGAAATTGGAGTTGACTGGGGAGGGGAGGTGGTAGGGGTTTGTAAGTAGCATGGGGAAATTCCCTAGGTTGGGCCAGTGATTGGGGATGGGGGCGATTGACATCGGCAGTCACAGTTGCCCCGCCGGTAGGCTCTTTTTCGTGTCTGAGGGGCAGGTGTAAAAGCAGATGTCTGAATTTTCAGAGACACGTGGATTCCCTATATGAAATGGGAATCCATGAATGACTTTTAGGCCCACCCAAATCACTCCCCCAGAGAAGATAGACATGGTGAGCATTCCCATGTTTACAAAAAGCCTGTTAAATAGCAGTGGCCAGTGCTGCTTTTTAGATGGGAACCTTTAGTCTCTCTGCATGAAAGGGCACTCAAAGCTGCCAAGATGATTCCCTTATAGGCTTCTTGCTTCAAACAGAAGATGAAAAAGCTTTTGTGGGTTTTTGCTTCTATCAAATTTTTTTATTTTTTTTTTTGTCTTCCTTGTCAAAGCTGCAAAGCACCACTTTTTTATGTTTTCTATTGTGAAATAGCTGCTTCTGATGTGGGTGCTGCCACATACATGTGTTTTTTTTGTGATGCTATTTTATAAAAGGCTCTGCATTCAGTAAACTACCGGTACTAGGTTTTTAAAAATGTGCATAGACCTAATTGCCTCTTTTCTCAGTTAATGCAGAAAAATTAGATACTGTTGAAGCAGCTGGGTATGGATAAGTAATATTCAATGAACTGAGTGACTGACTATAACTCATTCATTGAAAAGCATTTATTAAACTGAGTGGTCATGATGATGTGCCAGCTTATCTATTGAAAGTGCACATTTTTAAGAGAAAAAAGGGGGGAGGTTTTGTTTTTTTTTTTGGACCTATGACTGTACTACCATATGAGGCACTAAATAAACTGAAGTGTCTTGTGGCATAGTTCCGAGTGCTGTGTTTTTACCCATAGTCATATGACTGATATTTTATAAGAGTGATTATTTGTTAAATTTGAAGCGTATACAGTACAGAAAAAATATAAAGTACAACATTTTTAATCATTGTGTGCAAAATTCCAGTATGAGTAAAACTCACTACCTGCTCCTCTGATCCTATTCCCACCAGAGCTCCATCTCCTCCACTGTTCCTTCCCTATGTCGTATCCTCAACCAGTCTTTCAACTGCAGCTGTTCCTATGGCCTTCAAACATGCTGTAGTTACACCTTTGCTCAGAAACCTTCACCAGATCCTACCTGCCTTTACAGTCATGGCCCCATCTCCCTCCTCCCTTTCACATCCTCTGTATACTGAAATGCAGGGATGGCCCTAGATTTGTTCAAGGTGTTGGTGCTGTAGGCAAACCTTAAGCTTTACACTCCCCTGGCTTTCAAAATCTATTGTTTAGCTTTCAGTGCTCTGCTCTTTGCTCCCTTCCCCTCTCTCCCCCCCTGATGTTACCACCATAGGCAACCACCTAGTTTGCCAATGGTTTAGCCAGCCCTGCTGAAATGGTCCTTGCCAAAGTCGCTAGTGACCTATTACCAAATGTAAGGGTCTGTATTTAGTCTTCATCTTTCTTGACCTATCTGCTGCTTTTTTTTGACACTGTTGATCATCACCACCTCAATGTCCTGTTCTTGCTTGAATTTAGGACTCTGTTCTGTCGTGGTTTTCTTTTTCTCTCTCCTATTGAATTTCTAGTGCATGTTCTGGTGGATCTTCCTTCACTGCTATCCCACTTTCAGTTGGTGTGCCTCAGGACTCTATCTTGGAAACTCTTCTTTTCTATCTGTACTCGATCCCTTGGTGTCCTGATCTTCTCCCATGGTTTTCAATACCAATTATACGCTGGTAACTCCCAAATGTAGCTTGCTGCACCTGAAACTCTGCTTATCCTTTGTGAACATACTACCAAGACCCTTATCCACTCTCTAATCACCTCCAGTGTAGACCATTGTAACCTGCTCCCACTAAATCATCTCTCTCCTTCAATCCAACCAAAACTTAGCAGCACGCCTAATCTTCCACCAGCGTTTGTCACTTCATTGGCTCCCTATTCATTTCTTCATTCAATTCAAACATCTACTAATCTACAAGTACATTTATTGCCTCTCTTCTTCTCTCTCCCTACACCCCTGTTTGGGAACTCCACTGATCAGGCAAATTGCTTTTATCGCTGCCCTCCTCCTTCCACTGCTAACTCCAGACTCTGTTCATTTCGCCTTGCTGTGCCATATGCATGGAACATACTACCTGAATTAGTACACCAAGCTTCATCTCTGTCCTATTTAAATCCAGGCTGAAAAAAAACCATCTCTTCAAGACTGCTGTTGGATCTTGACCCCCCTTATTCTCCTATTTAATACACATGTGTGTGTTTATCATTTTCCTTAAAGGTTTACGCTAGTTACCTGTTTGTCTATCTTGTATAGATTGTAAGCTCTGTGGGGAAGGGACTGTCTCTTTTATATGTTTGTGTACAGCGCTGTGTATGCCTAGTAGCGCTATACTCTCTGTGGTTGCCAGTATATTAAAGCGGCTTAAAAAAAAAACAGGCAGCTGAGCTTTTCCAGGCCTGTGTGGGATGCTGGGTAGGCCCTTCTCTGGCTTCTGTCAGTTGAAGGGATGTCCTTACTGATCAGGGTTTTTTCCTTCACTGCAATTTTTTTTCTCAGTTTTTTTTCTTTGGTGGTTTTTTTTTTTTTTGCTTGACTGTGATAGACTGGAGGAAAAGCCTAATGGTTAGAGCGTCAACCTAGTGACCAAGAGACCAAGGTTTGATTTTCCCCTGGCACTCTTGTAGCCTTTGGCAAGTCACTTTACCCTTCATCGCCTTGGAAGGAAGACCTGGCAATCTACTTCCGGTCACACCTTGCCAAGAAAACCCAGGGGCTGTTGTGTCGCCGAGTCAGCATTGATTCAACGGCACGCATTGCATTTTTTGCTTGAGCTCTGCCTTGGCTCTGTGTGCATGGAGATGTGCTGTTTGTGTTTCCCACTGTGTGAGCACCGAGGCTGGCTCTTTTTTCCTTGAGCGTGAAGGGAGAAGCCTTGGGGCAAATTTTTTTCAACAATATTGGGACCTCCTGTGGGGATTGGCTGTGAGACCCAATGACTATTTTGGTGCCTCTGCCACGTCTCCTGCAATTTTCCCGCTAGTGGGCTTGGCGGCCATCTTGGATGGCTTCACAGTACCTGCTGAAGGGGAGTGTGGTTAGGCAGCTGCAACCTCAAGCCAGCAGACCCCTGAGGGTCCTCTAGGCTCCAGGGCCCATTCTTAGCCAGTTTTAAGCAGCAGCTCTTGAAACAGCCCACGGGCTGTCTTCAGTCTTCAGTCTTGGTAGCTACATGATGGCCCTCCTTGCAGTGATCTGAGGCCCTGACCTTCCTTACAGGATTGTCGGGGCCCTCAGGGGTCTCCCACCCTGCCCCAACCCGCCCACTCGCAACCCTAATGTGGGCTGCTGTCAGAGAGTGGACATGGTGAGCTCAGTGCAAATAACTTTGTTTACACTGTGTGCAAACTGCATTAGCGTGGGTTCATCTAACGCCACCTCTGTAGTTGGCATTAGGTGAACCCGTGCTAATGCAGCGCACATGCTATGGTGCAGGGCTCTGCATTAACTGCCAGGGAAATGCTTTCCACGCCCCTGGCAGTTAATATGGTGGTGTTGCACATAATGCTCCATGGTTTCGGTCCTATTGGCACATTACATGCAACACCTTAATGCCCATTAGTAAAAGACCCCCATAGAAATAAAAGGACTTCATTAATGTGCATTAAAACTTTTAGTTAAAGGGCCCCTTTGATTGCATTCCTATTGCAGGCAAAAAGTATACTTAACGCGTAGCATCTTTTCGAGGTCTCATCTGTGTTGCTTCACGTACGAAATCCTGTAACAAAGATGATTGTGCATTTTAAGGTCTTTTATGTAAAATTATTTCTTATCCTTTTTTTTTTTTTTTTTTTTCCCCCTCCCAGAATCAAGTTTCTTGCTTGGAAATGCACAAATTGTGGATTGGCCTGTAGTTTATAGTAATGACGGTTTTTGTAAACTTTCTGGCTATAACAGAGCTGACGTCATGCAAAAGAGCAGTACTTGCAGGTATGTATTTTTTTCTTAATTCCAGTGGTGGATACAGATTTGCATAAGACAAATGTTTGGTTCATTTTCAGTCCATTTAGCCTCTCCCCCCTTCCCCCCCCCCCCCCCGATTTTTGGACATTTCTTCGGTTTGTTTCACATGTTTGTTAATTATAAAGTTGTACTCCAGAATTTTGTTATGCTGTACATCACTACCTATTGTTTGTATATATTCCCCTTCTATAAGTATTGTTTAATTTTACTCTGTCTTGGAGATGACTATAATAACCCATCTACTGTACCTCACTGTATTTTGTCGAGTTGCAGTAAATCAAATTCATATAAGTAAAATAATTTTTTATACCTATTACAATTTTTTTATTGTGCATTACTTGATGTAGAGGGTTATTTTAGAAGCCTTGTTTGTAATTTCCCTGTGTAAAATCAGGCATTTACATGTGGAAATGGCAGACATGTTTAAATGACCATCTTAGAAAGGGCTTGTTATATGTGGGTGTCCTTACTACACAGAAGATGCAAGGAAGCATGTTCAGGTGTGGCAGGGCAGATCAAAAATCTACATGTGTATTCTTTTCATATAGGGAAAGTATGTGTACGATCAAAACTATTCGTGTTGGGTTATATACCTGCTTCCTGGCACACACACACACACACACACACACATATATATATAATATAGAGAGAGAGATAATTAAAAGGTTCCTATTTCAGCCAGCCCTTTACAGGGGAGATTAAGAAGACTACTTCATATACCAAACCCATTAGCATCTCAATTGTATTGTATATACCTGTAACCTCCAGTTCTCGCCCCTCATTGCCCCCCCTACTGTTCAAGGTGTTACTATACTTTGATGTTCTGCACATTGTTATATGTAAGCCATCTTGACTTTTAGAAAGACGGTATAGAAATCTTTAAATAAATACTTCCTCATTATTTAGTTTCCCCCCTTCAAATCAAAAAGATGGGAAGATAAAGGTTTGTGTAGTTAGCAACATTTACATTTATAGGGTTGCAAAATAATGGCCTCCACGTGTAAGTATGTTTCCTGTTATTTTTTCCCACATGTAGGCTTGTAAAATGCCTCCTTTTGCTGTAAGCGAATGCATATATACGTGAATTCTTGCACTTCCTTTTTCGAAACTGCTCCTCAGTTAGCGGAACTAGGTCTGAAATACCATGGGAATTGTGCACGTTGCAGCATCGATGTCTCAATTCCAATCACCACATCTTTTCTAAAATGTGACTTCACATGTGTTCATTCATAGGTTAACACATGTTAAATCAATTTAACATGCACTAAGGGGCACATTCATTAAAGGTTAATGCGTGCTAATGTCCGTTAGTGCATGTTTAGTGCCACTGCTGTCCATTTTATTTGTATGGCTGCAGCAGCACTTAACACAAGTTAATGGATGTTACCATGTGTTAACCTTTAGCAAAAATGCCCATACGTTTTTTTAAGGGACACTGATGAATCAAATGTGCACTAACAAGTGGTGGATTTGCTATGTCTGATTTTTATGGTTGTCGCCGTTTGGGATAATAACGCTTCCGGTTTTGTAACACTTCTCCAAATGTAAGCATGCTCAACAATAGTCAACAGCTAGTTTTACTCAACCCAAGAGCAAATAGACTGTGGGAATAGCCTAGTGTTAGAGTAGTGGTCTGCTGACCAAAGCGACCACAGTTTGAATCTCCCTGGCACTCCTTGTGACGTTGGGCAAGTCACTTAATCTTACGTTGCCTCAGCTATAAACTTAGGTTAGTAAACCCTCTAGAGCAGTGGTTCCCAACCCAGTCCTCGGTTACCCCCAGGCCAGTCAGGTTTTCAGGATATCCACAGTGAGTATGTACGAGATAGATCTGCATGTATTGCTTCTGTTGTATGCAGATCTATCTCGTGCATATTCACTCTGCATATCCTGAAAACCTGACTGGCCTGAGGGTATCCGAGGACTGGGTTGGGAACCACTGCTGTAGAGGACAGGGAAGTACCTGACTGTAACTTGCCTTGAACTGCTACTGGAAAGGTACGATCTAAATGCTAAATAAAATGAATGGATTTCCAACTTAAATATTTTATCTAATGTTTGAAAAACAAGTACAGTATGCATCCATCATTTTGTTATGCCCGCGTAGCATAGTAGCATGTTAAATACTTTGCTCTTGGGGAAACATAATGGGGCGTGCCGCTTCATTTGCCATGAATATCTTCTGAGATGCAGTTCTAGCCCTTTAAAGCAGCTGACAGTCCATGCGCAGATATTTGCCAGATCAATATTGACTTGGAGGCAATATTGTAAACCGCCCAGATGCCCTGGTTATGGGCGGTATAGCAAGTTTTTAATAAACATAAACATAAATTTCTGGCTTGCCATAGGATGCCATAAATATTCATGGGTGGCTAAAGATAGCAGGTAAAATCTGGCTATACAGTGTTTGCTACCTTTTTGAATAATTAGTATTTTTTTGTAAACTACCTTGGGCATCTTGGTCAGAGCTGGGAAGGCAGGTAGAAATTTAATAAATAAATAATGAAATAGAGCACTAGCACTATTACTTGCTACCCACTCTAGTCTTCCTGACTGGGCAACACATACCATTTTGAGATAGTTACAGAACTGAGCTGGAACACTAAAGGCTAGTTCTTGGATTGGTGAATATAGAATGCCCTACATATGCTTGCCACTTGTGAGGCATCCATTGTTTTAAATCTGATTCTTTTTCAGTTGTAACAAAACTGGAATTTGGCAGAAATATTGAAAAAAAAAAAAGTAAACTGACAATATGATAAAAGTTGCACTCACCATGCTTGCTGTAGTGCAGACAACCTTTTTTGGCCTAGCATTTCCCTCTGCTATTTTCGACTTTTAGCTCAGTTAGAAATGGCCTCTACTGGGCCATTCAAAACTGTCCATGTTTTTTTTTTTCCCCCTTATTCCCCCTCTCTCCTTAATCAACTTAGCCATTGCAGCAAGAGTGGTGGTTTGGGGCCACAGGTTGCAGCTTCTTCTTGAACCTTGCAAATGTGGGCCATATGTCTGACAATTGCATGCCACTGTCGCACAATTCCGGAGTCTCCCTCTCCCACAAGCAGTGTGAATCCTACATGCACAGCATCTTCAGCCCTGCCTGGTCCAAGGAGCAGGAGGACCTGTTCTGGGAATATAAATCAAGGGGCCTGATACTGAAACACCAGCTGCAGCATTTACATTTATTCTACTGTAGATTGTAAACCACTGTGACATATGACTCAGAGTGGTATAACAAATATTTAAATACATAAATATTTAGCCCTGGTATGCAGATTATAGATTGTCTGCATAGCAGCAATATTCAGCCGCGCTAATCAGATAAAATTTAAGATGGATTTAAGACATCCGAAAGACTATCTGGATAGCTTATCCAGATAGTGGCTGAATTCGCCTACAGATTGTCCCGGCACTATCAGATAGTGCCAAGGTGATCAGAGGAAATATTAAGCAGCACTGTTCAGATAATGCTACTGAATATATCTTACTAGCTGATGCTTAATCTGGTTAGCCGGTGATTATAGATATCTGTTCTACAGAGACCAGATAAATGACCCTAGAAGGCCAATGTAGTAAACCTGCACCTAAATTTGCAGAAGTAAGTTTGCAGGTTAAAAATGCTGCTAGCACACATTAAATAGTAAAATTACTCGCATACCTTATTCTTTGTCATGCAAATGGCAGTTTTAATGCAATACTATCTTTAAGTGCAACAGCAATGCAAATGAGTTATTGCAATGTAAAATTATGTTAAGCATCTCATTAGTTGTGAATGCAGCATTAAAGTACTGGTGGTTACAACTTCACAAAAACAATATCACAAAAAATGTAACTTCACCTTAGGGAAGTGTGGCTAAGGATTTTGTGATAAAGTATGGTGTTATTGACCTGCGGGTTCAATTCGCATATAGTTGAAGCATGTGAAATAATGGACATCAAAAGTGATTTTAGCACATGTAGTTGTGCATTGGTTAATATATTGGCCTCTAGAATTGAAAACCTGAAATCATTAAAAATGATTACCGTTTCACCATTTTAACATGAACATGCATTTTCATTAGTTCTCCTTGTTTTGAGAATGAGAAGCTATCATGTTTAAGTCATATTTCATAAAGGGGGTTATTTTAGAAGCCTTATTTATGATTTCCACTTGTAAGATTTGGCATTTATACATGGTGATGGCATCCATGTCACTATGCTCATTTTAAGAATATAAGAACATAAAATATGCCATGCTGGATCAGATCAAGGGTCCATCAATTCCAGCATTGTTTCCAACAGTGGCCAATCTAGGTCACAAGTAGCAGCAGAGCGCAGACAAACCAATAATACCAGGAGTCTGTTCAGAAGGTCCAAATCATTTATTTGTGCACAAGTCTCAAGCAAAGTCAATTTCAAAATGGCTGAGCAAAGTTTTCTGGCAATACAACAACTTTTATAGACTTTTGCTCCATTCTAGGTATAGAAACACATTTCATTGGTCCCGGTACTCTCCCGTACCTCCCGTACCCCTTCTATTGGTCCCGGTACTGATATGATTATCCAATTATGTTCCTTCAGTGGGCTCAGCACCTGCTTACCCCCCCCTTCTAGTCCCAATTACAATGGCCAGTTCATCAACTTGTTACTTTCAGACTTCCAAGGCCATTGAGCCAATTTGTGCATGTAGGGGAGCAGGGTTCTGTAACTCATCTGTCAGCAGTCCTAATTAAATCCCTTGCAGATGTACTTTTCTTATCAGTAACTTTTAAACATATTTTTCTGTATTTTTCCATCTTCCCGTTCAGCTTATCTAAGCTAGTTCAATACTCTTGCTATGTCCTTGCTATGTTCCAGCTCTACAGGAGCAGATTGGGGGATGTGCAATTCCCATAGGCCTCTCCACTAGCTTCATTTACAGGTCAAGCTAGCTAGGCTCGCTTGCTTATATCAGACGAAGTGGATCACAGGCCTACACCTGCCACAGTACCTGTCAGGTTCCAAAAGACAGAGTCCATGCTGCTTGCCCCAGAGGTAAGCAGTGGATGTCCCTGCTCCTTTTTAATAAGTTGATGGACTTTTCCTCCAGGAGCTCATCCAAATCTCTGTTAAACCCAGCTGCCCTAACAGCTTTTACTGTATCCTCTGGTAATGAATTCCAGAGTTTGATTACTCATTGAGTGAAAAAATATTTTCTCAGATTAGTCTTAAATGTGATGTATTTCAGCTTCATTGCATTCCCCTTAGTCTTTTTACTTTTTGAAGAAGTAAACAACTGATCTGTGTTTCTTTGTTCCACTCCATTTATTATTTTATATCTCCCCTCAGCCATCTCTCTTCCAAGTTGAAGAGCCCTAGTTTTTTAAGCCTTTTCTACTCCCGCTATATCCTTTTTAAGATATGGCAATCAGAAGTGTACACAATATTTAAGGTGCAGTTGCACCATGGAGCGATACAGAGCCATTATAATATTCTTAATTTTATTCTCCATTCTTTTCCTTATTCCTATCACTCTTGATTTCTTGGCCTCAACCACAGACTGGGCAGAGGGTTTCAACATATCTACGATGATGCCAAGAACATTTTCCTGGGTGGTAATTCCTAATGCAGAACCTTGCATCTTGTAACCATAGTATGGGTGGTTCTTCCCTAAGGAGGTCATTCTGTGCCATGAATAGTGGGGGATGTATGTCCTGTCTGACCCCCATTCTGATCCCGCAGGCACATCTAGCTCCCGGGGGATCAGAATTGGGTGCTACCGCTGCATGCCCTGATTTTGACCAGCCGTACAGGGGCAGGACGTCTACAACTTTGCACTTGTCCACATTAAATTTCATCTGCGATTTGGATGCCCGGTCTCCCAATTTTTCAAGGTCGCTTGCAATTTTTCACAATCTTCTTGTGTTTTAACAACTTTGAATAATTATGTATCTGCAAATTTGATCACCTTGCTCATTATTCCCATGGCCAGGTCATTTATGAATATATTAAGCAGTGGGCCCAGCACTGATCCCTGGGATACTCCACTATTCATCAGAGTTGCCTTTAAAAGCCATTTGTAAAATGGCTGCGGGGATGTCTTTGATTTGGATGTCTGCATGCACATTTTTGTATGTCCAAATCGTGAGTAAGGCTTTTAAAATAACCCCCTAAGTGCATAAATGTATATCTCTAGGAACAAGCAGGAATGTAGTCTTCACATATGGGTATCGTCAGTACCAATGGAGCCTGTGCGGGAACACTCCCCAGCGTCCAATAGGAAAGCTTTTGGGAGCATCCCACAACACCTGCGTGCTGCCTTCCTGCCTTTCCCAACTGTCCCTCTCCAGTTCTTCATTTTCCGTGGAGCCGACAGGTTGCACATCCTGTCACTGCAGAAAATTCCCTTCTTATACTTCTTTTTTTATGGTTTCGTCTGCCTTCCCTCGACGCTATACCGGTACCGCCGGTTTTTTTTTTTTTTTAGAAAAAAGAAAAGAACTTTGTTTCTGGAGTCTCTCTCCAGTAATTTTCTTCTTGGGTGCAACGTGCCATTTTGGGCATTAGGCCCAATTTTTTTCCCTCAAAATCGTGTTTTAAAAAGTGTTTGAAGTGTGGCGGTACCATCTCCGTCACTGACACCCATGAGTGGTGCCTCAAATGTTTAGGTCCTGACCACTCTATTTCAGAGTGTTTTGCCTGTGGGATGATGTTGAAAAGGGGCCAGCAAAACTGAGCTGCTAAGCTTAGTGCCCTTTTTCCCTCCGATGCAGCGTCCATGGCATCAACGTCTTCCAGGGCTTCATTTTCCTCCCATGGATCTCAGGTAACTAAACATAAATCTAGCCAGTCCTCAAAGGGTAGATCTCCTCCTTCTAAACATTGAGATGCCTCTGGCGTTGCCCTTGAGGGACTTGTACTGGCAAAATTGCACCGGCAGGAGGCTTCAGCTTCCAAAGCACTAACGGGGCTCCAGGATGCTCTCGAGGCTTCAACCTCTGCAGAATTACTGGTGCCATGCTCTGGGGTTCCGGCTGCTTTATCCAGTACTGATACCCAAGCATCGGCAGCGTCGATAGACCAGAGATTCTTGGCTATTGAACGCAGTCTAGCGGCTCTTCTCACAGCCTCGATGCCCCTGAATCCGCTTCAGACAATTCTACCGGCACCAACTGCATCGATATCAGCAGGTATTCTACCGGGACTGAGTTATGCGTCTCTATCCGGCATCGACAAGTCGGTACCGGACCACTCCGATGCCAACTTTGATCGGTACCGGTCAATGTTCCCTCTAATTTTCTGTAGGCTCTGTGTGCATAAAATATCAGCTGTGCAGCTTTTGAAGGAAGGTTAAATTTTTGTGCGCCACATAATGACACTCGGAGTTATATACTTTAAAATTTTACTACACATCACAATACAGTATGTACACCTCATTGATTGCACTAGAAAATACTGTAGAACTTGTGAAAACCGTAAATACACAACAACTTTTAAATTTTAAGACGTCTGTGTTGTCTTCTATCAGAATCAGAACTGTAATTTTTGTGCGCTCTGTTGTAAAGTATGTGCGCTCGCTTGGCGAGGTGTGTGCGTGCGCACACTCGCACAGCTTAGAGGGAACAGTGGTACCGGTACTGTGCCTTGCGCGATCACCTGGATCAGAGATACTTCGAATCCTCGGATGAGTCTGAAGACTCTGAAAGCTCTGCCGATACCAGAGTACTTCTTCCCAAGGATTCCTCTTCTCCTCAGCGTAGGATGTCTCCACCAGAGGATATGTCCTTTCAGGATGTTCAAGATGTGGCCCAAGGTCTTTCCATCAGTGGCTCCTGAAAAAGAGCCTAGAGCAAAGGAATTAGAAATCCTACAATACCCTAAAGCTCCCAAGGGGGCAGCTACCTTACCTATTCATGAGATCTTGCATGATCTTATGTTGATGATGTGGGAAACACCTCTGACCACATCTCCTCATTCTCGAAGACTCGACACCATGTAACGAGTTCCTCCTTGTCCTGGGTTTCAGAAGACTCAATTACCACACCATTCCATGGTGGTGGAATCAGCCATGAGACGGATAAAGAGTGCAAAAAAACCGCATGCATCTAATCCTCCAGGACGTGAGTGTAGGACTCTTGACGCCTTTGGATGTTGATCCTTCCAGGCTTCCATGCTTTCTGCTAGGATCAGTTCTTATATCTTGTATATGGGAATGTTCCTTAAGGAAGTCACAGGAGACTTAGAGCTTATGAGCCCTCTCCTTCCCGATGATAAAAGGCAAGATTATCTTTCTCTTGTTAAACATGCTCAGGATGTTTCCAAGTTTGTGAATCGTGCAGCCTTTGACTGCTTTGAATGCATAAGCCTAGGCAACAAAGGAAGCCAAAAGCAGCTAAGCCTCAACCGGCTCAGCAGACTCGGCCTCCACAGGGGCTTTGACTCCTATCTAGAGAACTTTGCCTTCCTGGCCCTAAACGGCCCAGAACCCTCCTCCATCCTGGGAAGATTGTCATTTTGCCCCCAGATGGTGTCAGATAACAGCAGAAAATTGGACTCTGTCTATTGTACGAGAGGGGTAAAAGCTTAATTTCCTCAGCATGCCCCCTCCTACAATAGTAAGACAGTTCAATTCTCAGACCTCTCTCAACGACCGGTTAGGTCAAGAAGTCACTATGCTCCTCACTCAAGGAGCATAGAAGAGGTGCCCATTCCCCAAAGGGGTACAGCAGGGGTCTCAAACTCCAGTCCTGGAGGGCCGCAAACCAGTCAGGGTTTTGGGGTATCCCTAATGAATATGCATGAGATATATTTGCATACACTGGGGGCAGTGCATGCAAATATATCTCATGCATATGACTGGTTTGCGGCCCTCCAGGCCTGGAGTTTGAGACCCCTGGGGTACAGGGTTTTACTCCCCCTATTTCCTTATTACAAAGAAAACAGGAGGACACAGACCCATTTTAGACCTCAGAGAATTGAACAAGTTCCCGTTCAGAAAGAAGTTCAAAATGATTTCTCTAGGAACTCTGCTGCCATACCTTCGGAGATAGGATTGGCTTTGTTCTCTAGATCTCAATGATGCGTACACTCGCATTCTCATCTACCCAACTCACCGAAAGTTCCTTCGATTCCTGTTTCAAGGGAAGCACTACCAATACAGGGTTCTTCCTTTTGGCCCGGCCTCTGCACCAAGGGTGTATACAAAATGCATGGCTGTGGTAGAAGCATTTCTCCGCACCCTGGGAATATTCGTCTTCCCCTACTTAGACGACTGGCTCATTAGAGCCCCTTCAGAGCCAGAGGCCAGAGTTGTTCTGTCTCACACAATGCGCATCCTTCAGTCTCTGGGACTTGTCATAAACTTCCCAAAGTCCAACCTTGCTCCCACTCAATCTCTAGAGTTTATAGGAGCTCTTCTGGATACCAGACAGACAATGGCCTTCCTTCCACAGCCCCGCTGCCTTCGCATTGAACAGCTAGCTTCCCAAGCAGTGTGAAAACCTCACCTCACTGCTTGGGAAATGTTAGTTGCTAGGCCATATGGCATCCACTGTGCATGTGGTTCCTTATGCTCGCTTCCATATGAGGGCAGCCCAGTGGACCTTATCCACTCAGTGGACTCAGGCGTCAGGTTGCCTGTCAGACAAAATAGCAAACTCAGATCGCCTTATTTTGTCCCTCCAATGGTGGCATTCACCCAAAAACCTTTTGGTGGGGTTGCCTTTTCAGCAACCCCCACCCCAAGCCACTCTAACAGATGCTTCACAGGTGAGTTGGGGAGCCCACCTGCATGGCCTCTCTACCCAGGCCTCATGTGGAGTCCAGGTACCCTATCTTCATATCAACCTCCTGGAGCTCAGAGCAATCTTCCTTGCTCTTCGAGTATTTCACACCCAGCTCAGCTACAAGGCAGTCCTAGTTCAAACAGACAATCAGGTAGCCATGTTCTATGTGAACAAGCAGGGCAGAACAGGCTCTGTCACTGTGAAATGAAGCTTTGTGACTATGGGCCCTCGCCAGAGAGCATCAAATTCATCTCCTTGCGTTGTATCTTCCAGGCATTCAAAACTCTTGGGCAGACAGACTCAGTCGAGTTCTGCTTCCACACAAATGGTTTCTCCATGCAGACCAGGTGGTCAATTTTTCAAATTTGGGGAACCCCGGACATAGACGTCTTTGCAAGTCCGCTGAATGCCAAACTTCCCCGCTTCTGTTCCAGAATTCCGGCTCGAGGTTGTCAGGCCAGGAATGCTTTCCTCCTTCATTGGGGTCAGGACTTCCTGTATGCCTTTCCACCCATTCCCCTAATTCCCAAAACCCTGTTCAAGCTTTAGAGAGACAGAGGTCATATGATCCTAATAGTTCCACGTTGGCCATGGCAAATGTGGTACCCTCTGCTCCTACATCTCTCTCAAGCTCTGCCTCTGGAGTTAGGATCTGCTCCAGATCTTCTTTCTCAAGATGACAGGGTGCTGTGGCATCCCAATCCCCAGCCTCTGCATCTGAGGGCCTGGTTGCTGAAAGCCTAGAACGTCATGGTCTTAACCTTTCCCAGCAGGTAAAGGATATCTTTCATGCTACCAGGAAACCTTCCACAAGACGCTCTTATGCATTTAAGTGGAAAAGGTTTACCATATGGTGCTCGCAGAAGGGTCTTAACCCTCTTGCAATACCGCTGGAATCATTACTGGAGTACCTCTATTTATCAAATGCAGGGCTTAAGACCAATTCAGTGAGAGTCCATTTGAGTGCTATTGCAGCTTCTTTCAGGCCTCTCAATGGACAACCTATTTCCTCTCATCCTCTCATAGCAAGATTTACGAGGCCTTCTTTTAACGAAGCCTCCTATTAAGCCACCACTGGTGACATGGGACTAGAATCTGGTACTTGGGCAGCTCATGAAACCACCCTTTGAACCATTAGCCACTACCTCTTTGACATTCCTTTCCTGGAAGGTTATCTTTCTCATTGCAATCACATCAGCACGTCACATCAGTGAATTGCAAGCATTGGTGGCTGATCCTCCTTACACAAGGTTCCATCATGATAAGGTAGTCCTTAGGACTCATCCACACTTTATGCCAAAGTGGTTTCGCCCTTTCATTTGAATCAAGCGGTTTACCTTCCTGTATTCTTTCCAAGGCCTCACGCCTCAAATGCAGAAAGGAACCTTCATACTTTGGAGTGTAAAAGAGCCTTGGCCTTTTACTTGCAAAGGACACAACATAGAAAATCCTCTCAACTCTTTGTAGCTTTTGATCCTAGTCATTTGGGCCTTCCAGTCTCCAAAAGGACACTGTCCAACTGGATTGCACAGTGTATATCTTTTGCCTATGAGAGTAAGAAGCTTCCTCTTGAAGGCCATGTCACAGCTCACAATGTGAGAGCCATGGCAGCCTCAATGACTCATCTTCACTCTGTGTCTATCGATGACATCTGTCGAGCAGCTACTTGGGCTTCGGTACATACCTTCACAGCCCATTACTGCTTAGACAAGGACTTCCGCCGGGATGCCTTGTTTGGTCAGGCTGTTTAACACCTGTTCCAGACTTAATAAACTCCTACCCACCATCCCTGTTAGGATGCCAGAGATCCATGGGGGGAAGTGGAGCCCTTTCACAAGGGCACCCAACTTTCTGGGGCCATCTCCCTGGCATCTGTGAAGTCTACATTCCTGCTTGTTTCTGGAGATAGCATAGTTACTCACCTGTAACAGGTGATCTCCGGGAACAGCAGGAATTTAGTCTTCACAACCCGCCCACCTCCCCTAGGAGTTGTATCTCTCTCTCTCTCTCTCTCTCTCTCTCTCTCTCTTTCTCTTTCCCTCTCTCTTTCTCTTTCTCTTTTTCTCTTTCCCTCTCTCTTTTGTCTCAGCTATAAACTCAACTGGAGAGGGACAGTTGGGAAAGGCGGGAAGGCAGCATGCAGGTGCTGTGGGGTGCTCCCAAAAGCTTTCCTATTGGACGCTGGGGAACATTCCCATTCAGGCTCCGTCGGTACCAACGATACCCATATGTGAAGAGTAAATTCCTGCTGTTCCCGGAGATCACCTGTTACAGGTGAGTAACTATGCTTTACCTTGTAGCATGGGAGAATTATTCTGTTGCACATATACATGTTCCCTTATTTAGCCTATTCTGCACTACATTTTAACGGGTTTTGTATTAGGCCGCATGGTATATGGAAGCTCATGACAACTGCATAGTATAGTAAATGAAGCTCATAAAGTCAGTTTGTGATGAACTTCTGGCCAGAGTCCATATTGATGTTAGTGAATTTTAAGTCCTCTTTTCCTTCGTATCTTTAATTTATTTCATAAAATGCATTCATTGTGGTCATAGACTGACACATCCAGTTCCTTTATGTTTTAGTGCCATGAAGAGTTCATTGTAGTTTGGTTTCCTTGTAATTTCAGACCCAGCGAAATGTTTACTTCACGGAGACATTTCAGCCTCTTTATATATTTTGCAAAGCTTGTCAAGTCTCATTTCTGGTCTGTGGACATTAACTTTCTTTGCCCGTGTCAGCGCACTACATCATTAAGTTTGCACAAATGTTAATGTAACACAGAAACCCTAATTGCCATTGCAGATTTCAAGTATGAGAGCATAAAAAATGGTCAGCTATATTTCTAGAGGGAAGAAAGGTCAGCTTAGTGTGTGCTGGAATTCTCTGAAGGCAGCAGTATATTTTCAGGCAGGCAGCGCTCAGCGTGGGAAGTTCATATCCCAATGCGGGCACTGCAGATCTGGCTTATATGTCAGGGGAAATTGCCAGATCAGTAGACATAAAAATGCATCTTCTCAACCACTTGCTCTGAATTTGTAATGGACGTGGCATACTGTTTATCACGAGCCCCTTTCATTTTGCTGCTTCTGGTTGCAATTTGTCTTTGATAATGTAAAATTAAAGGGATTGTACTTATACATAATTTGTAATGCCCTGTCAAAGTACTGATGGTTATAATATCCTATTTGGTTTTGCTTCTTGAAATATCAGGTAAAGCTGTACAGATGTTGCAGGTTACTGAATGCATGCTGTTTGCCAATCAGAAGGGGAATAGCTGCATTTGATTTAAACCAGAGAATCTTTGGTAGCTTTAATATCATTTTCCTTTCTTTGATCCTGTCATATTTGTATAGGCAAATAATAGTCAAGCAAATGCGGAGTCCAAGTATTGTGGTAAAACATTTTAAACGGATTAAACAAACAGCAAATATTGAATTTAAATATTGTATATATTTATCAAAAGTTAGTTAAATGATATTTCTCTCTAAATTTGGATGGGATATCATGTAGCACTACCAGATGCACGTACCGCTTTACAAACATACACAGTAGTCGAGTGCATAATTCATTCTTTCATTCATTGTTATCTGCTTTTCTGATAGAGGGTTTGTAATGTCCTTCATTTAGGCAGATTGTTTTTGACACTAACAATGCCATGTAAGCAACAAACTGCACAATAGCACTCACTAAATTCACAAAGCAAATGAATAAATATTATACCTGAAGAACAGGAGAATTAAACTTGTCTCTGACAGGATTAATTAAAACATCTTACGTGGAGGCACGTATAAGGAGTAGAAATGGTAGTGAGTACTTCTAGGAAGGGGACTGAGTAGGGGGAAGCTATCTTGGAACTTTAATACCATTTAACGATGCCACTGACTCACAAATTCAGTTCTTAAAACCGTCAACCAGTTGTTTTCTTGGCAACTAAATATACATTCTGGTTCTTAGACCAAATACATGCAAATATGCTCAGAAATAGTCATGGTGGATATCGTGAAAAAATATATATTTTGTTTTTGAGGCTTTTTGAGCTGAGTTTGAGAACCATAATTGGTATACTATAACCATCCTGCTAGAGCATGCCTGCAGAGTAGCACATCTCCAAATCGGGACATTCGTTCTCATATTTTCTTATGCCAATTTGTAAAGGAAAGTTTAAAAAAAATATGCAGGGAAGAATGAACTGACCTTAACAAATTATCTCTGGATCTAGGAGGCAACCTATAAAGTTATGAGCCAGTGGTTGGGGGTGAAGGGTGGGGGTGGTGGGGAGAGAAAGAAAGGTCTCCAAGTTCTGCCACAGCTCCTTTAGGGCTTTATTTCCTAAGACAGTTTCCCCATTGTATGTTTATGAGGAAAAAAATTGAATAAATCATACCTGTTTCAATTTGATGTGGGTCCCCCAGACACAGTCACACTCACACTTTCTCTCTCTCTCTCTCTCTCTCTAACCCCTCAGCCTCAGCAGTCACCATCTTTCTCCCCAGCTAACCATTTAGCCTCCCACCCACCATTACCCTATTTCCCTCCCATGCAAGCTTCATTCAGTCACTCACTCCCTCTCTTAGTCAGCTTCAGCCTGCAGCATCCCCAAGTTACATTCAGTCATTCCTTACCGTCTAGCTGCCTTAGCTGCCTGCATCACCGCTGCTAGAACAGCTGTTTCCTCTGGTCAGGCACACTGCGACACTCAGTAAATTTGAACTGCATGATGCCTGAACTCCCACTTTGGGATCTCGAGTTTGAGTCCAGCATAAGAGCTCAAGCACTGCGTGACTCAAGCTCACTAAAAGCTGTGAAATTTATTTATCTTTTTTGTTATACCGCTTTATCATTTTTAATCAAAGTGGTTTACATTATAACTTAAACTTGATAATGTACATTAAACAGGGACATTAATAACTTGGATTCTTCTGCGGCAGTGGAGGGTTAAGTGACTTACCCAAGGCCACAAGGAGTGCTAGTGGGATCGAACCCTGGTCTCTTTGCTCCGAAGCCTGTGTCTAATCACTCAAGTGCTGACTGAAGGAAGCAGGTGTCCTGGCAGTTCCTGTGGTGTCTGTTGCTGCATCAGGGTCGATAAATCCCAGTGCTATGGCAAAACATCTAGGCTCTGTGATGACTTGGTGCCTGGGATTTATCAAGCCATGATATTAAAAACACATGCATCTATTAGATTAAAGACTGAACCAAGACACTGGATTCATGCCTCACTCGGGTAGCCTTTAATGCCTTCTGCTCTCAGCCTTGATAAGATGGTATCTCAACAATAATTTTAATGCCTCCTGTGACTAAGCTTCTGCTAATTGCTAGTAATTAATGATAATAAAATCTCCATCTGCTACCTCTGCTGTAGAAATTCCTACCTCGCAGTATTTCCTAGCTAGAACTGCTTTCTCATGTCAGTCTTGTAGTCACAGCTGAAGAAGGAACCTGTGTGGTCTTTAAAGATCACACTCTACATGATTTTTCTTAGTCTAATAAAAGATAGCATAACGTAGTCTTACTATTAAAAACATTTATACAGCACTACAGGGTGTGTGCAGCACTGTACAGGCACAAAAGAGGACAGCAACCTTGGGCTGGAAGGACTGGGGGTCCCACAGGTGCTCCTTGTGGTCTTGGACAAGCCACTTAACCCTCCATTGCCCATGTTCCCTGTAAATAGTTATCTCCAAGTTATAATGCCCTGTTCAATGTAATTTCAGTTTGTTCAATGTAAACCGCCTTGATATCATGAAAGACGGTATATAAGAAATGATAGATAAACAAGTAAATAAATAAAAAAGAGATAATCCCTTGCAAATCTCCATGGCATAAATGCACAGAAGAGCAGCCTCTTTAAACTGAAAGCAAGCTCTGCAACAAGGGGGCATAGATGAAGGTGAAAGGGGATAGGCAGGAGAAGTGTTTGGAAATATTTCTTTACGGAAAGAGTGGTAGATGCGTGGAACAGTCTCCCAGTGGAGGAAGTAGAGACAGGGACTGTATCAGAGTTCAAGAAAGTACTGGACAGACAGAGGACTTCTAAATGGGGGAAAAAGGACTGTAAAGGTTAGTAGTTAATATGGAAGGGCAGACTGGATAAGGCCGTATGGTTTTTATCTTCTATTATTACACAGGTCTGCGACTAAAAAGCTGTTTGATTATTTTCATCTAATTTCCATGTATTTTGGTGTGCTGAAAACAAATAAAATATTGAAAAAACTCCTAGACGTCATGATTTGCCACAACATGCAAAATTGTCTTCAAATTTATCAATTTTTTTCAAATTACTATTAATTCAAATTACTATTAATTAATTCACATAAGTGCATTTAAGATATAAAATGCCAAAAAAACCTTAAAGGGGTTGTCAGAGTTATGTAAAAAAAATATAGCACTATAAATCTGATGGTCAGCAATATATACATAAGCTAAGCAAGTTTTAAGTCCGTGCTTCTAATGGTACAAGGGGTTAATCTTTCCTAAAGAATCCAGTGGGAGGGAGACACAGGGCAGATAGCAGCAGCTCCGGTCAGTGCAGGGGGACGTGGCCAACACTGTGACGTCTCGTGTACACACACAGAGCTGCTCTCTCCTGCATGCCACACTTGTGCACAAATCATCATCAGGTTCTTGGTTCTAGGCTGTTCACACTTTTTCATCACAATTCGTGTTAGCTCGTCATTCTTCAACCGTTATGTTATGGCTCTGTGAAAGTGTATTAATTCGCCAGACAGTTTGTTTCATCTGTGGTGAATATACAGTGTTGAAGCAACAGCAGAATATTAGAATTTGTGAAAAAAGTATACTTTGCATACTTTGGACTAAAAATTGGAGATCAAGATAGTCTGGGTGCCTCATAAAGTGTGCAAACGGTGTGTTGAGGACCTCCGAAACTGGTTCAAGGGTAAGAAAAAATCTTTCCGTTATGGGATTCCTATGGTATGGCGAGAGCAAAAGAACCATAGTGACGACTGTTACTTTTGTTAATGCGATGTGAAAGGGTTTAATTCCAAATGGAAGCATTCCATTTCATACCCCAATCTTCACTTGGCAATTCGTCCCATCCCCCATGGCACAGATGTACCAGTACCCAAGCCCCTGCTACCTTGGAAGAGATACCTAGCTCCGATGAAGGTGAAGTTATACCTGAACCAGATGACGAATCAAGTTCTGACTTTGAAGATGATACAAGACCAAAATTGTTTTCTCAGGAGGAGATGAATGATTTGGTAAGAGACTTGAATCTTCCCAAAGATGCCGCTGAGTTACTTGGATCAAGGCTGAAAAGCAGGAAGTTATTGTTGCCAGGAGTGTCATCTTCAAGGTTCAGACATCGTGAAAAGGAGTTCGTTCCTTACTTCGCCCAGGAAGGCAAGTTGGTTTATTGCATCGATGTCGAAGGTCTGATGGGTCAATTTAAAATCCAATATGATTCAGAGCAATGGCGTCTTTTTATAGATTCTTCAAAAAGTAGTCTCAAAGCAGTTTTACTCCACAACGGTTTTTACGCTTCCATACCTGTAGGTCATTCCGTACACTTGAAGGAAACCTACGAGAACTTGGAATTGGTTCTTCGTAAACTTAAATATGAAGACCACAGTTGGCAAGTGTGTGGGGACTTAAAGGTCTTGTGCATGCTGCTTGGGCAACAATATCCTTGTTTTCTGTGTCTATGGGACAGTCGAGACCAACAAAATCACTGGACCACGAAGAGTTGGCAGCTGAGGGTGTTAACAGTCGGTGAAAAAAATGACCTCCGAGAAACTTTGGTACCTTCCCATAAGGTTCTTCTACCACCTCTCCACATAAAATTGGGATTGATGAAGCAATTTGTAAAATCACTTCCAAGAGATGGAGAATGCTTCAAATACTTGGTCACCAAGTTTCCAGGCCTGTCGGAGGCAAAATTGAAGGAAGGTGTGTTCGTCGGACCAGACATTAGAAGGCTTATAGTCGATCAAGAGTTTGTCAATACCATGACGGATCCTCAAAAAGAAGGGTGGATTGCATTTAAAGAAGTTGTACAGAAATTTTTAGGCAATAACAAAGATCCTCACTACAAAAAGATCGTCGGACGAATGCTGAAAGCATTTCAAGCTTTAGGTTGCCTGATGAGTTTGAAAGTGCATTTCCTCTAGTCCCACCTTGACTACTTTTCTGAAAATTTGGGAGCTGTGAGTGAGGAACAAGGTGAATGATTCCACCAAGACATTAAATAGATGGAAAGGAGATACCAGGGAAAATGGAGCATTACAATGATGGCAGACTACTGTTGGATGCTTCAGAGAGACATTCCAGATGCTACTCACAAGCGTAAATGCACCAAGAGGAGCCTCACAAGGAAGAAGAATCGAGTAGTGTGTGTAGGTGAGCTCATTTCAGTTAAAAAAAAAAAAAAAAAAAAAAAGGATTTTCATGAAAATATTGTAATAAAACTTTAATTTTATAAGTCTTTCCATTTATTTTGAGGTATTGCCTTATTTAACATAGTTACCTAAATTGTTAGGACACGTGATGTCCTATGACAAAATGGAGGTCATTTTCGGATTCAGCGCACCAAAAATATAAAGATTACGTGGAATAACCAAAACAGCTCTCAAAAAAAAATTTTTTGCAGATTATTCTCTGTTTCTGAGTGGAATTTATAATTTAGTCGACAGATGACAGTGGACAGTGAAGAAGCTTTGAAAGCTTTCTCTGTTTTTTTTAATGTTATCAGTTATAACAATTACTACAAGCTCTAATAAATACCATGGAGATTTACAATGTTCAGTTTTTTGGTTCTTTCAAAACAGTACAGCTTTGATCATAGAAGTATTATATTCATAGTATATATCTTTGCTGTCCAGATAGGTATATATACTCTATTACTGTTGCTTATAAGATATTTTTTGCTACTTGCTTTATTTGCAGCCATAGTGGCAAAAATACTGATGGAAAATGGGTTGCAAATATACAGGCAAATATACAAATATACAGGTTGCAAATATACAACTAAATCTCAATTACAATACCATTGACACCATAAAACAAAAAAGAAATGACCATACAATTAAATTTAAAAAATTTAACGAAACTGAATTTCTGGATGCCACAATACCTCTCCTTGATCCTTCTCCAACAACCCTGGATGAAGCAGTCAAAAACTGGCATACTACCATAAACAATGCAGCCCAAATACATCAAACTAATAAAAAATCAACCCAATCAAAAACCAACGGCACTCCATGGTTTAATAGCACTTTAAAACAAATGAAAAGAGAGCTAAGAAAACTAGAACATAAATGGCGCAAAACCAAATCCACTATTGAGAAAGAAATATACTACAACCACCTCAAAAACTATAAAGATGCCATAGATAACTCAAAGAAAAATTACTATGCTACAATCCTATCAAAATCATATAACAGACCAAGAGAACTATTTTCCATAATTACCAACCTAACAACCAACCTTCAAGATTCTAACAAGGAAATCACTGACATCTCTGCACAAACTCTAGCCAATTATTATCAAAACAAATCAAAACACTCACCAATGACCTTAGATCCTATCTACAAACCTCTCTATATGCTAAATGAATGGCCAGAATTTTACCCTTTATCCAAAATATCATTAAAGAATATCATTATCAATCTTAACACCACAACATCCTATCTAGACCCTTGTCCAGTAACCTGGATAAAAAACACACTACCAACACTTCTTTCATTCATACTTCCTATGGTCAATTTATCACTACTCCAAGGTTACCTCCCACCCACCCTTAAACAAGTACAAATCAGACCAATCCTGAAGAATAATACACTTGACAAAACCTCCCCAAAATCTTACCGACCTATCTCAAGTATACCATTCTTAGCAAAAGTCATCGAAAAAACTGTACAAATACAAACACAAGAATTTCTTGACTCATCCTACCCGCTAGATGACCAACAATATGGATTTCGCCCCAAGCATGGAGTTGAAACACTCCTGACTGTTTTTACCGATACACTACTAAGAGGAATAGACAACCACAAAAAAGCTTTTATCCTCTTATTTATTGACATATCAGCCGCTTTCGATAGTGTTAACCATTCAATAATGCTTAACTACTTAAGACACATAGGAATATACTCTACAGTTCACAAATGGTTCACCTCTTATCTGAGCAATAGAACGCAAAACGTTAGAATAAGCAATCAAACTTCTGAATCATATAAATTTGAAACAGGATTACCACAAGGATCAGCGCTTTCAGCTCTACTATTTAATATATACATAAAACCAGTTTGCAATATCTTTAAGAAATATGGTGTACTCTATCATCTATATGCAGATGATATTATGATGTACATCCCATTCACTATCCCTAACATACCGTTGCAACTCCTTTCGGATTGTTTTAATGAAATAACATTATGGCTAAATGCCCACAATCTCCTAATAAACCATTCAAAAACTGAAGTGCTAATAGTCACCAAAAACCAAGATTATACCCCACCAACACATATAACACTTCAAAACCAAGAAATTAAAATAAAGAATGAAGTGAGATACTTAGGAGTCATTTTAGACAAACATCTCACTCTAGATACCCATATCAGAAATACCACAAAGAAAATTTACTACAAACTTAAAATACTTAAACAACTTAGACCTCTTGTTTACATACATGATTTTATCAGTATAATCCAAGCCACTATAACCCCCCACTTTGATTTTGCGAACCTTATATTATTAGGCACATCAAAACAAAACATCAAAAGACTGCAACTCGCACAAAACTCAGCAGCTAGGATAATAACAAAAACACACTCTCATCAACATATAACACCAATTCTAGCATCCCTTCACTGGCTTCCAATTCAAAACCGAATAACATATAAAACACTAATAACAGTATTTAAATCACTATTTGATTTGACACCATCTACTTTAAGTAACTTAATTACCAAAGAACATCCAAAACCTACTCAAAGAAAAAATCAACTAAACAAACTTAAAACCCCCATAGATTTCATAAAAACAAATAAAGCAACAAACAACAGAGCGTTCTCACATGCAGCCCCAACAGCCTGGAATTCCCTCCCTGTTGAACTAAGAATATTAACAGAGATTAATGAATTCCGAAAAAAACTGAAAACACACCTCTTTACAATGCACTACAACACTATAGAACAGCCATCAAAAGAATTAGACAAAGGCTAAACAGTTTTATCTACATCTCACTATAACAGAAAAGAAATCCTGCCCTATCTGCATCTGTACTACTCATAATGATTATATCCCACATAACTTGTATATGTATTTAATAATATAATGTTAATGTACATAATGTATATAGTGTTGCACTGTTCAGTGCTATCTGTTCAACATTTCTGTTTACTGTACATTGGTTATAGTTATATGACGTTATATGTAAAACAAATCCATGATTTGTTGCCTGTTGTTATTTGTGAACCGCAGCTGATCTTAGGAAGCTGCGGTATATAAGAGATTGTTAAATAAATAAATAAAATAAACAGGCATCCACAATTACATGTAGATAGCATTCAGTGTTTTAACCTGAAAGATCACCAAAAACAGTGGACTGAAATAAGTGTTATGTGCAAGAAAGCTGAGAATAGTATGTAGTAAAACTAATTTAACTGGCAGAGAAAAATCTAACATGAATTTTTTTTCTAGTTTTATGTATGGGGAATTGTCGGACAAGAAGACCATTGAAAAAGTCAGGCAGACCTTTGAGAACTACGAGTCAAATTGCTTTGAGGTTCTTCTGTACAAGAAAAGCAGTACGTAAATGCCATTATGAAATATCTCTACAATCCTAAAGGTCTTTTTTAATTGAAATTTAAATAACATTAGTAAGAATTCACCCATGGGAAATAACAGTGGTCATCACAAAACAAGAAATAGACAAAACAATAATTAAAGGAATAAACAGTTAACAGTCACCATTACTTTAGTTCCCAATAGAGTGAGGAAAATGAGGAAAAATTATAGCAAAAAGGCAACAAATATTAAACAGAAAAGCCTTGAAAGCATCTTCTACAAACTAACCACCCACCACTGGTGGCCCCTATATTGTTGGATGCTGTTCCATCTAGATCTCCCCTGTCTGGCTATTTGGTATCGAAGTTTTTATTTGAACTGTATCAAAGAACATACAAGGTGCGATCAAAAGGTATCTGAGACTTGTACAATAACACAAGAAATATAACACGGACCGTTATTGTACTCGGTCTCCTTCAAACTAGTCCCCTTCTGATAAAATGCACTTCCTCCAGCATTCCTGCCACTGCTAGAAACAATTTTGAAATGCCTCTCTTGTTATGCTGTGAAGCTACTGTGTTGAATTTTACTTAATGGTCTCCGTCATTGAATCTCCTTCCTTTCTGTGGTAATTTCAGTTTTGGAAATAATAAAAATGTCAGAAGGTGCGAGGTCAGGTGAGTACGGAGGCTGATAAACTTGCTCGATTTGGCGTTTGGCCAAGAATTGCTGAACAAGATGTGGGGCATTATCGTGATGAAGCACCCATTCACCGTTCTTTGCAACTCTGGCCTCAAATGAGTCAGAACTTGGACGTAGTACTCCTTATTGATGGTTTGGCCTTTTGGAGTATACTCATGATGAACAATACCCTGTTAATTAAAGAAAACTGAGCATGACCTTGACATTGCTCCTCACCTAATGGGCTTTCTTGGGTCTGGGAGAGTTTGAAGTCTTCCATTGTGAGGATTGAGCCTTAGTTTCCAGGTCATAACCATATATACCCATGATTCATCACCAGTAATTTGTGATGAAATTGGAGTCATTTTCAACACATTCCAACACCACTCTGGCTTCAGACAGTTGATCTTCTTTTAGGTCAAGGGACACGAGTTTCGGCACTAATTTTGCAGACACACGATTCATCCCCAAATTGACAATAAGAATGGACTGCACCGACCTGAAACTGATGTCCATGTTCTCAGCAAGCTCCCTGGTAGTCAATTGATGATTTGCACTGCTTCAACTTTTTTTTTCATTCCTGCTCGTGGATGGTCTTCCAGAACATTCATCACTGTCAACACTTTGGTCACCCTCTTGGAAACATTTGTACCGGTCATAAACTTGAGCATGATTCATGCATTCATTGCCATACACTTGCTGTAATTTGTCATAAGTGTCTTTGCACGAATCTCCAAGTTTCTGGCAGAATTTAATGCACATTCGCTGTTCAATTTTTTCATTCATTGTAAATCTGATGAACTGCTTTTACACGATACCAAACATGTGATTTAAAGTACAAGTGTGCTGAAGCCATGCTACACTGTGCACATGCAGAGCACATAAGTGGGTCAATGCATGCTTAATAGCATTGTGGTATGATGTGTTATATAGAATACACAAGTCTCAATACTTCTGGATCACACCTTGTATACTTTGTATTATTAATATTTAATGATACATTTATGAGGAAATCTAAGTACAAGTTAAGTGCCGTCGAGTTGGTGTAGACTCCTGGCAACCCTCTGGATAGTTGACCTAAACTTTGTTCGGTCTTCAGCCAAGAGGCTCATTGTTGATAGAGTAGTATCCATTGCTGCTGTTATTGTATCGATCCATCTCATTGCTAGCATTCCTCTTTTACTGTGACCACCTACCTGGCAAAGCATTATCTTTCTCCAATGATCTCTCTCTTCACATCTATCCAAAGTATGAAAGTTGAAGTCTTGTCATCTGAGCTTTTTATTTATTTATTTTTTTTAATACCACACTATTTAGAATCAGTGCGGTTTACATGTATACTAACAGGTACTTTTTATCCCCTTGTCCACGAAGGGCTCACAGTCTAAGTGTACCTGAGGCAATGGAGGGTTAAGTGGCTTGCCCAAGGCCACAAGGAGTGGCCATGGGACTAGAGACCCCAGTCCCTCTGGCCTGAAGTTGCTTGTCCCCATGTGGGAATTGAACCCCCGGCCTTCTGGCCTGAGGTAACCTGTCCCAACCACTGAGCCACTCCTCCCCTTTTAAGGAAAGCTTAGGTTTGATCTCCTCTAGTAACTGACTGGTTTGTTCTTCAGGCAGTCCATGATATACACAACATTCATTGCCAGCACCATAATTCAAAGGCATCAATTTTCTTCCTGTCTGTCTTTTTCACTGTCCAACTTTCGCATTCATATTATGTTATTGAAAATGCCATGGCCTGGACAAGTCCTTCATAGCCATTCTACCAAGAGCAATACTTTAGATTTCTTGACTATTAATCCTTTCTTTATTGTTTGTTGATCCAAGTAAGTTAAAGTTGTCAACTATTTCAATTTCTTCTCCAACAATGAACTTATTGATTTTGCCATTTGTCAGGATCTTTGTCTCCTTAATGTTAAGGTGCAGACTTATTTTAAGACTATGGGTACGATTTTCAAAGGCATTTAAATGGATAACTGCCCTAGTTACCTGTGTAAATGCCATGTCCGGGATTTTCGAAGGACACCTACATGGGTAGTGCCTTTCGAAAATCCTGGGTATGTTCCGAATGTGCCCAGATGTTATGCAGTTAGCATCGGGACGTGTTGAGGGCGATCTGGGGAGGAGGAAAGGGCTAACTGGGTAGCACCAATTTTCAATGCTACCCGCTTAGCTCTCTGTGCCTCAGTGGCTGTTGGTCCACTTGATCTTTATGGTATAATGACTCGGGGTTGAAGAGTACTCTAGTGGTTAGAGCAGCTATCTAGTACCCAGAAGATCAAGGGTTTGATTCCCACTGGAACTCCTTGAGACCATTAGCAAGTCACTTTACTGCCACTGCCTCAGAAGAAAAGGCCTAGCAATCTACTTCTGGTGATACATTGCCAAGAAAACCCAGAGGTAGCTGGGTTGCCAAGAATCAGCACTGACTTGACAGCACTAAAAATAAATAAATTTCTTTCCACCTTTTCTTGATCTTTGCAGCATTATTCAACATGGAGCCATGAGCATCTTGTAGCATTCCAGTTCGAGGCTGGAATTTTTTCTTTAACTCTCATAGCTCTAGAAAAGCTGTTCTTGTTCTTCCTCTAATAGTTTCTGATTCTATTTCCTTGCATGTGTCATTGTAGTACTTCGCATTGTCATGTCTTGCTGCACGGTGGAAATCTCTGAGTTCTGCGATTGCCTCTTTCTCCTCTGACTTTAGCTTCTCTGTTTCTGGACAATTTTCTGAGTTTCTTCAGTCATCCATTTTGGCTGTTTTTGCTTTTCCACCTTATGTAGAGACTTCTTGTTTTCTTCCAATACAACCTTCTTGATGTCATCCCATAACTCTTCTGGAACTCTGTCATTTGTATCTAAAGCAGCAAATCAGTTTTTCAGGTGGTCTTTAAATTCCAGTGGTATATTCTCAAGGTCATATTTTGCTATGTTCATGAGTGGCTTGCTCTTTTTCAACTTCAGCCTGAGTTTGCTTATTAGTAGTTGGTTACTCCGAGAAGAAATCTCCAGAGGCGAAACATGAGAAGTTGAAACCCTCAAAGACCACTTCGGAGGATGGGCCCTGGAAGGCAGGAAATGCCCACTCCAGGCCCTGCAGTCCTTGGCGTGAGTCTGAGCAGGAGCGGCCTCACAAGCTGTCTCAGAAGGAGGAGTCTGCATCCGGCCTTGGACATGCGAGGCCATCGTCATTGAGGACTCTCTCTTGACAGAGTCAACGCCAGGCCTGAAATCCTCGGTGCCCGCGTCAAAGGCTTCAGAGCCAACTGGCATTGAGACCAGGATGGCGACCCTAGAGGTGCAGTATCTTTGCCCTCATGGCCCTGCAGCGGTTCCTCTGGTTCATCCACCCCAAAGATGGGACCCTCAATATCTAGGGCCTTCCTGGACATTGAGCCAATCCTTAAACCTTGAGAGAGCCATCTGCATCAGACAAGCTCCGGGTCCCAGTCCTGTTCCTCTGGACTCTGGTCCACTTCGTTGAGTACATGTGGCTTTGACTGCAGGTCCTCTGGAGGTCACGGGCCTTTGGGCTCTGGCCTCGACTGTGGAAACTGTGGGGTCTCGGACTTTGAGTCTGAGTGGGAGACCGATGACAAGGACTCCCAGGACACCCGGAGGCATAGAGATGTGCCCTCAGACCTGGCTTCCCTGGTGTCCCGGCACCATTCTCCGCCTAAGGACATTGCCTTTCTCGACTTTGTGAGGGGGACATACCTTAGGTGCTTGCCTTTGAGACTGAGGCAGAGAAAGATTCTTGCATGGAGGAAATGGAGATCCTCCAGTTTGAGGCCCTTCTGAAAGATGCTCTCATGGTACCTGTTCCTCAGATCCTTGAGTGCCGCCTCCTCCGTGTATGGAAGACATCGGTGTCTGTGCTCATTGTAAGCTGGCAACTCGACTCCTGGAACCAAGGGTTTTGGCAGAGTCGGTACATGAAGACCCACTTCCTCATAACTCGATGGTTGTTGAGTCTGCCATGCGCAGACTCAAGAGCCAAAAGACCCATTCCTTGGTGCCCCTCAGCAGGGAGGCCCACACCCTCAATGTCCTCAGCCAAAAAGCCTTCCAGGGCTCGATGTTTACATGCAGAGTCCAGTCCTATCAATTATACATTGGCATGCACCTCAAAGACCTGGCAACTGAGCTTGCTGGTTTCTCAGCAGGCCTCGATGGTGAACCCCTCCAGCGGTTCGTCTCAGACTTCGGCAATCAAGGAGTGTTTTAAGTTTTAAGCTATTGTATACTGCTCAGGATAAGAGTCCTCAGCCAGAGTAGCCACCGAGGGCATCTAGGCCCGACACCAGGCATGGCTGCAGTCACCTAACCTCGAGCAGTGGATTCAGGACAAACTCATTGTCTCCTGTATTGGAGAGAATCTCTTCGGGGAAATCCATAGCAGACAAAGCTACAGAAACAGACTGAGTTCCTTACCAGGACCAGACACACTTCCCTGGGGCCTTCCGATGGAACTGCACCGAGGTCTTTTTAGAAACCCTTCTTTCTGGGAAAGAAGGGAGGTTTTGGCAATGCTTCACAGTTGCAAAGTTTCTCAGTCCCGCAGCAAGGCCAACAGCAGAAGGGGAAAGGACACAGTCCATGCAAACAGAATACTCCCAAGTTCCAGGTGCTGGCCCTGGCTCAAGCTTGGGAGAGCTTATGACTCTTTGGGCACAACCTCCTCTCCCCCAGGAGGTCCCAAACAATCTGCAGGGGGGGCAACTGGTCCTGTTTGCCCACAGGTGGACCACTGTCACCACAGATTCCTGGGTACTGCTAGTGGTCCAGGAGGGCTACATCTTCCCACCTGTAACGGACATCACCCTCATACTTTCTAGGAGAGCCCATAAATCCTCTCCTTCACCAGACTCTGCTCCTCACCAAGCTCACAGGTCTCCTCAAGGACAAGGCGGTAGAACCAGTACCCAAACATCTCAGGGGCAAGGCTTCTACTCCAGATACTTCCTCGTTCCCAAGCAAATAGGTGGCCTCAGATCCATCCTATACTTGCGGGACTTGAAGAGATTCCTGTTGAGGGAGAAGTTCAAGATGCTCTCCCTTGGAACACTGCTGCCCTACCTCCAGCAGGGAGAGTGGCTATGCTGAAGAATGCTTATATGCATATCGTGATCCATCCCAGCCACCGAAAATACCCCTGCTTCGTGCTGGGAGGAGGTCACTACCAATACAGGGTGCTATCCTTCAGGCTGGCTTCATCACCAAGGGTCTTCACCAAGTGCCTAGTGGTGGTCACAGCCCACCTTAGTCTCCAAGAGGCCTTCATCTTTCCCTATTTGGATGACTGGCTCATAAGAGGAGGCATCGCTGCAGAGGTGCACCACTCCACTGGATACACCATCCTCACCCTGCAGCACCTGGGGTTCGTCATCAACTATCCCAAGCCACACCTCACCCTGTCTCAGTGCCTAGAGTTCATAGGGGCTCAACTAGACACTCTCCAGGCCAAGGCTTTCCTCCCCCAGGAGAGGGCAGAATGCCTCAATGAGCTAGCTTCAGAGGTACAGCACTGCAGGTCACTACCTGCCCATCTTCTCCAACACCTGCTGGGCCACATGTCTTCTACAGTTCACATGACCCCATATGCCCACCTGCACATGAGGACAGCCTACTGGTGCCTCTGCTCTCAGTGGACACAAGCTACAGGCAGACTTCGGGACAGGGTGAGAGTGACCTGCCAGCTAGTGTACTTCCTCGACTGGTGGCAGATTTCCGACTACCTTCAACCAGGATGCCCTTCCAGGCAACCACACCCCAGAGGGTCCTTACCACACATGTCTCCTTGCTGGATTGGTAATAGGTCTTTGTATTGGTTTAATTAAAGTTTTTCCACCTTATCACGTTTTTCGACTGAGTTACCTAGGTGATTTTTGCCTTTCTGTTGGACTATTCCCCTTACCACAGATGTCTCCTTGCTGGGCTGAGGAGCTCATTGTGAGGATCTTAGCACACAAGGCAGCTGGTCCCAGACAGAATCCCAGCTTCAGATCAACCTTCTGTAGCTCCGGGCAATATTCCTGGCCCTCTGAGTCTTTCGCAACCAGGTGTAATACTAGTCTGTGCTGATCCAGACCAACAACCAAGTCGCAATGTTCTGTCAACAAGCAGGGAGGCACAGGGTCATACCCCTTTTGCCAGGAGGTGGTAGCTCTGCTCATATGTGCACATGTTCCTGAGGGTGGTCTCTCTCCTGGGTCATGACAATGCCCTGGTGGACAAGCTGAGCAGAATCCTTCAGCCACTCGAGTGGTGCCTGGATCCTAGAGTGGCCTCCTGGCTGTTTTGACTCTGGGGTGTGTCCCTCTAGTGAACCTGTTCTCCAGCCTAGACAACATGCAGTTGCCCCGCTTCTGCTCCCTCCAGCTGTACCCATCCTGGATAGTTGCAGATGTGTTCCTCATCCCATGGACGGAAGGCCGCCTTTATGCTTTCCCGCTGACGACATTGGTTAACAAGACCCTCTTCAAGGTCCAGCGCAACAGGGCATCACTGATACTGAAAGTCCCTTGGTGGCCCAGGCAATCTTAGTTCCCGCTGCTTCTCTACCTGGTGGTGGCATTACTGATTCCCCTGGGCTGTGCCCCAGGACTACTGTCACCCTACATCCTAACCTGAGGTCTCTGTCACTCACGGCTTGGCTGCTGAGTGGGTAGCTCTAGTTCCCTTCAACCTCCCAGAGGACATGGAGGGGAGGTCCTTCTGGCCTCCTGCAAGGTCTCCAGCAGAAGGGTGTATGCCTTTAAGTGATGCCGGTTCTGTCTGGTGCACCGAGAGGTGGGCGAACCCGTTCTCCTGCTCAGTGCAGATAGTACTCCAGTACCACCTTCACCTGTTGTAGGGGGGACTAAAGTCAACTCAGAGTGCATATGAGGTCTATTGCAGCAGCAGCCCAGTCCCTTGTATCTCGGTTCCTGCAGGGCCTCATGCTATCCAAACCCTCTGTCCACCCACCAGCGGCAGAGTGTGATGCCCTCGCAGCTCACTAAGCTGCCATTTGAGCCTCTGGCTACCTGCCACTTGCAGTACCTGTCCTGGAAAGTTGTCTTTCTCATGGCACTCGCATCAGTTTGCAGGGTCTGCGGGCTCCAGGCTCTGATGGCAGAGCCTCCCTACACAAGGTTCTACCAGAACGGGGGTGTGCTCTGCACACACCAAGTTTCTACAAAAGGTGGTGTCCCCCCTTCCACTTCAATCAGGAGGTAGTACTTCCCACCTTCTTTCCAAGGCCTCACGCCGGCAAGGCGGAGACCGTCCTCCATATTTTGGATTGTAAAAGGACCCTGTCCTATCTGCAAAGGACTCGGGGCCACCGCAAAGCACCTCAGCATTTTGTATCCTATGACTCCAATCGACTGGGCCTCCCAGTGACTAAGCGAACTCTGTCCGCTTGGGTGATGGACTGCATTGCCCTCACCTATGAGCAGGCTGGGATTTCACTAGACTAGCTGGTCATGGTGCACCGCATTGGAGCCATTGCTACCTCCGTGACAAATCTGCATTCTGTACCTGTGACAAAATCTGCCGGGCCGCCACTTGGCCTTCGGTCCATACCTTTGCAGCTCACTACTGTCTGGAGAGGGAGTCCTGACGGGACAGCACTTTCAGCCAGGCTGTACTCTGCTAATCTCTTCTGTGTTTAGGCTACCGGAGTGCTGGTTCCCCCCCGAACACTTGGGTCTTGTGAGTCTCTCAGCTGGGACGCAGCAGCTCTAGCTCAGGGCTCACCCTTTGCAGGTCACCATGGCGGGGGTGGTTTTTTATTTTTTACAGGTTCTCTATAGCCTGTAGCTGGGGAGTCTCATATGTGTGGACTTCTTGCTTGTTCCCAGAGAAAGTGTAGTTACTCATTTATAACAGGTATTCTCTGGGGATAGCAGGAATCAGTCCTCACAACCCTCCCACCTCCCCTTGGAGTTGCTTCTTTTCCATATTTTAATTTTTTTTCATCTTAGCTATGTCATTAGACTGAGGCAAGATGGAAGATGGCACCCTTGGGCGGGAAGGGGACCACGCATACATGGTGCATCTCCCAAAGGCTTTCTTTGAAAGCTGGGGAGATGCTTCCATGCAGGCTCCGTCGGCGCTGATGTCACCATACGTGAGGATTGATTCCTGCTGTTCTTGGAGAACACCTGTTACAAGTGAGTAACTACACTTTTTGTGCAAGCATAATCAAATTTTAAATCTTCCAAAGTTGCTGTGATTGGAAAGATTGAGAATTGCATGGCTTCAGCTGTACTACAGCCTGGAGTTAGGTTAGATTTGCTGGGAGGGTAAATATATTTAGGGTTGATGGTTGCCTGAGGTGAGGATGCATTCATATGGGCAAATAGGTATATGTGGGTATATCTGTGGGAGGGGGAGCAACACATTGAATCTACTAGACCTGCCTCCAGCGTTAACCAAGTGCAACAAGTCATCTTGCTCAAGGGCATTCTCCCTGTATGCCCCACGCCGATGGAATGCTTTGCCACCACAAATCAGACACCCACAACCTTGCAACCTTCCACAAACTGCTTAAAACCCACCTATTTAAGGAACATTTTGATGGAATAACATAACCCCCTCTTACCTATCTACCCCTTATTATACCCTCTGATGTAAGCATAGTCACTAAAAGATGTAAGCGACTGTCTAATTGTATATAGTTACAGTTCTGTTGTAAATAGTGTTATGCACCTGCTCTATTCATAGGTGTTAACTTTTTCTTGTACCCCTGTTTCATGTAATGTTCAACTTTGCTCCCTGTAAACCGCACTGATCCTCGGAAATGCGGTATATAAGTATGAATGAATAAATTAATGAAGCATCCACCTTTTATGCTCTGAATATCCTTTTCCAGGCTACCAACAACCATTTTTGTGTGACGGATGTCTTGTGAGTGTCTTTTATGACTTCTTCAGCAAAATATGAGTATGTCCTGCTATTCAGATTCAGATCCTTATCACTACTTTCACTGCTAAAATAATTGTCAATTTTTAATATTTCATGAATATTCCATCACGTAAGGTAAATATATTCAAGTTAATAAATGCTTTTAATAAAATCCCACAAATTAAAGTTCCAAAGCTTGCCATATTGGCAGCCAAGAAATAACCATCTTACAGTACAATATGAAACCTCAAAGTCCTTAACACAAAATGAAATGCATTTTCTGCAGTTTATCTTTTGATGCAGTAGTTCCTGAAAACTGCTGTAATTTTCAAGGGTGCTATTATAGCATATTGCCTTGTTCTTTGTCCAGGAACTCCTGTCTGGTTTTACATGCAAATTGCACCTATCAGAAATGAACACGAGAAGGTGGTTTTATTCCTGTGCACTTTCAAAGACATTACTCTCTTTAAACAGCCAATTGAAGATGATTCAACAAGAGGTAAGGATTTTTTTGAAGACATTAAAATTGTTTGAGTTTAGTAACAGTTGGTATTTGTTCTTTCAGAATGTTAGGCTAATTTTCAATAGCACGTCTGTCTATATAGGGGCCAATACTCAGACTCGGATAGTTAAACATCATAGTGGTTAGCTGTGGCACTTAAATATCCGCCGGATATTCAGCAGCCGCCACAGTCCAGATACGGCTGCTGAATATTTAGTTTATGCGGTCACTATATCTGGATGATCCTGGCACTTACCTGGATAATGTCAATTTTCAGCTGCTATCCACTTAAATTATCCAGGTAGAAACTTAAAGCCAGCTTTTTCGGCAGCCCAAGTTACTCAGATCTTAGCCAAATAGTGGCTGAAAATCACCACTTTCGGATAAGCGCTGCAATTATCAGGAGAGTGGCCAACTGCCTTCGCTTCGCTAATGGAGTGCTCTGGACTAACCAGATTCAGTGACACTCTCCGGATAATGCCACTGAATGTCTTTCTCTGTATACCCTCCTCTGGATAATGCCACTGAATGTCTTTCTCGGTGTACCCTCCTCTGGATAATGCCACTGAATGTCTCCTTGTGTACCCTCCTCTGGATAAGCTTTCTTTATCTTTATCATTAACCTCCATGGTTATCCAGATAAGTTTTTTTGAAAATTGACACTATTTATTTAGCTGTATTTATATCCCGCTTTTCCCCGGGTCAAAGCGGTCAATTGGGGGATACATTTAACACAAGGGGATATGAGACACATACGCTAATACTTACAGGGAACATGGGCAATGGAGGGTTAAGTGGCTTGCCCAAGACCACAAGGAGTGCCTATAGGACTAGAAATCCCAGACCCTCCGGCCTGAGATTGCTGTCCCCAGGTGGGACTTGAACCCCCGGCCCTCTGGCCTGAAGTACCTTGTCCTAACCACTAGACCACTCCTCCCTCCTAGTTTGCAAAGTTTTAAGCCCTCACAAGAACAACTCAATTTTCAAAACACAAGTTAATTGTGTAAACTGTTTTGATTTTAGGTTCTTATGGGGCTAAGTATACATATATATCTTTACCCATTTCAGAACAGTAGCATGAGGTATATAGGCATGTCATTACATTTGCATTGTTTCAGAATTATAGCTGCACAGATTCATTACAGGCAGAACGACCCTTATTTATGTGGGTAAATTTCTGCCCATTGAGAAATTTTGTAGTTATCTGTAGGTGGCTGAAAATCTTTGGAAGCACGTACAGCCAAGCTACGTGCATAACCTACACTCATTTGTTTAAGTCCTGTGACTAAGCTTTTGAAGCGTCACTGCTTACTGCCCTTAGAGCATATTTTGTAAAGATGCAAGAATCATTTCTTAATTATATTCAATCTAAATTTTCAGTTTGATTATTTAAATATAAATATTTACATACATAAAAGCAGTAGCCTTCTCCCCTGAGATACAGCTGTGCATGATTTTGAAAAGCAATTTCTAAAACATTTGCACAATATAGTGTCAATATATTTTGATTTCATTTTTGAATACTATAAAAATGGGCAAAAAAGCTACATTCTTCAAACATTTCAAAGTTTCAGTTAGTTAATAAGTGAGGAAGAACATGAAAATGGGTCATGGAGGTGGGGAGGAGTTTCCCAGCACCAAAGAAAAACTGCTAGCTGAGATCCAGGCAGCACTATGCCTTCAGTAGCAAACAAAGGCTAGCGTGAGACCAGTTAGCCAGTGCATGAGCACATGCCATCTCACAGGTTCTGCGTAGATCTTTCTTGGTTACAATTGAAGGCAAGGTGCCACCTGGAGATCTACCGCTGGACTTTTTTCAGCATTGAGCTAACCAGATGCCACCTTCAAGATTCATTGCTATAAGCAGATTCTGTATTGCCCACAAGCAAATCCAGTTCTGAATGCAATAAAACCAATATAACATGTCAAGTATGATGGATGAGCAAATTGTTTGCGCTGTACTTAAAGAAAATGAAAATATATAGAGAGGGGGTGATTTTATAAAGGATTTTTTGCATGTAAAGGCCTCTTATAAAATCACTTCAGGGGTTCCACACGTAAAAGTAAGCACAGTGCCGAGAAGGCATCTAGTTTTGTGATCCACGTCTGTGTGTGTTCTAGGATGCAGTTTAGGGGGATAATGGGTGGAATTGTCATTTGTACACATTGGGGCATGTTTACTAAAGCGTGCTAGTGGTTAGAGGAGAGTTTGCCATGTGCTAAGCACACTGTGGTTGCCGTTATCGCATGGTAAAGATGCAACTGCAGTGAACTTCCCATACTGACTGCTTAGTGCGGGCTGGGGCAGAGACTGGACAGTTTAGGGACGGAATGTGCGCATTGCGTTTAATGCAGGCATCCTTAGCACATGCTCACTGGCATGTGCCTCTGCATTAATTGCAGCAAACAACTTAGCACAGGAGTGACACAGAACCCACTCTAACTACATGGGGACACGCCGGGCATGTCTCCATGTGGTGTTGCTGGTCTGCCACTCCTGCGCTGAAGTTTGGGGCTTAATGCATGGTATACTATCTTATTTTAGCAAACACGCCCCTTTGTTTATAAAATATGCATATATGTGCGAGCAGGCATAAATATCCATGATCTAGGCATGATTTCTGTTGCTTTTGTCTTACTATTTTATAAAGACACACAGGCACTTATATAATTTTATAAAATAGACTTAAAATAGGCGCATACTTGGCTTTCATACACAGTCAGCCTGTTATCAAATTAATCCCAAAGTGTATTTTGGCAGCTAAATGCCCACCAGATGCATAAAAGAAACAGCAATGTTCAGGTCAATGCTGTCTGTTCCCTTAGATTAACTGGCTAATACGCTTATAATGCAGTTTAAAAAAATAGCATCATCAGGTTTTTTTTCAGTTAATACAACGTGAAGACACTGGGTATGCTATCAGTTCAAGGGACTTTCAGAAAAAAATATTTTCACCTTATGAACGTATGTTTCTTTTTTTTTTAATGAAAACAGACTCAGAAAGCTATCAAATCTGAAATTAAACTTAAAATACCACCTTAATAAGCCACATTTGATGAATATGCAGTGCAGTAACTCATAGTAAATGATGGCACATAAAGGCTATAATTTTCTTAAGGTAGTACCATTATCCTTTAGGGCTGCTACTGATGCTCCATGTGGCTTACCTCCCAGTGCTGACTTATAGATCCACCAGGTTTAAGGTTGCAACAGACACTCTGTGCAGGTCATTTCTCTATCCTATCCTGCTGCTTTGGGTTGTAATTGTCACTCCATGAGGTTTCCCTAGTGCTTCATTTCTACCCTCGCTATGGAGGATCTGCTGAGTTAATCACAAACTCTTTTGAATTCCTTTAGGCTGTACACCACTACTTCTGGAAGGGCATTCCAAGCATCTATCACACTTTGTGTGAAAAAAATATTTTCTGACATTGTTCTTGAATTCACCTCCTTGTGGCTTCATATTGTGACACCTAGTTCTAGAATGCTCTTTCCATTGAAAACATTTTGTTTCTTCGGCATTACCTTTTATGCATTTAAATGTGTCTATCATATTCCTTTGTCTCTCCTATTCTTTAGGGCAGTGCTTCCCTAACTTTTATCCAGTATGACCTCATTTTACTCCTTAAAATTCATGTGACCCCAGGTGTTAACAAAATAGCTGATCCCTACTCCCCCCTCTTGTTACCTTTCTCCTCCCCCAACTTATTAAAGGATGAAGATAGCAGCAGTGGTGGCAGCAGTCAGCATAGAGTACTTTGTGCCAGTTTACACCAACAGATCCTGGAACTCTACGTGTGTTGCCAGTCTCACAGGAAGCCCACACAATAGGAGAAGAAGTAGAGTCTGTGAATGTTCATTGACTCACAGATCCTGTGCTGATTGCCTCCACTGGGATAGCTCACAGTGGAGGTCCATTGGAGGGAAGGGGAAGTAGCTCTGTATCTCCAGGAACAAGTATGGATGATGTCGGTACCAATGGAGCCTGCGCAGGAACACACCCCAGCGTCCAACGTTGAAAGCTTTTGGGAGCACTCCACTGTGCCTGCATGACTACCTTCCTGCCTTCCCAACTCCCTCTCCTCTGTTCTTCGTTTTCCATGGAGCCAGCAGAAAGCAAATCCTGTCACTGCAGAAAAATCTTTTTGTGGATAGCGCCTCTGCCTTCTTGTCTATATCAGCACCATCTAGGACATTGCTGGTTCCCTTATCCTTTTCTTTCTCCCCTTTCTTTATTTTCTTTAGCAAAAAAAAAAAAATCTACTTGGGCATTGCCCTTTTAGGCCTTAAGCCTACCATATTCTTCATACTTAAAAGTATGGAGAAACCAACTAGTGGTTTCAAAAAATGCACTAAGTGTGCCAGCACCATCTCGGCGACTGACACATAACTGGTGTCGGCCCGGACCACCAACCAAAGGACTATTCCCTTTGCCAGAAAATGACACAGAGGCCTACAGAAACAGGCTTCTAAATTAGGAGCACTCTTTGCGTTGGACACAGTATTGTTGGTGTCCACTTTGAGGGCCTCATCCTCTCATGGATCTCAGGTATCCTCGAAGTCCAAGCACAAGGCCTCATCGAAGTCTGCGGGCACCTCCAGGAGAAGATTTCACTCGAAGCACCGAGGTCCCTCGGGGGTTGCCTCTGAGGCAGATCTGCCTGCTAAACAGCCCCAGTGGGAGGCCTTGTCCTCCAAAGCCATCGAGGGGCTCCAGGATGCTCCTGAGGCCTCGACCTCTGGAGAAGTACTGGTGCCATGCACTGGGACGGTAGCACAAATACCTGTCACCGAAACCCAAGCATCGGCAACCTCGATAGACCAGCGTATACTGGCCATCGAGCGCAGCTTGGCAGCCCTACTTTGCAGCCTTGGTACCCATAAAACCCTTGGCTACAGGTAGTGCCCCGTTGATACCAGTTCCGATACAGACATTGACGCTGATTCCCAGTACAACATTGGGGCTGCTGCAGATGTCATAGACTACGCTCCCACCCATACTCTCCCTAGAAACTTACTGGTGCCAGGCCCTAGCAGCTCACTGAGGCCGATACATTGGAACATAGGTACCGGTATCTAGCTGATTGTAAAAGGAAAAGAGAAAGGAAAGATCAAAGGCGAGGGAGTGAGAGATTCTGCTTCCATGGAAGGGGCTGGATTCCCCTGAATTAAATTCCAGGGTTGAATCGCATTCCCCCTATCAGGACCTTGGTCCAGAGGATTTGGAACGTCTAACTGGAGCTTCTTCTCACCCATTGCTCTCCCCGTTCGAATGAGGGCCTCCGGAGCGGCGGTTTTCAAGCCATTATGCAGGGCAGGTGATTGGCAGGTAGAGGTGAGAAGCTCCAGTTAGACGTTCCAAATCCTCTGGACCAAGGTCCTGATAGGGGAGTGTGGGCAGGAGCTTTTTCTCACCTCTACCTGCCAATCACCTGCCCTACACAACGGCTTGAAAACCGCCGCTCCGGAGGCGCGCCCGTGCCTTGCAGGCCTGTGCCTGAGGGCCTCGCCAGAGGGCCCTTTGGTGTGGCCCTTATTCGTGAGTCCGTGGCGATTGATCAATCTCGTACAACAAAAGCTGTGAGTGTATTGGTATATTATGGTTGTAATCTGCTGTTTCCTTCCCTTTTACTTCATCTTTTCCTTTCTTCGTTCCCTTCCCTGCCTCAACAGGGGTGCATGTCGCCGCCGGAAGATATGTCCTTCCAGGAATTCATTCGAGACCTGGCCAAAGGGTCTTTCTATCACAGTGACATCGGAGAAGGAGCCAAGGGTGGAGGAATTGGAGAACCTCCAATAACCAACAGCACCTAAGGAAGCAGCCACCTTACCGGTGCACCACATCCTTCATGACCTTATGCTCTCCATATGGGAGATGCCCCTCACGGTCTTACCCCAAAGTAGACATCTCAATACTATGTATTATGTACCAGAGTGTCCCAGCTTCCAAAAGCCACAGCTTCCCCAACACCCCATGGTGGTAGAATCGGCTATGCGCTGAATCAAAAGCTCAGACACTCACTCCTCTAAACCTACAGGTAGGAAATTGAGATCCCTCGATGCCTTTGGGCATTGATGTTTCTAAGCATCCGTGCTCTCAACTAGGATTAACTTATATACTCTATATGGAAATGTTCCTGAAGGAGGTCTCCAGGGATCTCGAGGACTTTGCTCCTCTCCTCCCAGATGACAAACAGGCAGATTAGTTAAGCGTAGTCAAAATGTATCAAAGTTTAACAGAGCTACCTTCGATGCTTTTGAGTGCATGAGCAGGGCCTCGGCAATTGCATCAGTGCATGTCTCATTGCATGGCTTCAGGTCTCAGATATTGAATAGTGGGTTCAGGATACGTTGGGCAACATTCCTTGTACAGGGGAAAACCTCTTTGGCAAAGACTGGCAAAACGAGGCCTCTCAATTAGTCATAAAATACTACTCTAAAGAAACTGTCCAGAGTAACAGCTGACCCTACTAGAAAGAAGACTTCTGCAAAGAAGTCTTTCTATAATAAGAGGAAGAGATTCTTCTCTTCTCTTCTTGCTTCTCAGTATCAGGGTCAAAGCCCAAAGAAGAGGCAGCAGCCTCCTAAACAAAAACCACATGTAGCTAAATCTCAGCCGGCTCCGCAACCACAGCCTGTGCCTGTTTTTTGACTTTCCTAGAGAACATTGCCACCCTGCCTCTGGAGGGGCCCAAACCCCTCCACATTGACAAAATTTGCAAAGCAGCAACTTAGTCTTCTGTCCATACCTTTGCTGCTCATTATTGTCTGGACAAGAGCTCCCGTCAGGATGCCATGTTTGGTCAGGCTGTACTCCAGCACCTCTTTCAGACTTTAGATGCAACTTCTACCCTCCATCCTGTACTATGACAATACCAGAAATCCATTTGGTATCCGTAACCTCATCGTGCCTACTTCAAGGCTAACCTCCACCGGTTCTGAGGTCACTTTATCTGGCATCTGGGAGCTAGGGAGTCCCATATGTGATGACTACATTCCTGCTTATTCCTGGAGATAGCGTAGTTATTCACCTGTAACAGGTGATCTCATGGAACAGTGGGAATTAAGTCTTCACAACCCGCCCTCCTCCCCTAGGAGTTATAGGGTTTCATTTACTCTTTTTCTCAACTTCACACTCAACTGAGGAGAGGGAGTTGGGAAAGCGGGGGACGGCAGTTGAGCAGGTGCAGTGGAGTGCTCCCAAAAGCTTTCTAATTGGACGCTGGGGAGCATTCCCACTCGGGCTTCGTCTGTACCGATGTCACCCATATGTAAAGACTAAATTCTTCTGTTTCCAGAGATCACCTGTTACAGGTGAGTAACTACACTTTCTGTGACCCCACCTTCAAATGATGTGATCCCATTTGGTGTCCCAATCCAGTGTGGAAACCACACATTTATTTCCCAGAGCTTCATCTCACATGACTTCTGATGCAGATTACGCACAATTTTGGTTGACTTTCTCTGGAATACCTCTAAACCTTTTCTTAACTTTTTGAGTCTTCAACACTGAACACAGTGTTCTAGATAAGTCCTCATGTGAAATCTAAATAACTCTTCATACGTAGGGAACTAAAGGTGAAGGTTTGCCACACAAATGGCCTCTTTTGCATTTTTGCATGCTTGCCAGGATTTTTGCAGAAAATTACACTTTAGTACATCAACCTCTAAGAGTTAACTATAAATTGAATTAATGACTATAGATGGAGTCAGGCAAATAGCTTGCTGCATTGTAGGAGCTTCGGGGGCTGGCTTCCTAAACTACTAGGGACATTGCACTGGGAATTGATACCTTTAATGTAAAGGCTGTTATCTTCCCCTATGTCCATTTCTCTCTTCCTCCTCCATGCCCAGAACTCCTCTCTCCCCTACTATGTCCTCTTCCCTCCCACGTCCAACATATCATCTCTTTCTTTCTCCTGCCCCCCCACGTCCAGCATCCTCTCTCTCTCCCTCTCCTCTCCTCTCCTCTCTCCTCTCCTCTCTCTCTCTACTCCCCTCCCCTCTCTCTCTACTCCCCTCTCTCCTCTCTCTCTCTCCTCCCAGGTCCAGCATCTTCTTTGTCTCCCTTGTCATGCCCAGTATGTCCTCTACTCCCAGGTCCAAACTCTCATCTATCTTTCTCCTGCCCCCCCATGGCCAGCATCTTGTCTCTCTCTCTCTCCCCTCCTCCTCCAGGTCCAGCATCTTGTCTCTCGCCTTCTCTGATCTGCCCTATGTCCAGCATCTCCTTTTTCTCTCTCCCACCTATCTCCAGCATTTCCTAGCTCTCTCTTTCTCTGATCCTTCCAGGTCCAGCATCTCCTAGCTCTCCCCTACCGTGTCCAGTATATCCTCTCCCCTACCACATCCAATATCTCCTTTATCCACTCCCCCCCCTAATATCCAGAATCTCTTCTCTCTCTCTCCCCCCCAATGTCTAGCATATCCTCTCCCTCTCCCTGTCGCCAGCATAACGTCTTTCTCCCCTCCCCCCCGCCCAAGGCCCAGACCAGTCAGTATGTGCTTTGTAATAAAATTCACCTTCTCTCTCTCCCTCTCTCCTCTGAGTTCCCCCATCTCCTCACTCTCTCTCCTCTCCCAAGTCCAGCATGTCCTCTCTGCCTTTCCCTCCTCTCCCATGTTCAGCAGCTCTTTCTCCCCCCCTCCCAGGCCAGCATATCCTCTTTCTCTTTCCTTCCATGCCCAGCAGCTCTCCTCTTTTTTCCCCATGTCCAACTTCTCCTCTTCCCCTCATCTCCTGGATCTCCTCTCTCTCTCCATTCCCCAAATGTCCAATATCACCTCTCTTCCTCCTCCCATTGTTTATTGCTCACTTGATGTACACCCCCTTGCTATTAGGTGTGGTATAATTCCAAAATTAAATACAAAAATCAGATAGAAAAGAATGCCATCTATGTATAGAAAGGTAGACATTCATAAAAGAGCTAGGAAGGAGGACAGCAGGGGGAGGTCAGGAGGAAGGTCAAAGGCGGAGCAGAAGAGGTACATTTTGAGTCCCTCATCTCTCTCTCCCCTCTCCCACATGTCCAGCATCTCGTGTCTCTCCCCTCTCCCACATATCCAGCATCTCGTCTCTCTCCCCTCTCCCACATGTCCAGCATCTTGTCTCTCTCCCCTCTCCCACATGTCCTGCATCTCGTCTCTCTCTTCCCCTCTCCCACATGTCCAGCATCTTGTGTCTCTCCCCTCGCCCACATGTCCTGCATCTCGTGTCTCTCCCCTCGCCCACATGTCCTGCATCTCGTCTCTCTCCCCTCTCCCACATGTCCTGCATCTCGTCTCTCTCCCCTCTTCCACATGTCCTGCATCTCGTCTCTCTCTATCACCTCAGCCCTACCCCCAATCCTGTTTTTTGATGAAGTTGGTAATATATTTCCTACTATCCAATTGTTTACTGCGATGTTTGTGTTTCTGGTTTCACGTTCAGGGCCTCATGTGCTAAAGTATGAAAGGACCTCACAAAGCATGCACCTTACATGAAAAACGGTACAAAATACACTATTTTGCACACAGAGGCATGTTAAAGTGTGCTACCTAGTAGCATGGGGATTAGCATATGGTTTGGATGCTGCATTAAAAAGTAGCACGGACCCCCCCACTACATGGGTTGTGCGCGATGAGGCTGGGACAGGGTTGGAACAAAGATGTTGCTGGCCGATCACGACTAGCACAAGTGTTAGCAGCCTGTGCTAACTGCCCTTGTCACCCTTAGGTGGCATTAAGTGCATCTGCACTAAGTAGTATTAAGTGCATCCATGTGCCAGCTTGCATTGTGCAAAAACAGCTTCCTCATAATGCCCTGCTTCAACGCTCTAGTCACTGCAATACAAACATGGCTCCAAAAACTTCTAGGACGCCTTGGCATTATGAGGAAGCTGCCCTAAACACAGTGCTGTGTTCGTCTTTCTCCAGGCTGCAAATTTTTTCAAGAAATTGTTTCTATGAAGTTCGTTGAGGTTTAAGCTGGACTTCGCTTTAAGGCAGTACAGATAAGTACTTTTAGCTGCTTATCCTGTTTTTCTGCCTGTGAACTGATTCAGTTTTTAAAGGCTAATATTGTTTGAAGTTACATAATCCATAATTATTTTGTGTGGGGAACACTAAAGTTGGTGTGTTTTCTTACACATTTTGAGGTTCTAATTTAAGAGCCACTAATTTGATTAAAAGGAAGGAACGCCACAAAAGGGAGGTTCCCCTCAAGGCTAATCTTCCAACATTTATTTATTTTATTTTGGCTCTGATTATTTTGTTTTTGGATATATTTTATAGTTTTTTTATTTTTGTAATTTAGCTTGCATGGTGCGGCATCTTGAGCCAATGCTAACTGCAAGGGGACAGATGCACATGCTCCCTGAGGTCAGTGTGGGCTCCCCATGCTGGTAATGTGGCCCAGGCTTTAGTAAATATGCCCCAAAGTACACATCTGTGAAGTCACAAAAGCACACTTTTGCAATAATAAACTTATGCGCTAAGTTTGCTTCGTGAACGTTCATTTAAATTTTTTGGCATTAATGAACTTTTGTGATGCAGATTCTTGCAAATGAGCTCATTAGTAGAAACTTTCAAAAATAAGTACACACAAATGTTTCTTGGGCCTGTTACCTCCCCTCTCCCCAAAAACAAAACAAAAAAGCCCCCACCAAACCCTAAGTTTTTCAAGTTGTAGTTATTTTAATTGACAAAGGGACCCATTTCACATGGCACTGATAGGATGGGGTCTCATTGCCTGATTCGGCAACATCCTTCCAGGTTGTCTCTGATCCCGGATGGGATAACGGCCCCCCAATCCCTTCCAACCCTAACAGAGCATGCATGTGCTTAAAAGAAAGCTCCCCTTGTACCCTCTCTGGGGGGGGGGGGTACCTCAAACTCCTGGTGAATCTTCTTCCCAAGAAGTCCTGATCCCTCTAGGGCTACCCCTTCAAAGAAATACTCACAATAATATTTTACTTGAGCGAATTGGTGTGTCTGCAATAACTGTATTGCATTCTTAAAGGCTTTCTCAGCGATTTTCCCATTCATCAACTTCTAACTTGGGGGTGTGTTTACAAAGCCAGGCTAATGCTTAAAGTGTGCTATTTATGACTAGGTCCCACTGAATAGCAAATAGCATGCCTTAACCATTAGCCCGGTTAACATATCTCTTGGTATTGATATCTGAGTTTTTCTGTTTATTTTGTACTAGTATTAAATTTTGTTCTTCTAGATTGTCATTTAAATCATCTGAATAGAAAGTACTCACTGAGGGCAAATTTTAGCTGGCGTTCTGGAGTAATTCTTCTCATGACTGAATTAAAAGCAACAATTAATGAGTATCCCTATAATTCTACTTGTATTTATTATTGTTTTCGGCAATAGAGTGTTTCCATAGCTATTGGTTGCTTGCTCAATACAGAGCCATAGAAGACTTGTTCTAACTATTTTGATAAAGAAGAAAAGCACCGTCATTACTGAAGTGAAACATCCCCCCCCCCCCACTGTGATGATAAATTTTGATTCTCAGAAAAATATATTTGAAATCTTGTTGCTGAATCGGCTTTATAGCTCTGCTTACCCGAGGTAAACCATGTGAAATAGTACAACTTATTTTTGTTGAAGACCATATTTCAGCAAGCTTACAAGTTCATAGCCCAACTTACTGTTGAATTACAGAGATGCCAAGTGTATAAATGTAACATCATATTAAATACAGAAACCTTTTGTAGGAAGAAAACGAAACTTGACTTTAACAGGATGAGAATTTACACTCGGAAATTATATTTATTTTATTTTTCAGACTTTATGTAATATAGTGAATGGGCATGTTCGGTTATTTATGGAAAGCTGTAAAAGCCATTAACATATGCAATCAGAGCATTTATATATCACTCGATAACAAGCCCTCTAGTCCTATATATTTCTGTTTGGGGAAACTCATACATTTTTCTGTATAGTAAAGAGATTTTGATGGCGATTAAGAATAAATAAGATTAGACATACTTTAATGGGAACCCATTTACACCAACTAAAATAAAATATTTTATGCACAGTAAGAGAAGCATGTTAAGACAGTAATGCAAATCTTGTATTAGGGAATAGAATAATTTTATTACGAGAATAAACTTCTAGAGCCATAAAATGTAAAAAAAAAATAAATAAATAAAGTTTAATAAAATATTTGTTGCATGATTCAACTATCCTATTTTTATTGTCCATAAGCAGGAACAATATTTTTAATGTGAATGAAATCATAAATTTCTGCTTTCAGAATGCAAAAATTCTTTGGTTGTATCAGCGATAACAAGCTCTGGTTCTTGTTTATACTCGCCTTCTGCTTTGCTTTATTTTCACTGAATGGTATAATGTGGTTCGTTTTAGCCACTTAACTGGCTAAAGTGGAGAAATATTTCTGTGCATGCAGTGACATGATCCTATACGCATGGGGTCAGACTGCCATTCACATATGGGACTACTTTACTAAGGCTTGTGGAGGGCAATTTTAGAACAGGTTGCTTTGGTCAGGATGCCAAGTAGGTGCCTATTTTGGGCCTATTTCATAGAGATATAGGGGACTATTACTAAAGGGCACTATGCTGTTGCACCTAACATGCCGATAATGCTCAAAACCATAGCGCATTAGATGCAACACTACCGCATTAACTGTGGGGAGCATGAAAAACAGGTGCATTTACTGCCACCTATGGAGCTGGTGGCAAGGGCACTTGTAATCATGCAACTTGTAGTTAGCGCAGAATGTGCCGACTGCAAGGCGTTCACCCTACCACTCTCTACCACAGCCTACTCACTTACCACCTCAAAGCATGCAGTACAGCTAGTGTGGAAATTGGGCCACGCTAACACTGCTGGCTCTGTGCTAACATTTACTGCAAGTCACAGCGCAAGGCTAGCGCATGCTGTAACACTCACTATTTAACACCCTTTAGTAAAAGGGCTCCAAAGGTGCCTGTGTCTTTATAGAATAGCAGCACAATATGTGCATTCTTACAAGCTGATCAGTATTATATGTTTGTAAATGGCTAACATAACCCTTTGTTAGGCTCATACACGGTGCCTAATAGCACACCTCCCCTTCTAATGTGCCAAAAAAGTGCCGATAACGCATGGCCTTTTGCACAGTATTTCCCCAGCAAATAATGCACCAGAAGTGCAGAGTACATTGTTGGGCAGCATCGTGGATGCAGCTAACGACACCCATTATGGTAGTGGTAGCTGCACCCACGCTGTCTGCAAATCCAACAGGTTACCACAGACTGAGGCCTGTGGTAACTGCGCATTGCAGAAATGCTCACTCTCCACCCTTCTCGCCCACTCTTGTAGATAATGTGCTTTCTGCAAATAGTGGAGAAAATTGCTGCTTTATCTATAGTTGCCTTGCATTAGTGCATGCTATCTGGCCACGGGCAGCAGTTATCTGTCACGTTAGTAGCTAATGTGGTTTAGTAAACATGTCCCTAAGTCTTCTGCTCAGATAACCAATTGCATGGTGCCTGAATATCGCCGCTGTCTGGATAACCACCACTGGTCGGTGCTGAAACCAGAGATTCAGCAGAAGAGCATATTCAGAAATGCTGTAGTTGGCGCTTAAACGTCAACAATGAGTTTAAATATCAGGCTGTTCGTTTTGGAGCTTGATGTCTTAATTAGTTCCCTGCAGGCATGCAGTTTTACAAAATCTGCTACTTAGTGGTGGTTAGTAAATTGCAGTAAAATAGCCCTTTTTACGGAAGCAATATTTACTGTGGGACTGTGGTTTCTCAGTACTGCAGGTTAGTGACATGGTAACTGTAAATTTGTGCTGCAACAGCAATGCAAAGAGAGTGGGTCACAAATTAGGCCTGCTATCTCTTAAAAGGGACTACTGTAGGTGGAACCTCCACCCCCACCCACTCCAATGCCTGAAACCTCTGAAGGCCTGATCCCTAGACCACTGACCCCTCTCCCTCCCCCCCAAACATTCCATGCCATCCCATGCTCCAGTCCCCCCTTCCCCCCTGGAACTTACTGGGAGATTCTCTTCAGAACTGTTGGGTGTTGGGAGTGTCAAGCTTTCAGATGTCAGTGGTGGAGTTTATTTTAGTTTTGTGGGAATGGACCCTTTAAGGGGCTCCCCAGAAGCATCAGGCCGTGCATGTAGATCTAAAACCAGCATTTCAGGAGTTTGTGTTTGTGTATTATGCTGAGCCATTCAATAGCATTTTTCATAATTGAAATATGATCATTTTTAGTCACCTGACATGGCAAATACATTTTTACTGGAAATTTTCAAAGGTCAAAGAAAGGGTGAGTCAACCCTTCAGTGATGAGTGGATGGAATAATACAGTACAGTACCTATGAGTGGCACCCAGCATCACACATTTTGATTGATCCGATGTTTCAATTACCTTCTCATATTCTGTGCTGGTGGTAAAGAAACTTAGTCTCAATTTTTGTAGTACCCAAATCTGAAAGCAGCACTAGTCTTTCCTTTTTATCCAGCAGTATCCTGCTGTTTTGGGGCTGCATCTCTGTGGGAACCAGAGTTGAGGTCTGACACCATTCATACACACCTGGGCATTTTTTCCACTATTTTATATCTACTCCAAACCTATATATCCCAGTCACACAGCAGTCCTGAATTGGGGGTCTGTATAGCAGGAATCCTTTAAGTCCTGCATCTGGTCACTAGATGTTGCCTTGTTTAACACACTTTCCCAGCTCCCTTCCCACAGGGTCTATGAAGGCAGCTGGTTAGCCCAGGAAGCAGAAGACCTGACCTGGGAATCCAATCCAGGTTCCTTTGCTTGACAGCATGTAGCACTGCCACTTATTTACCTACCATGCCAGCCAAGGTTTTTCTAAGAGCCATAGTTAACCATATTTTTGGGGCATTCATCTTGTCTTTGTTAGCAAGACCTTTTACCTGACAGTAAACGACTATATGTAGCAGCTATTGCTTTATTAGGATGATATTCTGATACTTCACAGTTCTTGAAATCTAGCAGTTCAAAGCTTTTTCATGATGAAATTTTATGCAGAATAATCGAGCACGATAACACCTTAACTCAAGATATTGATGACGTGCAAGGTAGGCAGGCAGGGGGTGCTGGCAAGAAGGGGAGATGGGTGGGATAAGATCTTCCTCCAAGAAGTGGAGAAGGGGAGACTTGACTGACAAGAAATGATCCTAAGTCAAGGAAAAGATGCAGCCCATCCTTCTACTCCTGTCCACCTGCACTGTCTTGGTGCTGGTACTATGACCATTTTTAAACCTCATGGGCTGATCTCATTCATCTCAAAATAAGCACATTAAGAAAATGCCAGCATTAACTGCTGAAAACGATTATGGTGCCAGCATAGAAATGGTACAGCATTCCGGATTAGGGGCTCCCACGGAGGAGATATCTGCCTACCAAAATAGGTTTGTGTGGGAGTTGCCAATTCCTGTCACAAAATGTTGCTGCAACAGAACTTACCCTGAACTTTTCTTTCTATACCCTCCTTGAACTATATAAAAAAATGTACTACAATTTTAAAAAACTTTTGTAACCTTGTGTATGAGTTATTAACAAAAAGAATCTACATAGTGTTAGAAGCGTGCTAAAGTGGTGTTTATTGTTCATGTTAATAAATTTCTTGATCAAAAACAAAAAATGGGACTTCTCTTTTATACAGCTCACCATGGAACAAGCCAGCTAAAAAACGCTCAAAGTAAGTTCCAGTACTTGTTCTTTAAATAAACGTAAAGAAAAGCAAAACAAAAGAACAGTGTGACAATAGTAATGTTTCCTTTCATAAGGAAGGTGCATAATTGGCATCTTAAACATTGTGATGTTAAAATTCCTCCACATCAGGATATATTGCTTAATTGCACATTAAGGGGGTAATTTTATTTAAAAAAAGCTTAAATTTTCATATGAACAAGGTGCATAAATCTAGATATTTTAATCATGTACACACACATTTGGCAGGGTTACTGTTCTGAAAGTTCAGTATGTGCACTGGGTGAATCGCATGTACTTCCATTGTGGGCATTTACAGGGGCAGAGTTTGGGTGGCATGCATAGTTATATACACACATTATAAAATACTATAACTTGTGTTCTTGAAAAATCTAGGCATCTATATTGGCCATAGGGCAGGGATAAGTGCTCATGCCTTCAAGGTGCGTGCATTTCCGACCACTTACTCTACACACCTATTTTATGAAATAAACTGCATGTTTCCTTATCGTCACTCCAGTCCAGTCCCTTTACTTCTGGGTTGCACAACCCTTCCAGTAGCTTGGAGGCTGAGTCTAACCCTTTTGAGGATGGTTAGGTATAAATACCCCTGGTACCACCCCTAAGCCCCAGTATTCTCAGCCTCCAAGCAGCTGGAGGGTTCCGTAAGCCAAGGGCTTACTGGAGTCTCCTATTTATTCTTTAATTTCTTGGTCACATTTAATTTAATTTAATTTATCTTAATTGTAAGAAAATTTAGCTTGGTTTTAGACTTAATTTCCTTAAGTGTTCCTTTGGTTTCCTTCTCCCCCCCCTCCCTCCCTCCTTCCCTCCCTCCTTCCCCCGGCGATTGAGCTCTCTGCTCGCAAGAGACTTATCTTTTGCCCGGTGGGAGAGAGTGCAGCACTCCGGAGAGGCTTGCCGGCGGCAGGGGGTGGATCGCGGAACAGCTCAAGGCCCTCCGTGTCCCAGACCGCGGCAACAGTCCCTCCCGCCTCGTGCCGAAGCCCTCAGGTGGCTGAGCGCTTGAGGCTACAAAGCGCTGTCCCTCCTCGCTCCCGGCTTGGCAAAGCAGCTTGGGAGCGGTCGGAGGTTTCAGACGGCTGCCGGGTCACACGGCCGACGGGCAGCGGGTCCGACGGTGCGAACGGAGACGCCGGGACCCGGCCTACGCTCCACGTGGCTGAGGCCTAGCCACGTGCAGGACTCCGGAGGGCAATTTCATTCCCGGAGGTCTCCTCGGATCGTGGAATTCGCTTAAAATCGCAAGTACTGGGGATCTCCCTTTGTTTGTTTCTGATGGCTTAAAGCTATTTTTGGTATCCAAAAAGATTTCTTTGTTTTTTACTTGTGTTATTTGTTTTCAAGGCTACTTTACATCGGGGAGTGTAGGGGAGGAAAATTGCTCCAGGAAATTACCCCCCTTTTGTTCAGCCTAGAGCTGCATTTTCAGATAGCTTAAGCTTAATTTAATGTTAAAATTTTGGCATAATCTGCCTCTTTTTGTCTTTGTTTGATTCTTTGAGTCAGGTAAACCATGTCTGGCAAACTAAGGTGCCCGTCTTGTGGCATTCGCAGGGGCACTGCTTCAGAGTCAGGTATCTGCAGGGGTTGCGCTGCAGAAGCTGCCTCTGTGGAGCAGGACATACAGTTGTCTCTCAAGCTAATGAGGGATCAGCAGAGCCTCTGGAAGGAGAAAGGGAACCCTCCATTCCTCCGCCCTCAACATCCGGATGTCCGGCTTCCTCTCTGCCCCCCCCTCCCCTCTGCCCTGGGGGAAGAGGGTACCTGTGATCTCTTTTCCCCTGATTTCATCCTCCTGTTGCACAAGGCCTACTGCATGCGCAAGCAGGGGCTGGAGCCAGGAGGCTCGAGCACAGGGAAAGAAGGCCTGGGGGTTAAACCAGTCAAGGCCACTCCCCATGATTACGGTATCCCAACTAAACGTGCGAGACTAGCGAGCGAAGAGCCGTCCACCTCCCCTCCTCAGGACACGCAGGAGGAGGAGTTCTCCGATAAGGAGATGGGGGATGAAGAAGAGGAACTTGAAGAAGGAGAGATCCCGGAGGAGGATCAATCCCGCATAGTACGAGTCTTTCGTCGGGAGGAGCTTCCGGGGCTAATTAATGAGTCCCTGAGAGTCCTCAAGGTGGCCTCGGACACTCAGGCTGAAGAAGAAGCGCTGGAGGACCCCCTGATCCAAGCGGTCTGGAAGTCTCAAAAGGTCTTTCCTATCCACAGGGTCGTCCGCCAAATGATTTAGGAAGAGTGGGACCAACCAGAGTCCTCCCTGAGGGGTGTGCGTTCCATGACACGCCTCTATCCAGTTCCGGAATCGGACAGAGAATTGCTGAAGTCGCCCAAGGTGGACGCGGCAGTATCTGCAGTGACTAAGAAGACGACTATCCCAGTAGAAGGTAGCACGGCCTTGAGAGAGAGACAGGATAGAAAATTGGACACCTTACTGAAGCAGGCCTTTGATGTTAGTGCCCTCGCCTTGCAGGCCTCTGTTTCGGGGGCCTGGGTGGCACGGGCCTGCTTGAGGTGGTCTCAACAGCTGGCAGAGGGTTCCACAGGAGATGTGCAGCCCATTGCAGCTAAATTGGAGTCAGGTGCAGCCTACCTGGCGGATAGCCAGTACGATCTCATCAGGAGCCTAGCTAAGAACATGGCATCAGTAGTCGCAGCTAGGCACTATTTGTGGCTCCGCAATTGGGCAGCCGATACCTCTTCAAAGGCATGGCTGGGCCGTCTCCCTTTTAAGGGGAGATTATTATTCGGTGAGGACTTGGAAAAATTAGTAAAAGATCTTGGCGAGTCCAAGGGAGGCAGGCTTCCGGAGGACAGGCCGAAGCAGGCTCGGCTTCCAGCGCCAACGCGGAGCCAGTCAAGAGACCCTCGGAGGTTTCGTCCAGCCAGGTCAAACCCTTTTCCTAGGGGCCGCCTCCCGGCCAGGGGTTCAGGCTTTAGGGGGTTTCGAGGAGCAGGGAGAGGTTTATTTAACTGTATTTATATCCCGCTTTTCACCGGGTTTTGGGGCCTCTACCTCCTTCTCGGGACCTAGAAAATCGCAATGAGATAGAGGGGGTCCAGGCGGGCGACTTACCCTTGGGGGGCCGTCTAAGGCTATTTCTTCCCGCCTGGTCCCGAGTCACGTCCGATCAGTGGGTCCTGGAAGTGATCAGAGAAGGTTATGCCCTCGAATTTGGAAAGCAGATCCTTCCAGCCTTTATTCAATCCCCCTGCGGCTCTCCGGCAAAAAGGAGGGCAATAGAGGTCACACTCTCAAGGCTTTTAGTGCTCGGGGCAGTGACTCCGGTCTCTCCAGAACAATCCGGCTCCGGTCGGTACTCCATTTATTTTGTAGTTCCAAAAAAGGAAGGATCCTTTCGTCCGATCCTAGACTTAAAGCAGGTCAATCGCTGTCTCAAGGTACCCCATTTCCGAATGGAAACTCTGAAGTCGGTCATTATGGCTGTAAGAACCGGGGAGTTTCTCACATCTCGACCTGACAGAAGCCTATCTACATATCCCGGTCCGAAGGTCTCATCAGCAGTTCCTGAGATTCGCGGTGCCAAGAGGACACTTTCAATTCCAGGCGCTGCCCTTCGGTCTAGCTACGGCTCCCCGGACTTTCACCAAAGTAATGGTGGTGGTAGCCGCCTCCCTACGAAAGGAAGGGATCCTGGTACATCCATACCTCGATGATTGGTTGATCAGGGCGAAATCAGAAGCGGAAAGCCGCTCGGCTATAGCTCGAGTAGTAAAGCTCCTGGAGGAGTTAGGGTGGATCATCAATCGGGCGAAGAGCAAGTTGCTACCCGTTCAGGATCTTGAGTACCTCGGAGCAAGATTCGACACCAGGGAAGGAAAGGTGTTTCTCCCTCGGAAACGGGCAAAGGATCTAAGGGCCCTCGTAGCACAGTTCCTGGGGAGACGGAACCCCTCAGCGTGGCTTTACCTTCAATTGCTGGGTGCCATGGCTGCGACAATAGAGGTAGTCCCGTGGGCCAGGGCCCACATGCGACCTCTACAACGCTCCTTATTACGTCATTGGTCCCCGCAGAATCATCCTTTGTCTGTACCACTACCCTGCGCGCCTCGAACCAAGAAGGCCCTACAGTGGTGGAGGTGCCCGAAGAACCTAGAATGCGGAATGCCTCTCGAAACCCCTCAGTGGATCCTGCTGACAACGGACGCCAGTCTGACGGGCTGGGGAGCTCATTGCCAGGGACAGTTCGCTCAGGGTCTTTGGTCCTCGATGGAGTCTCAGTGGCCCATCAACAGGCTGGAGTTACGAGCAGTAGTTTTGGCCCTCAAGGCGCTAGAGCCATTAGTGAGGTGGAATGCAATCCGCGTCCTCTCAGACAATGTCACCACGGTGGCCTACATCAACCGCCAGGGGGGAACAAGCAGCCCCGCCCTAGAGAAGGAGGCGGACAGCCTGTTCCGTTGGGCCGAGACCCGGTTGTCGGCCCTGTCAGCTCAGCACGTGGCCGGATCGGACAACATTACAGCCAATTACCTCAGGTCGACCACGGAGAGTGGGAGTTGGAGCAGGAAGTCTTCGACCAGATTGTCTCCCTTTGGGGTCCTCCAATTATGGATCTCATGGCCCGTTATTCGTCAGCCAAGGCAAATCATTTTTACAGCCGAAGAAAGGAAAGAATGTCCAAAGGCTTGGATGCCCTAGCTCAGAGGTGGCCCTCGGAGGGGCTCCTGTTCGTGTTCCCACCTTGGGCCTTGATCGGAAGGGTTCTTCAGAAGGTGGAAGCCCACCAAGGGCTGGTCATCCTCATTGCTCCAGATTGGCCTCGCCGTCCGTGGTATGCGGATCTAGTGAGGTTAATGGCCGACCAGCCGTGGCGGCTCCCTTGCAGGAAGGGCCTTCTGAGACGGGCCTGTCCAGATGCCACACGTGGATCGATTCTCGCTTACGGCCTGGCTATTGAAAGGGCGCGGCTCCGGAAGCGGGGGATATTCAGGTTCAGTGATTTCAACCTTGTTGAGCGCGCGAAAGCGTTCGACCTGTCTTTCCTATGTAAGAGTGTGGCGCATCTTCGAAGCCTGGTGTACGGAGCGCCAGAAGAAGCCCTTTTCAGCCTCTATCCCAGAGATTCTAGAATTCTTGCAAGCAGGTTTTGAGAAGGGTCTTGCCACCAGCTCCCTACGAGTCCAGTTGGCAGCCATCTCTTGCTATAGAGGCAAGGTTCGAGGGAAGCCCTTAGGAGTCCACCCGGACGTGGCCAGGTTCCTGAGGGCGGTTAGGCGTCTGCGCCCCCAGAAAAGATCAGTAATCCCTCCCTGGGACCTTAACTTGGTGTTAAATGCCTTGACCAGAGAGCCTTTCGAACCAGCGAAGGAAGCCTCACTTAAAGATTTGACGCTGAAGACGGTCTTCTTGGTCGCCATTTGCTCGGCCAGACAAGTTTCCGAGCTCCAAGCGCTGTCCTCCCAGCCCCCCTTCCTCTCCTTTTTCAAGGACAAGGTGGTCTTACGGACAGTTCCCTCCTTCTTACCCAAGGTAATTTCGCCTTTCCATCTGAACCAGCCAGTTTCGCTGCCTGCATTCCCAACTGACGTGCGGGGAGGGAAGGATGACAGACTACACCGTCTGGATATGCAGAGAGCTTTGAAGCGTTATCTCTCCCGTATGGCCTCCTTTCGAAAGTCTGAACGTTTGTTCGTTCAGTTTGGGGGTCTCACAAAGGGGAGGCCGCGGCTAAGGCGACTATCTCTAGATGGATCAGGGAAGCTATTGCTTCCGCCTATATCTTGAAGGGGAAGCAGGTTCCGGGAGGTCTGCGTGCCCACTCCACCACGGGCGCAGGCCCCTTCCTGGGCAGAGTACAGCCTTGTTCCACCGCTGGATATTTGTAGAGCGGCGACTTGGTCGTCACTACATACCTTTACCAAACACTACAGGCTGGATGTGCAGGGGTCAGCAGATGCTAGGTTCGGGGACGCGGTAATTCGTTCCGGAATAGCGAACCCCACCCAAGTTTGAACTGCTCTGTTACATCCCAGAAGTAAAGGGACTGGACTGGAGTGACGATAAGGAAGAAATAATTGGTCCTTACCTGCTAATTATTGTTCCTGAAGGAACGACAGTCCAGTCCCTGATCCCACCCTGGCTACGAAAAGTATAGCGGACCGAATTCCCAGTCCAAAGCAGAGGCGGAATGTGTCTTGCACAGGTCAGGGGGGCCGGGGACCGGGGAAGGCTGTGGCAGCCTCAGGTGAACCTTCTCCTCCCCTCTACCACTTGTTGTCTCTACGGGGTTTTCCTCTTCCTACATTATTTATAATAAAATTTAAAAAAAAAAAAAAGTTTTTGGGTTTTAATTGTTTGTACGTTAAGTCTGCTTTTCAATAGATTACTGGGGCTTAGGGATGGTACCAGGGGTATTTATACCTAACCATCCTCAAAAGGGTTAGACTCAGCCTCCAAGCTGCTGGAAGGGTTGCGCAACCCAGAAGTAAAGGGACTGGACTGTCGTTCCTTCAGGAACAATAATTAGCAGGTAAGGACCAATTATTTCTTACTTAGGACCGGCCCAAGGGTTTGTACTGTCCTGCCCACTGCATTTTAATCCCCTCCCCCCCCCAAGCTGCCTAGCCCACTGTGCTGCCATCCTTCTCCAGTGTACAGCCTCTCAACTGGGGCAGTGGGCGGCACGACGATGGCTTCTTTGAAGCAGTATCTCAGGACCTCAGTGGACCTTAAAGTACCTGTGCATGTGCATGCACTCATGGCCTGCTGCTCCTGCCACTCCCCTAATCCACTTCCTGTTGGAGAGGGTAGGAGTGGCAGGCTGTGAGTGCGCACCCACGCATAGGTGCTTTTAAGGCCCACTGACGCTGAGCCACTGCTTCAAAGAAGCCATCATTGTGCCACACACTGGGGTCTGCCATCCTAGTTTGCCTGATGGGCGAGCCAGCCCTTTGTGTATTGACTTTATAAAATAGATATCAATATGTGTATAGCAACATGCATAAAGCTAGCTGGGCCTTATAATATTACCTTCTAAGAGGGTCATTCTTATAACAGGGTGTCTAGTAAAGACACCAATTTTAAGCCTGTTTTATGAAAACAAGTCAACAACTATTTGTCTTTAGAAAATACTAGCCAGAGTAGCAGAAACCACACTTTAAGATGAGGAGGTGGATGTTTACGCAAGGAAAAGAGCTGGTATAAGAGCTCACGCCTGAGGTTTTCAAGAATGCACATCGGTTGTTGAATTTTATAATTCATGCACATACTTGCATGCTCTGTTCTGTTCAAACTCTGCCCATGTCAACACCCACAGTGAACTCAACATGCGTACTTTCACACTAGCTGATATTTGGAGTGTCATGAGTGTACATGGCCATGTACAAGCGTAAGTGACTAAACTATTGCCATTTGTGTGCTCTTGATCTCTAAAGTAGGCTCCTCATAAAATTACCTCCTAAGGAGGCTAGTCACTAAGCTGCACTAAATTTCAGTTTTACTGCAGCATAATTCGCCACGGGGAGTGATTAGCCTGTGGTAACTCAGTCTGCAGGTTAGTGACACTCACAGCTTGCATTGATCTTCACAAACTGTTGCTCTTGGAAAAATAATGCCGACATAATGCTGCTAAGACATGGCCCAACGCTCCTGGGTGCCATCTTAAAGGGGCCGGTACTTAAATCTTACACAGCCATGTTCCCCTCCCCAGGTCAAGAACCCCCTTCCACCCCCCACTAAGTCTAGATCCTCCCAACCCCCCAAAGTCAGCCCATGGATCCTCCTTCCCAATTCCTCCCCCATTTCTCCCCTGAAAAAGACCTCCCGACCCTCTGTGAAGACACTCCTCTGTCAGGCCTACTTCAATATCTGCTTGATGTTCTGACAGGTCTGAGACAGGAGTGATCCCCAGTGGCTCCTGCCCCTCTGGCACCAGCGGTGGCTGGAGTGACTGGAGTTGCTACTGCTCTGGACTCCCTAGACCACCAGGGAGGCCTTGAGGTAGGGCCAGAGGAGTGTACAGGAGGATGGGGTCTTTGTGAAGGGGGTCATCTCTTTTATGGTGAGTCACAGGTGGGGTGAACAAATTATCAAGGGGGGTGTTTGAAAAGATGGGGGGGGGGGTCTGGATGGGGTGTCTGAAGGAGAATTGTGACTCGGGGGGGGGGGGGAGGAGGAGTAGGGCCTGCAAGTTTTAAACAGACAATAACCCTTTTAAAATGGCACCTAAGAGTATCGGACCACGTGTTAGTATCATGATGCTCCCAGACAGGAAAAGTAAAGTAGCTTTCAGTGGATATCATTTTCCAGGAACAGAAAAAGCTTCTGAAGTTTGCAAGCTGTTTGATTTTGATAATAATGATGAAGGGTTTTGCGTACTTTGCATCTCATTATTATGGAATGCATGTTGCTTTAAACTAACATGCATTATGGTAAGGCAACGCATGATTTTACCTTTTAATGCATGTTACAAGGCACAAATGTGGTGGTCTTTTGACACATTACCAAATATCCCCCTAAGACTTTATATTTCCATACTCAGAAGTACTATGGGGCAGATATTGCAGACCTGCTAACCCTGTTGATCACGGTGATCAGGATATATAGTAGCATTAACCTGGTTAGTGCCACTGACTCTCCCTGGGTGCTGCTGATAAACGCACTGATACGAGCCAGCTAGCATTAGCGTTCGGGGGCTGTAGCGGAGGCGGCGCCTGGGGATAACCGGCAGCGGTGACATTCAGCTGCTGCCTGATTATCCCTAAGTGGCAGAGGTTAGGTGCCTTAAAGGCTAGCCTAACCTTTGCCGCAGAAGCTAAACAGGCAGGGATTGAATATCGCCACTGTCTGGTTAGCTTTGCTGCTATCTGGCTGTCTCAGATATTCAAGGCTGGTGGCTGAATATGGCCCCCGACATGGAATATCCGCGTTTACAGTTCAGTGGTGACAGCTGCTTTATAAGGGCAAGCCACTGTGACTGAATATCCCCTCTGAATTTTCTGCCCCTTTTTATTTTCCGTGATCTAAGTTCTATCAATTAAACAATGGGGAGTAAATGATATTTTCCAAGCAACTGCGCTGGATTTATGCTTTAATGACTTCTGTTTATATTTATTAAAGCAAGAACTTCATGTAATACGAGGAGGAGAATAAGTTAAATGCTTAATTAAAAATACGATAAGTATAGTGTACAATTTTACAAATAATTTGAGGTGCATAAACATATTCAAGGCATAGCGCTTTAACATCAAAATATTAGAATTGAATGAAATGATAGAATTAAAAAAGAAATAGGAGCATTCTGGACTCGGCATGTTTTCTTGACATACAGTCAAACCTCGGTTTTCATGATTAATCCGTTCGAAAAAGTCTGACTAAAACCGAAACGTATGAAAACTGAAGCAATATTTACCATAAGAAATAATGTAAATCCAATTAATCCGTTCCAGACACCCAAAAATATTCACAAAAAATACATTTTATAGAGAATAACTATATTTTTACATACAGAAAACAATGAGAAATATAAATGACTAATGAAATGGATAAATGAACATTTAACATCACTGAAAGCAAGCTAAGTACAGTACAGTATGTTAGCATCTGGCCTTAGCCACCCCTGACAAGCTGCTGTGCCCAGCTCTCTTCGGAATCATATTGGATTCAGCCCATTAAAATACCTTTACTTTATCTGCTCAATGCTTCAGAATGGCAGAAAATCTTAATGATATAGCTTCAGACGTACCCTGCAAGAGAAAGAACTGCCTCCCACATTCATGCAACATCTCCTGCTTACGTTGACAGCTTTTCTTCCCTGCTACCTCCGAGCCTGAGGGGGCGCTCCAGAGAACGGGCAGGCGGTGGACGAGATCGGGGCCTTCCTCTCTGCGCAATCCTTGCCTCTCTAACTCTGACCAGGCTCGAGGATGTGTTTCATTTACGTGCTCAGCTGGCTTTCACTTCTCATCACGCTGGCAATCAGTGAGTCTGGGGGGCAGTGCTGCCGGGACCGGGCGGGCGTTCTGGCAGTGTATACAGACCGGTGTGCAGCGCGAGGGTGTATGTATTTACAGTACTGTACTTTACGAAAACCGAGGCGATGTACGAGAACCGGGACAAAATCTCAGTCAAAAAAGACGTTGAAAACCGAAGCGATGTATGAGAACCGGGACAAAATCTCAGTCAAAAAAGACGTTGAAAACCGAAGCGTATGAAAACCGGGGCAAATGAAAACCGAGGTTTGACTGTATGTATTTTAGTTACATGAATCCTGTCAAGAGAACCTCTGGAAAATTCCTAGGAGAAGACAGTATTTTTTATTCATGGGATATTTCAGTAGTTTATTGTTAACATGCTGTATTTTAAATATGTTCATGCACCTCAGATATCCAAAACTATGATGCAGGTTAGGTAGATGTTTTTCCCATTAGTTAATGCAGTATGTATGTTTTGTGTTTTAACAATTAAGACCCAGTTTTAAGTTTGTGTGGTTTTATGCAAATAATTTTGTAAATTGCATTGATAAAACATTGGCTTTTATTGCAGTACATCTTTATTTTTAAATACATTTCTTGACATTTGTTCAGTGCTAAATGACATTGAGCAAGTTAGATTATTCCCTTATGAAATACACTTCATGCTGAGATTAGTCTTTTTGCATCATTTGCTTTTTGTGGTATAGGTTCCTCCATTTTTTTAAAAGTAGTTTAAAATCTCACATTCATTTTCTTGTATTAATTGGGCGGCACAGTTTTGCAAAATGCCCAATCCATATAAATTATATAAATGATGCAAATATCTGGATTGATTTGGCCTCTGTCTTTATTTTGGTTTATGCTGTACAAAAGGTGTTTGGGTCTGCTTGGGATACTTGGCCCTGTCCTGTCGAGGCTTGCTTCTAGGCATGATTTCTTTTGCACATATCCGAATTTTGGAAAAATCGAGACTTCCATGTCTCTAAGTCAGTTCTATTATGTGACTATCTTTAAGCAGAAATAATTATAGGTGGTAGTTGTGTGATCAGATTGGTTAATACAGAAAACTGATACAGAATTAGAAACATAAGATGTGTCATACTGGGTCAGACGAAAGGTCCATCAAACCTAGTATCCAATTTCCAATAGTGACTAATCCAGGTCACAAATACCTGTCAGGTTCCCAAAAGCATTGCAAATGCCATGTGTGCCTTCAAGTCAGTCCTGACTCCTGGCGACCCAGAAGCTCTCCTGGGTTTTCTTGGCAGTGTCACCGGAAGTAGATTGCCAGGCCTTTCTTCTGAGGCAATGGAGGGTTAAGTGACTTGCCCAAGGCCACAAGGAGTGCTAGTGGGAATTGAACCCTGGTTGCCAAGCCAGTGTTCTAACCGCTAGGCTACTCCTTCCATCCCCCAAAAGAATTAGTACTATGGAAAAAAGCAAGCATTTTCTGAATTATTATTCAAAACGAGAATAAATATGCTTCCTAGTATTAGTGTCAGGGGTAGATGTCAGAGAATTCAGTATTTAAGTGAATGAAAAAGACATTATTGCCATGTTTTTTAAACCACGTTTCTTATCGTCCATCCAGTCCGATCCAGTACGAGTGGGTTATCGGCCTCTACCAGCATTTGGGAACTGAGCATGTCAGATTTCTGATGTCATAGTACAAGAACTTCCTCCTTAGGTTCCAGAGATCAGTATTTGGTTCCCAACAGCTGGGAGAGCTTCCTCGTGGCTGAACTCCATTGGAAGATTTTCTTTAGGTTTAAAAAACAAAAACAAGAAAAATGGGAAAGAGGAAAGAGGAAAGAAAAGACAGCTGCAGATAATTAGCAGAAGCTATCAGGAGCTTACAGATTTGGCAGTTTCCTCTGAGAAACCATTTAATGATGAGGGCTGGCAGGGTCTACATCTTGAGCACCGGGACCCTTGAATAAGTTAGGTGCAGACGGGTCAAATACCTTTAGTGGTCTAGGGCCCTCCCCACCCACTCCTCTAAGGGGACTCTGCTGACTTTGCTAATTTTCTCCCTTTAGTTTAGTCTTTAGTGTTTATATGCTACTGTGCCTTTAAATTTAAAGTGAAACCACAGCTGTGTACCCCATTGTGATTTCATTTTCTTTGCAGCAGCATAGCAGGAGCTTTTTAATGCCATAGGAAGTTTTCTTTTCAATTCAGAGCACTGTAATTGGTAAGTACTTGTCTGTCTGGGCTGCAGCAGTTTTGGTGGGAACAGCAGCCATTTCCTCTCCAGTGTCCATTTCTCCTCAGCCGGAAAAAGCTCAAACATTTAGTTTCAGCACCAGAGGCAGCTGTTTCCCCCCCCAGAGTTTATTCTAGTTTTGCACAAGGCCTTTTTTTTTTTTTTTTTACTAAAGAGAACACTTGGGGCACATGTTTCCAGGGCTTCTGGGTCAGAGAATTTGCCTAACACCCTGCAGCAGATCTCTCTTGCTGTGGAGGTTCTTTCAGTTAAAAAGAAAAGGATGGAGGATGATTCTTGGTTAGACCAGTATTCATCTCGGTCTCTCCATTCAGAGGAACCTCTGGAGGGGGCAGTGGCTGCTGAACTAGAGGAAGGGGAGATCCCTCAAGGGGAGGATCCCAATGTGGTTAGTTTTTCACAAGGAGGAGCTGGCCATGCTGATTGCGCACTTGCTGGCTGCATTTAACATTATACCAGCCCCTGCAGTAACAGAGGAGCCCCTGGGGGACCCACTTTTGCAAGGTTTTAAGTCCTCACAAATTACCTTTCCAGTGCAGAGTCATCAAGTGAATGATAGAAATGGAATGGGAGATGCTGGAGGCCTCCTCAGGAGGAAAAAGATCTGCTTAAGAAGCCTAAGGTGGATGCTTTAGTTTTGACTGTGACCAAAAAGGCCACCATTCCAGTAGAAGATGGGGCAGCGTTGAAAGACCTGCAGGACTGCAAGTTGAACTTTTTGAAGCAAGCGTTTGATAATAGTGCCCTGACTTTTCAGGCCTCGATCTGTGGGTCTTATGTGAGCAGAGCTTCCATTTGTTGGATCCGAAGTTTGATGACAAGAGAACTGGACTTGCAAGCCACAGCACCAGAGGTGGCTAAACTGGAGTCAGCCTCTGCTTACCTGGCAGATGCCTTTTATGACCTGGTATGAGTTATTGTGGCCAGGTGCTTTCTGTGGTTAAACTGGTCGGCTGATGTGGCTTCCAGGACTAGACTCGGCAAGCTTCATTTAAAGCTTCGGAGAAGCTCTTGACAAATGGTTTAAAGATCTGGATGAGTCTATGGGCGCTTGATTGCCGCAAGACTGTCCTAAAGGGCCTAAGAAAGGGGAACATCCTAAGCGGTCAGCCTAGGGATTTTAGACAGTTTCAATCTACTCATTTTGCCCCTTTCAGTGAGATTACTATACTTCGAGAGTCCAGTCTTTTCGAGGCTACAGAGGTTCAAATAGGGGATGGTTCTCCGCTCCTGCAGTTCCTCCCCAAAAGTCCCAATGAAATGAGGCAAGCCCAGGTGGGGGTAGTTCCAATAGGGGGTCGTCTTCAACAGTTTTACTCCACCTGGGTGTCTATTACCACCGACCAGTGGGTGCTGGAAGTTATCAGAGGGGTATGCTTTGGAATTGGCTCATCCTCTCTGAGGCCTTTGTACAGTCCTCTTGCAATACTCACTTGAAACAGCGGGAGGTTCAGGATATGTTAGAGAAGTTGCTGGACCTCCAGGTTGTAGTACCTGTTCCATAAGACCAATGCGGATCCGGTCATTACTCCATTTACTTTGTGGTCCCCAAGAAAGAGGGTACTTCTGTCCCATCTTAGACCTGAATCATGTAAACTGGGCCCTTCAGGTGCCACATTTTTGCATGGAACCTTGCGTTCGGTGATAGCGGTAATCAGGAAGGAAGAGTTCCTCTTGGAGCTGGATCTCACATAAGCATATCTTCACATCCCAATTTGATCAGATCATCAGATTCTGCGGTTTTCAGTGCCAATGGGACATTATCAGTTCTGGGCACTGCCTTTTGGCCTGGTCACAGCTCTGCGGACCTTCACCAAGATCATGATGGTCATGATGGTGCCGCTCTGAGACAGGAAGGCATGTTGGTTCATCCATATTTCGACAATTGGTTGATCAGAGCAAAATCCAAGAGCAAAAGCGCCTCTGCTACCCAGCGGTTGATGGAATTCCTCTGGATCCTCGGCTGATTGGTCAATTTGACAAAGAGCCAGATAGACTAGATCCTGCACTGGATCAATCTGGGATCCTGAATTGACATCAAGGCAGGACTTGTTTTCCTCCCGTAAGAGTGGGTGCAGAAGATTTGAGCTCAGATAAGGTTTTTCCTTGGTATGATGGCGCCTTTTGCATGCTACTATCTTCAGCTCCTAGATTCCGTGGTGACTCTTGGAGCTAGTGCCCTGGGCATGATCTCACATGAGTCCTCTTCAGCAGGCTCTGCTCTCTCATTGGTTTCCACAGCTACACTTAATTTCAAAGAAGCTGGTCTGCCAGCTATGGTCACCAGACAGTCTCTTTGGAGGCTGTGGCCAGAGCACCTTGTGGTGGGAATGCCATTGGAACCAGAGAACTGGATTTTGGTGACAATGGATGCCAGTCTCACGGGGTGGGGAGCACATTAAGAGTCACAGGTGACACAGGGCCTCTGGTCCCCTGAGGAGAGCTCATGGTTCATCAGTTGCCTGGAAATGAGGGCAGTCTTTCTAACTCTACAGTCCTTCCTCCCACTGATTCATCAAAGAGCGATAAGGGTCTGCTCCGACAACATGATGACAGTAGCATGCATCAGTTGTCAAGAAGCACAGGCAGGGTGACATTGGTGAAAGAGATTCATCCTCTATTGCTGTGGGTGGAAGAAAACCTCGAAGCTCTTTCAGCAGCTCACGTGGCAGCCAAGATGAATGTTCAAGCGGATTTTCACAGTCTGCACCACCGAGACTCAGGAGAATGGGAATTAAATGTGGCAATGTTTCACGAGATCACCTGCTGGTAGGCTGTGCTGGTCATATATCTCATTGTTAATCAGATGTAAAGCTTCACTCAAAATCTAACCAAAGAGTATTGATGTACTAAAGAGTTTCTTGTGGTTAATTCCATATTTCACAAGGGCAAATTCTTAAATAGCTATTGAGGAAGGTCTCAGACTCCACGGCACTGGACTTAGCTTATGAAGCTGTCAACCAATTTGTGCCTATTCGCATCAACAACCTCCCCCAAGAAAGTATATTCTTAATATTCTTAATATATTCTTAATGTTGTAAATTGTAAATAGTTACCCCTGTTATCCAAGTTGTATTACCTGTTCAACTGTAAACACAAAGTACCATCGGAAATGTGTAAATCATTGTTCATTGTAAACCGCACTGATGCTGAATAGCGCGGTATAGAAGAGACTATAAATAAATAAATTAAATAAAAATAAATACTATATCGTACTTAGGATCACTCTCTCAAATACTGTGAATCATTTTCCAAATCTCACATTATTTGAGAGATTTGGAAAATGATACACAGTATTTGAGAGAGTGATCCTAAGTACGATATAGTATTAAGAATAATATACTTTCTTGGGGGAGGTCGTTGATGCGAATAGGCACAATTGGTCGACAGCTTCATAAGCTAAGTCCAGTGCCGTGGAGTCTGAGACCTTCCTCAATAGCTATTTAAGAATTTGCCCTTGTGAAATATGGAATTAACCACAAGAAACTCTTTAGTACATCAATACTCTTTGGTTAGATTTTGAGTGAAGCTTTACATCTGATTAACAATATCATCGCTCAAGAAGGTGACCACTTATAGTGGTCATATATCTCATGGCCTCTGCCTTCATTGCCAAGGTGAACAGGTTCCTCAGCAGATATCTGGAGCCCATGCTAGAGGGCTTCAATGCTCTGGCGCAGAGGTGGCCGATGGAAGGACTCCTGTATGTGTTTCCTCCATGGCGCCTAATAGGACATCTCCTTCAGCGCATAGAGGGCCATCCCGGAAAAGTTGTTCTCATCGCTCCAGACTGACCCCAAAGGCTGTGGTATGCCGACCTCTGCCAGTTTTTGATAACCAGCCCTTGGCATCTCCCAAATAGAAACCTAGGCCATGTGGTCTTTTTTTCTGTCATGTTTCTATCTAGTCTGTCCTTCCATATCAACCACTACAACAGCCCCCTTTTTTTCCTTTATAGAAACATAGAAACATGACAGAATACAATCAGTCTGTTCCTGCAAGAGCTGATCCTGATGCCTCAAGTGGATTGAGTCTTGCTTATGGGCCTGGCTCTTGAAAGAGCATGGCTGAAGTGGAAGGGCTATTCGACAGTGGTGGTAAATACTCCCTTGAAAGCATGTAAGTGTTTGGCTTATGTCAGAGTGCACAAAATGTTTGAGAGCTGGTATGGGGACAACAATCTCTGGGCCTTTAACCAGTTTTATATACCACCTTATCCTTCAATCAAAGTGGTTACAAGACAAGGTATACAAATATAGGTAAAAGCAAGGAAAGGTATTGGGGGGTATAGGAAGAATACACTAAACAGGAATACAAATTGTACATGCTTATGCTAAATCCTAAGTAGGACCATAAATTTGTATAACTAGAAAAGTCTTAAGCATTTGTCTGAAGTCTTAAGTCTCTCGTTGCCCGTATGCAATCAGGTAAAGTATTCCATAGTTCGGGCGCATATGGCAGAATTATTTTTATTTTATTTTATTTTAATTTCTTATATACCGCACTCTTTGACATCAGCGCGGTTCACAGAGAACATAAACAAAACCAGAACAACAGGCTGTTCGGTATTACATATAACAGGAGTATAAACTTGGAGCAACATGGGAGAACTATTTACATGGAATATGCAATCTGTTAACTGGATAACATACTCGAACTATGTACATGACAGGAGTATAACAGGAGTATAAACTTGGAGCAACATGGGAGAACTATTTACATGGAATATGCAATCTGTTAACTGGATAACATACTCGAACTATGTACATGACTTAGCAAGGGTGCTGGAGCGAGGAAGAAAAGAAAAAAGAACAAGTGGTTGGATATGTAGTGGGACTATTATGTTAACTTCATATGGAGTAGTATTTGGTGAATAGGATGAATTTAAGGGCCTTCCTAAACTGGGTTAAGTCGGTTATGGTACGGATGTCAGAGGGGAGGGAGTTCCAGCACTTTGGTGCGCAAAACAAGAAAGCTCTGTTCGCTGTTGATAGATTGCATGTTGTTATGGCCTTTGGTAATGCTAAGGAGCTTAATGCTGCCTGTCTTCTAATTCTGTTTGGTGGTACGGATTGGATGAGCTCGGAGAGTGAGTTGGAAGATATACCCTTGATAGCCTTGAATGTAAGAATGAGGGTTTTGAACATCAGCCTTCCGTGTGTGGGGAGCCAATGGAGTTGTTTGAGGATAGGTGTGATATGTTCACTCTTGGATGCTCCTTGAAGAACCCTTGCTGCAGTATTCATAGCGAGCTGCAATGGGCTCAAGGTGGATTGTGGGAGTCCTTGAAGAATTGAGTTGGCGAAGTCAAAATGAGGTAGGATTAGTGCTTGGTAAATGGTTCTGAAGTCCTCTGGGTCAAGAAGGGAACGTAGGTGCTTGAGAGTGCGTATCTTGAAATACACAGCTTTTACGATATTATTTATGTGTGGTATCATGTTGAGCCGATGGTCAAGTGTTACTCCGAGGTATTTTATTGCTTCCTTGGTGTATAGTTCAGCTCCCTTGACGTTTATATATGGTGGTGGTGTGAAGTTGGGGTCTCTGGAGATAAAGAGAACCTCAGTTTTCTTGTGCTGAATGCGGAGGTTCTGTGACAGGAGCCATTCAGAGACTGCATTAAAGCAATTCGTTATAGGCAGTAAATCCATTTGCTTTGTGGAAAATGGCATGTAGAGTAGGATATCATCCGCATATACCATGCATCTCACATTGAATGATCTGATGATATTGCAGATCGGCTGCATATAGATGTTGAACATGAGGGAAGAGAGAGAGGACCCTTGTGGAACGCCTTGTTTTTGATGGAAGAGTTTGGATTCTCCTGTTGCGGATTTCACATATTGCATTCTGGTGTCGAGGTATGATTTGCACCATTCGAGTGCTGAGTTGCAGATGCCTTTTTCTTTTAGTCGACCGAGGAGGATCTCATGGTTTACTGAATCGAATGCTGCTGCTATATCCAAGAAGATTAGTACGACGCCTTGCTGTAGGTTGTCTATGGTGGTGAGAACATCATTGAATAGAGTAGTAAGTAGTGTCTCAACACCATGGAATTCTCTGAAGCCATGTTGGGAACGGTCCAGGGGGGCTGCGGAATCTATATGGTCTTGGATTTGCCTTTGTGCCTCTTTTTCAAATATCTTTGCTAGAAGGGGGATGCTGGCTATTGGCCTGTAGGAATCGGGGCGTTTAGGGTCTAGTTTCGCGTTTTTTAGCAGAGGTCTAATGGATGTGAGCTTTAATGCAGATGGGAAGGAGCCAGATGTAAAGGAGAGGTCAATGATTCTTGCAATGAAAGGGCTAAATGAGCTTCGGAGATCCTTTATCCAGAAGGCTGGGCACGGGTCGGTTTGTGCAGTTGTGGTGTTGAGTGAGGCGATTGTGTCTTCAATGTGTTTAGCAGAGGGTGTGGTAAGTGCAGATAGGGGTGTTATGCAGGTTGTTTTGTGTACAGTGGTTTTTGATAGTTCTTCTGTTTGTAGAAGTTTTGATTGTAAGTAATCAGCAAATTCCTGTGAGTGGATATCTTCTTTTTGTTCTGAAGATGGTTCCTTTGATAGTGATTTAACCAGGTTGAAGAGGTCGCGAGGTTTGTTTAAAGATCTTTTGAGCATATCAGTGTGGTATTGCTTCTTTGTGGTTGTGATTGCCTCGCGGTGAGATGTTGCCTGATTTGTTTTATGGAAATCAAATGAAATAGCAATTCTGTTGCCCATATTGTTTCTAAGCAGTCTCAAGCTAGTATATTCTGGCCTTATTGCAGGCTGGGCTGGACAAGGGATGGGCCTTAAATTCCCTCAGAGTCCAGGTGGAGGCGCTCTCGTGTTACCGTGGGCATGTACAGGGGTACTCGCTGGTGGCTCACCCTGATGTGGTCCAGTTTTTCAGGGCAGTAAAACAAGTGTGGCCACCCTAACAGGCTGCTCCTCCGTGGGACCCTAACCTGGTGGTATTGACTCTGACGTAGTTGCCGTTTGAGCCTCTCTCTCGAGAGCTTCCTTGAAGGTGATTTTCTTGGTGCCAATCTGGTGCTATTTTGTAGGGAGCCCTTTCTAGTCTTCTGTAACAAAAACGTGGTGCTGAGACCAGTTCCATCCTTTTTTCTGAAGGTAGTGTTGCACTTTTATCTCAATCAGGCTGCGACCATTCTGGTTTTTCATGGTTTGCAGGATACAGAGGAGGATTGGCAGCTGTACTGTCTGGACCTGCGCAGGACCTTGTCGGTATCTTAAGAGAACAAAGTCCTTCCGTAAGTCTGATCATCTGTTTTGTTTGGAGGGCTGTGCAAGGGTGAAGTGGCTTCAAAGGCTTCCATTGCCCGGTGGGTTGAGAAGGCAGTCACCTCTGCTTGTGTGCTAAAAAGTAGACCCCAGCTGCTCTGGGCGGAGTTTAGGCTAGTTCCACTGGCTGACATTTGCAGGGCAGCCATTTGGTCGTCCTTTTATGTGTCATCACCTGGATGTGCAAACCTCGAATGATGTGCATTTTGGTGCTTTGGTATCCCAGGCCAGACTTGCGGGTCCCTCCCAACATTAGTTACTGCTCTGGTACATCCCACTCGGACTGGACTGGAGGGATAAGGAAGGCAAAATTAGACCTTACTTGCTAATTGTCTTTCCTTGAGTCCGTCCAGTCTAGGGACACCCCCCTCCCCCCCCAATGGGTAATGACATTCCGTGTTTTGATTCCTAGAAGCACTGGACAAGTCTGGCTGTTTCTCAGGAGGGCTTCCTTAAGAAGAACTTCACTATACACTGGAGAGTTCTTTTGAATGTTTTCTTTACTTTATAGCAAGTATGACCCTGACTTATTGCCGCCTTCTCACCTTGTAAATAGTTCTCAGTTTTGTTTTCTGCAACACAAGTTTTTTGGGGGGCTTTGTTTTTGCCCTCGGGTTTGTATATTGGGAATGTTCATGTTTTGTAACCTTACTGTGCTCTCTTGGAGTCTGCTTTGTCAATAGGATACTGATTTCTGGAGCCTATGCACAGCAGAAAAAGACATTTTGCAAAAGAAACTGTACAAAAAAATTAGAGCTGCATCATTTGAGCTTTGAATGTGAAAGCAGTGCCACTTACATGAGTAAGCAGTGCTTTTGCTACTTAGAAGTGCAAGTAGTACTGCTTGCAAATGCACATGGAATATTTTGTAAAACTGTAAATGCAAGAGAGGCCGATTTCTCGAAGATTCTAAATTTTTTCAAATCAAAATGTGATTTTCTACACCACAGAAGTTGGCATAATTCCCTTCTCAAGCTCTCCTAAGCCCAGGCCAATCAGAAGTTAGTTTACAGTCTAACGATACCATCCTACCTTTACACCAGCTAGACCATTTCCAGTATATCAAATAAAGGCACATTAATATAGCAGTGAGTAAAAACAGGGGGGGGAACAATAACAGCAGACATAACAAATATGGAACAGGAAAGGAGGAGTGAAGTTAGTGACTGGTGAAGAAACCAGAAGACAAGAAATGCAGAGGGATATGACCAAGTAGGTGTGAAAAGCCTACAAAAAATATACCTTAAAAATCCACCCAAACCAGAGAGACAGCACATCTTGAAAACTGCATGTACAGTGGTGTGAAAGTCTCTTGCATAGGTAGTGCCGAATTGGCAGGTTTTAGTTGTTTGAATCGCAGGGGCAAAATGCATTACAATTTACAACCCCTTCTGCATGACATTTCCTCCTTTTGTCTTTTGTACAAATCTGACAAATTTGCCATGACTTGAGTGTTCTTTTATGATTAATACCCATGTTCGTTTGGTTGTGAACTTGTGTACAAGAGGCAGCATGTGCCCAAAAAGTTGTTTTTTTTTTCTGTTCCACGTATGTTGGCAGTGTGCATGTTTTCTTCTCAGTTTCATTAGGTAGCCCTGAAAAGGGCTGTATTTTTTGTTGTTGGTGGCCATTAGTACTTGATGGGCCAGCCCTTGCTCTTTCTCACCAGACAACATCTGTCTGGCATGGAGTGGACCAGTTTGACGAGGTGTTCTTGTGTTATGATTATTTTATTTAACAGATTTTTTTTATACCTCTTTATCATTTTTAGTCAAAGCGGTTTACATTGTAACTTAAACTTGGTAATGTACATTAAACAGGGACATTGAGAACTTGGATTCTTTTGAGGCAATGGAGTGTTGAGTGACTTGTCCAAGGCCACAAGGAGTGCTAATGGGAATTGAACCCTGGTCTCTTTTGTTCTCAAGCCAGTGCTCTAGCCATTAGGCGGCTACTCCAGGCTGCGATCGGTGACTCAATCGGCTCTTGCTTGGTCTGCGGCTGCTTCTTAGTGATCTCAACTGATACCTTGCACCAAAGATTCTCAGATGGGTTGAGATCGGGTGATTGAGCTGGCCAATCAATTGTCAACTCCATTTCCATGTAACCACTTAACTCTTAACCTGTTGAACTGCACCCACTCACTGTATGTACATATGTTCTTTGTAAATAGGTTATGCATCAGTGCATCTCCTGTATGTCACTCCCCCTCAAGTTTCATAACAAGTTCCTTGTAAATCCTGTGAGTTATAATGTAAACCGCTTTGATTCAATAATGTGGTATATAAGAATTGTTAAATAAAAATTTATTTTCTTCCAGTCGGCAACAGTTTTTGCTTGGTGGCAAGGTGCATTGTCAACCTGGAAGAAATATTTGCCAGGAAACAGTTGCTCAGCTGATGGCAGCATGCACATCTGCAGAATTCCTATGTATTTCGCTGCATTCACCATTCCACCAACGATATGGAGTCTTCCAATACCACTGACTGCCATGCATCCCCAGATCGTGACCCTTGGATGCTTCATGGAGATATTCAAGCACTCTGGTTTGTACTCTTGTTTTGCCCTGGTCACCCAGAATGCAGAATGTGCTTTCATCGCTGAACAGAACTTTCTCCCAGTTAGCCTTGCTTCATTTTGAGTACTTGGCTGCCCACTCAATATGTCTCTTCCTCTGTTCCATCATTAGTAGTGGCTTCCTTCGTGCCTTACAGCTCCTCAACCTGTATTCCAAGCATCGCTCCTCACAGTAGAAGTGCAGACTGCAATGGAATGCTTCCCCTTCCATTCCCACAGAAGCTCAGGGGAGGTTAGCTTACGGTTGCCAAGAGATGTCCTCATCAAGGCCCTTTCGTCCTTCTTGGTTGAGTTTCTAGGCTGACTGCTACGATGTCTGTCCTGCATATTTCCCAACTCCTTATGCTTCTGCAGAATGCGGATAGCTGTGCTCTGATTACTGCTGACATTTGCTGCAATCTGCGGGCTGGAATACCCCTCCTTTTGTAAAACCACCACCTGGACTCTGACAGAAAATGCGACCTCTTCACCATGCCAGGACGTTGAGCATCAGATGCAATACACACCGGTTGATCCACATTAAATTCAAACCATATGTGCCACCAAAATACCATGCACTGATTGGCTATCAAATATGATATCCTACGTATTGGCTGAGGAAGTGCAGTATTCTATTGGTTCATTTCGATCCCATTTTGACACAGAATCTGGTTGATCGTACTATGACATTGTTTCCTCATAACTGCCATATAAGAGTTCACAGACAAGTAATTTACCATGCAGAAATGATTGCCAAAGTAAATTTGCAACAAAACAGTATATAATAAGCAAGGAGTCTGCTACAGAATTTGGAAAGATTGTCAAAATAAAGCTGAGAATAGCTTGATCATGCAGCCTATGCAAGACCTTTGTATACTACCATAAATTAGTATGTGTAAAAAGTACTTAAGCCTTCTAAAATCACCTTTTATTTATAAATGCACAAAATGTGCCACAGTGCAACATTCTAGTGTATTGCTTTGCTCCAAAAAATGTGTTAATAAATAGGCCCTTGTGTATTTTTATTACTAAGCTGCGTTAGCTGTTTATCATGGAATTTGCTGTGCTCTAAAAATCAGTGTGGGTAAGAGTTTGAATGGAACAAGGAGAAAGAGACTGGTTTAAAAATCAGAAAAAATGTACAACAAGGCTGAATAACTTATCCATAACTTCAATTTATATGCAAAACAAATCCTTAAAGAAGCAAGACTATATGAAGAAAATTTAAGGTGTGAAGACTGCTGGAAGACTCAACAACCTTTGCTATGCTGGTGATACCACATTACTGGCTGAAAGTGAAGACGATCTGAAACATCTGCTTATCAAGGCCTAAAGACGTGGTCTTAAAATGCATCTGCAAAGATTCTGTCAACTGCCAAATCAATTTCATCCTTGATGGAGAAGACATAGAAATAGTAGAAATATGTCAACTTGCTTGGATCCATAATCCATAAATAAACCAAGCAGTCAAATCTAATGATGCACAGCCCTTGGCAGAAGGGCTATGAAGGAAATAGACAAGATTTTTAAGTACAGAGATGTAGCTCTATGTACAAAGAAAGATTCCACCTGTCCAAATCAGGGTATGTTCAATAACATCGTGGATGCAAAAGTTGGACAGTGAAGACAAAAGAAGGAAGAAAATTGATGCCTTCAAATTATGGTGCTGGTGAAGAATACTGTGAATATCATGGAAAAAAAAAACAATTGGTACTGGTGGAAATCAAAACTAAGCTTTCCATGGAGGCTCAAATGGCAAGATTTCGGCTTTCACATTTTTGGCACATCATGTGAAAAGGATTGTTAGAGAGACGTTATGCTTGGGAAGGTTGAAGGCCAATACTAAAGAAGATGACTGGGAATGCAATGGATCGATAAGATTAAAAATTGCTGTGGGTGCCAGCGCGGCAGGGTCCCCTGGTCATGGAGAATCCTATTCACTTCTCACCTATGGCCTGGCCCTACACAAGGGTCTGAAGGGTCTTCAAGAAGTGATGTTCCTGTCAGGCCCTGGATGCCAAGAAGGTGAACATAACTATTTTATCCTTCTTACAATCTGGGTTGGACTAGGTTTTAGCTCTACACTCCCTCAAAGTTTAAGTGGTGACCCTTGGTTGCTACTGGGGCGTGTTCAGGGAGTGTCCCTAGTTGCGCACCCTGATGTGTCCCACTTCCTCAAAGGGGTAAAACAGAGCCATCCACCTTTGCATTCTATTTTACTGCAGTGGAATCTTTCTCTGGTGTTAAAGGTGCTGAAAGGTCCCCCCTTTGAGCCCCTTTGGATGATCTCTTAAGGATTTTACCCTGAAGGTGGTATTTCTGGTGGCTCTTGCATCTGCAAGGTGGATGTTGGAGTTAGACCTTGTCTTGTAGGGAGTCTTTACGGGTCACCTTGACAGTGTTCTTTCAACCAAAGCTACTGTCTTCCTTTTATCTTAATCAGTCTGCGATCCTGTCGTCCTCCTTAGAGGACCTTCAGACGGACCCCTTGCTGCTTCTGTTGGACCTCAGGAAGGTGTTGGTGAAATATCTGGGCCTTACTAATTCCTTCTGTCAGTTCGATCATCTTGGTTCTGTTCAGTGGACGGGCAGCAGGCAAGTCCCTTTGCTGTCCACTGGATATAGAGGGCTGTTAGTTTGATCTACCTTCTGTGTGAGAAATGCATTCTGGAGGGCATCATAGCTCGCACTACTAGGACACAAGGCTCCTACTAGGTGAAGTCTGCCTTGTCTCCAGAGAACATCTGTAAGGCAGCTATCTGATCATCTCTGAGCACTGTCTTGAAGCATTACAGGTTGTATATGGGTATTGGAATGGAAGGCATCTTTGACAGTGCCGTTCTGTCCAGAGTACTGTCGTCTTCCCACCCCGGGTCCTGACTGCTTCAGTATGTCCCATTTGTCTGGACTGGTTGAGCAGAATAAGGAAGGAGAAATTTTCCATTCACGCTAATTTCCTTTCCTTGAATTGTATTATACCAGTTCAAGACCTACCCTGGAAAACTATTGTACATGCTTTGGTGCCCTGCTGTATATTAAGTGTATTTTCAGTATGGGTGCTTGATGCAACCAAACGTTTTTACAAAGTTATTGATTTAAAACTCTCTTCTGAAGTTTTTTGATTTTCAGTTTTGCTTTCTGGCATCTCTCAGTACTGCCCCAGGGTATATACAAATCATGACATCGCTGAAAGTTGCTCTGGACTGCCTCCACCTGCTAGCTAGTCTAGCAGAATTCAAGAAAAGGAAATTAGCAGTATTCTTTGCAGTTTTAGCAATGGCTGCTAAATGTATAAGATCTCTATCTGTGAATTTTCAGCAGCACTATATATAGAGGTGATTTTATAGCAACATTCCTGTGTATTTGGCCCCATATAGCCCCATAAAATAACTGGTATAAAAAGTATTCTCTTTGGCATTAAGGTGCTTTGTCAGTGGGCATGCACATGGGTAGGGTTTGGGTGTGATAGGGTGGAATGCACAGGTATGCATATAAATTATAAAATACTATATTTATATGCATGTATTTGAAAAATATAGACAATGTTACTTTATTAATATTTTATTTTTATGTCACTTATATTAATATTTTATAAAGACTTGTGGGCATCTTCTAACCGTAATATAATAGGCTTAACATAGTCACCTTAATGTGCTTTAATTAGACCCCACCTTTTAAAATTACTGTCCATGGAGGTAATTTTATAAAGTTGTTTTAGCATGTATATGGAAATATATGCATGTAAAATGGCACTTACAAAATTGTGGCAGGTGTAAAAATAGTTGTGTCGGCATGAACGTACATACTTTTACTGTAGGAGTTGCTGGAGGCACAGCCTGGGTGCAGTATGGGTGAAGTCGCAAAGTGCATGCATGGATTATAAAATGTGTTAATCACTTGCATACTTTACATGTGGATATTTACACCTGTTTTTGAGCAGTCTCCATATTTTCAGTCTAGATGTAGCTGCAGGCAGGACTGGTCTGTCCATTAGGTGAGCTAGGCAGCCACCTAGGGTGGCTGGCTCAAGTGGGTAGTGGGATGGGTGGGCGGGGACAGAGGCAGACATGGGCAGCTGTGCCGCCCACCCCCCAGCTGCTGCAGATTACGTTTGGGGGGGGGGGAGGCAGGTAGCAGTAGTATTTCCCAAAAATGCCAGCAAAAAGCTGCTGCTTTTGGAAATGCTGTCACTGCACACCTCCCCCCTCCCAAGACGGAATCAGCAGCTGGGGGGGGGGGGGGGCCAACCCTGGGGTTACTGCTTAGGGTGGCAGAAACCCTTGGCCTTGTCTGGCTGCAGGATTTGCACTAGTATAAAATAGGTTAATAGGGCAGGGGGCAATTTTTTGCCTTTTAACCTGTTATAAAATTACTCTTTCTAAATGCCCTAGCTCTCTGTATAGTGCTGGAGGTGGAATAAGTTGGGACTAGGGCATTTGACATAACTGTACGGATGGTGGTGAGATACACCTGGTATCTGTATAGTTAAGTGGTTTCAAAAGTTCACCCAGAAAAAAATGTTGTCCTAAAACCATTTAGCCATACATATAGTGGCTCAATATCATGGCTATGCATAGAGGGCCCAATATTCAAAAAGGTTTATGCAATTAACAGAATCTAACTGCTTAGACCCCACTGAGGCTGATATTCAGCGGCACTAATCAACCGGTGCTGCTGAATATCTCCACAGATCACCTTGGCACAATCTGCATAGTGCCAGGGTGGTCTGTGGGTAGAGTTGAGGCAGCCCCAGCACCTATCTGGATAGTGACGATTTTCAGCTCGCTAACTGGATAGGTAATTGCGTAAATTAGGACAGGTCAATGGCTGTCCTAACCTTATGCAGTTTTGCCATCTGGTTAGCACCTGAATGTCACCACTGATTAGATAGCAATGGAAGTAGGCAGTGAAACCCAGTATTCAGCACTGGTAGATGTCCTGCTGAGAATATTCCGTTTCATTTTTGCCTGCAGATGCTTTGCAGCTGAATATTGGGTCGATAGTCACTAGTGACTAGCGCGGTCTATGTATAGTCAGCACCGGCACCTAACTGTATAGTAGTGCTGAATAATTTTGTATTTTAACACCAGTGGTCATGGCTAATATTACTCTGTATATGCACAAATTAGTAGGTGGAAATGTATTTGGCAGTTTTCCTGAGATGATGATTTTTGAAAATGGGGTTAAAGGTTTGCTGCTGTAAGGTACCACATTACACCAGTATGGGCAGTTAGAAAATTACCCCCTTACTGTGCTAATCTTGTTTTAAACAATTACCACTTTAGATGGCAATTCAGTACTCAGAAGCCTGCAAATAATTCTTGTATTAGAGCATTTCAGCTTTTTGACGTTCTAGCTGGAGATACAATCCAAATCACTGCATTTGCTAAATTAGGCCTACTGTATGCGGTGTGTGCACATTTTGGGTTTTGAATTCAGTGCAAAAACCTGTCTTTGAATATAGGACCCAATATTTACCATTCTAGTTGCTGAGTGAAAATGTATATATGTATGCAGGGGTGATCGACATTCTACCATTCCTCTTTGGGTCCAAAGTAGCAGACTTTCATGCCTCATTTTAATAAGAAATGGCCCAGTTTAAATTTGAGTGTGTTTCACTTCATATGTGTATTCCTTTTACTGTACTCGAGCTCTGTGACATTCCCCATTGTCCCTCATACATTCTCCATCGTCTGCCTCACTCTATCAAGAAGGCAAAGGGGATGATTCTTCGCCACTGTCACATTCAGGTAAAGAGGTAGTATGAAAGTGGAGCTCTTGGAGAATTCTGCACAGCTGTGCAATGCAGATTCTGTACTAGTTGCACAGAATTCTATATAGACAGTGGCAGCTGCTCACGTGATTCTGCATTCATCTGTTTTGTGCTGATCAAAACAATCAACCCTATACCATTAATTTGGCAAAAGGAAGAGGAGGAGTGTGACTGCATGTTTGGGCCATATACTGTCGCCTGGAGTTAGACTGCTGATTTGAACTGTACAGCTGTATGGTGTCCAACACAGTTCAAATCAGCAGTCAGATTGTAGGTGGCAAAGGAAGAGGACACAATTTGATATTTATTGATTTATTTATTTAACTATTTCTTTTATACCGCCCCTTCCAGAGATCAAGGGCGGTTTACATATAACAGGTTAACAGTCTTGTACACATTTGTATACATTCTTTACATAGAACAATAGAAATTAACTATTTACATTGAACAATAAAATTTAACTTAGTGGGTATTAAAGCAGAACAAAACATCAAACTTTTTTACAAATGTATATTTACAGTGTGTGGTGTGTAGTGCGGGTATTTGTGTAGGTGCTGGAATTTAGTTCCTTTTATGTCTTCTTTGGGGCGTGTGTGAGGGTGGGCAGGCATGCGGTTATGGTGTTGGGATTAAGGGAGTTTGTGTAATTGTTTCCACGTTTGTAGTGGGGTTGGCTTTAGGGGAGTAGGGGATTTCAAAATGTTCAGTGAACAGGTAAGTCTTTAATTCTTTTCTGAATTGGATGAGGTCTTTTATGGTGCGAAGTTCAATAGGGAGGTTGTTCCAGAGTGTAGGAGCAGTGAATGAGAATGCTCTGGAGCTAGTGGTTTTCTTAGTCTTCCGGATGGCTTTTGGTATGATGAGGGAGTGGGCTGTGTTTTGTCTGTGGGCCCTTGTCGATGTTGGAGAGTGCAGTAATGTGGATAGGTGTGAGGGGGTTATGTCATTTATAAGTTTATAGGTTGTTAGGATAATTTTGTATTTAATTCGACTGTTTATAGGGAGCCAGTGGAGTTCTAGCAGTATTGGGGTTACGTGATCTGTTAAGCGAGCTTTAGCAATTACTTTAGCACAGATGTTTTGAGCTCTTTGTAGGAGGTATGTGTTTTTTTGAGGAAGGCCTTTAAGGAGACTATTGCAATAGTCAAAATGAGGGGTGATCAGGGTACTTACTACAGATCTAAAGTCTTGTGTTTCGAGGAGTGGTCTTAGGTGTTGAATAGTTTTGAGTTTGTAGAAAATAGTTTTTACTGTTTGTTTTATGTGTGGTATCATGGTGAGAGTGTGGTCTATTATTACTCCTAAGTATTTTATTTGTTTTTTAACAGAACTTTTTTGCAGAACTTTAGCAATCATAACTCTGGGACACCCACTGATAGCAATGTACAAGAAAACACACAAACAGTATTAAGACAAAACACACAGACAGATATCCCAATTCAAACCATACCATATTACAACAGCCCTCTCCATAACTCGCTGGCCCAGCCACACAAAGCACCATGCTCTCCCCTTCCTCTTGATCTATGATCAACGTTGGGCAGAACAAGCTAGGGGTGGGATGGGGGAACAGAGCAAGATAGGGGCTTGGGGAGAGAGAGCTAGGGGTGTATACTGGGAAGGGGAGAGAACTTGTGGTGGGGGGGGGACAAAGGAGATCTTGGGGACACAGAAAGCTGGAGGTCTTGCAAAGTAGGGAGAGAACTGTAGAGGGCATAGAGCAAGCTGGGGGGTCTTTCTAGAAAATGGGGTAAGAGTACTGGAAAGGCAGAGAAGGCTGGGGCTTTTACTTGGGGGGAGGGGATAAAGAGAGTGAGGGGACGAGAAAGGTGGGGGCAAGAACAAAAAGTTGGGAGATGTCCACAAGGAGAGAGGGCAGAGAAAGTTAGGAGTTGAATCTGGTGGGGGTTGAGGGGGTAGGACGATCTAGAGTAGGCAGGGAGTCAAGTTGTGGAGAGAGAGAGCTGGAAAGGCTAGAAAATAAAGGGCGAGATTGCTAGGGAGGGAGAAAGATGGGGGAAGGTAGTGTTTTCAGAGTCAGGCCTATAGTGCAGAGGATCAAGGCCTTATATTGTGGAAAGTCACTTTAAAAATTACAAGCTATGGAGAATTTTATTGATTGAAATTATTTGCACAAAATGTTCTAAATTTTCGGGTAGAATTTGTTTGAGTAAAGTGGGGAAGCATTCTGACTATCTGCATAACAAACTAAGGGGTATGTTTACTAAGCAGCGGTAGCGGCTGCTGTGTGGTATCTGGGCCACGGCTCCAATACCGCACGACAGCCATTACCACTGCTTAGTAAACATACCCCTAAGATGTGCTTAGTAAAAGAGGCAAAAGTATCAGAGATACTGCCACTGTCCACCTGTTCACTGATGCAACTACCTAGAACTGTATTCTTGGCTTAATTCCCTTTTACTTATTTTTTTTTGTAGGAACATATGGCATTTCATAATTCTTTAAAAGAATTCACTCAGATGATTATATATCTTTCAGTTATTAGTAATATGAATTGATTTTTAATTTATCAGAAAGTTAATTTTTCTCATAACCTTAAACGATACATAATTAAGACATTTCTTACCCCTTCAATTTACATTTTTTCTGCTTAAAAAAAAAAGTAAATAAAAAATTAAAGCATTTACATGAGACTGATGGCAACTTTCTAGGTGAGGAAAGAACTCATGTCTTACGATTTTTATTAGGGTATCAGAACGAAAGAACAATCTGTTTTGAATACCTGCTCTGTGAGAAAAGGTAATGTTCAGGTTTCCTTTATTTCTTTTAAGGATGGACAAAGTTTGCCCGACTAACACGAGCTTTGACAAATAGCCGTAGTGTTTTGCAGCAGCTGACGCCAATGAACAAAGCAGAGGTGGTTCACAAACACTCCAGATTAGCAGAAGTAAGTGCCAGAGGGACTTCTGTTTCCTTTTTTTGAGTCGATTCCCAAAGTGGTCCAGGAGGGAGAGGTGCACAAGTATTAATGCTTTCACTTTCTTGCATGATGCCTTAATTAGTGTAGGTATCTGGTTTATGATCAAGTAATGTAATTAGCACAATCATTTCACCCTTGCCAAGGCTCAGCTCGTTTGTTTTCCATTCACTTGTCTCATTCCTGCAGTTTGCACCTACCTTTCAAGCAAACACATTGCTACGGGTTAGTGCAGCAGACTGAGAACCAGGGAAACCTGCATTCAAATCCTGCTGATGCTCCTTGTGACTGGGATAGTCACTTCACCTTGCATTGTGGCAAGCTTAGAGCTAGTTGCATTAATATGTTAACACACATTATTCCACATTACTAGTAAATAGATCCCATTGCAAAGTTAATGTACATAAATGTGATTAATACACACTAGTAAATCTATCCCTTCGATTGTAAGCCCTATTTGGATAGGGAAATATCTATTGTACCCGATTTGTAATTCAGCTTGAGGTACCAGTGAAAAAGCATGAGCTAAGTTCAAATAAATATAACTCACTCAACCTTCAAAACTGGTGAACATTGCAGGCACTATAGTAGGAACTATTTGATTGATATGCATAATCTGTCTCTTTTTGTTCTCCATTGCCAATAATGCTTCATGAGAATTATCAAAGTATGTATTTGCAGCAGAGACTGGCCAAATGCATATCTGCTAGAGGGCTCTATGCTGTGTTCAGTACAGTTGATTAAGGGTCTTAAAAAGGCTTCTTGGCTTGGTTTTAATGTTACTATGCACGCATGCCAAAAAACACTATTTCCATGAAACCAAAATGAACTTACCATGGTGTTCCTTTTATTTTGCTGCTTTTTCTTTCAGTACTTTATGCCACAAAGAGGGGTAACAGGATATTATTTTAGTCCCAGCATGCTTTTTCTGTTACCTAAAAAGAAGCAGGAAGGCTTTTTAGCTAGAGAAGGGCACTCATACTGTTTTTTGGGTTTTTTTTCTTGCGTGTATGTTTTTCCTAAAGCTCCATTATGTTGTAGCCTCTGCTGGTCATCAAAAACAAACTGCTAGCCAGCAGCCCTTGTGGATCTCTGACAGGATTCTTCAGGATGGTCAACAGCTTTGTCAAGGCTTGGTGAACGTAACATGGTGGCACAGTAAGAGTTTACTCTGCCTTTTCACCTGGGGATTGCAGTACAGTTCATATGGAATATAGAATCCTATATTAATCTATCTTTTGAGATTGATTTAAAAAGCACTGAAGAATTTCAGATGGTTCAGCTGCCGAGTAATGTGGTGCATTAAATTGTTGCAGCAAGTAAATTATCACAATCTTAAAACCATCCCTGAAGCCCTTTTCACCACCTGGTGCTACTGTGGAAAAGTAATATATAAACTGAATGATTAAATAAAATAAACTGTGCAGCCATTCTTCCTCTTGGAGTATCCCTGTAGACTGGCCTCCATCTTCACCATAGCACCATAAAGCAAGCCTAGGCAGAAGCAGAGTCGTCATTTACCATCTCTATTGATCTCCTTTTTTGGAGCACTTGCAGGCCGATGCAGAAAGTTAATGCGGGCTTTATGAGCCCCATACGCCACATTAAACACACTTTATGATCCTTTAAATGCAGAAAACAGATGTAAACGCTGATGGAAAAACTAGTGCCCAACTAACGCCATGTGTATTTAAATCTATTTAAATGTATTTTAATCAACTGGTCCCGTATGCAAATCATGGCTATGCTGATGCAGAAACCGGCATAGAGGATTTCGCAACTAGCCATAGCGCTAAAGATTTTACTGCAGGGTCTGAGTAGACATTAACCTCTAATGCTTGCCCCGACAGTATTTTGATGGCACCAGGTGCTTTACTAGATGTCTAAATCATCATCTGCTCAGATGATCAGGCACTGGGAAGCCCCCAATGCCATCAAAACACTGTTGGGGGCTGGTGCCTGACAAAAAAGAATCCCCAGTGGCCCGATGGCCCCCTGCCCCCCTCCCAACAGTATTTTTATGCCATCAGGGATGATTGTGGTATTGGGAAATGCCTCCCGATGCCATCAAAACAGTTGTGGGCCAGTGTCCTAACAGAAACTGGTGGTCTAGTGTCCCCTTGAACCACCACCCCCAACCCAAAGTAAAATTAAAATTACCTGGTGGTCTAGTGGCCCCAAAATCCAACCCCCTGTACCTTAAAATAGGTGGGAGCATTGCCTATGCGCTCCCACTCTGGTCCACCATCTTATAAAATGGCGCGCTTGGCCCCGCATAGTGCATCCTATAAGGTAGACTATGATAGCTGGCTAGCATCAGGGTGTGTAGCGGCGGCACCTGCAGATATTCATTGGCACTGTTACTGCCATTGAATACACAGGTCTGCGACTAAAAAGCTGTTTGATTATTTTCATCTAATTTTCATGTATTTTGGTGTGCTGAAAACAAAATATTGAAAAAACTCCTAGACATCATGATTTGCAACAACATGCAAAATTGTCTTCAAATTTATCAAATTTATTCAAATTACTATTAATTAATTCAATTTACTATTAATTAATTCACATAAGTGCATTTAAGATATAAAATGCCAAAAAAACCTTAGAGGTTGTCTGCGTTATGTAAAAAAAAATATAGCATTGTAATTCTGATGGTCTGCAATATATACATAACTAAGCAAGTTTTAAGTCCGTGCTTCTAATGGTAGAAGGGGTTAATCTTTCCTGAAGAATCCAGTGGGAGGGAGACACAGGGCAGATAGCAGCAGCTCTGGTCAGTGCAGGGGGGCGTGGCCAGCACTGTGACATCTTGTGTACAGACACAGAGCTGCTCTCTCCTGCATGCCATACTTGTGCACGAATCATCATCAGGTTCTTGGTTCTAGACTGTTCACACTTTTTCATCGCAATTCGTGTTAGCTCGTCATTCTTCAACCGTTATGTTATGGCTCCGCGAAAGTGTGTTAATTCGCCAGACAGTTTCTGTTTCATCTGTGGTGAATATACAGTGTTGAAGCAACAGCAGAATATTACAAACTTTGTGAAAAAGGTATACTTTGCATACTTTGGACTAAGGTAGTCTGGGCGCCTCAAAGTGTGCAAACCGTGTGTTGAGGACCTCCGAAACTGGTTCAAGGGTAAGAAAAAAATCTTTCCGTTATGGGATTCCTATGGTATGGCGAGAGCAAAAGAACCATAGTGACGACTGTTACTTTTGTTCATGCGATGTGAAAGGGTTTAATTCCAAATGGAAGAATTCCATTTCATACCCCAATCTTCACTCGGCAATTTGTCCCAGCCCCCATGGCACAGATATACCAGTACCCAAGCCCCCTGCTACCTTGGAAGACATACCTAGCTCCAATGAAGGTGAAGTCATACCTGAACCAGATGACGAATCAAGTTCTGACTTTGAAGATGATACAAGACCAAAATTGTTTTCTCAGGAGGAGATGAATGATTTGGTAAGAGATTTGAATCTTCCCAAAGATGCCGCAGAGTTACTCGGATCAAGGCTGAAAAGCAGGAATTCATTGTTGCCAGGAGTGTCTTCATGGTTCAGACATAGTGAAAAGGAGTTCATTCCTTACTTAGCCCAGGAAGACAAGTTGGTTTATTGCATCGATGTCGAAGGTCTGATGGGTCAATTTAAAATCCAATATGATTCAGAGCAATGGCGTTTTTTATAGATTCTTCAAAAAGAAGTCTCAAAGCAGTTTTACTCCACAACGGTTTTTACACATCTCCAGGAACAAGCAGGAATCTAGTCATCACATATGGGTATCGTCGGTACCGACGGAGCCTGCGCGGGAACGCTCCCCAGCGTCCAATCAGAAAGCTTTTGGGAGCATCCCACAGTGCCTGCATGCTGCCTTCCCGCCTTTCCCAACTGCCTCTCTCCACTTCTTCTTTTTCCGCGTAGCCAGCAGGTCGTATTCCTGTCACCGCAGAAGAATTTCCTTATTTCTTTATTTCTTTTTGTGGTCGCGTCTGCCTTCCCCGACGCTCTACCGGTACCGCCAGTCTTTCTTTTTTATTTAAAAAAAAAAAATAAATTGTATCTGTTTTTCCTTTTCTTCAGGTGCACCTCTCTTTTTGGGCCTTAGGCCCAAAAACTTTCCTTAGCATGGAAAAACCTGCTTCAGGTTTTAAAAAGTGCACGAAATGTGGCGGTACCATTTCCGTCACCGACACCCATGAATGGTGTTTTTAGAATGTGTAGGTCCTGACCACGCCATCCCAGATTGTGTGTCCTGTGCCATGATGTCTAAAAGAGGTCGATAGAACCGAGCTGCTAAGCTCAGTACCCTGTTTCCCTCTGATGCGGCTTCGGTGGCATCGACGTCTTCCAGGGCTTCCTCTTCTTCTCGTGGATCTCAGGTAACTAAACATAAATCCAGCCGGTCCTCAAAGGGTAGATCTCCTAAGCATCGAGATGCCTCTAGCGTTGCCCTCGGAGTCTGCACCGGCAAAATTACCCCGGCGGGAGGCTTCGGCTTCCAAAGCACCATCATCGGGGTTCCAGGATGTTCTCGATGGCTCGGCCTCGACAGATCTCCTGGTGCCATGCTCTGGGGTACCGGCCGTTTCCACCGGTACCGACTTCCAGGCATTGGCAGCGTCTATGGACCAGAGAATTCTGTCCATAGAACGCAGTCTAGCGGCTTTCCTTGTGGCATCGACGCCCTTGGTACCGTGACAGACAACTCCACCGGTACCGGCTCTGGCACAGACACCGGCATCGGTATCGCAACCGGTACCGATAGCGTTGACATCGGCATCGGTGTCTACTATGCGGGTACCCTGTCCTCCGATGCCTGCCGGTACCAATTCCCCAGTACCGGTTATTCCCAATACCGATTTTGCTCGGTACGGGTATCGGGCTCTGCAGGAGCATCCGGACAGACGTTACTTCGATTCCTCAGAAGAATCTGAGGACTCTGAAAGTTCTGTCGATGCAGCGATGCTTCTTCCACAGGAGGAGTCCTCCCCTAAATGCAGGATGTCTCCTCCAGAGGACATGTCTTTCCAAGACTTCATCCGAGAGGTTGCTTGGGGCCTGTCCATCACTGAGGCCCCTGAGACAGAGCCAAGGGCCAAGGAGTTGGATATTTTACAATATCCCAAAACTCCTAAGGAGGCAGCTACCCTACCTATTCATGAGATTCTATATGATCTCATGTTGAGGATGTGGGAAACACCTCTTACCACCTCTCCTCATTCTCGTAGGTTAGATACTAGGTATCGTGTCCCTCCTTGTCCTGGCTTCCATAAAACTCAGCTTCCTCACCCCTCTATTGTGGTGGAATCTGCTATGAGAAGGATTAGAAGTGCAAAAAGACATGCCTCTAATCCTCCAGGACGTGAATGCAGAACTCTGGATGCTTTTGGACGTAGAGTCTTTCAAGCTTCCATGCTTGCTGCAAGAATCAGTTCCTATAGTCTCTACATGGGAATGTTCCTAAAGGAAGTTACTGATCATCTACAGACTTTAAATCCTTTCATCTCTGAGGATAAAAGGCAGGAGTTTCTCACTTGGCTCAAACATGCCCAAGATGTCTCTAAATTCTCTAACCATGCAGCCTTCGACTGCTTTGAATGCATAAGCAGAACCTCGGCTATTGCCATAGGTGTACGTAGAATTGCTTGGCTCCAAGCATCTGATTTAGAGCTATGGGTACAAGATAAATTGGGAAATATCCCTTGTACTGGTGAGAACCTGTTTGGTAAAGATTGGCAAGAAAAAGCCAATGAAATGGATGCTGAAAATTCCACTTTGGATAGACTATCCAAATCTACTGCTGATCCTGTTAGGAAAAAGTTGTTTAAGACAACTCCTTTTTCTAAAAAGAAAAGATTTTATCCTGCTTATGGTCAGCAGGCATCTTCTGCAGGTCAGTTTTCAACCAAACGTCAGCAACCACCCAAACAGAAGAAAGCAAAGGCTTCTAGGCCTCAACCGGCCCAGCAGCCTCAGCCTCCTCAGGGCATTTGACTTTCAGCTAGAGAACTTAGCCTTTCTGGCTCTAGAAGGATCAGAACCATCCACCATTCCAGGAAGGTTATGCCATTTTGCTCCCAGATGGGGGCAAATAACAGCAGAGCATTGGACACTCCATCATAAGAGGGGTACAAACTTCATTTTTCAAGTATGCCCCCTCCCACAATAGTGAAGAAAGTTCAATTCTCCGACCTCTCTCATCCACCTGTTAAGTCAGGAGGTTACCATCCTTCTTGCCCAAGGGGCGATAGAAGTGCCTCTTCATCAACAGGGCACAGGGTTCTATTCCCCTTATTTTCTTATCCCAAAGAAAACGGGTTTACAGACCTATCTTAGATCTCAGAGAATTGAACAAATTCCTTGTCAAGGAGAAAATCAAAATGATTTCTCTCGGAGCTCTGCTTCCATACCTTCAGAATCAGGATTGGCTTTGTTCTCTAGATCTCAAGGATGCGTACACCCATGTTCTCATCCATCCAACCCACAGGAGGTTCCTTCGGTTCCCGTTTCAAGGAAAGCACTACCAATACAGGGTGCTTCCTTTTGGTCTGGCCTCTGCACCAAGGGTGTTCATGAAATGCATGGCTGTGGTAGCAGCATTTCTACGCACTCTGGGAATATTCGTCTTCCCCTACTTGGACGACTGGCTCATTCGAGCTCCAACACAGTCAGAGGCCAAGACTTCTCTATCCTACACAATGCATATCCTTCAGTATTTAGGGCTGGTAGTAAACATCCCAAAATTCAGTCTAACTCCTCAGTCCCTAGAGTTCATAGGAGCCTGGCTGGATACCACAAAGGCAAGGGCCTACCTTCCCCAAGCCCGTTGCCTTCGCTTGGTGCAATTAGCTTCTCAAGCAGTCCTAAAACCCTTTTTAACTGCTCGAGAAATGTTACAGCTACTAGGCCACATGGCATCCACTGTGCATGTGGTACCATATGCTCGCCTTCACATGAGGGCAGCTCAGTGGACTTTATCCACCCAATGGACCCAGGCATCAGGTTACCTGTCAGACAAAATAGCAAACACAAGTAGCCTCATTTTGTCTCTCCAGTGGTGGAAGTCCACTCAAAACCTGTTGCTGGGGTCCCCCTTTCAGCAACCCCTGCCCCAAGCAACTCTTACAACAGATGCTTCTCCAGTGGGTTGGGGAGCTCATCTGCAAGACCTCTCCACCCAAGGCACTTGGACTCCACAAGAGAGTTGTCTATATATCAATCTCTTGGAGCTCAGAGCAATCTTCCTTGCTCTGCGAGTGTTCCACACCCTGCTCAGCTACAAGATGGTCCTTATTCATACGGACAACAAGGTAGCCATGTTCTACGTGAACAAGCAGGAGGGAAAAGGCTCTCTGTCGCTTTGCAACGAAGCTTTGCGACTGTGGGCCCTCGCCAGAGAGCATCAGATTCATCTTCTGGCAGTGTATCTTCCAGGTGTTCAAAACTCTTGGGCAGACAGTCGAGTTCTCCTTCCACACGAGTGGTCTCTACATGCAGATCAAGTAGCCAGGATTTTTCAACTTTGGGGAACCCCGGACATAGACCTCTTTGCAAGTCCGTGGAATGCCAAACTTCCCCTGTTCTGTTCCAGAAGTCCGGCTCAGGGAGCTCAGGCAAAGGATGCTTTCCTCCTACACTGGGGTCAAGACTTCCTGTATGTCTTTCCACCCATTCCCCTAATTTCCAAAACCCTGTTCAAGCTTCAGAGAGACAGAGGCCACATGATTCTCATAGCTCCACATTGGCCACGGCAAGTGTGGTACCCTCTGCTTCTACATCTCTCTCAAGCTCCCTCCCTGGAGTTAGGAGATCTGGAGCAGACCCTATCTCAGGAGGACAGAATGTTATGGCATCCCAATCCCCAGTCTCTGCATCTTGGGGCTTGGTTGCTGAAAGCTTAAATCTTCATGATCTTCATCTTTCTTAGCAGGTGAAAGATGTTCTTTGTTTCCAGAAAACCTTCCACTAGACGTTCTTATGCTTTCAAGTGGAAGAGGTTTACTATTTGGTGTTCTGAAAAGGGTCTTAACCCCCTTGCCATACCTCTGGAATCTTTACTGGAGTATCTCCTCCATTTGTCTAATGCAGGCCTTAAAACAAATTCAGTAAGAGTCCATTTGAGTGCTATTGCAGCTTCCCTAAAGCCTCTAAATGGACAACCTATTTCCTCTCATCCTCTTATAGCAAGATTCATGAGAGGTCTCCTAACTAAGCCTCCCATTAGACCACCTCCGGTGGCATGGGACTTGAACCTGGTTCTTGGGCAGCTCATGAAGCCACCTTTCGAACCCTTAGCTACCACCTCCTTGAAATTCCTTTCTTGGAAGGTTATCTTTCTCATTGCAATCACATCAGCACGCCGCATTAGTGAATTGCAAGCACTAGTAGCTAATCCACCTTATACAAGGTTCCATCATGACAAGGTAGTCCTTAGGACTCATCCACACTTTATGTCTAAGGTGGTCTTGCCTTTTCACCTCAACCAGGAGGTCTACCTACCTGTCCTTTTTCCAGGACCTCATGCATCAAGTGCAGAGAGGAACCTTCATACCCTGGACTGTAAAAGAGCTCTGGCTTTTTACTTACAGAGGACACAGCAACATAGAAAGTCCTCTCAGCTCTTTGTTGCTTTTGATCCTTCTCATTTGGGACTGCTAGTCTCCAAGAGAACACTATCTAACTGGATTGCTCAGTGTATTTCTTTCGCCTATCAGAGTAAGAACCTGTCTCTGGAGGGCCATGTCACAGCTCACAATGTGAGAGCCATGACAGCCTCAATGGCTCATCTGAACTCTGTGTCTATTGACGACATCTGTCGAGCAGCCACTTGGGCCTCTGTTCATACCTTCACAGCCCATTACTGCTTGGACAATGACTCCCGCCGGGATGCCTTGTTTGGTCAGGCTGTTCTCAAACACCTGTTCCATACTTAATCAACTCCTACCCACCATCCCTGATAGGATGCCAGAGATCCATGGGGGGAAGTGGAGCCCTTCTCAGGGACACACAACTTCTGGGGTCTCTCCCTGGCACCCAAAGCTAGGGAGTCCCCATATGTGATGACTAGGTTCCTGCTTGTTCCTGGAGATAGCATAGTTACTCACCTGTAACAGGTGATCTCTGGGAACAGCAGGAATTTAGTCCTCACAACCCACCCACCTCCCCTAGGAGTTGTATCTCTCTATCTCTCTCTTCCTTTCCCTCTCTCTCTCTGTCTCAGCTTTAAAACTTAACTGGAGAGAGGCAGTTGGGAAAGGCAGGAAGGCAGCACGCAGGCGCTGTGGGATGCTCCCAAAAGCTTTCTGATTGGACGCTGGGGAGCGTTCCCGCACAGGCTCCATCGGTACCGACGATACCCATGTGAGGACTAAATTCCTGCTGTTCCCGGAGATCACCTGTTACAGGTGAGTAACTGTTTTCCCTACCTGTAGGTCGTTCTGTACACTTGAAGGAAATCTACGAGAACTTGGAATTGGTTCTTCGTAAACTTAAATATGAAGACCATGGTTGGCAAGTGTGTGGGGACTTGAAGGTCTTGTGCATGCTGCTCGGGCAACAAACTGGGTATACCAAATATCCTTGTTTTTTGTGTCTATGGGACAGTCGAGACCGACAAAATCACTGGACCAAGAAGAGTTGGCAGCTGAGGGTGCTAACAGTCGGTGAAAAAAATGTCCTCCGAGAAACTTTGGTACCTTCCCATAAAGTTCTTCTACCACCTCTCCACATAAAATTGGGATTGATGAAGCAATTCGTAAAATCACTCCCAAGAGATGGAGAATGCTTCAAATACTTGGTCACCAAGTTTCCAGGCCTTTCGGAGGCAAAATTGAAGGAAGGTGTGTTCGTCGGACCAGACATTAGAAGGCTTATAGTTGATCAAGAGTTTGTCAATACCATGATGGATCCTCAAAAAGAAGGGTGGATTGCATTTAAAGAAGTCATACAGAAATTTTTAGGCAATAACAAAGATCCTCACTACAAAAAGATCGTCGGACGAATGCTGAAAGCATTTCAAGCTTTAGGTTGCCTGATGAGTTTGAAAGTGCATTTCCTCCAGTCCCACCTCGACTACTTTCCTGAAAATTTGGGAGCTGTGAGTGAGGAACAAGGTGAACGATTCCACTAAGACATTAAAGAGATGGAAAGGAGATACCAGGGAAAATGGAGCATTACAATGATGGCAGACTACTGTTGGATGCTTCAGAGAGACATTCCAGATGCTACTCACAAGCGTAAATGCACCAAGAGGAGCCTCACAAGGAAGAAGAATTGAGTTTAGTGTGTGTAGGTGAGCTCATTTCAGTTCAAAAAAGATTTTCATGAAAATATTGTAATAAAACTTTAATTTTATAAGACTATTTCCATTTATTTTGAGGTATTGCCTTATTTAACATAGTTACCTAAATTGTCAGGAAACGTGATGTCCTATGACAAAATGGAGGTAATTTTCGGATTCAGCGCACCAAAAAACAGAGTACGTGGAATAACCAAAACAGCTCTCAAGTTTTTTTTTATATATATTCTGGCCAAGGGGAATTAATCCCTTTATTTTATTTAACGGATTTTTTATACTGCTTTATCATTTTAGTCATAGCAGTTTACATTATAACTTAAACTTGGTAATGTACATTAAACGGACATGGATTCTTCTGAGGCAAAGGAAGGTTAAGTGACTTGCCCAAGGCCACAAGAAGCACTAGCGTGAATCAAACCCTGGTCTCTTTGTTCTCAAGCCAGTGCTCTAACCACTAGACTTCTCCTCCACTCCTTTTAAATGTCGGGCCCCTAAGACTATATATGTAAGCTTCATTGTATGAACCCCATGTTATACCCAGTCTCAACTGTCCTTTCCCTGACTTATTTATCATAGTCATGCCAATCCTTCAGAAATCACGTGGACACCCATAGTAGTTACAGATATGGCTAAATATTGGAAGAATTAATATTCAATAGCACTTTCCCTTTTCCCGTCATCCTGTGTTTTTCTGTGACGTCTATAAACTGATATATTCTATTTACATCATACCTGACATCACAGGGCAGTGAAACTCTTTACCATGTCTAGTTTGTATTTATTTTGTACAGGGAAACCTTGTGTTGCATGAGGAGTTACACAACCCCAATTACTGAGAATCCTTTCAGTCTGGTGGAGCTGGAAGATAAGCTGCACCCACGAAATGACTTCTGAGCTAAGGGAGCACTCCCTGCCCTTACACCTACGCTTTTCCTCAGTACCCTGTGATTTTTGCTTCCCTTGCTTTTCCCCCATCTGCTCCCCTTAACCTGAAGGACTCTAACTTGCTATCAACTGGAACTTTTGGGTCTGGTTCTATTGTGCTGAAGGCCCCTAAACCATTGTCCAGCTGTTTCTGCACTCACTTCCACCATTGCCTCCAGGAGCTGAGCCACTGGGCTAGCTGCTGAACCTGAGTGGAGTCCTCCTTGAACTGCTGCTTTTAGGGCTCTGCCTGTCCCTGGAGTTGAACACCTACATCTAGCTGTAGCCATTTCCTTGTCCCACTGTTACAAGTGTGACCTTGAGCCGAATAACTCTGCCCTTGCTGTACAAGTGTCCATACTATAGGCCTATGAATGGTCTTCCCAGAAGACCCTTCATAAGGGAATAAGCCACGGGAAACTTGTAAACCAGTAACGCTATTAATGGACCTTCTATAAAGGACCAAAGAAGCAATAAGCCAATTTGCTTTGAAAGGCCTCTAGTCTAGCACTAGCTGTTGTAGAAGAGCTACTGACTTAATCCCAAGGATGGTTTTAGACAACCCTCTCCCAACAGAATCACATTTGTAACTGGAGCTCAATCTACCTAGTCATTCCCAGTGTGCAAGCTTACATCACTGTTCAGGGAGGATATAAACAAGATTCATAGTTATCACTTTAGCAAATTACTTGAGACTAGAGCTCATCAACCTGGGTTCCAGCTCCCCTCTTTCCTTTGCTACAGTTCACACTCCTCTCCTCTGCTCTGCTCCTTTATCCCTTGCGGCAACACTACTACCTGTTTTGCCAAGCCCTGGAAACTTGATGATCACCTGCTCTGAAATCCCATTCCCTACCCAGTCAGCTACAATATCATTCTGCTATGAGATGCAGAAGCCTGGGACTCGGCTCTACCGAAGGCCCCTTATTCTGCTCCTACATGCCTGTCTCAACATGTGGTACAAGGGCAGTTGTTCCTGAGCTAATCACCTGACCCTCCGTTGAGCTGGAGGCATTCATTTGGATCTATGGGACATGGTTACCTAGGCTTCTGGCTTTAAAAATAAGCGGAGTAAAATGCTCTATTTGTACATGACTGAGAAAGCAAGCACTGCAACTGTAAACAAATGCTTTTTTTTTTTTTTTTTTTAACAGAATGAGAGAGCAACTTACCTAAAGATGCTCAGGTAATAGTGCGAGCATCAAGAGGAAGTGGCCAGCACCTTGAAAGGCCCCTTCCTTTAACACTATGCTGTTTACCTTCTCCCCCTCTCCATTCATTCAGACCATGCGTTTCTCATAGCCAGCCAGGCCACAACAAAGGGGGAGCGTCAGAAAGTACATCTCCCCACCCCCCCAGAGCAAATGGGAAACCAAAGATGCTGAACCTATCATGCTTTTCTGCCGTGGACCTGGAGGTGTTGATGCAATTCTGCATAATTCAAAGGCACCATGGGTGCAGTGGCAATCCAAGCATGCATCTGCCCCCCCCCCCCTCCACCCCCACAATTCAGAAGTCTGGCTTTTTGAAAATATCCAGTTAAAGTTAGCGGGATAACTTTATTTGGTTTAACTTTAGAGCAAATATTTTTTCATACAGATGGAAATGGCTAAAGTTAATCAGATAAAAATGAATATTCCATCTGGATAATTTCTTAGTCATGCTCTTGGCACGCCCCTTTGCCCCTCCTTCCTTTGCTTAATTGTTTAAATTTTAAGCAGTCAGTAGCCCAGGAAATTAAGCAGAATAATTTGGTTAACTCACAGAGCTGACCTCAATTTCAACCTCATACTATTAAAGACTCAACAGGAAACATTATTTGATTAGTACAATATGCTTTAGGACGGTATATAATTATTCACGCGGCTAGAAAAAGAGCACCGAGCAACAATGACAGTGTATATCAATGCTACAAATCTTACTATTTTTAAAGATAAGGGATCTCATATTTGCTATTTTCTGACCAGTACAACATGGAAGCATGGGTATTTATTTATTTTATTTAACAGGTTTTTTTATACCGCCTTCTCCTACAATCAAAGTGGTTTACAGGGCAACTTGAACAGTTTAGAAAGTAGCAGAGGTGGAGGGGGATACATACACAAGATAATTAGTAGTCTGTTATTTACATAGGGGGTCATTCTGAGCAATTAATAACAGGGATGGATGTTCCATTGGGACGTCCATCCCTGCTATTCATTCCCTTTCCCGGCCTTGCCCTCCTTCCCCATGTGTTGGGTGGGAAAGGGGTGGATCGGTGCGGAATTAGGGCCGATTCTAATGTCAGCCCTGTATGTCTGGGGCTGGCAACTTGAAGAGGGAACTTATTCCACCTTGGAGGTGGAATAGGTTTCCTAGTTGCCAGGGGATGGCGGGCTTTACATTCCCCGCAGCCCGACCCTGGCCTTAAGAGGCCAGATCGGGGGGTCGGGCTGCGGGGAAAGCATTGCAGTTGCCAGTGGCTGGGGATCTGGCTTTACAATGGAGCTGCGGTGCCATGGCAACCAGACACCCTGGCGCTGTGGCTCCATTGTAAAGCCCAGACTGAGTTAATCGGGCAAGGCCTGTATGTGCAGGCCAAGCTGAATAGCGGTCCTGGTCTGCACGTACAGGTCTGTTTGCAGTTCTGATCCTAGGGGGCTAGCCATGCCCCATGGGATCAGAATCACGACTCCATCTGTGCGTTCGGATCTAGCTACTAGAGAATGCCTTCCTGGATGTAGACTGATTGGTTTTAGTGTAGGTCTAGGGATTAGGATGATATTCATTTTGTTGCACCTTTTGGTTCTGGTGCTTGGTGTTGGTGTTTAAGTTCTTGAATATGTCAGCAGACATGCTGGATTTTGAATATATTTAGGACTGTTTTGAATCTGATAAGGGAGGCAACTGGAGCCAGTGTAGCTGCTTCAGGAGAGGAATAATATGTTCATGTTTTGCATAACTGGTAATGATGCAAGCAGTGTTTTTTTGTGCCATCTGCAAGGGTTAGATTGTTTGGGTAGGCCATGATATAGAGAATTGCGGTAGTCCAGTATGGGTGTGATTACAGCTTGGCAAACTATCTGGAAGTGATCTCGCTGAGGAGAGCTGTGATCCTCCTTATGGCCATCTTGTGGTACGCATTTCTGGTAGTCTTGTTGATGTGGGATTGTAGACTCAAGCTACAGTCCAAGGTGACTCCCAGGTATCTATCTTTGTCCTTAATAGGTATGGTTGTATTGGGCAAATTGATTGTGAGGGGATAAAGGATGTGTTCCACATGATGAGGAGGGCTTCAGTCTTGTTGTAGTTAATGTTTAAATGGTTGTGGGAGAGCCATTCAGTCATCTCTTGTAGGCATTCTGTGATCATTGTGTAGTCCAGGCTATCCAGGTTGATTGAGGTATAAATCATAATGTCATCAGCATATAATACATATTGGACGTTTTGTTTCTTGATGACAGTACAGATGGGCTGTATATAAAGATTGAAAAATAGAGCCGATAAGGAGGATCCTTGTGGTACGCCATGGGCAGAGGAGAATAGAGTGGAGGTGCCTGGTGTCAACCTTGACTTCTTGTTTTTGTCTGTTGCTGAGGTAAGATTGAAATCACATGCATGGTGTTACGTAGGCCAATGTCACTAAGTCTGCAGGAGAATGCTGTGGGATACGTTATCGAATGCAGAAGAGATGTCGACAAAGATGAGGAGAGCCCATTTTTAAATTGTCAATTCCTCTGATTAAGTTGTCTAGGAGCAGTGTAAGGGTTCCAATGCTGTGGCTAGGTCAAATACCATGTTGGTGGGAGCCCAGTGAGGCTTGTGAGTCTGTGGTCCTGTAGTTGCTGTTGTACTTTCTTCTCAAGTATCTTGGCGAGAAAGGGTAGGCTGGAGATTGGGCGGTATGCTGCTGGGTCCTCTTTGTTTGGTGAGGCAAGCTTGGGGACTGGGCTGATGATTGCTAATTTGAGGGGCAGAGGCATGCAACCTTGGGTTAAGGATGAGTGTACTATTTTGTGGCTAAATTGGCTGAGCTCTTCCTATGCTGATTTTATCCATGTTACTGGGCATGGATCAGTTGGTGTAGTCCTGGTGCTTAGTGTGGACATTGTGCGGGCAACCTGGTCAATGGTGAGTATACTGAAATTGCCCCAGGTATGTTTGGTGGGTATGGCTACGAGGTCGGGGTGCTGTTGTGTGGGATGCTTTTGTATGGCACCGTGTGTTTAGACAGCAGGAAACTTGTGAAGGTTTGAGGGTGTATTGTACCTCCCCCCCCCCCTGGCTCTTTTGTGAGGGTTCAGACTATTTCGAAGAGCTCTCTGGGTTTGTTGGTGGATTTTAGTACGAGGTTGGTATGGTATTCCTGCTTGTGTTGGTTGATTAGGTTGTTGTAGTCCTGGTGCTTTGTTTGGTACTGCCGCAGGGTGTCTTGGGTCTTACTCTATCTCCAGCTTCTTTCAGTTTTATGTAGCGTTCTCTTTGCCTTCCTTATTTCCTCAGAATACCAGGGTGCTGATCTTACTCTTTCCATTGGGTCTGGTATTTTTCCTGTCAGGTGCTTTTGCTGCTGCAGTGATGGTTTTTGTTCCAGTGTTCAATTACGTTGTTTAGGTCAGTATTGTCTTGGCTTAGGTTAAATATGGTTTCTTGTAAGAACTGATCCTTTTGGAAACTTTTGAATCTTCTTCCTGGGTGTTGTATTTTCTCCTTTATGCTTAGGCAAGGAATGTGCATGTTGAATCTTATGGTGTGGTGGTTGGGCCATGGTATTGGGGTGACTAGAGGGAGTGTTATGTCGCTTTGTTGTTGGAGCCTCCTTGGGTTGAAGATAAGGTCAGAGGTGTAGGCAATGTGTAGGTGCAGTGGGGAGTTGTGTGTATTTTAACAAATCCATGGCTCTAAAGAAGGTGCTGGCCACTTTGGACATTGAATATTGCAGTTCTCTAAATAGTCTTGAAGGAAACATTGTAATATAGTATAGATCTTCTGGCCATCTCCTTTTTTTGACCCAGTAATTTCCTCCTGCATATTTCCACCCATGGTCGGTACTACCTTTTTTTGCTGACCTGTGCGAGTGATTGCCGTACTGCCCCCCACCCCACCTGATCCACTCCCTGTGGATTCTAGTGGAGCCTTTCATAAGCCTCTCTTTTTATCTCAACATGAAAATTTTCTGAAGGGTAGCTGTGTTAGTCTAGAGTAGCAAACATGGCAGAGGCAATTGACACCTTATAGTCAGGGGTTCTCAACCCAGTCCTCATGCCTAACGCATGTACATCATAGGGAGTGTCAAGCTTCGTGTGTGTGTGTGAGTGAAGGGAGCATCAGAAGCTCTGTGTGTATGTGTAATGGGGAGTGTTGGGGGCAGGGCCGGCCCTTGAGTTTGGTTCAAAATGTGGCTGCCCTAGGCGAACCTCAAGCTTTACACCCCCTCTTGTTATCAAAATTGATTATTTAGCTTTGAATGCCCTGCCTCTGTTGCCCTCTAGAAGTTGCTGCCATAGGCAACTGACTTGTTTGCCTACTGGTTGGGTTGGCTCTGTTTGGGGGCTGCATGTGTATGTATCTGTCAGGGGGAGTATCAGGGGTTGTGCTTCTGCATATGTATCTGTTATGGGGAGTGTCAGGGGCTGCATGTGTGTGCATCTTTCTCTTTCTCATGACCCCCTCTGAGGCTTCCTCCAGTCTGTTTTTCTCGTTGTCTCTCTCTTTCTTGACCTTCTACAGTCAGACGTCACAGCCAGCTGGGCCTGGTGTTGCGTGGTAAAGATCATCTTGGGGCTTTGCCGCTTTGAAGCTCATGCATGTGCTGCCTGTCTGATGTGCAGCACGTGCATGAACTCCAAAGCCCCGTGCTGATTTTTAAGAGTGTTTGCAAACGAAAGTGTCAGGTCGGCAGCACTTTCTGCATCACGATCGGCTCTGTGAATGGTGGTGCCAATCATGGTGCAGGAAGTGCCACAGATTTGACCCTTTATTTTACAGACGCTCTTAAAAATCAGTGCGGGGCTTTGAAGCTCAGGCAGCAAGCACATGAGTTTCAAAGTGGCAAAGCCCCATGATGATTGTTACCTCTTGCCTCCGGGCCCAGCTGGCTGTGATTTCCACCACTCGCCTGCCCCACAGTCAGACCACTGTGCTCCCTTCCTGAGACTGCTGCCCCATACAAATGCACAGTTTACACAGTGGGTCGCACCAGCCCTGCTTTCACCTCAGTTGGAACCTGGGCCAAGATCTGACACCATAAACCTTCATTCTCAACTTCCTGGTAATTTCCCCCTCTTCCAACACATCTAGTCCGGTCAATGCAGTGACAGTCCTCAACAAGGAACTCTGCACCCTGCAATTATAGAAACTAGATCTGACCACCAGCTGCTGTTATCCTTTGACAATGACAAAAACTCTCTTCCCCACTGGAAGCTGTGAATGTTGCCTCTGCAGTTTTCCTAACTGACCTCGAAGTAGAAGACCCAAAGGAGGGATTGGAAAATGGAACCTTCTGTTTGGCAGAGTACAGCCCTTGCCAACTGAGCCTCTAGGCTGGCCTTGTTTGACCATATTTTGTTTTAGTTAGTTGTAGATTTCAATATGTATGTTCAAATCCTTAAGTATATGGAATAAATATAACAAACAATAGGGGCACATCACTGTGCGATAATATCATTGGTTTAGGGCATACTGGGTGAATATAGCATTATACAGGGTTTTTGAAGTTTACATTTTAGTTAAATGTTTGATTTTAAGAAGTATATGTATTTTTGTTTCCTGCACATCGGGAAACCACCTTTCTTTTTTTTTTTTTGAGTTGTCTTTACAGCATCCCAAGCAGTGAATACTGGCATGCACTATCCATTTGTGCAGGATTTATGCATTGATTAAACAATTCAGAAACTGATGGCCTTTGTAACCATACAAAACCTGTTTTGTTCTTAAGCACTATAGTTTTTTAAAAATGTATTGTTTTTTTTTGTTTAGGTTCTTCAGCTGGGATCAGATATTCTTCCACAATATAAACAAGAAGCACCAAAGACTCCTCCACACATTATCTTACATTATTGTGCATTTAAAACTACCTGGGACTGGGTCATCTTGATCTTAACCTTCTATACTGCAATTATGGTCCCTTATAACGTCTCCTTCAAAACGAAACAGAACAACATTGCCTGGTTGGTTCTGGACAGTGTGGTGGATGTTATTTTTCTGGTTGACATTGTTTTAAATTTTCACACAACTTTTGTTGGTCCTGGTGGAGAGGTCATTTCTGACCCCAAACTCATAAGAATGAATTATCTGAAAACCTGGTTTGTGATAGATCTTCTGTCTTGTCTACCTTATGATATCATCAATGCATTTGAGAATGTGGATGAGGTAAGCCATACTTGGATGTGCTTAACCATAAATCTACCTCATTCTTTCACCTCAGCAAACAAGGATGATGTGTTGTGCAAGAAAGGGGCATCATTTGTCTCCCGACTCTCCCTCCTGCCTTTTTCAGCAAAGAGGCCTTAAGTGATTATGTGATTTGATTTCATGGGTTTTATAGCAGTATCTTAAATGCCAACTTACTATTGTTGAGAAAAGCTTGGTACCATAGTTCTCCCCCCCCCCTCCCAATCTTGTAATTTACTGGTATGGTGATTATCCATACAGTGAAGTGCTACATGCTGAAACACAATGTCCTTCAATACTACTTTTATGACAGAGTACAGAAACTGGTCTTTATACAAATGTTGGTGACTTTGACTTTAAGAAAATCAGAACAATGAAAGACTCTATGTTCAGGCTTCTTTAATATTTCAGACAACAATGCTTACGAAATTAACCTAAGCTATTCTGCTAAGAAAAAAGCCATAATAACACAGCTAATAGCATATAAGTAAGGCAAGGCAGAAAAACTCCATTATGAAAATGTGATTATAATGCAGTGACTACTATCTTTAATTTCCCTGTGGTTCTTCATATCCCACAGTAGATTAAATGGCAGGGAAAACCTTAGATCATTATTTGCTTTAAGTACTATACTTATGAATAGTTGCCATAGTTGTGTCTTATAAAAATGCTTTTTATTGAAAACATATTTTTATTGGTTTCCCACTTATTTAAACAATATTGATATGCATATTTGTGGTAGTATTAATGTTTTCAACCCCTTAAGTAACCAACACATTTTTTATCGATAAGATCAAGAGTAAGACTGCTATTATCTTGATTACATAATTGGTTAGGTTGCAAGAAGACCAGAATCCATAGAGTCCATCGTTCTCTTAACTGTATTATATATAGGGGTCCTTTAACTGAAGTGCGATAAATATTTGTAGTTGCCAAAATGAATGTGCATTAACTGCAAAGTCTCTGTAGTAATTGTTGGGGGTCTGCCCAGTATCATTTTTAGCTTAACACAGAGACAATATACTTTATTGCATATTACCTGCATTGCAGATAATACTAATACACTTAACGCCACCTGCTGAGGTTGCATTAAGTGACCTGCATTGCCTGCTGCAGTAAATGTTGACGTACAATAAGTTACCATGTGTTACTACAAGGCACAGTCCATGCCCATTCTCCACACCATCGCACGCTATGCAGTTAAGATGAAACTTAGCAAGTGATGAGTGGCAGGCTGCAGTGTTAGCGCAGTTGTGTGTAATTCTCAGATTAGATGCTTAATGCAGTTTAGTAAATGGTCCCATAGTATTTCCATGTTACAGTCTGTGTTTGTTCATAAACCATTATTAATGTAGACTGGGGAAAATCCGCTCTTTATCCTTGCGATAAGCAGCGGGAAATCTGTCTACTTGTTATCCTGCCAGGTACTTATGATCTGGATTGTTCACGGTTGGAAACGGGATACTGGGCTTGATGGACCATTGGTCTGACCCAATATGGCAAATCTTATGCTCTTATTACTACTAATAATCATTCGCATAGCGCTACATGGCGTATGCAGAGCTGTACAGACATGCAAGAGACAGTCCCTCCTCAGAACTTACCTTCTAGTCAAGACAGGCCATGCAAGAACTGGGAACTAGGCTATATCTAGGGGAATGGTAAGGAAACACATTGGAGCAGGAACAGTTAAAGGGTTAGAGGAGCCCTAAGTGGCTGCTACCCTGCCCTTCTCCGGGGTGTGGCAATGGCTTAGTAAATGCGGGCAGCTCTTATCTCAGGTTGCTACCCCTGTGGTTCCTGTGCTTTACAAAGCTCGTTCTGCCCCCTGCTACACTACTTCCAATTTTGAAGTCTGTCGGAAGTGGAAAAGACATTGTAAAGCACAGGAATTGCGGAAACAGTACCAATGACATGGGGTAAGAGCTGCCCCGCGTTTACTAGGCCATTGTTTCTGCTGCATGTCCTCCCTAGAGAGCTGGTGCACGAGGTGGCCGCATAGTTCAGCTAATGATAGTGCCGACCCTGAATAGGAGGTGAACAGGAGCCTGAGGCGATCAGGATCCCAAAGCAGTCTCAAAGAGGTGAATGTTTAGCCTGGATTTGAATAGTTTGTTCCAGGCACAAGGAGCAGCAAAACCGAAAGATCGAAGTCTGGAACTGGCAGTGGAAGAGAAGGCACAGATAGAAGGGATCTGCCAGAAGAGCAGGGTTAGGGAGAGAAGAGGAAAGATAGTGAGGAGCACTTATAGGTCAGTAGTAGAAGTTTGAACTGGATACGGAAATGGATAGGGGGCCAGTGAAGTGACTTGAGAAGAAGGGCGACATGAGCATGGCGACACCGGCAGAAGATTAGCCGTGCAGCTGAGTTTTCCATTTAACAAATCAGGTCTAAGCAACATATTTTACAAAAACTAGCATTTGTCCAGCTTATGCAATTTTATTTTGGCGGTAGAGTTTGTTTTTAACACTCTAGAAAATAAAAGGCCCGATATTCAGAAGTGCTGATATTCAAATGCCGTGGCGGTCAGCTGCAGTACTTAAACATCGACGGGATATTCAGTGACAGTATCTGGATAGGAGCTGCCACAAAATATTCAGACTCAGTGGCACTATCTGGATAAGTGCAGGCATATGACTGGTCAACATGATATTCAACCGGCAGTTTCCGGATTGCTACTTATGCCTGCTTTTCATGAAGCCTAAGTTGTCCAGATACGTGATAAGTGCCAGCACATATCTGGGCAGTGCTGACATGCTCTTGCTCTGTCCAGAGACTGCCCCTGCACTAACTGGATAATGCCGGGGTGGTCTGTGGAAATATTCAATAACACGCTCTGTATAGTGCTGCTGAATATTAATGGTTACAACAACCATTAATAAGAGAAACCCCAATCTAATATTTTTTTTGTTGGAACTTACACTATGAAGATAAACTTATTTCTTCTCGCAGTGTAATGTTCCTTTTTTTTCTTTAAAAGGGGGACGAGACCCAACAAGTGCTAAGGAGACAATGACCTCATGCATCTAATGCAGAAAGGAATCTTCATACTTTGGACTGTAAAAGAGCTTTAGCCTTTTACTTGCAGAGAACACAGCAACATAGAAAGTCCTCTCAACTTTGTTGCTTTTGATCCTTCTCATTTGGGACTTCCAGTCTCCAAGAGAACACTGTCCAACTGGATTGCTCAGTGTATTTCCTTTGCCTATCGGAGTAAGAATCTTCCTGTGGAGGGCCATGTCACAGCTCACAATGTGAGAGCCATGGCAGCCTCAATGGCTCATTTGAACTGTCTATTGACGACATCTGTCGAGCAGCCACCTGGGCCTCGGTTCATACCTTCACAGCCCATTACTGCTTGGACAAGGACTCCCGCCGGGATGTCTTGTTTGGTCAGGCTGTTCTTCAACACCTGTTGCATACCTAATCAACTCCTACCCACCATCCCTAGTTGGATGCCAGAGATCCATGGGGGGGAGTGGAACCCTTTCACAGGAACACACAACTTCTGGGGTATCTCCCTGGCATCTAAAGCTAGGGAGTCCCCATATGTGAAGACTACATTCCTGCTTGTTCCTGGAGATAGCATAGTTACTCACCTGTAACAGTTGATCTCCGGGAACAGCAGGAATTTAGTCTTCACAACCCACCCACCTCCCCTAGGAGTTGTATCTCTCTATCTCTTCTCTTTCCCTCTCTCTCTCTCGTCTCAGCTTTAAACTCAACTGGAGAGAGGCAGTTGGGAAAGGCGGGAAGGCAGCACGCAGGCGCTGTGGGATGCTCCCAAAAGCTTTCTAATTGGACGCCGGGGAGCGTTCCCGCGCAGGCTCTGTCAGTACGGACGATACCCATATGTGAAGACTAAATTCCTGCTGTTCCCGGAGATCACCTATTACAGGTGAGTAACTATGCTTTATCCAGCATGTAAGGAGACAAATGCAGATAAGTATATCAAAGTGCATGAATCTCATAGATTTTTCTCTTAGCAAGCTGTATGTGTTTTATTACTATCATTGCTAACAGACGATATGTTATTGAGATGTAAAGAATACTTAAAGGGCAATTTTATATACCAGCAAAGTCAAAAGCAGATCACTTTCAGGGGACTGACCAAATAAAAAAATCGTTTTATAATGAATAACCCTCATAACTTATAACAGTCATCCTCCGACTACATTAATTCGCATGGCAGCCGGGGTCCTCAAAACAAACCAAAGGCAGCCGCTATATCTAAAATTCTTACATGTATCAATTCAATTATACAAAATCATATTCTGCTTTTCTACTTTCATACTAAAAACCCTATAGTAGCGTCTCAGACCTTAGAAAGTGGAAAGGATCCAAATATCCAAATCCAGAGCCAAACTATTCTCCTACCAATCAGTCCGATTATCTATCTTTAACTATCAGTAGGTAATTTGAACAAATTCAAAAACATTAAAAAAAACTTTTTGTGGATATGCTAATGATATCCCGATACAGACTTAAAATTGACAGTATACGCGGCTTTATTCATTCACTGACACAACAAAGCACAAACTGCGGCGATGATATAAAATCAGAGAACACACAAACTATTCAAGTCACGCATTAAAAGAATCTTTAAAAGAACAGCTGTAAATACATTGTTTATATGTTAAGCTCCCCAAAAATCTAAGAAAATACTTATCCAGGGATATGGATCGAAAAACATTGTGTATAATTCACTCTCTATGCCCAAATATACTGTTCACCCATTTCACGTTGCCAATATAAAAAGAAGGGGGGTAATCGAATGAAAACCAAACCCATAAAGAATAAAACAACCACCTTACATAGATTGTAGATTGCACTATTCCTTCGACAGTTAATGATTTTACATACCCGCAGTTGTCAGTGTACCAATTCATTTCTCAAATGCTTTCAAAGAATCATGCCTGTGCGACCTGCATAAAAACATTAACTATTAAAATAAGAACCTCCAAACTCAAAATGTCATAGCATTCTATTAACTGATCTAAGAGATCATAGAAACCTGGTTTATAATGTCCGCAGCAATTGGTTCTTCAGTATCAATGAAAAAGTACCAGGCAGCAGACCAAATGACTTTTTAAAGGGGCCCTTCCGCCAAACCATACACATAGGCACATGCCTGTAACCAATCACAGGAAACTAATGACTGTTCGAAGCCACCCTAGTTAAAAAAAAATCAATAAAAAAAAATAAATAAAAATGTATGTTTAGAGAATGGCGCTATGAAGGCAACCTGTCTATCAATTATTATCTAATACCTTAGTACATGTCCTCAATATGCCCCCTTTTAAAGTGCACACAGCCATGCACAGATTATCTCGTAGATGCAGTCTTTCTTTTTAAAATTTATTTGTATGCATAAACTTTCTTGAATGCACATAACTCCAAAGTTTGTGCACCTGTCTCCAAGTAAATCTTTAAATGATATCCTTTAGGATAAGTTTGTATCAATTATTTTGTACATGTATAGCTTTATATGCACATAAGGCCTTGTGCAAAAGTGTGATAACAAGAAGATGCATACTTTTATGTGATCTGGGAATGGGTCGGTATTAGAGGTAGGGCATTGACATAGATGAAAGCTTCTCCATTCCATAAAAGATTTTAAGTGAGAGATGGATATGATTGGTCTGAGAAACCTCATTGGTTATGGGAGGTTCCACAAGGCTTCCCTCTTCCCCCAGCATTATTCAGTATCTGTCTTACACCATTAGGGAAAGTGGTTTGGAAATATGGGGTGGCAATTTATTACTGTGCTGATGGCATAAAATTACTAACTCCATTAGAAGGAGATAAAACAAAAGCTGTATAGACTATTAACGAATGTTTGAATGATATTAACATTTGGCTAAACCAAAGTGGACTGGAATTTAATGTTAAGCATACCACTAAGATTGACAGTGGCCATCCTAACCCTTCCCTCATGGACACATCACTCTGGGGACACCTCAGTGAGAGGGGTTTCACATCTCCTGGTGAACAGGTCCTAGCTACAGGATCACTTCCTGCCACACCAAGGTGATGCTTTCCTTTTACATGATCTCTCTCTCCTCCATGGCAACTGAGTCTGCCAAACTTGAGATGGGATGTAGTACTGAAGTCCCACCTTCAATCTTGCAGACTCCGTTGCCATGGAGGAGAAAGATCATGTGAAAGGAAAGCATCACCTTGGTGTGGCAGGAAGTGATCCTGTAGCTAGGACCTGTCCGCCACAAAATGTGAAACCCTCTTGCACTGAGGAGATGTCCCCAGGGCCATGCGCAGGGCCATGTCTTTTGGTTACCGAGCCAGTGCTCTAACCATTAAGCTACTCCTCCACTCCACTTAAGGCTTTGTTAAGGCTTTGTATTTGGTACAGGCTTTAATGGGGAGCCTGTGGAGGTGTTTAAGTATTGGCTTTATATGATCCTGTTTGGGGGTTCCTGTAAGGACTCTGACAGCTGTGTTCTGTGCCAGCTGTAGTGGATGTGTTGCATCTGCTGGTAGCCCATTGAAGGTGATATTGCAATAGTCAGGTGAGGCATGGCCATGGCCTGGAATACTGTGTGGAAATGATGATCCAGGAGCAGTTGGAGATTTCAAACTGTTCTTATTTTCTCGTATGTCAGCTTTATTGTAGTATTAATGTGTTGCTGGAGGAGTTGGACCTTGGTCCAGAGTAATTTCGAGATATTGTACTAGGGATTTGACTTGAAGTGAGCCTCTGGTGTGTCAATGTGCAGTGGCGGTGTAAAATTTGTGTCTTTAGTAACATGAAGGACTTCAGTCTTTTGGTAGTTTGAGTAAGTTGTGAGAGATTAATCAATTTATGACAGCTGTGAAGCATTCTATCAGAGGAGAATACACAGGCCGTAAAGTGGGAGAATGGAGCATATTGCATGATATCAGCATACTTGTGGAATAAAACATTGTGATCTGAAATCGCATATAGGTTGTATGAATATGTTAAAGAGCTGAAAGAGCAGAGACTTGTGGGACACTTTGGATGAGTTCAGTCGGGGTGGCTTTCATGTCATCTACTCTTACTTGCTGTTGGGTTAAGTAAGAGGAGAGGGTCTTGTTGCGCAGTCCAATTGTTTGAAGGCGATGGAGGAGTGCTGTGTGAGGTTCTGAGTCGAAGGCAGCTGTTATGTCCAAGAAAATGAGAACAAAGCTTTGATGTGGTTTTGAGCTTTGATGTGGTTTTTGGATACCTAATGAAAGCTTATCCATTGGGGCCATGATAAAAGTTTTTACCCAATGGTTGGGCCTGAATCCATGTTGCTGTGGGTCAAGAGGAGTGTGGGAATCGACATGATCCTGGAGTTGATGCTAAACGTTTTTTTCAACGATCTTGGTGAGAAATGGCAGACTGGAAATAGGACAGTAAGAACTAGGGGATAATGGATCTGAGCTGGGGTTGTTGAGTATAGGCCGTATGGAGGCCTGTTTAAGGCTAGGTGGCATGTAGCCTTGAGAGAGGGAGAGATTTGTAAACTTGAGTAGTTTAGGAGAAAGATCAGTACAAGGTAACTTAGTCCAGCTCTCCGAGCAAGGATCTAGAGGAGAAGTTGTTGTTTTTTTTAGGCTGATTATAATATTTTCTAGGTGGTCTTGGGTTAAAGGGAGGAATTTGTTCCATGGCTGGTAGTTTGACTGCGTTCCTAAAAGTGGAAGAGGCATGCTTTGCAAGTTGTACTTTTTGGTAGTTTTGATTTGGAAGTGTATGGATAAGGCTTGAGGTGAGGGGGTTTCTGGTTTAGTGTTCTGGGCAGGGTTCCGTAGGAAAGATTTCACTAGGTTAGAGGTCCCTATGGTTGGTTGATTGTGGTCAACCAACCTAGGGAAGTTAGTAGGGCCATACCAAGCCAGAAATACACCCTGTGCGACTTGCACATTGGGCGTCCCCCCATACCTCTGTGGCTCTGTTCAGCCACGGCCTGCTCTTGCCCTGCTGCTGCCGCCCTCTGTTTTCTCCGCAGCAGCGCCGGCAGCAGCAGAGCAGACCTAACTTTAAAATGTGTGTGTAAAAAAAAATAAAAAATTTACACGGGTATTTCGAATCCATGCTTTAAACAGATCTGATCCCTCACTGCTATGATGTCGCGTCAAAGGAGGGAAGGACCAGACCTGCGGAAAGACCCATGTGGTTTGAGCTTTATTATAGGTCTGCTCAGCTGCTGCCAGTGCCACTGCCACAGAACAAAAAGTGGCGGCGGCAGAGCAACAGGCAGTCAAAATGCGCCCCCTAAGCCTTTACGCCCTGTGCGATTGCACCACTAGCAGAGGGCTAGGTACAGTGTTGGAATTTAGGGCATCCTGACAGAGGTTCCAATAAAGATAAAAGTAACCCAGATGCCCTTACGTACAGAGCTGAAAGATTCCAAATTACCCCTATCAACTGATAACCAGATTAATATAAATAAAATACAACCTCTAAGATGCCTGTATGCAAATGTTAGATGTGTAAAAAATAAGAAGGGAGAGCTAGAATATATAGCATTAAATGAAAGGTTAGATATGATTGGCATTTCAGAGACCTGGTGGAAGGAGGACAAACAATGGGACACTGTGATACCTGCGTACAAACTATATTGCAATGACAGGGTAAACCAAATGGGTGGAGGGGGTTGCGCTCTGTTAGAGAGGGCATTGAGTCTCATAGGATTAAAGTTTTTGCAGGAAACAAAATACACTGTAGAGTCTCTATGGATAGAAATTCTATGTAAAGAGACAGACAATGGCAGTGGGGGTATACTATCAACCGCCTATCCAGAATGAACAGATGGATGATGAAATGCTAAAAGAAATCAGGGAAGCTAACAAGTTACAACACAGTAATAATGGGTGATATCAATTACCTCGGCATTGACTGGGTCAATGTCACAAGGATATGCTAGAGAAAGTGTTTCTAGATGAAATGACTGTTTCTTGGAGCAGCTGGTTCATGAACTGACAAGAGGGGAAGCTATTTTGGACCTAGTCCTTACTGGAATACAGGATCTGGTGCAAGAAATAAGGGTTTTGGGGCCACTTGGCAATTGTGATCATAGCATGATCTCATTTGATTTAATAAATGGAAGAAGGATGGCAAGGAAGTCCACAGTACTACCTTTTAACTTTCAAAAGGGAGACTATGATAAAATGAGGAAAATAGTTAAGAAAAAACTAAATGGAGCAGCTGCAAAGGTTAAAGATTTACATCAAGCATGGACGTTGTTTAAAAGTATTATCTTGGAAGCACAGACCAGATGAATTTCACGCTTTAAAAAAGTGGAAGGAAGACCAAAAAACTGCCAGCATGGTTTAAACATGAGGTCAGAGAGCCCATTGTAGCCAAAAAAGCATCGTTAAGGAAATGGAAAAAGGAGCCAAATGACGAACACAGGAAACATAGGCATTGGCAAGTTAGATACAAGGCATTGATAAAGGTAGGCAAAGAGAGAATTTGAAAAGTACATTGTAAGAAAAAACGCAAAACCAAAACCAGAGTCAGTTGGACCATTGGATGATAGAGGGGTAAAATGGGTGCTAACTACTCCTCCATCAGCATCCAACATCGAAGACATTATTGCTAGCATCAATACCACCACAGCACCAAATGACCCCTGCCCAGCACACTGGATCAAAGCAATGCGATCAGAACTCAGCCCAATCATAGCAGAAATCGCACATCAATCCTTCATAACAGGAAAGTTCCCAACAACACTCAAGCAGACCTCCATTCGACCACTGTTGAAAAACAACCAGCTTGACCCAGAGAAGGTAGATTCCTACCGGCCGATTTCCAGTATCCCGCTGCTAGCCAAAATTCTAGAGAAAGTGGCCCTGATGCAAATCCAACAACATATAGACACCGCATCCCCCCTAGACCCCTGCCAACACAGGTTTAGAGAAGCCCACGGTGTTGAAACACTCCTGACTTCACTAATCAACAATCTCGTCTGTGGCTTAGACAACATCAAATCTGGCGTTCTGATTTTCCTGGACATTGCAGCAGCATTTGACTCAGTCGACCATGCACAACTACTAGCTCGGCTCCATGATAAGGGGATTCATGGTCTAGCCTGGGATTGGTGCAGATCTTATCTCGAAGACCGATGGCAGCAAGTCAGGATTGGATCTAATACATCAGAACCGTTCCAACAAAAGCAGGGAGTACCCCAGGGTTCCTCCCTCTCCGCGCTTCTCTTCAACATTTACATGCAGCCAGTCTGTGAAATCACCCATACCTTCAGAATATCATGCCTTATCTATGCAGATGATGTTCTGATGTATTCACCTTTCAACGTTACACGAACCTAGTTGATTGCTTCAACGCAGTAACAGACTGGCTCCTCAACCAGAACCTAAGGATAAACTTCAAAAAAACTGAGGTTCTAACCATCACAAGAAACAAAAATTTCTCTCCTCCCACATCCCTAACTGAGACAGAGCTACCAGTCAAATCAGCTATACGCTACTTGGGAGTAATACTCGATCAGCAGCTAAACTTTAAAGAACACATAAGTCACTCAGTAAAATCTGTTTATTACAAGATCAAGACCCCTCGCCACCTCAGACCCATGCTAGATCCCGACAGCTTCCACACAATATTTCAAGCTCTAGTCATACCCCATTTTGACTACGCTAACATTGTATTCAAGGCCTCCCCAAAAACACACTTAACCCTCTTCAATTAGCCGCTGCCCGTGCCTCTTCAATGAATGCCGCTGCCCGTGTATTAGTTGGGACATCAAGAAGCGATCACATATCCCCCGTCCTAAGAGATCTACACTGGCTACCGATAAGTTGTAGGATCTCTTCAAGGTTCTTCTAACCACATTTAAGGCTATAAACAACATAGCACCCCCATCAATCTCCATGCTCATCTCCCAACCCACCAACAACAGATCACACTAATACACTCATAACGCCAAAAGACTCCACAAAATGGGCACAATCCACCATCAAACGGGCATTTGTGTCCTACGCACCCAGTTCATGGAACAACCTCCCACATATCAGAGCAATCAAGGACATCACTCAATTTAGAAAAGCCCTCAAGCACCACTTGTTCATCACGCACTTTCACAATGCTCCAATTCCCCCAATGCCGCATAGCATCACAAACATCATCCCACAACCTGATAAATTAAAAGCTTACACTAGTTAAGTAAGAGGAAGTGGTCCGTAAATGGAATGCACACTTAATCTCAATCCCTGCTCCACCTGTGTAACATTATTGTCACATCAGTATGTAATTTGTACATAGTTTTCCCTGTTCTCTCTCCAAGTTGTCCTTCCTGTTTGATGTAAACTCGATAGTGCCCTGTGGTTCTGTTAATTGTAAACCGCACTGATAAAGAGCGCGGTATAAAAGAAATAAATAAATAAAATAAAATAAATACTACTACTGAACATTTGTATAGCACTACAAGACGTACGCAGTCCTGCTCATCGGAGCTTACAGTCTATGAAAACAGACATCACAGTAGCTGTAGACATAGGATACATCTAGGTTGAATGGTAAACAAACACAAAGGAGATCAGGTGAGTCAAGATCTGAAAGCAGCAGCGATGAGGTGAGTTTTCAGCCTGAATTTGAAAAGGGTCATAGAAGGCGCCTGATATACAGACTCAGTTTGTTCCAGGCATAAGGAGCAGCAAGGTGAAAGGAGTGAAGTCTACAGTTAGCAGTAAAAGATATGTGATTTGCCAGAAGAGCGGAGTTCCTGAGGAGGGGTGTAGGGAAAGATAAGAGAAGAAAGGTAATGAGGAGCTGCAGAGTGAATGTACTTATAGGTCAGCAGGAAAGGTTTGAACTGGATGTTGAAACAGATAGGGAGCCAATGAAGAGACTTTAGAAGAGGGATAATATGAGCATGACGAGGCTGATGGAAGATTAGCCACACAGCAGAGTGTTGAACAAATTGAAGGGGAGAAAGATGATTCAGAGGGAGACCAGCAAGGAGTAGGTTACAACAGTCTAGGCACGAAGTGACTAAGGAGTGGATAAGCGTCTTAGTAGTGTGTTCAGAAAGGAAAGGGTGAATTTTGATGTTGTAGAGAAAGAAACAGCTGTTTTTAGCTATCAGTTGGATGTGTGTGAAGGAGACAGAGGAATTAAATGACCCCAAGATTGTGAGCTGAGGAGACGGAGGAGTAGAGTTATCCACAGAGACTTGAGAAAGGAGGAAGGGGAGAGGAAGGTTTAGGGAGGAAAATAAGCATCTCAGTTTTGGCCATGTTCAATTTCAAGTGGAAGTGAGACATCCAAGCAGCAATGGCAGGCAGGCAAAGAGCCGGGCCTGGAGAGATCAGGTGTGTAGAGAGATCTGGGGGGAGTCAGCATAAAGGTGGTACTGAAAGCAATGGAAAGAGATGAGTGCACCAAGGCGCTGGATATATAGAGAGAAAAGGAGTGAACCCAAGACCTTGGGTACACCAACTGAGAGCGGGATAGTAGAGGAGGATCTGCTTCCAACCACCTGCTTGCTTGCATCATCACCTCCTCCATCCTGGAAGTGATGCGGCCGCGCTCCCCCAGGAGTCGTGGGCTATATCAAGGAGCTGTTTGTGTGGAACCGTCATAGGCACTTTGGCTGCGTATATCTGACTGCATGTCTCCAAATCACTCTTCCCACAGCTCTCAGTCATAGTCACATTCATAAGTCAGCCAGCTTCACTAGCTTCACCTTTTCTGTTCTCCTGTGGTCTCTGTGCCTTCCATCTGTCTCTCATGCCACCTGTCTCTGTCCATTGGGGCTGCCATCCCCACCATCTGTCCCCCAGCCAACTGTCCTGGGTTTCTTCAAACCTAATATACTGTCTACACTCAAACACCTCTTAGGCTGAGACAGTGCATGTTTGAGCCATTCTTACCATGGGCAGGAGTTTGACCTTATTGAATTGCCATTCCTTACATTCAAAAACAATGCTCATTCAGGATGCTATTCTTCACAATTCCCTCAGTGTAATGTTTCTTTTGGAGACTTGGCTGTACAGTGGAGAAGATCCCCTTCTCAACTGCTCTTTGCCCTCGGCCTCAGTCCAGCTGGAACGGTGGGGGATCTGGCTGTCCTCCTCTGCTCCTCCCTCCCTTTTCAGGAGATGTCTTCCATGGAACTCCGCTACCCAGAAGCTCTACTACTTCGGTTAAATCTCACCCCTCCCATCCACTTCCTCCAACTCTATGCACCCCCATCCATCCCTTCAGATCTCTGGGACTCCCTCTTGCTGACCATCTCGGAGGCAACGTTGGCCTACCCTCATATCATCATTCTTGGAGATTTTAATATTCATTTTGACTCTCCTTCAAGGCCCAAGGACAGGACTTTTCTCATGCTTTTCTCTGATCTTTCCCTTCTTCAACACATTCACTCCCCCTCTCATGTAGCCAGACACACCTTGGACCACTTCTCACTCCCTCTGCGTCCACAATTGGTCCCTCCAACATTTCCACTTTTACTCTCCCATGGACCGATCACCACTGTACTTTTCTCCATTATACTCCCTCATCTGTTAATGTTGTCTTCCGCCCCTGAGCAGCCCCAACCGAGACGCCAGCTCACGTCCACCACCCTCCAGCCGTTTCCCCTGGCAGACTTTTTTCACCTTAGACTTTGCTGCTCTCCCCTCCAAATAAACAGGCTAGGCAATGGCACACCCTTCTTGAGGCCCTCTGGACCAATTAGAACCTCTCCATGTTTCAACTCTGCATCGCTCTCATCATCCTGGTTTAATTCCGAGCTGTCCTTACTTTGCACCCACCTTCCTGGGGCTGAACGCCTTTGGTGCAGGTATCCATCGACAGACACCTTACTGAGCTTCCGCTGTTGTCACTGGCATTATAAACAGCAACTACACCAGGGGTCTCAAACACGCGGCCCGCGAGAGACCTTTGTGCGGCCCGCGATGCAGAGGCCAAAAAAAAAAAAACCCCGGCTTCTGCTGCTGCTGCCGAATAAAGTTAAGTCACCGAAGGCGAGCCAAACCGACCACTACTGTTCGAGCCGCACTTACAAGAGTTACAAAGCATCTTTCAGCGAAGTTCTACTACCAACTAGTGCAAAAGAACGAACAAGAACCCCTCCAACTGTCAGCCGTTGTACACTTACCTTTCGCAACCTGCCTCCACGCTCCCCGTCTTCTTTCACCTAAAGCCCCGCGCGTGCAGCGAGAGCGCAAGGAAAAACCTCGCCGTGGGCTGTTGATCGATGAGGTGAGGCTGCTGCAGGGCGGGCGGCGCGTGCAAACCCCGCAGTGCTCCCCAGGAGGCACCTGCCGCTCTGCAAAACTTCCAGGGGCACGCGATCCCCCTGACGTCACGCCAGCTCGGGGCACACAGCTGCCCCAGTCGCGAGCCCCCTTCTCTAGTGGGGAGAGCCGGGGAAGTGCCTGAGCTCGCGCGCTGCCTGCTTATTGTCTTTTTTTTTCTCTCGTTATTGCTGCTAAAAGGACTCTGAGTCTGAGCATAAAAAAAAGAGAGAAAGAAAAGCCGGGTGTCCCCTAATTTCATCTCAAACATAAACCACATTTTGCAGCACATTTAGATAACAATTAAAACAAGGCACCAAGTCCTATTCTAATTAAAAGGGACAAGGAAGGGTGTGGAAGTCTGAGTTGATTTTCTTGGGAAAAAGTGTGTGTGTGTGTGTGTGTGTGTGTGTTGAATAGCCAACTATGCGTGCATTTCCTCACTTGGGGGGGGGGGGTTAGGACTGGCAATGGCCTATGGGGGGCTGACTGGAAGTGGGTTGATGGGGGGGGGCTAGGACTGGTATTGGGTTGGGGGGTTGCTAGGACTGGAAAAGGGCTGATGGGGGGCTAGGACTGGAAATGGGCTGATGCAGGGACTAGAAGGGAATGGATGCTGGGTGAGGCTGGAACTAGAAGGGAGCTGATGTTGGGGGAGGATTAGAATGGGATGGGGCTGGGAGAGTAAAATGGAGAGGGGAAAAATATTTTGCGTGGGAGGGATAAAAAATCTACAATTGGCCGGGTATTGGGAGAGTAAGTGGGGATTGAGGATGGAGGGGTAAAATTTGAGTGGATGAAATAGGAATGAGGAAAGAGCAAAAGGAGAATGATTAGTATGTTAAAGCAGATGTAGAGAGAATGGAAAAAAACTAGGAAAGAAGAAAGGACAAATGGACAGCAGACAATGGAGCGTTAGCAGAAGACACGAAGAAACCAGAAGAAAGTGGCTGGAACAATTGCAACTGAAAAAAAATGCACAAAAGGTAGAAAAATATCTCTATTTTGAATTTATTAACTGAAATATGTCAGCTCTTGGAAATGTGCATCTTTAACGTCTGCACTTTATTTAATACAAGAGGAAATCAATTTATAGTTTTATTTCTACAGTGTTGTACATTCTAAGTTTGGCTTTTGGGGTTCCCAGTTTAATTGTCTTCCTGTTTCTAAATTGTGATTCCTTGTTTGGTGATGGTGTATGTTCTGCATGTTTACTAAAAGTTAGTGTATGGTAACATTATGCAAATATTTATGCAAATGATGTCCTTATGCAAATGATGCCCTTATGCAAATGAGGCCTGCGTCTTGTGCGGCCCCCGGGTTACTCTACAAGTCCTCATTTGGCCCTCAAAGCAATTTGAGTTTGAGACCCCTGAACTACACGAAGCAAAGAAATCCTATTTCACTCAGATTTCCTCTGCTACCAATTCTATGAGACATCTTTACTCAGTGCTCTGTTCTCTTTTCTCCTCTCGTGACACCTCCGCTGCAACTATTTCTCCCTTGGTCCCTGACCCTGATCGCTTAGCCAGTTTCTTCTCAGAAAAGATTACTATTCGCTCTGCCCTCCCAACTTTCTCCCCCACATCTGTCACTAATCTGTCTCATACTTGGTCCACATCTCAACCAGTTTCTACCTCCAAACTCTCCAAGGCTATTGCCTCATTGCACAAAACCAACTGTCCTTCCGAACCTATTCCCTCATGCTGGATCATGAAACCATCTCTTGCTCTTCTCCCATTTGTGCTTATGATTTTCAACTCCAGTCTCTCATCCCTCTCTGAAAACACGCCACCATCTGCCCTCTCCTCAAGAAGCCCTCCTCAGATCCTGCCATCCTTGCCAACTGGCGTCCTGTTTCCAGTCTGCCTTTCCTCTCTAAAATCTTGGAGAAACTTGTCTTTTCCCAACTCTCCTCCCACCTTGACATGACTCACGCCCTCCACCCCTGTCAGTCAGGCTTTTGACCCAGTCACAGCATGGAATCGATCCTCCTCTCACTGCTCAACGAACTTCACATTTCACATGATAGGGATGACATCTCTCTTGCAGTTTCCCTGGATCTTTCTGCGGCTTTTGATCTAGTTGATGGAGAGGAGCACAAAAGTCAGAAGAAGTAGAAGGATAGGTGGTAGAGATTGCAGGTGATAAGGTGCACCTTTGAGAGATAGTGGTAATGAGCACAGGGCAGCTATAAAACTATAAGCCAGGGGGCAGGTGGGTTGTGGGGAAGGAAGGTGGGATAATAAGAGACACACACACACAGCTGAAAACAGAGGCAGAGCTGAACAAGGGGGTGGGCAAGTGCTGAATGCAAGCAAGTGAAATCAGACAGTCCCACAGGAAGTATCCTAGTAAAACTCAGGAAAGGTAAAAAAGAAATTGAAGACTTTGAATGCCTAGAAGAGAGGTCTTGAAGAGGAATAGGGAAAAGGAGAAAAAAGCACACCTAAATGTGCAGTCAGATAGTACTAGTTGGAGAACAGAGGCACTACAGTATTGAGAAGGTAGACACAGTACTGCAGAGGGCAGGAGCTGGGTAAAGGGCAGACACAGGATAGCACACACACTGTCACTGCCAAAACCAAAATATATACAGAACAATAAATAAACAAGCTAGATTCTGAACAGGCACAGGAAAATACCTGAACAGAACATACAAAGTTAGCTAAAGCTTGCAATGAAGGTGTTCACCCAAGCAGGAACCACTAGCAAATGGATTAACAGCCCATGTGCTCACAGAGAAAAGCTTCTGAACAAAGCCCCAGCAGGGGGGAGAGGGCTGGGGGACGTGCTGAATGTAAGCAAGTGAAAACAGGCAGAGTCCACAGGAAGTGCCCTAATAAAACTCAGGCAAGGTAAAACAACTGAAGACTTTGAATATCTACAAGAGAGGCCTTGTAGAGGAATAGGGAAAAGGAGAGAAACAAGCACAACTAAAGATTCAGTCAGATAGTACTAGTCAGTGAGGACAAGGCCATAGCGGAGACACTGAATGAATGCTTCGATGTTTAGTGAAGAAAATGTAGGAAAGTTACACATGCCTGAAATGGTATATAAAGGTGATGTATCAGAAGAATTGAAAGAAATTTCGATAAACTGGGAAGATGTATTACAACTATTTAATAAATTGAAGAGTAGCAAATCATATGGACAGGGTGGTATACATCCAAGGGTGTTGAAAGAACTGAAATGTGAGATTACACACCTACTATTAGTAATCTGTGAGCTATCATTAAAATCATCTGTAGTACCAGAAGACTGGAGTATGGCCAATGTAATGCCAATTTTTAAAAAAGGGTTCCAGGGTGATCCAGGAAGCTACAGACCTGTGAGCCTGACATCAGTACCGGGCAAAATGATAGAAACCATTAAAAGATTAAATTACTGAACATGTAGATAGTCATGGTTTAATGGGAGAAAGATAACATGGATTTAGCCAAGGAAGGTCTTGTTTTACTAATCTGTTATATTTTTTTTGAAGGTGTGAATAAACAGGTAGACAATGTTGAGCTGGTCGATTACAGTGTATCTGGATTTTCAAAAAGCTTTTGACAAGGTCCCTTATGAGAGACTCTTGGCAAAATTAAAAAGTCATGGGATTGGAGGCAGTGTAGTATTGTGGATCAAGAACTGGTTAAAAGATAGAAAGCAGAGTAGGGCTAAATGGCCAATTTTCCCAATGGAGAAAGGTGAATAGTGAGTACCCCAGGGATCTGTGCTAGGCCTACTGCTTTTTAACATATTCATAAATGACCTGGAAATTGGAATAACCAGTGAGGTGATCAAATTTTGCAGATGGCACACAATTATTCAAAGTTGTTAAAACACAAGAGGATTGTGAAAAATTGCAAGATGACCTTGATAAATTGGAAGACTGGACAAGTGCACAGTTATGCACCTAGGAAGAAACAACCCAAACTATGGTTACATGATGCAAGGTACCACCTTAGAAACCACCATCCAGGAAAAAGGTTTAGGTGTCATTGTGGATAATACATTGAAACCCTCTGCCCTGTGTGCAGCGGCGGCCAGGAGAGCAAATAGAATGCTGGGAATCATAAGGAAAGGAATGGAGAATAAAATCAAGGATATTATAATGCCTCTGTATCGTTCCATGGTGCAACCACAACTTGAAAATTGTGTTCAATTCTGGTCACCATATCTTAAAAAGAATATAGCAGAATTAGGAAAGGTACAGAGAAGAGTGACAAAAATTGTAAGGGGGATGGAAGGGATAGCCCTACGAGGAGAGGCTTAGAAGATTGGGGCTCTTCATCTTGGAAAAGAGACAGCTGAGGGGGGATATGATAGAGAGCTGTTAGTGTAGCTGGGTTTAAAAAAGGTTTGGACAAGTTCCTGGAGGAAAGGTCCATAAATCATTATTAAAGTGGACCTGGGAAATCCACTGGAACCTGTGTGTTTTTGGGAACCTGCCAGGTACTTGTGATCTGGATTAGTCACTGTTGGAAACAGGACACTGGGCTTGTTGGACCTTGGTCTGACCCAATATGGCATTTCTTATGTTCTTATGATGTCCTAATTCTCTGGGTTAAAGAACTCTGATCCCTAAGGGTGTTAGAAATGGAAGGTATTAGAATTAAGCAGGTTTCTACCATCACAAGTTCTGTTTTTTATAAATTGAAATTGGTTTGGCAACTTAAGCGATATTTAGGGGAAAGGAGTTAGATTATAGCATGGACATTAAGTATTTTTGATGATTGTAATGTATTATATATGAGACTAAAAGGAAAGTGGTTGAAAATATTAGATTGTGCAGAGCACAATAGCTTATTTTTTGTTAGGAGTTTTAAAAAAAAAAATGAGTGCCAGATCATTGCTCAGAAAATTACATTGGCTCCCTATAAAAGTGGTACAGCTTTATTAGTTTTAACATATAAGGCAGTTAAAAATTGGAAACCCCTGTACTAAAAATAGGGAAAAACATGGGAAATCCCTGTTAAAAAAAATATTAGGAAAATGCAACAGAGTTCCTCTTAAAGTAATTGGTTAGAAATTCCTGATATGACTTCTCCATAAAACAACTTGGAGATTTATTTATTTAGCTTTTTAATATACCATTTTTCTCCAAGGCAAAACGGTTTACAAGGAACAGAACTGTTTACAATGAACAGGTCAAATACAAATGCAGGCAACTATATGCAGGCACCTATAAACAGTAAACACTAAAACAGTGGCAGTTAACTAAAAGCAGCGTTTGGCATAGGGAGTTGGAGTAGCACAGGAGAGATATGACTTGGAATCTGTATTATAGAGTACTATGAGATGTGGAGGGATGGGGTGGAAGGGAGTTGAGAAGGGTGGGGGGTGAGAGGGAGCGCTTGCAGCGTAGTAGGCATGTGGAAAGAGGGAAAGAGATTATGGGGGAGGGGAAAGGGGAATGATGTTTAGGAGTGGAGGATGCTCTTGCTGAGAGTTGGTTGCAATGGAGGTACCATAGTGTTCAAAGAGGAATATTTTAAGGTGTTTCTTGAAGAGGGTATGGGATTGAATGCAGCGTAAGGTGGGAGGGAGTGGTTTCATATGGTGGGAGCATAGAATTCAAATGCCCTGTTGCAAATTCATTGAGGTTTCTTGCGGAATTGCGGTGGTGGGAAGAGAAGATTGTTATCAGGATGGTTGATTAGAGATAGGAGCTGTTCTGCAGAGGGTATTGAAGAAGGCTCTGTGGATGATGGTGAGTGTCTTGAACTTGATCTGGGATGCAATGAGGAGCCAATGAAGAGATTTTAGTGTAGGAGTGATATGAGAGTATCTTGGTACTCCAGTTATGATGCGGGCGGTGGTGTTCTGAGCAAGCTGCAGGGGGGCAATGGAGGCCTTAGGGAGTCCATGGAGGATGAAGTTATAGTAGTCGAACAGTGGTGTAATGGAGGCTTGGCAGACTGTACGGAAGCTGTCTGGTGATAGGAGGGTCTTAGATTACGGAGAATACAGAGTTTAAAGTAAATGCTTTTGGTGACATTCTTATCATGAGGTTGAAAGTTTAGGTGTTGGTCCAGGATGATGCCAAGGTATTTGACCTGGTATTTGACTTGTATGTCTGTGTCTCCAAGCTTGATACTAGGAGGAGGTGTGAAGCTGATGTCTCTGGATATATGAAGAATCCAAGGCCTTCAGTGTGGTCAACCCTGAGCAATGGAATTCTCTACTAGTTCATTTAAGAAACCAGACCAATTTAATGAACTCTAGAAAGGACATAAAAACATTACCATTCCTTGCAGAGGAGTAAAACACTGAGGGATTAAATTCAGTGATTATAAAGTATTGGGAGATGTTGATTTGACATGTTTGTTTTGATCTGCTTTTGATTCTTATTTTCCAAACTTTGTTTTTATTTGATATGCCGCTTCTTTCTCTTTAACATCAGCAAAATTCATCTCTTCTTTTCTACTCGCAGTACTGTGACCCTTATCCACTCACCAGTTACCTTCCGCCTTGACTATTGTAACCTGCTCCTCACTGGTCTCCCTCTGAATCATCTCTGTCCCTTTCAATCTGTTCAGAATTCAACTACACGGCTTATCTTCCACCAGTGTTGCTGTGCTCATGTAATCCCTCTTCTCAAGTCACTTCACTGGCTCCCTATCAGTTTCTGCATCCAGTTCAAACTTTTCCTAATGACCTAAAAATGCATTCATTGTGCGGCGCCTCACTACCTTTCCTCTCACCTCAATCTACACCGCTCGTCAGGAACTTGGCAGTGGCAGAGGGCATAGATAAAAGGAATCTGCTAGAGGAGCGAACTCCAGACTTCATTCAATCCATCTTGCTGCTCCACATGTCTGGAACAACTTGAGTCTGTGCATCGGGTCCCTTCTCTAGCCATATTCAAATCCAGGCTAAAACCCCACCTCTTTGAGGCTGCTTTTGGATCCTGATGCTCCTTACTCTCAAATGATTAGTAGCAGTATTTTTGAATGATGGTATATGAAAAATTTAAAATAGAATAAATAAATAGGAGTGTTTGAGGGAGGAGTTTGGGCGGAGCGTGGATGGAGTTGTGAAGTTATAAAATATACCTACACATGTACTTCAACTGCATACATTTATACCAGCTCCCAAGCAATACTAAATGTGCGCGGCAGTACTTTAGTTGTGATTTCTGTGGATTTTATGGGGCAATTAAAGACAGAGCATTTTCATTGGTGCTGATTAGGCTATTGAAAGTGTCTAGCCACCACCAATTTAATTAAGCCTGGCTATTCAGTACTGAATATCTGGGTTTGTCAGACAACGGCCTCGCTATCCAGTTAGTGGCGATATTCAACTGCCAATTGGATAGCATAAACTGGTTAGTTTGGACAACTATTCAGTTGACCCAGGTTTAGCCACTTTAACTATCTGGTTAGTGGCTGAATATCGTCATTAACCAAATAGCGACTGCCACTACCCTTGATCTGCTCACAGGCCACCCCAGTTTTAGCCGGGCATTTTTTACACAGTCTGTGCAGATATTCAGCAGCACTAACCAATTAGTGCCGCTGCAAGCTGGCTAAGCTGCTTTGATATGCCTCCCAGAAATGTTATGTTTTTATAAGGTATGCTTCAAATCCGGTACTTACTGAACTTCCCAACCTAGGTGTCCTATTATAAAATTACCCTTCACATGACTAAATGGTAAGGTTTTAATTACCGTTTAATATTTTGCAACCCAGACGTGTGCTGTTGAGCCAGTGCTGCATCCTGGCAGCTCCTGGGTTTTCTTGGCAAGGTGTCTAGAAGTAGATTCCCAGTCTTTCTTAGGCAATGGAGAGCAAAATGACTTGCCTAAGGCATGCCACTGGGAATCAAACCCTGGTCTCTTGGTCACCAGGCTACTGCTCTAACCACTAGGCTGCTACTCCTGTTTTAAATGTTATACATTTGAATTGGCATCCTCTAATATCAAGGTTTCTCTGTTATCAAATCTCACCCAATGAGACTAGTTTTCAGAGGAGCCATACTGAATATGCCTGAAATATATTTTCATATATCCATTATATCGTCGTGTCTCATGCATTCAGCATGGCTATCCTGGAAACCACACTTGCTGGGTAGAACCCTAGGGCAGCGGTTTTCAACCTGTGGGTCGTGACCCCCATGGGGGTCGCCTCACTCCGCCGTTTAAAAAAAAAAAATGCACAAGTTGCTGCCGCTGCCAAGTCTGCTTCTCGGCAGCGGCAAACTCGGACTCCAATCTTCTGCAGCCGTGGCTCCCTGCCTCTTAGGGAACTGCGGCTGTGCCTGTAAAACCATTGGGGAGCCTTCCTGCCTCTCGACAGGCTCCGTGCAGCATTGTCCCGCCTCCAAGCTTTGGAGGTGGGACAATGCTACACGGAGCCTGTTTAGAGACAAGAAGGCTCCGTAATGGTTTTACAGGCATAGCCGTGGCTGCAGAAGGAGGCAGACATGGGGAGAGGGGAGCAGGGAACCTGCAACGGGGCTGACATGGAGTGAGGGAGGGGGGCTGACATGGATGGAGGGGGGCTGATATCGATGGAGGGAGGGAGGGGAGGGCTGACATGGACAGAGGGGGGGCTGACATGGAGGGAGGGAAGAGACAGATGGACGTACTGGATAGAAGGGATAAATGCTGGATAGAGGGGAGAGACAGTGCGGGTTAGGATTATAATGGGCAGATGGGGGCTAGGACTGGTAATGGACTGATCAAGGGGGGAGTGGGACTGGTAATGTGCTGATAGGGGGGTAGGACTGGTAATGGACTGATGGGGGGCTAGTATTGGAAATGAGCTGATCGGGGAGGTTAGGACTGGAAATGGGCTGATTAGGGGAGCCTAGCACTGGTAATGGGGTTACATAACATAACATAAGAACATAAATTAGGCCATACTGGGTCAGACCAAGGTCCATCAAGCCCAGTATTCTGTTTCCAACAGTGGCCAATCTAGGTCATACGTACATAGCAGTTTCCCCAAGGGACGCAGGTTCCACAATGCTTGTATTGGTTCAAGCATTGATATCCTGGGTCCCTTCTTAATAATGGTTTATGGACCTTTCCTCCAGGAACTTGTCCAAACCTTTTTTAAACCCAGCTACACAAACAGCCTTTACTACATCCTCCGGTAACAAATTCCAGAGTTTGATTACACGTTGAGTGAAAAAATATTTTCTTTTATTAGTCTTAAATAGTTTACCCTGTAGCTTCATTGCATGTCCCCTAGTCTTTCTATATTCTGATAAGGTAAACAATCAATCTACTTTTACCCGTTCCACTCCGTTCATTAATTTATAGACTTCTATCATATCTCCCCTCAGCCGTCTCTTTTCCAGGTTAAAGAGCCCCAACCTTTTTAGCCTTTCTTCATAGGAGTATCCTTCCATCCCCTTTACCATTTTGGTGGCTCTTCTCTGAACCTTTTCTAAAATCGCTATATCCTTTTTAAGATACGGCGACCAGAATTGCACACAATATTCAAGGTGCGGTCTCACCATGGAACGATATAGAGGCATTATAATATCTTGTTTTATTTTCCATTCCTTATCATACCTAGCATTCTATTTGCTCTCTTGGCCGCTGCTGCACACTGGGCAGAGGGTTTTAACATGGTATCCACAATGACGCCTAAATCTTTTTCCTGGGTGGTGGTTCCTAATGTGGAACCTTGCATCGTGTAACCATAGTTTGGGTTGTTCTTCCCTAGGTGCATAACCTTGCACTTGTCCACATTAAATTTCATCTGCCATTTTGATGCCCAGTCTTCCAATTTATCAAGATCCTCTTGCAATTTTCCACAATCCTCTTGGGTTTTAACAACTTTAAATAGTTTTGTCTCATCTGCAAATTTGATAACCTCACTCGTTATTCCACTTTCCAGGTCATTTATGAATATGTCAAAAAGCAGTGGACCCAGCACAGATCCCTGGGGTACACCACTATTCACCTTTCTCCATTGGGAAAATTGGCCATTTAGCCCTACCCTCTGCTTTCTATCTTTTAACCAGTTCCTGATCCACAATAGTACACTGCCTCCTATCCCATGACTCTTTAGTTTTGGCAAAAGTCTCTGATGAGGGACCTTGTCAAAGGCTTTCTGAAAGTCCAGATACACAATATCAACCGACTCACCTTTGTCCACCTGATTATTCACTCCTTCAATAAAACATAACAGATTAGTAAGACAAGATCTTCCTTGTCTAAAGCCATGTTGGCTGTCTCCCATTAGGTCATGACTATCTACATGCTGAGTAATTTTATTCTTTATGATGGTTTCTACCATTTTTCCCGGTACTGATGTCAGGCTCACCGGTCTGTAGTTTCCCAGATCACCCCTGGAACCCTTTTTAAAAATTGGTGTTACTTTGGCGATCCTCCAATCTTCAGGTATTAGAGATGATTTTAATGATAGTTCACAGATTAATAGCAGGTCTGCAATCTCGTATTTCAGTTCTTTCAACACCCTTGGATGTATACCATCCGGCCCAGGTGATTTGCTACTCTTCAGTTTATCTAATAGTTGTAATACATCTTCCCGATGTATCGATATTTCCTTCAATTCTTCCGCACCTTTAAATACCACTTCAGTCATGGGTAACATCCCTACATCTTCCTCAGTAAAGACTGAAGCAAAGAATTCATTCAATCTCTCCGTTATCACCTCTTAGTGCTCCTTTAACCCCTTTATCTAATGGACCAACTGACTCTCTCACAGGTTTTTTGCTACGAATGTACTTGAAAAGGTCTTTACTTCGTGTTTTTGCTTCCGCAGCAAGCTTCTTCTCAAATTCTCCCTTTGCCTGCCTTATCAATGCCTTGCATTTGACTTGCCAGTGCTTGTGCTGTTTCCAGGTTTCGTCGTTTGGCTCTTTTTTCCATTTCCTCTCTGACCTCACCTTTAAACCATGCTGGCAGTTTTTTGGACTTTCTTCCGCTTTTCTTAAAGCGTGGAATACAGCTGGTCTGGGCTTCCAAGATAGTATTTTTCAACAGCCGAGCCTGATGTACGTTTTTAACCTTTGCAACTGCTCCTTTTAGTTTTTTCTTAACTGTTTTCCTCATTTTATCATAGTTTCCCTTTCGAAAGTTAAAAGGTAGTACTGTGGATTTCCTTACTATCCCTTCTCCACTAATTAAATCAAAGGCGATCATGCTATGATCACTATTGCCAAGTGGCCCCAACAACCTTATCTCTTGCACTAGATCTGGTGTTCCACTAAGGACTAGGTCTAATATGGCTTCCTCTCTGTTCGGTTCATGAACCAGCTGCTCCAAGAAGCAGTCATTTATTTCATCTAGGAACTTTATCTCCCTAGCATGTCCTGACGTGACACTGACCCAGTCGATACCGGGGTAGTTGAAATCACCCATTATTACTGCACTGTAACTTTTGTTAGCTTCCTTTATTTCTTTGAGCATTTCATCATCCATTTGGTCATTCTGGCAAGGCGTTCGATAGTACACCCCCACTGCCATTGCCTTCCCCCTTTTACATGGAATTTCAATCCATATGGATTCTACAGCAGATTTTGTTTCCTGTAAAACTTTAATCCTTTGACTCAATGCCCTCTCTAACATAGAGAGCAACCCCTCCACCAATTTGATCAGCTCTATCATTATGATAGTTTGTACCCAGGTATCAGTGTCCCACTGGTTGTCCTCCTTCCACCATGTCTCTGATATTCCAATCATATCTAACCTTTCATTTAGTGCTATATATTCTAACTCTCCCATCTTATTTTTTAGACTTCTAGCATTTGCGTACAAGCATTTTAGAGAATGTATTTTACTCATATTTGGCTATTGTTAGACATGGGTAATTTGGGATCTTTAAGCTCAGTTTGCTCCATACTTGGGGGCATTTGGGCTACTTTACTCTTTTGTGGAACCTCTCTGCTTTTGGTAGTATCCTTCAAGGATACATTCTTCCGAACCATCTGCTCTTGGGCGACTGTCGGCTTTCCCCTGATATCTAGTTTAAAAGCTGCTCTATCTCCTTTTTAAAGGTTAATGCCAGCAGCCTGGTTCCATCCTGGTTAAGGTGAAGCCCATCCCTTCGGAAGAGCCCCTCCTTTCCCCAGAATGTTCCCCAGTTCATAACAAATCCAAAACCCTCATCTCTGCACTATTGTCTCATCCACGCATTGAGACTCCGGAGCTCTGCCTGCCTTTTGGGTCCTGCGCATGGAACAGGTAGCATTTCAGAGAATGCTACCCTGTAAGTTCTGGATTTCAACTTCCTACCTAAAAGCCTAAATTTAGCCTCCAGAACCTCCCTACCACATTTTCCTATGTCATTGGTACCGACATGTACCAAGACAGCAGACTCCTCCCCAGAACTATCTAAGACCTTATCTAGGTGGCGCGTGAGGTCTGCTGCCTTCGCACCAGGCAGGCATGTTACCAGGCGATCCTCATGTCCACCAGCCACCCAGCTATCTACATGCCTAATGATCGAATCACCAACTATAACGGCTGTCCTAACCCTTCCCTCATGGGCACATGGCCCTGGAGAAACTTCCTCAGTGCGAGAGGGTTTTACATCACCTGGAGGACAGGTCCTAGTTACAGGATCACTTCCTGCCACACCAGGGTGATGCTCTCCTGTCACGTGACCTCTCTCCTCCATGGCAACAGGGATGCTGCCAGACTGGAGGCTGGACTTCAGGACTATATCCCTGTAGGTCTCGTTTATGTACCTCTCTGTCTGTCTTATGCTTTCCAAATCTGCTACTTTAGCCTCTAGAGAATGGACTCGTTCCCTGAGAGCAAAGAGCTCCTTGCACCTAGTGCACACGTAAGACCTCTCACCAACTGGGAGAAAATCATACATGTGACACTCAATGCAAAAGACTGGAAAGCCCCCATCCTGCTGCTGGATTGCTGTCTGCATCTTAGTTTTAAGTTTGTGTTTAGATCTAAGTTCTTTACTTACTAAGGGTTGCTATGGATATTTATACTAATAAAACTGTACCTAATACGTGTAATATACCTTGTTCACCTGAAGCTTAACTAATCTCAGGTCCTTAGTGTATGACTGATTTGGGTAATGAGCTTCACCTGAGAGCACCTCCTGTCTTTTAAGATGTGTAAGTACCTATAAAGCTACGATTATCCCAGGGGAGGGAGGGAAATAACACTTATTAAAAGAGGGCTGCTACACAGTACCCTGTCTTGTGCTGCTGAGGTAAGCTAAATTCTGATTTGATTTAAATTATAGCTCTTAGCTGCTGCTAGGCTCTAACTTATGAAATTTAAACTACAAGCTCTCTGCTGGGTTCTAAATTTAACCAGAAAGCTCTCTTCTGTGTTTTAAATTTAAGCTAAAAGTACTTTGCTGATGCCAAGCCCTGAGTGACTATTAAATTTAGACTACAAGCTCTCTGCTGGGTATGAAATGTAACCAGAAAGTTCTCCTCTGTTTTATATTTAAACTTAAACTGCTGCTACTAGGCCCTGACTGATTTAACAAAAAATAGTGGGTTCACAGATTAATTAGCTTTAATACAAAGAATTCCTTTTAGAAAATTACCAGAAGTATATACTCACAGTTGCAGATCTCTCTTCAGAAGTAACAGTCCCTTTTTCTAGTTGAGGAGGGACAAGCACTGGAAGCAAGCTGATTGGGGGGCTTCGACTGGGAATGGGCTGATTGTGGGGAGGGGAGGATAGAGCTGCTGGTCCTGGAAGAAAACTGGGGGCTAAGGCTACAAATGGGCTGATAGGGGATGGGAGAGTGGAACTGGAAGGGAGTGGATCTGAGAGGGGCTGCCGTGGTATTTGTACTAGAAGGGACTGGTCAGTGGGGAAGGAGGGGGACTGTAAGGGAATGGACACCAGTGGCAGTCATGGGAATGCAAGTTGACATTGGAAGGTCCTGAGAGTGAGGACTGGAAAGGGGCTGATACTGGGGAGGGTTACTGAGACTGGAAATAGGCTGCTGGAAAGAAGTGAAGAAAATGAAAGAAGAGATAAGAAATGGCAGATGGACCATAGACCACAGAGAGAGCTAAGAGAAGACAGGAAAGCAGAAGCTTCAGATTGGGACTAGCATGATCAGAGAATAAATTGGTCAGACAACAAAGGTAGAAAAAATAATTTTATTTCATATTAGTGATTTGACTACAAAATCATCATTTTGAAATTAAATAGTGTCACTTGTCATTGTGATTAATTATTGTGGTTTAAATAAGTAAATTTTATAAATAAAAACATATTGCAAAGGCCTATAATATATTAATAATTCAACAAATGATTACAGCGACAATGCGTAAAGGAAGAGTCCCTTCTAGTAAAGGAAAGGAAGAGACTCATTTGATTTCATCATTGGGGGTCACCACAAGTTGACCAATGGTAAAAGTGGTCATGGTATAAAAAAGTTTGAGAACCACTGCTCTAGGGGGCATGTTTACTCTAGGCTGAGCTAGTAGTGCATGATTGCAGCACGATATCAGCACAAAGGCCTGCATTAATGTTTGTGGGCATTTGCCTCTTTTCCCAGGGCTGGCCTAAGGATTTCTGCTGCTGCAGGAAGAAGTCCCAGCCATGCCATCCCCCCCCTGCATGTTGCCACTACCCCCCGCTGATGCTGATTCCAGCGGCAGCGTCGGGAGGGGGGGGGGCAGCTTGGCTCAGCGACAGCAGCAGGCCATGTGCTTCAACACACATGACCTGCCGCTTCTGATCCCCCCCCCCTCCGACACAACTTTGGAGGCTCAGAAGCAGCAGGCCACGTGTACTGAAGCACATGGCCTGCTGCGGGCTGACGCAGAACTGAGCTAACCCTGTCACCAGAAGCAGTGGCAGGGCGGCATGACTTTGCTGTGCTGGGGGGGGGGGGGGCTGGCCACAGGCGCCATGCTGCCGCCCCCTAGGTGATCACCTAGCTTAGCTAGTTGATGGGCCAACCTTGTAAGTTACCCATGCTGATAGTACAGTGCCATCCAATTGCAATGCACTAATCAGCATGTGGGCACAGTTAGGTGGATACGTGCCACCTCCTCAATGAATGCCTAATAGCAACAGTCATGGTTAGCATGCACCCCTAAAGCCCACACTAACTGCAAAGTGCCATCAGTGCCCACATTACACTATAACCCACGCTGTCCTAACCCACTCATGTAATACCCACGTGCTAAATGTCAGCAGAGTGCACATGTGCATGCTAAACCCCATGCTATCCACTAATGCGCTTTAGTGAACATGCCCCTAGCAATACTATTTTAACATGTCCAGACTACAGCTACACCTCTAATCACTGTCCCATCTTCCCCAAATGTCACTTTGGGGCCAGTGAGGCCTTTGCAAAAGGAGAACATGAAAGGAAATTGCTGTGGCTTTCAGTTTGGTTCAGTCTCTTGAGAAACTTTTTCTGAAAGGTTGCACTATTTTCTTGAGGACATCGAGCAATATTTATTATTGACAGCATGCTCATTTATTTGGACATTTGCAGTAATGATAAATCAAACCATCTTTGCTTTCCTTGAACAAAACTTTGTTTAGTGTCCATTTAGTGTTATGTAATTAACTAAACGGTGGCCAGTGTGCTACTGTATGTGGGAAGAGATTTATTTTTAGATGTTAATGACAAAGAAGCTATTAAGTTCTAACTAGGGATTTCAGTGTTAAACTCCATTAGGTAGCTCAAATCTGAAATTGGTTTAGGGGCTGATTTGCTTCTGAAGTTTTAAACCTGCTTATTCTTCAATTTACTCTCTGTGCTAAATAAAAATGTACTTAACAGAGGCAAGATACAATACCCAGAAGCAATTCAAGTACACAGCAAGCAGAAAGTTCACCAGGGCTCTCTTCCTTCAAAAACCAACATATTATCCCTTCTGCTTTTTTTTCCTGCCCTTAAATTAATTAATGGATGACAGTGCGTAAAGCTTTTTTATTTTTTTATTTTTTTTATTTAGGGTTTATGGTAAGATCCATTTGAGAAATACTTTTAAAATATGAGCATCGTAATGCTTTATAAATGTACAAGATTGCGATAGAGATGTTCAAGGTATAGTTATTTATATCAGATAAAGAGAGAGAGAGTTACAAAAGTCTGTTAAAAGAATAACACATGATTTTTGCCAAATAAGATGCAATAAGTGGCAGAAAGTGTGCATTAACACATGTTTGGCAGGGCAATGCAAGCAAAATGAGGAGATGCAAAGAATGTAGTTGCATGCAGAACACCATTTTCTTATGCAATTCAAATAACGCAGCCTGCATTTAACTGCACAAGCTCCATTATGCCTGGAAAATGCTAGTTCTAAGCTGGCATTATTTTTTCTCCCTGTAAACATTGAGCTGCACCTGATGTGCGGTCCTTTTAAAGGGGCTGGCACCAATCAAACAGCTTTCAGAGTGAGAAGGATCATAAAAGATGTGCTCATCTGATTGATATGTGATCACACACAAAGATATTTGTTGCAATTCTCTTGTGATTTAACAGATTTGAGTAATTGTCATCTGCAAATATGATTACCTCACTCATTTTTCCCTTTCCAGGTCATTTAGAAATATGTTACGAAGTAGCAGGCCCAGAACAGATCCCAGGGGCACTCTACTATTTACCTTTCTCCGTTGAAAAAATTGACCATTTAGCTCTATTCTGTTTTCTGTCTTTTAACCAGGCCCCAATCCACAGTAAGACACACTGCCTCCTATCCCATTCTTTTTAGTTTATCCAAGAGTCTCCCATGAAGGATTTTGTCAAAGGCTTTTTGAAATTCCAGATACACTAGATTACACTGGTCAACAAAGTTTTACAAAAGGCATATTACTGAAATAAAAATAGTCATTTCTTATCAATTTTTATATGCTGAACACAAATATGACAGTGAAATTGCAAAGTTGGCTCTAGTTTTTTTTTGTAATCTACAAGAATTAATGTTTACATCACGAAATGCATGTCAATAGTAAATATAATAGGCCTTCGGTTAATACCTGTAAAAAACCAAGTCATAGACGACTACTTAGATTTTTTCGCCTGTCTCTTGTACAGCTGTTTGGGAGCTTCTCTGGGGAGTGTCCAGCAATAGTCAGCCAGCATTGTAGTGGACCATTTTCCCTGGTATCTTTGCTCCATCGTTGCGATATCCTGGTGAAAACATTCACCCTGTTAATCACTAACCATACCACAGTTGTCAGGAAAGAAATCGAGATGGGAATCAAGGAAATGGATCTTTAGAGACATATTGCAACCAAGTTTCTGATACTGCATCAGCATGTCTTCTACTAGTTCCTTGTAGTTTTCTGCCTTAACATTCCCGAGAAAGTTTGTTGACACTAGGCGAAAAGCATTCCATGTTTGTTTCGCATCACCCTGCAGCAAGTTGTTGAACTGATCATCTTTAAAGAGCTCTTGAATCTGAGGACCCACAAAAACTCCCTCTTTAATCTTTGCTTCGCTGAGTCGAGGGAATATTTCATGCAGGTATCGGAAAGCTGGCAAAGTGCGGTCCATGGCTTTCACAAAGTTTTTCATCAAACCTAGTTTGATGTGAAGGGGTGGTAGCAGGATTTTGTGAGCCTCAACCAGAGCTGGGTGCTGGATATTCTTCTCTCCAACTGTTACATTGTGTCTGCGATTCCATTCCTTCCGCAAGTAGTGCCAATCCCTTGCTCGGCTATCCCACTCACATAAGAAACACATGTATTTTATATATCGCTGCTGCAGTCCCATTAAAAGGGCAACTACCTTCAAGTCACCACAGAGGTGCCAGCTGTACTTGTTATAGTTAATGGAAGTCAGTAGATGCTTTAAGTTATTGTATGTCTCTCTCATGTGGACGGCATACGCTACTGGAATAGATGGAAGACTGTTTCCATTGTTCAAAAGCACAGCCTTTAGACTCTGTTTCGAAGAATCTAATAGTCTCCAGTTTTGTGGATCATGAGTGATTTTTAAGGCATTCGTGAGACTTTCAATATCGGAACAGAATACCAGATTCCTTATCGTCTCTCCAGTCCAGTCCCTTGTCTTCTGGGTTGAGCAACCCTTCCAGCAGCTTGGAGGCTGAGCCCATCATCGCTTTGATGCTGGGGTATAAATACCACTGGCACCACCCACAGGCACCAGTAATCTCAGCCTCCAAGCAGCTAGAGGGTCCCAGTAAGCCAAGGGCTTACTGGAGAGTCTACCTTTTGCAATTGTATTTGTTTCAATTCTTACCTTTATTTTTCCTTTTAATCTGGGGTTTATTTTATTTATTTCTTATTTTGGGGCTCTGCGCCTTTAAAAGGATCTGAAACCTTTCTCCTCCCCCCCCTTCCGTCCTTGCTCCTCTCTCTCTACTCACACTGTCGGAGCAGAACGGAGGAGGCCTTACGAAGACTGCGGGGGAAAAGAAAAAAGGAAATATTCTTCTCTTCCGCGCACAACGGAGCAGCTCAAACTTGTTTTTGGATCATTACCGACTCGTGCCGAAGCCCGCGGAGTGGCTGAGCGCTGGAGGCAGTCCCGGCAGCCGAAAACGTGTGTAAAGGCACAGTTACTGCACAGAGGGCTCTGAGTGCAGGCTCTGGGCGCTGGTAAGATTTTCTTTGGATGTCGGGCATTTTCCACGTGGCTGCGGCCTACTCACACGTGGGAAACCAGCTGGAGGAGCTGGCTTCCTTATAACGGTGTTCGGAGGGGGAGAGGAGCAGCCAAACAGCAAGTATTTGCCTGTGCTTATTATCCCAACTATCCTTTAATTTAGTTTAAGTTAAATTTAAGTTTAAATTTTACCTTACTGAGTTTGTTTGCTTTCAAGTTTGGTTTCAGTTGTAATTGGAATTGTGAAATTTGTACTTTATTTTTCTTTATTTCTTTCATTCTAAGTGTATCTCCTGATTATACTAAGTAGGCCAAGCATGCCCAGCAAGTCACGGTGTCCAGCCTGCGGCACTAGGCGGGGCACAGCATCAGAACCAGGGTTCTGCAGGGGTTGCACTGCAGAGTCTGTCTCCGTTGAGCAAGAGATCCAGTTGGCTATTTCCCAGGATTCCCAGGGTGCAGCAGACCCTGCGGAGGTAGGGGGGGAATCCCCCCTCTCCTCTTCCTCCCAAGGATTTACCCTGAACCTCTGTCCCTCCCCCCCCCCCTGGCTCTGGGAAGGAAAGGGCAGGGGAACTCTTTCTCCGGAATTTGTCCTCCTGCTTCACAAGGCATATTGCATGCGCCAGCAGGGGGCGGTAGGATCCGGGGTGACTCAGGCAACGGCACCCTCCAAAAGGGCGAGGGCCGAGATGCAAAATTCGGAGGTTCTTTCTAAGCGCACCAGACTGGGCGAGGAACGACCGGCACCTCCGGTACTGGACCCCTGGGGAGAGGAGGTCTCTGACAAGGAGGTAGGAGAAGAGGAAGACGAGCTCGAAGAGGAGGAGATCCCGGAAGAGGAACAGGCCCGAATAGTGCGGGTATTTCATCGGGAGGAACTCCCTGCATTGATTGCTGAGTCGTTGAAGGTACTCAATATAACTTTGGACAAGACGGCAGAGGAGGATCCCTTGGAGGATCCTTTGATCCAGGCCGTCAGGAACTCGCAAAGGGTCTTCCCAGTGCACAGGGTGGTGCGGCAGATGATCCAGGAGGAATGGGATCAACCGGAATACAGTCTGAGAGGGGTACGTTCTATGGCTCGCCTATACCCATTATCGGACCCAGACAAGGAACTGTTGAAGTCTCCTAGGGTAGATGCCGCGGTCTCGGCAGTCACAAAAAAGACTACTATTCCAGTTGAGGGCAGTGCGGTCTTGAAGGATGCCCAGGACAGGAAGTTAGACACGTTGCTGAAGCAAGCCTTTGATGTTAGTGCCCTCACCTTGCAGGCTTCTGTGTCAGGAGCCTGGGTATTGAGGGCCTGTCTGAGATGGGCCCAACAACTACAGCTGGCGGATGGCCTGGCAGGCAGCGCGCAGGAGGATGCGGCTCGAATAGAATCCGGAGCGGCCTTCTTGGCGGACAGTCAGTACAACCTTATCAGGAGCCTAGCAAAGAATATGGCCTCGGTGGTGGCAGCTCAACGATATTTGTGGTTGCGCAATTGGGCGGCGGATGCCTCCTCTAAAGCGTGCCTGAGCCGACTTCCCTTCAAGGGGAAACTACTATTTGGCGAACATTTGGAAAAGTTAGTGAAGGATCTAGGCGAGTCTAAGGGAGGCAGGCTTCCGGAGGACAGTCCTAAGCAAAGCCGTTCGCCAGCTCCCGCCAGGAGTCATCCAAGGGACGTCCGCAGGTTTCGGCAGTCCAGGTCTAACCCCTTCTCTCGGCCGTTTTCCCTCTAGAGGACAAGGCTTCAGGGGGTTTCGCGGAGCCAGTAGGGGATTTGGGGCCTCTTCCTCCTCTGCGGGGTCCAGAAAACCGCAATGAAGCAACGGGAGTCCGGGAGGAATTCCAGCCGGTGGGGGTCGGTTAAGGCTTTTTCTTTCCGCCTGGACCCGAGTCACATCCGATCAATGGGTTCTGGAAGTGATCTGAGACGGCTATGCTCTCGAATTCATGAAACAGGTGAAACCAGCCTTTGTTCACTCCCCTTGCGGATTGCAAGCGAAGAAAGCAGCGATAGAAGACACTCTTGCAAGGCTTATAGCGCTCGGGGCGGTGGTTCCCGTTCCCAAAGACCAACGCGGCTCGGGTCGATACTCCATTTATTTCGTGGTACTGAAGAAAGGAGCCTTTCGGACGATCCTGGACCTGAAACAGATCAATCGCTGCCTCAGAGTACCGCACTTCCGAATGGAAACCCTGAAGTCGGTGATTGTGGCCGTTCGGCGGGGGGAGTTCCTTACTTCCTTAGATCTGACAGAGGCGTATTTGCATATTCCTGTCCGGAATGCTCATCAGCAATTTCTGAGATTCGTGGTACCAAGAGAGCACTTCAGTTCCAGGCACTACCCTTCGGGTTAGCAACAGCTCCTCAGACGTTCACCAAGGTTATGGTGGTTGCGGCAGCACTGCGAAAAGAAGGAATTCTAGTACATCCCTACCTGGACGACTGGCTGATTCGGGCGAAGACGAGCAGAAAGTCGCAAGTCAACGGCCAGAGTAATAGCAGTCCTCGAGGATCTGGGGTGGGTCATCAATCGGTCAAAGAGCAGATTGATACCCACACAGGAGATTGAGTACCTAGGGGCAAGGTTCGACACTGGCAGGGGCAAGGTGTTTCTTCCAAAACAGAGGTCGGACGCTCTGAGTCCTCTTGACGCGATTCCTTGCCAGGTGGAACCCTTTGGCCTGGCATTACCTCCAAGTGCTGGGAACCATGGCAGCAACGTTAGAAGTGGTACCGTGGGCCAGAGCGCATATGCGGCCTCTCCAACGGGCATTGTTACGACGCTGGTCCCATCAACATCCTTTGTCCAAGCGGCTTCCCTGTCCCCTCCAGACCAGGAAGGCTCTTCAGTGGTGGTTCTGCCCAGAGAACCTAGATCGCGGAATGCCCCTCGAGCCTCCATTGTGGGTACAGCTGACGACAGATGCAAGTCTAATCAGCTGGGGGGCGCATTGCGAGGGCCAGTTCGCTCAGGGCGGCTGGTCGCCGAGGGAGTCAGTGGCCCATCACACTAGAGTTGAGGGCAGTGATCTTGTCTCTCAGAGCACTCGAGCCTTTGGTTCATCAGAGAGCTGTCCGGGTTCTTTCCGACAAAGTTACAACAGTGGCCTACATAAACCGCCAGGGGGGAACAAGCAGCCCGGCCTTAGAGGAAGAGGCAGACAGCCTGTTACGGTGGGCAGAAGTGCATTTGTCAGCCCTATCAGCGCAGCACGTGGCCGGAATAGACAATGTTAATATGCTTCATGGAAGTCTTGGTCTAGTTGTCTATTTTACTTGTCTATGCTTTATTGTACTCTTTGCTTTCCTATTTTAATTTGGCGTTCTTTTCTATGTTTTTGCATTGCTAACCTTTTATTGTACACCGCTTTATGTTTCGACGAAAAGCAGTCTATCAAATGCTAAAATAAAGATAAAGAATGTCATGGCCGATTACCTGAGCAGATGCAAGACAGACCACAGAGAGTGGGAACTGGCTCAGGAGGTGTTCGATCAAGTGGTAGCCCGCTGGGGGCCTCCAGTCATGGACCTCATGGCTCATTGGCTATCGGCCAAGGCGAGTCAATTTTTCAGTCGCAGGAAAGAAAGGATGTCGGAAGGCCTGGACGCTCTGGTCCAGGAGTGGCCTTCGGAGGGTCTTCTATATGTTTTTCCTCCCTGGGCTCTATTAGGGAGAGTCATTCAGAGTGGAAGCCCACCAAGGGCTGGTAATTCTCATAGCCCCAGACTGGCCTCGGCGCCCATGGTACGCAGATTTGGTGAGACTAACGGTCGATCGACCGTGGCGGTTACCCTGCAGGAGCGACCTGTTATGGCAGGGGCCAGTGCGGATGCCTCACGTGGATCGGTTCTCGCTTACGGCCTGGCTATTGAAAGGGCTCGGCTCAGGAAGCGAAGTTATTCGGGGTCGGTGATATCGACCTTGTTGAGCGCGCAGAAGTGTTCAACCTGCTTTTCCTAGGTGAGGATTTGGCGAATATTTGAAGCGTGGTGCGAGGAACAACGAAAGAGACCCTTTTCATCTTCCGTTCCGGAAATCCTGGAGTTTTTGCAAGCGGGATTCGAGAAGGGTCTAGCGGCGAGTTCCCTTCGGGTACAGCTAGCAGCCATCTCGTGCTACCGGGGTAAGGTCAAGGGGAAAGCCTTAGGAGAGCACGCAGATATTAGCAGGTTCCTACGAGCAGTTAGGCGGCTACGGCCCCAACAGAGGTCAGTAATTCCTCCATGGGATCTTAATCTCGTGTTGAAGGCGCTAACCGGGGAGCCTTTCGAACCAGGGGGAAAGGCTTCCTTAAAAGATTTAATCCTGAAGACAGTATTTCTAGTGGCTATCTGTTCGGCTAGGCGTGTTTCCGAACTGCAAGCTCTGTCGGCTCGCCCTCCCTTTCTTTCCTTCTTTAAGGACAGGGTAGTCTTGCGGACAGTTCCCTCCTTTTTGCCTAAGGTCATTTCGCCTTTTCATGTGAACCAGGTGGTATCTCTCCCATCTTTGTCCGGAAAAGGAAGGAATGGGGGTGAAGAGAAACTAAGGAGCCTGGACGTGTGTAGAACACAAACGTTATCTGGCTCAAACGGCTCCCTTTCGTAAGTCCGAATGCTTATTCATCCAATTCGGGGGCCCGCACAGAGGGGAAGCTGCAGCCAAGTCTTCCATCTCTAGGTGGGTTAGGGAGGCTATTGCTTCTGCCTATATTCTCAAGGGGAAACAGGTCCCGGTGGGCCTTAGGGCGCATTCAACTAGGGCTCAGTCAACGTCTTGGGCAGAACATAGCTTGGTTCCTCCACAGGACATTTGCAGAGCAGCGACTTGGTCGTCGCTGCATACCTTTGTCAAGCACTACAGGCTGGATGTTCAGGCAGCGGCGAATGCTAGTTTCGGAGAGTCCGTGCTTCGGTCTGGGATGGCGGACTCCTCCCAGATTTGAACTGCTCTGTTACATCCCAGAAGACAAGGGACTGGACTGGAGAGACGATAAGGAAGAAGTAATTAGACCTTACCTGCTAACTAGTGTTCCTGAAGGAACTCCAGTCCAGTCCCTGGTCTCACCCAGTTTTTTCTCCAGGGGCAGATTCCCTTCATGAAGGGAGGAAGACAGGAAGCAAAGAGGAGTTCAAGGAGCTGGTGCGAGTATTCTGTGGCACTGTGTCCAGTCAGGACGGAAACCTGAGGGGTTGCTAGGGGTGTGGGGGGGGGGGTCTAGCACGGGGTCAGGTAAGCTGCCTCCTCTCTGCCTCCTCCTCCTCCTCCCTCTCCTTGTTCCTGTCTTCCCTGTGAAGGAATTAAAAAAACAAAAAGCAAAAAAAAAAAAAAAAAGTTTTGGTTTGATTGGTTATACGTTTTTGAAGTTATAGTTACATTACTTTCGTCCGATCAGTCTGCTTTTGCAATAGATTACTGGTGCCTGTGAGTGGTGCCAGTGGTATTTATACCCCAGCATCATCAAAGCGATGATGGGCTCAGCCTCCAAGCTGCTGGAAGGGTTGCTCAACCCAGAAGACAAGGGACTGGACTGGAGTTCCTTCAGGAACACTAATTAGCAGGTAAGGTCTAATTACTTCTTACTTTCCTTTCCGACTGCGTATAGTACACTGCTGACATCAGATGGCTTCAGCAGTCATCTGGCAGTAGTATTGCATTGCATCAGAAAATGATGCAATCAACTCTGGATGATGTGTGCATGCTGGTATTATGCAATGTGATGCAATATTACATCATTCAAGGCTTATTTGGGATGTTCTACTGGATAAATTTACACGGTGAAACGTCAAAAATGAACTACATGCAATATCTTCAAAACGAGAGCCAATAAAAATTTTTTAATGTTATATTCGTGTTCAGCTCACCAAGATACTACAGATAAGGGCCTTTTAAAGTCAGTAACAATCCCATTCTTTCCATGTAACCTCTACTATCCCAACAACTCTTCTCACCTCTCTCCCTTACCAATACTGCCCCTTTATATACAATGTTTCTTCCGAATGTAAATAGTTACACTGATTACTATTTGTTCTAAATAATTACTATTTGTTTTAATTAATTACCCCGGTTTACCCAAGTTATTGTTCCTGTTATATGTAAAATACTCAGATATTGTATTCTGTCTGATGTTTTCTTGTTCTATGTAAACCGCGCTGATTATAAATAGTGCGGTATATAAAAGATGTTAAATAAATAAATAATAAATAAATAAATTTCAATGTTGACCAGTGTAATTATCGGTTCACTTTATCTACCTGTTTAACACCTTCAAAAAGATACAAGAGATTAGTGAGAAGACTTCCTTTGCTAAATCCATGTTGGATTTATCCCATTATACCATGACTATTTGTATGTTTCAGTAATTTTGTTCTTTATAATGGTTTCTACCATTACGCCTGGCACTGATGTCAGGCTTGCCACTCTGGTTTCTTGATTCATCCTGAAGCCCTTTTTAAAAACTGGTCGCTTTCCAATCTTCAGTTACGATAGTCGATTTTAATGATAATTTGCGGATTATTAATAGTATGTCTTCAGTTTCATTTTTGAGATCTTTCAGTACATTTGCTACATTTTAGTTTGTCAAACTGTCCTTTTACATCTTCCAGGTTCATTGAGATTTGTTTGTTCCTTTATTTATATTTCTATACTGCGCTCATAAAATCAGCGCGGTTTACATGACACAAACAAATTGTACAAAGCAGCAGGCATGCGGTGTACATTCCAGAGAGCAGGTTTTTACAACTTGGATTCAATGGGGCAACTATTTACACTATGTACAACTGAGCTATGCATCAATATGTCTGTCACAGGCACTCTCTGAGCTGATTACATATTAGGTTATATACAAGTTCCTCTGTTTCATTACCTTTAAATATCATTTCTGGCATGTCTGTCTTCCTTATATCTTCTTCAGTAAAGGCCAAAGCAAAGAATTCATTTAATGTTTCTGTTGTGAACTTATCCTCCCTTATGTACCCCTTTACTCCTCTATCATCTAATGGTACAACTGACTCCTTTACAGGTTTTTTGCTTAGAATGTATCTGAAAAGAGATTTTGATTTTTTGCTTCCTTGGCAAGCTTCTTTTCAAATTCTGTCTTTGCCTGTCTTATCAATGCTTTGCATCTAACTCCTTGCCATTTCTTACGATGTTTCCTTTTTTCTTTATTTGCATCCTTTTTCCATTTTTTGAAAAATGTTCTTTTGTCTGTAATGGTCTCTCTCGCCCCACCTTTAAACCATGCTGGCAGCAGTTTGGTCTGCCTTCCACTTTTTTTTTAAAAGATCTGGGCTTCCAAGATGGTATTTCTAAACAACGTCCAGGCCTGATGTAAACTTAACCTTTGCAGCTGCTCCCTTTAGTTTTTTCCCAGCCATTTTCCTCATGTTTTCGTAGTGACCCTTTTGATAGCTAAATGGCTAGCACAAATTTTCTTGATGTCCCATGTATTAAATCAAATTTTATGTTATTACTATTGCCAAGTGGTCCCGACACTGTCCCATCTCCTACCAGTTTCTGCATTCCACTTAGAATTAGGTCCAAAATGCAACCCCCCCCTCATGTTGGTTCTGAACCAGCAGCTCCATAAGAGTAATTTAATTGAGAAACGTTATCTCCCTAGCATGTCCTAATGTGAAACTCACCCAGTCCATAATGTGGAACCTGAAATCACTCATTATTAATGTGTTGCCAATTTGGTTAGTTTCCTTAATTTCTGTTAGCATTTCATTATCTTTGTTTTTTTCTGGTCAGGTGGACAGTAGTACACCCCTACTGCTATTCCCTTCCCCTTCTCGCATGGAATTTTTATAAATAACACAGGTCTGCACAAAAAAATTTTTCGAGAGCTGTTTTGGTTATTCCACGTAATCTGTTTTTTGATGTGCTGAATCCGAAAATGACCTCCATTTTGTCATAGGACATCACGTTTCCTGACAATTTAGGTAACTATGTTAAATAAGGCAATACCTCAAAATAAATGGAAATAGACATAAAATTAAAGTTTTATTACAATATTTTAATGAAAATCCTTTTTTGAACTGAAATGAGCTCACCTACACACACTAAACTCGATTCTTCTTGCTTGTGAGGCTCCTCTTGGTGCATTTACGCTTGTGAGTAGCATCTGGAATGTCTCTCTGAAGCATCCAACAGTAGTCTGCCATCATTGTAATGCTCCATTTTCCCTGGTATCTCCTTTCCATCTCTTTAATGTCTTGGTGGAATCGTTCACCTTGTTCCTCACTCACAGTTCCCAAATTTTCAGGAAAGTAGTCAAGGTGGGACTGGAGGAAATGCACTTTCAAACTCATCAGGCAACCTAAAGCTTGAAATGCTTTCAGCATTCGTCCGATCTTTTTGTAGTGAGGATCTTATTGCCTAAAAATGTCTGTATGACTTCTTTAAATGCAATCCACCCTTCTTTTTGAGGATCCATCATGGTATTGACAAACTCTTGATCAACTATAAGCCTTCTAATGTCTGGTCCGACGAACACACCTTCCTTCAATTTTGCCTCCGACAGGCCTGGAAACTTGGTGACCAAGTATTTGAAGCATTCTCCATCTCCTGGAAGTGATTTTACGAATTGCTTCATCAATCCCAATTTTATGTGGAGAGGTGGTAGAAGAACTTTATGGGAAGGTACCAAAGTTTCTCGGAGGACATTTTTTTTCACCGACTGTTAGCACCCTCGGCTGCCAACTCTTCTTGGCCCAGTGATTTTGTCGGTCTCGACTGTCCCATAGACACAGAAAACAAGGATATTTGGTATATCCAGCTTGTTGCCCGAGCAGCATGCACAAGATCTTAAAGTCCCAACACACTTGCCAACCATGGTCTTCATATTTAAGTTTACGAAGAACCAATTCCAAGTTCTCATAGGTTTCCTTCAAGTGAATGGAATGACCTAAAGGTATGGAAGCGTAAAAACCGTTGTGGAGTAAAACTGCTTTGAGACTTCTTTTTGAAGAATCTATAAAAAGACGCCATTGCTCTGAATCATATTGGATTTTAAATTGACCCATCAGACCTTCGACATCGATGCAATAAACCAACTTGTCTTCCTGGGCGAAGTAAGGAACGAACTCCTTTTCACGATGTCTGAACCATGAAGATGACACTCCTGGCAACAATAAATTCCTGCTTTTCAGCCTTGATCCGAGTAACTCAGCGGCATCTTTGGGAAGATTCAAGTCTCTTACCAAATCATTCATCTCCTCCTGAGAAAACAATTTTGGTCTTGTATCTTCAAAGTCAGAACTTGATTTGTCATCTGGTTCAGGTATGACTTCATCTTCATTGGAGCTAGGTATCTCTTCCAATGTAGCAGGGGGCTTGGGTACTGGTATATCTGTGCCATGGGGGATGGGACGAATTGCCGAGTGAAGTATGAAATGGAATGCTTCCATTTGGAATTAAACCCTTTCACATCGCATGAACAAAAGTAATAGTCATTATGGTTCTTTTGCTCTCGCCATACCATAGGAATCCCATAACGGAAAGATTTTTTCTTACCCTTGAACCAGTTTCAGAGGTCCTCAACACACCGTTTGCACACTTTGAGGCGCCCAGACTTTATCTTGATCTCCAATCTTTAGTCCAAAGTATGCAAAGTATATTTTTTTTCACAAAGTCTGTATTATTCTGCTGTTGCTTCAACACTGTATATTCACCACAGATGAAACAGAAACTGGCGAATTAATACACTTTCGCGGAGCCATAACATAATGGTTGAAGAATGATGAGCTAACACGAATTGTGATGAAAAAGTGTGAACAGCCTAGAACCAAGAACCTGATGAATATTTGTGCACAAGTGTGGCATGCAGGAGAGAGCAGCTCTGTGTCTGTACACGAGATGTCACAGTGCTGGCCACGCCCCCTGCACTGACCGGAGCTGCTGCTATCTGCCCTGTGTCTCCCTCCCACTGGATTCTTCAGGAAAGATTAACCCCTTCTACCATTAGAAGCATGGACTTAAAACTTGCTTAGCTTATGTATATATTGCTGACCATCAGATTTACAGTGCTATATTTTTTTTACATAACGCGGACAACCCCTTTAAGTTTTTTTTTGGCATTTTATATCTTAAATGCACTTATGTGAATTAATAGTAATTTGAATTAATAGTAATTTGAAAAAATTTGATAAATTTGAAGACAATTTTGCATGTTGTGGCAAATCATGATGTCTAGGAGTTTTTTCAATATTTTATTTGTTTTCAGCACACCAAAATACATGGAAATTAGATGAAAATAATCAAACAGCTTTTTAGTTGCAGACCTGTGTAATGATTCTATAGTGAATTTTGTTTCCTGCAAAATTTTTATCCCATTTGACTCCTTGTCCTCTTTAACATATAGCACCACCCCTCCATCAATTTGATCTACCTTATTGTAATATAATTTGTACCATGGTATCGCAGTACCCTTTGGTTATCAGCCGTTCATCGGGTCTCTGAGAGACCAATTATTTGGTGCAAGATATTCTTACTCTCCCATCTTATTTCATAGACTCATAGCATTTGTATACAGGCATTTCAAAGTATGGTTTGGTTATATGGGCAACCTGCTTATCAGTTGAGAGGGTAATTTATTTTATTTATTTCCAGTCTCTTTTATACCGCGCTATTCAACATCAGTGCGGTTTACAATGAACATAGAATTACACATTTCCTTGGGTACTCTGTGTTTACAATGAACAGGAGTTTAAAACTTGGATAACAGGGGGTAACTATTTACAATCTTGCAACAAGGTGGGGTTCGCATCATTTTGTCTAGTTGTGGGAGTTTTATTTATTTTATTTATTTATTTAACATCTTTTATATACCGCACTATTCATAATCAGCGCGGTTTACATAGAACAAGAAAACATCAGACAGAATACAATTTGAGTATTTTACATATAACAGGAACATACCTGTGAATGAGGCTGGTTTGGCATTGTTTATCGATAGTGCAGGAGGAAGAGGTGGTGCTTCAAGGCCTTCCTAAACTGGAATAGGTCAGGAATTGCACGGATGTTGGGAGGCAGGGTATACCAGCATCTGGGCGCACAGAATTTGAAGGCTCTGCTTGCTGTTGACTGGGTACATTGGGTTATTGACTTTGGGACTGTCAGTGTATTGAGTGTTACTGATCTTCTGGACCTGTTAGTGGGAGTGGTCTGGATCAATTCAGATAATGATGAAGAGGAAAGCTTGTGAATGGCTTTGAATATCAGCAGTAGGATTTTGTACTTGAGTCTGCTATGTATCGGGAGCCAGTGGAGGTGCTTCAGTATGGGCGTCACATGGTCATTCCTGGATGCCCCGTATAAGGACCCTCGCTGCAGTGAACAATTTGGAATCTTTCAACTCTGCTGTTAGTTTAAGAGATACCTGGATTACTTGTATGTAAGCTTGCCATTACTTTTGCAGTCGAATTTTGAGCAAGCTGTAATGATTTTAGTACAGAGTCAGATTGTTCCAAAAAGGTCATACTGCAGTAATCAAGGTGGCACAGGACCAAAACCTTTGCCACTGTACAGAAGTCTGTTGTGCCCAAAATGTACTTTAGATGATGAACAATAACATAATTTATAGTATATACCCTGCACTACTATTTTTACTTGTGATCTAAAGCAGAGCCTCTGATCGTAAACAACTGATAGTGGATTTCATCCTTAATTGTAATCACATGCTCAATCAAAGATAGAGGAACCAAAGCTAAAAACAGTGTCAGGACTCACTATCATAACCTCAGTTTTATTAAAATTAACCAGATTCCATTCTGATCCAACCACTACAAAATGATAGAAAAATGAATTAAAATTTTTCAAAGATCAGTGTCTCTCTGTAAAAGTGAAAATGTAGACCCATCTCCCTCAACAACTTATATCTTTATATCCTATAACTGCACTGTTCATAAAAGAGCATAGTATCAGAACAACTAGGGAAATATTCTGTCTGGCCCAAGCAGTGCATATCAGCTCTTACATCCTTGCGCTCACTTGCACTCGTTGTGAAGAGCAAATGTCTTTGGAAAGACAAACTGATTCGCAGATTCACAGTGCATCTGAGTATATTTTTGTTTGTACTTTAAATCTCGGATCTAGAAACCTGGAGGGTCTCTTACATAATATATGCTTTGACTCATCTACTGTATATAGGTATTAATGTTAGGAAAACTCTCATCCATGTACTAAGTTGTTGAAAGTGGGTTCAAGTGCCTGTTGTGAAAATAAGATAGATTATTGTGAACACTAAGAGGTGTGACATGCTGCTTTCATTGAAGTTCTCTCACACTGAGTGTTGCACATATTGGTCAGCATTGCATTTGACCTTAGTGACTATATTTTTGACCGCCTGCACGTTTGTTATAAAACGAATCCAGAAGCCGTTTTCAAAGTTTTGGGGATACTGACCTCTTAGAGGTGATATCTAGTATGTATTATCTTTTTCCTCTTGTAACCGGGTAGCCGGATCCGGCGCTCCCCCAACCCCCACCCCCAATTTACCACACATTATATCCCCATTTTTCTTCCCCCTGCCCCTTCCCACAAAATGCACAGACCGCCTTATAGTGGTAACAACTGGTCGCAGCTTTCTTTTCCAAACAACATATTTACAATAAACAGGAATGCAACAAACCCCAGAGTGGAGCGATGCATCGCCAGCCATGCAACTAGCAAAGCGACACCCGCCTCCGCTCCAGCCCCGGTCCCACCACCGGCAACGTTCCGACCACCCCTATCCGACTTTGCCATATTACTAGCAAAAGTCTTCCAGGGGTAGTCCGGGCTGAGGGCACCCCGCCCCCTTCCCAAGTCGCCTAAGGCTCCGGACCCCGGAAACCTCCGGGATCCCGCCGTTTCCCCCCCCAGCTGCGACAACCCGATACAATTACTCACCCATACCCGCCACAATAAGGGGTGGGCCGATCGCCTTCCCGTCCGGCCGCATGTGCTCACGCGCGCCCCCGCGCACGCTGTAGCACATGGTCAGACCCCTCCTGATTGGCTCCGCTCTAGGGCGCTCGAGCGGAGCCAATCCCTTCAAAAAATGCACCTGCGTGGTGACGCGGCATGCTGTGCGTGCCCCCTCACGCTGCCCCCCCTTCCTTCTTCCAGCGAGCAGGGTCCGGGCCGGGCCGCGCACCCGGTTACACTCCGGCGCCGGGACCCTGCCCGCACCATCGCGACTTCTGGAGCTTGTCCCTAGAACTGGTGTTGAAATGTCTCATAAAACTATTTGATTTTATATATCTATATATCTTATATATCTATATATCTTATATATCTGTCTATACATAGACACACACAAGAGTATATTCCTTATCGTCTCTCCAGTCCAGACGCATGGGTTAAGTCCTATCACCAGCAGATGGAGACTGAGAATTACAGGTTTTGATATCACAGTATAAGGGTTTTGTGCACCTCCTCTCACACCAGTATTCTGTCTCCAGCAGATAGCGATGAACTTCTGTGCAGTCTTGATGCCAGTGGCAGGACATTGAAAAAAAGAAAAAAAAAATAACTAAACAGAGGAAAAAAGCTGAACAAAAGGAGACTGCCATTCTATAGAGAACCTGAACTGTTGAGTCAGTGGTAGGTTCTTTTGAAGAGATGTTAAACCTGGTGGTCTGGGTCCCTTGCCCAGGAAAAGCTGCCTACCCTGAAGCCTGTCTCAGGCTGAAGGTTTCCTGTCCTCTCTACAGGTATGGAGGAACAGCACAGGGCTGTGGTCAGTAACGGCCTGGCCCTTTAACTTAAAAAACCAAAACAACAAAAAAAAAAAAACAGTAGCAAGAAGCACTCTTGGTCAGCTGGCTTGGCAATCAGGACAGAACATCGCTGGGAGCTCAATTGGTTGACTGTTCAAGTGAGCTGGGTGAGTTCAGGATTCCGGCGATGCATTTTCTTCAGTGGCTTTGGTTTTTTTCGGTTTGCATGTGAGTATGCTGGCAGGAAAAGTGCTGTGTGCTACTTGCAGTAGCTGGCGAGGGACCTTGTCTGTGGCGCGGATTTGCTGCATGTGCATAGCGGAAGTCTGGGCCGCAAAGGACATGTTTAGCAATGGGAAATCCACAGTGGGGGGGGGGGGACGAGACTCAGGCAGCGTCAGAAAATACCTTTCGGTTCTCACAAGAGTCTTCAGAGTCATGCGAGTCTGTGCTTTTGACGGGAACTGTGGCCATCTTGAACCTAGCAATAACAAAATAACCCTACTCTATCTGAATAAACCTTAAACACAAATAGTGAAAAATTAAGTGAGCAAACATGTAAGTGTAATTTTTTGTCGGAAGATCAGCCCTGAGGAACAGACTAGCCTCTTGAAGCTGTAACTTCCATTTTAATCGGTTTTATTTAAACCACATAAGTCCCAAAGGAACCAATGTTAAGGTAAAAACACCACAGTAAGATGTCACCTACACCAAAAACAAAAAATAATTAATTTTAAAAGTCGTTTTGATGCATACAGACAAAGTGGTACTTATCTGAACCGCTATCTCCCTGTCTTTACTATATCTTCATGGGAGAACAGCCAATGATCACAATCTTGGAACGTCCATTCCCACTTCGCAACTAATCCACAGCAGCAGTTAAAAATTAATTATTTTTTGTTTTTGGTGTAGGTGACATCTTACTGTGGTGTTTTTACCTTAACATTGGTTCCTTTGGGACTTATGTGTTTTAAATAAAACCGATTAAAATGGAAGTTACAGCTTCAAGAGGCTAGTCTGTTCCTCAGGGCTGATCTTCCGACAAAAAATTACACTTACATGTTTGCTCACTTAATTTTTCACATCTTGAACCTAGGGCAGTAGGGAGATGATCTCTCCTTGGTGAGGCAGCAGCCATTTTCCACAGCTGTGGGGAGACATCAGGGGAGGGAACCAGAGCAGCATGCTGCACTGCCTGCCTTTTCTCTGGATTTTGTTCTGCTTCTACACCAGGCCTATTGCATGAGCTAGGGCCTGGTGGAGACTTCGGATAGCAGCTTGGCATCTCTTGTGGCGATTACTGAGCAGTTGTCTTTGACAAAGGATTCTTCTGAGCCTTCTGACAACTGCCGCAGGTTGGAGGATGAGGAACTGGCAGAGGACCTAATGTCAGTAATGTCTGGAGTCTCCGAGGATCCCCTAGAGCAGGGATGTCCAACTCCAGTCCTGGTGCACCACAATACAGTCTGGTTTTCAGGATGCCCCTAATAAATATTTGAGGTTTATTTGCATCCACTGCCTCCCAATGTACGCAAATATATTTCATGAATATTCATTAGGGACATCCTGAAAACCAGGCTGGATTGTGGTGCACTAGAACTGAAGTTTGCCACCCCTGATCTAGAGGGTCCCTCAGACCTGTGGGGGGACTCCTTTTTGAGGGACTTTGAGGAAGGAGAGATTCCTCTGGGGGCCGGACTCTAACATTGTTAGGGTTTTCTGGTGGAAAGAGTTAACATCCTTGATTGCTCAGTCATTGGAGGCCCTGAATATTCCTTTTGATGTCCCTGGGAGAGGAGGCAAAGCTGCAGGGTATTCATTTGTTCCCAGTGCATAGAGTGATAAAGGAAATGATTGATGTGGAGTGGGAAGTGCCGGAGGCTGGTTTATGAGGAGGTAGGGCCATGGCTAGCTTGTACCCCCTTCCACCGGTGAGAGAGCATTTTAAGTTGCCGAAGGTAGATGCCTTGGTTTCAGCTCTTATGAAGAAGACCATCCAGGTCAGGGAGGAATGGCTTTAAAGGATGTTTAAAAGACAGTAAACTAGTAAATCTGCTAAAGCAGGCCTTCGAAATAAATGCCCTGACAATGCAAGCCTCCATTTACAGAACTTACATTGTGTGAGCATGTTTAAGATGGGCACAGAACTTGCCTGATTCAGAGCAGAGCTCGCAACAGATGCTGATGGAAGTGGTTAAGTTGGAATGGGGATCCATTTATTTAGCAGATGCATTCTATGAATTGGTAAGGGCTTCTGCAAAGAGCATGGCTTTGATGGTCTCGGCGAGGCAGTTTCTCTGGCTGCGTAATTGGTCCACAGAGGTATCTACTAAAATCTGGCTCAGTACGCTGCCATTTAAGGGTAAGCTGCTCTTTGGGAAGCGTTAAAGAAATTGGTGAAACCTTCCGGGGGCAGTCCTTTCAAGGTGGCAGAGGAGCAGGTAGAGGTGATTATGTGGGAGCCACAGTGCCCTCCAAGAAGTAGCAGTGAAGTGAGGAGGACCCAAGAGGAGTTGATACTGGTAGGGGATTGGCTATAACAATTTTACTCCACTTGCATCCAATTACTTCCAATCAGTGGGTGTTAGAAGTGATTCAAGAAGGATACGGTATGGAGTTAGCTCAGCACATATCTGATGACTTTATGTTGTCCCTACACAATGCGCCACCCAAGGTCAAGGCGGTGCAGACACACTGTGAAGGCTAATACAATTAAAAGCAGTGGTTGGTGAGGAGGAGTGGAGTTTGACCCTGCCCAGCTGCTTTACATCACCTGCGGGTGTGGACGCTGCTCGTTGCTGTCTGCTCAGCCTATTTAAACCGGGCTGCACCGCGGGATTGCTGAGGAGTGGAGTTTGACCCTGCCCAGCTGCTTTACATCACCTGCGGGTGTGGACGCTGCTCGTTGCTGTCTGCTCAGCCTATTTAAACCGGGCTGCACCGCGGGATTGCTGAGGAGTGGAGTTTGACCCTGCCCAGCTGCTTTACATCACCTGCGGGTGTGGACGCTGCTCGTTGCTGTCTGCTCAGCCTATTTAAACCGGGCTGCACCGCGGGATCGCTGAGGAGTGGAGTTTGATCCTGCCCAGCTGTTTTACATCACTTGCGGGTGTGGACGCTGCCCGTTGCTGTCTGCTCAGCCTATTTAAACCGGGCTGCACCGTGGGATTGCGGCTGCGGGCGTGTCCTTTGGCTGCGTGGCCAAAGGGGCAGGACACGCCCCTTTGGAGCCCCTTCGGAGTTTGAGGAGAGTTGAGGAGTAGGTGTGAGTTGCTTTTCTGACATGGGAAAAAGAAGGAAGAAGTGTTTGCAGGCTGCAGCTGCTATGAAAGCCTCAAAGACCGAGGGTCCGTTAGATAAGCATGTGATTTGTCATGTGGTGGAAGATCGCAGCTTGGAGTTCTCGGCTTCAGTAAGTAACTCCTCGCCCCTAGCCTCTTCTCCTATTGGGGGTTTAATCCTTCCCCTCTCATCATTGGATCAGGTAGCGGTTCGGGAGGAGGCTTTGGTTGTTCCCTCTCTCCTTTCTGATACTGCTGTAGTTCCTGCTGGAGCGTCGGATCGGGCCTGCTCAGGTGTTAATCAGTTGCCATTACCTAAAGTGATTCATATTCCGTCGGTGCTGGGAAGTGCGGTTGTCTCTTCTCCGCCCCTTCAGGAAGTGACATTGAAGGATATATGGGCAGTTGTTACCCATACCGAGTCTGCCCTAACAGGTACATTGTCTCAAATTGAGGAATTTACCCGGGACTCAGTTGCAAAATTTGTTGAATATGATGCTCAATATGTGGTACAGGATAAACATTTATTAAAGGTGGAGGAAGTAATTGGTTCTGTACAAGCAGTTTCGGCTGCGTCAGTAAAGGATAGTTTGTATGTACATCGACAGCTTGAGGTGTTAGAAAATGCAGCTCGGGCTAAAAATCTGAGGTGTTTAAATTTCCTTGTTACACACTATCTTTCCCCCCTTATTTTATTTCATAAGTATTTGAAAGAAGTGTTAAAGTTTGATCAACCCGATCTTCTTAGGGTTGCGAACTTGTATTATATTCCTAGGTTTAAAAAGAAAATGGAGGGAAATGTGGTGGGGGATGAACCTGTTCAATTACTCTCACCTGTTAGCGTAGATATTTCAGAGTTTCTTGAGTCCTCTTCTGATAATATCTCAGCTCGCGCAACTTTGGTTGTGACATTTGCTACAGAATTGGACAAGAACTCTGTATTGAAAGCGTATTTTTCACAAAAAGATATGGCGTTTTGTGGGCAGAAGATAACCATCTTTCCTGATGTTTCTCGTATAACCCAGAATCGCCGTAAGGCTTTTTTGGAACTGAAAGAACGTACCACTGCATTGGGGGCTACTTTTTTTCTGAAGTTCCCATGCAAGTGTGTAGTAGAACATCGTGGGAAACGTTATGGTTTTCTAGAATCTGCTCACTTGGAGGTTTTCCTAAAGAATCATGAGTCTCATATGGGATGATGGGTTTGTGAATTAAGGGTTTCATATTTGTTTCTGTGAGGCCCCTGGGCTTGTTTATTTTCTTTTAATTGTTTTCTTTAATGGAATTTTCCACTCCTTCAGAATGTGGACTTGTATTTAATATATGTGCTTTCCCAGAATTCATGACTATGGAATGTTTTTCTGGGTATATTTTATTTTATTAATTTTCCTTTTTTATAATATTTCCTGTTTTGCTTATTGTATTAAATAAGTTGAAAGTTAATAAATATATAATAAAAAAAAAAAAGCAGTGGTTGGTGGTCAAGGTCGAGACTCTATTTCGTTCTCCCCAAAAAGGAGGGTTCTTTTTGCCCAGTCCTTGACCTCAGATAGGTCAACAAGTCCTTGCGAGTACCTCTGTTTCACATGGAAATGTTAGTCAGCAGTAGTGGCCATATGAAAGGGCGCGTTTTTGACAGCGCGGGATCTCACAGAGGCACATCCTCATATCCCCATTCATCCAGACCATCAGCGTTTTCTACAGTTTGCGATTCTGATGGAGCATTATCAGTTTCAGGCTTGACTGTTTGGCCTTTGCAAAGGTCGTGGTGATGGTAGCCGCTCTGCAGCGTGAAGTGTTGATGTATCTGTACCTAGATAATTGGTTGATCAGGGCAAAGTCAGCACTGGAGAGTTGCAAGGTCACGTGATGGGTAATAAGGTACTTTCAAGGTCTGGGATGGGTGATAAACTTCAGCAAGAGAATTGGTGCCCTCTCAAGCCTGAGGCAGGGGGCAAGGGTGTGACAGTGGCATAGTTGGCAGGATATGAACCTGTGCAGGGAAACCCCAATGGATTTCCAGTCCATTGTCTTACTGTCATGCCCTTGCCCCCTGCCTCAGGCTTAGAGGGGTGAGGTTGTGGTTAGTTTATCTAAGCTTTATAAGAGAAGTTATCTTTCCCTCTGATGCATGCAGGGAGTTGTAGTTTGGCCTTTGAAGTTGAAGTGTAGTTATGAAACCGAAGGTGAAGGCAAATGACAGAATTTATTTCAAAACGCAAACAAAGTCCATGTAGACCGTAACAGGATACTTCTCCATTCATTCGCTCAGGATTATTTAAAACGCAGCATGGATGAGCTTCATTATGGCTAAAGAGTCATCAACTATATGCAGCTTCTTAACAATGTAACTGATATGGGAAACACAGCTTCTTTTCTCAACAAAGTAAAAATGTCTCCTTTTTAACTTTGTCTTCGCTAAGCATTTAATAGCACATGTAACAGGTATCTCCCCATTAGAAGAACAAGTTCCTACCTTCACTTCAGGCTAGGTTTCAATACACTGCTTCTAGGAGACTTTCACCTTTTCAGCTATCCTTTAGCATAGGGATTCAACGCTAATAGCCTGGCATAGAGTACAGTCCATGGGCATTTCTGGAGACAGTAAATCCTGCTCAATAGGCTCAACCTGCATCTCCTCTGGCTCTGATAATGCAGTGCCCTGCTCTGAGCTTTTAAAGTATGTCTCCGGGTGTATTCTCTCTGAGGATCCCCGTGTCTCTCCTGAGCCCAGCTCCACCTGGTAAGGATAGATTGTACCTGAAGCTGTGGACACTTCTCCCTGGCTGTATTTACTTGCCTCTCTCCAGCCTCTCGGAAACAGTTCTTGGTTTGCTTCTCTGAGTTCCCTCTTGGAGCTCTGCCAATGCTCCCTATTACAGGCTTGGCTCCTTTGACTCCTGGGCTGAGTCCTGGGCTCCCACCTCTGAGCTCTCCGAACCTTCTGATCAGGAACCTGGATCTGAACCCATTCCTGCTGCTCTGTTTCCTGCAGTTCTTGCTTCCTCTCCCTCTCCTGCTTCCTCCCTTGCTTTGACTTTAGCAAAGGTTTATATCCCTGCTTCCAGGGCACTAACTTTTCCTCTCTGCTCAGGTGCTTGTAATTACCTTTCAAGCCTGCAACTACGTCAACAGAGCTTGGGTGTGGCAGCCTAGGTTTAGTTTCTCTCAGCTTACTTTCTTTATGTAGAAGCTGAAATCCATGCACTGCAGGGATTTCACTTTTCCTCAAACCAAATTTATCACCTTTTCCTATTTCCATAAGCTCAATACAAGCTTCCTTGTCACAACACATATACAACCTCTTCAGAGGGTCCTGCTGATAGTCACTCCAGAAATATGCAATCTCCAGAAGGTTATTGTGCCTGCAGGAGGCAAGAATGAGCTTGCGCTGTGGTTAGATTCCAGGAAACTAGCGGCAAGGATGCCACTAGAGCTGCTCAAGTGGGTGGTGATCACCAATCCAGTCTATGCTTCCTGTTCCACGCGCAGGACCCAAAAGGCAGGCAGAGCTCCGGAGTCTCAATGCGTGGATGAGACAATGGTGCAGAGATGAGGGTTTTGGATTTGTTAGGAACTGGGGAACATTCTGGGGAAAGGAAGGGGCTCTTCCGAAGGGATGGGCTTCACCTTAACCGGGATGGAACCAGGCTGCTGGCATTAACCTTTAAAAAGGAGATAGAGCAGCTTTTAAACTAGATATTAGGGGAAAGCCGACAGTCGCCCAAGAGCGGATGGTTCGGAAGAATGTATCCTTGAAGGATACTACCAAAAGCAGAGAGGTTCCACAAAAGAGTAAAGTAGCCCAAATGCCCTCAAGTATGGAGCAGACAGAGCTTAAAGATCCCAATTTACCCATGTCTAACAATAGCCAAATTAACATGAATAAAATACATTCTCTAAAATGCTTGTATGCAAATGCTAGAAGTCTATAGAATAAGATGGGAGAGTTAGAATATATAGCACTAAATGAAAGGTTAGATATGATTGGAATATCAGAGACATGGTGGAAGGAGGACAACCAGTGGGACACTGTGATACCTGGGTACAAACTATATCGTAATGATAGAGCTGATCAAATTGGTGGAGGGGTTGCGCTCTATGTTAGAGAGGGCATTGACTCTGAAAGGATTAAAGTTTTGCAGGAAACAAAATCTGCTGTCGAATCTATATGGATTGAAATTCCATATAAAAGGGGGAAGGCAATGGCAGTGGGGGTGTACTATCGAGCACCTGGCCAGAATGACCAAATGGATGATGAAATGCTCAAAGAAATCAAGGAAGCTAACAAAAGTTACAGTGCAGTAATAATAATGGGTGATTTCAATTACCCCGGTATCGACTGGGTCAGTGTCACGTCAGGACATGCTAGGGAGATAAAGTTCTTAGATGAAATAAATGACTGCTTCTTGGAGCAGCTGGTTCATGAACCGACCAGAGGGGAAGCCATATTAGACCTAGTCCTTAGTGGAACACCAGATCTAGTGCAAGAGATAAGGGTGTTGGGGCCACTTGGCAATAGTGATCATAGCATGATCGCCTTTGATTTAATTAGTGGAGGAGGGATAGTAAGGAAATCCACAGTACTACCTTTTAACTTTCGAAAGGGAGACTATGATAAAATGAGGAAAACAGTTAAGAAAAAACTAAAAGGAGCAGTTGCAAAGGTTAAAGACGTACATCAAGCTTGGGTGGTGGTGAAAAATACTATCTTGGAAGCCCAGACCAGCTGTATTCCACGCTTTAAGAAAAGTGGAAGGAAGTCCAAAAAACTGCCAGCATGGTTTAAAGGTGAGGTCAGAGAGGCTGCTGTTGCCAAAAAAGCATATTTCAGGAAATGGAAAAAAGAGCCAAATGACGAAACCTGGAAACAGCACAAGCACTGGTAAGTCAAATGCAAGGCATTGATAAGGCAGGCAAAGAGAATTTGAGAAGAAGCTTGCTGCGGAAGCAAAAACACAAAATAAAGACCTTTTTAAGTACATTCGTAGCAAAAAAACCTGTGAGTCAGTTGGTCCATTAGATGATAAAGGGGTTAAAGGAGCACTAAGAGGCGACAAGGCGATAGCAGAGAGACTGAATGAATTCTTTGCTTCGGTCTTTACTGAGGAAGATGTAGGGATGTTACCCATGACTGAAGTGGTATTTAAAGGTGCGGAAGAATTGAAGGAAATATCAATACATAGGGAAGATGTCTTACAACTATTAGATAAACTGAAGAGTAGCAAATCACCTGGGCCGGATGGTATACATCCAAGGGTGTTGAAAGAACTGAAATATGAGATTGCAGACCTGCTATCAGTAATCTGTGAACTATCATTAAAATCATCTCTAATACCTGAAGATTGGAGGATCGCCAATGTAACACCAATTTTTAAAAAGGGTTCCAGGGGTGATCCGGGAAACTACAGACCGGTGAGCCTGACGTCAGTACCAGGACAAATGGTAGAAACCATCATAAAGAATAAAATTACTCAGCATGTAGATAGTCACAACCTAATGGGAGACAGCCAACATGGCTTTAGACAAGGAAGATCTTGTCTTACTAATCTGTTATGTTTTTTTTGAAGGAGTGAATAAACAGGTGGACAAAGGTGAGTCGGTTGATATTGTGTATCTGGACTTTCAGAAAGCCTTTGACAAGGTCCCTCATCAGAGACTTTTGGCAAAACTAAAGAGTCATGGGATAGGAGGCAGTGTGCTATTGTGGATCAGAAACTGGTTAAAAGATAGAAAGCAGAGGGTAGGGCTAAATGGCCAATTTTCCCAATGGAGAAAGGTGAATAGTGGTGTACCCCAGGGATCTGTGCTGGGTCCGCTGCTTTTTGACATATTCATAAATGACCTGGAAAGTGGAATAACGAGTGAGGTTATCAAATTTTCAGATGACACAAAACTATTTAAAGTTGTTAAAACCCAAGAGGATTGTGAAAAATTGCAAGAGGATCTTGATAAATTGGAAGACTGGGCATCAAAATGGCAGATGAAATTTAATGTGGACAAGTGCAAGGTTATGCACCTAGGGAAGAACAACCCAAACTATGGTTACACGATGCAAGGTTCCACATTAGGAACCACCACCCAAGAAAAAGATTTAGGTGTCATTGTGGATACCATGTTAAAACCCTCGGCCCAGTGTGCAACGGCGGCCAAGAGAGCAAATAGAATGCTAGGTATGATAAGGAAAGGAATGGAAAATAAAACAAAAGATATTATAATGCCTCTATATCGTTCCATGGTGAGACCGCACCTTGAATATTGTGTGCAATTCTGGTCGCCGTATCTTAAAAAGGATATAGCGATTTTAGAAAAGCTTCAGAGAAGAGCCACCAAAATGGTAAAGGGGATGGAAGGATACTCCTATGAAAGGCTAAAAAGGTTAGGGCTCTTTAACCTGGAAAAGAGACGGCTGAGGGGAGTTATGATAGAAGTCTATAAATTAATGAACGGAGTGGAACGGGTAAACGTAGATCGATTGTTTACGTTATCAGAATATAGAAAGACTAGGGGACATGCAATGAAGCTACAGGGTAAACTATTTAAGACTAATAAAAGAAAATATTTTTTCACTCAACGTGTAATCAAACTCTGGAATTTGTTACCGGAGGATGTAGTAAAGGCTGTTAGTGTAGCTGGGTTTAAAAAAGGTTTGGACAAGTTCCTGTAGGAAAGGTCCATAAACCATTATTAAGAAGTGACCGAAGATATCAATGCTTGACCCAGTACAAGCATTGTGGAACTTGTCTCTTGGGGAATCTGCTAGGTACTGTGACGTAGGAGACTCTTATGAAGCAATGGAAACTGATAGTGATCCGGTGGAGAGAACCGGTACTGCAAGGGAATGCAGGATTTTCTCTTATGAGAGAAAAAAACACAGAGCTAATCAGGAACCACACCTCACCTCAAGGCAGGAGAGAAGCCAAGTCCCTGATTGGGCACGCCCAAGCAGGAGGCGGGCAGTGCAGTACTCAGCCAGCTTGTTAAGAACTGAGAAACAAACAGCAAGGGGAGCACGAGCACCAGGAGCAAGACGGAGAGGAGGAGTCAGGACACAAGCACCTGGACGAGGACGGGTCAGATGACCAGGAACAGGAACCGTTGGAAAGAGAACCACTGAGCAGCTGTGATCCACGAAGGAGCAGACAGGACCTGGGAGACTCGGGGGCAGAGAGACTTTTGTTACCAGAAGAATTCAAAGGCACTGAGACCCCCAAGGCTACAGCTCAGGAGTTTAAAGGACCAAGCAGAACCTTGGAACAGGAGGCAGAGGGAGAAAGAATTACCCTGGAAGAAGCCCCAGCACAAGGTATCTGGTGGGTTTGGAACGGCTAGCAAGCTTAACAATGGGAAGCCAGAAAGAGTGAACTTTAATTGTGAAAGACAGAACAAAGGCAGAAAGTTTGATAGTAATTGGTTAAGCCAAGAGAAGCCTGACTGTCTTCCTTTTAACACTCTGAGACTCTCCAAGCACAGCTGAAGCGTTTTACCCTGCACTTTCATTTGGGATAGGTGGGGGAAGGGAAATGCTTACACGCTGAACTGTTCAAGTAAAAGCACTGATAATTGCCAAGAGATAAGAACATTAAACAAGCATTTACCTGAAGGAGGATATTCTCAGCTTAGCTCAGAAAATACACAGGCTGAATTACTTCTCACTGAATTCAGGGAGTTTCTTAAAAGTAGAGCAGTTTCTCCTCATGACGTAGCAAAGCCTATGAGCAGCTGTGAGGAAGAAATGCCTTTAATTTCTCTGCCGTCTACAGAGCAGGAAGTCCCGATGGACTGCTCTACATGTGTGATTCAAAAGGACATTTAAGTGATATGCTTGCTAATGTTTTATGAAAGAATATAAGTTACCTCACTGATTGCTATGCAAAAGAAGCTTATGTGAAGAGAATAAGTGAAAGCATATTCTGTGCAATTCAGGAGCATTGTTACCAGAGTTTTCTGTTACGTTACTGAAAGGAGGTCACACGACAACCGAATGTGATCAGTAATGGACATTTAGCCAATCAGTAAAAAGCCTTGTTTAGTTAAGTTTCTCAGCCTTGTTTTGTGCTACATTATTTCATTTACGTCTGTTGCATTTGAACTCCAGAGCGGGAGAAATAAACCTCACAAAAGAAATTTTCTTTGCCTTGCCTTACTACTTGAGCACCTACACAACTACAACCTTAACCCTCAAGGGCATTCAAGGCCAGCCCCTCCCTTAACCCTCAAGGTCCAGGGAGTGGGTGGGTGGCAGTACATATGACCTAGATTGGCTACTGTTGGAAACAGAATACTGGACTTGATGGACCTTGGTCTGACCCAGTATGGCATATCTTATGTTCTTATGTTTGTTCTATCTGGGTGGGGAATGCATTGTCTGTCATGTGGCACAGGGTCGGTGGTCTCCAGAAGAGAGTTCCTGGTCCATAAACCATTTGGAGAAGTGGGCGGTGTTTCTAGCTCTGCAATTCTTTCTCTCGCAGCTTCAGAACAGAGCGATGAGGATCTTTTCAGACAATGCCACCATGGTGGCTTATATCAACCGGCAGGGAGGCACAGGGAGCACAAGTCTGGTGGACGAGGTGGCTCCACTACTTCCTTGGGCAGAGACAAATCTACTAGCACTATCAGTGGTGCATGTGGCTGGAAAAGAAAACATGTAGGCCGACTTTCTAAGCAGATATCAATTGGATCTCGGGGAGTGGTCCCTGGAAGACTTTTTTTTTTTTTTTTTTTTCTTTTCAACATAGTTCAATGCTGGGATCCACTGGTTATGGATCTGATGGCTTCACCTCCAATGTCAAAGTGGACTGGTTTTTCAGTTGCTGGCAAGAGAGGAAGTCTGAAAGTCTGGATACTGTAGCTCAGTTGTGGCCAAAGAGAGGTCTTCTCTGTGTTACCTCCATGGCCGTTGATCTTGTTGCTACTTCAGAAGATAGAATTGCACTACAGGTTGGTGATTCTGGTAGCACCAGACTGGCCGCAGAGACCTTGATATGCGGATCTAGTCTTGTTAATGGTGGGCATTCCATGGCATCTTCCTGTTGCTGCAGGGTCCGATTCTCTTGCCTAAAGTAGATCTATTCTCATGGCTTAGATCTTGAGAGGGCTAGGTTAAGAAAGAAGGGCTACTCAGAACAGGTGATAGCTACTTTGCTTCGAGCTCAGAAACATTCCACTTTGTAGTCATGCATTTGAGTTTGATGAATTTTTGAGAGCTGGTGTGAGGAGCACGGTCACAGAGTGCTTTTGTCCTCGGTCCCAGTAGTGTTAGAATTCTTGCAGGCAGGTTTAGATGAGGGTCTTGCATTGAATCCTCCATGAGTGCAGGTGGCTTCCCTAGCCTGTTATAGAGGTCGGGTGGAAGTCATTTCGATGGCTGCACATCCAGATGTGGTGCATTTTCAAAGGGCAGTCAAGCAAGTTTGTCCCCCAATACATCAATTGGTACTAGTGTAGGGCCTCAACTTGGGCTTGGTGGTTTTGACAGAGTCTCCCTTCAAGCTGTTGGGCATGGCTACACTTAAGAATCTTACATTGAAGGTAGGTTTTCTGATGATATGCTCTGCTCAACACATTCGGAGATTCAAGCATTGCCTTGTAGGGAGCTTTTTCTTCAGATGTCAAATGAGAAAGTAGTGTTGCACCCATTTCCTTCCTTTCTTGCTGAAGGTTTTTTCTACTTTTCATCTTAATCAAACTGTATCATTTCTGGTCTTCTCTGACTTGGGTGGAAGACTGGCAGTTGTGCCTGCTGGACATTCGTAGGGATGTTCATCAGTATCTTAAAAGAACAGAATCATTTTGGAAGTCTGATCATCTTTTTCTCCTGTTTGGGGTTCCCCCCGCAAAGGAAAGCAGCATCAAAGGCTTCCATAGTGCGATGGGTAAAGGAGGCTGTTACCTCGGTGTACTTAAGCGCAGGCTCTTCCATTTGGCTTGTGCGCTCACTCAACCTGGGTGCAGGTGGCATCCTGGGTTGAGTATAGCCTGTAACTCATTGTTTGGACCATGTTTGATGAATAGTTTGGAGCCCGGGTATTGTAGGCTGGTCTCGTGGGTCCCTTCCAATCTTGAGTACTGCTGTGGTACATCCCAGGCATCTGGACTGGACTGGAGGGATGATAAAGGTGAAATTAGGCCTTACCTGCTCATTTTCTTTCCTTAAGTCTCTCCAGTCCAGTCCAGGACCCACTCATATTTGTAACTTCTCTTTAGGTGAGCCCGGATATAAAATAATATATGTTCCCTTTCAAGGGTCTGGGGCCAACTCTTCATTTCTGCTTTCCTCGAATGGAGGGCAACGTGTTCAGAGAGAACCAAAAGAATCACCGGAGTGGTAACACTAATTTCTCTAGGTTATCTAACTTTTCTCTTATTGGAGTCTGCTTTGTTATTAGAATACTGGTGTGAGAGAAGGTGCACAGAACCCTTATACTATAACATCATCAAAGCCTGTGATTCTCAGTCTCCATCTGCTGGTGACAGAACATAACCCATGCATCTGGACTGAACTGGACTGGACAGACTCAAGGAAAGAAAATTAGCAGGCAAGGCCTAATTTCACCATATCTGAAAATATGGTGGTATGGTGTTCAATCACATGGTCTTACAGGATTATTCTGGAAGGGGTGATGTTGGGTTGATCATGATGGTTGAGTATAGTTATCAAAATCTCTGGGAGGGAGGGTGCAGAGCTGAAGGTTTATTTAGGGTGCCCACTACCCTTGCACCAGCCCTGCCTATTGATGAGTCATGGCCCCAACATTCCATGCTTTTGGTCTTGTTCCTTTCATAGAAGTTCCTCCTTTCACCTTTTTTCTGGTGTCAATGCTTGCCCACTTCTGCCCTCAGCATTGACAACTAGCCTCATGTGCCCCACTCACAGGTTTATTCATTTTCTCCTCCTTTTTTCTGCTTTGACCTGCTGGACTCCAATCTTAGACTTTTTTTTTACCCAGAATTTGCATATATTTTTGTTGTGATGGCTTTCTAAGTGCAGCCTTCAGCCAGTCGCCTTCCACTATACACACAGCTCTAGCAGACCACTGCAGATTTGATGTAACATATCAGATAGGATTTTCCTTTTACAATATAACAAATATATCTTTTGCTGGCTGTAGAAAAATAGGGCAGTTGAGATCACTTCATTGAAAAGTACAGTTTATAATTGATTCAAGTTTTTGTGTGATTGGATAATTTACAGATAAAATGCATTAAAACCATTTTTATTGAGGTTGAATGTAACTTTCTTCTTGAATGGAACTAACTGACTTTCAGAGTTAGCCTAGTGATTAGAGCAGCAGCCTGGTAACCAAGAGATCAGGGTTTGATTCTCACTGGCATTCCTTGTGGCCCTGGGCAAGTCACTTTACCCTCTATTGACTTGGACGGAAAGCCTGGCAATCTACTTCCTGTCACATCTTGCCAAGAAATCAAAGGCCTTCTGGGTCAGCATAGACTTAATGGCACATATCGCATTGCAATTTTTATATCATATTAGAATACATTTATTTTAATGATATATTTGATTCTTTTGAATTAGTGCGGATATATAGGGATCGAACATCAGGATATTTGTATACTTGATTGGCATTTTGTTAGGTTCTTTTCATACAGAAGGACATTTTTGATAAGGAGAAAAGTGTAAAGGTACATTTTATAAAGGATGTCCAAATACAGTCTGGCACACAAAAAGTGTTCAATCCTACCTACCTGTCTATGGTAGTAGGATTGAACACTTTTATTATAGTGACATCCCAACGTGTTTCGGCTTCCACCTTTCTCAGAGGGTTTAGCTATCGTGTTGATTTAAAATGCTCAATGGTTCAATAACCACCAGTATCAGGAGACCAGATTCTTTCTGAAACCCTCTGTCATTACGGTAGAGCAGTAACGCTTTGCGATATTGCTATAATAAAGGTGTTTGATCCTACTACCATAGACTCTGCTTTTTTGTGTGCCTTACTGTCTGCGAGAGTATTTGCTGTTCTTGGATACATGCAATCTGTGACATTCAAGCTAGAATGTCTGGAAAAAAATAAAAAGCAGGCACGATTTCACAAATGTGTATGAACTTGATATGGACGTCTACAGGGACGTCTACATAGATACCCCCAGAAATGTATTTGTGAACAGGGATGCCTAATAGCTTAATGGTTAGAGTAGTGGGCTAGGACCAAGGCAGCCAGATTTCAAATCCTACTGCTGCTCCTTGTGACTTGGACAAGTCACTTAACCATAGGCATCAGAAAGGGGTGGGCCAAAGGGGCCATGGCCCTACCAATATTTTGCCCAGCACAGTATCATCAATATCTAGAGAGCTTGGAGACAGGATTGGAGATTGATATGTTTGGCCCCAACCTAAAAGATGTTCCATTGCCCCTGTACTTAACTCCATACTCTCTGGATGCTTTAAGGCCAAAGTAAGTAATTTCTGATACCTGGAACAGGTCTAACCTTTGACATCCCCAACATTTCTGAAATCAAGCAGTGGCATCTAAGTCCATGGTACTGTCCCAGCCATACCATACGGGAGATGGTTTTAAAATCCATTTGCGAAATGATTCTAGGGACATCTCTGTGATTTGGACCTCCAAATCACAACATGCTAAGTGCTGCTGGGTCTGTGTCGACGTATGGCAACCCTCTGGATAGTTCTAAACTGTGTTTGGTCTTCAGTCAGGCGGCTCATTGTTGACAGAGTGGCACCCTGCTGGATCAATACAATAGCTGCTGTTATTGTATTGATCCATCTTGTTGCTGGCCTTCCTCTTTTACGTTGACCTACCTTGCTAAGCATGATGTCTTTCTCTAATTTCTGTTTGCATGATGTGTCCAAAGTATGAAAGTTGAAGTCTTGTCATCTGAGCTTCTAAGGAAAGCTTAGGTTTGATCTCCTCTAGTTCTGTATCTTTTTCACTGTCCAACTTTTGCATCCATATGACGTTATTGAAAATACCATAGCTTGAATAAGTTGAACCTTTGTATGGAGAGACACCTCTGCTCTTGAGAATCCTGTCTAGGTACTTCATTGCCATTCTGCCAAAAGCAATGTGTCGTCTGATTTCTTGACTGCTTGTTTCTTTATTGATAGTTGATCCAAGAAGGCTAAAGTTGTCAACTATTTCAATTTCTTCTCCATCAGTGATAAACTTATTGATTTTGCCAGTTGTCAGGATCTTTCTTCTTTACGTTAAGGTGCAAGCCCAATTTGACTGTTCCTTGATCTTGAGAAGCAAATCTTTCAGATCATCTTTGCTTTCAGCCAGTAATGTGGTATCATCAGCATAGCAAAGGTTGTTGAGTCTTTCACCAATCTGCATACCTCTGTCTTCATACAGTCGTGCTTCTCTGATTTGTTCTGCATATAAATTAAACAGGTAGGGGGAAAGTATGCAGCTTTGTTATACACCTTTGCTGATTTTAAACTATTCTGTTTCTCCTTGTTCCATATGAACTGTTGCTTCTTGATCAAGATAAAGGTTGTGCAAGAGAACAATCAGATGTTCCAGTATACCCATGCCTCTTAATGTGGCCCGGAGTTTCTTATGATTTATACAGTAAAAAGCCTTGCTGTAGTCGGTAAAACACATATAGGTATTCTTTTGTCTATTCAAGGATCCATCTCACATCCGCGATGCCTCTTGTTCCTCATCCTTTCCTGAATCCTGCTTGCACTTCAGGCAGTTCTCTTTTCAGATATGGTTGTAGTCTCTGCTGAATGATCTTGAGTAGAATCTTGCAGGCATGTGGGATGAGAGCGATTGTGCGATAATTTACAGTCAGATCACATTTCTTCAGTATTGGTATAAACACAGATCGTTTCCAGTCAGTTGGCCATGATCATGTCTTCCAAATTCTTGACAGAGCCTTGTAGGTATGTTAATAGCTGCATCTGATTGCTGTAATACTTCAGTGTGAATACCATCAATGCCTGGTACTTTGTTCTTTTATAAAGCTTTCAATGCTGCTTCAACTTCTTCTTTCATCACCAATGGTTCCTGATCATAAGGTACAGGTTGAAATGGCTGTTGGTCCACTTGACCTTTGCCATGTAATGACTGTATATTCTTTTCACCTTTTCTTGATGATCTCAGCATCATTCAATGCCAGACCTTGAACCTGCATCGTGGTCCTCTCCCTCCAATGCCTCCTTTGGAATCGACAGACATAGTTGGTACCAACAAGCTCCCCATGCCAGACCGACTGATCATCAGTATCTGTATCAGCATTATGCCTCGACATTGGCATGAGACAGTCAGTACTTTGAATTTCTGTCAGAATCAGACTCTACCTCCTCCAATTCTGATATATTGGAGGAATCCAGGGGAACCTGGGATCTCCCTTCCGATCTGTCCCCTCCTCATGAGCAGCGTCTGTCCCCATCAGAAGACATGGATCCTAGAGCATCTTGTAACATTCCAATTCAAGGCTGGAACTTTTTCTTTAACTCTCGTAGCTTTAGGAAAGCTGATCTTGTTCTAACTGTAATAGTTTCTGCTTCTATTTCCTTGCATGAGGAAGCTAGAGGAGAAAGATTGCCTCTTTCTCATCTAGCTTTAGCTTCTGTGCATTTCTGGGCAATTTTCAGAGTTTTTTTGGTCTTCCATTTTGACCGTTTTTGTTTTTTCACCTTTTGTAGAGATTTCTCACTTTCTTCCAACACAACCTTCTTGATGTCATCCCATAACTCTTCTGGAGCTCTGTCATGTGTATCTAAAGCAGCAATTTTGATTTTGCAGGCAATCTTTAAATTCCAGTGGTATAGTCTCAAGGTCATATTTTGCTGCATTTGAGTGACTTGCTCTTTTTCAACTTTAGCTTGAGTTTGCATACTAGTAGTTGATCTGTACTACAGTCAGCTCCAGGTTTTGTCTTCATTGGTATTATAGAGCTTTTCCATCATTGATTGCCACAGATGTAGTCTATTTGATTTTTGTAGAATCCATTGGGTGACGTCCATATCTAGAGTCACCACTTGTGCTGCTGGAAGAAGGTGTTTGAATGAATAGATTGTTGGTCTTGCAGAATTCTATCAATCAGACTTTCTCCAGCTTCATTTCTGTTGCCGAGTGCATATTTTCCAGCCAGTTTGCTGCCAGCTTTTGCATTCCAGTCACCCATGCATGTTCTGTCAATTTCTGCTTGTGCTTGTTCATATAACTCATTAACTTCATCCTCTTTTGCAGCTGTTGAGACACCCAGGTTGGAAGGCACTCAACTGACTACTGGGTAGGAGCTGAAGACTTTTCAGTGTAAAGCCAGCATTTATGATGTCGCTGGATCAAAGCCCTCAGGAATTCTAAGTGCTGGTGTAGCTGCGCATGAAATGAGTCAGAAGCTGCAAAGATGTCTTACATATTGGGACATGGAACATACGAAGCATGAACCAAAGGAAGTTGGATGTTTCCAAAAATGAAATGGAACATGTACAGCTTGATCTGTTGGGTGTCAGTGAACTGAAATGGACTGGCATTGGGCACTTTGCTTCTGATGATCACATGGTCTACTATGTTCGAAATGAAAAACAAAGAAGAAATCACAACTAAGGCTTTTAAAATTACCCTCTTAGTTTCAGGACATGAGCCAGTCTCTCAGGGTAGTTGAAGGCAAGATGGAAAACCATCAAGACAGCACCATATATTTTTGTTAAAATGAATTGAAAAATTATTTTAGATACAAAAAAAATGGAGTTTGAGATGTGACATCCATGAATTAAATTTGAAAGCAGTGTTATAACAATTAATAGTAGAAAATAATTCTTTCCTGTCAGGTAGTACTTTGGAAGTGAAATGATCGCTTTTAAAATTTGTACATTAAAGAACTTTTCAGGAGACCTAATAAAATAACTGAATGAAAAGAACATGCTCAGATGTAAGAAGTACAGTACTTCAGATTCTGCATCGTCAAACAGCATGGCTATATTTAGGATTAAAGATTTCTGTGAAAATGCTCATCCTGCAGAACCTTGGATAAATTTGCATGTTTCATAACATAATGATTCAACTTTGAGATTACTGCCACCATGATGCACATCAGAGCAGATTTGCTTTGGCACAGAAAGTAATGAATTTTTGCATCGCTGCCTTTTCTGTATGCTTTAATTTACAACAAATGCTGCCACTTTCTGAAAATATTATGGAAAGAGTCATCTGTTGCAAAGCTTCTGCTATTATGAGTAATCCATTTGTAAAGATTGCAACAATGTGTCAATTTTCTGCTATTTAACTATTTAACTATTTAACTATTCTGCTGCCAAAGTCTTTGTCTTGAACCTAAAAGCATGCAGGAAGAAACTTAAATTTGGGAACTGCCGAGAGCCTGCGTGGGAATGCCCTCTGCCACCCAATCAGAAAGCCTTTGGAAACAATTCACTGCATCTGCTCATCTGCCTTCCCAAGTGCTCTCCTCGGTTCTTTTTTTCCACAAAGCTAGCAGTTTTCTTCCTGTCATTTTTTGGTTTAAATCTGTGCTCTGCTTTTCTGTCGATCTCTGTATCTTTTCTGGTACCGGCCCCAATACTACTTTTCTTTTTAGATATTTTTTTCATTTTTTCCAGTTTTGGTGGTTTCTTCCATCAAATTAGGCATTGGCCTACTCTTTTCTGCTATGATGGAAAAACACATCAGTGGCTTAAAAAATGTACCAAATGTTCTGGTACAATATTAGTCAGCGATAAACATGACTGGTATTTAAAATGCATGGGCCCAGACCACTTACCAATTGACTGCCCTTTGTGCCAACAAATGACAAAAAGAGGCCTAAAGAACAGCCAAATAGTATAGTTCTCTGTTTGCCCCGGACTCTATTTCAGTGGCTTCCACGTTGTCAAGGATGTCGGCCTCCTCTCTTGTTTCTCGGATCTCCTCAAAGTCCAAACATAAGACTAAGTCTAAGTCATCAGCATTGAAAATCAATACCGATCATCGAGGTAAGACCCTTCATCATTGGGATTCACCGAAAGGTGCATCTGATGCAGACCGGCCTGCCAAACAGCCCCGATGGGAGGACTAGCCCTTCAGAGCACATCAGGGGCTCCAGGATGCTCCCAAGGCCTCGACCTCCAGAGAGCTACTGGTTCCATGCTCTGGGATGTTGGCTGAGAGCCCTGTGCATGATTTCACCCAGGCATCAGCCTCCTCCCTCAACCAGTGCATCCTGGCTATCGAGAAGAGTTTGGCAGCCTCTGTACTGACAGTATCAACAGCTCCAGTGGTGCAGGTGTCTGCCTACGACCGATACCTCCAGGGCCAATGTCAGACCTGCATCAGGGGATCCTGTCCCTCCAATGCCTCCTTTGGAACCGACAGACATAGTTGGTACCAACAAGCTCCCCATGTCAGACAGACTGGTCATCAGTATCTGTATCGGCATCATGCCTCGACATCGGCATGAGACAGTCTACTTGGACTTTCTGTCAAAATCAGACTCTACCTCCTCCAATTCCAATGATATATTGGAGGAATCCAGGGGAACCCGGGATCTCCCTTCCAATCTGTCCTCTCCTCATGAGCAGCGTCTGTCCCCATCAGAAGACATGTCTTTCCAAGACTTCATTTGGGACATGGCAGCAGGCCTGCAGATTACCATGGCATCAGAGATGGAGCCGGGGGCAGAGGAATTGGAAATTCTCCAATACCCCTCATCCTCCAAAGAGGCTCCCATATTACCGGTGCATCGCATCCTGCAGGATCTAATGCTATGTATGTGGGAGGTCCCACTAACAGTTCCGCCTATTAGCAAACAACTCAATACCATGTACCAAGTTCCACCATGCCCTGGCTTTCAAAAGCCTCAACTACCACACTACTCCATGGTGGTGGAATTGGTGACGCATCACATCATGAGTTATAAAAAATTATTCTTCCATGCCTCTGAGCAAGGATTCCAGAATAGTCGATGCCTTTGGGTGTCGGTACTTTCAGGCATGCATGCTCACTTCTAGGATTACTTCCTACATACTCGATATGGGCATGTATCTCAAGGATATCTCCAGGGATTTAGAGAACCTTGCCACTATCCTTCCTGATAATAAACATGATACACTTCAGGCCTTAATCGGGCAAAATCAGAATGCATCCAGATTTCTTACAAGAGCAACTTTTGATGCTATTGAATCATGACTTTGGTAGTCTGCATCGGTGCTGGCAGAATGGCCTGGCTTCAAGCATCTGACCTTGAGCAGTGGTTTCAAGATAAATTGGCCAATATCCCCTGTTCTGAAGAGAACCTCTTTGGACAAGGTTGGAGAAAGAAGGCCGGAGAGATTGAGACAGATGATTTCACCCTCAAACACCTCTCCAGAATGACGTCAGACCCCTTTATGAGAAACCAATCCCCAAAAGTCTTTCTATCCTAAGAAAAGAGATGATATCCTCCTTATCCACCTGCAGCTGCTTACCAAACTCGGCAGTGACAGCAGGGCCCTCGCCAGCCCCAAAAGCCTAAGCCACAACCAGCTGCAAAGCCACAGCCAGCATCTGGTTTTTGATTCTTTCCTGGAGAGCATTGCTACTCTGCCTCTGCAGGGTCCCCCACCCCTACACATAGCAGGCAGACTGTTTCTGTGCTCATCACATCAGAGCAGTGGACTCTCAACATCGTCCAAAGAGACTATCTGCTTCATTTCAAAAGCTTACCCCCACCACCTCCATAAGGGATTATCCCGCAAACCCCTTGCAGGCTAATCTCCTATCAGTTGAGGTGTCCACCCTGTTAGCTCAGGGGGCAATAGTTCTACCCACCCAAGAGGGCAGGGGTTTCTACTCTCCTTACTTTCTTATCCTAAGAAGACAGGGAAGGTTCAAGGCAATTCTAGATCTAAGGGGCCTAAGCAAATTCTTCATTCGAGAAAAATTCAAAATATAGTAACATAGTAAATGACGGAAGATAAAGACCAGTATGGTCCATCTATTCTGCCCAGTATAATGTCAAGAGTAGGTACACCTGCCGCTCTGTGCAGGCCACTCCTCCCCATGTTTTTGTTTAGGGGTGAACCCACCACTCCATGTAGGATTTCCCTCAGTAGTTTTCTGCCATACCTTCAGAGGAATGACAGACTATGTTCTTTAGACCTCAAGGAGACATACGTACACACATTTGCTGATCCACCTTCAACACAGACGGTATCTGCATTTTTGGTTCCAGCAAACCCATTGCCAATATCTGATGCTCCCTTTCAGGTTAGCCTTTGCACCTTGCATGTTCATAAAATGAATTGCATTGGTTACCATCTACCTTTGTACTTTGTGCGTCTTTGTTTTCCCCTACTTAGATGACTGGCTAACCAGGGGAGAATCTCCGCAAGAGATAAAACTATCTCTTCATTGCACCATCGCTATGCTCCAAGATCTAGGATTTGTCTCAAACTTTCCTGAATCATACCTGGTGCCATTCCAGCAGCTCAAATTCATTGGAGCACTTCTCGACACTTTCCTTCCATGGGACCACTCTGCCCATCTCTTCAAGCTGGACCACAGTATAAGGAGTCATAGTACAGTAACAGCCTGAGAAATGTTGCGCTTTCTGGGGCACAAGGCATCTACAACCCATGCTGTCCCTTATGCCCACCTAAACATGTGGCAAACCCAATGGACTCTGTCTTCTCAATGGACCCAAGAAACCGGTCGTCTCAGACAAGATCTGCATGACCTCTCCACTTGTCAACTTCCTTCAGTGGTAGTGCTCCCCTTAAAACCTACTCGGAGGGTCACCTTTTCAGATGCCTACACCTCAGTGCACCCTGACAGTGGATGCTTCCAAATTCAGGTGGGCACATCTGAACAGTATCTCCACACAGGGACAGTAGACACAACAGGAAACTCTGCTGATCACCTCCTAGAGCTATGTGCTCTCACAAATGCCCTTTGGGGTTTTCAACCCCAACTTTCAAGCAAAGAAGTCTTAGAACAGATAACCAGATGGCCATGTTCCATGTGAACAAGCAGGGGGGAATGGGTTCATATCCCCTCAGCCAGAAGTCCTTCATCTCTGGTGGTTCTTCATTGCAGACTGCATCCATCTCAAGGCAGTGTATCTCCCGGGTGAATTCAGTCTCCTTGTGGACAGACTCAGCCGTATCCTATGGCCACAGAAGTGGCCCTTAAATCAGGAAATAACATTTTGAGTCTTCCACATATGGGAGACCCCAGAATAGATCTGTTCATACAACTTCCGCTGTTCTCTCAAGACGTTTCTCCCTGCAGAGCCAGGCAATGGATGCTTTTTTTCTACATTGGGGATGGGGCCTCCTTTATGCATTCCCCCCTACCCCCTTGATACCCAAGACCCTATTCAAGCTGCAGGTTGTCAGGGGCTCCATGATTCTAATAGCCTCTTACTGATCCTGTCAGCCATGGTTTCCTCTGCTACTTTGACTGGCACAGACTCCACCTCCCAGCTTGGGACATGCACCCAACCTCCTCTCTCAGGATCATGGGATGCTTCTCCATCCCAATCCACAAGTCCTCCATATCACAGTATGGTTGCTGAAAGCATAATCTTTGCTGACCTTTGCCTTCCACAACAGGTCAAGGACATCCTACTTGCATTGCTCACGCCATCTACCAGACATTCGTATTTCTTAAAATGGCGAAGATTCACTCTCTGGTCTACCCTGAAACACATTGACCCCTCTACCTGCCCTGTGGACTTTCTTTTACAATATCTCCTCCACTTGTCCTCAGCAGGTCTCAAGACTAACTCAGAGTTTTTCTTAGTGCCATCTTGGCCTATCACAGGCTGGTGGACAGGCATCCCATTTCTTCGCACCCTTTGATACAACAATTTATGTGGGGTCTCAAGCTGTCCAATCCACCGATCAAACCACCACCGGTGGCCTGGGACCTCAACGTGGCCCTAATGCAACTTCTAAAAACTTCTTTTGAGCCTTTAGCCACCACTTCTTTAAAATTCCTGTCCTGGACGATAATCTTCCTTATTGCTCTCACCTCAGCTCACTGCATCAATGAACTGCAGGCTTTAGTGTCTGATTCTCCATATACTCGGTTCCACCGTGACAAAGTGGTTCCCTGAACCCATCCCTTCCAAAGATGGTCTCGGCCTTCCATCTCAACCAATCGATGATGCTACTTGTCATCTCTCTCAGACTGCATGCCTCTAGGGCTGAAGCAGCGCTACGCACTTTAGATTGCAAATGCGCACTGGCTTTCTATTTAGACAAACCCAAGAGCCATGGGAGAATCCTCTCAACTATTCATTTCCTTTAATCCAAGTCACCTTGGATTTCCAGTGATGAAACTCACCCTATTCAACTGGATTGAGGACTGCATTATTTTTTTGCTTACACTCAAGCAGGGCTCTCCCTTGAGAGTTGCACCACTGCTCACAGCGTGTGAGCCATGGCAACCTCAGTTGCCAACCTTCGTTCCATCTCCATTGATAAAATCTGTTGAGCAGCTACATGGTCCTCCATTCATACTTTCACTGCACACTTCTGCCTAGATGGAGGCTCCAGTCAGGATGCTGGCTTTGGCCAGGCTGTCCTCCAGCACCTTTTTGGGACTTAACTGCAACTCTTCCCCTCTTCTTCTGGCACTAGACTTCCCTGACGATGGTCTTCCCAACTGCATTTGAGTCCAATGGGGCCATTTTGTATCCACACCTTCTTGGCTTGATTCTTTAGCCTCTGGGATACCACTGCTATCACTTCCAGTCTGGCACCTGGGAGGTAGCGAGTCCTATGTGTGAAGACTGCATTCCTGCTTGTTCCTGGAGATAGCATTGTTACTCACCTGTAACAGGTGATTTCCAGGAACAGCAGGAATCAGTCTTCACAACCCACTCTCCTCCCTTAGGAGTTGTAGGGTATTCTTTTTTTCCTTTGTCTCTCAGCTACAAACTCAATTGAGGAAAGGACATGGGAAGGCAGGAAGGCAGATACGCAGGTGCAGTAGATTGCTCCAAAAGCCTTTCAGATTGGATGCTGGGGAGCGTTCCCATGTGGGGTCTGTCAGTACAGACAGTACCCATGTGTGAAGACTGATTCTGGCTGTTCCCAGAAATCACCTGTTACAGGTGAGTAACAATGTCTTTTTCTGATACATTTTTCATTTGAAAAGCAATACAGTACTTAGGGACCCTTTTACAAAAGCCTGTTAAGGTTTTGCATTTATCCTATGTGAGGCACATTTTACAAATTATGTCCAAGGGCAATCTGGGATGTGCAAGCCAGAATGTTGGGGGTAGGGGGGAGGGGGGTGTGTGGAGGCAGGTATATCCAGATTGAGGCATGATTTCATAAACATGGATGTGCCCAATATGGATGTCTGTAGGGCTGTCAACATAGAATGGAGACTAAAACCAAGGATATTATAATACCTCTGCGTCGTCCCATGTATGACCTCACCTTGAATATTGTGTACAATTCTGGTCGCCATATCATAAAAAGGATATAGCAGAATTAGAAACGGTACAGAAAAGAACCACTAAAATGGTAAAGGGGATGGAAAGATACCCATATGAGGAAAGGCTTAAAAGGATAGAACTCTTGAAATTCAAAAAGAGACATCTGAGGGGAGATATGACAGAAGTCTATAAATTAATGAATGAAGTAGAATGGGTAAATGTAGATTGGTTGTTTACTCCATCAAAAAGTAGAAAGACTAGGGGGGACACAATGAAGCTACAATGTAACCCATTTAAGACTAATAAAAGAAAATATTTTTTTCACTCGATGCTAATCAAACTCTGTAATTAGTTACCGGAAGACATAGTAAAAGCTGTTAGTGTAGCTGGGTTTAAAAAAACCTTTGGACAAGTTCCTGGAGGAAAGGTCCATAAACCATTATTAAAAGGACCCAAGAAATCCACTGCTCATCCTGGGGCTGGCATTGTGGGACCTATGTACCTTTTTGGGAACCTGACAGGTACTTGTGACCTGGATTAGCCACTGTTGGAAACAGGATACTGGGCTTGATGGACCTTGGTCTAACTCAGTATGGCATTTCATATATTCTTGACCATAGGCTTATTTGTTTTGAAATAGATTGGTAGACATTTCTTCTGAGGCAATGTAGAGTTAAGTGATTTTCTCAAAGGCACAGGGGGTGCTAATGGGAATCAAATCCTGGTAACCAAGCCGGTGCTCTGACCATTACGCTACTCTACTCAGGCTATGTAGAAACTACATTTCTATCAGATCACTGACAAAAGAACTCTGGTACAAGAGAAGGCTGTTGAATATGGCAGGAAGACTCACTGGGGGATAATTAGGACATATTATAAAACTGTTTGTCATGGTTATTTGGGAAAGAATTGTTTGGGGAAAAAGAATTCTCTTGGTTGTAACAGAAGAGAAGGTGGGCTTGGTTTATGGGGATTAGAACAAGTTTCTGTATTTAGGGGAAAAGAACATTTGTAAAATGTCTTGTTGGGGACAACCAGAAATTTAGGAGAGAGAATTACTCTCCCTGGGGTTCAAGGACTGACATGGGCTAAAGAGCCTGAGGGAGCCTGCCTGAGTTTGGAGCTGATGGGAGGGTCCCTAACTTAACTCCTGGAGAAGGAAGGAGGGGTTGGAAGGAGACTGGCTGGGTTTGAAACTTCAGGAGATATTCCAATGAGGATCTTTGATTATAGGACTCTATACTGCTGAGGGAGAAGGGGGCAGGGCAAGCTGGAACTACCTATCTATGGAAGCTGAAACAGGAATATTCTGGCAGGGGCCAGATGCCAAAGGAAGACCCAGGAGGGGCTGGCACATCCAGCTGCTAGGAAAAGGTACTGGCAGAGGTGGTTGAGGGGGAAGTATTAAAGGTACCTCCAGATTTTACGTAGATTGTAAATATTACTGGTGCCTCCAGAATTGACTAAGATTGTAAATATCATGTTGAACTGTCCTTTATTATATGTTGGGAGTTACGGCAGCAATACATGAATGGAGCTAGGCTGCCAGTTTTTTTGCTGTTTTGTGAAGATAAAGTAAAATATAATTTTGGATTCAGCATGAACTTCAGGCTCAGACTGTTATTTCACTGCGAAAGAATGAGATAGTGGCTGAGAGTACAATAGGCCCTTCAGGAGATATCCTGGTTCTGCTCCATGGACCCAATAACTATATATTCTCAATCATGCACTCACAACATCCACTTCCATATCTATGCAGAAATATTTCTTTACGGAAAGAGTGGTGGATCCGTGGAATAGTCTCCCAGTGAAGGAGGTAGAGATGAGGACAGTATCTGAATTCAAAAAGGCATGGGACAAACACAGAGGATCTCTAAAGTAAAAAAGTGGACTGTTGTAGTGGTTGATATGGAAGGAAGACTAGGCCATGTGGTCTTTTTCTGTCGTCATGTTTCTATGATATAATCTATGCACCATTTACCATCAGCAAGCCAACATATGAAGGAATAAAAAAAACCCTGCTTCTCAACTATCTCCCTATTGTTAACTAACAGTTCCCTAAAAATAAATTACAAGAAGACGGAAACACTATTCATAACAAAAGATACAAGTTTTCAACCACTGACCTCCATAACCCTAAATGACATAAATGTGAATGTACAATCAAAGGTCAGGTATCTGGGCATTACTCTTGACCAACAACTCACTTTTAAACCTCACATAAGCAACTTAACATAACAAATATATCACAAAATCAGAACTCCATCTCTGCCCTCTATTGGGCCCATCCAACTACTACTCAGCTTTCCAAACAATCATAACACCCCACTTTGATCACTGTAATTCAGTATACCAAGGGCTGCTGAAAACCACTTTGCTTCCACTAAGCACTGCCTTGCATACTGCAACACACACGATTCAAGGAGCGTCAAAGTTTGAACATATAACTCCTAGCCTCAAACAGCTCCATTGGTTGTCTCTACTCAGTCGCATATGCTACAAGATCCTACTCCTGACTTTCAAAATCAGCCACAACCAAGCCTCACTTTATCTACAATCACTCCTAAATGCCATCAACCCTTGCAGGACAAAAAGGCAAAACACAGTAAACATGTTGAGCATATCACAAGAAAAAACCAAAAGCACCCAGTACGCCTACAACAGAACATTCGAACCGTATGCGCCATCCCTCTGGAACTCTCTACCCGGAACCCTCCAATCAACAAATGACCTGTCCACGTTTAGGAAGCTTCTCAAAACTCATCTATTCAATGAACACTTTGGTCCCATTACATAACCCCCCCCCCCCCTTCTTTGCATCTCCCCACAGTATGTAACCTATTACCTCCCCCATCATATACTAAATGTTATATTGTTCTATGTAACATTTATTGCATATAGTAAGTTGTCTTGTATATAAGTTCCATTGTTCTGTGTAATATCAGTTTGTTGTAATGTACACTGCTTTGTCCCGGTGAAAAGTGATATGAAAAAAAGTCAAATAAAATAAAAATAAATATATCTGTCAGCTTGTAACCGGAAGCTTGAGAAATGTTGTGTGCCCCAGGATTGATAGCTGAGTGGACTGATAGCTGAGTAAACTTAAATGACAGACTAGGTTTGTTAGTTCTCCATGCCTCTGCTAAAGGAAGTAATATGATGGGTCCTTGCCCAGCGTGGCTTATGAAAACATTTTCAAATGAAATTTAAAGTATATAAAAACTATGAGCTCTATATTCAAAGGGTTTATGCTCCTAACTTTGAGAGTTATGCTCCTAAATTGACCTCTGAAAATTTACTAGGGCTCAATGACCTAAATATTTTCGTAAAATATCTCTAAGCTCCTAAATTTAGCAGTATAAAAAATGGGTGGCAACAGAGGCAGATTTAGGGCAGGGAAAATAAAGTTAGGAGCTTAGTAATGATTTTCAGCACTATTAGGTAAATAAATGGCAGGCCTAACTTTAGGCGGATAGGGTCCGATATTCAGCACGGATGGATAGCGCTGAACTTTAAACCCAGATATTCAACGTTAGGGCCATATCGAGTTGCCCAGATTACGACAAAGCTAACTGGGCAGCTGGTGATATTCAGACGCCGCCCGGTTAGCTTCTGCAGCAAATGTTAGGCCAGTGTTATCTGCGCCTGACTCTCACCGTGTGTCGCGAACTGGGCAGCGGCTCAATATCGGTGCTGCCCTAGAATGTCCCTGTGCTAACTCATTAGTATCAGGGCAGCAGCACTCAGTGCCGCTGAATATCCTGCAGAGTAGCATTTATATGGTTTGCAAACCATGTAAAGGCCTTTGACTATCTCCCCCATAATTTTAAAGCTCCTAAATTAGGATGACTTTTCAGTTGAAAACTTAGGTTCCTAAGTGTGGCTGAAAATAGGGCAGAGATTTAGGGGCCTAAATTACGCACCTAAATTTAGGAGCTCAGCTTTTTTTGTATATTAGGTCCTATGAGTCGTAGGTCACTGGAGAAGTACCAGCGGCCTTAAAGCAGGCTTTAATTTGACTAGTCTTGAAGATGCCATCTTTGAGAGTGTCAGATATAAATAATTATCATTCAATCTCTAATTTTTGAATGATAGCAAAAATGTTTGTATCTTGTTACATTGCAATTAAGGAAGTATTTGGAAGAAATACAAGGGCTTGACCCTGCTGAGTCTGAATTCCGCCCAGTTTTCATCAGGGAGCCTGTTTTGTGGGCTTCTCTTTTTCCCCATGTAGCTGTGGTTTGATTTTCTGGTGCGGTGCCAGGTCTGTTAGATGAGATGCAGAGAAGTTTAGGGTGCACCTGGACTTCTTATATTAGATCTTGCTGTAGTTTTTGATACTCAGTCATGGCATTGTGTAGAATAGGCTGGAGCTGGCTGTAAGTGTACCTGCACTAGCTGCTCACCTTGTAGTTAGTGCAGGGCACACTGAAGGTAAGGAGCTCATCCTGCTTGCTGTCCACCTCTACCTCGCCCACTTGCAACTCTGACATGTCACACAGCATGGAAATCAGACTATGCTAACTGTGCTAAACTCTTGCTAACAGCATGGGATTAGCGTGTGCTGTAATCTGTGTTAACTGCTTAATAAAAAGGGCCCCATGTGTCTATGAAATATTAGGTGTAAACCAACAGAAGCTGTAGACGAAGCCACAGACAATTACAGCAACTAGAGACTGGTGTAAATGTGGATGTGTATAATCTACATTACCACACTAATTTTATAAAGACCAGGCGACTCTGTTCACCCTCCCCCCCCCTCCCCCCCCCCCTGCGGATTGCATGCAAGCACATGCTTTGCTATTATAGTGTGTACCTTTACATGTCTAAACGTGGGAAGAATTTTACAAAATCCATTTCAGATGTGGGGAAACTTTATAAAAATGACCCCCAAATGTCGACGGCACCTACTTAAATATTTGTATACCCCTGAGCAATTTTGGGCATATTTCTGTGAATAGAATGCTGTTTTCTATGCAAAAACGGCTTATCAAATTATCCCTCAGGGCCTTAAAACTTAGTAAATCAGGTTAATCTGGCTTTCTCAGTTAGTAAAATATACAATAAACCTGTGGTATAATAGTCTCTGAGATGCATTGCTGATAATGAGTGCACTTACTAAATACGTTATTTCTAAGCAAGTAACAGTGTCTCATTCTTTTCCAGGGGATCAGCAGCCTCTTCAGTTCTTTAAAAGTAGTGCGCCTCCTACGATTGGGTCGTGTTGCCAGGAAGTTGGACCACTATCTGGAATATGGTGCTGCAGTACTGGTGCTGCTGGTTTGTGTATTTGGACTAGTGGCCCACTGGTTAGCTTGTATATGGTACAGCATCGGGGACTATGAAGTTATAGATGAAGCCACTAATACAATCAAAACGGATAGCTGGCTGTACCAGCTGGGACTGAGTATTGGAACACCGTATCAATACAATGCCAGCGGCGCAGGACAGTGGGAGGGAGGGCCCAGTAAAGATTCATTATATATATCCTCACTCTACTTTACCATGACTAGCCTTACAACAATTGGATTTGGAAACATTGCTCCGACTACGGATGGAGAGAAGATTTTTTCTGTGGCCATGATGATGGTTGGATGTAAGTAGATTTACTTTGCATGCAGTTCATGACCTTATTATGATGGGATGGGACTCGGATATGATGATTAAAATTGGATTGTGTTACTGTTACAAGAATTAGAACTCATTTTATAATTATTACATCACATGTTTTACATCAAGACTTTGAGCTTTCTGTAATACTCTCCCTGTACTGCTTAAGGTACTGGAGAGACTTTAAGAATGAGAGAATAATTCAGTCGTACAGCTATAAACCTTGTCTTTCTCCTGAAACTATCAACGCCAAAGTCAATAATTTCCAGTTCTGATGGTGCTGCTGTTTCATGATGTGGATATCTGGCCACTTTGAGAGAGAGGATGAGCATTCTCTTTCTGAGATTTAAAACCTGATTGACTAAGGGGCATGCTAATGTGAACTAAGTACTGATGCAGCCAGAGGAATAAAATGAGTCCTGGTGGCACTTAGCGTGCAGTAATGAACTTACCATGAGCTAAGCATTAGTAAACATGCCCTTAAGTTTTTTCTCCCATTTATACCTCTATATGAAAAAACATAGTGGATCAGGCTCTTAAATTTGTTTTAATTTAATGTTAAGTTTGATATCCCACTTCATATAATAGCCCGAAATAGCTGACAAAATACAAGAGAAATGGCAGCCTCTTCAATTACTTGTGATCCATAGCTTAATATAACATCTTGGCCATACTAAAAATGGCAGATTCCTTTTTTTTGTAAATATATTGGGATCAGAAAGGCATTACCATTTGAATGTGATTTGATAGCCCAGATAAAATGTGTTGGTGCTCTCGATCACATTCCAAATGGACAGTGTGATAAAGGTTCCTGTGGGATTGGTGCTCTGGGACAGGAATAGAGCCCTAAACTCTTTTGCCATGAATGATAGAACACTGTTGTGCTATTTACATACTTAAGCTATGATTTTAAATAAGAAGCTGTGTACTCTTTACATACGTTCCCTACAGTTTTAAATGGGAAGCTTCACTATAGACTTACGAGGAGCTTTCCATACCCAATATGCACTTGCTTATATAGCCACTTGCACCACTTACTTCAAAGTGCTTTCCTCAAAGCATAACATTTATTAGACCCTCTGGTCAATTACAGCCTGTGGTCTTAAACAGCTTACTCCAGTTAACTTCTTACAAATAACTTTTCTAAGTACATTTTCTAGACAGAAAAAAACATTTCCATTAAAAGAGTCTTCTCTTTGAGCTATCTTAGCTTATATGCTTTTTCCTTGCACTGGAAGTTACTTCATATGAGCCTCTTGGTAACAAGGCCCAGCTTCTCAAAGCCTGCTGACTACAGTCTAAACGTCAATGACTTATTCTATCCTGCCTCAATTCGGTCTCAGAGTGGCTCCAATCACAAAACCTTCGCATTCAACATAAAAAAACAGAGGTGCTCTTCATCTCCAAAGACCCCAACTTCACCCCTCCAGCCCACGTCAGTGTCAAGGAAGCTGACCTACAAGCTAAAGAAACAATAAGATACCTTGGAGTTACATTGGACCAACGTCTGGATATGAAACATCACATAAATAACATAGTCAAAGCTGTATACTTCAAAATACGCTCGCTTAGGCATATGCGCTCCATGTTGGACCCTGATGACTTCCGAACCATATACCAAGCACTAATCCTGCCACACTTCGACTTTGCAAATGCCATATTACAAGGTCTCCCTCAATCCACTCTTAGCCCATTACAGATGGCCATGAATGCCGCAGCAAGAGTCCTCTACGGAGCCTCCAGAAGCGACCACGTAACTCCCATTCTTAAACAGCTTCACTGGCTCCCCATCCATGGGAGGATCATCTTTAAAACCCTAGTCCTATCATTCAAGGCAATCAAGGGTATCTCATCCTCCTCACTCACAGATCTGATTCACACAGTACCCCCCAACAGATCCAGAAGAACATCAGCCGTAAACCTACTGACAACCTCGAAGGCGTTGACAAAGTGCAACATGACAACCTCAAACAGAGCCTTCAGTTTCTATGTACCCAAATGCTGGAACGCTCTACCCTCCGACATAAGGGCCATTACTGACCTACTCCAGTTCAGGAAGGCACTCAAATACCACCTCTTCCTTCAATACTACCCTACCAGCAATTGAACCAGAGGAAGTGACCCACTCATGAACACACCATGCCGTTCTTGATATTATTAAGACTCTATTCTGTTCTATGTAATTATCTCTTGTATATAGTTTACCCCGGTTCTCCAAGTTTGTACTCCTGTTCGATGTAAACCAAACAGCTTGTTGTTATGGTCTTTATGTTATAATGTAAACCGCGCTGATGCCGAATAGTGCGGTATATAAGAACTTGTAATAAAATAAAAATAAAATAAATATGTCTGTCAAAGCACCAGTTAAATGCTTTTCTATGGCTTCTAGTCAGAATAGTGCTCACAGCATAAACATTTTTGTGCTCTTTGCCCAAACACTAGGAATTCCTTAATTCTTTAAAAATAAACCAAGAACATTTAAGTTCCTACCAGGAATCCCAGGAACTACAACTCCGTGTTCCCTTGGGCTCACTTTCAGTACTCTGCTACATACTCTAGTGCCCCCTCTAGTGTTCAACCATTGTAAAAACAGTGGTCTACTACCAAGCACATCATATCACTGAAAAGAGCCACCATCAGAATTGGTATTGACTGACTGAATTAACCTCTTCTTTTGGCAGTGCTGCTCCAGAACCCTGAGATTCAAGGACAATGTAAGGAAAGTATGTGCTATGCCAGTGCTAAGCTGTACCTGTTTTGTGGATAAAATACAGTAAAAATTTGATTTCTAGTGTTGCCATTCTGAACTCCTTTAAGCGCTGAATTCACTCTTTTGTAATAAAAGGAAAAAAGGATAGAAAAATTAGTTATGCATTTTCATTTCATTTCATTTATTATATTTCTATACCGCAATATATAATAAACATAAATGTGGTTCCCATAAAAAACATATTAAAACAAATTAAAACCACATACATATCAAATATACATAGATGTGCTTTTTTTTACAGTAACCAACACACTCCTGTACATCTTTTCACTTTTAGGACTTATACAATTCTAACCAGCAAATCACCCTAGCAGCCACTGCTCTCTCAGGCTACTCAACTCATTCTTTTATGGAGGTCTACTAACTAAGGGTGTACTAATGTTAACTAACTAACGTGCATTATTTTAACAAAGGTCTCATGTTGTTCAGTGAGACTTAGATAATATCTGTTAAAGGTGAATTAATGTGCATTAATGTTAGCACACCTTAGTAACTAGAATCTTATATTTTCAAGCCATTTTTATAACTGGACAAATATATCCCCTTCAGATTTGGTTTCTTTTCACTTTTCTATGCCTTCTTTGCAAATAAGAGAGTGATAGCAGATCAAGATGGCTGCAACTGCATGCAGCTGATCGGCTTGGCTCTTTTCCTGCTACATTAATTTTCTAATAGGGGAAACCCATATCTATCCCTCTCAGACAGGGCCGGCACCTATTTCTGGCCCGATACTCATTTTTGAGCCATTCAGGAGGTACAGTGAAGTCTGGGGAATGCCCAGCGAAGTCTGCGCTGTCAGTTACTGATGCTGGCTCTGGACTTGATATCTCTTTGAGCCCAGGCGCTTCAGCCCTCTATGGTGAACTCTCCGGTTTCTGCGGCGGGAGAGAGTTAGAGGGCTGGGCTGGGAACAGTGCTTTGGCACCAAATACTGATGACGGTGTTGCAGTAATTCTGGAGCAGCCAGATGGTTCTCTGGGCTTTGAACAGTCTGTTTCCTCATCTCAACAGACTGTTTCAACTGAATTAACTGCAAATCTGGTAATACCTTCTCTGCAAGTTCGAACTTCTGTTATCATATTGGACCCTATTTGGCAGGCTATTGCCGATTTAGGCTTGGTATTGATTCCGCGTGTTAATGGTCTGACTGCTCAAGCCCAACAGTTGGAGGCTAAGGTCGAGAAGAATGTTCAGGACATATTACAGTTAAGTCAAGATTTTAAGAACCTTGAACATAGACTTGATTTGTGTTTGCTCTGGTCAGGCTACTTTTGTGACTGATTTATCCAACTTGCATTTTAAACTTGAAGCTTTGGAGAATTTGTCTCAGAATACCAATCTCCCTGTTTTGAATTTTCCATGACTCAAGTACTTCTCCCCAGGAAATATTTTATAAATATTTGACAGAAATTGTGGAATTGTCAGTTGAAATTTTGCCGGATATTACTCAAGCCTATTTACCATCTTTATCTTTATCGGCACATTTAATATACCGCTCTTTACCAGTGGCACCAGAGCGGTGTACAATAATAAAACAGATAGGCTGCTGAAAAGGAAAAGGAACGCCAAAATAATGAAGAAACAGGAAAGAGTGGAGAGAAAGAGTAAAGCGACAGGTAACATTGGGAGCAACAAAAGGAATTAAAGACAATCGGGATCAGCGGGGTGGGGGAGAGAGGGGAGCAGGAGGAGGGGAAAGGTTAAAAGCGGTGCAAAAGAGGTGAGTCTTCAACCTAGCCTTAAAAGTTTTGTAGGAAGGTTCTAGACGTAGGGTAGTGGGGAGCGAGTTCCAGAGGCGCGGGCCCAAAAAGAAAAATGCTGAGGAGCGGGTCGACTCAAGGTGGGCCTGTGACGGGGAGGGGAGGGACATGCGGTTCAGGTGGACTGATCTAAGGGAACGGTGAGACGAGTGAAGATGTATTAGATTGGCGAGGTAGAGGGGGATACCGGTGTGGATGGTTTTGTGCACATATATAAGAATTTTGAATTGTATACGGTAAGCAAGAGGAAGCCAGTGGAGGTGAATCAGGATGGGAGTGATGTGATCGAAGCGAAAAGCATGAGTAAGAATACGTGCAGCTGTGTGGTGGACTAGTTGTAGTCTTCGCAATTGGGTTTGGGGGAGGCCGGCCAGGACCACATTACAGTAGTCCAGGCGGGATACCACCAGGGACAGTAGAAGTGTAGTCAAAGAAGAAACAGATATGAAAGGATGAATGGCACGGAGTTGACGTAAAGTGTGAAAGGACCGCTGTACAACAGAGGAAATATGGTCTTTAAAAGATAAGGCAGAGTCCAGGGTAACTCCTAGGTAACGTAGGGAGGAGACTACGGGCAGAGGAGAACCAGACAGGGTAGGGGCGAGAGGGGGAATTGGGGCACCAGAAGTGAACCAGATGGCAAATGATTTTGAGAAGTTCACATGCAATAAATTGGTGGAGAACCAGGAGGACACTGCAGCAGGCAGGAGTTGAGAGGGGCAAGTTCTGGGGCAGAAGGGTCTGTGTGGTGAAGAATGATATCGTCTGCGTAATAGTGGGCTGAAATGCTATGCTGCTGAACTAAGAGTGCGAGGGGGGCCAAGAAGATATTAAACAGAAGAGGAGCTAGGACAGAGCACTGGGGAACAACACACAGGTGGGGGGGGGGGGGGAGAAGGAGGGGCCTGAGGAGACAGAAAAGGACATTTGGGAGAGGAAGGAGTTGAAACCAAGAGAGAACAGAACCGGAGAGCCCAATATTGTGTAAACGAGTCAGAAGGGTAGGGTGATCCACAAGATCGAACGCAGCAGATAAGTCTAATGAAACGGCAATAGAGATACGGCCTTGGTCGTGTGCGGTGTAGACTTCATTAAGAAAGGAAAGCAAAATAGACTCAGTGCTGTGGTTGGGACAAAAACCAGATTGGCGGGGGTTAAGTGTGAATGTGGCCTCAAGATGAGTAGAAAGTTGTGCATAGACCAGTTTCTCAAGGAGCTTGGAGAGGAAGGGAAGGTTAGAGATGGGGCGCCAGTTAGCTGGGGAGGACGGGTCGAGGGAAACCTTTTTTAGAATAGGATGGATAATAGCATGCTTCCAGACAGGGGGGAACAAACCAGAAGTTAGACTAGAATTGATAATGGATAGTATGTAGGGGGAGAGGGCCAGGGAAGGGTCCAGGAGCCACTGGTAAGGAATGGGGTCTGAGGTACAAGTGGTCTTCCGGATTGATGAGTATACCCTAGAGAGGTCTGACATAGTCACGGGTTGAAAAGAGGATCATTTATGGGAAAGAGAAGGGGGATGAGAAGAGGGGAGGGAAGGGGGGGAGCCGGGAGGAAGAAAAGAGGGGGACGGGGGAAGGGCAAGAAGGAAAGAGTGACCGAAGATTTTGGATTTTCGTGGCAAAGTATGAAGCCAAGAGAGCAGGATCGGGGGATGGTGGGGAGGGGGCTGGGGAGGTGAGGGAGTGAGAGGCAGAGGGAGCGAAGGACAGAGTAAAGCTGTCGGGAGGAGATAGCTGAACTGGCGATGCGGGAGGAAAAATAACCTCGTTTAGCGGAGTGTAGTAAAGATCGGTAATGTGAGTGGCAATGACAAAAAGATGCGAGGGCAGTGGGGGAGGGGTGCCTACGCCAAAGCCATTTGGCACGGCGCAGGTAGGAGTGATGGAGAGAAAGGCCTGCGTGGAACCAAGGATATCGGTGCTGGGGGGAAAGAGGCTGACGTGGGGCAAGTTGATCCAGGGCAGCTGTAAGAGTGGTGTTCCAGGACTGGGCCTGGAGACCAACAGGAAGCAGATGAAAATCTGGGGGAAAGAGAATCAGAAGGTGGGAATTGTGAAAGGGTGGCGGGCGAGATACGACGGACAAAACGAGGGGCGGAGGAAATCCCGCCTTGGGCAGGAGGGAGAGGGGAAGAGGGAATGGAGAAAAACAGAAGTGGTCAGACCAGGGAATAGGCAGAGTATGAAGGGAAGTAGGGGTTATGGAGGAGGAGGAATGAGATATGACTAGGTCCAAGGAGTGACCAGCGGAGTGGGTGGGCATAGAGGTGTGTTGTAGAAGAGAGAGATCAGAAAGGAGAGAAAGAAAGGAAGAGTCGCGAGAAGAGAGAGGGGAGTCCGTATGTATATTAAAGTCCCCTAGGACCAGGAGATGCTGATAACAGAGAGAGTTTAGAGAGGGTCTGCACAAGAGAGTCCCATCCAGGCCCAGGTAGAGCAGGGGGGGCATAGACCAGTAGGAAATATAACGGGGGGGGGGGGAGGAGGCAGAGCGAAGGAGGATAGACTCGGGGTAGTGAAGGACAGGGGAGGAAATCTCTTGGAGAGCCAGCGAGGAGCGAAAAAGGATGGCAACCCCCCCTCTGCCAAATGACAGAATTTGCCCCCTGTTGACCCTTCCTCTGAAAACTTTGTTGGTTGGGGGGGGGGGGGGGGGTGGTGGTATCACTCTAAGAACGTTTGATTTAGTGCCAGATACTGTATCCAGTATTACAGCAACTTTGGTAATTTTTGCCTCAACAGCTGACAGGGAGAGAATTTTGAAGACTGACTTTTGAAAATGCAATGTTTTATTCTGTGATTCTTTGATTAGGATTTTTCTAGATGTAACTAGAGAGACCCAAAAAAGGAGGCGATAGTTTTTGCTGTTCCCCCCTGGGGCGGTGCAGCTTGGTGCTTTCTTTTCTTTTAAGCACCCTTGTAAATGTATTATAAAATATCTTTCGGTAAAATGTTTTCTCTGATCCTGGCCACCTAGCAGCATTTATTGCTGCTAAACAAATTTCATTATCTGAATCCATCTAGCCTTTTTTTCTTTGGTTATTTCTTGCATATATGGTGTAAGCTTCTGATCCATGCTGTTGCGGTTTAATTGCCTATTGCCTTAATTATGGAGGGTTTTTTTTTGCATCTATTTGTATTTGGATTTCCTTTAATGTGGTGGACTGAATGTGCTAAATGTTTCGTTTTTATTTCTGTATTGGGCTGATTAGCCCCTTTTCCTTTCTTGTTTAAGATGAACAGATAGCTTTTCTGTATAAGGGTATTTGCTTAATTGTTAAATATGTAATTCTATTAAAAAAAATAAATAAAAGAAAGTGATACTGCTCATCAGTGCCATAGGTATCTCTTGTTCTGTAGACAAAAGCCGTCATTTCTGTTTGGCAGTAGATGAAAATGGCATCATGCGTTCATTTCAGTTTGCTTCATTTTGCTCAAAGTTTTGTTGTTTTTTTCTTTTTAAATATCCAGAGAAGCGTGACGAGTTTATTTGTACACAAATAAGACATGTCGTCTGGTATTTGTATTTATGTAACTATAACCTTGCAATATGACATGAATACAAAGAAAATATGTTCTGGATGATTGTTACAGCAAGCATATAGAAGAATTGTTCTCGTATCTTTATCTACCATATTTACTTTCAGCTAAACAATTTAAAATTTTTGCAGCAACTAGATTTTTAGAATCAGATCATTAAGAACAATGATTCCTCTCGGTGCGAGCATTGTTCAGTATTCATGCTCCTTGCACGACTGATGTCTAACTTCCTGTATTTTTGCAACATGCATGAGCTATATAAATGATCAGAATGTCTGAAGATATTTGGTCTATGCCATTTCCTTCTCATGCTGAAAAAGAACATTTGTACCCTTTAACTGTCAACAATGAACATTGTGCACACCTCTACTGAAAGACTGCTTAATGAAAAATATATTCTGGAAACATTGTACAATAATGACAAAATCAGTACAAAGTTAAAACATTCCATATGTGTTTAGTATGCTTCCAAATGCAGTTCAGCGTAATAATGCCATCCACATATGTCACCCTACCTCCATATTAACCATCTGTTTAAAAGCCCCACAGCCATCTGCTAGTGTTTTTTTTTATAGCATTGTATGGTAGTTTTCACAATTTAGTTCAAAATGCCATTCTATTAAATAGATATTTCTTACTGGTAATGAAAAAGCATCCTGATGAAAGCATGGGACAATTACAGAGGCTCCTCGGAGAAAAAGAAGCTGGGGTGAAACTAAGATATGGTGGTGGTTACAGTAAATTGGCATTAGGGAGGAAAATAGACCGACTTAGATGGGCCTTGCAGTCTGTGATGCTCATGTTAATCTTTATTTAACAATTTGCTATACTGTCCTTCATGGTTACAACACAGCAGTTTACAAAATTAAAATGCACATATACCAAAGTGCAAAGCATTCCATACCTTATTACTGGGATTTATATTTAAATACGCCTGGCAACAAAACTTGATTGTGAAATTTGTTAGAGAAAATTTTCCCAAGAAAATAAGTTCATCTCATAAAGGGTCATCTATTTTTTTTTTTTGGGAAACTTGATCCATGAAGCCAATTTCTTGCCTAGGTTTACCTTTGGCTAAGTTAATAAGCCACTATGCATAACTTTGTATCGCAGCAGCTCATTAATTAAAATGTTACAGATAGAAAAGTGCACATTTTCTCTTTGCAAAGGAGAAATTTTATGATGATGACTTTGCACACCACAAGGGCAAATAGTGTGCACTATTGCAAATAATATGCACTATTTCCTGGGGTGTTTTTGTGTACAAAATCATTGCTGTGAATTGTTTCTCTCTATGTGCATTGGCCTCTTTATCTGCTGTTATCTCCTCTGTTTCTATGCATCATATACTTTTAAAGAGCCCAATATAGAATGTGAAGGTATAACTTTATTTCCCTGGGAACAACCAGGAAGTCAGTCCTCAAATATGGGTGACATCAGTGCCAACAGAGCCCTCGTGGAAGCATCCCCCCAGCTTTCAAAGAAAGCCTTTGGGAGATGCCACCACGCATGCATGGTCCCCTTCCCTCCCAAGGGTTCCATCTTGCTCAGTCTCCTTTTTTCCTGCGGAGCCCTTCAGATATCCATCTGTTTTCCATTGGAAAATGTTGATTATCTTTTACCTGAATTTCATACTGTCCTCCGGTTATGCACTGGTACTCTTCCTGCCACCCGAGCGTACTGCCCCAGCATTGAGTCTCTGGTCTGTATACTTTTTTCTCCTTGGTGCCTTCATGCCTTTTTTCCAACTGGCAGCACTGCGAGTCTTTGACTTTGCTTGAGGTCCTTTTATCCCCCATGGCTACCGGTGGTTTTAAGAAGTGTTATTGGTGTACAAAAATTGTCCGTCACCGACACACACGACTGTTGCCTACACAGTCTAGAGCCAGACCCGAACCCGCAGCCTGTAGTCTCTGTAAAAAGATATCTTCCAAGACCCTTAAGAGGTGCCAGCAACAGCACAAAAGTGTTTTTCCCTGAGTCCCCAGTGCCTCCAAAGGCCAAGGCCCCATCTGAAGTCTCAGACTCCCGTGGTGTCTCCATGGACCCTGGTTGATGCCGTGGGCCTTGAGAGGGGGGTCTCCCTCGAGGGGAACACAAGAATAAGAAACAACCCTTGAAGGTGGCATCCCTGGACTGTTCTGGCAGGTCAGGTAAGCCCAAGCCAGGTCCTGCAGTCCACGGCGCTCATCCGAGGGCTTGGAGCGGGAGCGGTTTACCAAGGTTACTTGGAAGGAATCTTACGAAGATCGACCTTGGACACCCGAGCCCATCCTCATTGAGGACTCCTCCCTCGGGGGAACCAGTGCCGGGTCAGAGTTCCTCTGTACCTGCACAGGCAGCTGCGGAGCCTTCTGACTTGGAAACCAGAATGGCGGCCCTGAAGAGCAGCCTTTCTTCATGGACTAGCAGTGGGCATTGCTGTCTGGTACAACCATTTCCTTTGCCCAGACCACCGGGTCCTCGATGTCAAGGATGTTCCCAGAAGCCGAGCTGATCCTCGAGACCATACAGCCTTAAGTCAATCCTCAGCTGAGGTCTAGATCCGAGTCCAGTTCCACGGGACCAAGGTCTTTCCTGGCTAGCGCACATGGCACCAGCCACGGTGCCTCTGAGGGATGCGAGCAGGGCTCGGGCTTGGGTCTGCAGCCTATGAGTCACCCTTCCCTCCAGTCTTCGACTGACTTCGGAATGGGAGACGGAGGACAAGGAGTCCGTGGACACCCATCGCCAGAGTGACTTCTCTTCGGATTCACCAACCTCCGAGCCCCAGCATCGGTCCCCGTCCGAGGACATGGCATTCCTCGACTTCGTGTTGATGTCAAAAGCTCTAGCATTCTCAATGGAATCAGAGGAGGACCCTCGGACAGAGTAACTAGAAATTATCCGAGGCCCCACAGAGAGAATTGCTCATGGTGCCCATTCCACCCATCCAGGAACAGCTAAGGCTGTGTATGTGGGGAAACAATGGTATCTGTGTCCATCATGAGCAAGCGGCTCAACTCAATGTTTCAGGTTCGCCGAAGCCCTGGCTTCCAGAAGGTACAGCTGCCGCAAAACTTCTCGGTGCCTCCAGGTAGGGAAGGCCGTACCTTGGATGCCCTTGGCAGAAAGTGCTATCAGGGCTCAATGCTTCTCGGCCGGATCCAGGCCTACCAGTTGTATATGGGCATGTACTTGAGACCTGGCGAAGGAGATCACTGGGTTCTCGACTGATCTCTCCAAGGAACCCTTACAGCAGTACAAGAACCTGGCCAAAGCCATCTGTGAGTGCTCCAAATTCATGACTCGAGCAGCCTATGACTGCTTCAAGTCAGTGGCTAGAGTAGCTGTGGCGGGTATCGTTGCCAGATGCCAGGCTTAGCTACAGTCTTACGACCTTGAGCAATGGGTTCAGGACAAACTGGTTGATGTTCCATTGCCAAGGGGAGAACCTCTTTGGCAAATCCATGACTGAAAAGGCTGCCAAGTTGGAGAGAGTTTGACAATGACTAGGCTCTACAAGATGACTGCTGGCCCTCCCTTAAGGAAGGGCTCGGGCAAAAAGTGTGTTTACCCAAGGAAGGAGGCTGCTTACAAAAATTACCCACAATTTCAGGCCTCCCCAGCAGGGTCAGCAGGCCAAGGGATGTGGGCAAGGCCCTCGTAAGCAGAAGGCTACAAAACCTCAGGCTTTGGCTCCGGCCCAGCCTGGGGGCAGTTTTTGACTCCTTGGGCATAGCCTCTCCACCCCAAGGGGGATGTCTGATCCACTATGCCCACAGGTGGCCAACCATCACCACCAATATCTGGGCACTTCAGGTGGTCAATGAGGGCTACCTCCTCTACCTGGTACAGACACCTCCCTCTTTCTTTCTGGGAGAGCCCCCAAGGTCTCCTCTTCACCGGGACCACATACTGCAGGAACTCGCAGGCCTTCTCGAGGACAAAGTGTTAGAACCAGTACCCCAACATCTCAGGGGCAAGGGGTTCTATTCCAGGTATTTCCTCGTGCCAAAAAACAGGGAGCCTAAGGCCCATTCTCGATGTGCACAACCTGAACAAGTTCTGGTGAGGGAGAAGTTCAAGATGCTTTCCCTTGGAACATTGCTGCCTTACATCCAGCTGGGAGATTGGCTATACTCCTTGGATATGAAGGGTGCTTATACCCACAACGTCATTCACCCCAACCACAGGCAGTATCCTCACTTCATGGTGGGGGGAGGTCACTACTAGTACAGGGTACTGCCCTTCGGCCTGGTGTCCGCCCCCAAGGCCTGAACAGAATGCTTGGTAGTAGTGGTCACCTACCTTGTCTCCCCCTATCTGGATGACTGACTTAAAAGGAGTCATGGCCGCAGAGGTGCAGCAATCTACAGCATATACCATCCATGTCCTGCAACACCTGGAGTTCGTGTTAAACTACCCCAAGTCCCACCTCCTCCCAACACAATGTCTGGAGTTCATAGGAGCAAAGCTGGACACGATTCAGGCAAAGGCCTTCCTACCCCTGGATCCGTCCACCATCTCAGGGAATTGGCTGCAGGCATGCACCACCGTCCTTTGATGTCTGCTCGGCTCCTGTTGTGACTGCTCGGCCACATGGCCTCCATGGTCCATGTCACCCCAGATGCCCATCTGCACCTGAGGGTTCCCCAGTGGTACCTTTGAGACCAGTGGACACAAGCCACTGGCCGCTTCCAAGGACAGTGACCCTTCCAAACTCCAAGTCCCCGAAGGGTCCTCACAATGGACTCCTCCCTGCTGGGATAGGGAGCCCATTGTGAGGAATTTTGCATCCAGAGCAGCTGGTCACAAGCAGAGGGTAACCAGCAGATCAACCTCTTGGAGCTTCAGGCAATATATCTAGCCCTCTGAGCATTTTGCCACCGCTTGAGGCACCAGTCTGTGCTGATCCAAACAGACAATCAAGTGGCAATGTTCTACGCAAATAAGCACGGGGGCACAAGGTCTTGCACCCTCTGCCGGAAGCGATGACACTCTGCTCCTATGCAATTCATCAGGGAATACTCCTATGGGCTGTATATTTACCAGGTCAGGACAACACCCTGGCGGACACACTGAGCAGGATCCTCCAACCACACGAATGGCAGCTAGACCCCAGAGTATCCACCTGGCTCTTCCGACTCTTGGGGACCCCATGGGTGGACCTTTTTGCCAGCCCAGACAATTACCAGTTGCCCCACTTCTGCTCCCGTCAGCTTCACCCGTACCGGGTAGCAGCAGACACGTTCCTCATTCCATGGTCCAGATGACCTCATGTATGCCTTCCCACACACGTCATTGATTGCCAAGACCCTTTTCTTATTTATATTTATATTTATATATTAGATTTTACAATACACCAAGGAAACCTTGGATCAAGAATATCACACTTCATCATGGATTCAATTATAAGAAACAAGCAAAACTTAAACAAAACATGATAAATTTTAGTCCACAATTCTGAAAGAAAAAGAGGATTTCAAACAAACACAAAACCATGGGCAATGGTATTAATCTAGGAAAAAAGAACCTAATAAAACAGAGTAGAAAAGCTGTAAAGCGAAACGCACCTAAAAAGCCCACCTTACTACTCCAGGTTAGCCTCAGTCATTTAGCATCCAAAAAGAAATGTAATTGAGAAGGCTCGAAGAAATGAAGCACACATTTACAGGGAATTCTTAATTGGAAGGTCATACCCAAGGACAACACCTCAGTGCGATATTCCAAAAACTTCTTCCTCCTAGCCTGTGTCTGAGACACATCTGAGAAGATCTGTATCCAGATAAACTACCCCAAAAAAGGAAACATCAACTTTTTAAAAGTGTAAACGTAACACTTCTTTATCCTTAAGAAATACAAAAGATACCAATAATGTGCCCTGACCTTCAACTGCCTCGGTAGATTGTTCTAACTAGGATAGATTCCCCCCCCAAAAAATACCTTAAGGAACCTAATAAACAGGTCCCTCAGGAACATAAAAGAACCCATGGAAAATTCAATAATCTAAGATTTAACCTGCTCTGTTGATTTTCTAAGTTTTCAATTTTATGCTGAAAAAACAATCTATCCTGAGTTGGGGTCTTGCAGATGTTGCACTTTCCCTTCGAGTACATCCAATTGTCCTCGCTGGAGATGCACTCTCTGCTCCAAACCCTCCAACCAAGGAGGGTACGAAGCTGAGGTAACACCCCAGCACAAACCTTGCAAAGAGACTGCATTGCGTCCCAAATGGAGTCCAGGGTCACCTCCTGTGAGGTCTTACCAACAGAGGAAGAGCCTGACTTGCCACACTCTTATGAAAAGAGATCGTCCCCTGTCTTGGAGGCACCTGTTCCCCTTATCCTCAGCAACCGATGCAACCTCTGCTGAAGCAGAGGGCTGCTGAGTAATGGCATCCGCTGCAACACTCGACGCACTATACTCAGCCCCACCAGTTGCAGGAGGAGTGGATGGGCCAACTGGGCTCAGAGAGGTATCGCTGTCCAAATCGGGGATTACCCCTGCTCTGACCACAGGAATGCCCACAAGTCTTGCTTGGGTAAATCATCCATAGTCTGCTGTCCCATCGATGATGACACAGATGGAGGGGAGACCACCCTTTCCCTTGGCCTTCCTTTTAGGCATCAAGGAAAGCTATTGATGGTAGGCAGACCAGGACAAGCTACACAATCCAAAAATCTTGAAACCCCCTTGGCGGCAGCTGCTTAGATGTCACACTCTACTTCTGCACCTAAGTACATAGAAACATGACAGGCCATATCGTCGTTTTCTATCTAGTCCGTCATTCCATTACAACCACTACAACAGTCCCCATTGTTCCTATAGAGATCCTCTGTGTTTGTCCCATGCTTCTTTGAATTCAGATACTGTCCTCATCTCTACCATCTCCACTGGGAGACTATTCCGTGGATCCACCACTCTTTCCATAAAGAAATATTTTCACATATCACTCCTGAATCTATCCCCTTTCACCCTCATCCCATGTCCCCTCATAGCAGAGCTTGCTTTCAATCAAAAGAGGCTCTCTTGTGCATTTATGCCATGGAGGTATTTAAACATCTCAATCATATCACCTCTATCCTGCCTTTCCTCTAAAGTGTATATATTAAGATCCTTAAATCTGTCCTCATATGCTTTATAATGAAGACCATTAACTATTTTAGTAGCCACCCTCTGTACCGACTCCAGCCTGTTAATATCCTTTTAAAGGTGCTGTCTCCAGAATTGCACAAAATATTTCTGAGGTCACACCAAAGACTTATACAGAGGTGCTATCACCTCCTTTCTTTTGCTGGCCATTCCTCTCCGTATGCACCCAAGCATCCTTCTAGCTTTTGCTATCGCATTTTCTACCTGTTTAGCTACTTTAAGATCATCAGACACAATCATGCCTAGGTCCTGCTCTTCTTTAGTGGACAAAAATACTTCACCCCCTATACTATATTGCTCCCTTGGATTGTTGTAGTCAAAATGCATGAGCTTGCATTTTTTAAAATTAAATCTCAGCTGCCAAATTCTAGAGAATTCTTCAAGCTTAATTAGATCCCTCCTCCATGTTATCTACACCTTCCTGGGTGTCTACTCTATTGCATATTTTGGTATCATCTGCAAAGAAGCAAACCTTACCCGACAGCCCTTCTGCTATATCACTGACAAAGATGTTAAAAACAATCAGACCAAGGACAGATTCCTGGGGCACACCACTGTTAACTGCCTCCTTCTCAGAGTGAGTTCCATTTACCTGTACTCTGTCGCCTCCCACTCAACCACCTTAGTGCGTTTGATTTTAAAGTGCTGGTAATGTGGGAACGCAGAGGGAAGCTTCCTCTCACCTCTGCAAGCTGGCTGCCGCCTGCCAAGATCCTTTTCAAGGCTCTTTGCAACAAAGCGTCGCTGATCCTGGTGGCTCCATGGTGGCCCAGGAAACCATGGTTCCTGCTGCTCCTCCAATTGTCAGTGGAGGCTTCAATTCCCCTGGGGAGTTCCTTGGTGCTCTTGTCTCAGGAGGAGGACTTTCTCCTGCACCCCAACCTTGGGTCCCTATCACTGACAGCATGGCTGCTGAAAGGGTAACCTTAGCCCAAGAGATCCTGCTGGCCTTCTGTAAGACCACCATCAGGACAGCTTACGGCTTTCAATGGTGCAGATTCTCGGTTCGGTGCGAGGAGCAGTGGCTAAACCCGTTCTCCTGCGCGGTGCAGATGGTACTGCAGTACCTTCTTCATCTCTCACAATCCAGGCTGAAGTCTAACTCCATCAGGGTACACCTCAGTACCCTAGCGGTGCACCACCATCCTATCAAGGGCAAGTCCCTCTCAGTCCACTCTCTGGTGACCTGCTTCCTGAGGGGACTCCTAATGTCCAAAACCCCCCGTCCACCCTCTGGCGACAGAGTGGAACCTCAAAGTAGTGTTGGTGCAGCTGACCTGCCTGCCATTTGAGCCCCTGGATACCTGCCACCTGAGGTACCTCTCATGGAAGGTTGTGTTTCTGGTGGCACTCACCTCCACTGGCAGGGTCAGTGAGCTCTAAGCCCTAGTGGCAGAGGTGCCATATATCAGATTCTAAAAGAAGAGGATTGTGCTTCGCACACACCCTAAATTCCTTCCGAAGGTGGTATCTTCTTTTCATCTCATCCAAGAGGTAGTGCTACCCACCTTCTTCCCAAGGCCTCACTCCAGCAGGGCAGAGACCATCCTTCACACCTTGGACTGTAAGAGGGCACTGTCCTTCATTCAACATACGCAGGGCCACCACAAAACTGCTCAGCTTTGTTTTCTATGACCCCACTCAGCTGGAGGAAGCAGTGACCAAGCGAACACTGTCCACCTGGGTGGGGGACTACATCGCCCTCAGCTATGAGTGGCCTGGGCTCTGCTCATGCTAGATAGCCATGTCACGGCATAGTGTCATGGCCATGGCGGCCTCTGTGGTAAACCTGTGCTCCATCCCCTTTCTGGACACTTGCTGGGCCGCCACCTAGTCTTCAGTCCATATCTTCGCATCTCATTGTTGCCTGGAGAGGGACTCCCAATAGGACAGCACCTGTGGCCAGGTTGTGCTCTGTAATCTCTTCAGGTTCTAGGCAACTCCTACCCTCTTGTGTTCAGGCTACTGGAGCGTTGGTTCTATTTGGCATTTGGGTACTACTGCAGTCTTTCTGCGGACTCAATTGCTGCTGCTCATGGCTCCCCTTGAGGGCGACCATGTTTTTTCCTTATGGGCTTTAGGTAACCTGTAGCTAGGGAGACCTATGTGAGACCTGACTTCCTTCTTTTTCCTGGAGAAAGCATAGTTACTCTCCTATGACAGGGGTTCTCCTGGGATAGCTGGAATCAATCCTCACAACCCTCCCTCCTCCCCTTTTGAGTTGCTTCTTTACCATTTTATTTTTGTCATCTTTTAGCTATGTCATCTGACTGAGCAAGATGGCACCCTTGGGTGGGAAGAGGACCATGCATGCATGGAGGCATCTCCCAAAGGCTTTCTTTGAAAGCTGAGGGGATGCTTCTGCGAGGGCTCAGTCGGTGCCAATGTCACACATGTGAGGATGGATTCCTGCTGTCCCCGGAGAACACCAGTTACAGGTGAGTATGCTTTATTTAGCAATGTTTATATACCGCTTTTCACCAGGTCAAAGCAGTGTACATTCAGGTAGTGGTATATATTTCCCTTGTTCCCGAAGGGCTCACAAACTGTTTTTGTACCTGAGGCAACAAGAGTTAAGTGGCTTGTCCAAGGCCACAAGGTACCTCTGGGACTTGAAATGCTCGGCCCAAAGCAACTTGCCCAAACCACTAGGCCACTCCTCCCCCATCAGAGTGCCCGACTACCACATCTGCTGTGTTTAAACAGTATCCAGAAAGCATTCAGTCGATTTCTATTATGGCTGAGATTTTGTGCACTGCAGACCACCTGCATGTTCAGTAAATGGAATGCCTTCCAGTTGTGGTAGGTGGTCTCCCTGCCTTACAGGGATCTGATGGTCATGTGTACAGTGACCCCCCAGTACTGATGGAAATCTGGCCACCTCATGGAACTTGGACAATGGTTAGCTGTGTCTGCTGCATGGTCTGAGGGACCATATCCTGCAGTGCAGGTTAGAAAGACTTTCAGTAAATGTGAGATGCACCATTAGATAGCTGACTGGCTGAGACCCTCTGTGATTAAAAGTATAGACTGGAAATTGCCATTGACTAGGAAAGTGAAAACTCTGGTTTCCTTGAGGTAGACAAGCATGGGTGGGCCCCTCTGCATGCTGGAACAGAGGAGTGACTCGAGCTCCTGGCAGAGATGGTGGATGACAGCCTTGTCAAAGCAAATGCGGTTGGTGAGGCACTAGTCATCTGTGAGACCCAGGAATTGGATACTTAGCCTGTAGACCCTCTGATATGGGTGCCTTGGGTGGCTCTCCTGTGCTTTCTCTGGGCCTCATGCAGCATGACTAGCCCTAACTATGTATTCATTGTGTCCATGGCTCCTGCCTCCCTTCACCAATACACATTGACTCCCACACCAACACCCACAGGGAAAACTGAGGCACACAGACAGGCAGTAGGGAATCACATTGGCTACAGGGAACAGTGGGGCACATACAGAAACAAACAGTGGATACCGGGAACACTGAGGCACACTCAGACATTGGCACCAAACCTCTGGACAACTGTATAATGGACACAAGGGCCAGGTAGTGGGACACTGACAGTATGGGATTGGCATAGCTGAGGGTGGGAAAAGATCAGGTAGCGGGAGTATATTGGGGTCTTGGAAAGGGAAGGAGCATGGGTTTGAGAATGGAACAAGATAGACTGCAGGGGAAACAAATGGTAGCTCAAAAGGACACCTATGTTGATACAGACAAGTCAGACAAAGGAATCACAAGCACAGCTTCTTCAGTCACCAATGTCTCAAGCAGTCCCTAAAGACAACATTTGTGCTCAAAACCTCTAACCTGAATGTCACTTGCCTATGTGAAATACATTATGGATGCGTTGGTGCTGCCCAAACCATTACCTGAAATGCCCCCAGAATGCCTCCTAAGGACATGTGCAGAGAGAAATGTGCCAGATATGGAAACATGGATCTTGCAGCCTTTCTGAAATCACATTTAAAATGCAAATAGGGTTTCTAAAATAACCCTCTATATGAACTTTCACTTTTAGCCACGTGTTTATTCATGTGGCTAATATGTTGAAACCCTCCACCCAGTGTGCAGCGGCAGCCAATAAAGCTAATAAAATGCTAGGAATTATAAGGAAAGGAATGGAGAATAAAAAAGATATTGTAATGCCTCTGTGGTGGTCCGTGATGTGACCACACCGTGAATGTTATATGCAATTCTGCTCAATGTATCTTAAAAAGCATATAGCAGAATTAGAAAAGGTACAGAGAAGAGCGACAAAAATCGTAAAGATGACCTGGGAAATCCACTGCTTACCTCGGGATGAGCATTGTGGAACCCGTGTTCCTCTTTGGGAACTTGCCCGATACTTGTGACCTGGACTAGCCATTGTTGGAAACGGGCTATTGAGCTTCATGGACCTTAGTCTGACCACGATGGTATTTCTTAATGTTCTTATTGTAAGCAGTTAACACATGGTAGCATTACTGTTAAACTTAGTAAATTAGCTTGCAATAATGTTAATGCAGAATATATGCTAATGAGTTAGTGAGGTACTTAAGGATGTAAAATAGTCCATTACCTATTAATGTACTGAAACTATATGCTAAAATATATAAATTCATGCTGATGAATTAATGCAATAACACACTGAGGTGTAGTTAAAATTTTGTGTTTAACATTTGCTTATAGGAGCATACTTTACAGACTGAGAGCAGGCACTTCATTCACATAAACCATTTGTTTTCACGATACACTGTTAATTCTTGTTAATACATTGGAAAAATAAGAGAACATTCAACAATCTCCATGTCTAATGTAACACTAGAAACAAAAATGGAGAACGAAAAATCTTTAGCGTTTTAAATAGAAAATATTTTAAAACCCAGAATTACATCCAGGTGATCATAAACAGCTCAGTGTCTTTTAGCCATGCAGGTTTGTTAGGTCTCTTGTTTTTGCATGTCTTGAAATAATTTGAGTTGACTGACATACACTTAAATATAATCATTCACCAAGTTCCTTCTTTATTTTTATTAAAGTTCTTTATTTTAAATCTAAAATCACACATGTGATATTCCATGTCATACAGTACTTAATATGACTGTTTTTAGGCAAACGTTTGTTAGAACGGATTATAATAAGGCACTTATCTGCATATAAAGATAGATATCTCAACACACAGAAAGATAGCATCTATTTTTCATAAAAAGACTCCCACCATTAAATATCTGTGTTTCAAAGAACAGTCAAACGCTGCTGATGTCTCATGAAGATCTAACGCTTTCTACATGGCCCCCAAAGGAGGTGTCATTTTATTTCATTTATTCAGCATTTTACCTGTCTTTACAAAAAGCTCAAGACAGAGTACAATATAAACAATCATAAAATCACAAATAAACCAAAATTAAACAAAATAACATACAGTAAAATGAATAGTGAAGACAGTGATAATAGGATGCTGTAATATGGCTAAGTATCATTAAGATTCTTAATTGGACATACATATCTAGAAATACATGTGTTTTAGATGTCAGAATCTAATATGTTCATTTTCCAGTTGTAAGGAAAATCGTTCCATAACTTTGGAACTATATATGAAAAAACACCAGCACAAGTTCTAGATATTGTAAGTTTGCGTCAAAACACTGGTGATGGACACTTCCTTTTTGTATCTTTATCTTTATTAGGAGTGGAGGAGTGGCCTAGTGGTTGGGACAAGGTACTTCAGGCCGGAAGGTCGGGGGTTCAAATCCCACTAGAGGACAGCAACCTTGGGTTTCTAGTCCCACAGGTGCTCCTTGTGCTCTTGGGCAAGCCACTTAACCCTCCATAGCCCATGTTCCCTGTAAAATAGTTATCTCCAAGTTATAATGCCCTGTTCAATGTAATTTCAGTTTGTTCAATGTAAACTGCACTGATGCAGAATAGCGCGGTATATAAGAGAATGTAAATAAATAAAATAGTTACACTTGATATACCGCCCACGTTGAAACATTAGAGCGGTTTTCAATAAAGAAAATAAAAACAATTCCATGCTGCAGGAAAAAGAAAGGAACACCATATTTAATAGGAGAGGAGAGTAAGAACATCAAACAGACAAGAATAAATAACACAGAGGACAGAGTCTATAGGAAATCAGTAGAAGGGAGGTTAAAAGCCTGCTGAAATAGGTGTGTTTTGAGTAATGCTTTAAATTTTTGGTAGGTGGGTTCTAAACGGAGTGCGGAAGGCAGGGAGTTCCATAGTGCTGGGCTGAGGAAGAACGCAGCATGTCATGTTTGTTCAAGGTGAGCTTGAGATGGAGAAAGGAGGGAAAGTTGGTTAGCATGGAGAGAGCGGAGTTGGCGATAAGGTGTATGTAGAGAGACATGGTCAGCAAGATACTGTGGTGTTGAAGTATAGAGTGCCCGGTGAGTCAAAATCAGAATTTTGTATTGAAATCTGAACTGAAGTGGTAGCCAATGGAGGCGGAGTAGTAGAGGGGAGATATGATCGGGTCATCTAGAATGCATTGCAAGGCGTGCAGCCGTGTTCTGGAGCAGTTGCAAGCATTGAAGTTGATAGCGTGGTAGATTAGCCAAAGCTACATTGCAATAGTCAAGTCGGTTCATGACAAGTGCAAGCAATAAGGTAATGATAGATGAAGGAAGCAGTTGGCGGACTGCTCGAATCTAAGCACATGGAAAGAGCGACGTATGAGAATAGACAGGTGCTCGTGGAAAGAAAGAGAAGAATCTAGAGTGACACCCAGATAGTGAAAAGAGGAAACCAGAGGAATGGTGGATGAAGCAAGCTGAGGAGCAACCGTAGGGCAAGGTGAACTCAAGTTTACCCACATGGCAGTTGACTTGGAAGGGTTCATGCAAAGAAAGTTAGAAGAAAGCCAAGACTCAACATGAGAGAGGCAGTCATTCAGAGGCGAGATGTTCACATCTACCGGTAATACATGAAAAAGAAGAACAATGTCATCTGCATATAAATACGTGGAGACTGGGAATTGCTGAATTAAAAGGGGCAGAGGGGCAATAAAAATATTAAAAAGCAATGGCGAAAGGACACAGAACCCTGTGGAACCCCACAGATAAGTGAAATGGGGGGAGAAGATTGTTTCTCACTTCACGCACTTTCTCCGTCTCTTCCAACAACCAATCGAAACCACTGTAAAACTGTACCATGAAGACCAGTATCATAAAGTTGAGAAAGGAGAGTTCTGTGATCCACAAGATCAGAAGCAGATAGATCATGAGCAATATGAATTTCATTCAAGAGAGCAAGAAGTACTGTTTCTGTGCTATGTCCTGCACAGAATCCAGACTGACGTGGATGTAGCGTGTTTATACAATTAGCATCACATATTGAATCTACAAACACAAAGCGTTCTAATAGTTTTGACAAAAAGGGAAGGTTTGAAACCGGGCACCAGTGAGACAGGACAGAAGGATCAAGAGGACTGCTTAAGTAGGGGACAGACGATGGCAGATTTCCAAGGAGCAGGGAAGGTACCTGATAAGCTGCAATTGAGGATGGCAAGTATGGTGGGCAATAAGCACAGAGTTGGGGCAATCAGCCAGCTGGAAGGGATAGGGTCTAGTGCACAGGTGGTCTTCCTAGCCTTGGATAAATTATTGTATAGTTCAACTGAAGTAATAGGGTGGAACTGAGACCAGGTATGAGCTAATGCCTTATTTGGGCTAGAGGAAGATAAATGAGCCAGCTCAGGAGAAGAGTCAGGAGGGGAAAGGGGCGGAGGTGGAGGAGTAGAAAAGCTAGAGTGCAAATTTTGAACCTTCTCGCAAAAGAAGGTAGCTAGAGAGGTTGGATCTGGTGCTGCAATTGATGTGGAAAGTTGAGGGGTCACAGTTGAAAGTTTACGAAGGATAGCATATAGTTGTTTGGAAGAATTAGAGGCATCAGATTTCAGAAGAGTAGTAGGAACATTTGGCAGATTGAACTGCAGAACGATAAGTGGAGTATAGCTGTTTGAACTGAGAGAGAGTCCAAGGTGGGATATTTATGCCAAATCTTCTCACCCTACATTGCTGTGATCTATGCAGATGCAGAGCGGGACTATACCAGGAGAGCGAGCTTGTCTAGATGAAGAGGGTGGGACGGAGAGGAGCGACAGAGTCCAGAGCAGTCTGAAGAGTCAAATTCCAGGTCTCGGCCTATGTGTCGGATGAATAGAGGGCAAAGTCTGTAGGAAATAAAGAATGAGCAGAAGGGAAGGATTGAAGAGTTGCAGGAGTAATGTGACATCTAAGACAAGAGGAGGATGCTGAAGTGACAGGATTTTCCTTGACAACAAGGGATGGAAAGGAAACAGTACAGAAGATGCAGTAATGATCTGAGCAGGGCACTGCACATTTAGAGATAGCTGAGAAAGCGAGCAGAGAGCTAGAAGTAGTAGGAATCGGGTCAAGAGTATGGCCTGCACTGTGGGTTGGAAAGGTGACATGTGTGAGTAAGTATGTTGAGCTATTTATCTTTAGATGCAGATAGTGCCTTATTTTATTATGATCAATTCTAATAAGATTTTGTCTAAAGAGGGTGAGTAGTATGACCATAAAAGGGTCAGCACTTGGGGGCAGATGAAAGCAAGCTTGTGGGAAGGGGCGTAAAAGGGACCACAAGCAGTAAAGGGCAGGAGGGAAAAGCACTAAAAGGCCAATGAAGAAACCCTGCACTAGAGCTCAGTGCTTTAAGTTTTAGGGCAGAGTTTCATAGCACGACTTTAACGCTGACTCTCTGCGCTGGAATGCAAATTACCCAGTGCACAAAATGTCAGCGTTAAACTGGGAGAGAGAGCCTAAAACATGCGTACAGAAGTCGGCGCAAGTTTGGCATACTGTCCCAGAGAAGCAGGGTCATCTGAGGTGAAGTTTGATACTTTACTTCAGATGACCTAGACATTGGGGAAAGCTCCTGATGCCATCAACACACTGTTGGGAGGCCGGTGCCCCCTGGACACTGTCCTCCTGACAGAAACAAAGTCCCTGGTGGCCCAATGGTCCCAATCCCCAAACCCACCCAATAAAAAATTTCTGGTGGCCTCAATCCTCTCACCCACCTGATAAAACAATTCTTGGTGGCCCCCATCCAAACAAAATATTCCTGGCCCAGTGTCCCCCGAACTGCCTCCCCCCCACACAAAACAAAAAGAAATCCCTGGTGGCCCCTGAACACCGACATCCCCACCCCCCTCCTGGTACCTTTAATCTGAGACATGAGCATTGCTCACATGCTCCCGTCCCTGTGCCACCATCTTGAAAAATGGCAGTGCCTGGCCCTGTATGGTGCATCGCGGGATGCACCAAGCAGGGTCAGACTGCCATATAAGGCAAAAAAAAGTTGAATATGGCAGAGTGACTCCCCTATTGCATCCTGGGATAGCTCGTGCATCCCAGGATGCAACACAGGAGGGTCACTCTGCCATAAAAGACATTTTTTGCCTTATATGGCAGTCTGACCCTGCCCGGTACCTCCCAGGATGCACTGTCTGAGGCCAGGCACTGCCATTTTTCAAGATATTGGTGCAAGGGTGGAAGCATATGGGCAATACTCCCCCCCCCCCCGTTTAAAGGTACCAGGTGGGGGGGGTGGAGGGGTTTGGGGGGTCACCAGGGATATTTTTCTATAGGGGGAGGGGAATTCGGAGCCACTAGATCACAAGGAATTCTTTTTGTTTGGGTAGGGAGGTCACCGGGGATTGCTTTATCAGGAGGGTAGGGGATCGGGGCCACTGGGGATTATTTTGTTTGGGTGGTGGGATTGGAGCCGCTGGACCACTAGGGATTTGGTTTCTGTCAGAGTCGGTGTCTGGGGTGGGTACAGGCTCCCTGACAGTATGCCAGTGGCGTTGGGGGATTTCTCTGATGCCTGGATCATCTGAGGTGAGGTGTCAAACTTCACCTCAGATACGTTTGCTCCCGACTGGATCCTTACATGTGCAGGAATCTGGCGTGAAAATCACCGTTAAACAGTATAAAAAAACTGCTAAGTTTCATCACGGCTTTTTTTTCTTTTTTTTAACATCGGGTGCAATTATTTATGCAGTAATTTGCATGCCAAGTGTGCTGTGATTTAGCGCTGTTATTATTTTGCCATTTTTCTAGCATTTGCTTGTTTACATTGGAGAACAAGCCTAGCATGGGAAAAGCACAAAAAAAATGCCATGCTAAGCTTTTCAGCCCGTTAGAGGGAATGGGTTGGAAGGAAGAACAGGAGGGGCACACTTGAGGAGCCATGGGGCATCAACTTTCAAGAAAGAGGTATGGGGGAAGGGAGAGCAGAAGGGGAGAGGGGAAGAGAGGAGGCACTTAGAAGAAGACATGGAATGATTATGATGAGTTTAATTTTCAAAATCTCAAGGGGAGGGGGTGAGGCTGAAGGTGCACCAACCATGGCTATCAGGGATGAAGGTACAGGGTAGGAAGGACAGGCATTTACCAGGATCATTTTGAAACGCTGGCATGCAAAGTCTGAAAGGGAATTTTCAACAGGGGTTTTCCTTTGATAATTCTTCTGCAGGTCTGTGGACACAAAGTATAAAGTTTACTGCTGTGGGAGGGGAGAGGGGGCTGGACAAAAAGACTTCTGTGGAAAAGTGAGAGATTGTGGGGAGGAACTGGGCAAAAAAAAATACTGATGGGGAGAGGTTTGTGAGAAAATGTGAGAAACTGATGGGGAAAGGCTGGAAAGAGAGAGATTGGTAGACTTTGGAGAGAGAGAGAGCCTAGTGAAGAGGGTTTGGGGAAAAGTGGTGATGGTGGGGGGGGGGGAGGGGGGGCGGCTGAGATGGGGAAAGACTTATTAAAGAGGGCTGGGTGACAGAGAGACTAGAGAGGAGAGGTTAGAGAGATTGGTGGAGCTGGGATGAAGGTCCTAAAGTTTTGGATGTTAAGAGAGCTCCCCATACAAAAACATTGGGAGCCCTTGGTGTAGAGAAATACCTTTACTTAGTTGGATTTGGTGAGATGGCTGTATCTGATTATCTGTTTTACTGCTGCAGTGCTTATTGTGAGTGACTGTCGTCTTGAGGTTAATGACTCGGATTTAAGAAACATTTTAAATTTTGTCAGCTTTCAAATGTGACTGAATTGCTTCTAACCCTTTTTGTTAAATAAATCATTTTTAGCTGAGTAAAGTTCTTTGACTTGCACTGGAGTAGTTCTGTGACAGATACAAAAGCATAAAGTGCTTGTTTTTCTAGGATAGTGAAATTTCTGCCATTCTCTTTTTGTTCCTCACAGTGTGGAGATAAAATCCAGCACAGTGTGGCAATGAATGTTGCAAATGTAGATGCTTATTGTACTGCACATTCATAGGCTGCACAACACTTGAATAATAGCAATCACAGGAGAACACGCTGGGTGTGCTAATTAGCGATGACTAAAGGAACTGTAGGACAATGGCATTCAACCTTTTCTTTTCCTGTGGGTCAGACTCCTCTGAACAAGCCCGATAACCAAAGATTCTGTCCCTCTTTCTCAGAAAACTCAAGATTTAAGTGTGGGAATATGAAGGAAAATGTAGTACTGAATATTGGTGCTTTAGAGGTTTTATTTTCATATCATCTTGAACAGCAACTATTAAAAAAAAAGTGTGTAAATAGAAGAGAACCTGCATATACCACCATTTGCTGTAATCTCTTTTTTTGAAGTGTTATTGGCAAGCTTTGCAGCCTGTTAGAGGAAAGGTTTCCAACTGTCTGCATTTGTGCAGGACCCTTTGTATATTTTTTAAACTTTGGTGTTTGCACTAATTTTAAAAGGGAAAGAATACAAGCACTTCAAAAATTGCTTTGGCTACAAAGTTCACATGGGCATTTGCACCTATTTTTCATGTGGGTAAACCTTTTCTGGGAAAGTGCATTCATAGATTGACAATGCCATTTATGCCTGTTCTTCTCATTCCTCCACTTAAATACACCCCTCAGCAAAACCTTCTCTCAGTGCAGTTTAAATAAGAACCATTTAGCATACATTAAATGTCAGAAAACAAAATTAAGAAATTAGAAAAAAATAAAGCTATATTTTCTTCCATGCACAGTCCTACTCATTGTGTGTTGTTTTCTAACAGCCCTCTTAAATTTATGAGCTAATACACGCATAAGTTATACCGATTTTCAGTGCAAAGTTACATGTGGCTAGTTTTGCCATTAAAAAATCTGACTCAGCCAGGCGACCGGCAAGACGGCCTTGGGTCGCTAACCCGCCCCCTCCCTCTCCCCCCCCCCTAAATAACTACGCTCAATCCGTATTTGCAACCAAATAAACACGTATTTATTAGGTTATTAACATTTCTTGGAAAGTACAGTATCAAACTGTTGGCCACAGCATAAGCCTATTACATTAACTATTTACATAATCCTTATAAATGACATGACAACTATTTATACAGTAAATTACGTTTCCTCTTCAACCCTTCTCCAGAGGCACAGCCCACTCTAATTAGGTCCTTGTCGTATGGCAGGGATATCTGGAAAAGCTGCCGTTCAAGCCTTTTCCCCACTGCCGTCGTTACATGATAGCATGAGGTCATCACGGGGATGCTTTCATTGACCACAGGCCCTCTTCGGGGCTCTGTTCCTCTTTGATCGCCCTCTCGTGCGGCACCATGCGGGGGGGAAAAGAGGGCGAGCGAAAGCACGGTCGGCCTTTCTATAGCTGCCATGCTGCCTGCCCCGCCTCCCCCCCCGCCAAGGTTAACCCCTGGCCTGCCGTGCTGACGCCCGCCTGTGCCCGGCCACGCTAATTCACGGTCGGGTCTGAGTAAATGTACATATATGCAGGGCTTTATGCATGCACTCTTGCCTTCATGTCAGGAGAGCAGTTTTATACAAGGATATTTGCCCTGTTTACCCACAGGACTACCCTGCACAATTTTATAAGGGGGGAGCCTGTTTTATAAAGGCAAGTAGACACCTGCTATGTGTATAGGTGCCTACTTGTCTTTTTAAAATGTCAGCTTAAGAAGCATAACCTGTGCCTTATTCTGCAGTCATAAACATTTACAACAGCCTTGAAGCTGGTTTAAATGTCTGTGTATTTTGCACACATGTACATATTTTATAAAATATGTGCACAAGTGCATGCTCTGCCCAAACTCCGCTCCTATGTAGTCTCCTGGCCAAGTTCACGCCTTCATGCCAAAGCATGTACTTGATGCAAACTGGGATCCAATAACAGGCCACATAGGTGTGGGAATGACTTATAAAAGTACCCCCATTTGCTCATTCTGTTCAAATCTATTTTGCCTTCTGGTAACTTCTTTTCAAGCTCAGCATATCATAGAATATATTTGATCGACCCTTCTAAATATAACTATTGACCATTGCCTCCTTTCTGGCCTCCAATGGGGCAATATGATCCCTAATTTCTTTGTAGTCTTAATCTAGTTTAGTAGAGCTGTTCTGGGATATTCAGAGTGCAAAAGTAAGGAGGATATTTTAGAAGAGCTACATGCTATTTGCATATGTAAAAAGCGTATTTATGTGAATCAGTATATAGATAAAATTAGCATTTTGGAACAGGTGCTACATAAATTTAAAGATGCGGTGCTATGGGTATGATTTTTGCAGTCCTTTCAAAGAATGCATGTATTTTGTATTTTAGAATGGCAGTATACATATAGTTTGGAAAATTTCCCCATTGGCATTTGCATCAGCTTCAAGTCGCAGATAGCTATTGGCCAACTTGTTTCAATCTGGAATTTGAAGGAGAGCTTGAGAGGAGAATAATGCTTCTTTCCTTGGCATTGAAAAGTACCTCCAATTGCTTAATTTTTGACTTTTGGAGAATGATTCCAAATCAGTTCCCTGCAAATGTACAGATTTCTAAGACCCTCTACTAATACAGTTGTGGTCAACATTATTGGTACCCTTGCAGTTCAACCCCTTAATGTCCAATATCTCCTAAAAGAAATGGCCAGTGAAATGGCTTTGTACTATATATGCACACATATTTGTGAGACAAAAGAATCAAATAAAATAAGACCAATTAAAGAAGGAAATTGGGAGTAATATAAAAACTGGGACATTGCCAGGACATGATTATTGACTCCTTTAAAAACAATTCAAATTAGTTTGAGCAAAACCACCACATTCCCATTGCAGTAAACTTAGACGCCCCTGTGATCAATTGTCAGTACTTACATTCTTGAATAAACCATTGAATGATGGCTCTAATGTTTAAGATGGCCACATTCACTCCCTGTTCCATTTTCAGAAAGGTGAAGACGAGAGATGCCCGAGACCCATCAGAAAAGCCATTATAATCAGTGTCAAACTTCAAAGGGGTACAAGGCCATCTCTAAAGACCTTGGGATTCCTGTGTCTACAGTTTACAATATTAAGAACCTCCCAGGATATGGTGAGAGGGAGGCAAATTAATCCAAGAAATCTTCAAAGGTTAGTGCAAACTGTTGGAAAAACACCACATACAACATCCAAAGACCTAAGGCTGACCTGCCGCTATCTGGAGTGGTGGGCTAAATATGCACCGTATGCCACACATTAAACAAAGGACTTCATGGGCGAAGGTTAAGGAGGACCCTGCTGCCCAGAGACAGGCACAAAAATGCAGGCCTGATCTTTGCCCAAACCCACCTTGAGAAATCACAATCCTTCTGGGAAAATGTTCTGTGGACAGATGAAACCAAACTTGAGCTCTTTGGCAGTGCAGACCAGCAATACATTTACAAGTGAAGAAAGGAAGATTATAAGGAAAACACTACCTTTCTTACAGTTAAATATGGTGAAGGTTCCATAATGTTGTGGGGCTGTTTTGCTGCCTCAGAAACTGGAGGCCTGGAACGTAGAAACATAGAAACACAGAAATATGACGACAGAAAAAGACCACATGGCCTATCTAGTCTGTCCTTCCATATCAACAACTACAACAGTCCCCTTTTTTCCTTTAGAGATCCTCTGTGTTTGTCCCATGCTTTTTTGAATTCAGTTACTGTCCTCATTTCTACTACCTCCACTGGGAGACTATTCCACGGATCCACCACTCTTTCCATAAAGAAATATTTCCGCAAATCATCCTGAATTTATCCCCCTTCACCCTCATCCCATGTCCCTTCGTAGCAGAACTTGCTTTCAATTGAAAGAGGCTCTCCCCCTGAACATTTATGCCACAGAGGTATTTAAACATCTCAATCATATCACCTCTATCCTGCCTTTCCTCTAAGGTGTACATATTAAGATCCTTAAGTCTGTCCTCATATGCTTTATAATGAAGACCACTAACCATTTTAGTAACCACCCTCTGCACCGACTCCATCCTGTTCACATCCTTTTGAAGGTGCGAACTCCAGAATTGCACACTATACTCCAAATGAGGTCGCACCAAAGACTTATACAGAGGCACTATCACTTCCTTTTTTCTGCTAGCCATTCCTCTCCATATGCACCCAAGCATCCTTCTAGCTTTTGCCGTTGCCTTTTCTACCTGTTTAGCTACTTTAAGATCATCAGACACAACCACGCCTAGATCCTGCTCTTCTTTAGTGGACAAAAGTACTTCACCCCCTATACTATATTGCTCCCTTGTATTGCTGCAGCCAAAATGCATGACCTTACATTCTAGACCTTAGATTCTAGACCATTCTTCAAGCTTAGCTATATCCCCCCTCATGTTATCTACACCTTCCTGGGTGTCTACTCTATTGCAGATTTTGGTGGTATCCGCAAAAAGGCAAACCTTACCTGACAGCCCTTCCGTTATATCACTAACAAAGATGTTAAAAAGAATCGGACCAAGGACAGATCCCTGGGGCACACCACTGGTAACATTCTTCTCCTCAGAGTGAGCCCCATTTACCTGTACTCTGTCGCCTCCCACCCAACCAATTTCTAACCCAAGCAGTAACTTTAAGGTCCATCCCTAGGGTGTTGAGTTTTATAAGTCGCCTGTGAGGAACAGTGTCAAAGGCTTTACTGAAATCTAAATACACCACATCTAGGGCTCTTCCTCGGTCCAACTCCCTGGTCACCCAGTCAAAGAAATCAATCAGATTTGTCTGACAAGACCTGCCTCTGGTGAATCCATGCTGCCTTGGATCCTGTAATCCGCTGGACCCCAGAAACCTCACTATTTTCTCTTTCATCAGCGTTTCCAATAATTTACTCACCACCGAAGTTAAACTAACCGGCCTGTAGTTTTCAACCACATCCTTACTTCCGTTTTTGTGTAAAGGCACCACATGAGCCTCTCTCCAGTCCTTTGGCACCACTCCCGGCTCCAACAAGGCATTGAAAAGGTCAGTCAGTGGAGCTGCTAGAACATCCCCAAGTTCCCTCAGTATTCTAGGGTGTATCCCATCCGGTCCTATTGCTTTGTCTACTTTAAGTTGAGCTAGTTTCTCAAGAATATAGTCTTCTGAAAATTGTTCAAGATGTCCCTCACTACTTTTCCTGTTTGTGGGTGTTTTCTGAGGTCCTGCTCCTGGTTCTTCATCTGTGAACACAGAAGAGAAATATTAAGCAATTCCGCTTTATCCTCATCAGCTTCTACATATTCCTCCCCTTCACCCTTGAGTCTGGCAATACCACTTTTGCCCTTCCTCTTCTCACTAACATATCAGAAAAATGTCTTATCCCCCATTTTATTGCATTGGCTATTTCCTCCTCTTTTTGAATCTTTGCTTTCCTGACTACTTTGCTAGCTTCTCTTTTTTCCAAATATAGATGCCTGTCTTCCTCTCTCTGTGATCTCTTGTATTTCATGAAGGCCTCCATCTTCAGTTTTTCAGTTACCTCTTTCAGGTAGCTGAAAGGAATCGTGAGGTCAGAGGACTACAAAGGTATTTTGGAGAGAAATGTGCTACCTAGTGTCAGAAAACTAGGTCTGGGTTGAAGGACATGGGTCCTCCAGCAGTACAGTGACCCAAAACATGTATCCAAAAGTACAAAAGGAAATAATGGACTGTGTTAAATTGGCCAGCAGTGAGTCCTGATCTCAATCCAATAAAGAACATTTGGAAAGAGCTAAAATCTGCCATTGGTAAAAGGAATCCTGGAAATATTCATGAGCTGTAACAAATTGTAGTTGGAGTGGGAGAAACTACCAGCAGACAGATGTTCAAAACTTATAGATGGCTACAAGAAATGGAGGCTGTCATCACTGCCAAGGGTTGTACAATCAAATATTTGTGAAGGTAGCCATTAATCCTGTCCAGGTCATATTTTTTTTCCCTCAGAATTGACTGGTTGCACAGACATCATTTTTTTTTTGTTGTTTGAACATACTATTAAAATATTGTGATGACATACAGCTGAATGATCTGAGCTTGCATCTACCATATGTAAAATGATACAGCTCTCCTTCACCCAAGGATATGACACCTATCCTAAAGACTGCTTCCATATACCCTTTGCTAAAAAAAAAAAAGCCTCTAAGCTGAATCCCACAATCCCAAACTCATACAGACCTATCTCAAGTTTACCTTTCCTTACAAAAATAGAAAAAGTGGTCTAGCTGCAACTCCCCAACTACATTAGCCTAAATGCTTTGCTTGACTCACATCAGTATGGCTTCCGACCCAACCATGGTGTGGAAACATTGCTAATTTCACTCACTGACCATTTCATAAAGGGAATAGCGAAACCAAAACAAACGTTCATAGTCATTTTTCTTGATATCACCGCAGTTTTTGACACATGTCATGAGATTCTTATGCAGAGTACACTATCACAGATGCACACTAAGCTGGATCCCATCACATCTGACCGATAGTCAACAAACTGAAAGCCTAAGACAAAGGTTCGGACCCTTACCCACAAACACAAGATGTACCCCAGTGCTCATCTTATTCTTTAACATCTACATCCACCAATCTGTGAGATCATCTGGTCACATGATATATTATTCCATCTATACACAGATGACATAATGTTTTATGCTCCATTCTCAACACATCTCCGGACTTCACCCCGATAGTACAGTGCTTCAACTCCATTGCCCACTGGCTCTCACAACAAGGTCTTTCCATTAACTACAGTAAAACTGAAGTGCTTTTCACATTCAGAGATCAATCCTTCTACCCACCAAAGTCAATTAAAGTCAAACACGCTGAACTAGTCAAAATCAGAAGTATGTTCCCTTGGAAAGACTCTTGATCAGCATCTGACACTGCAGTCCCACATTAACAGCGTGATAAAGAATGTGTACAGTTCAAAAAAAAAAGACACGTCAACAGCTTCAACCACTCCTTGAACCCCTCGACTACAGGTATGTGTTTCAAGCGAAGATACTTCCCCACTTGGATTTAGCAATTCAATCCTCCAAGGCCTTCCAAAATCACAGCTGCTCCCACTACAGCTTGCTCAGCACACTGTAGCTAGAGTCCTAACTGGAACACCAAGGAGCTCTGTATCACCCCATTATGAAGGAGCTCCACTGGCTACCACTGCTATACAGAGTCAAATACAAAAACATAATCCCAACCTTATGGAATGCCCTCCCTCACCACTTGAGAACCACCATGGAAATAACTGATTTCAGAAAATCCTTGAAGACCTACCTCTTTACCGAGCACTTTAAGACTTTACAAGTTAATTAATGCAATGATAAATGTTAAACTCCAACTCCTCAATAACATGTACGAGTCCATTATGTAAATAGCTATAATGTGAATGTAAACAAGTTAACTGTTGTAAATAGTTACAAAAGTTCTATGTATACAAGGTTATGTTCCATGTAAACTGCTTGGAGAATTTGAAAGGCGGTATATAAAAAATGTTAAATAATGGCAATATTTAAAATCCTTCATGAGCAATCCTTTGACTACCTGCATACGACAATAGGAAAAATACCCAACAATCGCCAGAGAAGAAGCACTGCAGAACACTTCCTAGCATCCCACCCCGACTTCGCTAATTCCAGCCAATCAGCTTGTGGGCGAGCATTCTCCTTATACATTCCAACCACATGGAACTCATTACCTGCAAAAGTAAGGACTACCTCAGACTTGAAGGACTTCTGGAAGCTGTTATAAACATACCTGTTCCAAATAAACTTTGAGGGTGTCACATAAATAGACTGACTAGTGCACTCTTAACCCCTGTTATAGACATGACCATCATGCTAGAAGACTCAGATCCACCTGACTGCTCCTTCACACCCTTATGTGACTGCTATATCCTAATGGGTTTACGTAAGGTTCCCCTGTAATCTCCTACTAGTTTACTGTACACCAAGAATCCTTTGAATTGTTGTTCTAGTGGAGGAGTGGCCTAGTGGTTGGGGCAAGGTACTTCAGGCCGGAAGGTCGGGGGTTCAAATCCCACTAGAGGACAGCAACCTTGGGCCGGAAGGACTGGGGTTTCTAGTCCCACAGGTGCTCCTTGTGGTCTTGGGCAAGCCACTTAACCCTCCATAGCCCATGTTCCCTGTAAAATAGTTATCTCCAAGTTATAATGCCCTGTTCAATGTAATTTCAGTTTGTTCAATGTAAACCACACTGATGCAGAATAGCGCAGTATATAAGAGAATGTAAATAAATAAATAAATAAATAGATTTTGTATTTTAGTGTTAATGGGTTATTTGTATGGCTTACCGTTCCTTGTAATGTTCTCTTGTTCCATGTAATGTTATGATGTTACCTGTAAACCGTATTGATCTTTGGAAATGCGGTATATAAATAAATAAATACATTTCCAATTATATCTCAAGATATTGTACACAACATACCTGAAGTGCAAGGGTGCCAGTAATATTGACCACAACAGTAGGTGCAGGTGGCACTACTTACACTTGTAAGTGGCAAAAAATTGGCCCTTAGAGGACTGATTATATAAAGCATGTGTGGAAAGTTACGTGCTAGAAATACATGTAAATCCCTGTGCTGAAGAATTTATGTGCATAAATGGGTCTGTCTGTGCACGATTTAGGCAGTTGCTATTCTGTAAGTGTACGCATTTGTCCCATTGTGTATGCTTTCAGTGAGGGGATGTATGAGGGTGGAGCTTTAACATAGGTTATAAAATATTATAACTTGTATTTCTGAATAATCTAAGCATGATCAGGTAGCAAAATTCAAACTCTGCTCTTTGGCTTCATTTCTCTAAATTCAGTAAGACAGTGCAAATGTGAAGGAATGAAATGAAAACACAACATCAACAGAAACTTATCAATAACAGAACTACTTTTAAGGCCTTAAGGAAGAGACTCAGGCCTGCAAACTTGAGCAGTGTCCTGTAATCCCTCAATTTAGCTAGGCCAGAGTACCTTTTATTAGGAAAAACTGTTACATGGTACAAATTCAGCTCTGCGTCAAGCTTTATCTACATGTTATAGGTCAAACTAGACACGACATGTTACAGGTCAAAGCACAGACATTTCTCAGCTCAAGCATTCTGAAAACAAAAGCATTCTGTCCCATTTTTCACAATCTACTAAATACGGCCTTGGCTTCTATACATATCTCTGCTAAGCTCAAGCTTCAGGTTGTCAGCAAAATTCCAAGCAATTCTCCATATGAATCCTTTCAGAGCATCCTAGTTACCCCATCAAGTTCCTTTCTACAGGTACTTATGCCCACTCTAGAGCAGGCATAAAGTGCCTCAATCTAGTTGCAGCATTTATGTAAAATTGGGGCATAAAGATGCACCTCAATCTAGTTGCAGCAATCTTTATGCCCTAATTTTACATAAATGCTGCAACTAGATTGAGGCATATTTTTATGCTCCTAATTTATAAAGCAAAGTATGCACATATTTCACTTTATAAAATAGGCCCCAAATACACACATGGCAACATGCAGAAACTGTGCAGGAGTTTATAAAATTGCCCTATAGATGTGCATGTAGTGTTACTTATGTGCAAACTCTTAGGGGCATGTCTACTAGACTGTGGTAGAGTTTGGTAGCTATTGCAGTGCATTAGCTGCCTAAACAGCATATTAAGGAAAAATCCCTTGCAGTGTCTGCAGGGGGCATTCCCATGTTAGCCCCTGTAGATACAGTACCATGGTGCAATCAGGCTCTCCACCTTAACTATTTTATGCGCTGTGGAGTGGAGATCTGTGGCACCGACAATATGAAAAAAAATAGTGCTGGCCCATCTGCAGTAACGATTCCACCTTGGTAGCGCCCAATTCACATTTGGAGCTACCCAGAGGGAATTTGTGCACCCCCCCCCCCCCATGCCAGCTAAATCTTGACTAGTCAGTCGGGGGTAGGGTTGCCAACTGGCCGGTTTTTCCATGGCCAGGCCGGCTGCCGGCACAGATGTAAAACCGGCCATTGAAAAGCTGTTTTTTTGCTCTGGCCGCAAGATCGGGAGCGGCCAGAGCAAAAAACCGGCTTTTGTCGCGGCGCGAACGCGAACGTGATTCCCCATATCAGTGCAGCCGCTGCTTCTGCTTTGTACAGAGCAGCGGCTGCAATACACTTACATTGAAAACTAAAGATAAACTGTGTGAGGAGCCCTCCGGTCATCGCAGAGCCCGAGGAAGTGATGTCATGGGGGCGGGCTCCTCACAGGTTGTCTTTCCTTTTCAAATTAACTTTAGCTGCAATAAAGTTAATTTGAAAAGGAAAGACAACCTGTGAGGAGCCCGCCCCATGACATCACTTCCTTGGGCGCTGCGATGACCGGAGGGCTCCTCACACAGTTTGTCTTTACTTTTCAAAGTAAGTGTTTTGCATCCGCTGCTCTGTACAAAGCAGAAGCAGTGGCTTGGGCAGGGGGGGTGATGGTGTGAGTGAACCAGCAAGGGGGGGGGGTGGTGTGAGTGAACCAGCAGGGGAGGGGGGGTGAGTGAGTGACGCAGCAGGGTGGGTGAGTGAACCAGCAGGGGAGGGGGGTGAGTGAGTGACGCAGCAGGGTGGGTGAGTGAACCAGCAGTGGAGGGGGGAGGGTGGTGTGAATGAACCAGCAGGGGAGAGGGTGAGTGAGTGACAGGGGGGTGGGTGAGTGAACCAGCAGGGAGGGGAAGGGAGGGGTGGTGTGAGTGAACCAGCAGGGGAGGGGGGGTGAGTGAGTGAACCAGCACTGAGGGGGGGGGGGGTGTGAGTGAATCCTCGGTAATTTTTGTGGGTGGGGCTGGGGACGGGGCAGGGGTGGAGCATGGCGAGCCACAGGTGTCGGGTTTTTCTCGGTGAAAAAGTTGGCAACCCTAGTCGGGGGGGGGGGGGGCCGGAGGAAACACCAACAGACTAGCCCGAACTGTTTTTAGAGGATCAGAAGGATGGGGCTTCCCCTGACTGACTAGCCACAATTTTGCAGACATGGGGGGGGGGGTACACCAATTTCTGCCTCCCCCCCCGGGCAGCTCCTTATGCTGAGGAGGCTCTGTTACAAGCTAGGTAATTCTATGGCTATTAACAATCCTTAAAGAGGCTACTTTTATTTTCATTATTACAGTATTAGATAATGTTTTTTGTTACTGAAGTTACTGGTTTATTTTTTTAGCTATTTGCAAAGGGAGATTTTTCTTTTTAGGTAAAGCTTTTCTGATCATTTTTTCTTTCCTCTAGCCTTCAGTTTCAGAGGAGGAAAAGCGCTCTTTAAAGTCACTGCACTGCTGAGGTGTTGGTGTTAGCTTGCTTAAGAGTCAGATTGTTGAGTGTCGTATGGCCTTGCAAGCATTGCCATTCTTGGAGGGGCTCCATTTTGAGAAAAGTAATTCTATGGCTCTTAACACAAATCCGCTGCCTGAGAGCTTTTAAGAAAGGGGCTATTTTTATTTTTATTAGAGAACATTTTTTGCTGCTGGTTTATTTTTTGTTGAAACAGTTAATTATGGTCTTTCTCTGAGCAATTACCAATAGGTAAAGCAAATATGAACAGGAACGCTCAATTCTATCTATATGGAACCAAAATCATCTTCTTTTTTACTATATCTCACAAAATCTTTAAACACTTATTCATACTATCGTTGAAGGTCTCAGACTTTGTTGGCACTCATTTTCAGATTTACAATACGTCCAACATTAGTGCCTAATAGCATCAATGACCTTCAGCGAAACCATCAGTTAAATGGTGAAAGCGGATGGGGCTCTTCTTTTATATTACATTACCCAAATCTCAATAATAATGTTCATATTATAGAACCTCCCTAGTAGTTCAATAGTTGACAACTATTGAATACTTAGCTTCTATTTTAATTTTCTTCGTCCAGCTCCCATCACGCTTTTAGATCCCGACGCTCTCCACCGGTGCCTCCATTGCATTTCACGATTGTTTCCTCAGGGGATCGCTATTCACTGCTTATTACTCTCTATAAAATAAAACCCATCTCACTTATTCTTATCACTTTCTAAGTTCCTAAAACCTTATCTCATATTGACCTTACTAGCTACATGTGTAGAAAACCTACCGGAAACTTGAGTGATGCTGCACATGTCTCATCAATTTTTCTTTCCGCGCTTTCAAGGTATTCAAACCTCATTCATACTGTGCTTGAAAAAATGCTGTGCATGCGGACTAACGATCACCTATCCAAATTTAAAGATCTTACTCTCCTCTTCTATTGGAGGTTTCTACTCCCACCCCCAAAATGACGTCGTCAGCGTCTTCAATGTTATAAATTTCTCTCTACCAGTGATCTAATAATGATTCATATATTTCATTACTGAACTGCCTATCGTACCCCATTTATACTACAAAATATTTTCTCTATTTTTTGTTTTTTCATAAAACCACTTCATCTTCTCTATGTATACGAGACTAGATATATTTATCAACTTCCGATGTTCAATAATCCCCTACCTCACCTAGCTACAGATCTTTTTCTCCCCTTGTCATCCCTAGCCAAAGTATGTAACATTTTAGATCCCTGAGTTTTTGTCTGCACTGTTCTGCCTCTCTACATATACATGATCAATCCACTCTGACAATCCAGTAATGAGGTCAATCACTACGTTCATTTACTTGTTACATCTTTTATCTTCAGATACAGGATGACCAATCTATGGTGGCATTAAGGCCTGTGGGCATCACTGTTTTCAGCACAAATATCCATTTTTGTTCTCTAATCAGCAGTTTGTTGTGATTTCCCTGCTGTGCCCGACTCATTCTATCAATGCAAAAACATCTCAACTGCTCAAAAATATGTCCCTTCATTAGACCATGTTGAACCAATATTTTTTTTATCTTAATTTCAATCGACTTCTGTGTTCCCCCCCCCCCCCCCAATTCTTACTTTAAAAGGACGAGTTGTCTTGCCCACGTAAATCAACTCACATGGGCATTGAATCGCGTACACTATGTTGGTGGACCTCTTAATGGATAAGTAATTCCTTTATGTACAAAGGCGTCCAACTCCATAGTAATATCACATATTACAGCCTCCACATTTTCTATGGCCCTTTCTAATATTTGGTGCACTGACTGATAAACCAGGAGATTTCAATACTGCTGGACTAAGTTGCTCCTTTAAATTATGATTACGCTGCCATACGCAGCGTATTTTTTGCCCGCTAACCCCGGAATAACTTCTATAATGTTCCCATATTTCCTTAAAATATTTTGAATGCCAGAACTCAAAGGTGAATACCGAGTAATCAAATTAATATTGTTGGAATCTACATTTTCCTTTTCATTTGGGTTTTTAACCTTCAGTAATAAGCTCCTATTGTAGAGGGCCCTAGAATATGCCTGTTTCACTACAATTTTAGGGTAACCTCTTTCCCTGAAATTGTTTGATAACTGTCTTGATAAAGTTTTAAATTTGTGCACTTCAGAACAATTCCGCCTATAACGCAAAAATTGGGAAAAAGGGAGACTCGTTTAGCTGCAGAGGATGTACACTTTTAAAATGTATTTCGGTCTGTAATTTTTCGATAGACTGATGTCAGCCATTCTCCTTTCTCAATATTAATCACTACATCCAAATATGCCAATTTATCTTTATGGTATAAATGTGCAAATTGTATATTTTGATCACATTGATTTATCTATTATAAAAATGATCTTAACTTTTCTTCTGAACCTTTCCATAACAAAGACATCTATATATCGGTTCCATGAGATCACATTGGAAACGAAAGGGGATTGAGACAGCCAACGTTCTTCAAAAGTACCCATATAAAGATTTGCAATTTAGGGGGCACATGTGGCCCACATAGCTACTCCAAATATCTGTTGGTATAAAACTCCTTCAAAAATGAAATACCGGTAGTTCTGGAAAATAGCCAAACCTGCTAATTGTAACATTGAATAGTGCCTGGCCCAGGACCGAACCCTGGGACACCCCGCTAATCACCTTCCCTTCCTCTGAGTGAGCTCCATTTACCATCACCTTCTGTCGTCTATCAGTCAACTATCAGAAATTGGTTGACTGATAGACGACAGAAGGTGATGGTAAATGGAGCTCACTCGGAGGAAGGGAAGGTGATTAGCAGGGTGCCCCAGGGTTCGGTCCTGGGCCCGGCACTGTTCAATGTATTTGTGAGTGATATTGCTGAAAGACTGAATGGAAAGGTCTGTCTTTTTGCAGATGACATGAAAATTTGCAACAGAGTGAACTCCCCTGAGGGAGTCCTTAACATGAGAAAAGATCTACAAAAGCTGGAAGAATGGTCAAATGCTTGGCAATCAAGATTTAATGCAAAGAAGTGCAGAGTTATGCGCTTAGGTAGCAGAAACCCAAGAGAAATGTACATGATAGGGGGCGAGAGGTTGGTGTGCACGGATCAGGAGAAAGACCTTGGTGTGATTTATTTCTATAGATCTCAAGGTGGCAAAACAGTTCGACAAGGCGGTGGCAAAAGCCAGGAGGATGTTGGGCTGCATACAAAGAGGAATTACCAGCAGAAAGAAAGAGATTCTAATACCACTGTATAAGTCACTGGTGAGGCCTCACTTGGAATACTGTTCAGTTTTGGAGACCGTATCTTGCAAAGGATGTAAAAAGAATGGAATCTGTTCAGAGGAAGGCGACCAAAATGATTTGGAGCCTGCGTCAGAAGCCTTATGAGAAGAGACTTGAAGACCTAAATATGTACACTTTGGAGGAGAGGAGGGATAGGGGAGATATGATTCAGACCTTTAAATACTTAAGGAGAAATAATGAACAAACCTCTTCCAAAGACGGGGAAGCTGTAAAACGAGAGGGCATAACATGAAGCTTCAAGGTGGAAAATTGAAAGGTAATATCAGGAAATACTTTTTCACTGAGAGGGTGATGGATGCTTGGAATGCCTTCCCAATGAAGGTGGTGGGGGCAAATATGGTGACAGAATTCAAAATGGCATGGGACAGACACAATGGATCCATTTATAGCAACAGAATAAAATCAAAATAAACTGAACCATCTAACTTCTCAACAAATAGGGGTGTCCTGCATGGAGCGGTGGGTTCACCCCTAAACAAAGACATGGGGAGGGGCGGCCTGCACAAAGTGGCACCTACTCCTGCCATCTTATTCCGGCCTTCTTACTGGGCAGACTAGATAGACCATACTGGTCTTTATCTGCCGTCATTTACTATGTTATGTTACTATGTAACAAAAAGGTAATCTGTGCCTCTGAAAGGTCCCCCTGTTGATGTAACGCCTCTACCAACTGGTACGCTGCCTCTTGGGGAATATTCGTATATAGAGACCCCAGGGTTTAAACCAGGAGCAGGAGACTTGGAGGGAGAGAGAGAAGCCCAGGATTCTATGGGTAACTGCACTAAGACCCAAGAAGGGGCCAGGCAGCCTGCACAAGTTCATAAAACAGTGTTTGTTTCCCTATCAACCTCCATTTGACTGTGGATCCTTGTCACTGCCCTTCGCTTGCATGCCTATCCCACAAGGTCTCTATTATTCAAAGACCAGAATTGAAGACCCCTGCTCAAAATAATATTGTCTGGGAATCAGTGGTGCTATACAATACACAGAAAGCCTTATTAGAATATAAAAACATATAATCAGAAACTGCATTGTATGAAAGTCAGCAAAAGCCTCACTTTGGTGTAGAAAAGGGTTCTTAGCAAAAGATTAATGCATGCTCTTTTCTGTAACAAACTATAGTAATAATTACATGAATAAGCTATAAAATCTTCTTAACAAATTAGCTTACTGTAGACTGTAAAATGTGATTACAGAGACAAAATATGGACTTAATGACTCTAGAACAGTTTAAACTCTATAAAATGGAAAAATGCAGTTCTTGAATTCACACTGTGAGACCAGTGTACTCACCCGTGGGATTTCCCAAGGGTTGGGAGCCTCATTTGTGTGAAAAGTTGCTACCAATGTAAATTAGTTGCATAACAAATTTTCATGTGAAATCTGATACCATGGTGGCCAGAAAAAGCTAACTATACTTAAATATTTTCTTCACACTCACAACAGAAGACACATTTTTAAAAACAGATCCACAAAATAGCGAAATGTATAATATTGCCATTGAGACACACTGACATACTTTCATATGACACACATACCATCCTTTCATTTCTTTACATCTCCCACACATGCACACAATGCACATTATCCCAATGCTTAGTGTGGGGCCTGGTAGTATCCCAACATTAGTTACACTAAATGTACGTTGAACTAGTTTATGATTAATGCCTCCCAATTCTTGCTGTAAAGCAGGGATTCTCAACCCAATCCTCAGGACACACCTTGCCAGGCGAATATGCATGAGAGAGATTTGCATGCACAGTCTCCATTGTATACAAATCCCTCTCATGCATATTCATTGTGGTTTTCCTGAAAACCTGAGTGGATAGGTGTGTCTCGAGGACTGGGTTGAGAACTCCTGTTCTTGTTAAGTGACGTCAAGTCTGTGTCGACTCATGAAGACCCTCTGGATAGTTGTCCTAAAGTGTGTTCGATCTTCATTCAGGCGGCTCATTGTTCACAGATTGGCACCCATCGCTGCTGTTATTGTATTGATCCATCTTATTGCTGGCCTTCCTCTTTTGCGTTGACCTTCTACCTTGCCAAACATGATGTCTTTAATGATCTCTCTCTTTGGAGTGGAGGAGTGGCCTAGTGGTTGGGGCAAGGTACTTCAGGCCGGAAGGTCAGGGGTTCAAATCCCACTAGAGGACAGCAACCTTGGGCCGGAAGGACTGGGGTTTCTAGTCCCACAGGTGTTCCTTGTGGTCTTGGGAAAGTCACTTAACCCTCCATAGCCCATGTTCCCTGTAAAATAGTTACCTCCAAGTTATAATGCCCTGTTCAGTGTAATTTCAGTTTGTTCAATGTAAACCGCACTGATGCAGAATAGCGCGGTATATAAGAGAATATAAATAAATAAATAAATGTGTCCAAAGTATGAAAGTCAGTCTTGTCATCTGAGCTTCTAAAGAAAGCTTAGATTTGATCTCCTTTAGTACTGACTGTTTTTTTTCCTTTGGGCAGTCAATGGTATACACAGTATTCGTCGCCAGCACCATTATTCAAAGGCATCATTTTCTTCTTATCTATCTTTTTCACTGACTAACTTTCACATCCATATGATGTTGTTGAAAATGTCATGGCTTGAATAAGTCAAACCTTTGAATGGAGAGAGACATCTCTGCTCTTGAGAATCTTGTCTAGGTCCTTCATAGCCATTCTGCCGAGAGCAATGCATTGTATGATTTCTTGACTGCTTGTTGCTTCTTTATTGATAGTTGACATCTTTAACCTAATTGGATCAACTATTTCAATTTCTTCTCCAATGATGAACTTATTGATTTTGCCAGTTATCAGGATCTTTGTCTTAACATTAAGGTGTAGACCCATTTTAAGACTATATTCCTTGATCTTGAGAAGCAAATGTTTCAAATCGTCTTCACTTTCAGCCAGTAATATGGTATCACCATAACGAAGGTTCTTGATGAGTCTTCCACCAATCTTCACACCTCTGTCTTCATACTGTCCTGCTTCTCTGATTTGTTCTGCATATAAATTAGAGGTAAGGGGAAAGTATATGCAGCCTTGTCGTACACCATTGCTGATTTTAAACCATTCTGTTTCTCCTTGTTCCATTCGAACTGTTGCTGCTTCATCAGTGTAAAGGTTGTGCAAGAGAACGATCAGGTGTTCTGGTATACCCACGCTTCTTAATGTGGCCCAGAGTTTCTTATGGTTTACACAGTCAAAAGCCTTGCTGTGGTCAATAAAATGCATATAGATATCCTTTTGGAATTCTTTTGTCTTTTTAAGGATCCACCTCACATCTGCGATAATGTCTCTCGTTCCTCTCCCTTTTCTGAACCCTCCTTGCACTTCAGGCAGTTCTCATTCCAGGTATGGTTGTAGTCTCTGCTGAATGATCTTGAGTGGAATCTTGCTGGCATTTGGGATCAGAGCTATTGTGCAATAATTTTCACAGTCAGTCAGATCACCTTTCTTCAATATTTGTATAAACACACATCTTTTCCAGTCAGTTGGCCATGAATTTGACTTCAAACTTTCCTGGCAGAGCCTTGTAAGTATGGTAACAGCTGCATCAGATTGCTGAAATACTTCTATGGGAATGCCATCAATGCCCATTGCTTTGTTTGCTAAGGCTTTCAATGCTGCTTCGACTTCTTCTTTCATCACCAATGTTTCCTGATCATAACGTATAGGTTGAGACTGCTGTTGGTCCACTTGATCTTTATGGTATAATGACTGTATATTTTTCCACCTTTTCTTGATCTTCGCAGCATCATTCAACATGGATCCTTCATCTTGTAGCATTCCAATTCGAGGCTGGAATTTTTTCTTTGACTCATAGCTTTAGAAAACCCGATCTTCTTCTTTTAATTGCTTCTGATTCTATTTCCTTGCATGTGTCATTGTAGTACTGCTCCTTGTCTTGTTTTGCTGCATGTTGGAAATCTGAGTTCTGTGATGGGCTCTCTTTCTCCTTTGGCTTTTAGCTTCTCTGCGTTTCTGGACAATTTTCAATTTCTTCAGTCATCCATTTTTTGGCCAATTTTACTTTTTCACCTTATGTAGAGACTTATCGCTTTCTTCCAATACAACTTTCTTGATGTCATCCCATAACTCTTCTGGAACTCTGTCATTTGTATCTAAAGCAACAAATCAATTTCTCAGGTAGTCTTTAAATTCCAGTGGTATAATTCTCATGGTCATATTTTGCTACATTCATGTATGGCTTGCTATTTTTCAACTTTAGCTTCAGTTTGCATACTAGTAGTTCGTGATCTGTACCAGTCGGCTTCAGGTTTTGTCTTTGTTGATGTTATCAAGCTTTTCCATTGTTGTCTTCCAGAAATGCAGTCAATTTGATTTCAGTACAATCCATTGGGTGAAGTCCACGTGTACAGTTGGGACTTGTGTTGCTGGAAAAAGGTGTTTGAGATGAACAGATCGTTGGTCTTGCAGAATTCTATCAGTCTTTCTCCAGCTTTGTTTCTGTTGCCAAGTCCATATTTTCCAACCACTTTGCCTTCTTCTTTGTTGCTAACTTTTACATTCCAGTCACACATGACTATCAGGATATCCTGTTTGCATATTCTGTCAGTTTCAGCTTTTACTTGTTCATAGAACTCATCAATTTCATCCTCCTGCAGCTGCTGTTGGGGCATATATTTGAATTATAGTTGTGTTGTTAGGTATTCCTCATAGACAAATAGAGATTAAGCGTTCACTGACTGCATTGTATTTCATTACAGTTCTTGCAAGTTTCTTCTTTATTATAAATGGAACACCATTTCTTCTTTGTCTTTCATTTCCAGCATAGAAGGCCATGTGATCATCTGATGCAAAGTGCCCAATGCCAGTCCATTTCAGTTCACTGACACCCAACAGATCAAGTTGTACACGTTCCATTTCATTCTTGACGACCACCAACTTCCCTTGGTTTCATACTTCGTACGTACCATGTAAGACATCTTTACAGCTTCTTACTCTCATTTCATGCGCAGCTACATCAGTGGTCGGATGTCCTGCGGGCTCTGATCCAACCACATCATAAATGCTGGCTTTATTCTGAAAAAGTCTTCAGCTCCTCCCCAGTAGGTAGTTGAGTGCCTTCCGACCTGGGGGGGTCTCATCTTTCAGCACTATGGTGCAATTTGTTTTGTTACTATCCATTGGGTTTTAATGGCAAGATATGGAAGTAGATTGCCGGGCCTTTCCTTTATGCAATTTAAGTTTAATGTTGATGCCATTGTCACAGAAATGTGATCCTCCGCCGCCAACACTGTCCCAATTTGCTGCTGCCCAGATGGGTGGTTTGTCTTGGTCTGGCACCTCAGCTGAAACCTGTACATTTTGGGAGACCCTGCTGATAAACTACCGATAGCTTAGCCCTCAGCATCACTGATGCACACAAGCCCTCACAGGACGACAAGCTGCAAACCAAGTGAGGGACTCAATGACATTACATAATCAGAACTAATATATCATAGAGCATTTGACTGCTCAGATTATTCCTGCATTCTACCCTCCCCATTACAAAGTTTACTTCCACATGGACATAGTTCATTCCTTCCCTATGGTTATCCCCATATTTATCTCTAACTTGTCTTCCCCTGTTTAATGTAAAACAATTCCTATGCAACTGTTATGATCATTGTAAACCACCTTGAATAAAGGCAGTATAGAAAAACTGTTAAGTAAATAAACAAACAATGCACAACAGAACTATATAACAGAAGCGACTATATACAAGGGATTGTCTTGGAGTGAGACATTTATTTTCAGGTTCCAGGGCTAAAGTACTCCTGAAATTGGAGGGTCTTTAGTTTTTTTTTGGAAGTCCCTGCAGCCTTTGTTATCCCTCAGAGTATTAGGGAGAGAGTTCCATAATGTGGGTCCGTATATCGAAAAAGCTCTCTGGCACATTGCTTGGATACTCTTCCGTTTGTGGGTTGGAATGCTGAGTAGACTCTGGTTTTCAGTTCTTCTTGATCTTGAGTTTGGGGGGTTTTGGAGGAGGCTGAGGTGAGCATAATTGCCTTATATTTAATGCGGGCCTATTTGGGGAGCCAGTGTAGGCTTTTCAGGATGGGGGATGTGTTCATGTCTTGGTGATCATGTTATCAGATGTACTGTGGCATTTTGTACTAGTTTCAGAGGTAGTACAGTCTGCTTTGGTAGGTCTTGGAGGATGGAGTTGCAATAATCTAGCAATGGGACGATGATGGCCTCGCAAACTGTGCGGACGTAATCCAGGTCTAGCAGTGGTCTGAGGTTATATAGACTTTTTATGTTGTAATTTGCTGAGGATGTTACTCTTTTTATATGTGGTCTCATGTTTAGTTGCTGGTCTAGAATGATTCCAAGATATTTGATTTCCTGTTTAACTGGGATGGTGTTTTTTATTATAATCTCTTTTGGGGTGGAGAATGAGGGATCATGGGTTATGATGATTCCCTCTGTTTTCTGTGGTTGGAGGGGTGGTTCTTGTTTAGCCATTCTGTCATATCATTGAAGTAGGATTGTATTAGCGAGTATTCAGGGTTGCATGTAGAAATGGGTGCATAGAGCATTAGGTCGTCTGCATATATGTGGTACAGGATTTTGTGCATTTGAAAGATGTTACAGATTAGTTGGATGTAGAGATTGAACAGAAATGCAGAGAGGGATGATCCTTGTGGTATACCTCTCTGTAATTTGATATGATGGAGCAGTTAATTCCACCTCATTAAGTGGCGTTAAGTGCACCTGTATCATGTACAGTGCAGTTACCATGTGGTAAGTGTACTGTCGCTCTTTTAACTCTGTGGGAAAATGCTGTGCATGCCCACAACAGATTGCAATGGCTTTGTGGTTATCACATGTTAATTTCTGCCATTAACACAAGGTAACTGCAAAATGTTAATTCAGTTTAGTATAAGGGGGTTTATTACTGTAGAGTAGGGGTTCTCACCCTCACTTGGTTTGCAGCTTGTCATGCTGTGAGGGCTTGTGTGCATCAGTGACACTGAGACCTAAGCTATCAGCTTAGCTACTGGCAGGGTCTCCCAAGATAGAAAGGTCTCAGCTGAGATGCCTGACTAAGACAAACCACCCATCTGGGCAGCAGCAGAATGGGACAGTGTTGTAAGCAAAGGATCATATTTCTGTGCACGGAAGAAAGGCTTGGCAAATCTACTTTTGTATCCTGCCTCAAAAACCCAATGGATAGTCACAAAGCAAATTGCACTATAGTGCTGGAAGGATGAGACCCCCCAAGTTGGAAAGGCACTCAAATGGCTACTGGGGATGAACTGAAGACTTCTTAGAGTAAAGCCAACATTTATGATGTGCTTGGATCTGCTGATGTAGTCAGAAGTTGCAAAGATATCTTATAATCTCCAGGAACAAGCAAGAATGTAGTCCTCACATATGGGTATCATCGGTACCGACGGAGCCTGTGCAGGAATGTTCCCCAGGAAAGCTTTTGGGAGCATCCCACAGCGCCTCCGTGCTGCCTTCCCGCCTTTCCCAACTGCCTCTCTCCAGTTCTTCGTTTTCCGCAGAGCCAGCAGGTTGTGTTCCTGTCACCGCAGAAAATTATTTTTCCTTATTCTTCTTTTTTGTGGTTGCATCTGCCTTCCTCGACGCTACACCGGTACCGCCGGTTCTTCTTTCTTTCTTTTTAAAAAAAAAAAAAAATAGTATTCTTTTTTTCCAAACTTTTCTTTCCAGGTGCAGGTGCTATTTTGGGCCTTAGGCCCAAAATTTTCCTCCACCATGGAGAAACCCGACTCGGGTTTTAAAAAATGTACCAAGTGTGGCGGTACCATCTCCGTCACAGACACCCATGAGTGGTGTCTTAAATGTTTAGGGCCTGACCACTCCATTGCCGAGTGCATGGCTTGTGACATGATGTCCAAAAGGGGTCGACAAAACCGAGCTGCCAAGCTCAGTGCCCTTTTTCCCTCTGATGCAGCAAGTGTGGCATCGACGTCTTCCAGGGCTTCGTCTTCCTCCCATGGATCTCAGGTAACTAAACATAAGTCCAGCTGGTCCTCAAAGGGTAGATCTCCTTCCAAGCATCGAGATGCCTCTGGCGTTGCCCTTGAGGGTTCCATACCGGCAAAGTTGCCCCGGCAGGAGGCTTCGGCTTCCAAAGCGTTATCAGGGATCCAGGATGTTCTTGAGGCCTCAACCTTGGCAGAACTACTGGTGCCATGCTCTGGGGTACCGGCTGTCTCCAGTACCGACACCCAGGCATCGGCAGCGTCGATAGACCAGAGGTTCCTGGCCAGGGCCGGATTTACCTTGAGTGAGGCCCTACGCCAACAAAAAATTGTGGGCCCCCAGCAGGGGCGGCCCAAGGGGGGTGCGGGGCCTCATTTGCATAAGGGGCCTCATTTGCATAAATATTTGCATAATGTTACCATATACTAACTTTTAGTAAACGTGCCTCTTAATGAGTGTATGGATAAAGAAAGACTAAAAGATTTCTACATTACTATAATCCAGTGCCAACTGCCAGACACATTAGGAACTACTACAAACACTGCCCATTTAGAACCCATAGTAAACCCGCCGTATCCTAACAGCACTACCAGGACTCACAAAGCACCATACTCTACCAATCAAAAGGCAACACTGCAAATATTAAACCAATACATTTCAGAGAACAACAATACATGACCTACTGGGGAAAAAGAACAAGTGGCAATGTCAAATAGGAATTATATAAACAGAACACCTCAGCTCAGTTACACATGCAGAACATAGACCATCACCAAACAAGTAATCACAATTTAGAAACAGGAAGACAATAATTAAACTGGGAATCCCAAAAGCCAAACTTGGAATGTACAACACTGTAGAAATAAAACTATACATTAATTTGCTCTTGTACTAAACAAAGCGCAGACGTTAATGATGCACATTTACCAGAGCTGACATATTCCAATTAATAAATTCAAAATAAAGAGATATTTTTCTACCTTTTGTGCATTTTTTTCAGCTGCAATTGCTCCAGCCACTTTCTTCTGGTTTCTTCGTGTCTTCTGCTAACTCTCCATCGTCTGCTGTCCATTTGTCCTTTCTTCTCTCCTAGATTTTTTTCCATTCTCTCTCTACATCTGCTTTAACATACTAATCTTTCTCCTTTTGCTCTTTCCTCATTCCTATTTCATCCACTCAAATTTTACCCCTCCATCCTCAATCCCCACTTACTCTCCCAATACCCGGCCAATTGTAGATTTTTTATCCCTCCCACACAAAATATTTTTCCCTTCTCCATTTTACTCTTCCAGCCCCATCCCATTCTAATCCTCCCCCAACATCAGCTCCCTTCTAGTTCCAGCCTCACCCAGCATTCATTCCCTTCTAGTCCCTGCATCAGCCCATTTCCAGTCCTAGCCATCCATCAGCCCATTTCCAGTCCTAGCAACCCCCCAACCCAATACCAGTCCTAGCCCCCCATCAACCCACTTACAGTCCTTAACCCCATCACCCCATTTTCAGTTTAAGCCCCCCCTATATCCCATTACCTGTCCTAACCCCCCATCAGCCCACTTCCAGTCCTAACCCCATCAACCCATTTCCAGTCAGCCCCCCATAGCCCATTGCCAGTCCTACCCCCCCCCATCAGCCCACAGCCCATTACCAGTCCTAACCCCATCATCCCACCTCCAGTTTTAACCCCCCAGCCCATTTCCAGTCCTAGCCCCCCATAGCCCATTACCATACAACCCCCATCAGCCCACAGCCCATTACCAGTCTTAACCCCCCCAAAGCCCATTACCAGTTCTAACCCCCCCAACAGCCCATTACCAGTCCTAGCCCCATCAGCCCACCTCCAGTCTTAACCCCCAGCCCATTTCCAGTCCTAGCCCCCATAGCCCATTACCAGACAGCCCCCATCAGCCCACAGCCCATTACCAGTCTTAAACCCTCCCCAAAGCCCATTGCGAGTTCTAAGGCACACCAACAGCCCACAGTCCATTACCAGTCCTAACCCCATCAGCCCACCTCTAGCCTTAACCCCCCCAGCCCATTTCCAGCCCCAGCCCCCCCAATAGCCCATTACCAGTCCTACCCCCCATAGCCCATTACCAGCCCTACCCCCCCCCAGCCCATTTCCAGCCCCAGCCCCCCCAATAGCCCATTACCAGTCCTACCCCCCCCATAGCCCATTACCAGTCCTACCCCCCCCCCCCCGTCAGCCTAAAGTAAAATTTAATTTTAAAAAAAAAACCTGGTGGCTGCCGCCGCGGGGCCCCCTCTGCTACCGCGGCAGCACGGACTGACCTGCGGGGGCCCCGTCTACAAGCTAAAGCCGTCGGTTCGGTTCGTTCCTCCCTCCCTCTCTCCCTCCGTGCAGGCTGCAGGCTGTGAGAGACGCGAAGGGAGAGCGTCTCCTCGCGTCTCTGTTAAGCCCGCAGGGGCTGATGGGAAATTTCCCATCAGCCCCTGTGGGCTTAACAGAGACGCGAGGAGACACTCTCCTTTCGCGTCTCTCACAGCCTGCAGCCTGCACGGAGGGAGGGAGGAACGAACCGAACCGACGGCTTCAGCTTGTAGACGGGGCCCCCGCGGGTCAATGAACTTGTTCTTTTTTTGTGGGCCCCTGCCAGCTGTGGGCCCTACGCCATGGCGTACAAGGCGTATAGGTAAATCCGGCCCTGTTCCTGGCTATTGAACGCAGTCTGGCAGCTCTCCTTGCGGCATCGATGCTCTTGGAACCGCGTCAGATGATTCCACCGGTACTGACACCAATAGCATCGACATCGGTATCTGCTTTGCCGGCACCCAGTCATGCGATGCCTTCTGGTACCGATACACCGGTACCGATTACGCCCGGTACCGACTTCGGTCAGTAGGGTGTCGGGCTCTTCAAGAGCATCCGGACAGATGATACTTCGAATCCTCAGAGGACTCTGAGGATTCTGATAGCTCTGCCGTTACTGGGATACTTCTCCCGGAAGAGCCTTCCTCTCCTAAACGTAGGATGTCTCCTCCAGAAGATATCTCCTTTCAAGATTTCATCAGGGAGGTGGCTCGTGGGTTGTCCATTACTGTGACTCCTGAGACAGAGCCCAGAGCTAAGGAGTTGGAGATTTTACAATATCCCAAAGCTTCTAAGGAGGCAGCTACCTTGCCTATCCATGAGATTTTACATGATCTCATGTTGAGAATGTGGGAGACACCTCTCACCACCTCTCCTCACTCTCGCAGACTGGATACCATATATAGAGTCCCTCCTTGTCCTGGTTTCCAGAAAACTCAGCTTCTTCACCACTCTATTGTAGTGGAATCAGCTATGAGAAGGATCAGGAGTTCAAAGAGGCATGACGTGAATGTAGAACTTTGGATGCCTTTGGACGTCTACTTTCCAGGCTTCCATTCTTTCTGCCAGGATCATTTCCTATATTTTATATATAGGAATGTTCCTTAGAGGTCACAGGTGATTTAGAGGTTTTGAGCCCTCTTCTTCCTGAGGATAGAAGGCAGGATTTTCTCACACTGGTCAAACATGCCCAGGATGTGTCTGTTTGTCAACCGTGCAGCTTTTGATTGTTTTGAGTGCATAAGCAGAACCTCTGCCATTGCCATAGGTGCATGTAGAATTGCCTGGCTCCAGGCATCTGATTTGGAGCTCTGGTACAGGACAAACTGGGCAATATCCCTTGTATAGGTGAGAATCTATTTGGCAAAAATTGGCAAAAAAAGCCAATGAACTAGATGCTGACAACTCCACTTTGGATGGGCTATCCAAAGACACAGCTGATCCTGCAAGAGAGAAATCTTTCAAAAAGCCTTTCTTTTCAAAAAAGAAAAGATTTTATCCTTCTTATTCCCAACAGGGACATTCTGCAGGTCAGCCTGCCCGGAAAAGTCAGCAACCACCTAAACAAAGGAAAGCAAAGACTGCTAAGCCTCAACCATCTCAGCAGTCTCGGCCTCCACAAGGCCTTTGACTTTCATCTAGAGAACTTAGCCTTCCTGGCCCTCAATGGACCACAGCATACACCATTCCAGGAAGGTTGTCACTTTTCCCCCAGGTGGGAGCAGATAACAGAGTATTGGACACTCTCCATTATAAGAGAGGGGTACAAGCTGCACTTTCTGTGCATGCCCCCTCCCACAATGGTAAGACAGTTCAATTCTCAGACCTCTCTCATCAACCTGTTAGATCAAGAGGTCACTATGCTTCTTGCCCAAGGGGCAATAGAAGAAATACCCATCCACCAACAGGGTGCAGAGTTTTACTCCCCCCTATTTCCTTATCCCAAAGAAAACAGGGGGATACAGACCTATCTTAGACCTTACAGAATTCAACAAATTCCTGTGCAAAGAGAAATTCAAGATTTCTCTAGGAACTCTGCTGCCATACCTTCAGGGTCAGGATTGGCTTTGTTTTCTAGATCTCAAGGATGCGTACACCCATGTTCTCATCCATCCAACTCACAGAAAGTTCCTTCGGTTCCGTTTTCAAGGGAGGCACTACCAATACAGGGTGCTTCCTTTTGGCCTGGCCTCAGCACCAAGGGTGTTCACGAAATGCATGGCTGTAGTAGCAGCATTTTTCTGCACTCTAGGGATATTCGTCTTCCCCTACTTAGACTGGCTCATTCGAGCCCCATCAGAGTCAGAGGCCAGAACTTCTCTATCTTGTGCAATGCGCATCCTTCAGTATTTGAGTCTGGTCATAAACATCCCAAAATCCTGTCTAACGCCCACTCAGTCCCTAGAGTTCATAGGAGCTTTGCTGGATACCAGAAAGGCAAGGGCCTATCTTCCCCAGGCCTGTTGCCTTCGCATGGTGCAGTTAGCTTCTCAAGCAGTGCTAAAGCCTCATCTCACTGCTCCAGAAATGCTGCAACTACTAGGCCACATGGCATCTACCGTGCATGTGGTTCCTTATGCTCGCCTCCATATGAGAGCGGCCCAGTGGACTTTATCCACTCAGTGGACCCAGGCATCAGGGTGCCTGTCAGACAAAATATCAAACACAAATCGCCTTATTTTGTATCTCCAATGGTGGCAGTCCACTCAAAACCTGTTGCTGGGGTCCCCATTTCAACAATGCTTACCCCAGGCAACTCTCACAACAGATGCTTCTCCAATGGGTTGGGGAGCTCATCTGCAAGACCTCTCCACCCAAGGCACTTGGACTCCACAGGAGACTCATCTGCATATCAATCTCTTGGAGCTCAGAGCAATCTTCCGTGCTCTGCGAGTGTTCCACACCCTGCTCAGCTACAAGACAGTCTTCATTCATACAGACAATCAAGTAGCCATGTTCTACGTGAACAAGCAGGGGGGAACAGGCTCTCTGTCGCTTTGCAACGAAGCTTTGCGACTATGGGCCCTCGCCAGAGAGCATCAGATTCATCTCCTGGCAGTGTATCTTCCAGGCATACAGAACTCTTGGGCAGACAGTCTCAGTCGAGTTCTGCTTCCACACGAATGGTCTCTACATGCAGACCAGGTGGCCAAGATCTTTCAAATTTGGGGAACCCCGGACATAGACCTCTTTGCAAGTCCGTTGAATGCCAAACTTCCCCGGTTCTGTTCCAGAATTCAGGCTCAGGGCTCTCAGGCCAGGGATGCTTTCCTCCTTCACTGGGGGCAAGACTTCCTTTATGCCTTTCCACCCATTCCCCTAATTCCCAAAACCCTCTTCAAGCTTCAGATTGACAGAGGGCATATGATTCTCATAGCTCCACATGGGCCATGGCAAGTGTGGTACCCTCTGCTTCTACATCTCTCTCAAGCTCCCTCCCTGGAGTTAGGATCTGCTCCAGATCTCCTGTCACAGGAGGACGGAATGTTATGGCATCCCAATCCCCAGTCTCTGCATCTCAGAGCTTGCTTGCTGAAGGCCTAGATCTTTATGATCTTAACCTCTCTCAGCAAGTAAAGGATGTCTTTTATGCTTCCAGGAAACCTTCCACAAGACGCTCTTATGCTTTTACGTGGAAGAGGTTTACCATATGGTGCTCGCAGAAGGGTCTTAACCCCCTTGCAATACCTCTGGAATCGCTACTGGAGTATCTCCTTCATTTATCCAATGCAGGACTTAAAACTAATTCAGTAAGTGTCCATTTGAGTGCTATTGCAGCTTCTCTCAAGCCTCTGAATGGACAACCTATTTCCTCCCATCCTCTTATAGCAAGATTTATGAGAGGCCGCCTTCTTACTAAGCCTCCCATTAGGCCACCACTGGTTGCATGGGACTTAAACCTGGTTCTGGGTCAGCTCATGAAGCCACCTTTCGAATGCCTAGCTACTACCTCATTGAAATTTCTTTCTTGGAAAGTTATCTTTCTCATTGCAATCACATCAGCATGTCGCATCAGTGAGTTGCAAGCACTAGTGGCTGATCCGCCTTATACAAGGTTCCATCATGAAAAGGTAGTCCTTAGGACTCATCCACACTTTATGCCAAGCGGTCTACCTGCCTGTGTTCTTTCCAAGGCCTCATGCCTCAAATGCAGAAAGGAATCTTCATACTTTGGACTGTAAAAGAGCTTTAGCCTTTTACTTGCAAAGAACACAGCAACATAGAAAGTCCTCTCAGCTCTTTGTTGCTTTTGATCCTTCTAATTTGGGACTTCCATTCTCCAAGAGAATGCTGTCTAGCTGGATTGCTCAGTGTATTTCCTTTGTCTATCAGAGTAAGAATCTTCCTCTGGAGGGCCATGTCACAGCTCACCATGTGAGAGCCATGGCAGCTTCAATGGCTCATCTGCACTATGTGTCTATTGACGACATCTGTCGAGCAGCCACCTGGGCCTCAGTTCATACCTTCACAGCCCATTACTGCTTGGACAAGGACTCCTGCTGGTATGCCTTGTTTGGTCAGGCTGTTCTCCAACACCTGTTCCATACCTAATCAACTCCTACCCACCATCCCTGGTTGGATGCCAGAGATCCATGGGGGGGAGTGGAGCCCTTTCACAGGGGCACACAACTGCTAGGGAGTCCCCATATGTGAGGACTACATTCCTGCTTGTTCCTGGAGATAGCATAGTTACTCACCTGTAACAGGTGATCTCCAGGAACAGCAGGAATATAGTCCTCACAATCCACCCACCTCCCCTAGGAGTTATATCTCTCTATCTATCTTTCTCTTTCCCTCTCTCTCTTTGTCTTAGCTTTAATACTCAACTGGAGAGAGGCAGTTGGGAAAGGCGGGAAGGCAGCACGCAGGCACTTTGGGATGCTCCCAAAAGTTTTCCTATTGGACGCAGGGGAGCATTCCCGCGCAGGCTTCATCAGTACTGATGAAACCCATATGTGAGGACTATATTCCTGCTGTTCTCGGAGATCACCTGTTACAGGTGAGTAACTATGCTTATTGGGACATGTAACGTACGAAGCATGAACCAAGGGAAACTGGAGGTGGTCAAGAATGAAATGGAACGTGTACAACTTGATCTGTTGGCTATCGGTGAAATGAAATGGATTGGCATCGGGCACTTTGCATCTGATGATCATATGGTTTACTATGCTGGAAATGAAAGACAAAGAAGAAATGGTATTGCATTTATAGTTAAGAAACTTGCAAGAATTGTAATTAAATATGAGGAAAGTCCATCAACACAACTATAATTCAGGTATATGCCCCAGCAACAGCTGCAGAAGAGGAAAACATTGACTTCTATGAAGTACAAGCTGAAATTGACAGAACATGCAAACAGGATATCCTGATAGTCATGGGTGACTGGAACACAGACGTTAGTAACAAAGAAGAAGGCAAAGTGGTTGGAAAATATGGCTTGGCAACAGAAATGAAGCTGGAGAAAGGCTGATAGAATTCTGCAAGACCAACGATTTATTCATCTCAAACACCTTCTTCCAGCAACACAAGCACCAACTGTACACATGGACGTCACCCAATGGATTGTACAGAAATCAAATTGACTACAACTGTGGAAGACAACGATGGAAAAGCTTGATAACATCAACAAAGACAAAACCTGGAGCTGACTGTGATACAGATCACCAATTACTAGTATGCAAACTCAAGCTAAAGTTGAAAGAGCAAGCCATTCAGGAATGTAGCAAAATATGACTTTGAGAATATGCCACTGGAATTTAAAGACTGCCTGAGAAATCAATTTGCTGCTTTAGATACAAATGGCAGAGTTCCAGAAGAGTTATGGGATGACATCAAGAAGGTTGTATTGGAAGAAAGCGATAAGTCTCTACATAAGGTGAAAAAGCAAAATGGATGCCTGAAGAAACTTTCCAGTGGTTCTTTAGTCGGGAGAGGTCTCAGAGGACTGGAGAAAGGCACATGTGGTCCCTTTACACAAAAGGAGAAGTAAGGATGAGGTTGAGAACTACAGGCCAGTTAGTCTAATCTCTGTGGTGAGTAAATTAACTGGCCTGTAGTTCTCAACCTCATCCTTCTCCTTTTGTGTAAAGGGACCACATGTGCCTTTCTCCAGTCCTCTGAGACCTCTCCCGACTCTAAAGAACCACTGAAAAGGTCAGTCAGTGAAGCTGCTGGAACATCCCTAAGTTCTTTCTTCAGAGTTGGGAGTGCTCCCAGAAGACTGGAGAAAGGCACATGTGGTCCCTTTACACAAAAGGAGAAGTAAGGATGAGGTTGAGAATTACAGGCCAGTTAGTCTAATCTCTGTGGTGAGTAAATTAATGAAAGTGTGTGTAGAAATGGAGAAGGAGGTAGAAATTAGTGACTGAATGGAGGGATGTGTCAGTTTAAATAGAACAAAATAATTGCAGGAAATAAAGTTCATTCTTTGAGGCAGAGGGCAGTGGGGTTCGATCTTTAGGTAAAATGCTAATGAATTTGAACAATGTGGTGCTTATTTGCCTCTGCAGTCTTGCTTAACATATGTGACATTTTATCAAATGCTCAAATGATAGAATTTACAACTGGAATAAGTTGTGGTTGCGGTGCTAGTCTACTGGGATATATAGAGATCAACAAACAAACTGTAGGCATTATCTCTTTATTGGATTAAATATGTCTGTGAAAGCTTTCTTAGTTACTCTCTCCATCAGTCAGAGGTTAACTCTCAAAAGCTTGCCACAAATGTGTTAAATTAGTCCAATAAAAAGATATTAGCTGCAACTTGTTTGTTGACCTTTATTGCTACATGTTAGAAGAGAGAAAACTATATTCATTTGTATTAAAATCAAATAAATTTAGAGGGTGATTTTTCAAAAAATGTGGGTGAAACATCTGGGTGGTACTTTTCACTTTGCATCAGTTCTCAAGGGGAAAGTACCGGTATTCTTTCCCTATTTAATTTGCATATATTTATTGACTTTTCCATAAATGTTAACAGCACATAAAGAAAATCAACCACTGACTAACCAAAGCAATGTGGGTTCTCATCTTACATCATACTTTAAGCTAGCAGAGGTGGTACACTTCATTAGCTTGCTTACAACAGCACAAATAGACAAACCATGTTGATTCATGAACATCTTCATCGTCTTCCATGTAGCATGAAAGGACCATACACTGTTCTGATTTTCTGCCTTCATTTCTTCATACTTGTATGCAGTGTACTTTCCCTTTTCAAAGTCGCCGAGGGGAACGTCACAGATTTATACCAGCTTTTTCTGTGGATAAATTCTTTCAGCGACAATGTGTATAGTTTTGAAGATGGAACACTAAGGGGCACATTTACTAATGTGTTCTATCCCTTAGATAGGGTTTAGCATGTAGTAAGCGCTCCATGCTAGGTTAGCATGGGGCTCCCTGCTAAACATCTCATGCTGACTGGGCAGGTTAGTGGTAGAACGTGGGCGTTGACAGCGCTTTGCAGTGAGCATGGGCATTTTGGGCACATACTAACCACTAATGTGGCTGTTAGCATAGGTGCACTTAATGCCGCCCACTGAGGTGACATTAAGTGCACCCTCATGCTAGTAGCACAGCGCCTCATATTAGCAATGTGCTAGTGGCAGAGGGCTGGATGCACCTACCCCTATAGTTAGCATAGGCCTCTGTGCTAGTTTCGCAACTCAAACGCAAGCTATTGCTGTGCTCTTTTATAAACATGCCCCTATGTTTAGTATTTTCTCCTTCAACCTATTCTCTCCGTTGAGCACAGCTGCTTTTTCCAGGTTATGTGCACTGTTGATCCCTGTGTGCACTTATATTCAATGAGAGGGTATGACAGTTGCAGACAGCCTATCTCCTGGCTAATTGGCTTTTGGACATTGCCCTTCCCTTAAAAATATAATTGTACAATATCATTATATGCTAGTATTTGATATTCTTTATTGCACAGTATAAAACAATACACTTATCGAAGCTGATTTTAAGATTCTAGAAGGATACTGTGATAAAGGTATACAGAGGTGGCAACCTCCTACAATCATCCGTGAAAAGTAATCAGTGACAACATATATGTTGTAATCTCCCTAAGATGGGATGACATTTATTTTGTACATTACTAAATATAAATATATTCTAAATCTGGACAGGTCTGATGGTGTTAAGGAGAGACAGGCTCAGGCATGCCACCTCATACTGGCCAGTGCAGGGAACACCACAGATCACAGTGAGCCAGTGTGTTGCATTAATCACAGTACCCATTTACTGTGTGGCACCTGCTATCCATGCCAGTCACCACCGTTCTTGGCTGAGGAAAACAGGAGTGATGCTGGAAGACATCAAGCATGATAATTTATTGGATTCCACTTTGGTTCCTACTTGCCTGGATTGTTTAATCAGTATCCCCAGCTATATCCTGCTAGGACAGTTTGGATTAGAAGGGAAAGGAGGAAAAAAGTGTTCAGGGAAAAACAGCCTTAGTGCTAAAAGCAAAATAATAGTGGACAGCAGCCAGGAAAGGACTTACTGTAATGAGAACTTGGAAAAGAGCCAAAAGGGCTTCAGTGGTGACTAATAATTTGCTGCTCTTGTAAATAGAGAAGTGCTGCCCAGAAGGTTTAACAGGAGGGGCATATAGCTGTCGGCCACTGCACTTTCCAGGTGTGTTTCATGCAAGTTCTAGCATGCATACAGTACACAAGCAAAGAGCAATTCCTTATCTTTTATTCGTCTTCCAAAATTTCTACTTCTGCTCTTATTGCTAGATGTCCTCTGTGGTTGTGTATGTCCATTCTCCTTGAGATGTTCATATGGGGATAGCAGTTGTTTTGTGAATTTGAGATTCCCTTTGTGGGGATATAGGCAGGGGCGGCCGGGGTGCAGGACCATGTGTGGAGACTTGGTGTGGGGCCTCATTTGCATAAATATTTGCATAATGTTACCATATACTAACTTGCCTCTTAATGAGTGTATGGATAAAGAAAGACTAAAAGATTTCTACATTACTATAATCCAGTGCCAACCGCCAAGCAGATTAGGAGCTATTACAAACACTGCCCATTTAGAACCCATAGCAAACCCGCCGTATCCTAACAGTACTACCAGGAATCACAAAGCACCATACCCTACCTATCAAAAGGAAACATTGCAAATATTAAACTAATACATGACCTACTGGGGTAAGAAAACAAGTGTCAATGTCAAATAGGAATTACATAAACAGAATACCTCAGATCCGTTACACATGCAGAACATAGACCATCACCAAACAAGGAATCACAATTTAGAAACAGGAAGACAATTCATTAAACTGGGAACCCCAAAAGCCAAACTTGGAATGTACAACACTGTAGAAATAAAACTATAAATTAATTTCCTCTTCTACTAAACAAAGCGCAGACGTTAATGATGCACATTTCCCAGAGCTGACATATTCCAGTTAATAAATTCAAAATAAAGAGAAATTTTTCTTCCTTTTGTGCAATTTTTTTTAAATGCAATTGCTCCAGCCACTTTCTTCTGGTTTCTTCGTGTCTTCTGCTAACTCTCCATAGTCTGCTGTCCATTTATCCTTCCTTCTCTCTTCTAGTTTTTTTCCATTCTCTCTCTACATCTGCTTTAAGATACTAATCTTTCTCCTTTTGCTCTTTCCTCATTCCTATTTCATCCACTCAAATTTTACCCCTCCATCTTCAATCCCCACTTACTCTCCCAATATCTGGCCAATTGTAGATTTGTCTTCCCTCCCACACAAAATATTTTTTCCCTCTCCATTTCCCTCTCCCAGCTCCATCCCATTCTAATCCTCCCCCAACATCAGCTCCCTTCTAGTTCCAGTCCCACCCAGCATCCGTTCCCTTCAAGTCCCCATATCAGCCCATTTCTAGTCCTAGCCCCCCATAAGCCAATATCCAATCCTATCCTAGCCCCACCATCAGCCCATTTCCAGTCCTAGCTCCTCCATCTTTCCAGTCCTATCTGAGTCCCTCCATCAGCTCATTTCCAATCCCAGCCCCCATCAGCCCATTTCTAGTCCTTTCCTAGCCCCACCATTAGCCCATGTCAAATCCTAGTTCCTCTCCACTCAGCCCATTTCCAATCCAAGCCCCCCATGAGCCTACTTCCAGTTCTAGCACCTCTGAGTCCATTTCAATCCAAGCCGCCAACACAGCCCATTTCGAGTCCTGTCCTAGCCCTTCCATAAGTCCATTTCCTGTCCTAGCCTCCCCCACTCAGCCCATTTCCAGTCCTAGCTCCCTCCCCTCACAGCCCATTTCCATTCCAAGCCCCCCTCCCCATCAGCTATTTGCAGTTCAAGCCCCCTTCCACTCAGCCCATTTCCAGTCCTAGCAACCCCCCAGCCCATTACCAGTCCTAGTCCCCCCCCATAGCCCATTACTAGTCCTACCCCACCATCAGCCCATTTCCAGTCTTAGCCCCCCCCATAGCCCATTACCAGTCCTAACACCCCTATCAGCCCATTTCCAGTCTTAGCCTCCCCCCCCCCATAGCCCATTACCGGTCCTAATCCCCCATCAGCCCTTTTCCAGTCCTAGCCAGTAGCCCCCCATCAGCCCATTTCCAGTCCCATAACCCATTACCAGTCCTAACCCCCATCAGCCCATTTCCAGTCTTAGCACCCCCATAGTCTATTGCCAGTCCTAACCCCCCCATCATCCCATTTCCAGTCTTAGCCCCCCCATAGCCCATCACGTCCTAACCCCCCATCAGCCCACTTCCAGTCTTAGCCCCCTCCATAGCCCATTACTAGTCTTAACCCCCCATCAGTCCACTTCCAGTCTTAGCCCCACCCCATAGCCCATTGCCAGTCCTAAACCCCCTCCCCCATCAGCCCAGGTAGATTAAAAAAAAACAAACCGGCTGCCGCCGCGGCAGAATCAAGCGTCCTGCCGCGGGTCCCTCCCTGCCCGGCAGAGCCTCCCTGCAGCATCAGCTCCCGAGTCCAAAAGCGTGGGCTTTCAGAACCATGAGAGTTTCCCTTTCTCACGGCTCTGTTAATCCTGCCGGGGCTGATGTGATTTCCTATCAGCCCCGGCAGGCTTAACAGAGCTGCAAGAGGTCAGAGAAGTTCTCCCTTTGTGGCTCTGAAAGCCCATGCTTTGGGACTTGGGAGCTGATGCTGCACGGAGACCCTGCCGGGCAAGGGGGGGGGGAGGCCCTGTGGCGGGATGCTTGATTCTGCCGCTGCCATGGCAGCAGCAGCGGCAGCAGCCGTAGCCGTAGCCGTGTTTTTTTTTAATTTTTTTAATCTACTTGGGCTGATGTAGAATGTTTTTTTTTTTTGCGCAGGGCCCTGTGCAAAAAACATTCTTGCTGAATGGATGGGCCGGCCCTGGATCTAGGTATGGGAGACTGGACACTATCAAGGAATACTGCTATACTTTGCATCACCTCTCAGCTGTGCCCCCCTCATTCTCTACATAAGAAAGCACAACTCATCTTGCAGATGTTTCTACTGTAGTGGACGTTTTGTTCCCTTCATCAATAACCACACCAAGCTCAGTGTCCAGAGTATTTTGGATTCATTAGGAACTGGGAAACATTCTAGGAAAGAGGGGTTTTTTTTCTGAACAGATGGGCTCTGCTTTAATCGGGATAGTACCAGGCTGCTGGCTTTAACCTTTAAAAAAAAAAAAAAAAAAGAGAGAGCATCTTTTAAACTAGATAATAGGGGAAAGCCAACAGTGGCCCAAGAGCCCATGGTTCAGAAGGATGTATCCTTGAAAGATGTTAGCAAAAGAGGGAAGTTAGGGCATCCTGACAGAGGTTACAATAAAGATAAAAGTAACCCAGATGCCCTTAAGTACAGAGCTGAAAGATTCCAAATTACCCGTCTCAACTGATAACCAGATTAATATGAATAAAATATAGTCTCTAAAATGCCTGTATGTAAATGCTAGAAGTCTAAAAAAATAAGATGGGAGAGCTAGACTATATAGCACTAAATGAAAGGTTAGATATGATGGGCATCTCAGAGAGCTGGTAGAAGAAGCTCAATTAATGGGATACTGTGATACCTGAGTGCAAACTATATCTCATTGATAAGGTAGATTAAATTGGTGGAGGAGTTGTGCTCTGTGTTAGGGAGGACATTGAGTCATACAGGATTAAAGTGTTGCATGAAACAAAATACAGTAGAATCTCTATGGATAGAAATCCCATGTAAAAACAGGAAGGAGATGGCAATGGGGGTGTACTAACAACTGCCTGTCCATAATAAACAGTTGGATGATGAAATGCTAAGAGAAATCGGGGAAGTAAACAAAAGTTACAACACAGTAATAATGAGTGATTTCAATTACCCTGATATCGACTGGGTCAAGGTCACTGCAGGACATGCTAGGGAGATAAAGTTTCTAGATGAAATATATGACTGCTTCTTGGAGCAGCTGGTTCATGAAATGACAAGAGGGGAAGCTATTCTGGACCTAGTCCTTAGTGGAACACAGGATCTGGTGCAAGAGATAAGGGTGTTGGGGCCACTTGGCAATAGTTTGATTTAATAAATGGAAGTAGGACAGCAAGGAAATCAACAGTACTACCTTTTTAACTTTCAAAAGGGAGACTATGATAAACTGAGGAAAATAATTAAGAAGAAACTAAGTGGAGCAGCTGCAAAGGTTAAAGATTTACATCAAGCATGGGCATTCTTTAAAAATACTCTTGGAAGCCCAGCCAGATGCATTCCATGCTTTAAGAACAGTGGAAGGAAGACCAAAAAACTGCCAGCATGGTATAAAAAATGAGGTCAGAGAAGCTGTTGTAGCCAATAAAGCATCTTTCAGAAAATGGAAAAAGGAGCTGAATGATGAAAACAGGGAAACAACATAAGCACTGGAAAGTTGGATGGAAGGCATTGATAAGGCAGGCAAAGAGAGAATTTGAAAAGAAGCTTGCTATGGAAGCAAAAATGCATAATAAAAACTTTTTCAAGTACATTTGTAACAAAAAAAAACCCCTGTGAGTCTGTTGGACCACTGGATGATGGGAGAGGTAAAAGGAGCTCTAAGGGAGGACAAGGCCTTAGCAGAGAGCCTGAATGATTTCTTTGTTTTGGCCTTTACTGAAGATGATGTAGGGAAGTTATCCTTGCCTGAAATGGTATTTAAAGCTGATGCAGCATAAGAATTGAAAGAAATATTGATTAACCAGGATGATGTATTTTCAACTCTTTGATAAACTGAAAAGTAGCAAATCACCTGGACTAGATGGTATATATTAAAGGGTGTTGAAAGAACTGAAATATGAGATTGCAGACCTACTATTAGTAATCTGTGAACTATCATTAAAATCATCTGCAGTACCCGAAGATTGGAGAATGGCCAATGTAATGCCAATTTTTTAAAAGGGTTCCAGAGGTGATCTGGGAAACTACAGATGGGTGAGCCCGAGGTCAGAACCACAAAGAAAGGCTCACTCTTTTAATCCCTATCCTATCATCTAAATATAGTGTCACACAAATATTATGTTTTTGTCGGATCATCTGTAATGAGGATGTGAAACATACTCAAATAACAGACCCGCCTTTTTATTCGGCTTTAAAAGGTCATGTCGACCAAATTTGCCTGGGGCTATATATGGCCCGAAAGACCAGCCTCTGCAAACAATCAACTTAGTAAATATGATTTAATAAATAAATAGTCGCCTTCCATAGAATCTTTTCTATAACCACTAAATGTCTCGTATAAGGAGACAGTAGTACTCATCTAAACCACTGAGTGTTCCTGTGGTGTGGCGATAATCATTCCTGTTCTCCGTTTTACTTCATATCACTCCCGCAGAGATCCATCATGACATTTCATCTTGCCGGGAGCCCGAGAACATGCCCACCACTGTGGTTTCCTTGCAGACAATCAAATATCCGTTGGGTAATCATGCGAAACAAAACTTTCACATCCTCATTACAGACGATCCGACAAAAAAATATTTGTAGGACACTATATTTAGATGATAGGATAGGGATTAAAAGAGTGAGCCTTTCTTTTTGGATTCTATTGTGGCTTTACTTGAAAGGTTTTGTTAGACTATTGAGGTCAGAAGCAGGCAAATGGTAGAAACCATTATAAAGAATAAAATTACTGAACATGTAGATAGTCATGGTTTAATGGGAGAAAGCCAAAATGGATTTAGCCAAGGAAAGTCTTGCGTTACTGATTTGTTAGTTTTTTGAAGGTGTGAATAAAGAGGCAGACCAAGATGAACTGATTGATATAGTGTACCTGGCTTTTCAGAAAGCCTTTGACAAGGTTCCTCATGAGACCTTTGGTGAAATTAAAGTCATGGGATTGGAGGCAGTGTACTATTGTTGATCAGGAATTGATTAAAAGATAGAAAGCAGAGAGTAGGGGTAAATGGCCAATTTTCTGAATGGAGAAGTGTGAATAGTGGAGTACCCCAGGGATCTGTGCTGGGACCACTGCTTTTTAACATATTCATAATGACCTGGAAATGGGAATAACGAGTGAGGTGATCAAATTTGCAGATGAGACACAATTATTCAAAGTTGTTAAGACACAAGAGGACTGTGAAAAATTGCAAGAGGATCTTGATAAATTGGAAGACTGGACATCAGCACCCAAAAAAGCAAATACAATTCTAGGAATCATAAGGAACAGAATGAAGAATAAAACCAAGCATATTATAATGCCTCTGTATCGTTCCATGGTATGACCGTACTTTGAATTTGTGTGCAATTCTGGTCACTGTATCTTAAGAAAAGATATTGCAGAACTAGAAAAGGTACAGAGAAAGAGCCACCAGAATGGTAAAGGGAATGGAAGGATACCCCTATGAGGAAAGGCTTAAAAGGTTAGGACTTTTCAACTCGAGATGGCTGTAGGGTGATATGATAGAGCTCTATAAATTAATGAATGGAATGGAATGGGTTAACGTAGATTGCTTATGCCATCAAAAAGTAGAAAGACTAGGGGCACACAATGAAGCTACAATGTAACCCATTTAAGATTAATAAGACAGAATATTTTTTCACTCATCATGTAATCAAACTCTGGGATTTGTTACTGGAGGATGTAGTAAAAGCTGTTAATGTAGCTGGGTTTAAAAAAGGTTTGGGAAAGTTCCTGGAGGAAAGGTCCATAAACCATTATTGAAAAGGGCCCAGGAAATCCACTTCTTGCCCCAGGATGAGCACTGTGAAACCTGTGTGCCTTTTTGGGAACCTGCCAGGTACTTGTGACCTGGATTGGCCAATGTTGGAAATAGGAATCTAGGCTTGTTGGACCTTGGTCTGACCCACTATGGCATTTCTTATGTTCAGTAAGCCTTATCAGTAAGAAAGGGAATAAACAAAGTAAGCTGTCCCTGTGTAACCACAACAACCCTCTACTTTTTAACTATTTTCCACAGCAACAGCCAGTGTCCCTGCAGAATACACACCTTGCCCTACCTGTAAGGGGGTCACACACACACTTCTTCTGCAGTGGGAAAAGATTACAATAGTTTCCTGACTTACTTGTATTGTCGAATTAGGTTATCTTCTCTGATTTCATTCTCTTCCACCAGACCATCCTTTGACCTGGTCCTAAATATTTCAGACCCATACCCTTCTACTTCAGGAAGAAGTCATACTCCTCCTAGAGTCAAAACAGTAGAGTCTATTCCAATTCAGGAAAAGAATCAGGTTGTCTATTCAAAATACTTCCTGATTCCTAAAAGGATAGGATTTTGTTGCATTTTAAACTTCAGGGACCTCATCCTATTCCTATACAAGGAAAGGTTCAAGATAAGCACTCTCCTTCCATCTTCCATAACTTGAAGGAAGCTTGGCTGTGCTTGCTGGATCTCAAGGATGCTTAAACATATATCTACATTTGTCCCAGCTGCATAAAGTACCTTCAGTACCTTTTGCATGTTGACCATTGCCAGTACAAAGTCCTTCCATTTGGCCTCTCATAGGCCCCAAGAGGTTTCACCAAATTCCTTGTGATTGTGGCTGGTCACGTGCATACGAGGGATCGGCTAATCTTTCCATAGCTTGATAAATGGCCTCTAGCAGTTTCCATGGGACATCAAGCTTTCACTATCAGATGAAACAATCTGTGTCTTTCAGAGCCTAGGGTTTTATCAGCTTTGAGAAGTCAATGTTTCATCTTGAAAACAAGATTTTGCCCATAGGATCAATTCTAGAAAGTTCAAATGAGAGCTTTTCTACCACAAGCCAGATTATAAAAAATAATGTTATTTCCAGAAACGTCAATGCTCAAAGACTGTCACAGCCAGGGTCTACTTGCAGATGTTAGGTCATATAACCACTATGGTCCACATCATGCTTTATTCTCATCTGAAAATAAAACCACAGTGGGTTCTCAAATTCCAGTAGAATCAATGCACCCAGCCTTTTTCTACTGAAATTCATCCATCACTTTCACTTTGGACCATGTTACAATGGTGTGTGAACAATCATAACCTATCAGAGTGTCTCTTTTCTGCCACTAGAAACTCATTCTGTCCTCACAATAGATGCTTCCGACATTGGTTTTCTATCTCAGCTCTCTGCATATTCAAGAATCCAGGTCGCAAGTTGAATACTATTCCACAGCAACTAGTTAGAACTCTGAGTGGTCTTCTTTTCCCTAAGTATTTGTACATATTCTTCAAGATCACTCAGTTTTAATTCAGATGGACAATTACGTTACTATGGGCACAATTCTGGGACGTGGGTTGCGGGGCTGAATGTCCCAGCAGGACGTGCAGCCCCTCAAGCCATCTGGGCCCAATTTCCCCCTCCAGCTCTCCCCGTATGTCCTGAGCAGTAGGAGAGCTGATGGGGGTGGGGGGAAGGGGGGGGGCGGGGGGCGGGGCGGCGGCGGCAGGGGGGGCGGCAGGGGGGGCGGGGGGGAAGCAGGGGGGGGTGGGGGGCGGCAGGGCAGCGGGGGGGCGCGGGCGGGGTGGCGGCAGGGGGGGCGGGGGGCACGGCGGGGGTGCGGCGGGGGGGCGGCAGGGGGGGCAGGGGGGCACGGCAGGGGGGCGGGGGGGGGGCGCGGGGGGGGCGGGGGGCGGCGGGGGGCGGCAGCCTGACAGGACATACAGGGCTGATTCAGGTCATGGCCCTGTACGTCCTGCTGGGTCAAAAGGGATGTGCTCCTTTTATTCCACCTCAAAGGTGGAATAAGCAGCACCAATCCGGCGATTGGGCCTGGGGATCCCCGTTGAAGCCAGGTGTGAGGGCGCCCCTGCTGCCTCCAGCGCTGCAAAGCTGTTTCACGCCTGCCTCTGCTGAGACCTGATGCAGACTTCCTGTTTGCAAAGGTTCACCTAGGATGCCTCATCACCTTGCATTGGCCCTGCGAGTCTTTTTATCTGTGCACATTGTTATACAGTTATTCCCCATGGATAATTTTATAACAGGCTGCCTTAAAACTGTCAGACATGCCTAAGCAGAAAATGCTTTATAAAATCACCCCCCAAATGAAAAGCCTAATTGGATGCTGATTTGTCCCTTCTTTTTCTATAAATGAGAGCTTGGGAGAGGAGGGGTAATTTTTTAACTGTCCGCACAAGTGAAAAGAATATGTAGTTTTCGCTCTGTAGGCTTTTAGATTTTTCACAGCATAAATACACACAAACATGCCTTTACATTGAAAATGCAATGTGTGCCTTTGAGTCAGTGCTGACTCCTGGTGACCCAGCAGCTCGTGGGTTTTCTTAGCAGTGTGATCAGAAATAGATTGCCAGGCCTTTCTTTCAAGGCCAATTGGGAGGGTTGAACGACTTGCCCAAGGCCACAGGGAGTGTTAGTGGGAATCGAACCCTGATCTCTTGGTTACCAAACTAGTGTTCTAACCACTAGGCTGCTCCCCCACTGCTTACATAGAAAATGATCCTAAAAAATGTACTCACATATATTTACACCTACTATCTTATGCAAATACCTTTTCATAGTTAAAATGTGTGCACACTTTCAAAAATGCAAAAATGTATCTGTACTTCTAAATTTCATCCCAGAAACACCCCCTACCCCATCTTTCAGCAGGTATAAGCACCCAAAATGGCATTATTTATGTACTTTTACTCGCATATAAGGTGGACAGTTTTGGAAAAGCTCATTTCCCCGTAGACAATGTACTGCAACACCTATGGGGCTAGCTTTTAAAATTGCCTTCCTCTGTCTAAGAATTCTGGTTGTTAAGCTACATGGAAGGGATTTGGGCACATATACCAAACTCTGCCACCTGCAGACATTTAACTCTCAACCCTGCCTTCTGCTGTTCAGAGACAGAGAGCATTGTCCTTAGGTTTGCATCAACAATACATGCTGCCCTCCACAAAGCCACTCCCTAACTTCCAACTACTAGGATGTGACAGGGCAACATGTGCAATCCAGGGCCAGCCTGGGCAAAAAATGCATTTATAGAGTCCGTAGGCAAACTTGTCTTGGTGCCTCTTTAAAAAAACAAATCCAAAGAAAGAGGGCTAGAGAGGCACTATTAGGAGACTGCCCTTCTCCTTCACCTGAGAGAGATATGCACCTAATGAGAGAGACACAGGTAGACAGGAAGAGGACAAGAGAAGCAGTGGAGAGGTGGATGAGTCAGCAAAGCTGTGAAAGGCAGGCAAAAAACAGAAAGCAGGGCCAATGCAAAGGTATTTAGTACCCTAATAAGCCTTCAGCCTTGTGCCCCCTCTAATTAACCTTTAGGCTTCTAACACCCTCCCTCATTTTTTGATACTAAAACTCAACAATTGTTGCTCCTACTTGAATTCTGCACACACAATTCCAAATCTTGCACTTTTTTGTGATACTTAATTTAAAATACAATGCAGGAAATATATATCACCCAAAAATAATATAGTCTTGCATAATTTTGACCTTTTGACACAGAAGTTTGAATTGTGTTTGCAGAATTCCAGCGGGAGAGAATTGTAATTGCTCCAATACCATCTTTCGCAGAACAAGTTTTTAAAATTGTGTAATTGTACATTGTGCTTTTAAATATTAAAGTTTGTATTATATATATCTCACATATCACATACACATGCGTGTATATGGGATAACTTGCTCTTTTAAAATTGCCACCCTTCCACTGTGTAAAAGTATGTGTTGATGGTTGTGACTGTCAGGATCTATTGTATTGAATTCATATGAGCTGCTCTTTAGCACCCCCTAGAAGCTGCGATCCTAAGCAACCAACAAGTTTTGCCTAATGGTCAAGCCAGTCCTGAGAGAGCCCGTAATCCACTCCCCTCCCACCCATTGTTATTTTATTGGTCCGTACTCAAAACATCTTGCCCTTTTTGGCACGTAGGCCAGAAATGTTGTATGCTCCTGTAGAGGCCTACTTCATCCAAATTCAGGTCTTAAGAGAATTTAACGATAGATATTTAAAAATGTATTTATTTATAAAATGTATATACTGAATGATATTTTTACATGCAGGGGGGTATGTAAGTTTGCCGTTGGCCTGTCTGTGGCAGAAGCGGAGACGATTTCACTTTGCTAATAGCATCGCTGGTGAGATATCGGATCTGCTATTTGGGTTGTAATGATGATTATTCTTGGATTTTAATTTGGTTGGAAACGTTATCGTTGTTAATAAAGCTGCGACCAGTTTATTCCCAATTTGCTCTTCTGGAGGTTTTGTTTTGTCTTAAAAAGGGGGGGGGGGCAATTGAAGGGGTGGGGGACTGGATCTGGGGGCACTGCAGGGGGGTGAAGGGTGAAAGGGAGAGCACCTGGTCCGGGTTGCCTTGGTTACCTTTATCTTTGGCATATTTATTAGGGATATCATGAGAAGCTCTTGGTAGTTCTTCAGGACTGGACGTGAATACCATTGCTACAGACATTGCAGTTTTATTGTATGTCAAGTTTTATCTTCATATGCCCTAGGCTAAATATAAATTGTGTGAGTTTTAGTGCCCACACCACTTAATGAGGTTTAAGGATTAACGTCTCCAACCCTATCAAAAGAAGTATTTTTTTAAGCTTTCATTTGTGCAGGTGATATAAATCCTTAATGAAAGCAAATGGTTCTAAGTTACTGTAGAAACAGAACATCATGCTCTGCAGCGTCACCTCAGTCATGTTCACACAGCAAGAAAGACGCTCCTCAAGGAAACAGCTTCTAGAAAATAGGCTCTCTCTCATATCCATGCTTCTTGCTCTGTGTACTGATAATTTTGTTTTCGAAGGCGCATTTTTAGAAGTAGCAGCAAGGGTGGAATGCTATTATACTGTGTGCTCTTTGGAGCACCTGGGAATGAAAGCCGATTATTGATATGATTAAGGAGTACAGTTGTGAACCTACATGAATGTTGGTCTGTAGTTTGTAGTTTTGAGAAGCATTCTTTACCGTTTACCATATTGGTGTCTTTAATCATATTTGTTGCTACTTCAGTTTGGTTCTGATCTCATATGTATTGCTACGTGACACTAATACCAAAGTTAAGAAGGATGTTCCCTGCCCAGTGATAGCAGTGTGGAAGATCATGTGATACTCAGTGCTAACTGTAAAGAAATATAGTGACAGCACTTGTGAAATGACCTGACTCAACTCAACCTATCCTGGAAAATTGAGAAATGTTTCAAAGCAGTATTCTATACCTTTTGACAACTACAGTCAATAAATATTATTTTCCTTGATAAATGTTGAGAAATCAATATTTAGCCAGGTGATCAGTATTTGTGTTTTCTAAACACTGTCTGTCATGGCTGAAATAAATCTGGATATGCAGCGCCCGTATTCACATAGTGGCCGGCGCTAAATATCTGAGTTCAGTGCTGATCACTGGCTCTACCTGGATAGCGGTGATATTAAACCTGCTATCTGGATAAAGTTAGAATAGTCTTTTTGCAGTCCTCACTGTATCTGGATAGCTCTGTTAACTGGTTAACTCTGGGAATTGCTGTTTCTCCGTCCCAGTGCTGTTAACAACAAATATTTATCACACATTAAACAGGCTTCTTAGTGCATTCAAAATAGATTTAACCCACAATCTGCAAATTAACATGAGTACAATTGGTTTATGTGTTAAAAAGTTCTGATGCACATTTAAAAGTTTAAATCAAATATTAGAAATGAACTGAAAAACTACAAAAATTGGAAGAAAATAAAAAAATAAATTCCCAAAAAAGAACCAAACATTTTTGCTTGTATACGTTGAGGGATTTACATGTAGAAAGCATTTATAAGATTTCCCTCTTGACTTATTGTCCCATTATGGGTATAGATTCATCATATATCAAATAAGGTTGATGATAAAAGCGAGAAAGGGGACCTTTTACTAAAATGCATTGGAGTTTTGCACCTAATGCATGTTTAGCAGAAAAACTAATGTGCATTAAGTGCAAACCCTTTGTGGCAACTGCAAGAATTGTGACCACCATGTTCCACCCTAATGCATGGCGCAAGTACTGTGGGTGCACCTAACTCCACCAATTATGGTGGCATAAAGTGCACCTGTGTTAATAGCAACATTGACAGTGCATGAAATGTCTCCCCGTGCTCACAACACCCACTCTATACCTATCCTGCCCCTTTAGTACCCCAGTGTGCTAGCGTCACTGCGTGAATCAGCATGCACTAACTGCTATGCCTCCATGGTAAGAGTTACAGCAGGCCTAAGCAAACACTTACCACACGCAAAAACATCTGTTAGTTGTTTAGAGCACTTTAGTAAGACGCCCCAAAGATGGAAGTTAACAAAATTCGAACAATTGCACTTAAAGTGAAAATGCAGAAAAAACTTCATTGCATGTGTGTGTCTTTATTTGATATACCAAATTTATGTGCAGAAGATGAGTGACATGCAAGAGCCAGACTGTTCTAATGTAATTAGAGTAATTTTTGGCTTCACTGAATGCAGGCATTATTTTCATATCTCTCTATTGAGTTACTGTGCAAAGGATACAATAGTAGAAGTACAGCTAAATCTTTAAATTGATACATTAGCAAGGTTCATAGAAAACCTTTTTAGCTCATTTTTTAAACATATTTCCTGATTTTTGTATGTGTTTTGGTTCATGTCACACATTCATTTTAATAAAAATGTTTAAGATGCATTAGAACTTTTTAACATGCATTATTTTAGATTAAGGTGTATTAACTTGATTTAGCATGCACTTGATTTATTAAGGCATGCTAACAAATCAAATATGCACTAATGAGCTTGACAGCAATAATCGGATTCATCCCTTTTCAGTGTATTTAGAAAGTCACATTGCCTTTGATCATAAATATTTGGAATCTGTGAATATTTTCTTAAGTCCAAAATAATGCAAGGAAATTCAGATTTTTAAAAATGAATAAGGTAGGAAGTACTGTGGATTGGAGGTGACTCTCTGATGACCTGAATACATTTGAAGCACATGGAGGAAATTTGGTTTGACTGCTGGCTTAGCAGAAAATAAATTGCTCTAATTGATATCCATTAAGGAACTATAAACTTTGACAAATTTTGTGGAACTTTTATCTGCATAACTGTAGAGGACAAGTCGGGGAGAAAAAATTAGCTATCACCTTTAGATGAATGCCACTAATGTTCCTTATGCTAAGCAGAGTAACTTCAGTCTGAGCATTAGACTGGAAGAATCTATTCGTGAATGACAATGATGCTCAAAGACACTGTGTTTGATTACTATGTCAAGAGTATTCTTTTGACATCTTAGTAATTCTGTTCAGGAGGGAAATAAAATAAAATAAAGACAAGGCTGTAGGTATGCATGAAAACATCAAATGTCACCCATCCTGTTGAAAAGCTCATAATTTGAGTTCCATTGAACTCATAAATTTCTTGTAATCTTTCACTAGCTGCCTATTTTCATGGGGGGGGGGGGGGTGCATAGCAGGAGGATTAGGAAAACCCACAGGAATGCTGCTGCTCACCCACAAAGGCAAAAAACATATGGATTTGACCTGCAGTAATGTATTTATTTATGCATTTGTTCTCCTTATGTCTGCAACTCTAACCATATTAGCAAACATTGCTCTGTTTCTTGTAATCAAACCCTTTATCTAGTATCTAGCCTGACCTCCAGTTTCAACCAACCAAACATACTGTAGACTTACCTTTCACAAAATTTATTGCATGATGCAAAAGATTTATTGTGCTATGACTTAACATTTGGAAGGACTCCCATTACTGCTGTTCACTTCATTTTTAATATCCATTCTGGGTGTCTACCTTTCCTATGTAAAGTTCAATAAAGTTTTCCATATACATTTTAAATCTTCCTTAGAGCTGACAATTGGCAGGATTCTAAAGATGTAGAAAATCTGTGGCAGAGTCATCATTTTAATTAAGTATTCTCCCCTGCAACATACAAGTAGTAATGCTTCCAACTTTAAAGATCTAGTACTGCAAGAGACAAAATGAATGGGAATAGATTCTATAATATATATCTAGCCCTGATATGCAATCTTAGCATGGACTTACGTTGACAATATTTCTGTCTTAGTATTTCATTTTTTGGTCTAGCAAAAAAACTACTATTTTCTTATTCTCCGATTGTTAACGCCTTGTACATGATCTTATAAGACACACGGTTTCCTGGATCATTAACAAAAAGCAACTTACATGGGAAAGATTTACTAAAGGCCAATCACATTACGGCATGCTAACATACATTAATGTGTGTTATTTCTGCAGGTCCCATTTTATGTAATGGTACGTATTTGCTCATAATGCGTTATAGTTTATTAGATTTTGATATACTGCTCTTTGTGGGGAGCATACAGAGCGGTTTACAAGCAAATTAAAACAAAACAAAACAAAAACGAAAGAGAGAATACAAAGAAAACACTAAAATTATCAAAGGAGAGGAGAGATAAGGACAGAACAGCCCAGGAAAAAATGGAGATTGCAGAAGCTTTGTTGGCCCTCAGGATCTAGCCCCACTCTGAAGACCCACTCGAACAAGTGCATCTTCAGGAGGGATTTGTATTTTTTGAAACATAATAAAAAGGCGCGGGCAAGGTCCCGGCGCCTGCCCGTAACCGGGTGCTCCGCCCGGCGCGGGACCCTGCTCGTGCACGGCAGCGTCGCGGGTGCCGCGCTGGGCCGTGCACGGGGGTGCGGGGTTTAAATTGATTGGCTGCGCTGCTTGAGGCTAGACAGCGGAGCCAATCAAGGAGCAGCCTGCCATGTGCTCTGGCGTGCGGTGTCGGGCCAGAGCACAGGCGGTCTGGCGGGAGGCTCGGCAGCCCACCCGCCCACCCAGCCATTGTTATGGGGCTGGAGTCGGGGTGTCGCAGCTGGGGGGGGTGAGGCGGGATCCCGGAGGTTTCCGGGGTCCGGAGCCTTTGGCGACTCGGGACGGGGGCGGGGTGCCCTCGGCCCGGACTGCCCCTGGAAGACTTTTGCTAGTAATATGGCGAAGTCGGATAGGGGTAGTCGGAACGTTGCCGGTGGTGTGAACTTGGATGGAGCGGAAGCAAGGTCGCTTTGCTAGTAGCATGGCTGGTGACGCAACGCTCCGCTGGTGGGGGGGGGGGGTGGGGGTTAGATCATTGTTCCTGTTATTGTTTGAAAATTGTTGAAATAAAGCTGCGACCAGTTGTCACCATACTTGGTTTCTGTGCAATTCTGTGAAAAGTTAAAATGGGTTGTGTTCAGTAAAGGCTGTGGGGTGGGGGGGAGAAAGTAAGAGGCTAAGAAAAGGGGGGAGCGCCGGGTCTGGCTACCCGGTTACTTCCAGATGGATATGAGAGAGAGGCAGAGAAACAAAAAGCAGAATGTCGTGTGGATTCATGTTTTAACGCAAGAGAGTGGAGGGATAACTAGCCTGTTTTCATGCAGAGAATGTAGGCAGCGTGGGGGAGCATAAAAAGTAATTAATACGGAGGTATTTTCGGCATTTCCCTCTGCCTGGCTGCTATTGCTGCTATTGGAGCTCTGCACCTGTGTGACTGTGTTCTGGTTGGCTGACCCACTAGCAAGGTCTATATCATTGGAGCCCCTACTGAGGGATGCGGGGGCATGTCCGTTGGGGCGTGTCCAAAGGGGCAGGTTTCTTCCCCTTTGGCACCCCTTTGGCGCATGTAGGCACAACGAGGGGGTTTTCTGGTCCCTGTAATAGGGAAACAGAAAAAGAGTTGCATCCGCACCAAGTACGAAGGCGGCTAAAGTGTTTGGTCCCATGGATGCTCATTTTAAATCCGTGGGGGCTTCCTCTTCCATTCCATCTTTGTCTCCGGTTGGAGAGGATGTATCTCTTGTAAGTATTTTATCATGTTCCCCCTCTAGTGCATTTAAGGGTTTTTTAACCCCGCCCAATCAACAAGGCGCTGTACCTGGGTGGCCTCTTCACCCATTGTGGGAGGAGGCAAAGACCCAGGACTGGTTTCTCCTTCCAGATTCTTTTCTAACCTTAGAACCTGTTGAAAAATCTGTTCTCTTCCCACTGTAATTGATTTTCAGGTTTCTAGGGAAGGGGTTGCTTCACCTTCTGTTGTTACCCTTAAAGATATCTGGGAGGCAGTTTCCTGCACCGAAGCTTTCCTTCATGCCTCCTTGGGGAAAATGTCTTGTTTTTCCAAGGAGGTTGTTGCAAAGCTCTCGGACCATGAGACTTCTTTAAAAGAACTGGATAGCAGATGTTCTAAAATGGACTCTCAGGTCTCTGTGGTTCAGGCAGCATTGGCTTCCTCAGTGAGGGATTCACTTCTTCATCGTCAAAATGAAATTCTTGAGAATATTCTTTGTTCTAAGAACTTGTTTGTTAAATTTTCCATGTACTCATTACCTTTCACCACAAATCCTTTATTTTAAGTATCATGGTTTCCTGATGTTGATTTGCCAAGGTTATCTAAGATTTATTATGTTCCAAAAGGGAAGGTGGTGAGTGGGGATCCTGGGGCTGAACAGGATTATGATTGGATATCCGATTCAATGCTGGCTATTTCTGCTTTCGGGGATATCTTTTCTAGGGCTACCTTGGTGGTAGCCCTTATGTCTGATGCAGATAAAGATAAAATCATGAAATTGTATTTTTCTAAGAAGTCTGAAAAGTTTTGTGGTCAGGTTATACAGATCTTTCCAGATGTCTCTAGGGGAACTCAGAAATGTCGCAAGGCTTTCCTTGAACTTAGATCTTGTGTCCAGGCACTTGGCGGTTCATTCTATTTAAAATTTCTCTGTAAATGCCATATTGTTTATCAGGAGAAGAGGTTTTTGTTTTATGATCCTGTTCAATTAGACGAGTTTCTGCAAAGGAAGGTTTAATTTCATCTATTATGTAATTATGCCTTTTGATTTAGGTAAGGGGGGTTTATTGTTTGCAGAGATTTTGTTTTCCATATTTCAGGAATAGTAAGGCCGCGGGCCCTGTCCGCGTGGCCTCTTCTAACCAGGGGGGCGGCGGGCCGTTCGCCCCCACCCCGGTGTTGCGGCGGCGTGCGGTCCGGCGGTGTCCCGCGTGGTCTGGCGGTCTCATTGGCTCCCCTCGGCGTTTCAAACGCTCGGGAGCCAATGAGAGGGCTAGGATTTCAGCAACGGGGGGGGGGGGGTAGTGCGGGGACTCAGCGCTGCTCCGGCAGTTGCTGGTTTGAGGCTGGAGGCACCTGACATTGGTTTGGTGGGAGCAGGCTTCGACACGGTTTCGACGGCCCTGTGCAGCAGCGGGAGGCGGCACGAGAGGCTGCACCGTCATCGGAGCTCCGTGGGGCAGCGGAGCAGCGGCTGGGGAGTCGGGTGGCTCGTGGTGGTGTTCGGGCCGACTGCAGCCCCGGGCTGAGGTGCAGAGGCTCTTCTGCAGGCAAGTGGCTTCATCTTTGGAGGGGGTGCCTCAATTCCATAACCAAAAATAAAATCGGGAAGCCAAAACACTGAGGCACTCAGAGTTATTACATCTCTCAAATTTAAAAAAAAAAAAAAAAAAAAAAAAAAGAGCAACCAAAGGAAAATAGTTTCCAGGGTTCCTCCAGCCTTTTAATTTTTGCCATGGCCGGCGGAGGAAAAAAGGGGGGTTCCAGACAGCGAGAAGGGTCTGGCAAGGCTAATCCGGGCGGTCCTCGGGGAGGGGGGACTGTTTCTTCGGGGCGCCCAGCTCATTTTGGGAGGGGGGGACCAGGGGCAGGGCTCCGAGCCATGGCCCAGCGTCCGGACGTGGTACTAGCCCTGTCTGAGGTGCCAGGCAGGGGGGGGGCGAGTGGGGAGGGGGGTTTCGGCTGGCCCTTTAGCTGGGGGTAGGCGAGGTAGGTCAAAAGGCCCGGCAAGAGGCGCCTTGGGGCTTGGAGAGGCGCTCGGTCCTTTGGGTGGCCTGGGGGTTGCCACAAGTCTAGTGGGGGGGAGTGAGGGTGCTACTCCTCAGGTGAGCAGTGTGGTTTTGGACGCTGCAAGTCCTGGGGGTTGCTCGGCTCCTGCTGGGGTAGCTTACTCGCCTGCGTGGGCGCATTGGCAAGGCGGGGGTCAAGGCCCTTCCCGTGCGGAATGGCTAGGGGCGTTGCAGCCGCCTTGGCCGGTGGCGGGTGTTCCTTTGCCTTTTCCTGTTTTTTCTCCGCAGGTTTCGACCGGCTGGCACTACTTGGGGCAACCTTGGGGGGCTCCTGCTGGACAGACGGACGGCGTGTGGGCGAGCGCAAGTGGTGGCCCCGTGTCTGTCGGAAACGGGGGAGGAGCGGAAGCATCAGCGTCGACGCCACCGGAGACGGGCGTGTCTTCCGAGGTAGCTGCACCTGCGGCAGGTGAGTTGGACGCTAGCGCGGGGGCCGGAGAGGGGGGTAAGACACGAGCGACCAAGCGAAGGCGGCGTTCATGTCATCGGCGTCGGCATTCGGGGTCCTCCTCTTCTTCAACCTCTGAGTCTTCGTCCGGCTCTGTTTCAGACGACTTGTCCCAGAGTCAGCGGGCCACGGGTGGGGAGGGCGGTGCCGGACAGGTGGGTTCGGTGCCCTCGGTGGCGTTTTTCTCGGAGTTATGGGAGGGGGTGCCAAAGACTCTTCGAAAAAAGATCGTAAAACGTCGCTATTTAGATATTTTCCGTTTACTTGAAGGTCGAAAACGGTCGGGGGATAGTCGGCGGAAGCGTAAGGAGGACGAGAAGGCTGGTAGGGTCAAGAGAGTGGCACGGAATGTGGTTAATTGGACTCGGTCTTTCCTGTGCTTGGCTAGTGTATGGGGTCATTCGCATCCGGAGCAGTACGGTATGCTTTTGGCTTACGCGGATTCCATACTGGAGGCCTCACAGACTCATGAGGGTTGGGCTTGGCTCAACTATGATGAGAAATTCCGTGATAAGATGGAGGAGAATCGCATGTTGTCTTGGGGAACGCAGGACATTAATCTTTGACTGACGCAGATGGCGATCAGACCTGTCGGCGGAAGTGTGGGTGGGCAAAGAGGTGGGGTTGACGCCCCCGCGCGGGCGGATCGGCCCTTTCGATCGGGCGTGCCCCCTGTTTTGCAGAGAACTCCAGGGGGGGGGGAGCTGGGGACTTGTGCTGGCGCTTCAGCAAGTCTTCATGCCCCTTTCCGGATTGCAAATTCCGGCACGCCTGCTCCATCTGTAATGGGGGTCACTCAGCACTCAAGTGTGTCAAAAAGAGTGGCGGGGGCATGTCAGCCCCCAACCACAAGTAATAGGGACTTGTGGAGTTTGGCCCCCACCCCGGTTGCGATTGATGTGTTAGGTCCGTGGCTTAAGAAATATCCTAAGAGGCAGGTCAGCTGTATCTTGGAGAATGGGTTTAAGGAGGGGTTTCCCATACCGGTGGTAGGCAGTGTAGGGGTAAACAAGGCTCGGAATTCGCCTTCTGTTCGGCATTTTGCGCAGATGGTACGGGATAAGTTGGCCACTGAGATAGCGTTAGGTAGGGTAGCGGGTCCTTTCAGAGCACAACCGTTCGCAGATTTGGTGATATCTCCTTTGGGTATCATTCCAAAGAAGGAGCCGGGGAAGTATCGCCTAATACATAATCTTTCTTTTCCCCTTGGTTCCTCGGTCAATGATCACATTCCTAGGGCTTTGTGCGCGGTACGGTACGCATCTTTTGATGAGGCTGTCGAGCTCGTACGAGCCTGTGGGCCGGGGTGCTTGCTGGCAAAAGTGGATATTGAATCCGCCTTCCGTTTATTGCCGGTGCACCCTTCTGCTTTCCATTTGTTGGGGTTTTGCTTCGAAGGTCACTTTTACTTCGATAAAAGCATGCCTATGGGTTGTTCGATTTCCTGTGCATATTTCGAACAGTTTAGCTCCTTTTTACATTGGGCATTTGTGGACTGGGTGGGGTGTGGCTCGGTTGTGCATTACTTAGATGACTTCCTCTTCGTTGGACCGGTGCGTACGGGGCAGTGCAAGGCATTGTTGGATGGGTTTGTCCAGTTGGCCCAGGTGTGGGGTGTTCCATTAGCATCGGGAAAGACGGAGGGTCCGGCGACTACTCTTACCTTTTTTGGAGTTGAGCTGGATTCCGTGGCATTGGTAGCCTGCCTGCCGGACGAGAAAGTTACGAGGCTGCGGGTGTTGGTTGCCAATGCGCTGGGCTCCCGCAAGCTAACGCTTCGGGAAATGCAGTCTTTGGTGGGGTCACTGAATTTTGCGTGCCGGGTTATCCCGATGGGGAGAGTGTTCTTGCGCCGGTTGGCAGCGGCTACTGCGGGTGTCTCTAGGCCGCATCATCGGATTCGGATGTCACGCAGCTTGCTGGCAGACCTGCGGATCTGGGACGATTTCCTTCGTGACTTCAATGGTACCACGGTGCTGAGAGATCAGGAGGTGACATCTGCAGATCTGCAGTTGTATACTGATGCGGCGGGGGGTTTGGGTTTGGGGATTTATTTTGGGGGCTCATGGTGCGCGGAAGGCTGGCCTCAATCCTGGCGGGATGTAGGGCTTACGAAGAATATTACCTTCCTTGAGTAGTGATCATAGTATGATCATGTTTGATTTAATCAGTGGAGGACAGATAGTAAAGGAATCCACAGTACTACCTTTTAACTTTCAAAAGGGTGACTATGATAGAATGAGGAATATAGTTCGGAAAAAACTAAAAGGAGCGGTTCCAAAGGTTAAAGACTTACAGCAAGCTTGGGTGTTATTTAAAAATACTATCCTCGAAGCCCAGACCAGCTGTATTCCACGCATTAAGAAAAGTGGAAGAAAGTCCAAAAAACTGCCAGCATGGTTTAAAGGTGAGGTCAGAGAGGCTGTTGCTGCCAAAAGAGCAACCTTCAGAAAATGGAAAAAAGAGCCAAATGATGAAAACTGGAAACAGCACAAGCACTGGCAAGTTAAATGCAAAGCATTGATAAGGCAGGCCAAAGCGGGAATTTGAGAAGAAACTTGCTACGGAAGCAAAAACACGAAATAAAGACTTTTTCAAGTACATTCGTAGCAAAAGGCCTGTGAGAGAGTCAATTGGACCATTAGATGATAGAGGGGTAAAAGGGGCAGTAAGAGGAGACAAGGCTATAGCAGAGAGACTGAATGAATTCTTTGCTTCGGTCTTTACTGAGGAAGATGTAGGGGTGTTACCCAAGACTGAAGTGGTATTTAAAGGTGATACTGCAGAGGAATTGAGAGAAATATCGCTACACCGGGAAGATATATTACAACTATTTGATAAACTGAATAGTAGCAAATCACCTGGACCGGATGGTATACATCCCAGAGTGTTGAAAGAACTGAAATATGAGATTGCAGACCTGTTATTGGTAATCTGTGAACTTTCATTAAAATCATCTGTAATACCTGAAGATTGGAGGGTCGCCAACGTAACACCAATTTTTAAAAAGGGTTCCAGGGGTGACCCGGGAAATTACAGACCGGTGAGCCTGACGTCAGTACCAGGGAAAATGGTAGAAGCCATCATAAAGAACAAAATTACACAGCATGTAGATAGTCATGGCCTAATGGGAGACAGCCAACATGGCTTTAGACAAGGAAGATCTTGTCTTACTAATCTGATCTGTTTTTTTGAAGGTGTGCATAAACAGGTAGACAAAGGTGAGTCGGTTGATATAGTGTATCTGGACTTTCAGAAAGCTTTTGACAAGGTCCCCCATCAGAGACTTTTGGCGAAGCTAAAAAGTCATGGGATAGGAGGCAGTGTACTATTGTGGATCGGGAACTGGTTAAAAGATAGAAAGCAGAGGGTAGGGCTAAATGGCCAATATTCCCAATGGAAAAAGGTGAATAGTGGAGTACCCCAGGGATCTGTACTGGGTCCGCTACTTTTTGACATATTCATAAATGACCTGGAAAAGGGAATAACTAGTGAGGTAATCAAATTTGCAGATGACACAAAACTGTTTAAAGTTGTTAAAACCCAAGAGGATTGTGGAAAACTGCAGGAGGATCTGGATAAATTGGAAGACTGGGCATCCAAATGGCAGATGAAATTTAATGTGGACAAGTGCAAAGTTATGCACCTAGGAAAGAACAACCCACACTATAGTTACAAGATGCAAGGCTCCACATTAGAAACCACCACCCAGGAAAAAGATTTAGGAGTCATCGTGGATAACATGTTAAAACCCTCCGCCCAGTGTGCAGCGGCGGCCAAGAAAGCAAATACAATGCTAGGTATCATAAGGAAAGGGATGGAGAATAAAACAAAGGATATTATAATGCCTCTGTATCGCTCCATGGTACGACCGCACCTTGAATATTGTGTGCAATTCTGGTCACCGTATCTTAAAAAGGACATAGAGTTATTAGAAAAAGTACAGAGAAGAGCCACCAAATTGGTGAAGGGGATGGAAGGCTACTCCTATGAAGAGAGGCTAAAAAGGTTAGGGCTCTTTAACCTAGAAAAGAGGCGGCTGAGGGGAGATATGATAGAGGTGTATAAATTAATGAATGGAGTGGAACGGATAAACGTGGATAAATTGTTTACGCTATCAGAATATAGAAGGACTAGGGGCATGTAATGAAGCTACAGGGTAAACTATTTAAGACAAATAGGAGAAAATATTTCTTCTCTCAACGTGTAATCAAACTCTGGAATCTGTTACCGGAGGATGTAGTAAGGGCTGTTAGTATAGCTGGGTTTAAAAAAGGTTTGGACAAGTTCCTGGAGGAAAGGTCCATAAACCACTATTAAAAAGGGACCCAGGATATCAATGCTTGGCCTAGTACAAGCACTGCAGAACCTGTGTCTTTTGGGGAAACTGCTAGGTACGTATGACCTAGATTGGCCACTGTTGGAAACAGGATACTGGGCTTGATGGACCTCGGTCTGACCCAGTATGGCATTTCTTATGTTCTTATGTTCTTATGTTGTTTCCTATTTTGGTGGTCATGTCATTGTGGCCGGATAGACTCCGCAATCGCAGGGTGCGCTGGTGGTGCGACAATGAAGCTGTAGTGTCTGTGATCAATAACTATTCCCCAAGATGCCAGCCTGTAGCTGACCTGATGCGGCAGGTGGTGTTCGCCTGCTTGCAGTTGAATTTAGTGATTAAGGCTCGTCATATTCCTGGGAGTCATAACCAGATTGCTGATGCTCTTTACCGTTTCAAGTGGGAGCTGTTTCGGACCTTGGCGCCGGATGCGGACGACGAGGGCTCATCGGTCCCGGAGCATTTATAGCAGATTGGCCTCCAGCCATGATCGAGCTGTTGCGGAATTCCGTCTCTTCGGCGACGTGGGTCACTTATCAACGTGGCTGCTGCAGTGTGGTATCCTTCTTGGTACTCCATGGCTGGCGAGCTGGGTCAGCATCGGATCTGCTTCTGGGTCAGTATGTGGCGGCAGCTAAGGCTGCTGGACTGTCGCGGACCACTGTCCGAAGGAACATGGCAGGATTGTCCTTTTTTGCACGGGCTCTCGGGTGGGGGATTTTTAACGCGTACACTGTTGCGGGGTTGGGAGCGGTCCTGTCCCTCACCAGGGGATTGGCGGCGCCCTATTACACATGACTTACTGCGACGTTTATGCGGTGCATTGCCGCAGGTGGTTTCCTCCTCCTACGAGGGGGCGCTCTTTCGGGCTGTTTTTTCATTAGCCTTTTTCGGCGCGTTTCGGGTGGGTGAGTTGGTTTCGGAGTCGGGTCGGATTCACAATGGGAGGGAGGTTCAAGTGCATCAGGTGCATTTGCTCGGGGGTGGGGTTCGTATCCGCCTTGCCCGTTCAAAGATGGATCAGGCGGGTAAAGGTATGTGGGTGGAATTGGCAGCGGTGCTGGGTTCCCCCTCGTGTCCTGTCACTTTAATGCAAGCGTACTTACGCATTCGTCCGGAGGTCGGTGGTAGCCTTTTTATCCATCGGGACGCGCGGGTTCTTACGCGTTTCCAGTTTACCGCAGTGCTATGGCTGTCCTTACGGCTGATAGGTGAGGATCCTGGTGCGTTCGCCCCTCATTCCTTCCGGATTGGGGCGGCGACCAGTGCCGCGGGGGCTGGGCTGCCCGAGCAGGAGATACAGCGCATTGGGCGATGGCGGTCGAGAGCCTTCCACAGCTACGTGCGTTTGTAGGGGCGTGAGGGGGGGCACTAACTGTTCTATTCTTTTTGTTGCAGATGCGGGGCATAGATGCTGTTGGATTCTTGGCCACTCCTTTGTGTTCTGGGCTGGTCGGCGAGCAGCGACGCGCCCAATGGGGCTGAATTTGGGAATTTCCGAGCAGGCGGTGACTGTCACATGGCTGGGCGAGCACGGACTCCGGTGGATCCAACTCTTGCCTTTGCTTCGGCACCTCCAGCATACCAGAGGCGCACCGGACGTTTTGCTGCTCCACTTAGGTGGCAACGATCTGGCTTCTTGGACTTGCCGGCAGTTGATTCGAGCAGCTATCAAGGACTTTGGGGTGGTGTTGGGGATGTTTCCAGGTGTATTATTACTATGGTCTGATATCATTCCAAGGCCGTCCTGTAGGTCTCAGCGACGGTGGTCACGGGGTGTGACAAAAATTAACTGTCAAATTGGCCGGTGGGTGGGTCAGCAGGGGGGCTGTCAAATCTTTCACCCTTGGGTGGACATGGAGTGCCCGGGCCTCTATAGGTCTGATGGGATGCACTTGTCCCCAGTAGGGTTAGATTTACTGCTTAACGATTGGCAGGAGGCCTTGGAAGGTATTCAGTTGGGGGCGAGGGCTGGTCGCAGCTTACCGTTGGGGGGCGGCTCTGGTCGTAGCTGACCTGAGCCGGTGATGGGATCCCGGAGGTTTCCGGGGTCCGGAGCCGGTGGCAAGCATGAGGGCGGGGGTGGGGTACCCCCGACCCGGTTAATCCCTCAGGCTTTTGCTAATAGCATGGCGAAGCCGGAAGAGGGAGGGCGTGGAAAATGTCGGGCCTGTGCCCGGGGGAAGCGGATGCGGCGTCACCTTGCTACTAACATGGCGGGTGAGGGCTCGCTCTGCTTGGGGGGGGGGGGGGGAATTATAATGTGTTGATTTGTATTGTGTGGTTGGTTAAAAGGTTATTAAAGCTGCGACCAGTTTAAGTCCCAAATTGTTGTCATGTGTTTGTTCTGAATTGGTCTTTGGAGAAAAGAAAAGGGGGGGGGGACTGGGGAGGGGCAAGAGGCGACGTGTCCGCCTTACCCAGTTATAGTAAGGCCGCGGGCCCCGTCCGCCTGGCCGCTTCTAACCGGGGGGGCGGCGGGCCGTTCGCCCCCCCCCCCGGTGTTGCGGCGGCACGCGGTCCGGCAGTGTCCCGCGTGGTCTGGCGGTCTCATTGGCTCCCCTCGGTGTTTCAAATGCTCGGGAGCCAATGAGAGGGCTAAGACCTCGGCAACGGGGGGGGGGGGGGGTAGTGCGGGGACTCAGCGCTGCTCCGGCAGTTGCTGGGTTGAGGCTGGAGGCGCCTGACGTCCCGCCTGCCCACCCTGGCTTGGGGACGCTTGTGGTTGGGGGGTAGTGGGTTGTTGCAGCTGGAGGGGGGGGGGCTTTGGCGGGATCCCGGAGGTTTCCGGGGTCCGGAGCCGGTGGCAAGCATGAGGGCGGGGGTGGGGTACCCCCGACCCGGTTAATCCCTCAGGCTTTTGCTAATAGCATGGCGAAGCCGGAAGAGGGAGGGCGTGGAAAATGTCGGGCCTGTGCCCGGGGGAAGCGGATGCGGCGTCACCTTGCTACTAACATGGCGGGTGAGGGCTCGCTCTGCTTGGGGGGGGGGGGAATTATAATGTGTTGATTTGTATTGTGTGGTTGGTTAAAAGGTTATTAAAGCTGCGACCAGTTTAAGTCCCAAATTGTTGTTATGTGTTTGTTCTGAATTAGTCTTTGGAGAAAAGAAAAGGGGGGGGGGACTGGGGAGGGGCGAGAGGCGACGTGTCCGCCTTACCCGGTTATATCCTCCTTGATGTGGACTTGATTGTATATATGGATAGTATATTTGTATACTATTCTATTTTCTTTCCTGTTATGTATATTTAAATGTATAAATAAAATATAAAAATAATAATGAATGTGTTAGTGCAGTTTTAGTAAATTTAGCCCACTGTGAGGGGAATGGGATTTAGCTCACACCCTTCTCAGATGTTCAAGATGAGTTACATTCAGGTATGGTAGGTATTCTCCTGCATCTTGAGGCAAAATACGCTTTTATTTATTTATTTACCATTTCTTATATACCGCACTATTCAGCATCAGCGCGGTTTACATGGAACAGAACAATCAGACAGGGGGGTACATAAGTCTGAGTTTACAATTAACATGAGAACCAAACTTGGATAACAAAAGCTTTTGTTCCTACTAGAATATTTGGAATTGATAATTCCAGACTTCATGCCTTTCACCTTGCTGCTCTTTATGCCTGGAACAAGCTATCTGAGTCTGTACGTCAGGCGCCTTCTCAGACCCTTTTCAAATCCAGGCTGAAAACTCACCTTTTCGTCGCTGCTTTCAGATCTTGACTCACTTGATCGCCTTTGTGTTTCCTTACCATTCCCACTAGATGTATCCCATGTCTACAGCTACTGTGTTGTCTGTCTTGACTAGATTGTAAGTTCTGTTGAGCAGGGACCATCTTTTACATGTGTCTGTGCAGCTCTGCGTACATCTTGTAGCGCTATACAAATGTTCAGTAGTAGTAGTAGGAATGTCACCTACTGGCTAGGGTATCAGTGGTAATTCTATAAAGGGCGTGCAAAAAGGTTTGCACTAGAAATATACGTAGGTCCCTATTCTAAGGGATTTACGGGCATGAAAGGGGCACTTGTGTCTGCATTTCAGGCGGTTGCGGTTCTGTAAGCATACGCATACTTTTGGTTAGGGTATGCACAGGGGTGGATCATAGCTGTGGCCTAAATTTAAATGCTTAAATTGTAGATTATTTTAGCCTACTAGCATTTTCTCTAGGCTCAGGCATTTACACTTGCACTAGAGCAAACCCCTCATAATGCTAGGAGACCTCAATATTCCATCCATATCAAATAAAAATGCACAAGCATTCATGCAGGCCATGGAGGACCTATATTACACACAAATAATGAGCATCCCAACTTGTAATAAAGTGGGGATCCTGGACCTAATTTTTGTCCCTAACAACCTATTAAACCAAAACCTCCCTCCCCCTCTCCCAACTGTTCCCTGCTCAGATCATCACAAACTCAACTTTACGTTAAGAATCCCAACTAAGAGGTACCAATGATGGAACACTAAAGGAGCATAAAAGATTTATTCATTTTAACGACACCTTCATGGAGCATGTTCTTCCAAACCTGCAAGATAACATGACAAATCTCGAGGAGGCGATTGATAATCGGAACTTCACTCTGAAGAACGTGGCAACTGCTCCTATCAAGAACCTTAACAATAGCAGAAAGCATACAGCACCATGGTATTCTAAGGAGTTCAGTGACATAGGCCATGTGGTCTTTTTCTGCCGTCATGTTTCTATCGCGTCTACCCTTCCATATCAACTATAATAGCTCCCTTTTTACCTTTAGAGATTCTCTGTGCTTGTCCCATGCTTTTTTGAATTCAGATACTGTCCTCGTGTCCACCACCTCCACTGGGAGAATATTCCATGCATCTACCACTCTTTTCATAAAGAAATATTTTTGCATATTACTCCTAAGTCTATCCCCTTTCACTCTCCTAGAGCCTTCATAGCAGAGCTTGCCGTCAATTGAAAGAGACCCTCCTGTGCATTTATCCACTGAGGTATTTAAATGTCTCTATCATATTGCCTTTATTCCACTTTTCCTCTAAAGTATATATATTAAGGGCCTGATTTTGATTTAGGCAGGTTGTCGGCACATAGCCTGCCCACAGATCCCCTTAACCTAGATTTTCACTTCTGCTGTGATGGGTTATGCTAGATGTGCCAGCAGCTGCCGAGGCTAAGCAGTTAGCAGCAATTTTCGATGTTACCCACTTAGCACCTGCGCCTTAAAGAAAGGCGAGGAAAAGCCTTGCCTATCTTTAAGGCACAGAAGGCTAGCATTGACAATTGCTGCTACCCACTTAGCCCTTTTCTCTGCTCCCACTCTACCTCGGAATGCCCCCAAGATGCCTTGATGCTTACTGCATAGCATCTGGGCACATTAGGGACTTATCTGGGATTTTCAAAAGGCACTATCCATGTAGGTGCCTTTCAAAAATCCTGTTAAGGCATTTACTTGGGTAACTAGGGTAGTTACCCCTGTAAATACCTTTGAAAATGCCATCCTAAGATCTTTAAGTCTGTCCTTATATGCTGAATAATGAAGACCACTAACCATTTTAGTAGCCACCCTCTGCACAGACTCCAACCTGCTTATATCCTTTTGACGATGCGGTCTCCAAAATTGCACACAGTAATCCAAATGAGGTTGCACCAGAGACTTATACAGAGGCATTATCGCCTCCTTTTTTCTTCTGGTCATTCATCTCCCTTTACAACCAAGTGTTTGGGTTTTCGCAGTCGCCTTTTCTACCTATTTAGCTACTTTAAGATAGTCAGACACAATTATGCCCAGGTCCTGCTCTTCTTTTATAGACAGAAGTACCTCACCTCCTATACTGTACTGCTCCTTTGGAGTTTTGCAGCCCAACGGTATGACCCTGCATTTTTTAGCATTAAATTTCAGCTGCCAAATTCTAGACCATTCTTCAAGCTGTTATCTACACCTTCCTGGGTGTTTACTCTATTGCAGATTTTGGTATCATCCGCAAATGAGCAAACCTTACTCGACAGTCCTTCCACAATATCACTAACAAAGATGTTAAAAAGAATCGGACCAAGGAGTGATCCCTGTGGCACACCACTGGTAACCACCTCCTCAGAGTGAAAACCATTTACCTCTGTACCCTTTGCCTCCAAATCAACCAATTTCTAACTCAGTCAGTAACTTGAGTCCTTCGCTAGGGTGCTCAGTTTGTTTATAAGTCACTTATGCGGAATGATGTCAAAGACTAAATTCACCTCATCTAGGTAGGGCTCTTTCTCAGTCCAATTCCCTTGTCACCCAGTTAAAGAAATCAATCAGATTTGTCTGACACGCCATGCCTTTGGTGAATCCATGCTGTGTCAGATCCTGCAATCCATTGGCATGCAGAAACCTCACTGTTTTCTCTTTTAGTAGCCTTTCCAATAATTTACTAACCACAGAGGTTAGACTGTAGTTCTCAATGTCATCTTTGTCTGCTTTGGTGTCTTTCTCCAGTCCTCTAGCACCACTCCCAAAGAGGCATTGAAAATGTCAGACAGTATTGCTGCTAGAATATCCCCAAGTTCTCTCAGTATTCTTGGATGTATCCCATCCGGACCCATGGCTGTCTATTTTTAGTTTAGCTAGTTCCTTACGAACAGTCTTCTGAAAATCATTCGAGATCCTTGTCTCTTCTGTTCCCATTTGTGTGTTTTCTGAGGTCCTGCTCCTGGCCCTTCACCTGTGAACATGGAACAGAACTATTTATTAAGCAATTATGCTTTAACCTCATCAGTTTCTGCATATTACTCCTCTGCACCCTTGCCCTTGCCACTTCTGCCCTTCCTCCTCCCAATAACATCTGAAAAATGTCTTATCCCTGCATTTTATTGCATTTGCTATTCTTCTTTTTGTAGTTTTGCTTTCCTGACTACTTTGCTAGCTTCTCTAAGTTTTTCCAAATATAGATGCCTGTCTTCCTTTCTCTGTGATCTCTTGTTTTTCATGAAGGCATCCCTCTTTTTCTTCACCTTTTCAGATACTTTTGAGAGCCATAGCGACCTCCTTTTCCTTTTACATTTATTTAACTTTCTAACAAAAATGTATGTTGCCCTTAAAATATCCCTTTCAGTTTTTCCCACTGTTTTTCTACATCCCCATCTGTTCCCATCCCACTAACGATTCTTTGAGGTATTGTCCCATCTTGGCAAAGTTAGTTTTCCTAAAATCTATGATCCTCACTTCTGAATGGATTTTATCAGCTCTAGTCCTAATACTGAACCATACCATCTGGTGAGCACTGGATGCAAGAAAATCCAGTATGGCCCCATCACATGTGGGTTCTTTTATCAGTTGCCTGAATAGTTCTCCCTGTAGAGAACCCAGGATCTCCATACTTCTAGATGACACTGCAGCAGAGATGTCAGTCCACATCCAGTAAATTGAAATAACCTATCAGTAGCACTTCTCCTTTCATGGCAATACAGTGTATGTCTTCTATGTCTCCCACCAATCTTCACACCTCAGTTGTCTTCATACAGTCCTGTTTCTCTGATGATTTGTTCTGCATATAAATTAAACAAGTAGGGGGATAGCATGCAGTCTTGTATACCTTTGCTGATTTTAAATCATTCTGTTTCTCCTTGTTCTATTCGAACTGATGCTTCTTGATCAATGTAAAGGTTGTGCAAGAGAATGATCAGGTGTTCTGGTATACCTATGCTTCTTAATATGGCCCAGTTTTTCATGGTTTACACAGTAACAAGCCTTGCTGTAGTCAATAAAACACATATAGATATCCTTTTGGTATTCTTTAGTCTTCAAAGATTCATCTCACATCTGCGATGATGTCTCTTGTTCCTCACCCTTTCCTGAACCCTGCCTACACTTCAGGTAGTTCTCATTCCAGGTATGGTTGTAGTCTCTGAATAATCTTCATTATAATCTTGCTGGCATGTGGGATCAGAGCGATTGTGCGATAATTTCCACAGTCAGTTGGATCACCTTTATTTTGTATTGTTATAAACACAGATCTCTTCCAGTCAGTTGGCTATGATGTCTTCCATATTTCTTGGCAGAGCCTTGAAAGTACGGTAACAGCTGCATCAGATTGCTGTAATACTTCTATGGGAATGTCATCAGTGCCTGGTGCTTTGTTCTTTGATAAGGCTTTCAATGCTGCTTCAACTTCTTCTTTCATCACCAATGGTTCCGGATCATAAGGTACAGGTTGAAACTGGTTGATCTTTATCATATAACTCCTCTGTATATTCTTTCCACCTTTTCTTGATCTTCTCAGCATCATTCAACATGGATCCTTGAGCATCTTGTAACATTCCAATTTGAGGTTGGAATTTTTTCTTTAACTCTTGTAACTTTAGGAAAGCCGATCTTGTTCTTCCTGTAATAGTTTCTGCTTCTATTTCCTTGCATGAGTCATTTTAATACTTCTCCTTGTCTTGTCTTGCTGCACATTGGAAATCTCTGAGTTCTGTGATTGGCTCTCTTTCTCCTCTGACTTTAGCTTCTCTGCATTTCTGGGCAATTTTCAGCATTTGTTCGGTCATCTATTTTGGCCATTTTTGCTTTCTCACATTTTGTAGAGATTTCTCAGTGTCTTCCAGCACAACCACCTTGATGTCATCCCATAGCTCTTCTGGAGCTCTGCCATTTATATCTAAAGCCGCAAATCGATTTTGCAGGTAGTCTTTAAATTCCAGTGCTATATTCTCAAGGTCATATTTTGCTACATTCATGAGTGGCTTGCTCTTTTTCAACTTTAGCTTGAGTTTCATACTAGAAGTTGGTGATCTGTACCACAGTCAGCTCTAGATTTTGTCTTTGTTATAGAGTTTTCCATCGTTGACTTCCACAGATGCAGTCAATTTGATTCCTGTACAATCCATTGGGTGAAACCCATATGTACAATCGCCATTAGTGCTGCTGGAAGAAGGTGTTTGAGATGAATAGATAGTTCGTCTTGCAGAATTCTATCAGTCTTTCTCCAGCTTCATTTCTGTTACCAATTCCATATTTTCCAACCATTTTGCCGCCGCCTTTGTTGCCAGCATTTGCATTCCAGTCACCTATGACTATCAGGATATCCTATTTGCATGTTCTGTCAATTTTAGTTTGTACTTTTTCATAAAACTCATCAATTTTATCCTCTTCTGCAGCTGTTGTTGGGGCACATACTTGAATTATAGTTGTGTTGATAGGCATTCCTCATAGACTAATAGAAAATAAGTGTTCACTGATTGCATTGTATTTCATTACAGTTCTTGCAAGTTTCTTCTTTGTCTTTAATTTCCAGCATAGTAGACCATGTGATCATCAGAAGCAACATGCGTGATGCCAGTCCATTTCAGTTCGCTGACACTAACAGATCGCGTTGTACACTTTCCATTTCATTCTTGATAACCACCAATTTCCCTTTGGCTCATGTTTCGTACATTCCATGTCTCAATATGTAAGACATCTTTGCAGCTTCTGACTCATTTTATGTGCAGCTACATCAGCAGTCAGATGTCCCGAGGACTTTGATCCAACCACATCATAAATGCTGGCTTTACTCTGAAGAGCCTTCAGCTCCTCCCCAGTAGCCAGTTGAGTGCCTTCCAACCTGGGGGTCTCGCCTTCCAGTACTATAGTGCAATTTGTTTTGTTGTGACTATCCATTGGGTTTTCATGGCAAGATACGGAAGTAGATTGCCAGGCCTTTCTTCTGTGAAGATTAATTTAGTAGTGTTGCTGTTGTCACAGAAATGACATCTTCCCCTGCCTTGATCTAAAGATGCCCCTAGGAATGTGTCTCTTTAACCCGTCTAAAAATACTGTGGAAGCCAGCATACAATTTCAGCTGGGCAAAGGAGGGCAATTTTCAGCCAGGCCATTTTGCCTGGATAAATGGCATTTGAAATCTGTCCTGTTTTTCTCTTGTTACATATATCTTTCATCATTAAGACACAATATGGATAAAGTCAAAACATAATCATGAATAAACAGCATTCATTTACTTAAATTGCTATATTGAAAATTTCAATGCAACATTTTAAGTAAAATTCCCTTTTTCTATTCTCTGTACTGCCAGTACCATAATCTGCTCCTGAGCAACGAAGATTGTAAAGATTCACCTAATTCTTGCCTTGAGGCTACATGTATTGGCATTTGACACACTGCAGTTTCTTTTTGTATAGCAATTTAAAATACATAAAGTGGGACAAGGATTTTTTGCATAGTGAAAAATAAGATGCCGTTTGCACAGTAATGAAACATACACATTAGTCCAAGCAATAAATTATTTGGCGATATCTGTTTTGACATCAACTTGTAAAGTGTTCATGTTGCCATATGCTACAGTCTTTCAAACAGCAAGTTGGTAGTGATGTGCAGATGCATATATTTTGAATATCCAAAAATAGCCAAACATTTTTCTGACAGTTTTTAGGTTTGTGAACAGTGCCAATGTTTCTGAGGTTTTTAGTAGCAGAATCTTAAGTGTGAGGATTGAAGCATAGATTCATGATGTTAGCAGAAGTTGACTATCACAATATTTTTATGGAAGGAATCACTGGGATTTTAATTAGTTTGGCAATATTTTGCTAGTTTAGAACTGTACTGAGCCTATTAATGCCTGTGGTTGACCTTGCAAAATGCTATTTACATAAATAGAAGATCTGCTAAAAATGTGCAGGAGATAATTTAATATATTTTCAAAAAGAAAGAAAAGAGGCCTCACAGACCTTTGTGGAACCTTTGTGATTAGTTACTGCAAAGTATTGACCAACCATACTGTAGAATGCATTAATTGTTGTGTATGCCATCATGGAAGCTTAAAAGGAGAAAAGGTAACAATAGCTTAATTTTTCTTCCTCTATAGAATTCAGTACTACTGCCTTAGCATTCAAATGTCTTTCCTTGGACTCAACTGCACATCTGCATGATGAACATGGAAACAAAAATTTTTATTTCATTAGCAAAACACTATTTTGGCATTGCTTTTAAGCTCAACACAAATGTTTTTAATTGTTTGTCCTTAATAACCAATGTTTTGCTTTACATTTTACTAATGTTTGCATAATGAGATTTTGTTTTCTTTTTTTTTTTTTTTACTTTTTATTTGCGCTTTCAAAATTAATCAACCACCAATATAATGAATTCAAGAAATTCAGAAAAATAAGTTGTGATAAGAGAAAATATAAAGGCAAAGCCTACTAAATTAGTTCACAATTAAGGGGCCCTTTGACCAAAAGCCACTAACTGGTTAATGAGCATTTTAAGATGCAGTATCTGGCTGTGGTGAATGCTAATGCATGGGCATTGCAGCTACCCACCACTAAAATGCATGCTAACTAGCATTCACGTGTTAATGTGAAGAGTTAGGCAGGTTAGGAGCCGGGTGTGGGTGTGGAGAGCACATTAGCGCAAGAGTGCATTTAACACAGCAATTAGTGGAGGCTGAACTAACGACACCTCTATAGATGTCGTTAGGTGAACCTGCATTAAATGCGTCACTCATTATACTTGACTACTCTGCTGATGTTATGCTGCAAATCGCTATGCAAGTCTTTGCAGTTCTATTGGCAGTAGATACATATAGATTCTTTAAAATTGTTAGCTTATTACCGTGCATTAAGCGTAAGAATTACTGTACATTTTGACCTCTGAGGAAGGCGTGACTACGCTGAAATATGGCTGTTGGGTCATGTCTGAAGATTTAGGGGCTTGTTTACAAAGCCGCGGTAGCGGTTTCCGATTGTTATCGGAGCCGCGGCCCCATTGATTTCAATGGGGCCGCGGCTCCGATAACAATCGGAAACTGCTACCGCGGCTTTGTAAACAAGCCCCTTAGTGTTTGCATCCCAATTAAAGATTTTTTTTTTTTTTTTTACTACATCTTACATCACCTATTTTTCCTGCTGTTTGTTATGGTACTCATTCACTCATTTGCTGCCAGGAACATGTTGGTCACACCCCCAATAGCTAATGCGCATAACACATGTTAAGTGCAAAACCTAAGTGTGCTTTAGTAAAAGGCCCCCTAAGATAAAGAAAAAAGAAAACCAGGAGTACAATGGAAAATAAGCATAGCAGACTGCTGTTGGGATGAGATTACCTTTTTAAACTTTAGACACTTCCTCCCTAGCTAGCAAAAATTCAAGTAACTGTTTAGGTTCAAAGAGAAGAAAATGCTGTCATAAGAAACAAACCATCTACATGGAAACTTCAGCAAAAATGATTTGCATGACCTGCCCTCTTGTACTTAACCCCTTTGCTCTGAGCTGTGCTATCTGATCAGCCCACTCCTGGTCATGGTGCTATTCTGGACTGGCCAGTTGCTACCTTCCTGTATGGGTGCTAGGGGCACAGTTCTTACAGCCCTCCTATTTAACCTGTACCTGCAACCTATAACAAACATATTTAAAAAACACAGGATTAAGCATTTTATATACGCTGATGACATCATGCTTGCTATCCCCATAAACACTAAAAACCCCACTTATGACACACTATCCGAATGCATGGCAGAGACGTCCTCCTGGATGGAATCAAATTACCTTAGCATCAACCTCAGAAAAACGGAAGCAATGTTCGTAACAAGGTCATCTATGACTGAGAACACTTACCCGGAAACAATTACAATCAACAAAACTACCATACCTGTTAGAAAACAGGTAAAATACTTAGGTGTAATAATCGACCACACACTCACTATGCTACCACACATAAAACAAACAGTGAAAACCATTTTCTATAAACTTAAAACTATTCAACACCTAAGGCCATTCCTCGAAACACAAGACTTTAGATCTGTAGTAAGCACACTGATCACCCCACACTTCGACTATTGCAATAGTCTCCTAACAGGCCTTCCTCAAAAAAGCACATACCTTCTACAAAGAGCTCAGAACATCTGTGCAAAAGTAATTGCTAAAGCCCACCTAGCAGATCACGTAACCCCAATACTACGGGAACTACACTGGCTCCCTATAAACAGCCGTATTAGATACAAAATTGTCCTAACAACCTTTAAACTCATAAATGACTTAGCCCCCTCACACCTATCTATACTACTGCACTCTCCAACCACAACTAGATCCCACAGACAAAATGCAGCTCACTCCCTCATCACACCAAAAGCTATCCGGAAGACTAAGAAAACCACCAGCTCCAGAGCATTCACATTTGCTGCTCCAATGCTCTGGAACGACCTCCCAATAGACATTCGAATCATAAAAGATCTCTCCCAATTCAGGAAAGAATTAAAAACCTACCTATTCACAGAGCACTTTGAAATCCCCTACTCCCCCAAAACATGCTACACAACAAACATGGAGACACATACACAAACACACTAACCCCTGTTAACTAACTCCCTGTCTGCCCCCTCCCCCTCACCCCTCATTTACGACATAAAAGGAAATTATGCATAAAAGGAAATAAATTCCAACTCCTACACTTGTCCTACTCACCACACACAGCCACTGTAAATATTTATTGTAAATAGTTTGACAATTGTTCTACTTTAATACCTTACAAAGTTAAATTTTATTGTTCAATGTAAATAGTTGAATTCTACTGTTCAATGTAAATGTATACAGATGTGTACAATACTGTTAAACTGTTACATGTAAACCACCCTTGATCTCTGGAAGGGGCGGTATAGAAGAAAATAGTTAAATAAATAAATAAATAAAATAAATAAATACTATTACGGTACTACTACTTTGTATAGCGCTACAAGGCATATGCAGTGCTGTCCATATAGATGTAAAACATAGTCCCTGCTCTTCAGAGCTTGCAATCAAATCACGACAAAACACGATGAAACTGGGGACTAGAGTATGTTAAGATACATATAAGTTGTGGCAAGAGAGTGAGGAGCATCAGGATCCAAAAGCAGCTTCAAAGAGATAGGTATTTAGCCTGGATTTGAATAGGGTAGAGGAGGAGTCTGACGCACAGACTCAGGTAGTTTGTTCCAGGCATTTGGAGCAGCAAAATGGAATGAACGACGTCTGGAGTTCACTCCTCTAGCAGATTCCTTTTATTTGTGCCCTTCTCTGCCACTGCAGAGTTCCCGAGGAGGGGTGTAGAGTGAGATAAGAGAGGAAAGGTAGTGAGGAGTCAGCAGAATGAATGCACTTGTAGGTCAGCAGGAGACGTTTGAACTGGATGCAGAAACTGATAGGGAGTCAGTGAAGTGACTTAAGGAGAGAGGTTACATGAGCATAAGGACACTGGTGGAAGATAAGCTGTGCAGCTGGGTTTTGAACAGATTGAAGGGGAGAGAGATGATTCAGAGGGAGACCAGTGAAGATCAGGTTACAATAGTCGTGATGGGAGGTGATTAGTGAGTGGATAAGGATCTTAGTAATGTAAATAGAAAGGAAGGGATCAATTTTGCTGATGTTTTAGAGAAAGAAGTGGTAGGTTTTAGCGATCTGTTGGATGTGCTCAGAGAAAGAGTCAAAGATGACCCCAAGGTTGCGAGCTGAGAAAATGGGGAGGAGTGTAGTGTCATCAACAGAAATAGAGAAGGGAGGAGGTAGGTTTAGGGGGGCAAGATAAGGAGCTCAGATATCTGCACACCAAGGAACTAAGAGGGCGAGAACCACAGCACAGTTTATAAACTAAATTATAACTCATTTTAATTTTGTTATAAATTGCATTATTTATTTACAAGTTTTTTTTATATACCACCACTTCCAGTGATTAGTGGCGGTTTACAATGAACATAGCAAGTAACTTTAGATTAAAACATTAGTAGAACTCATTTACAAGCTAAGGTTGGTAGCAGAAACAGTGTTACCAGAACTGTATACAAATAAGCGATTCACTGTATCTTAAATAGTCTGTTATATGAGAGTTGAGTATGATGGTCATAAGGGTTAGTGGAGAGGTTAGGTTGTTTGTGATTGCAGCTATTGGTGGATGACCCATAGTGTTCAATGAATAGATGTGTCTTGAGTTCTTTACAGAAGGTTTGAAGGTCCTTTATCATTCTTAAGTTGTCGGGTAGGGCATTCCAGAGTGTTGAGGTGACATGTGAAGGCTCTGGAGCTGGTTGTTTTATTGGAGCTGCGGATATGGGTAGGTACAGTTAATGTTTTGGTTCTTGTTTTTTCTTTTTGAACATATACTGTATCTTGCAGCCACAGAACCCCCTTGAACAGTGGGTGCAGAGCAGAACCAGGATATTCACCCACAGAACTCAATATCTTAAAAAAAAAAATCTGATTTTTATCATCTCACTAACAACAAACATTCTCTAGTACCAGGCATATTGTGAACTAATACAGAACCTTACAACAAAGTCACTGAGTATCTATAGAGGAAATCTACCATATCATATCAGCACCAACTTCCAAAACTCACATAAGGAGCCCATCCAAAAAACCCATCACTTTAAATACTACAATGGGCCCTGGAACATCTAAACACCTATTTGAGAAGCTGAACAATTCAGATTATTACAGTACAGATCCCTGCATACAAACTCCATGTTAACAGAACACCTGGTCTTGGTCACATACTGATAACACAGACCCCCTCACCAAGTACAAAATAAGTGACCGTAACCTAAAAATAAAAATATGTAGATAAAAATTAAACTGCATCCCCAAGAAGCCAGATTCTGCATACAGTGCAATATCAGAGAAATAGAAAGAGAAGCATTTCCATGTACTGTATAAAATATAAAGCTTAGCACCGTCAGATAATTACATTGAAAATAAAACTCTTTGAACTTTGTCTGACCATTTTATTCTCTGATCATGTAGGTCCCAATCTGAGATTTCTGTTTTCCCTCTGTCTCCCAGTGATGCAGGGCCATCTGCGGAGACTCACTGCGGCATAATGTGCACAAATTTAGTATACTTTATTTTTAAATATATATGCCACCCATCTAAAATCCTTTTGTTAAGTGCCGTCGAGTCGGAGTCGACTCATGGCGACCCTCTGGATAGCTATCCTAAATTGTGTTCGGTCTTCAGTCAGGCGGCTCATTGTTGACAGACTGGTACCCGTAGCTGCTGTTATTGTATCAATCCATCTCATTGCTGGCCTTCCTCTTTTGCGTTGACCTTCTATCTTGCCAAGCATGATGTCTTTCTCTAATGATCTCTCTCTTCGCATGATGTGTCCAAAGTATGAAAGTCGAAGTCTTGTCATCTGAGCTTCTAAAGAAAGCTTAGGTTTGATCTCCTCTAGTACCGACTGGTTTGTTCTTCGGGCAGTCTATGGTATACACAGTATTCGCCGCCAGCACCATAATTCAAAGGCATCAATTTTCTTCCTGTCTGTCTTTTTCACTGTCCAGCTTTCACATCCATATGATGTTATTGAAAATACCATGGCTTGAACAATTCGAATCTTTGTATGGAGAGAGACATCACTGCTCTTGAGAATCTTATCTAGGTCTTTCATAGCCATTCTGCCAAGAGCAATGCGTCGTTTGATTTCTTGACTCCTTTTTGCTTCTTTATTGATAGTTGATCTAAGTAGGTTAAAGTTGTTCACAATTTCAATTTCTTCTCCTTCAACGATGAACCTGTTGATTATGCCAGTTGTCATGATCTTTGTCTTCTTTACATTAAGGTGCAGGCCCATTTTGAGACTATGTCCTTTGATTGTGAGAAGCAAATGTTTCAGATCATCTTCACTTTCAGCCACTAATGTAGTATCAGCAGCATAGTGAAGGTTGTTGATGAGTCTTCCACCAATCTTCACACCTCTGTTGTCTTCATACAATCCTGCTGCTCTGATGATTTGTTTTGCATATAAATTAAACAGGGGGAAAGTATGCAGCCTTGTCTTACACCTTTGCTTATTCTAAAATCCTAGGTGGCTTCTAAACATCCACATGCAATTTAGTATAACAGATGTTACAATAAAACAAACATAATAAAACATTAAATTTGATTAATGAAAAGCCACTTACACAGCCCCCCCCCCCCACCCTCCATCAAACCATTATAAGTATCTGCACATCAGATTTATTTTGCTATGACCAAATTGATGAGGAGGGAAGATATGAAATGAGAAACTAATCCATAAATTCAAATGCTGGATTGGATTGTGTTAGAGCTGGAAAAGTCCAGAATTCAGCAGTGGTGAAGCTATCAGGTTACTAAACAAAATTAAGCTGAGATGTTCCCTTTAAAATTTGAAATTTCCTTGAATTTGAACTGACAAAATATTTTGAATTTCAGTCTGGCAGCATAAAGAATGCAAAACTGCAAATCTCAAAACAATACATATTCCAGTACCCCCTCCCCCAAACCAACACCCTACAGTTTACCTCACCAAAAACCGAGTACAGGACCCATAGAGCAAATCTACTATTCCATAACAGAACTAACTTCCAAAACTCACATAACATGGAGTGTACCCAGAAAAGGGCAGCACCATAAATATCGCAGTGGGCCCTAGAACATCCATATGCCTATTCAGAAAACTGAACAAGTCAGATTACTACAGCTCCCTATATAGAAACTCCATGCTAACAGAACATGTAGCCTCAGTCACACACATGCAGAACAAAGATAGATAGATCTTCACCAAGAAGGGAATATATTAGCACAAACTAAAAACAGACATATGTAGTAAAAAAGAAAAAATGCTTTTACCCATTACGGTTAGGTTTACAGGATTTCTTTCCCAAAATCATACTTTTCTTCAGAATGAGGTGAGAAAGGACTCTCACACATAGTTTCTGCTGACAATGCAGATGCCTAAAATAATGGCTCAGCGCAAGTAGCGTTAGTACAACTAATGCCATCTCATTAGGTGACCTTATTTGCACCGGCAACTGTTTTGCCACGCTGAAATGCGGTAACTGCAGGGGGGTATAACTGCCTCCCTGCAGTTACCCTATGGCCCCGTGTAATCAAACTCTGGAATTAGTTATCAGAGGATGAAGTAAAAGCTGTTAGTGTAACAGGGTTTAAAAAAGGTTTGGACAAGTTTTGGAGTCCATAAACTATTATAAAAAGGGACCTGGGAAATCCACTACTTGCCCTGGGACAAGCATTGTGGAACCTGTGTGCCTTTTTGGGAACCTGCCAGGTACTTGTGACCTAGATTGGCCAATGTTGGAAACAAGATACTGGGCTTGATGGACCTTAATCTGACCCAGTATGGCATTTCTTATGTTTATATGTTACAAATGCAGAGCCTAGGAAACATGCTGCTAGATATGCCAAACAAGAGGGGCTGAACAGCATCCATGCAACATCTCCCACTTCCTCAAAAACAAGAGTGACTTGGTACCCCAACACAACACTTCCCACCCTCTGAAAAACAAGAGGGACTTTATGACCCCAACATAATACCTCCAATTCCAATATAAACACCAAGAAGAGCTTTAGCAACCCCACCATAACTCCTGAAGCTGTGCACAGGACCAGCATGGTGTTAATGTAAATATATATTCCGTAAAAAACAAAGGAAATGCAAGATGCTCGTACACCAAGGAGCTAAAAGAAAAAGTGAGAACCACAGCACAGTTTATAAGACCAAATTATAACTCATTTTATTCTGTTATAAACTGTGTTAGGCTTCTCACTTTTCTGCATCCACAGAAACCTCTCCCTCGACAATTGGTGCAGAGCAGAAGTAGGACATTCACCCATAGAACTAAATATATTTTTAAAAAATCTGATTCTGGTCATCTCACTAAGAAATAAACATTCTCCAGTACCAGGCATACTGGGAACTAATATAAAACCCTACAGTATAGAAGTCACCTAAGATCTACAAGGCCAAATCTACCATAACATGCCAGCATAAACTTCCAAAGCTCATACAAGGGACCTACCCAGAAAAAAGCAGCACTATAAATACTGCAGCAGGTTCTAGAACATTTGAAAAGCTGAACAAGTCAAATTACCCCCAGAATGTTATGTCTGCCCTGTCACCCTCTGTTGAATGTAGACCCCTGTTATGTCCCTAACCACTTTGATTGTAGGATAAGGTGGTATACAAAACTGGCTAAATAAATAAAATTACTACAGTACAGTATAGATCCCTATGTACAAATTTCAATTTAACAGAACACCTGGCCTCAATCACACATTCAGTTCACAGACCCTCATCAAGTACAAAATAAGTGACTACAACCTAAAGTAAAAATAAAAAATATGTAGACAAAAATTAAACTGAAACCCCAAGAAGCCAGACTCCGCATGCAGTGCAACATCAAATAAATAAGAGATGCAGTTCACCTTACATTGGACTTTGTGCTATCTTTATATTTTACAATCTCTAAAATGAAAATAAAATTATTTTTTCTACCTTTGTTGTCTGACCATTTTATTCTCTGATCATACTGGTCCCGATCTGAGTTTTCTGTTTTCCTGTCTTCTCTTAGCTCTCTTTATATTATGGTTCATCTGCCATTTCTTATCTCTTCTTTTGTTTTCTTCACTTCCTTCCATCAGCCTATTTCCAATCCCAGTAATCCTTCCCAGTATCAGACCCCCCCCCCCAGTCCTCCCCTCCCAGTACCTTCCAATGTCAACTGCCTTGCATTCCCAGGACTGCCTCTGGTGTCCATTCCCTTCCAGTCCCCCTCCTTCCTCACTGTCCAGCCCCTTCTAGTCCAAGTACCATCGCAGGTATCAGCCCACTTCCACTCCTAGTGCCACCCCCCCATCAGCTCCCTTCCAGTCACCCTTCAGTATCATCCCCAGGTGTCAGTTCCCTTCCAGCCCCCTCCTTCCCTCCATATCAGCTCCTTTCCAGCCCCCTTCTTCCCCATGTCAGTTCCCTTCCTCCCCCCCCCCCCATGTCAGCTCCCTTCCTGCCCTCTCCTTTCCCTGGCAGACCCTCTCAACATCCGCTCCATTCCGGTCCCATTCTCCCATCCCCCTGCATCAGCCCATTTGTAGCCCTAACCCTAGTTTTCTTCCAGGGCCAGCAGCTCTCTCTCCCCCCACAAAGCCCATTTCCAGTCCTATCCTCACCCATCAGCCCATTACCAGTCCTAGCCCCCCCCCACCAGCCTATTTACAGTCATAGCCCATTTCCAGGTCTAACCCCACCTGATCAGCCCATTACCAATCCTAGCCCTCCTAATCAGTCCATTTCCAGTCCTAACTCCCCTGATCAGCCAATTTCTGGTCCTTGCCCCCCCATCAGCCCATTTCCAGCCCCAGTAACCCTTCCCAGTATCAGACCCCTTTCCAGTCCTCCCCTCCCAGTACCTTCTAATGTGAACTGCCTTGCATTCCCAGGACTGCCTCTGGTGTCCATTCCCTTCCAGTCCCCCTCCATCAACCCACTACCAGTCCTAACCCCTTCCCTGATCAGCCCACTACCAGTCCTAATCCTCTCAGACTATTTCCAATGCTAACCCCAGCCCAGCCTGCCGGCACGATTGTTCCTTCTCACTGCTCTGCTAAGGTGAGGCAGGACACTGGTCATGCAACTGCAGGGCTCTTCCGGGGCAGCGTGGGGGGGGGGGGGGGCGCTTGATTCTGCTGCTGCCAAGAAGCAGTGGCAGCAGCTTGTCCTGCCCTTTTTTTTGTTTAAGTTTTGAAGGTCGAGTGAGGCGGCCTTTTTGGGGGCTTTTTTTTACTACCCCCAGAAGTTGCCACACTCATCCTTATTATAGAGCCATTTTCTTGTCACCTCCCATCTAGATTATTTTAACCCCCTCTTTGCTGGTCTTCTGAATCATCTCTCTCCACTTCAATCTGTTCAAAGCTTAACTGCGCGGCTAATCTTCTGCCAGTGTCGCTATGCTCATCTCACCCCTCTTCTCAAGTCACTTCTGTTTCCGCATCCAGTTCAAACTTCTACTACTCACCTTTAAGTGCCTTCATTCGGCAGCTCCTCGTTACCTTTCCTCTCTTATCTCTCCCTGCACTGCTCCTCGGGAACGTTGCTCTTCTGGCAGATCCCTTCTTTTTGTGCCCTTCTCTCTGCCAACTCCAGACTTTGATCTTTCTACCTTGCTGCTCCTTATGCCTGGAACAAACTACCTGAGTCAGAACATCAGGTTCTACCTGTTTCCCTGTTTGTACTGAGGCTAAAAGCTCACTTCTCTGAGACTGCTTTTGGATTCTGATCCGCCTGGTCTCCTGTTCACCTCCTGTGTGTTTATTTACCATTCCCCTAGATATTGTACTGTATATCCTAGACCCCTGTTGTGTCATCTCTCTTGACTGTTGTGTTGTCTGTCTTGATTAGACTGTAAACTCTTATAAGCAGAGACTATCTCTTACATGTCTGCGTGTGTATAGTGCTACGTATGCCGTGTAGCACTATACAAATGCAGGTCACCCCTACCCATGCCTTTCTTTAGGAGTGTACTCACCGCTCCATGCAGGTCCCCCCTATTTGTTGAGATAGCAGAGACAGAAGGTTATTCTGTTTTTATCCTGTTGCTGTAAAGGGATCCACTGTGTCTGTCCCATGCCATTTTGAATTCTGTCACTGTATTTGCTCCCACCACGTCCATCGGGAGGGCATTCCAAGCATCCACCACCCTTTCAGTGAAAAAGTATTTCCTGACATTGCCTTTCAGTTTACCTCTTTGCAGCTTCATGTTATATCCTCTAGTTTTGCAGCTTCCCAAACTTTGAAAAAGGTTTCTTCATTAATGCTCTTTAAATATTTAAAGGTCTGTATCATATCTCCTCTTTTCCTCCTCTCCTCTCAACTATACATATTTAGGTCTTCAATCTCTTCTCATATGTCTTCTGGCGCAGCCACCTAATCATTTTTGTCGCCTTCTTCTGAACTGTTTCGTCTTTTTATATTTTTTGCAAGATATGGTCTCCAAAACTGAACATAATATTCCAAGTGAGGCCTCACCAGCAACTTGTACAGTGGCATTAGTACCTTCTCCTTTCTGCTGGTAATTGCTCACTGTATGCAACCTAGTATGCTTCTGGCTTTGGCCACCACCTTGACACTGTTTCGCCACCTTGAAATCCTCAGTAACAGTCAGTCCAGGGTCCTTCTGGTCCGCGCACACCAACCTCTTGCCCCCTATCACATACAAATTCCCTTAGATTTTTGCATCCCAAATGCATGACACTGTACTTCTTCACATTAAATCTTAACTGCCAAATATTAGACCATTCATCCAGCTTTTGTAGACCTTTCCTTATGTTATCCACTCCCTCAGGGGAGTCCACTCTGTTGCAAGTTTTGGGGTAATCTGCAAAAAGACACTTTTCCATTCAGTTCTTTAGCAATATCACTCACAAATACATTGAACAGTACCGGTCTCAGGACTGGTCGCTGGGGAACCCCACTAATCACCCTTCCTTTCATCTGAGTGAGTTCTGTTTACCATCACTTTGTCGTCTGTCAGTCAACCAATTTCTGATTCAGTTCACCACCTTGGGACTCATTCCCAGGCTGTTCAGTTTATTGATAACCCTCCTATGAGGAACAAAATCAAAGGCTTTGCTGAAATCTAGGTAAATCACATCCATTGCATGGCTTTGATCTAGTTCTCTGGTCACCCAGTCAAACAACTCAATCAGATTTGTTTGGCATGATCGTCCTTTGGTAAAATCATTTTGCCTCAGATCATACAACCTAGGTTTCGAGAAAGTCCACTATGCTCTCTTTCAGGAGCTCCTCCATTACTTTTCTTGCCACCAAGGTAAGACTTACTGGCCTGTAGTTTGCCACTTCTTCCCTATTACTACTTTTGTGAAGAGGTGCCACATCAGCCCTTCTCCAGCCCTGTGGAACTTCTCCTGTCTCCAAGGATCTATTAAAAACATCGTTTAAAGGCCCTGCCTGAGCTCTTTCTGTATCCTGGGATGTATCCCATCTGGTCCCATGGCCTTGTTCACTTTCAGTTTTGCAAGCTGTTCAAACACATCAACACACCATTCACAGAAGATATCTATACCATTCCCATCTGTATATTTTTTAATCACAGGTGGTCCTCCTCCAGGATTTTCTCGAGTTAAAATAGAACAGAAGCATTTGTTTAGCATTTTCGCTTTTTCAATGTCACTTTCCACAATCTGTTCTCAGCACTTTTGAGTCTTGCAATTCCACCTCTGATCTTCCTCTTCTCCGAATATGCCTGAATAAGGTTTTGTCATCACACCTTAGATATTTAGCCATCTTTTCTTCTGCCTTTGATTTTGCTATCCTTATTTATCTTTTTATCTCTTTTAGCTTTATTCTGTATTCTTTTCTGTGTTCCTCTGTTTTTGAACTTCTGAATTTTGTGAAAGCTGTGTTTTTGGCCTTTATTTGTGCAGCCACTTTGGAGAATGAAATAGGTTTCCCTTTTCCTCCTGTTTTTATTTGCTTTCCTTCCATATGTATCCGTTGCCTCCTTTAGTTTAGTCCACTGCAGTTCCACTTCCCTTACCATCTCCTACCCTGCCAACTCTTCCTTCAGGCCCTTGGCAATTTTACTGAAGTCAGCGTTTTTGAAGTCTGGGACGTTGAACTTGCTTTGATTGGACTCTGCCTTGACTTTTATCTCAAACCACACCTTGTGGTGATCGCTGCTGCTCACGTGGACACCCACCCAGACATTTGACACGCTATCTCTATCAGTGAATACTAAATCCAGCACTGAACTTTCTCTGGTCAATTCCATCACCATTTGTCTAAGCAATGCATCTTGGAAGGCAACCACAATTTTATTACTACTTTTCCAGATTAGCAGAAGTGTTACTCCAATCCATATCCGGTTGATTAAAGTCGCCCAATATGATCACTTCCCCTTCATGGCTACCACTGCAATATCAATAATCAAGTCTCTATCCATTTCTTTGGTTTGAGTTGGAGGCCTGTAGACTACACCAGTATGGATGACAGTGCCATCTCCTCTTTCCAACACAATCCACAGCGCTTCTTCTTTTCCCCACATCCCTGCATTTCAGCAGCTTTAATATTGCTTTTGACATATAGAACTCCTCCTTTTCTGCCTTCTCTATCTCTTCTAAATAAATTATAGCCAGCTATAGATATATCCCATTCATGTGACTCATTAAACCATGTTTCTGTAATAGCCACAATGTCCAAGTCCATTTCCACCATTAGGGCTTCCGGGTCAGGAACTTTGTTGGCTAAGCTTTGCGCATTTGTGCTCATTGCTTTCCAGCATTTGTTGACTGGTGTATCTATTTTGCATGGATTTTGTTCTATATGCCTCTTCCCACTTGCCATTGATGTGTGATTTAATAGTGTAGCCGTTTCCAATGTTATGTTTTTGCTGGGAGTGACGTCCTGAACTTGTTCTTCTTCATCCGTCACTCCCTTTAAATGCCTGTCCACATAATGCCTGAATTTTTCACTTAGGATGCTTTTCCCTACTACAGAGAGATGTAACTTTTGATAAACAGGTTTTATGTATTGTGCAATCTTGCTTTTTCTCCTCTAAGGAGTTTAGGGACCATTCAATCCTTTTCTCCATGTTTGAGATTAGCACGCCCTTGTTCATGCTTTGGTCATCACGCAAGTGGATTATTGTAATTCTTTGTATAATGGAATCAAGCTGAAGTCTGTTAAGTGGCTGCAAATTCTTCAGAATACTGCAGCCAAACTGATAACTTTCGCCAACAGATATGATCATGTGAGGCCTCTTCTCATTGGTTCCCAGTTTCTTACTCTATGTAATTTAAAATATTGTTGCTGGTACATAGGACATCTTATCAGCTTTGCCTGAATATTTAGCTAATTGCCTTTTTTGCGAATTCCCCTTTACATGTTCTTAAGTCTCAATTGGACATTTATTTCACCATTCTGTCTCCTATAGATGTGTGTTTGGATTGAACTCTGAACTCTGTGGTTTTTTTCAAAATTTTAGTCCTACCCTTTGGAATAATCTCCCTTGTTTTTTTAAGGCTTGAGCCTTCCTATGTGAAATTTAAGGCAGGATTAATGCCTTTTTTTTTAACGAGCCTATCATGACCATTTATGACTTTCCTAATTTTCCTGTTATTTACCCACTTCAAGTCTTTTATTAAAACAATCTAATTTTTGATAGTTTATTGCATATTTATATGGGGGGAACACAAGGTTGAAGGTTCTCCTTGGGACTTAATACTCTTGCTGTGGCCATGTGCTTGTGATAATCAGCATCGGGCTGCTGGGTGGGGAGAGGGGACCTATGGGGGCAGGGCCGGCCCGTCCATTGAGCAAGAATGTTTTTTGCACAGGGCCCCGCGTTTCATGGGACCCCGCGCAAAGAACATTCTGCTTAAAAGTAAATTTTACATTGAAAAAAAAAAAAAAGATGTCTGCTGCCGGCCTGCTGCTGCCGCCGCGGCACATTCGAGTGTCCCGCGGGGCCCCCTGCCCGGCAGAGCCTGCCCTCCCTGCATCAGCTCCATCTCCGCAGTCGAAATCGTCTTTCAGAGCACGAAGGGAGAGCTTCTCCCTCGTGGCTCTGTTAAGCCCACGGGCGCTGATGGGAAAGTTCCCATCAGCCCCTGCGGTCTTAACAGAGCCGCGAAAGAGAAACTCTCCCTTTGCGCTCTGAAAGCCCATTTCGACTGCAGAGAGGGAGCTGATGCAGGGAGGGCAGGCTCTGCCAGGCAGGGGGGGCCCCACGGGACACTCTAATCTGCCGCAGCAGCAGGCCGGCAGCAGACAGCTTTTTTATTATTTTAAAGTTTCCCTAAGCTGGGGCGGGGGAGGGGGGGTTAGGACTGGTAATGGGCTATGGGGGGGGGGCTAAGTCTGGAAATGGGGTGATGGGGGGGATTAGGACTGGTAATGGGCTATGGGGGGCTAAGTCTGGAAATGGGGTGATGGGATTAGGGCTGGAAGTGGGCAGATGGGGATTTTGACTGGTAATGGGCTATGGGGGGGCTTAAACTGAAAATTGGGTGATGGGGGTTAGGACTGGAAATGGGCTGATGGGATTAGGATTGGAATTGGCATAAGGGGGATTAGGACTGGTAATAGGCTATGGGGGGGCTAGGACTGTAATGGGCTCAGTGGAAGGGACGGCTTGAACTGCAAATAGCTGATGGGGACGGGGGCTTGGAATGGAAGTGGGCTGATGGGGGTTTAGGACTGGTAATGGGCTGGGGGGGCTTGGAATGGAAAATTGGGTGATGGGGGTTAGGACTGGAAATGGGCTGATGGGATTAGGGCTGGAAGTGGGCTGATGGGGATTAGGACTGGTAATGGGCTATGGGGGGGGGGCTTAAACTGAAAATTTGGTGATGGGGGTTAGGACTGGAAATGGACTGATGGGATTAGGACTGGGAGTGGGCTGATGGGGGTTTAGGACAGGTAATAGGCTATGGGATGGCTAGGACTGGTAATGGGGGGGTTGCTAGGACTGGAAATGGGCTGAGTGGAAGGGAAGGCTTGAACTGCAAATAGCTGATGGGAGGGGGATTGGAATGGAAATGGGCTGTGAGGGAGGGAGCTAGAACAGGAAATGGGCTGATGAAGGGGCTAGGATAGGACTGGGAATTGGGTGTTGGGGGGAGCTAAGATTGGAAATGGGCTGTGGTGGGGGCTTGAATTGAAATGGACTCATGAAGGGGCTGGAACTGGAAGTAGGCTCATGGGGGGCTTGGATTGGAAATGGGCTGAGTGGAGGGGAGCTAGGATTTGACATGGGCTGATGGTGGGGCTAGGAAAGGACTAGAAATGGGCTGATGGGAGGCTGGTATTGGAAATGAGCTGATGGAGGGACTCGGATAGGACTGGAAATGGATGGGGGAGCTAGGACTGGAAATGGGCTGATGCGGGGACTAGAAGGGAGCAGATACTCGGTGGGGCTGGAACTAGAAGGGAGCTGATGTTGGGGGAGATTAGAATGGGATGGGGCTGGGAGAGTTAAATGGAGAGGGGAAAAATATTTTTTGTGGGAGGGAAGAAAAAATCTACAATTGGCCGGGTATTGGGAGAGTAAGTGGGGATTGAGGATGGAGGGGTAAAATTTGAGTGGATGAAAAAGGAATGAGGAAAGAGCAAAATGAGAAAGATTAGTATGTTAAAGCAGATGTAAGAGAATGGAAAAAAACTAGGAGAGAAGAAAGGACAAATGGACAGCAGACGATGGAGAGTTAGCAGAATACACAAAGAAACCAGAAGAAAGTGTCTGGAGAAATTGCAACTGAAAAAAAAAATGCACAAAAGGTACAAAGATATCTCCTTATTTTGAATTTATTAACTGGAATATGACAGCTCTGGGAAATGTGCATCATTAACATCTGTGCTTTGTTTAGTACAAGAGGAAATTAATTTATAGTTTTATTTCTACATTGTTGTTGTACATTCCAAGTTTGGCTTTTTAGGGTTCCCAGTTTAATTATTGTCTTCATGTTTCTAAATTGTGATTCCTTGTTTGGTGATGGTCTATATTCTGTATGTGTAACTGAGCTGAGGTATTCTGTTTATGTAATTCCTATTTGACATTGCCACTTGTTCTCTTTCCCCAGTAGGAGATGTATTGTTATTCTCTGAAATGTATTGGTTTAATATTTGCAGTGTTGCCTTTTGATAGGTAGGGTATGGTGCTTTGTGAGACCTGGTAGTGCTGTTATGATACGGTGGGTTTGCTATGGGTTCTAAATGGGCAGTGTTTGTAGTAGTTCCTAATGTGCTTGGCGGTTGGCACTGGATTATAGTAATATAGAAATCTTTTAGTCTTTCTTTATCCATACACTCATGAAGAGACATGTTTACTAAAAGTTAGTGTATGGTAACATTATGCAAATATTTATGCAAATGAGGCCCCGTGCTGAGTCTCCGCACATGGCCCCGCACCCCCCTTGGGCTGCCCCTGTATGGGGGGTATGTATATGTGGAGAGGAGGGCAAGCCAGGAGAAGAGAAAGGGTTTATATGCAAAGGAGAGGAGAAAGCTGTATGGAGAGGGATTTCAGGTATGGGGATATATGCCATGAAGGGGTGGTTATTGAGATAGGACTATGGGAGTATATGCTGCGGGAGGAGGGGAAAGGATTTACGATAGGGGAGTGACTGAGAGATCTATGGTGGAGTATGCACCCAGGATAGGGGGAGGATGATTGAGGCAGAGTTATAGTGAGGTGTGAGCAGGGCAGGGAAATTGAGAAAGGGCTATAGTGTGTTGCATGCTGGAGGGCACTAAGAGAAAGCTTTGTGTGTGTGTGTGTGTGTGTGTGCTCATGCTGGAGGTCATAGGTACAAAGCCTCATGGTTATGCAAATATTTATACAAATGAGGCGCCACAATGAGTCTGTGCACATGATCCCGCATCCCCCTCAGCTGTGCCTGGTAGCAGTAAGGGCAGAAGGACTTGAGAATGTACAGACCCCTTGGATGTCACCGTTTTGAGTAGCAGGGACCTCCAGTGTCCCTACTAAATTACTTCAATGTAATCTGGTAATGTTCCAGAACACAGAGTAAGTTCCTTCTTCCCAGTTACATCAGGCTGAGAGGAGACTCCTCTGGGAGGGAAAAATCCAGTTATATATAGACCACTCCCAAAGGAAAAACACGGTCTTTGGCAGCCAGCCACTGTACCATGAGGAGAGAGGGAACAGTATGCCTCAGGGGGGGCAGGTGTTGGTGGCCATTCCCCAGCATGCATATCATCCAGAGGGAGCCTCAGTAGATGGCGTTGTGGAGAGAGGGGAGCATGGTGTCGCTAGGGTTGCCAACTGGCCTGTTTTCAGCCGGCCTGGCCGGTTTTTCCATGGCCAGGCCGGCTGCCGGCGCAGAGGCAAAACCGGCCCTTGAAAAGCCGGTTTTTTTGCTCTGGCCACAAGATCGGGAAAGGTTAAAGGGCATTGCCTTTAACCTTTCCCACCAATCGCGGCTTCACAGGAACAGCCGCCAGCGTGAAGGTAAAGGCTCTTCATGCTGGCGGCTGTTCAGAGGGAGCCGGGGCCTCGCGCGGGCTTCCCCGGCTCCCTCTAAAGCCTCAGACAGCCACGGTGGGGGGGGGGGGAGGCCAAGGACTGCCTGGGCTGTGATGGGGGGGGGGGGAACTTGACCGGAAAAGGGCTATGTGGGGGGGGGGGGGGACATGGACTGGAAATGGGTTTTTGATGGGGAGGGGAACCTGGACTGGAAAAGGGCTATGGGGGGGGGACATGGACTGGAAATGGGTTGTGATGGGGAGGGGGACCTGGACTGGAAAAGGGCTATGGGGGGGGGAACTTGGACTGGAAATAGGCTGTGATTAGGGGGGCTAGGACTGCAAATGGACTGTGATGGGGGGGGGGGGTAGGACTGCAAATGGGCTGTGATGGTGCGGGGGGACTCCGACTGCAAATGGGATGTGATGGGGGGGGGCCTAGGACTGGAAATAGGCTGTGATTTGGGGGGGGGGGCTAGGACTGGTAATGGTCTGATGTGAGGGCTAGCACTGGAAATGGGCTGATGAAGAGCTGGAATAGGACTGGAAATGGGCTGATGTGGGGCATAGGAGAATGGGATTAGAAGGGAGTGGATGCTGGGTGGGTCTAGAACTATAAGGGAACTGATTTTGGGGGAGGACTAGAATAGATGGGGAATGAGTGGAGAGGGGAAAAATATTTTGTGTGGAAGAAAAGTCTATGATGGGCTGGGTATTGGGAGAGTGAGGGGCTTGAGAATGGAAGGGTGAAATTTAAATGGATGATAAAGGAATAAGGAAAGAATTGGGGGAAAGAGCAAAAGGGAAACAATCAGTATGTTAAAGCAGAAATAGAGAGAGAATGGAAAACATCTAAAAGAGAAGAAAGGACAAATGGATAGCTCGCAGAAGACACGAAGAAACCAGAAGAAAGTGACTGGAGCAATTGCAACTGAAAAATAAAACGCCCAAACAGAAGGTAGAAAAATACTTTTTATTTTGAATTTATTAGCTGGAATATGTTTGGTCTGGGAAGTGTGTATTGATAACATCTTTGCGTTTTTGTTTAGTGCAAGAGGAAATTACTTTATAGTTTTATTTCTCCAGTGTTGTACATTTCATGTTTGGATTTTGGGGTTCCCAGTTTAATTATTATCTGACCAAGGAAGTTAGCCTACACGTATCCTCGGTAATTTTTGTGGGTGGGGCTGGGGGCGGGGCAGGGGTGGGACTAGGGGCGGAGAATGGGTGGAGCATGGCGAGCCACAGGTGTCTGGTTTTTCTCGGTGAAGAAGTTGGTAACCCTAGGTGTCGCACAGTTGCAGCACACTAACAGCAGGGGATATACACAACACTCCCTGAGGTTAGCACAAGCCTCTGAGCTAGGTTCACAGCCTAGTCATACATTAACTTAGGACACTTTAGTTAACATGCCCCCCAAATGAGGCAGGAATGTGGCATAAGCTTTTCTGGCAAGTTGCCCTTGAGTCATTTGCAATAGCTCCTTGAACATGGTCAGTGTTCTTCCTCCACTCAAATGCAAATATTGCTGACATCAGTTCACTTTTTCATGTTCAAAACATAATGATACTACTTCATGTTTTGATTAGGCAGATAATGCATTCTTCCCCATCTGAGTACTTTTTTCATGAAACATAGCACGTCTATGTGCATTATTTTCCTGCCCCAACCTGAATGTTGCCCAGGGGGCAATGTGCATGCTTTTAGCCACATTGAGGGAGAACAATTTTTAAACAGGCAATTCATGTGCACAAATTGCTATTTAGCTATGTATGTGACTTTGAAATTTGCTCTGCTTCCTGTACATAACCTTATTTGCTTTTATTTGGGCTTCTGAGAAACAAAGTTTGAAACTGAAACCAGGATACCAAGATATTCAGCCATATCTCTTGAATAGGTCTGCAAAAAAATTTTTTTCAAGAGCTGTTTTGGTTATTCCACGTAATGTTTGTTTGTTGGTGTGCTGAATCCAAAAATGATCTCCATTTTTTGTCATAGGACATCACGTTTCCTGACAATTTAGGTAAATATTTTAAATAAGGCAATACCTCAAAATAAATGGAAATAGACTGATAAAATTAAAGTTTTATTACAATATTTTCATGAAAATCCTTTTTTGAACTGAAATGAGCTCACCTACACACACTAAACTCGATTCTTCTTCCTTGTGAGGCTCCTCTTGGTGCATTTACGCTTGTGAGTAGCATCTGGAATGTCTCTCTGAAGCATCCAACAGTAGTCTGCCATCATTGTAATGCTCCATTTTCCTTGGTATCTCCTTTCCATCTCTTTAATGTCTTGGTGGAATCGTTCACCTTGTTCCTCACTCTCAGCTCCCAAATTTTCAGGAAAGTAGTCAAGGTGGGACTGGAGGAAATGCACTTTCAAACTCATCAGGCAACCTAAAGCTTGAAATGCTTTCAGCATTCGTCCGATGATCTTTTTGTAGTGAGGATCTTTGTTATTGCCAAAAAATTTCTGTACGACTTCTTTAAATGCAATCCACCCTTCTTTTTGAGGATCCGTCATGGTATTGACAAACTCTTGATCAACTATAAGCCTTCTAATGTCTGGTCCGACGAACACACCTTTCTTCAATTTTGCCTCCGACAGGCCTGGAAACTTGGTGACCAAGTATTTGAAGCATTCTCCATCTCTTGAAAGTGATTTTACAAATTGCTTCATCAATCCCAATTTTATGTGGAGAGGTGGTAGAAGAACTTTATGGGAAGGTACCAGAGTTTCTCGGAGGACATTTTTTTCACCGACTGTTAGCATCCTCGGCTGCCAACTCTTCTTGGTCCAGTGATTTTGTCAGTCTTGACTGTTCCCATAGACACAGAAAACAAGGATATTTGGTATACCCAGCTTGTTGCCCTAGCAGCATGCACAAGACCTTCAAGTCCCCACACACTTGCCAACCATGGTCTTCATATTTAAGTTTACGAAGAACCAATTCCAAGTTCTCGTAGGTTTCCTTCAAGTGTACGGAATGACCTACAGGTATGGAAGCGTAAAAACCGTTGTGGAGTAAAACTGCTTTGAGACTTCATTTTGAAGAATCTATAAAAAGACGCCATTGCTCTGAATCATATTGGATTTTAAATTGACCCATCAGACCTTTGACATCGATGCAATAAACCAACTTGTCTTCCTGGGCGAAGTAAGGAATGAACTCCTTTTCACGATGTCTGAACCATGAAGACACTCCTGGCAACAATAAATTCCTGCTTTTCAGCCTTGATCTGAGTAACTCAGCGGCATCTTTGGGAAGATTCAAGTCTCTTACCAAATCATTCATCTCCTCCTGAGAAAACAATTTTGGTCTTTTTTTCATCTTCAAAGTCAGAACTTGATTCGTCATCTGGTTCAGGTATGACTTCACCTTCATCGGAGCTAGGTATCTCTTCCAAGGTAGCAGGGGGCTTGGGTACTGGTATATCTGTGCCATGGGGGATGGGATGAATTGCCGAGTGAAGATTGGGGTATGAAATGGAATGCTTCCATTTGGAATTAAACCCTTTCACATCGCATGAACAAAAGTAACAGTCATCACTATGGTTCTTTTGCTCTCACCATACCATAGGAATCCCATAACGGAAAGATTGTTTCTTACCCTTGAACCAGTTTCGGAGGTCCTCAGCACACCGTTTGCACACTTTATGAGACGCCCAGACTTTATCTTGATCTCCAATTTTTAGTCCAAAGTATGCAAAGTATACTTTTTTCACAAAGTCTGTAATATTCTGCTGTTCCTTCAACACTGTATATTCACCACAGATGAAACAGAAACTGTCTGGCGAATTAATACACTTTCACGGAGCCATAACATAACGGTTGAAGAATGACGAGCTAACACGAATTGCGATGAAAAAGTGTGAACAGCCTAGAACCAAGACCCTGATGATGATTCGTGCACAAGTGTGGCATGCAGGAGAGAGCAGCTCTGTGTGTGTACACGAGACGTCACAGTGCTGGCCACGCCCCCCTGCACTGACCGGAGCTGCTGCTATCTGCCCTGTGTCTCCCTCCCACTGGATTCTTCAGGAAAGATTAACCCCTTCTACCATTAGAAGCACGGACTTAAAACTTGCTTAGCTTATGTATATATTGCTGACCATCAGATTTACAGTGCTATATTTTTTTTTACATAACTCGGACAACCCCTTTAAGTTTTTTTTGGCATTTTATATCTTAAATGCACTTATGTGAATTAATTAATAGTAATTTAAATTAATAGTAATTTGAAAAAATTTGATAAATTTGAAGATAATTTTACATGTTGTGGCAAATCATGACGTCTTGGAGTTTTTTCAATATTTTATTTGTTTTCAGCACACCAAAATACATGGAAATTAGATGAAAATAATCAAACAGCATTTTAGTCGCAGACCTGTGATTCACCACAGACTCCTTGTTAGCCTTTAAAGGCATGAATAAAGTCCAGAGAAGCTAACAAGTACATAAATTGTAAAATCTTTATTTCATGCGCCTGTTCATTGTAATATGTTTCCCATAGCACTCGGAATTTCACCATTGTCCTCACAGAAGGACTGTGATGCCTGTATCTAGGGACAGTAAGGAGTTAACCAGGCTAGATTAAAGTTATTGAGGTATGCAGAGCAAGAGAAGATGATACAATTAAACCCTTAATTTGAAATACTGTGTTAATGTCCTTATGATATGTACAGTAAATATAGATGCACAAATTATAGACCCATAGCCATTTTATAGCCACTAAACTGTAATTGTGAGTAATTAGAATTTGAAGAAAACAGCTGTCTAGTTCCTTATCTTGGAAGTAAAGTATAATTAGACTTGAATTCCCAATTAGTACTATTTGTAATTATATATATTTTAACATCAGCATTACAATAATGTAATCAATAATGACCAACTCTAAGCACAACTATTTACATATGATTTTCTACATCTGTAGGAAAATTGTTTTTTTGTGCAAAGAGTAATATGAATAGTAAGAGAGCAACGGCTGACAGAATACTGGATGGAATGAGCTGAGCAGCATGAAAGGTCGTCTTTTCAGAGAGCTTTTCTCATGTAATGCCTCTAGCAAACCTTTTTTAAAAATAAGATTCTAGGTCTGTTTGTATAGTGCATAGCAGATGTATGTTGTGCATGTTTCAGACATGGAAAATGACTGTTATGCTTAGTAAACTGGGAATGGGAGAGCATTTTAGAGGGTGGATAAAAGAAACTGTTAAATAACGAACCCTAAGTCTGGAACCAAGTCAATGGGACATACTCTAAAGAGGCTAATCTGGAGAGGGAAACAAGACAGGGGTGCTCACTCTCCCCATTATTTGCTCTTGTGATTGAGCCCTAGGTGGAGAGGGTTTGACGACAGGTTAACATTAAAGCAATATGGGTGGGAGCACAGGAATATAAAATCGTGCTTTTTGCTGATGACGTGATATACATGGTCGATTATCCACTTATGTTCCTGCCAAACTTGTTGGCAGAGATTAAACATTATAGTCAGACATCGGGCTATAAAACAAATATGGGAAAGACGGAGATTCTTAAATTGGACTTGGACCAAGATTTAGAATATTGTCTGAGGATGGCCTTCTCCCTCCTGTGGGCATGGATGTCTATCTGGTATCTAGGGGTGCAGGTGGGAAGGGATTGGTGTGACTTGTAGTGGTTCAATTATGAACCTCTTGTGAGGCAGCTATTGAATGATCTGCTTAGGTGGGATAAACCTTATTTCTCCTGGCTAGGAAGGATATCAATAGTAAAAATGAATGGGTTGCCCAGAGTTTTATTCCTGTTTTTGTCCTTACCCATTGAGGTACCAGACACAATGGTTACGCTATTAGAGCACCACATCTTCTCCTATATTTGGGGGCACCGACCACCACGGGTGCAGGGCAAAGTCTTGTTTAAAGGTAGGGAGGAGGGGGGACTGGCAGTCTCAGATATAGCAAGATATTAAAAAGCCACATAACTAAGAGCAGTTATTGGATGGCAGATGGGAATCGAGGCTCCACAATGGTGCCAGATTCAGCAGGACGGGACGGGACTGCTTACAGATTCTTTATGGGAAAGGGAGGGCCGCGAGAAAAGGGGAGGTGGAAGTAACCCATTTGTGGATCAGACCCTTTGGGTGTGGCGGAAAGAGTGGAGTTGGCTATTTGGAGTGGGGATGGAGAAGTATTTGGCTGCAAAGAATATAGGTTTGTAGAGTTTTTACCAGGGGGCATGCCTACGTAGTTCCAAAGGTGGACTGTCAGGGGGTTGCACTATATGGGGCAGATTTTAATGGAGGGTGGGCAGATGAGCACTTTTGAGGAACTCCAAAAGGAGTTTGACATAGGGGAGGGGGACTGTTATGTCTTTATACAGTTATCTCATTTTCTGGATCAGAGGGACTTGGGGGTTTTAGAGAGGTGGGAGACTACTTTTGAGACGTTATATTGAACTTGCTGTAATATGAAAGGAGTGATCTTGAAGCTATTTGGTGGGGAGGACCCTGAGCTATGGGAGGCATACATGGGGGCTTGGGAGATAGATTTTGGGGGTGACTGGGATGCAGACAGATGGCAGAGGATTCATGAAGCCATTAGGGTACCCTCTGTATCCACTGCTATTCAACTACTGTAAGATGCTTTATAGGATGTACATGACTCCTAGAAAATTAGTAAACTGAAGGGGAATTGTAGTCCCTTATGTTCGAAGGGGGGTGGTGCTATGGGGAACTATCTGCATGTCTGCTGGACATGCCTGTTGATAAAAGGCTGCTGGAAGTGGGTGGGGAACATGGCTCAAGAAATAGTGGGGTGGGCCAGGAAGATGAGTCTACATAGTCTGTTGCTGAATGATTGGGGGGGGGGGGGGTTTATAAAGATGTTTCTTATAGCTGTACGAATGGAAATAGCTCGGGAGTGGAAACCTAGTACCCTATTGGATGCCATTAGAATTTTAGGTCGACTTAACTATATTTAACGAATGAGTAACAGCCTATAAGAATCATAGGACAGCAATATTTTGAAAGATATGGGCATCTGAAAGCAGGAGCGGGTTGGGTAAGGGGTAGGAATTGGGGTAGGAATATAGATTGGAGTCAGAAGCCAGAGATATAACCAGTTGGATTACTGACTTCTCGTGTCATATCACAATCTGTTTTATGTTCAATGGGACTTCAGAATGTTTGGCTGGACTATGTTGATTCCAGGGGAGGGAGGGGCTGTAGAACACTGTAATAGAATGCACCTCTTCGTTGGCATACTGGGGATCTGTGCTTGCATGTATAGTTTGGAAAAAGGACTGGGTGGAGAAGGGGGAGTTCAATTGGGTAATTGAGAGGCTGATGTGGAACTGATTGTCTGGAGTTTGGAGGAGGCTATGCAGGTTTGTTATGTAGTGGATGGTTGAAGTTGATCGACATTTGTTCAATATATGATATGTTGGCTTATTGGAGTCAGTTGATACTTGTTTTTCTCAATAAATATTGAGTTACAAAAAAAGAAAATGTATGTTATAAACCTTCATGGATGTAGGCATGCATGCAAGAATTAATGCTGCTGATGAGCACGCTTTCTTTTATGCAGTCTGTGCACAGGCATTCCCCAGAGCTGCGATCTGTGTGTGCATGTTATGAAATCTGCACATATACGCCTGCCTCGGGAGCATTTGTGCACTGTTTGTGCTTATTCTAGGAGCTTATTTTGTAAAAGGTGCATAGGCCCCTTTGTTGTCTTTATAAAACAGACATTAAATAGGATTAAATAGGTGCATTTGGCCATTTTTATAGGCACCCTGTTATAAAATTGTCCCCAAAAAGAAGTCTTTACTCTTTTTGGAGCAGACAAACAAGTCACACAAAAATAAATAAAAACCTTTTGAGTTAAAAAGCAAGGCCTTGAATGAGAAGAAATCATAGGAAGAGGATCTAGGTGGGATTAAATCAAGGCTATTAATATTATAAAATATGATGATGGAATCTATAAAATACAGTATTTATAGCTCTAGGATTATATATATTGCTATGAGTCAGCCTTTCCTTATTTAGGGGTATGTCTATTAAAGGGCATTAGCTGCTACTGCAGGGCTAATGCAGATTTAATGCCCTGCGGTAGCAGCTAACCTGTGAAAACAATCAGATATCACTGGCACATTTCTGCGATATCTGATTTCCACGCGGTGCAGGGCTGCAGGGGCAGGATCGGAGAGGGGAGTGGGGGTGGTGGTGATTGGCAGCCACACACAAAAATGTTTTTGCACATTAGCTGACAAAATCTGGCCCGATCACGGCAACAGATAACAGCACCTCAAGAGGTGGCATTATCTGCCTGGAAGCCCAATAACATGGCAGTGCGAACTGGCAGCAGCCATCTTCCCTGAATGCAGCTGGTGCTATTCCGGAATGGTTTATTTGTTCTAGCCAGACTGACGACTTCTCTTCCTTCTGTCTGAATATGGGTTCCACATTTATTTCTGCTGCAATTTCTTTGGATTTAATAATTGGAGTGGAGGAGTGGCCTAGTGGTTGGGGCAAAGTACTTCAGGCCAGAAGGTCGGGGGTTCAAATCCCACTAGAGGACAGCAACCTTGGGCCGGAAGGACTGGGGTTTCTAGTCCCACAGGTGCTCCTTGTGGTCTTAGGCAAGCCACTTAACCCTCCATAGTCCATGTTCCCTGTAAAATAGTTATCTCCAAGTTATAATGCCCTGTTCAATGTAATTTCAGTTTGTTCAATGTAAACCGCACTGATGCAGAATAGCGCGGTATATAAGAGAATGTAAATAAATAAATTGCTGAAATTAAACCAGTTTCCCTATACTTCTTAAGAAATGTACATAAATGCTCTATATTTTTCAGAACCACATCAATCTGAATCTGAGTATTGCATAATTTTGCTAACTACATTCACTTCAGTTAACAGATCATACCACAGAACTAAACTGACTAAGAACGCAAAAGAGCTAAGCTCGTTGTTAGCTAGAGACTGGGCTTCACTTTGAACTACAGAATCATTTGTTTGATCTGTGACCTCCAAGTCTTCTCTGATATCGCTGGTCAACATTGAAATCATTACTGACTTTAAAAGGCCCTAATCTGTAGTATCTTGGTGAGCTGAACACAAATATAACATTAAAAAAAATTATTGGCTCTCATTTTGAAGATATTGCATGTAACTCATTTTTGCCGTTTCACCGCGTAAATTTAGCCAGTAGGACATCAACAACATCCCAAATAAACCTTGAATGATGTATTCTTGCATCACATTGCATAATACCAGCATGCACACATCATCCAGAGTTGATTGCATCATTTTCTGATGCAATGCAATACTACTGCCAGATGGCTGCTGAAGCCATCTGACGTCAGCAGTGTACTATACGCAGTCAGAAAAGAAAGTAATCTGGTATTCTGTTCTGATATTGAAAGCCTCATGAATGCCTTAAAAATCACTCATGACCCACAAGACTGGAGACTATTTATAGACTCTTCGAAACTGAGTCTAAAGGCTGTGCTTTTGAACAATGGAAACTGTCTTCCATCTATTCCTGTAGCGCATGCCGTCCACATGAAAGAGACATACGATAACTTAAAGACTTCCATTAACTATAACAAGTACAGCTGGCACCTTTGTGGTGACTTGAAGGTAGTTGCCCTTTTAATGGGACTGCAGCAGGGATATATAAAATACATGTGTTTCTAATGTGAGTGGGATAGCCGAGCAAGGGATTGGCACTACTTGCGGAAGGAATGGAATCGCAGACAAAATGTAACAGTTGGAGAGAAGAATATCCAGCACCTAGCTCTGGTTGAGGCTCACAAAATCCTGCTACCACCCCTTCACATCAAACTAGCTTTGATGAAAAACTTTGTGAAAGCCATGGACCGCACTTCGACAGCTTTCCGATACCTGCATGAAATATTCCCTCGACTCAGCGAAGCAAAGATTAAAGAGGGAGTTTTTGTGGGTCCTCAGATTCAAGAGCTCTTTAAAGATGATCGGTTCAACAACTTGCTGCAGGGTGATGCGAAACAAGCATTGAATGCTTTTCGCCTAGTGTCAACAAACTTTCTCGGGAATGTAAAGGCAGAAAACTACAAGGAACTAGTAGAAGACATGCTGATGCAGTATCAGAAACTTGGTTGCAATATGTCTCTAAAGATCCATTTCCTTGATTCCCATCTCAATTTCTTTCCTGACAACTGTGGTATGATTAGTGATGAACAGGGCGAACGTTTTCACCAGGATATCGCAACAATGGAGCAAAGATACCAGGGAAAATGGTCCACTACAATGCTGTCTGACAACTGCTGGACACTCCTCAGAGAAGCTCCCGAACAGCTGTACAAGAGACAGGCGAATAAAATCTAAGTAGTCTGACTTTTTTTTTTTTTTACAGTTATTAACCGAAGGCCTATTATATTTACTATTGACATGCATTTCGTGATGTAAACATTAATTCTTGTAGATTACAAAAAAACTAGAGCCAACTTTGCAATTTCACTGTCATATTTGTGTTCAGCATATAAAAATTGATAAGAAATGACTATTTTTATTTCAGTAACATGACTTTTGTAAACATTTGTTGACCAGTGTATTAGATGCTTGAAACCGAATTGCTTTTATGCTATCAATTCTGCACTCCCACCGGGTTTCTGATAGAGGTTTGACAGTCAGTCAGGTGATATTGTTCTTCAAAATTTTACATCTGCTTGGAGAGGCACTAAATATTGTATAAATGTGCTGCAGAATGTTTTTGCTCTGTTAGATGACTTTGCAGTATCTCTGAGCACCAAGTTCAAACTAAGACTACCAAGTGGTGAAAAGAATGCTCTTGGGTTTGTTTTCAGGATACAAGCCCAGACTCCTTTATGTCCTTTCAGATTGGACCCATTGTTATAACCCTGGCCACGACAATCCAGCAAATTCAATCCTACTGGGGCAAGTTCCTTTTTTAAAACATCTGCCAATCCTCCAGTGGTATCAACTACAATAAAGTCAGCAAAGTATTCTTTGATCTTAATATCCTGATCAGTTGTTGCAGCCTCAACAATTCTCAGAATAACTGATAACTGTTCTTGATGACTTTTATCAGGAGTACAGTCCAAAATTACCGAAAAGTATTTAGTGTGTTTCACATCTTCAATTATAACATTTTTAATTTTTTGAGACATTACATCTATGATTTCATTCTGAATTCTGTGGCCTGAGTCATGGTTATGGACAGTCTTGTCTTTAATTTTCTTAATATGTTCCTGTATCACAGGATCAAAACGTGCCAACAGTTCTACCAAACTCAGAAAATGTCCATTGTTTGGAGTGTACAGCGTATCATTATGGCCACAAAAAGCATTATTTTGCGGAGCCAGGTAATAAGTAATAGCAAACAGACACTCAAGAACATTCTACCATCTTTGTCTTTCAATGTTAATGTCAATGGCTGTCATTAGCTGTATTGCTAGTTTCTGTTCCAGTTCAGTCCACTGTTGCAGGCAATCAAAATGTGTCTTGGCAGTTCATGTTGTTTCAAGTGTGAAGTTACACGGACACAATCTGAATATCCACCCTTTGTGAGTTGTGTGGGGTTAGAATCATCAGAATGGAATAATGTACAACAGAAGCAAAGCACAGTGTTGAGTTTTGTAGAATACTGTATACAGGCCAATGGCGGTTGACGGATTCACCATTTGACATCAAACATACATAATATGCTGCCTTGAAACTATGGTTGTACTAGTCTTTTGGAAAAGAATAATCTTTAATCTGAGTGGGATCTCTTAAGAACATAAGATATGCCATACTGGGTCAGACCAAGGTCCATCAAGCCCAGTATCCTGTTTCCAACAGTGGCCAATTTATTTATTTTATTTATTTATATTCTCTTATATACCGTGCTATTCTGCATCAGTGCAGTTTACATTGAACAAACTGAAATTACATTGAACAGGGCATTATAACTTGGAGATAACTATTTTACAGGGAACATGGGCTATGGAGGGTTAAGTGGCTTGCCCAAGACCACAAGGAGCACCTGTGGGACTAGAAACCCCAGTCCTTCCGGCCCAAGGTTGCTGTCCTCTAGTGGGATTTGAACCCCTGACCTTCCGGCCTGAGGTACCTTGCCCCAACCACTAGGCCACTCCTCCACATCTAGGTCATACGTACCTAGCAGTATCCCCAAGAGACACAGGTTCCACATTGCTTGTATTGGGTCAAGCATTGATATCCTGGGTCCCTTTTTAATAATGGTTTATGGACCTTTCCTCCAGGAACTTGTCCAAACCTTTTTTAAACCCAGCTACACTAACAGCCTTTACTACATCCTCCAGTAACAAATTCCAGAGTTTGATTACACGTTGAGTGAAAAAATATTTTCTCTGATGTCTTAGTTTACCCTGTAGCTACATTACATGTCCCCTAGTCTTTCTTTTTTTTTTTTTGTTTTTTTTTTTTTTATGTAATTTAATTTTTATTAAGGTTATACAAAATATCAAATACAGGCAAAATAATATATCACAAAAATAATTAGAAAACAAGCTTAGTCCACATCACGGGGAGTAGTGAGGGAACATCCAGCCGACAGCCAAAAATTTAGCAAACTCTAATTATTACATACAATACTAATATAGACAACCTAAGAAAACATTTTAAAGGCATAACAAACCTCATATACCTATGCATCTGCTACAACCTGAGAATCTAGCCCTTTAAGAAATAATTCTAGCGAACCAACATCCATAAACACATATTTAGTATTCCCAGATGTGACCAGACATTTGCAAGGAAATTTCAAGAAAAAGGTTGCGCCAGAAGCGAGAGCCCTTGGCTTAAGAGCCAGAAAGGCTCTACGCCTAGCTTGAGTTTGCCTGGCCACATCTGGGAACATATTGACTTTTCCACCACAGAATTCAGCATTCTTATTTCGAAAATAAAGTCGCATAACAGCACTCTTGTCTATCTCCGAAGAGAAAGACACCAAAAGAGTAGATCTAGTTGCAATTAAGTCACGTGAAGACTCTATGAAATTAGTAATATCCAGAGAATCTAAAGGTTCAGCCAAGGCTACAGATTGCCGGTCACCAGAGGTTGTAGCCCTCGGGCCTGGCAAATAATATAATTTTGTAATTACTGGCATAGTATTTAACTGGTATCCCAATACCTCAGTCAAATATTTTTCAAATAATATTTTGGGCGACATTAATCTAGTACAAGGAAAATTCAAACACCGAATATTTACCGCCCTCAAAGTATTCTCTAGCAACTCCTGTTGAGTATGTAACGTCAAACTATCTCTCATAAAAGACAAATTAGCAGACTGTAACAAAGAATATTGGGCATCCATTTTCTGACATTTGTTATCTAAAGCAGTTATCTGTAAATCATGCTGAGCCATTTTAGAAACAGATTCTTGTGAAAAACCATTTATCTGAGTGGTAACAGATGATAAAGAGCGCTCAATCCTGGACAGAATACACCAGATGTCAGATAAGGACACATTCTGAGCAGCCTCTGGAGAAGCAGATACACTAGCACTTTGAACGCCTCCAGGAACCGCCGGCAATTGAAGGACTTGAGGCAGAGACACTGCCGCAATGTCCGCCAAGCAGCTAGATGACACCACTGATGATATAGGTTCCAGACCTCCAAGGGCCCCTCCTTCAACGGGTGAAGACGTTACAAGTTGAGGATTCCATAAATTAGCATGTGGGGCAGAGTTTAAACCCCCTAAAGAACCAAGGGAGCTATCTAAAGAGATCGAGGGTTTAGGCAGGGAAGCAGGTGGTTTCCCATCACCAGAAACAGACACGATATGCCTGTCCATAGGCCCAGAGATTTTAACAGCCTTATCGGGATTGGGATTAGTCTTTCTATATTCTGATCTATGTTTACCTGTTCCACTCCATTCATTAATTTATAGACCTCTATCATATCTCCCTCAGCCGTCTCTTTTCCATGTTGAAGAGCCCTAACCTTTGTAGCCTCTCTTCATAGGAGTAGCCTTCCATCCCCTTTACCATTTTGGTGGCTCTTCTCTGTACCTTTTCTAATAACGCCTATATCCTTTTTAAGATACGGTGACCAGAATTGCACACAATATTCAAGGTGCGGTCGTACCATGGAATGATACAGAGGCATTATAATATCCTTTGTTTTATTTTCCATTCCTTTCCTGATACCTAGCATTCTATTTGCTTTCTTGGCAGCCGCTGCACACTGGGCCGAGGGTTTTAACATGTTATCCACGATGATGCCTAAATCTTTTTCTTGGATGGTGGTTCCCAATGTGGAACCTTGCATTGTGTAACCATAGTGCGGGTTGTTCTTTCCTAGGTGCATAACTTTGCACTTGTCCACATTAAATTTCATCTGCCATTTTGATACCCAGTCTTCCAATTTATCCAGATCCTCCTGCAGGTTTCCGCAATCCCCTTGAGTTTTAAGAACTTTAAACAGTTTTGTATCATCTGCAAATTTGATAACCTCACTAGTTATTCCCTTTTCCAGGTCATTTATGAATATGTCAAAAAGCAGCGGACCCAGTATAGATCCCTGGGGTACTCCACTATTCACCTTGTTCCATTGGGAAAATTGGCCATTTAGCCCTACCCTCTGCTTTCTATCTTTTAACCAGTTACCGATCCACAATAGTACACTGCCTCCTATCCCATGACTTTTTAGTTTTGCCAAAAGTCTCTGATGAGGGACCTTGTCAAAGGCTTTCTGAAAGTCCAGATACACTATATCAACCGACTCACCTTTGTCTACCTGTTTATTCACAGCTTCAAAAATAACAGATTAGTAAGACAAGATTTTCCTTGTCTAAAGCCATGTTGACTGTCTCCCATTAGGCCATGACTATGTACATGCTGAGTAATTTTGTTTTTTATGATGGTTTCTACCATTTTTCCCGGTACTGACGTCAGGCTCACCTGTCTGTAGTTTCCCAGATCACCCCTGGAACCCTTTTTAAAAATTGGCGTTACATTGGCGATCCTCCAATCTTCAGGTATTACAGATGATTTTAATGAAAGTTCACAGATTACTAATAGCAGTTCAAAATCTCATATTTCAGTTCTTTCAGCACCCTTGGATGTATACCATCCGGTCCAGGTTATTTTCTACTATTCAGTTTATCAAATAGTTGTCATACATCTTCCCGGTGTAGCGATATTTCTCTCAATCCCTCTGCAGTATCACCTTTAAATACCACTTCAGTCTTGGATAACATCCCTACATCTTCCTCAGTAAAGACCGAAGCAAAGAATTCATTGTCTCTCCACTATAGCCTTGTCTCCTCTTACTGCCCCTTTTACCCCTCTTTCATCTAACAGTCCAATTGACTCTCTCACAGGCTTTTTGCTATGAATGTACTTGAAAAAGTCTTTATTTCGCGTTTTTGCTTCCATAGCAAGTTTCTTCTCAAATTCTCGCTTTGCCTGCCTTATCAATGCTTTGCATTTAACTTGCCAGTGCTTGTGCTGTTTCCAGTTTTTGTCATTTGTCTCTTTTTTCCATTTCCTGAAAGATGCTTTTTTGGCAGCAACAGCTTCTGACCTCGCCTTTAAACCATGCTGGCAGTTTTTTGGACTTTCTTCCACTTTTCTTAATGCGTGGAATACAGCTGGTCTGGGCTTCCAGGATAGTATTTTTAAACACCACCCAACCTTGATGTAAGTCTTTAACCTTTGCAACCGCTCCTTTTAGTTTTTTCTTAACTATTTTCGTCATTTTATCATAGTCTCCCTTTTGAAAGTTAAAAGGTAGTAGTGTGGATTTCCTTACTATCCCTCCTCCACTAATTAAACCAAACGCGATCATGCTATGATCGTTATTGCCAAGTGGCCCCAACACCCTTAACTTCTGCACCAGATCTGGTGTTCCACTAAGGACTAGGTCCCATATGGCCACAAGAAAGTCATGTAATTTTGAGCCAATAAATTGAGGCCAACATCCTGGATCATCATAATCGGTGACTGGAGTAGCACTTTCATGGATTACATTTCTCAGGTGTTGCTCAAATGTGGAGCTTATTCTTGGCCCAGTAATCTCTAGTGTACATTTCTCACCATGTGTTGGCTCAGTTGACAATTCTGATAGCACTTCCAATTCACTCTACTGTATGATATCTGTTGTCTCACTTTCTTCTACGTTTTTATCTTTTTTCTTGTATTTTTACAAAGTTCCTTTCTGTGTTTCTAGGAACTCTTACTCATGTCTTCTTTTTCTTGCCTTCTCAGCACCAGAGGGATATTTTTGAAATCTGTCTCTGTCCCTGCCTCTGTCACTCGTGTGTTTTGTTTACTTTTTCTCTTGCGAAGAGTAAGCCCCAACAAGCTGTAACCAATAAAGATTAATCAAATTTAGTAAACTGAATAGAGTTATCTTAATTCACTTTTTTCAATGTAAAATGTCTCTAGGGATGTCTCCATGATTTGGACATGTTCATGGAAGTTTTCAGACGTCCAGTCATGACTAGGGCTTTTAAAATGATCTCCTTTGAGTATTATTTGATAGTCACTTAGGCAGCGATCTCAAACATCAGGAATAAAGGAAACTGCTTGTCCTATACGAAGGGCAGTGAAATGCCCTTTTATTTGGAAGAACTGGACAAATCAACTAATCATCTAAATCTCATGCATATCATACAGATGCTCAGCATCCATGTAGGAACCCTGCTATTCTAAACGTCTCACAGCAATAATATCAGATATGAAAAGGCCGTAATGTAAATATTACACCAGGCCCTATATCAACAATACATCTCCTACTGGTCTGGAAAAACAGAACACGTTGGACTGCTACAAAGTACATGCTAGCACTGACCTCAAAGTTTTCATTAAATTTAGAAGTCAGCCCAGAAGTGGGGATTGGTTTTCCCCTTACTGCGGGTTATATTTAGTATTTGTAGTGTTGTGTATGCAATTGAGTCAATGCTGTCTCCTGGTGACCACACCCCTGGGTGCTCTTAGAAAGGTGCAACCAGAAGTAGATTGTCGGACCTTTCTTCCGCAGAGTAAGTCTACAGTGAAAAACGTGAAATAAAATAAGATATGTAAAACTACCTTCAAATAAGGAATTATAAAATTACTGAGCCTCACAAGAATACAGTACACAAGTGTGGCAGCAATCAAAAACCCACAAAGATCACACTGAAATATTCATTGTGGCTGTTTAGCAATAGGAACCCTTTGGAGGGCACCAGGTTCAGTTCAATGCAGAAACTGTGCTAGAGCCCAGCACTAAGGTTCTAGTGCAGGGTTTCCTCATGCTACTCTAACCCAGAAGTTAGACTCTTCGATACTGTAAACAAACATGCTTCTCCTTCACTCCAGGTGCTTATTTAAAACCATGTTTATGAAAACATCAGGACTTCTGTGCCTTTACAAAATAGGTTCCAAGCACACACATGCTGAGGTACACATTACCCCTGTTCTGTGGAAGGTATAAATACATGTGAATTTGTGTTCTGTATGCAAATGTCACAGGATCCATATCCAAGATATAGGTTCCATTGAAGAACTTACTGAGTTAGTAAGGTTTTCAAAATAGATCTCCACATATGCCTATATCTGGAATCTCAAGAGAGAAACAGCAAATCTAGTGTTCTCTAGAAAAATAAATGAATCATGCAATCACTACATTATTATATACTATCACAATCACAGCCCATATCAAGTTACAATTATTCCACGTGAATAGATAAGTATTACTGGCCCTGGCCCCTCTTACTAGATCATATTATAGACAGAATGGACTATACTAAAAAAAAAACCACATAGAAAATTTTTACAAATCACCAATAAATAAATTGATTGTTTAAAATTAAAAATGTATCTTTGAGATATACAGTGGTACCAAAAAACATGTATCAATACTCAAAGCTGCAATATCCTTGTGTGCTGCCTGGATGATGGATCTATCCTTGGTCCTATTTGTTTCAATATTACAGAAGGGCTTTCAGGTAAGGTTTCCCTCTTTGTGGATGATACAAAAATCTGCAATAGATAAGAGTAGACATCCAGGAAGCCGTAGTTAACATGAGGAGTGTTCTAGCAAAGCTTGAGGAATGGTTGAGAATTTGGCAGTTGAGATTTAATGCTTAAGAATGTGGGGTCATGCATTTTGGCTACAAAAATCCAAGGGAGTGGTACAGTATAGGGGGGGGCAAAGTGCTGCTGTCCACAAAAGAAGAGCGGGATCTGGGCCCAATTCTGACTGTTCCTGATGATCTTAAGGTGGCTAAACCGGTAGATAAGGCCATAGTGAAAGCTGGAAGGCTACTTGGGTGCCTAGGGAGAGGAATGACCATCAGAAAGGAGGAGGGAATAATGTCTCCGAATAAGTCTTTGATGAAAGCTACAGTAATTTAGAGTATTGTGTGCAATTCTGGAGTCCACATATTCAATAGGATATAAACAAGTTGGAGTCTGTGCAGAGGGTGGCTACGAAAATGGTCAGTGGGCTTTATCTTAAGGCATATGGGGTCAGACTTAAACATCTCAATATGTATCTTTGGAAGAAAGAGGGGAGATATGATAGAGACGCTTAAATACTTATATGGCATAAATGCACAGGATAAGTCTTTTAATTAAAAGAAAACTGCCATAAGGGGGCATAGGATGAAGGTGAAAGGAGATATATGTGGAAATATTTCTTTACAGAAAGAGTGGTAGATGCATGGAACAGCCTCCCAGTGGAGGAGGTAGAGACCAGGACGGTATCTGAATTCAAGAAATTATGGTGCCAACAGAACACAAAAGACCTCTAAAGGAAAAAAGGAACTATAGTAGTTGATATGGAAGGGCAGACAGGCCATATAGTCTTTTTGTGCCGGCATGTTTCTAATACATAAACAAAGACATGGGGAGAGGTGGCCTGCATGGAGCGGCAGGCGCACCTACTCTTGCCGTCTTACTGGGCAGACTAGATGGACCATACTGGTCTTTATCTGCTGTCATTTACTATGTTACTGTGTTACATGATGGTTGTTTTCTAAATGGTGGCAGCATGTTACATGTGTGCAGAGGTGCAATATATGAAGATAGAACTTTATCGCTTATGGCCCGGCCACTGGGGATACTGGCTAGATGACAGAGTGATGGCGCTCTTAATATATGACAGTTGTATCTGAAGGGATCAGTTAACTTTTCCTTACTGGCTTCTGATAGGTATCAGAGCATTTGAAACCTTAACAGCAATGTAAGAGTCCAGGGTTACAGGGAAAGGTATATACACACCCCTCCTCGGGATTTCCACTCTTCTGGCAGATTGCTTCTATCTGGGCCCTTCTCTTTTACTGACAACTACTCAGGAGTAATTAGGGGAAATATTTATTTACAAAAAGAGTGTAGGTAGTAGAAAAAGCAAAAAAGCATGGGACAAACACAGAAGATCTCTAAAGGACAAAAAGGGACTATAGAACTTAGAGGTTGATATGGAAGGGCAGAGTGGATAGGCCATTTGGTCTTTGTCTGCCGTCAAGTTTCTTTGCTTCATTGAAGGATACCAACAGTACTTCCACCTTAGGTATTCAACAAAACTTGATTGTAAAGCAAAAGCTGAAAATATAAAAAAGGAAACCCGGAAATAGGTACTAATATTGAATATTAATAAGAAACTGTTATATACAGCACAGATCCAGTATATCTTTTAAATTGAGCGATCAAAGGCAAAATGAATTGCTTGAAAACACCATATATAAAGCAGCTGCTGGCGTCCAAGCTTGTTTCTTGGCATGTTCAACATAGCCAGAAGAACTCGCGTTACAGCATTTATATCTATGCTGATTGATACCCACATATCTGAGCTCACGTAAAGGCAGTGGGAATTCATTCTCTTGAGATGGGGGAGACAGAAGTAGGGTAAAGGTGGGGTCACAACTTTTACAGACCCCAATGAAATAGATGTGTGTACTAAATTCCCATTAGAAATACACATATCTATTTCATTGGGGTCTGTAAAAGTTGTGACCCCCATACTTAACCTACTTACCCCCCTCTCACTTGCATTAAAATGTTTTGTTTAGACTCTGAGACTACAGCATTGAGCACTATTGCAGGATAGGTACCCCCCACACTAACTGCAATGTGCATTCCATGTCCATTTACTACCCCTAACACACAACCCACCCATTCTCTAACCCATTGCAAGTGGGAAATAGCATGAAGTAATTATTATGTTTGCACGGTAACTTAGTGTGGCCAGTGGCCTCACACAAATCACTTAGCATAGCATCCCTTAGTAAACATGCACCACTGAATGAAAGTTCAGACAAGCATTACACAAATTCCATGAACAATGTGATGTGGTAAATCCAAATGCCTGACTGAAAATCTGAAAAAAAGTTCAAAAAATGACCTTAAAATACTTAACCAAACTTTTTTCTGTGCCCACCTTCTTCCCTAGAAAAGGAAATGCTTTTGCTCTAAATTTAAGCTATGCCAGGTTTATATTTTATCTGGTCCCAAAACTATTTTGTAATTTAAATTAGTAAGGAGACGATGAGAGCGAGAGAGAAAATTAAACAAATAACATCACCTGGTTTTAGCTTGATAGAATCTCTTCTCTGACGTCCGAGTCCAGACAAGCGCCAGAGTCCTGCCGCTGACTGAGATTGCTGCTGGACTGGTCCCTTTCTTGTTCTAATATAATTTAAGTTTCATTTAATAAAAATACCCGTTTTCTGGATTTAAGTAGCAAATGTTCTGAGTCATTTCTAAGCAGATTTCTTCATCCTAGAGCCTCACTGAGAATCGCTAGTGGCCCTAGCAGCTCCTTTTTTATTTAATCTAAATGCTTGAAATCAAAATATCTGTTACTTAGTCATATTGTTTAGATTCACATCTAAAATATGGGGACAGACAAAGATCTTAATATGTATACATTAGAGGAAAGGCAGGATAGAGGAGATATGACAGATGTTTAAATACCTCAGTGGCATAAAAGCACAAGAGGAGAGTCTCTTTCAATTGAAAGCCATCTCTCCAACAAGGGGACATAGGATGAGGATGAAAGGGGATAGACTTGGGAGTAATATGTGGAAATATTTTTTATGGAAAGAGTGGTAGATGCATGGAATAGTCTCCCAGTGGAGGCATAGAGACAAAGACAGTATCTGAATTCAAGAAAGCATGAGACAAACACAAAGATCTCTAAAGGAAAAGAGGGGACTCTAGTATTTCATATGGAAGGACAGACTAGATAGGCCTTATGGTCTTTTTCTGCTGTCATATTTCTATGTTAATGACTTTTAATGTGCATTAATTGCAAATACCAAAAGTTACTTGGAAATAATGTGCATTGTCATAATGCAGCTTAGTAAATAAGCCCCTTAATTTGTAAACTGTGGTTTTGAGGACTGTAAAAATGTGAGAAATTACATCAGACTAAATGTATGTGCATATATTCAAAATGATTCACTATAAATCATTGGCTGCCTGGGTTCCTGGCTAGGGTATGGCAGACAGGGACAGGCCTTTCTTGTGGCCAGGCAGGGAAGGGAAGGAGCTAGGCAAGTTTTTCCATGGCTCCTTGGTGCTAGAGTGGGGAGAAAAAGGTGGAAGGCAGTAGGCCTTCCATTGACTCCTTTGGACTGGCAAGTCCCGGGAGAGCAGCACACCTTCCATTGGCTCCTTAGCACTAGATGGAGCGGGGGGAAGGAGAGAGTTCCCTCCTCAGACCCACCCTTATCTCTTTCTACATATTGCTGGTTCCCCCACTTTCTCTCCTCCCTCCCAATCTTCCCTCTCAGCACCTACTGGGCTATATCTAGCATCTAGGAAGCAGGAGCAATCCCCAATCACTCCTGCCCAGGCGGCTAGTAGCATCTTAAACTGCTAAGGATTGGGATGCCAAATAAAGGAAATTCCCTTACTACCAGAATGTGGCTTAGTACATACAACCAAAAATACATCTCACAAAAATCTGAAAATATTTAACAGAAGTAGCTTAAACCACTAAGAGAAAGAAAAGAAGGAATTAAGACTTTGATGGAAGAGGGGCTTGCAGCGTAAGTTATGAGGGGCCCCACAAGCAACATTGTGCTGAGGGCCCCCCATTGTTGTGGTGTGGCATACCCCCATGTGGCTCCCCCTTCATGCAGGGCCCCATACTTACACTTTGAATCCTAAGTTCCTCCGAAGGCTAAAGCAATCTTTGTTGTACGCTTTTCTCCGACTCCAGCAATGAAGGAGCTGGTGACCTGACCACGCACTTCTGTGCCATCACACTCACTGCAGCAATTGCAGAGAAAGTCACCACATGCAGGCGTGCTGAGTGGGAGGAGTTGGGATCTACGTGCCTCTCTTCTGTAGCGAATGGCGGCACGTTGGGCAGCACAGCCCACCAGCTCGTGGGGCATTAATGAACAAAAAAAAAACAAAACTGAGTTGGATCACTGTGCGGCATGCACGCCAGACAGGCAGGGCTCAAGCCAAAAGGACCAAATCAGATATCAGAGCGAGAACAGGGCCGCCAGATTGAAGTGGAACGGGACCCACGGCAGCAGGACGGGTGCACTGTCTCACACTCTTCTCTTAGCCAGGCAAGGCAGCACACAGCAAGGGTGTCTTTGGCGTGGGGCCCTGTGCAAAGGACATTCTTGCACAATGGACGGGCCGGCCCTGGAGGGGAGGGAGTGAATAATTACAAATTAAAATAAAACCATATAAAGCTAAATATTTTGTGGTGTTCCTTTCATTTGCAAAACATTACAGCATGTACTGTAGATCTTTCTAAATGTATACAATGAATGCCCCATGAGTAAAATCCTACTTATTGGCCTTCAATCCCATTCAGAGTGGTAAATCTCGGTCTTTGGGTTGGGACACTCTTGGCTTGTGTAGGCTCACCCCCTGCCCTGGAACTAGGCAACTTGTCATACGTGCGGCTGAAGATAGAAGCTTTGCTGCATGATGCTGATGTTGTCTTCATGGCATGACATGCCCCCTGTGAGATTACAAATTCTTACTGTCATACACCCTCGGAAATAACCACATAAACTCCAAAATTCTTTGAGAGTTCTTTGCCCCTGTGAGATTACAGCAACCATGTCTTTTGAGGAAGAAGGGCACCAGAGTCCTGGACAGGATGATCTGCAGTCGCAGTAAGAAAGAAAGTATCTCTATTGGCCATAGCCCTCATCCCATTTGGTGTGCTATGCAGTGGCATAACCATGACTAATTTTTTGGTGATGCCTGATGCAAACTAGGAAGAGTAGATGTTGAAACTGCCTTCAAGTTCTTCTCTCATTTGTCTGTTTTGTTGCCGCTTACTGGATGGTCTTAACTCCAGAATGGGAGGGCCACAGCTCAGCCAACTCCATTCATGGCTAAGCCTGTGGTGTTATGCATTTATCAACTTTTATACTAATGTTTTTGCCTTTTGCTAGAACCTAGTCTGGCCTGAAATAAAAATGCTAGGCCAGATGAAAATCAGCTAATTGACAACACACCACTCTGGTGCTCAAAACCTACACTGACTCACCATACCAGCACACATCAAATATAAAGCTATCATGATCACCTTCAAGACTATACATAATCAAGCTGCAGACTGCCTATGCACGCTTATACGGCAGACCCCAAATACCAGCTCAAGAAGGCAAAAGAATCAAAACCACCTCAACATTCCAACTCATAAAGCAATAGGTTCCCAAGCAACATCTTCAACATCCCCACATAACCCTGCCCCCCCCGGCACTGGACAATGCCCCCACCCGCCATCTTAGTAGCAAGGCGGAGCATTCTCCTCCCCTGAACCCCCGCTGCCTGCCTCGCCATGCTAGTAGCAAAGGCCGGCCCCACACCCCTAAACCGGGCCCAGACCCCCAACCGGGATGTCTCACCCCACCCCGGGAAGCCCTTCGCTCCCCTCACTGCTCCTAAATCAGTTAAAGCCCCAACGCCTTGGCGAGCGTGGGCTCTCTACCCCGCCACCCCACCCAGCTGCAAAAGACCCAAAGCACAATCCCATGGGAGGGCGGGCGGGAACGCTGCCGTCCCTGCCAAGGAGCCACACCGAAAGGACTGACCACGCGGCTCCTCGGCACTCCAGTCCCTGCCCACAATGCCTCAGCCAATGAGATCGCTCCACTCACCGTCAGGGAGCGATCCCATTGCCGCCGCTCTACACTTCCTCCTCCCCTTCCCCTGACACCACTGTCACATACCGGAGGCCTTATCTAACTAAAAAGGAGAAGTGATGGGTACTAGTGGTAAAAAACTTTGAACCTTCCTCAACTGACGGAACACGTAGAATGTAACCAGTGGTGAATGAAAATGATAAAATCGTGCAATTAACATGAAACATGGCTTTAAAGGACATTTAGGCATCATATCTTAAAAAATGAGCTCTAATCACGTTACAAAGATGTCCTTAAATATAAAAATGCCTGAAAAATGTTGTTAAAAGACTGCCAAAACTAGGGCTGTGTCTTGCGTATGATCTGTCTCCAGAGACTAAAACCAGCACTCCAAAAAAAAGGGAACTAAAAGAATTAATGCACTCTTGCTGAACATCTTTGTAATGTGATTAGAGCTCATTTTTTAAGATATGATGCCTAAATGTCCTTTAAAGCCATGTTTCATGTTAATTGCACGATTAGGTTCAAAGTTTTTTACCACTAGTACCCATCACTTCTCCTTTTTAGTTAGATAAGGTTTTTAATCTTTTCAATTCAGTTTCAATATGATGCTCTCTAGCAGCAACATAATGGTTCTCCTATGTATAGGTTCATATTTGTTATGTCATTGATTATCTCTACAACAGTACCACGATGTTCTTTGACATCTTCTTTCTGCTTAGTATAGGTTTCAATTTGCTATGTTATTTATTATGCCAATTACAACACCATATGGTTCTCTGTCACCTTCTCCCTGGTATTTATAGTTGGAATTTTCTGTGGTTTTAAGTTTCAATACAGCTCTGGTTTCATTTTAGCAAATTCAATGTTTCCCTTATAGATCGTTTTTAATTGTTATATTGCAGTTTTAAAAAGATACACAACAGTTATATTTTGCAAGATCCTATCGTTGCCAGTTCCATGGTAATAGTTACACCATAAGAGGATCCACTATTTGGGTCTTTGTACCCACAGTGCTTGAATGTGAGTAACATGTTGCATCCATGTTTGTACATTGATTTTTATATTGATTGAGACTTCGCCTTGCCCTGCGTCTATTTTATATTTTTATAATTTACTAATATGTTTTTTAATTATATCTGTGTGTTCTTTTATTATATTTAATTATTTATTTATTTATTGGTCATTTTGATCATTTATGATGATTTGATTGTTGTATTTATGGTTATAATTTTAACCATATGCCCGTTTTAATTTGGTTTTTGATTCATTATGTTTCTAATGTTTTATTTTTTATACATATTAAAGTATCCTTCCCCCCGAAGAAGGCATCCGCCGAAACACGTTGGGGATCCAATAAAGCACTTGTGTTTATCCTCCACTCTTGCTTCCTGTGTATTACCATCTCAGTCCCACCATCCCCCCCCCCCCCCGTGATCCCCCCACACTCACTGTCCGCAACACGCCCGCCAGGCTCCATCGCCGCCATGGCCGGGCTGGCCTGCTCCGCACTCTGGGCCATCGTCTGACCGTTGCCCGCTCTCCTGGCTGCCACAACACCGCTTGCTGGCACCTGCAGAGAGAGAAGCACCCACAGCAGGAGAACCCATCCCGCACTGCCCCACTCCCAGCCTAGCCCCCCCCCCCTTGTGGCCATGCGGAAGTACCTAGACCTCCTGCTGCCCAACTTGCCCCCCCATGTAGGCTGTCCCCCCCTGCTGGGAAACCCCACCCTGCTCCACTCCCCCCAACCATACCCCCAGGGCGCCATACCCATGGGCTGCCCTGCCACAGGGGACCAATTCAGCAACCCCTGCCCTCCCTGACACTCCAGGGCGAAATTACCTACCCCTGGAGGACTCATGGGGACCCCCATCCTGTACTCCGTCTCCCCCCTTTCCCTCACCTGCGTCGGCGCCCTAGCACCGTCCCCCCAGCTCCCCTCCCCCCCTTTCCCCTACAGGCCCTTGCTCACCTTGCCCGAGCCCCACAACCTCTGCCCCCAAACCCCCAAACCCCCAGCCAACCCCACACCTGAAACCCCCATCCGCTGCCCCGCAACCCCTTCTGCTCCCCCTCCCCAGCAACCTAGCCGCTCCCCTGGCCACCCGAGCAGACTGCCCACCAGCCCCAGCTCCTGGGGACACACCGCCTCCCCCAAGACCAGCCGCCTGTCCCCCGAGCCCTAGCGCCACAGCCCTTACCCCTCTGCCGCCCCCCGGTCCCTTCGGAGAACATGCCATGCTCCCCAAGCTGTTTGCCCCCCTCCCCCCACAATCCCACGGACCTACCTCTTCCTGCTCCTTTCCACCTCTTTGGTTTTCTTTTCTCCTTGGTTTGTTTGTTTTTTTTTATCAGCACCCCCAGGCCCAAACTAGCCCTCCTCCCCCTTCCTGTACTAAATACCCGACCGGTTCTCCTTTTTTTTTTTTTTTGTAATTATTCACCCCCTCCCACTCTACCCCACTCACCCTGTTGCCGCGGAGCCCCCCCCCCCATGTACACTCTCACCGCCCACAGCTGTCCCCGACGCCGTGATGGCCTTCACACCGCGATCGCTGGGCCGGAGCTCTGAAACAACACTGCCGTCCCTGCCGAGGAGCCACGCCGCAAGGACTGACCATGCGGCTCCTCGGCACTCCAGTCCTCGCCCACAATGCCTCAGCCAATGAGATCGCTTCACTCACCGTCAGGGAGCGATCCCATTGCCGCCGCTCTACCCTTCCTCCCCCCCTCCCCCCCCCCCCCCCCCCCCACTGTCACGTGCCGGAGGCCGAGGCTGGGCCCGGGCCCAGGTTACTGGTGGCTGCGGGGACCCGGCCTGCGGCCTGGCACATTTCTTATTCAATGTATAATCATAAGTTGAGTTCAATGTAAACCACTTTGATAACTTGAAAAGCGGTATAAAAAAGACGTTAAATAAATAAAACCTTACCACAAATTTGTGTTCAACCCAGAACATAAGCTACTTCCCCCCAGCATTTCAGGCATGTGAATATGTTCTCTCTCGCTTGAGACTAGCTTAATGCAGAGTGCCAAGTGTGAATCATCCCAAATAGTGAGATTTACTACTCCAGACTGAAGTCCAAAGAGTGAGATTCTTTCAGATGGTGCATCTGGGGTATAAATCTAGAAAGATATCAGTATACTATTGCTTTGCAAATGTAAAAAGCAGCATAAAATTATATTTGCTTTTCTTTGGAGCCTCTAAAAAGATACAGACATAGTGGAGGCAATATGGGCACATTCTCTGTTGCTATAAGTATTTTTCATAGGCTTCATAGTACATATACTTGTAGGAATGGGTGAACGAATGAGGCAGGGGGAAGCAGTACACAGGAACGTGTGCTCAGATTTTTTTTCCTACTGGCTGGATGGCTTGGCTTTTCTGCTAATGCACAATCACAGCCATGCAGCTCCCACTCCTTGCTATGGGAGAGAGTTTGAGACATTTTAAAAATCTTTTGCTGCTTGTTATATTTGTAATAATCCTCCTCTTTTATTCTGTCATATAACAATAAACATTTCTTTAAGAAGCTGCATCAATTTCAAACCTTGCCAAAAACTTCTCTACAAAAGTCACTTTTACAGGAACGGTATTACTTTTCCAAACAGAGTTAAGATTTTAATTTCTCATTTGCCTTTTTCAAATCTGGGCTCAAGGCGAGTTACATTCAGGTACACAAGTTATTTCCCTGTTCAAATGGGCTTAGAATCTAAATTATATCTGAGGCAAAGAGTGTCATTGGGAGAAGTAGAATTTAAAGCCTAGCCTCCCTAGTTTATAATCTCCTTTAACCACTAAGTCATTTTTCTATCAGAGAATTGTTCATTGGCCTTTTGGAACCACTCTGCCATATCCTACCCCTTAAATTAGCCCTATACAAAAATCTCTTTTATTATAAGCTGACCATATTGTACTTTCCAGTCACAATTTTCTTTGTTTCCCATGCTTTCAGTCCCCCTTTTAACACTAAGGTTTCCATGCCCATAATGCATACGGATACTTTGATACATAGCCATCTCTCATTGTTCCTAATATACCGCACACATCCATGACGCTGCGGATCACCACTACCATAGGAAGGCCAACACATAAATATACTAAAAGCATGCATGGGCACAGTACACCTGCATTAGTAAGCAGGACTCCCATAATACTAGAACAAAAGCTGACCAAGTGGTGCAGTGGCAGGGCTTGCCCACCAAGGTTATAGTCGGGAATTATCCGGGAAACTACAGACTGGTGAGCCTGACATCCGTACCGGGAAAAATGATAGAAGCCATTATAAAGAACAAAATTACTGAACGTGTAGATAGTCATGGTTTAATGGGAGAAAGCCAACATGGATTTAGCCAAGGAAAATTGTCTGTCTAAGCTTTTTTTTTTTTAAAGGTATGAATAAACAGGTAGACAAAGGTGAGTCGGTTGATAATAGTGCATCTGGATTTTCAGAAAGCCTTTGACAAGGTCCCTCATGAGAAACTCTTGGCAAAATTAAAAAGTCATGGAGTAGGAGGCAGTGTACTATTGTGGATCAGGAACAGGTTAAAAGATAGAAAGCAGAGAGTAGGGCTAAATAGCCATTTTTTTCAATGGAGAAAGGTGAATAGTGGAGTACCATAGCGATCTGTGCTCGGCCCGCAGCTTTTTAACATATTCATAAATGACTGGAAATGGGAACAACAAGTGAGGTGATCAAATTTGCAGATGAGACAAAAATTTTCAAGGTTGTTAAAACACAAGAGGATTGTGAAAAACTGCAAGAGGACCTTGATAAATTGAAAGACTGGATGTTCAAATGGCAGTTGAAATTTAATGTGGACAAGTGCAAAGCTATGCACCTAGGAAAGAACAACCCAAACTGTGATTATACGGTGCAAGGTTCCACATTAGGAACCACCACCCAGGAAAAAGATTTAGGCATCATCATGGATAACATGTTGAAACTCTCCACCCAGTGTGCAGTGGTGTCTAAGAAAGCAAATAAAATGCTAGGAATCATAAGAAAAAGAATGGAAAATAAAACCAAGGATATTACAATGCCTTTGTATCATTCCATAGTGCGACTACACCTTGAATATTATGCAATTCTGGTCACCGTATCTTTAAAAGGATATAGCGGAATTAGAAAAAGTACAGAGAAGAGCCACCAAAATGGTAAAGGGGATGGAAGGATACCCCTATGAGGAAAGGCTTAAAAGGTTAGGGGCTGTTCAACTTAGAAAGGAGACGGCTGAGGTGAGATGAGATAGAGGTAGGGGCTGCCCAACAGGGGTGCGGGGCCATGTGTGAAGACTCATTGCAGGGCTTCATTTGCATAAATATTTGCATAATGTTAACGTGCACTAATTTTTAGTAAACATGCCTCTTAATGGGTGTCTGGCTAAAGAAACATTACCAGATTTCTACATTACTATACTCTAGTGCCAAACGCCAGGCACATTTAGGAAGTGCTATAAACCCTACCCGTTTAGAACCCATAGCAAACCCACCGTATCATAACAGCACTACCAGGACTCACAAAACACCAAACCCTACCTATCAAAAAGACAACATTGCAAATATTAAACCAATACATCTCCTACTGGGGAAAGAGAACAAGTGGCACTGTCAAATAGAAACTACATAAATAAAATACCTGAGCTCAGTTACACATGCAGAACATAGGCCGTCACCAAACAAAGAACAAGGGATCACAATTTAGAAATAGAAAGACAATAATTAAACTGGGAACCCCAAAGGCCAGAGTTGCAACATACAACAACACTGGAAAAATAAAACTATAAATTAATTTCCTCTTGTAAACAAAAACGCAAAGATGTTAGCAATGCATATTTCCCAGAGCTGACATATTCCAGCTAATACATTCAAAATAAAAAAGTATTTTTCTACCTTTTGTTGTTGGGGCATTTCATTTTTCAGTTGCAATTGCTCCAGTCACTTTCTTCTAGTTTCTTCATGTTTTCAGCTAACTCTCCATTGTCAGCTGTCCATTTGTCTCTTCTTTCTTCTAGATTTTTCCCATTCTCTCTCTACATCTGTTTTAACATACTGATCTTCCCCTTTTGCTCTTTCCTCCATTTCTTTTTCATCCATTTAAATTTCACTCTTCCATCCTCAATCCCCACTTACTCTCCCAATGCCTGGCTAATCGTAGATTTTTCTTCCCTTCCACACAAAATATATTTTCCCCTCTCCATCCTTACTCCCCCAGCCCCATCCCCTTCTAGTCCTTCCCCAACATCGGCTCCCTTCTAGTTCCAGCCCCACCCAGCATCCGCTCCCTTCTAGTCCCATCCCCCTGCATCAGCCCATTTCCAGTCCTAGCACCCCCATCAGCCCATTTCCAGTCCAAGCTCCTCCCATCAACCATTTCCAGTCCTATTCCAGCCCCCCGTCAGCTCATTTCCAGTCCTAGCACCCATCAGCCATATCCAGTACCATCCTAGCTCCCCATCAGCCCATTTCTAGTCCAAGCTCCCCCCCAATCAGCCCATTTCCAATCCTAGCTCCCCATCGGCCATTTTCTGTCATCCTAGACCCCTCTCCCCCGAAAAGCCCCGTGCCTGTCTAAGCTGCTTCAGAGGTGAGCTTGGAAAGCCCGCGCAATGCCCTGGCTCACCTCTGCACAGCCGCCAGCTTGAAAAGCGCAGTTTTCCCTCTCACTGGCAGCGATGTTACTGTGAAATGCGCTGAATGCTGAGTAAGATTAAAGGGCATTTCCCGGTACTCGCGCACTTTACAGTAACACAGTCACTAGTGTGAGGGAAAACGCATCTCTTCATGCTAGTGGATGTGCAGAAGGAGCCGGGGCCTCGCATGGGCTTCCCCGACTCATCTCTGAAGCCGTCCATTGTGTGTAAATGAAGTTTGCATTGGGCCCCCTGAAGCACAGGGCTCTGTGAACAACATTCTCGCACAATGGATGGGCCGGCCCTGTATAGAGGTCTATAAATTAATGAATGGAATAGAATGGATCAATTGTTTATGCCAGCGAAAAGTAGAAAAACTAGGAGACACCATGAAGCTACAATGTAACCCATTTAAGACTAATAAAAGAAAATATTTTTTCACGCCACATAAACTCTGGAATTCATTACCAGAGGATGTAGTAAAAGTTGTCAGTGTAGCTGGGTATAAAAAAGATTTGGTTAAGTTCCTGAGGGAAAGGGCCATAAACCAGTATTAAAGAGGACCCAGGAAATCCACTGCTTGCCTCAGGACAAACATTGTGGAACCCATGTGCCTTTTTGGGAACCTGCCAGGTACTTGACCTTGATTGGCCGCTGTTGGAAATAGGATACTGAGCTTGATGGACCTTGGTTTGACCCAGTATGGCATTTCTTATTGATAAATTAACATGGACGGACATACTATGTACATGTGTGAGCTGTGCTAGTTATACTTTTATCCACAAATAACTGAGCTATGTTCACAGGGTAGTCGGGATATTTGAACGAATACGTGAAGCACAGACTCAGGTAGTTTGTTCCAGGCATAAGGAGCAGCAAGGTGAAATGATTGGAGTCTGGAGTTGGCAGTAGAAGAAAAGGGAATAGAGAGAAATGATCTACAAGAAGAGTGGAGTTCACGAGGAGGAGTGTAGGGAGAGATGAGATGAAAGTTAGTGAGGAGCAGCAGCATGAATGCATTTATAGGTCACAAGGAGAAGTTTGAATTGGATATGGAAACTGAAGGGGAGCCAATGAAGTGATTTGAGAAGAGGGGTTATATGAGTTTATCAAGGCTGGCAGAAGATTAACCATGCAGCTGAGATTTGACAGATTGAAGGGGACAGAGATGATTCAGGGGGAGACCTGCAAGGAGGTGTTTGTAATAGTCAAGATGGGAGGTGACTAAAGAGTGGATAAGTGTCTTAGTAGTGTGTTCAGAAAGGAAGGGGCAGATTTTGCTGATTTTAAAGAGAAAGAAATGATAGGTTTTAGCTATCAGTTGGATGTGCTTGGAAAAGGAGAGGGAGGGGTCAGAGATGACCCCAAGGTTTGGGCCTGAGGAAACAGGGAATAGAAAAGTGTTTTCAACAGAGATTGAAAAGGGAAGAAGGGGGAAAGTAGGTTTGGGGGAAATATAAGAAGCTCAGTTTTGGCTATGCTCAAGTTCAAATGGTGGTGGGACATCATGGCAGCGATATCAGAAAGGCAGGCAGAGATCTAGGCCTGGATTGCTGGACAGATATCAGTTGTAGAGAGAACGATCTGAGAGTCGTCAGTGTAAAAGTGGTACTGAAAGCCATGGGAGGAAACGAGTGCACCAAGGAACTGGATATATAGAGAGGAAAGGAGTGGGCCCAGGACAGATCCTTGGGGAACACCAGCTGAGAGTGAGATAGCAGTAGAGGATGCTCCACCAGAGCAAATACTGAAAGAACAGTAGGAGAGATAAGAGAAACCAGGATAGCACAGAGCCCTTAAAACCAAGTGAGGACAAAGTGTCAAGGAGAAGGTGGTGGTAAACAGTGTCAAAAGTAGCAAAAAGGTTGAGAAGTTTGAGGATTTAGTAAAGGCCCTTGGATTTAGCCAGGAACGGGTCACTGGAGAGTTTGGCGAGAGCCGTTTCAGTAGAATGTAAAGGATGAAAGCCAGGTTACAGTGAATCCAGAAGGGCTTGAGAGGACAAAGTTGAGGCAATAGCAGTGAACCACATATTCAAGAAATTTAGAAATGAAGGGGAGGAGGGAGATGGGTCAATAATTAGGACAGGTTGGGTCTACTGATGGTTTCATGAGGAGAGGTGTGACAACAGCATACTTGAAGGCTGTTGAGATGGTTGCAGAGGAGAGAGAGAGGTTGATAATATGAGTGATGGAAGGGATGACAGTGGAGGAGATGGCATTAAGGAGATGGGTGGGTGGGGATAGGATCAGAAGAGCAGGTAGTGAATTTAGATGAGGAGAGAAGATGAGAAGTTTCCTCATCAGAGATATTAGAGAAGAAAAAGAGTGTAGCAGAGGATGAGGGGAAGGGTTGGGAGTGAAGAGGGGGAAGATGGAATGGATCAGAACTCATGGGAATTGGAGTGTAATTGTATGGACTTTGTCATGGAAGTATTCAGCCAAGGTTTGGGCAGAAAGGGAAGGAGAGGTCAGAGGCAGAAGTGCCTTGAGTTGAGATTTGAAAAGAGATGGTGAGGGTCTGAAGCAAGAGAATTAGTCAGATGGACATAGTAGTTTTGTCTGGCAAGTGCTAAGGCTGACTGGAAAGAGGAAAGCATGAATTTGAAATGAAGAAAGTCAGTGAAGATGCAGGATTTAAGCCAAATGCACTCAGGCGAATGGGTACAGGAACGAATATAAAGGGTAGTTGAAGACAGCCAGGGCTGAGGTATAGTGCACCTCATAGGTGGAGCAAGAGCATCTAGAGCAGAAGCAAATGCAGAGTTATAGGAAACTACAGCCTCATCAACAGACTTTGATGAGATGGTGGAGAAAAGAGAAGGAGAGACAATAGTGGAGAGAGTCAGTGGTTCAGTAGCATGAAGATTTCTAAACAGGTTGATGAGAGATTTCTAAAGAGGTCTGTTGATGAGAGAATAGTGAGGTTTATATGGAGTCCAGTGGCTTGCAGGATCCAAGACAGCATGGGTGTACCAGAGGCAGGTCTTGTCAGACAAATCTGATTGATTTCTTAGACTGGGTGACCAGGGAATTGGACTGAGGGAGAGCCCTAGATGCAGTGTACTTAGATTTCAGTAAAGCCTTTGACACCATTCTGCACAGGCGACGTATAAACAAACTGAGCACCCTAGGGATGGACCCTAATGTTACTGATTGGGTTAGAAATTAGTTGAGTGGAAGCCTACAGGTAAATGGAGCCCATTCTGAGGAGGAGGTTATTATCAGGGATTTGTCCTTGGTCCTATACTTTTTAACATCTTTGTTACTGATATTGCAGAAGGGCGGTCAGGTAGGGTTTGCTAGTTTATGGATGATATCAAAATCTGCAATAGAGCAGACACCCAGAAAGGAGTAGATAACATGGAGGGACCTACCTAAGCTTGAAGAATGGTCTAGAAATTGGCAGCTGAGATTTGATAAATTTGGGCTGCAAAAATCCAAAGGAGCAGTATCATGTAGGGGGTGAAGTACTTCTGTCCACAAAAGAACAACTGGACCTGTGCGTGATTGTGTCTGACAATTTTAAAGTAGTTAAAGAAGTAGAAAAGGTGAAGGTGAAAGCCAGAAGGATGCTTGGGTGCATAGGGAGAGCAATGGCCAGCAGAAAAAAGGAGATGATAGTGCCTCTTGTCACCAGCTCTCCTTAGACCCCCGTATATAAGTGAGTAGAGGTTAAGTGAGTGGGTTTTCCCCACTGAAGCAGCTACTTTACACATCCTGAAGCTGGGCTTTTTGGGAAATGTAGTCCCTTCACCGAATCAATGAGGAGCAGTTGTGGAAAAGTGGTTTAAGCAACCAAAGGATTTTATTTCCCCTCCCGGGGTGGATTTCACCATGAACAAAGTAACACAAACCAGGTATTTACTGGCATAAGGACAAATCAAAGGTTCTTTAACAGAAAAGGCTTACTTCAGCAATAAACAGGTTGATATCTAGCATTCCAACATAACAATGCTGTTTCTTCACAGCTCTCTGCTTCTCAATGCTAGTAGTGCTGTACTTTCTCTTTCAAAACATGCCTTCAGCGTAATGAGATTATTTCATTAGCAAGCAATATCATACAGTCCATGATATCTTCATCAATATTCACACACTCAGGTTCAAAGTCCATTAACTCTTCCTGGTTAGAAGGAAATGTTTGTAACGGCAATCCTGATGCCACGCCCTTTCTAACTGCTTCAGGTTTCACCTGATATTCCTGAGTTAAATACTGGCTTCCACAAACGTTATCAGCACAGGTATTCTCTTCCCAGCTCCAACCCTCTGGGTAAATACAGTCACTAACTATTTTTATACCAGCCTTTTGGCTTACCTTTTAGCCTAGCTGGTGGAGGTTTTCTTTGTGGCTTTGGACTGGCTGTAAGTTCCCAACCTAAGCCTTGCACAGAAGATTTCACTTGCCTTCCTGGCTTCCTTTCACTTCTGTGTTCCCCTGGATACTGCAGGTAATCCACTCTGCCCTTATTATATCCTTCTCTTGGGGTTTCTTTTCTTTTTCTGAAGAAAGACACTGTCTCACCCTTCCACAGAGACTCTGGCTTTTTCCTGGCACTGCTGTCTTCCCTGTAGCTCTCATTAGCTTCCTTATCCAGCACACATGCCTCAGCTCCTTCTTCTCCTTCTAACTCCATAAGCTCAACTGAACTCTCTTTATCAGGGTGAATTCTAGGGCAGTGCTCAACTCCACCCCCTAGCAGGTGTCCTGCATTAGCTCGTGACTCATTCCCTGAATGGTAGCACCACGTTTCTCTTGCCTCTGTGCTTGGTTTCTAAGGTAACCAGGAGCCATGTGCTTTTGTTTACAAACTCAGCCCTACTCCTGTTCCTGGCTTTTTAGCCTCATCTAACGGGCTGGAAGGACCCACTATGTCACACTCTGTATAAGTCTCTGGTGCGACTTCATTTGGAGTCTTGTGTGCAATTCTGGAGACCGCACCTTCAAAAGGATGTAAACAGGTTGGAGTCGGTGCAGAGGGTGGCTACTAAAATGGTTAGTTGTCTCGTTATGCAGCATATGAGGACAGACTTAAAGATCTTAATATGTATACTTTAGAGGAAAGGCGGGATAGAGGAGATCTGATAGAGATGTTTAAATACCTCTGTTATAAATGCACAGGAGGAGAGTCTTTCAATTGAAAGCAAGCTCTGCTACGAGGGGACACAGTTGACTTCCTTGTTTAATGTATAATGTTCTGTTGCAGTGTAGGATAAAGCAATATAGAAAAATTGTTAAATAAATAAACAAACATAGGATGAGAGTGAAAGGGGAGTAATATGCGGAAATATTTCTTTACAAAAAGAGTGGTAGATGCGTGGAATAGTCTCCCAGTGGAGATGGTAAAGACGAGGACTGTATCTGAATTCAAAAAAGCATGGAACAAACACGGAGGATCTCTAAAGGTAAAAAGGAGACTATTATAGTTGATATGGAAGGGCAGACTAGATAGGACATGTGGTCTTTTTCTGCCATCATGTTTCTATGTTTCCAGGTTGGAGGAAACTGGGCAAGATCGAGGCGGGGAGTGATGAAGAGTGAAGCTGAGTAGGTGATGGCTAGATAAAGGAAGAACTGAGATACAGAAATTAGAAGGTAAACAACTAAAGAGGAAAACAAGGTCAAGGTAGTGACCATGCAAGTGTGTGGGTGCAGTAGAGGAGGTTGAATGAGGAGGGTAAGGGAAAGGAATTTTAAAGTGTAAGGGTCAGAGGGGTTATCAATATGAATGTTAAAATCACCGAGAATAAGGGGGAAGATGAAGCGAGAAAGAAGGAAAGCCAAGAATCAAAGTCAGTGAGAAAGGTAGAGGTGGACTTGTCTAGGGGTTGATAAATAGTAGCTGTCCAGAGAGGTAAAGGATTAAAAAGGCGGATGGAGTGGACTTCAAAGGAGGGGTTGAAATTGGCAGAAAGCAGAAACCCAACGCCACCACCACAGCCAGTGGGACGTGGTGTGTGGGAGAATTGGTAGCCGTTGTGACAGAGGACAGTGATGGAAGCCGAGTCATCAGGGAGGAACCAGGTCTCTATTAAAGCCAGAAGATGAAGAACATTGAGATAAAGAGATCATTATTAGAAATGGAATGTGCGTTCCATAAGGCACATGAGAAGGGGAGAGAGGAGGGGAAAGAAGAGGAATATGAATGAGATTGGAGTAGTTGCATAGGGAACTGACATGGGAGTGAGATTCAAATCTAGTGGGGGAGGGCAGGATTGGGATTAATATCATCAGATGAAAGAAGACAAATGCAGGGTAGAGAGGAGATGGCACGGCGGGAACAAAATGAGGTTGTTTGAGAGAGATGAGAGGGATGAATGAGAGTAAGAAAAAGATGAAGCTCAAGAGCTGATGAAAGAGAGGATGACAAGGTGGGGAAGAAATGAGGGTGGTAAAGAGGTGATAAGGATGGGGTTTGAAGTTGAAGGCATGATGGGAGAAGATTAGGGATTGTCAATAGTAGGACGAGTAAATGATATAGAGCCATAAGAAAAAGATGGAGAGGAGAGAAGAGGATAGAATAATTAGATAGGAGGAGTATCGAGAGGATCAGGGAGAATCTGGGAGTAATTGTGGTATGAAATTACCCTGTAAGAGGTGGTTGTGTAGGATGGAGAGGTACTAATAGAGAGAGAGGAGAGTGTAGGAGGGTAAGGTTATAACAGAGAGAGGAGAGGGATGAAGATAAAAGTTCCACTAGCATGTAAAAATAAATAGTATTAATCAAAATCAGTTGAAAATTCTTAGTTTGTTAATTAGTAAGTTTCTATAAATTTTGTTCTCTTCATGGGCAGACTGTTCAGTTCTTAATTCAGTTAGTTGCCTGTTACTCATGAAATAGTACCGTAAGTGTTGTAAGATGGTGCCAGTCCCTCAGGGCAGGGGGGAGAGAAGGTCGAAGCTGCTGCCTTCTCTGTGTTGCAAGTCCATTGCTCAGTTTCAGGATTTTCCGTTTTAGCAGATAAACAGGTAGGCTATTGAGGCCTACCACATGGTGTGGCCCCAGTGCGCCGTAATAATTGTTTCCATCTACTGCGGGTTCTCAGGGAAGCATAGGCCACAGTGGGGGAGCAGGTAAATGGGTTGAGGCCTACCACGTGGTGTCATGTCGTGGTGATGACTGCCACACCTGCTTGTAGTGACTCCATGGGCAAAGAGAACAGCCAAAAGGTGCACAGCAGTCTTTTCTCACTGTATGAATCATCTCAACTTCTGCATGCGGCAGTGATGATGCTAGTAGCGGGTTAGTTGCTGTTTCTGCTTTTGCTTCTGCTGCTGCTCTTGGGGTTCTTCCAGGCCTAGCTGGGCTTAGACCTTCCACTGGCGGCTCTTACCCATCTTTGGCAAGGCATCGGAGGTACACGATTGTTGGCTCCTGTTTCGCGCTAAGAGAGAGATGCGGGCTGCAGTGCCTGAAATACTGAGAGAACGAGACCATTATGTCTAATAAATAAAAGAAAAATTACAGATCCAAAATATAAATGTTTTGATTATTTGTAATACAGTTCACCAAAAGGTGAAAAAAAAATAGTTCCAGATAAGCATAGGGCCTTATAATCAGCTGGGATGGTCAATGTCGAAGTTAAGTCCCCTCTCTGGGGGTAATTTGATAAGTCACACCTGGGGTTACTCGGGTGTTCGCATGTGTATATCTATGTATTTTACAGCTGTATGCATGTAAATGGTCATTTATGGACATATCTGATAGAGCCACTCTTCTGAAGGTACATGCGCTGGGCTGATCACGTGTTCTTTCACTGTGGGCATGTATGGGGAAGAACTGAGATGGAGCACGTTCTTGCAAAAAACTAGGCATAGGCATTTATACCAGCCATTGGACTGATGTAAGTGTTTGTGGCTTAAATGAACACATGTTTTTCGACAAATTATGCTCCTACTTTACAAAGTGAAGTGTGTACTTGCCTTACCTTATAAAAAAGGCATAAACTGTGTGTAAAAACGTGCATCAATCTAGGTGTGCCTTGTAAAATCACGCTCTGTATCTACAAGTACTACCACTTTACATTTCTATAGTGCTACAGGGCATGGTCAACGCTGGACATATATACATAAAAGACAATCCTTACTCACTAGAGCTTACAACCTTTTCAAGACAAACACAACAAACAGGGACCAGGGTAAACTAAGAGCAAATGGTTGCAGCATATAAGGGTGGTAAACAGGAGAATACGTGGGTCAGAATCCAAAAAGAGCCTCGAAGAGGCGGGCTTTTAGTCTGGATTTGAATAGGAATAGGGATGGAGCCTGGCGTACTGACTCAGGTAGTGTGTTCCAGGCACTTGGTGCAACAGGATGGAGTGGAGTCTGGAGTTGGCAGTGTTAAAGACAAGCACGGATAGAAGTGATTTACCTGCTGAGTGGCATTCCTGAGAAGTGTTTGAAAATGCTGGTGGTACTGGCAGTGTTTTATTTATTTATTTATTTTCTCTTATATACCGCGCTATTCTGCATCAGTGCGGTTTACATTGAACAAACTGAAATTACATTGAACAGGGTATTATAACTTGGAGATAACTATTTTACAGGGAACATGGGCTATGGAGGGTTAAGTGGCTTGCCCAAGACCACAAGGAGCACCTGTGGGACTAGAAACCCCAGTCCTTCCGGCCCAAGGTTGCTGTCCTCTAGTGGGATTTGAACCCCCGACCTTCCGGCCTGAAGTACCTTGCCCCAACCACTAGGCTACTCCTCCACTCTTTGAAGAGTGTTCTTTGAAGAGTAGCTTATAATTAAGTACCAGCATCGCCACTTAATTTCATTCATAGATTCAGTGCTACTCTACATTTAATGAGGTCACTGAAGGTGTGTCTGACCAGCGACAACACTGACACCTATTCTTTTAAAGTTAGGTCTGCATAACCTACATTAGGCGGCTGAATGTTACCACAAGGCATATAAGTGCCAGCTCCACTTTTGCTCTTCCCAAGTGTTGGTCTTGCCTTGCAAGGATACGTTTTAGGCATTTAGCAAGTTAAGGGGGGGGGGGTGGTATTTTAAAAGAGCTATTTGTTCTTTGGACATCTGCAAATGGGCATGCAGATATCCAAACCACGGAGATCTCTCCAGAGACATTTTAGAAGCTAGTTCCGGAACTGTCCTTGGTGCAGGGATGTTCAAGTTGTAAAGGGGGTGTGGTGGAGATGTGTCCGAGACATTCCCAAGAGCATGGATATCCTAACCTGATTTCAAAAATGCCCTGCACATCCTGAGCAGCATTAAAGATTAGACCTGCTCCAGACACAAATAGGCATTGGAAAAATGTTTGTTTTGCCAGCCAAATATTTGGAGGGCGTAGAGGAGGATGTACACTCATATCCCATATATTGAATATTCTATGTTCACAGCGAACACTTATGGGGAATAAAGGGCTCATGTTTTCGTTTTGCCACGCCAGTGGGCATCCCTGAATAGATGCCCTCATCTGAATTTTTTGTAGCGGGGACATCTATGTGGACGCCGGCACGGGTGTTTGTCGGTGATGTCTGTTTCTATAAGAAGGCCAAAACATAGATGCCCCTTGTGCTTTTCTGCACGTTTTGCCATGTCATGCAACCTGATTTTATCCATACAAGGGCTGAAAATATACACAAATATATTACTCACTTTGAATATCAGTTTCATCGTTGAATTTTTTATGTTAATAACTAATATAAACTGAAAATTGAAATGGTACATTTCTATGCAGTGTTTTTTTTAGTAACCTGTCTAAAACCTCTGTTGCACATTGCTTGTTGTAATGTGACAAGAACTCAGAATGCCTAGAGAGATATGTGCTGAGTAGGATTAATAAACTAAACTGAAACCTCAAAACTTCCAGTAACAAGCGGCAGACCTAACGTTGTGTAAGTGGCAGCTGCCAACTTTAGTCTTGGTATCTTTTTATTTAACTGTTCAGTTCTGACTCACTTGTCAGTTTTCATGCTACTATATAGCAGTACTTGGAAATCTGTTGTATTTTCTCCTTACAGCTCTGACATTTCTGACACTGCAAAGAAACATGATCAGACTTTAATCTGCAATGTCAAAATGGGCTGTTTCCAATACTGTATGAATGTCCTATAAAAGGAAGCCTTCCAGACGCTGACGGGAAAGGGGAGACAAATATTTTGGGCTTGACAGGCACTATTTATGTGTTGGTGAAAATAAATTGCAAAGACTATATTTTCAGAATATTAATAAGGTAAACAAAAAAATAGAAGAAAATAGGCTGAGTAAAAGCTAAAAGCCGAGTTAGTGCTATTCTTGGCAGTCATGGAGAAAATCATTTCTCATAAGTTCTGAACATCCTAATCCCACTTAGTCCTCTTTCCTGCTGTTGTTCCCTTTTACAATGCCAGTTCAATTTCAAGTGCAGGGGGCATTACATAAAGAACATTAAGCGACAAAAGCAGTGATAAAAAGGAAGTCATGGATTTCTGGTTAAGGAAGAAATGGGGAACTATGTACATCATGTTGCGTTTGCTTCTTTTATGTAAAGTAAGGGTTAGGAGAGAAATGCATTGCAGAACTCAAGCAAGCCTTATTGAAGTGGTGACTTAAAGTGGGGATAAACTATGTCAGGTATGCAATCTATCAACTGTGGGATTCAAGGCTATTTGATATTGTCTGTTTTTGCTGTGTATCCCACAAAGGTAGATATACTGTGTAGAATGGGATAGCTCAGCAAATACTTTTATAGTGCAGATAAATATTAGCAAATTCCTGTGGGCAGTTGGTGGACATCTCAAAGCAACTTCATTATGTATTGGTTTCTTAACTCTCTTTTTAGGATCCAGATAGAGGGTGACTTTTTTTTTTTTTAAAGATCAGTGTACTGTTGAGGGAAGGCAGAGGGCATGACTGTCCCCTGATTGTCAACTACAGCCACGTTGATTCAGCATGCTACTTGACTACACTCCCTGACAAAAATTAAACTTAACATGCTGAAAGTATGCAATAAGGGGCATGTTTACTAACCTGTGTTAAGAATCGGCATCTTAGTGTGTGTGTTTAGTGCCAGACAGCATGGGAGATGTGGCCAGCAGGTCTCCATGCAGTTAACAAAGTGGGAAGCACTTTGCCATGCTAAACCTGCAACAGCACTTAATGCAGCTGCACTTAGCGCTACCCATTGAGATGGCGGTAAGTGCACCTGTGCTAACTGCCCCATTGATGATTAGTGCATGCTAACAATGCCTGTGCTAATTGCAACGTGCAGGCAGCACCCACTTTGTGCCTCTAAGCCTCCCAGTCACACGCTAAGTTGTTAACCTGGGATTTTCACTGTGCATGGGAATGATTTGCACGGTCCTGTGCTGTTCAGCATATGCTAAACCCCCTGGGAACTTTTAGTGTACTTTAGTAAACATGCCTCTCAATTTAGTGCCTTGTCTGAGAATTAAGATTAATACTGTATGTACATATTTACTATATGCAGGTGCATTTTTCAGACACACCATATATTTTCTTGCATATTGAGTTTTTGCATAGCATGTTAATTAAAAAAGAAAGTTTATCCCTCTATATATTAACTCTATTTAGCAAAATATCTTCTAAGGAAGATTTGTTTTTATTTGTCTTTTTAAGTCATGCACATTATTTACCACTAGTTTTCATCTGCTGTCTTTCAGCTCTTCTTTATGCAACTATTTTTGGGAATGTTACCACCATTTTCCAGCAAATGTATGCCAACACCAACCGATACCATGAGATGCTGAACAACGTACGAGACTTTCTGAAGCTTTATCAGGTCCCAAAGGGCCTTAGTGAACGAGTGATGGATTACATTGTATCAACGTGGTCCATGTCAAAAGGCATTGACACAGAGAAGGTACGAGTACATGAGGTAAAAATCCTGACATTATACATTTCAATCCATTTAATCTCCTGCAGGTAGGGTGATTGACTTTTTATGTCTAGATTATTTGTGAACCAGCTAGTTATATTGTGAAAAGTGGTATATCAAACAAACTGAATTCCGAACTTAAGAGATTTTGTTGATTGGATCATGATTGACATGGAGAGACCACTTATTCTGCATTGGTTGACCCAGTGTCTCTTCCCTAATTCCTGCTTTCTTCCTTTTCATTCTTCTTCCCTTCTCACAATAATGTTTCTGAAACTTCCTTCCTGTATTTCCTGTTAATTATTTCTTATTGGTTAAAGCTGGATATTTATGTTTGTGTGTAGTTTGCTTGATATATCACATCTTTGACTCTACCATTATTAATTTCAAATATGAACTATTATAATTAATTTCAAATATGATTATTATCAAGTGAAGGGCTAAACTAGTGGTTAGAGCTGCAGGCCGAGAACCAGGTAAGGCTGGGTTCAAATCCATCTGAATTCCATGAAACCTTGAGCAAAAAACTTTCTTCTATTGCCTCAGGTAGAAACTTAGAGGGTCTTTTACTAATGGACGCTAGCTGGCACCACATGTTCTGGCATGCGCTAAAAGTGCGCTGGAACATATGTTGCCTGGTAGTACAGGCCCGTGACAGCGTTAATTGCACAAACCACGTTAGTCGCGAGTGGGAGGGGTATGGGCGGAGAGTGGGTGTGGTGAGCTTGGCGCAGTTAAGGCGGTGTTCACACCACAAGCTAACTACATTAGCACGGGTTCATCTAATGCCACCTCAATAGGTGGTGGTAGGTGCACCCAGGCTAGTGCAACACTTGCTATGGGATGGGGCTCCGCGTTAACTGCCAGGGAAATTATTTCAATGCCCCGACAGTTAATGTAGGGTGTTGCACGTTCTCCAGGAATAAGCAGGAAGTCAGTCCTCACATATGGGTGATGTCCACACTGACAGAGCCTTACGGAAGCATCTCCCCAGCTTTCAAAGAAAGCCTTTGGGAGATGCCACCATGCATGTGTTGCACCAGTGGTGCCATCTTACTCAATCTCCCTTTTTCCATGTAGCCCTACAGACGTCCATCTTCTTCCCCTGGAAAAAAGTTGATTTTCTCATGCTTTAAAGTGCATTTCCTTCTTCAGTTAGCACCGGTCCCTTTCCTGCTTCCGAGGCCCGTTGCCTCGGCTTCAAGTCTCAGAACCGTTTTTAGGTTTGTTTGTTTTTTCTCCAGCGTGGTTTTGCCTGGACCGGATGGTATACATCCAAGGGTGTTGAAAGAACTGAAATATGAGATTGCATACCATTATTAGTAATCTGTGAACTATCATTAAAATCATCTGTAATACCTGGAGATTGGAGGATGGCCAATGTAATGCCAACTTTTAAAAAGGGTTTCAGGGGTGATCCAGGAAACTACAGACTAGTGAGCTTGACATCAGTACTGGGAAAAATGGTAGAAATCATTATAAAGAACAAAATGACTGAATATATAGATAGTCATGGCTTAATGGGAGACAGCTAACATGTCTTACTAATCTGTTATGTTTTTTTGAAAGTGTGAATAAACAGGTAGGCAAAGGTGAATCAGTTGATAGATATAGTGTATCTGGATTTTCAGAAAGTCTTTGACAAGGTCCCTCATGAGAGACTCGGCGAAATTAAAAAGTCATGGGATTGGAGGAATGATCAGTCCTCAGATGCTGGAGTGGGCTGACAAACCCATTCATGGCTGTACTGGCCTGGAGGGACAATAAGGAATGGAGAATAAAACAAAGGATATTATAATGCCTCTGTATCGTTCCATGGTGCACTGCACCTTGAATATTGTGTGCAATTCTAGTCACTGTATCTTAAAAAGGATATTGCATTATTAGAAAAGATACAGAAAAGAGACGACAAAATGGTAAAGGGGATGGAAGGATACACCTATGAAGAGAGGCTAAAAAGGTTAGGGCTCTTCAACCTGGAAAAGAGTCTGCTGAGGGGAGATATGATAGAGGTCTATAAATTAATGAATGGCGTGGAATGGGTAAACATCGATCGATTGTTTACATCATCAGAATATAGAAAGACTAGGGGACATGCAATGAAGCTACAGTGTAATCTATTTAAGACTAAAAGAGAAAATATTTTTTTACTCAATGCGTAATCAAACTCTGGAATTCGTTACTGGCGGATGTAGTAAAAGCTGTTAGTGTAGCTGGGTTTAAAAAAGGTTTGGACAAGTTCCTGGAGGAAAGATCCATAAACCATTATTAAAGGGGATCCGGGAAATCCACTGCTTGCCCCAGTACAAGCATTATGGAATCTGTGTATTTTGGGGAAATTGCTAGGTACTTGTGATTTAGATTGGCTGCTGTTGGAAACAGGATACTGGGCTTGATGAACCTTGGTCTGACCCAGTATGGCATATCCTGTGTTATGCTTTCTAACTTCTGGCCATGTCGAGGATCTTCGACTTTGCAGGAGTCCTTTTTGCCCCAATGGCCAGTGGATTCAAAAAGTGTGATTGGTGTGCAAAGAACATGTTCCTAATCGATACACATGACTCCTGCCTCCGGTGTCTAGGTACCGACCATGACCCACAGGTTTGCACCCTGTGCCAAAAGTTGTTCGCTAAGGCCATCCAAAGTCGTCAGCAGAAGCAGGATGACATCTTCCACAGGTCAGATTCAGCCCTGCTAGCCTTGTGCTCTAAGACTCCGCATGGATCCTCGGAATCGCATAAACCCCCGCAGCGTCCCGATTGGGTCCGCTGACACTTCAACAAGGGTTCTCCGGAGCAGGAGCACAAGAAAAAAATTCCATCGCATCCCCTTGATCTAGTTCTCTGATCACCCAGTCATAGAACTCAGATTTGTTTGGCAAAATCGTCCTTTGGTAGAACCATGTTGCCTCAGATCATGCAACCTGTTGGTTTTGAGAAAGTCCACTATTCAGGAGCGCCTCCATTACTTTTCCCGCCACCAAGGTAAGGCTTACCAGCCTGTAGTTTGTCACTTCTTCCCTATTGCTACTTTTGTGTACCGCATCAGCCCTTCTCCAGTCCTGTGGAATTTCTCCTGTCTCCAAGGATCTATTAAAAACATCCGTTAACTGCCTTGCAAGAACCTCTCTGAGCTTTTTCACTATCCTGGGATGTATCCTATCTGGTCCTATGGCCTTGTCCACTTTCAGTTTTGCAAGCTGTTCTAACACATCTTCTGTGAATGGTGTGGTATCTACTCCATTCCCATTTGTATATTTGTCAATCACAGGTGGTCCTTCTCCAGAATTTTCTTTACTGGGAATAGAAGTATTTGTTTAGCATTTTTGCTTTTAACCAGACAACCAGGTCGCGATGTTCTACTGAACAAGCAGGGGGCATAGGATCTCAGCACCTCTGTTAGGAGGCAGAAGCCCTCTGCTCATATGCGATCCCGTTTTGACCCGGTGAAAAGCGGGATATAAATACAGTTAAATAAATAAATAAATGCGATCAGTCAGGGAATGTTCCTCAGGGCGGTATACTTGCTGGGCCAGGATAATGCCCTAGTGGACAGGCTGAGCAGGGTCCTTCAGCCGCATGAATGGTGCCTAAACCCCAGGGTGGTGCAGCGGCTATTCCGACTCTGGGGAACCCCAAGTCTGAACCTCTTTGCCAGCCCAACCAATGCTCAGCTGCCCTGCCTCTGCTGTCCCCAACCACATGCATCCCAGATAGTGGTAGACACTTTCCTCATCTCGTGGTCGAAGAGCCTTCTGTACGCCTTCTCTCCCACATCACTAATCACCCAGACTCTCTTCAAGGTCCTGCAGGACAAGGTCTTCATGATCCTGGTGGCCCAGGTAGCCTTGGTTTACCTGTTGCTCTGCCTCTCGATGGAGCTCCCGCTCCCACTGGGGATTGCCCCAGGGCTACTCACCCAGGAGGAGGGCTCCCTCCTTCACCCCAGCCTGGGGTTCCTGTTGCTAACCGCATGACTGCTGAATGGATAGCCTTAGCAGCCTTTTACCTCCCAAGGGAGGTGGAGGACGTTCTCCTGGCCTCTTGTAAGAACTCCACGAGACAAGCCTATGCCTTCAAGTGGTGCAGCTCCTAAGTTTGTGTGGAGCAACAAGTTGACCCATTCTTTTGCCAGGTGCACATGGTGCTACAGTACTTGCTTCACCTTTTGCAGACCAGACTCAAGTCTAACTCCGTCAGAGTGCACCTAAGTATGCTCTCAGTACACCTTCATTCCATAGAGGCAAACCTCTTTTTGCGCAGCCCCTCATTACCCGATTTATGCAGGGCCTTCTGCTCTCTAAGCCTCCCATCTGCCCACCCCCCGGCAGAATAAGAACTCAACATGGTTCTGATGCAGCTCACCAAGCCGCCTTTTAAACCTCTGGCTACCTGCCATTTGCGTTATCTTTCCTGGAAGGTCGTCTTCCTGGTGGTGCTCACCTCTGCCCGCAGAGTCAGTGAGCTTCAGGCCTTAGTGGCTGAACCACCTTACACTACATTCTACAAGAATAGGGTCGTGCTTCGTACCCACCCTAAATTATTTTCGAAGGTGTTATCCGCCTTCCACCTCAACCAGGAGGTGGTGCTCCCCACATTCTTTCCACAGTTCTATTCTCTATACTCTTGATTGTAAGAGGGCCCTGTCCTTCTACCTGCAGCATGCCCAGGACCATCGCAAAGCTTTGCAGCTTTCCATTTCCTACGACCCCAGTCGACTGGGGAATGCTTGTTACCAAGCGGACCATGTCCACTTGGATGGTGGACTGCATTGCCTTTGCCCACAATCAGACTGGCCTCTCGGAGCACCGTGTCAAATCACACAACGTCAGGGCTATGGTGACCTCGGTTGCAAGCCTAAGCTCTGCCCCATGGCAGACATTTGGAGGACCACCACCTGGTCCTCAGTTCACACCTTTGCAGCTCACTACTGCCTGGAAAGGGAGTCCCAACAGGCCATTGCCTTCGGCCAGACTGTACTCCATAATCTGTTCCTGGTTTTAGCAACTCCTGCCCTCTGACCCTTCTTATTCAGGCTATCGGCGCGGTGGTTCTCCCTGGACACTGGGGTCATTAGAGTCTTTTCTCAGACTCACTTGTGGCTGCTCATGGCTGGGCCATGTCTTTCTATAGGTTCTTGGTAGCCTTTAGCTAGGGAGTCCCATATGTGAGTACTGACTTCTTGTTTGTTCCTGGAGAAAGCATAGTTACTCAACTATAACAGGTGTTCTCCAGGGACAACAGGAATCAGTCCTCACAACCAATGTTCCCTCTAATTTTCTATAGGCTGTGTGCGCATAAAATATCAGCTGTGCAGCTTTTGAAGGAAGGTTCAATTTTTGTGCGCCACATAACGACACTCTGAGTTATATACTTTAAAATTTGACTACACGTCAGAATACAGTATGTACACCACATTGCACTAGAAAATATTGTAGAACTTGTGAAAACCATAAATACACAACAACTTGGAAGATGTAGGGATGTTACCCAAGACTGAAGTGGTATTTAAAGGTGCGGAAGAATTGAAGGGAAATATCGATACATCGGGAAGATGCATTACAACTATTAGATAAACTGAAGAGTAGCAAATCACCTGGGCCGGATGGTATACATCCAAGGGTGTTGAAAGAACTGAAATATGAGATTGCAGACCTGCTATTAGTAATCTGTGAACTATCATTAAAATCATCTCTAATACCTGAAGATTGGAGGATCGCAAATGTAACACCAATTTTTAAAAAGGGTTCCAGGGGTGACCCGGGAAACTACAGACCGGTGAGCCTGACATCAGTACCGGGAAAAATGGTAGAAACCATTATAAAGAATAAAATTACTCAGCATGTAGATAGTCATGACCTAATGGGAGACAGCCAACATGGCTTTAGACAAGGAAGATCTTGTCTTACTAATCTGTTATGTTTTTTTGAAGGAGTGAATAAACAGGTGGGCAAAGGTGAGTCTGTTGATATTGTGTATCTGAACTTTCAGAAAGCCTTTGACAAGGTCCCTCATCAGAGACTTTTGGCAAAACTAAAGAGTCATGGGATAGGAGGCAGTGTACTATTGTGGATCAGGAACTGGTTAAAAGATAGAAAGCAGAGGGTAGGGCTAAATGGCCAATTTTCCCAATGGAGAAAGGTGAATAGTGGTGTACCCCAGGGATCTGTGCTGGGTCTGCTGCTTTTTGACATATTCATTAATGACCTGGAAAGTGGAATAACGAGTGAGGTTATCAAATTTGCAGATGACACAAAACTATTTAAAGTTCTTAAAACCCAAGAGGATTGTGGAAAATTGCAAGAGGATCTTGATAAATTGGAAGACTGGGCATCAAAATGGCAGATGAAATTTAATGTGGACAAGTGCAAGGTTATGCACCTAGGGAAGAACAACCCAAACTATGGTTACACGATGCAAGGTTCCACATTAGGAACCACCACCCAGGAAAAAGATTTAGGCATCATTGTGGATACCATGTTAAAACCCTCGGCCCAGTGTGCAGCGGCGGCCAAGAGAGCAAATAGAATGCTAGGTATGATAAGGAAAGGAATGGAAAATAAAACAAAAGATATTATAATGCCTCTATATCGTTCCATGGTGAGACCGCACCTTGAATATTGTGTGCAATTCTGGTCGCCGTATCTTAAAAAGGATATAGCGATTTTAGAAAAGGTTCAGAGAAGAGCCACCAAAATGGTAAAGGGGATGGAAGGATACTCCTATGAAGAAAGGCTAAAAAGGTTATGGCTCTTTAACCTGGAAAAGAGACAGCTGAGGGGAGATATGATAGAAGTCTATAAATTAATGAACGGAGTGGAACGGGTAAACGTAGATCGATTGTTTACCTTATCAGAATATAGAAAGAGTAGGGGACATGCAATGAAGCTACAGGGTAAACTATTTAAGACTAATAAAAGAAAATATTTTTTCACTCAACGTGTAATCAAACTCTGGAATTTGTTACCGGAGGATATAGTAAAGGCTGTTAGTGTAGCTGGGTTTAAAAAAGGTTTGGACAAGTTCCTGGAGGAAAGGTCCATAAACCATTATTAAGAAGGGACCCAGGATATCAATGCTTGACCCAGTACAAGCATTGTGGAACCTGTGTCTTTTGGGGAAACTGCTAGGTACTTGTGACCTAGATTGGCCACTGTTGGAAACAGGATACTGGGGTTGATGGACCTTGGTCTGACCCAGTATGGCATATCTTATGTTCTTATGTTATGTTCTTAACTTTTAAATTTTAAGATGTCTGTGTTTTCTATCAGAATCAGAACCGTAATTTTTGTGCGTTCTGTTGTAAAGTATGTGCGCTCACTCGGCGAGGTGTGTGCGCGCGCGCGCACACGCGCACAGCTTAGAGGGAACAGTGCTCACAACCCTCCCTCCTCCCCTTGGAGTTGCTGTACAGTTTTTGCCATCTTCTTTTGTTGGCTCTAGCTATGTCATCTGACTGAGTAAGATGGCACCCTTGGGCGGGAAGAGGACCATGCCTGCGTGGTGGCATCTCCCAAAGGCTTTCCTTGAAAGCTGGGGAGATGCTTCTGCAGGGCTCCAACGTCACCCATATATGAGGACTGATTCCTGCTGTCCCTGGAGAACACATGTTACAGGTGAGTAACTATACTTAGCACATCATAGTTTCAGTGCTATTTGCACGTTAGGTGAAACAACTTAGCTCTCATTGGACCCCTTAGGCTGGAAGACCAATAAGGACAGGAAGATACTTGTTGTACCTGTATGCAGCTCATTTTGAGCTACCACTGAAAATGTTATGAGCTAAATAAAACAAAAAAGGCTCTGGCATTAACCTGCCTATATCAAGATTGCAAACTCCAAAATTTATTTTTATTTATTTAACAACTTTTTATACTGCTGTATCTACTAGTCATGGCGGTTTACAGGGAACAGATTAGAACAACTCGAAAATTACATGAAATGCTTTGAACAAGATATGTGGCTTCAAATAAATGCCATAGGTAAGGGGAAGAAAACCTCTGGTGCTATATTAGCTAGGAAGCAAAACTACAAGAGAAAGGACTGAGCTAGTCACCAAAAACTAAAAGACCAAAACACCTAGAAATACATAAAAGCATCACACTTCAGGCCTTTGCACGATTTTTCTTGTGAATCAAACCTTGGGAAACACTGTTTCCAAAAGTATGCTTTGCATGAAATTTTATTAAAATTTGCCATTAATGAGCTGCTGCAATGCAAAATCATGCAGAGGAGCTCATCAGTGGCACTGCAGGAACTGACAGATTTAAAAAGGCTGACTTAGAGACCTCCCCAGACTCATGGCCACCCCAAAGGTTTCTGCTGCCCCAGACAGAAATCCTGGCCATGTGCCGCACCCCCATGGCAAGCCTCCTCCCCACTGCCCCCAATTCCGTCTTGGGGATGAGGCAAGTGGTGGCGGAAGCAGCGGCAGTATTTTAAAAGTGGTGGTTTTGTGCTGCCGCTTTGTTGCTCAGGCACACCCTGTGCTTTAGCACACATGGCCTGCTGCTTTTCATCCCCTCCGACAGTAAGTTCCCTCAGAGGGGGATCAGAAGCAGCAGGTCATGTGTCGTGAAGCACATAGTCTGTCGCAGGCAACAAAACGGTGGCATAAAGTCTCCCACCCTGGCAGCCACCTAGCTCATCTAGTGGATGGGCCGGCCCTGCCCCGACCTCTCTCCCCCATAGGTCCTCCTTACTAACTAGTGAGCCTGGAGGGCCACCTGCCCCTGCTCTGATATAGGAAATAAGTCAGACACCGCCCAACAAACCTACCCCCTAGATAATCTTAGGATCGACCTGGTCCCCCTTCCCTCTATCTTCCTTCAGAACCCTGACTCACCCTACAGAGTTCAGAGGGGTAGTGGAGGCAGGAGCAATCGCTGCTTTCTCCTGCCTTGGTAGCTGCCTCTTTAACAACAGGGTTGTTTAACTCCTAGTGGTAGCACCATGGTGCTACTGCTAGGGGTCAGACTGCCACAGTGTTAACTCATTGCTTGAATGGACTTAGGCTTGGAGGAGTAATTGAGGGTGCTTTTTTTCTGGTGTTTAAACCACCTCAAAAATCCAAAAATTAGAATTTGTAGTTTGGCTCTTTAATTCCTCTTGGAAATCCAATTTGGTAAAATCTGGTGCTTACACGTATACATTGCCCAATCAGCTGTTTACGTGTGGAAGTGCTGCTACCTACATGTTCAAATCCCCAAGTGACACTGGTTTCTTTTTAAATATATTTCGTTATGAAATGTGTTTTCCTGCTGCACATGCTGCCAACTACATGTGTTTTTCCCATGGCCTTACGGGTATTTTACTGAAGCTTCCACGTTCAGCAAGCTTTGTATAGCACCTTGCAAATTTTGAACATCTGGACTTGGATGTCCTGTTTACTATCTACACGACCAACAGCCAATGTCTTTCAGATCATGATAGGTGTTTAATGCAGGTTTTAATGTGCATTAACTGTTAATGTGACGTGAAAAGCGCCAAGTTAACATACCATGTTAACATCACGTAACACATTACCTGCCATATGTTAAAAAACCTAATGCAGCATTTCATTTTAGCAGGTCGGAAAATGGTGGGGAAAGGGCCTTGCAGTTCACATGGGTGTCATTAATGCATGTTAACTGCTAACAGTAGATTATTACATAAAAATGTAAAAAAATACATTTCCAAAGAGGATATGAGGCAGTTAACAATTACAAATACAAATTAAACAATTACAATACAAATATTAAAATCCCAGTTTCCCTTACATAAATAAAACAGTTCAACCATAATAGGATTTAAATAGCCAAGCCTCATACTGCTTCCGGAAACTCATTACATCAATTAAAATATTTAGTGGTGAATTCCAGAGAGTAGGACCATTACTGGAAAGAGCCTTTTTGCATGATTATTAAAGCAATTCCATTAAAAACCTGTAATAGAAGTCGCTGCAAAGAACTTAACTATTAGCCTGGGATATAGTGACAAAAATGAGACAATAAATACAAAGGGACAATTTTATGTCCTGTTGAAAAATATATTTAATTCCAAACCAAAAGGCAGTCAGTGGGTAAGCAGAATGTATCATGCAAACAAACTTTCCTCCTAAACTCTTTTATATGAACCCTAAAACTGTTCAAATTCTATGTCAAAATCATAGGTTAGTATTAAAACGCATAATTGTAACACATAGTAAGTCTGGTGGCTCCCCCCCCCCCCCTTTCCCATTCCTTCCCTTATTTACCTTAAGTTCCATGTTAGTACTTGAAAACAAGATTTAACATCTTAATGCAATGTAATGTGAATTCAAACAAGAAATAACATGTTATCCATTAAAACGTCTTAAAGCCACATTAAAGCGCTAATGATGTTTAGTTAAATATACCCTTCCAATGAATGTAGTTAAATATTTTAGTTTATTACTGCAGAGGTCAAAAACTTAGGGAGTGATTTATCAATATTTTCCTTCAAAATATGCTTCAGATTTGTCCCATAATTTTCAAAGGGAAAAGTGGCAATTGAAACAGAACAATTTTTGTGCAAAGCTTTGACACAGGTCTGCAAAAATTTTTTTTCGAGAGCTGTTTTGGTTAGTCCACGTAATCTTTGTTTTTTGGTGCGCTGAATCCGAAAATGACCTCCATTTTGTCATAGGACATCACGTTTCCTGACAATTTAGGTAACTATGTGTTAAATAAGGCAATACCTCAAAATAAATGGAAATAGACTTATAAAATTAAGGTTTTATTACAATATTTTCATGAAAATCCTTTTTTGAACTGAAATGAGCTCACCTACACACACTAAACTCGATTCTTCTTCCTTGTGAGGCTCCTCTTGGTGCATGTACGCTTGTGAGTAGCATCTGGAATGTCTTTCTGAAGCATCCAACAGTAGTCTCCCATCATTGTAATGCTCCATTTTCCCTGGTATCTCCTTTCCATCTCTTTAATGTCTTGGTGGAATCGTTCACCTTGTTCCTCACTCACAGCTCCCAAATTTTCAGGAAAGTAGTCAACATCCAGCAGGGCCTACAAATTTTATGCACCAATGATCTGGAATAACCTCCCCCACAACATCCGAGCAATCCCAGACATATTCCAATTCAGGAAGGCCTTGAAACACTACCTCTTCCTCCTACACTACCCGGAAACCAATAGAAGCTCAGCACCAATTGCTGAAACCACCCAAATCTCCACTGTCTGAAACCAAACGAGCGCATGATCAGTCTGTGAATTGTATATATTGTTATTGTATATAGTTCCCCTGTTAGCCAAGTTGAATTTCCTGTTCATATGTAAACACAAAGTACTATTGAAATGTGTGTGTTCATTGTTTATTGTAAACCGCGCTGATGCTGAATAGCGCGGTATAAAAGAGACTATAAATAAATAAATAAATAAGGTGGGACTGCAGAAAATGCACTTTCAAACTCATCAGGCAACCTAAAGCTTGAAATGCTTTCAGCATTCGTCCGACGATCTTTTTGTAGTGAGGATCTTTGTTATTGCCTAAAAATTTCTGTACGACTTCTTTAAATGCAATCCACCCTTCTTTTTGAGGATCCGTCATGGTATTGACAAACTCTTGATCAACTATAAGCCTTCTAATGTCTGGTCCGACGAACACACCTTCCTTCAATTTTGCCTCAGACAGGCCTGGAAACTTGGTGACCAAGTATTTGAAGCATTCTCCATCTCTTGGAAGTGATTTTACGAATTGCTTCATCAATCCCAATTTTATGTGGAGAGGTGTTAGAAGAACTTTATGGGAAGGTACCAAAGTTTCTCGGAGGACATTTTTTTCACTGACTGTTAGCACCCTCGGCTGCCAACTCTTCTTGGTCCAGTGATTTTGTCTGTCTCGACTGTCCCACAGACACAGAAAACAAGGATATTTGGTATATCCAGCTTGTTGCCCGAGCAGCATGCACAAGACCTTCAAGTCCCCACACACTTGCCAACCATGGTGTTCATAGTTAAGTTTACGAAGAACCAATTCCAAGTTCTCGTAGGTTTCCTTCAAGTGAACGGAATGACCTACAGGTATGGAAGCGTAAAAACCGTTGTGGAGTAAAACTGCTTTGAGACTTCTTTTTGAAGAATCTATAAAAAGACGCCATTGCTCTGAATCATATTGGATTTTAAATTGACCCATCAGACCTTCGACATCGATGCAATAAACCAACTTGTCTTCCTGGGCGAAGTAAGGAACAAACTCCTTTTCACGATGTCTGAACCAAGAAGATGACACTCCTGGCAACAATAAATTCCTGCTTTTCAGCCTTTATCCGAGTAACTCATCGGCATCTTTGGGAAAATTCAAGTCTCTTACCAAATCATTCATCTCCTCCTGAGAAAACAATTTTGGTCTTGTATCATCTTCAAAGTCAGAACTTGATTCGTCATCTGGTTCACGTATGACTTCACCTTCATCGGAGCTAGATATCTCTTCCAAGGTAGCAGGGGGCTTGGGTACTGGTATATCTTTGCCATGGGGGATTTGACGAATTGCCGAGTGAAGATTGGGGTATGAAATGGAATGCTTCCATTTGGAATTAAACCCTTTCACATCGCAAGAACAAAAGTAACAGTTGTCACTATGGTTCTTTTGCTCTCGCCATACCGTAGGAATCCCATAACAGAAAGATTTTTTCTTACCCTTGAACCAGTTTCAGAGGTCCTCAACACACCGTTTGCACACTTTATGAGGCGCCCAGACTTCATCTTGATCTCCAATTTTTAGTCCAAAGTATGCAAAGTATACTTTTTTCACAAAGTCTGTAATAGTCTGCTGTTTCTTCAACACTGTATATTCACCACAGATGAAACAGAAACTGTCTGGTGAATTAATACACTTTCACGGAGCCATAACATAACGGTTGAAGAATGACGAGCTAACACAAATTGCGATGAAAAAGTGTGAACAGCCTAGAACCAAGAACCTGATGATGATTCGTGCACAAGTGTGGCATGCAGGAGAGAGCAGCTCTGTGTCTGTACACGAGATGTCACAGTGCTGACCACGCCCTCCTGCACTGACCGGAGCTGCTGCTATCTGCCCTGTGTCTTCCTCCCACTGGATTCTTCAGGAATGATTAACCCCTTCTACCATTAGAAGCACGGACTTAAAACTTGCTTAGCTTATGTATATATTGCTGACCATCAGATTTACAGTGCTATTTTTTTTTTTACATAACTCTGACAACCCCTTTAAGGTTTTTTTGGCATTTTATATCTTAAATGCACTTATGTGAATTAATTAATAGTAATTTGAATTAATTAATAGTAATTTGAAAAAAATTTGATAAATTTGAAGACAATTTTGCATGTTGTGGCAAATCATGACGTCTAGGAGTTTTTTCAATATTTTAATTGTTTTCAGCACACCAAAATACATGCAAATTAGATGAAAATAATCAAACAGCTTTTTAGTTGCAGACCTGTGATTCACACTTAGTGATTATTTACTAATAGTTATGCGGTAATTCCATTATCACGTTGTGGCAGATGACTCACATAACTATTTAGTAAATGACTCCCATTGTTTTCCATTCAAAAATTGACGTCTAATATAATGTCATAAGTGGAGTTTTGTTCAAGAATAACTTTATTCCAGTTACGGTAATTTGCACATCACTATGGGGTCAATTTTCCAAAGGGTACTGAGTGAAAATCTAGCTGGTCATGTTAGTTGATTAGATTTTGGAAAAGTTTCAGATGCGAACTATCTGAATGTTTTGCAGCTGAAACGTCATCTAAATGGGGGATCCAAGATGGTGGTGATCCTTTAAGCCACAACTCCAGTGGCTTTCTGAGAGTTCAGCTTCTAAACTAACCCTGCTAGTTTTTCTTTCCTGGGACAGAAGCATATTACCCAGTTTGTAAGCACCAGAATCAGTATACAGTCAGTCAGGGAGAAGAATGGACCAGGTTCCTCTTTAACAAGGCAGCTGTTCATCACCTGTGCCTGCAGCTAGAGTCTTTTCCTTGCTCCAATACTCAGAGGGGTCAGCACATACCTATCTACCTCAAAATCACTACGCCCTCGCCTCAATAGTCATTGGCAGTTTCCAGTCTTTGTTGACTGCCACTGCGGGTCTCAGCCAGTCAGTTATCTCACAATGTATCTCATGGTTCCTGAGGGCCTTTTTAACCCACACTGCAGACTATGTATTCTTCCCCGAGATGATGCAATACAATAAACTAGCTTTGACTCATTTCTATGAAGTAGCTACTGTAGATTCCCTTCTGTACTGGAGATCATTGACGGCACACCTGTGGCCATCAAGGCCTCCATGAAGGAGGGGAGGTAGGCAATTGCCACTGGAAGGCTTTCCACTTACTGAACATGCAGGTGAACTGTGCAATGCACAGGGAGAGATACTGTTATCTTTAAGAAATTTCCAGGTTCCATCCATTGCCTGTGTTCTTGCGCCCACTCTGCTGAGCACCTTTGACTTAAATCCCATATTCATGCTGACTTCCTACATTTCAAATTCATACTAATCTCTTTCCAGTATGCCTTAGCACTCACCAAGCAAAAATACTATGTCAGTCTGACAAATGCCCTTTCCTCTGACTCTCGCCATCGCTTTATCATACTCAACTCTTCTCAAAGTGCTTCCACCCTGACCTCTCCTTCACTTTCTGCTCAATCTCTGCCCAACTACTTCCATGATAAGGTTCACAAGAAAGTCTTGCATTCTCCACAGGGCTGCCCCCATCTCCTCCTCTCCTTCCTCTTTCCCTTCTTCACGCTCAATTCCTTTATTCAGCCTCTGTCACCTTTTCTTCCTTTGCTCAAGTCACAAAGAGGAAACTGCACATCATCTGTCCTCCTCCAAACTCACTACCTACTACTCTGATCCAATTCTCTCCTGTCTACTAAGATCTCTCTCTCCCGCTGTCAATCTTTCCCTCTGTCACATCTTCAACCTTTTCCTTTCCACTGCGGTTGTTCCTGCAGCTTTCAAACATTTATTCTTTAACAAATTTGTTATACCATTTTTCTACTAGTCAAAACAGTTAACAAAGAACTGGGTGTAAAACAGAGAATTTTAGGTGCAACAAGGGTTATATATAACATCATTAGATACAAGAACTGAATATTAAATAATTTAAACTAACAAGTTAATAAGTACGAACATGGCTATAGTGGATTAACTATGAGTATGGTGAGGGGGCGGGATTTAGGGGAGTTGTATCTTAGTGGGTGTGCTTAATCTGGATCTAGATGGTTTTGTGTTAGTAATGAGGGGAGGATTTGGCTGTAGAAACTTTGGTCATGTCCTTTGAGAGTTTCTTGGAGGTGAGGTAAGGGAGTCAATTTTGAGTTAGGAGATTTCATGTTGAGTTGGGTTTTATTGGGGGTCTGAGCCAAAGTATTCTTGAAAGAGGAGGTAGGCTTTTAATTTCTTTCGTAAGTCTCCGATAGATTCAATATTCCTTAGGGTGAGAGGTAGTGAGTTCCAGAGTAGGGGTGTAAAATGAGAATGCTCTGTTGCATGTGCTTTGTCTTCTCTTGCTAAACCGGGGCGGGATGTTGAGGAGATTTTGTGTGTTGTCTTGGTCAATTAATCTTGGGTTTATTTGGTAGTGTTTGCATATGTTCTGTGCAATGGCTTTGTAAAACCTTGTAGATGTTAGTGATGATTTTGTATTTAATTCACGAGGTGATGGTGAGCCAGTGGAGTTGTTTGAGGATGAGTGTGATGTGGGTCTGTCATGAGGTTCTTTGGATGATCATTGCTGTAGTATTTTGTGCTAGTTGCAGGGAGTGAAGTGGTATGGTCACATGCTGTGGTCACACCTTTCCTCAAAAAGCTTTCACTAGATCCAACCTGCTGTTCCAACTATTGGCCCATCTCCCTCCTGCCTTTTCATATCCAAACTATTCAAACGTGCAGTCACAACCATTCTTTTGACTTTCTTTCCTCTCAAGTCATTCTAGATCCACTTTGGTACAACACTGGACACATAACCTTAACACTTACATTCTGGATCCACTGCAATCTGGTATTTGCCCTCTATATTCTACAGAAACAGCATATGCCAAAGTCTCCAATGGCCTATTCCTGGCCAAATCCAAGGATCTTTACTCAATACGCATCCTTCTGGACCTGTCTGCTGTTTTTTGACACTTGATCACCACCTTCTCCTTGATACCATGTTCTCACTTGGTTTTAGAAGCTTCTTATCTCTCCAATTGCACTTTTAGTGTATCTTCTGGTGAATCTTTCTCCACTGCTATCCTACTTTCAGTCAGTGTACCTTAGGGCTCTGTCTTGGGACCTCTTTTTTTTTTTCTCTCTCTATAACTCTCTTGGGGCCCTGATTTCCTCTCATTGTTTCCAGTAATACCTTTATGCTGATACCTCTCAGATTTATCATTCTACACCAGACATCTGTCCAGGAATCCAGGCGTGTATCGCTGCCTGGATGTCCCAACACCCTATGAAACTGAACATGGCCAAGTGGATCTCCTCATCATTTCTCATAAACCCACTTTTCCCCCTTCCTCCATTAGGTCTTCATGCGGATAACACTATCATTCTCCCTATTTCCTCAGCTTGCAACCTTGGAGTCATCTTCGACTCCTCTCTCTCTTTTTCTGTTTTTTGTCCTTTACGTTCTACTGAAACATCTCTCGCCAAAGTCTTTAACGATCTGTTCCTGCCAAAATCCAAGGGCCTTTACTCAATTCTCATCCTTCTTGACCTTTCTATTGCTTTTGACACTGTTGATCATCACCTTCTGCTCGATGCCTTGTCCTCGCTTGGATCTGTGCTACCCTGGTACTCGTCTTATCTCTCCAACCGCACTTTGTGTTTGTTCTGGTGGATCCTCCTCTACTGCTATCCCACTCTCGTTGGTGTACCCCAAGGGTCTATTTTGGGTCCATTTCTTTTCTTTCTCTATACCCAGTCCCTTGGTGCACTTATCTCCTCCCACAATTTTCAGTACCATCTTTACGCTGATGACTCTCAGATCTACCTCTACACCTGAAATTTCGCTGGCAATCCAAGCTCAGATCTCTGCTTGCCTATCTGACATTGCTGCCTGGATGTCTCGCCACCATTTAAATTGAACATGGCCAAAACAGAATTTCTTATTTTCCCCCCCTAAACCCAACTCCCCCCTTTCTCAATCTCTGTGGCTAATGCTCTACTCCTCCCTGTTACCTCAGCTTGAAACCTTGGGGTGGTTTTTTTTTTTTTTAATTTGCATGTGAACATTTACAGTTCAAATAAGGACAAAAGAAACAAAATTCACACTCAAAGAAAACAGCAAGAAGATAATGACATCAGTTGCAAACTGGCTGGAACATCACAATCTTACAATCAACTAAAATTAGAAGTCCTCACAATTATGAGACACACAGCATATACCCCACCAGATAACCTTCAATTGTATTGTAACCTTTAGTTATATTGTTGACCACTTTGATTGAAGGATAAAGTGGTATACAAATCTGGTTAAATAAATAAATAAGTAATCGATCAATCCCCGTGAAGAAGGAAGTAAAATATCTAGGTGTAACCCTGGACCAAAGTATCACCATTCAAGCACACATTAAGAAGATCACATCCACAGCTTACCACAAAATGAAGACCCTACAAAACCTATGACCTCTGCTGGACCACAACCACTTCCGCACAGTGGATCAAGCGATAGTAACTCCTCATCTAGATTATTGCAACTTGATACTGCAAGGACCTCCCAAAAGCATAACTCAAATCCTGCAGCTAGCTCAGAATACTGCAGCATGACTCATCATCAGATCCAAAAGACGAAAACACATCACTCCAGTCCTAAAACCCTTTATTGGCTACCCATGCAATCCCGAATAAAATACATATCAATAATGCTGACATTCAAGAACATGCATGATTAGTCCGCTGAATGCTTAAAACAGCTAATTCAAATGGTCCCAGATACTCGTTCAAGGAGGAAAAACACCAAAACACCTTCTCGACTACATCTATCAAGACCAATACATCTCAAACACTACTCCAAAGAGCATTCGAATACTTCAGCTCGTCCCTCTGAAACTCACTCCCACACCAATTAAGATCAATTAACTATACCGCTGACTTCCGTAAAAAGCTAAAAACTCACCTATTCACTGAATACTTTGGAACAACACTGGACACATAACCTTAGCACTCAAATGCTAATACCAATGATCCCTCCCACATCATCATATGGTACCAAAAGTAAGTACCCTATACTACAAATGTAAATAGTCGTTAGAATATTACATAGTTCAACGTTGTGGATATATACAGTTATAATGTCAGCTGTTCTATGTGAAATCATTGTGTTCAATGTAAACCGTCTTGATAACATTGAAAGGTGGTATATAAGAAATGCCAAATAAAGAAGGGAAAATTAGCCCACATCAGGGGTAACATCCAAAACCCCCCAAAATAACACTTTAACAAAGCAATTGAGGCAGCGTAAACCACACAATTACTGCCATAAAACTCTACTCCAATACAGTGCCCAAAGTATATGGCACTATTTACCTTCTAAACCCTGATCCTAAGGGGCATAGCCTCTTGATCCCTCAAAAGCTTCTCTAGGTGGGATAGATCTTGGAAAACTTACCTAACCCCATTCAATATAATCACACATTTGCAGGGGATTCTAAGGTAAAAGGTACCAGCAAGAGCTAATACTTGAGATTTGAAAGAAATAAGTCTTCCTTCTCACCTGGGAGTGGCTTTAGAAACATCAGAGAACAGGAGGATTTAAGTTCTTGTTGGAGTAGTACATCCTGGCCTTTGCTTACATTGGTTTAGTTTTCTAGATGCCTAAACAAAAAACTAAAGGTAGGGGAGGAATTTCCTCCACTCTTATTGCTATACAGGTGGGTCAATGTGCCTTGGGTGATTTTGTACAGGTGAAGTGTTTGGGCAAACCCATTGTCGGGATTAGGGAGAGCCCCGATTTGGGCGGCGATGTTTTGCTGAGCCCGCTTGGCCTGGGGGTGCTGAGGGTAGTGTACCTGGTGTGGTTTCGGATGTGGTTACTCAGCAGGCCTTGGCCTTGGCATTGGTTGTGCTAATGGTAATGGGTCCAACAACTCCCCCGGTAGGGGATTCAGGAGAGTGTGATGATCCAGGTCACCAAAAGAGGTGACCCTGGACTCCATTTGGGACACAATACAGTCACTTTATTGGGTTTGTGCTGGGATATTGCAGGCTTCTGCTCCCTTCGCTCCTAGACTAGAAGGGGTGGAGGCGAAGGTGCTCCAACAGCAAGCGCAATCGGATGGACTCAAGGTTAAAATTCAAAATTTGCAGGATCAGCAGGGGGTCCCACCTATGGATGGTTTGGTTTTCCAGCGTAAAATTCAAAACTTGGAAAATCAACAGAGAAAATTAAATCTTCATTTACTGAATTTTCCACAGCTTTCATTCTGTTCCCCTAGGGACCTGTTCATTCAGATCCTTAAGGAGCTGTTTAACTATCCCGAGTCTGGGATCCCTCCTCTACAAAGATTTATTTCTTCCCCTCAATGATTGGTAAGGATGCTTTGCAGAAAGGTGATACATCTCAGGTAGAGATGCCTTCTGACTCCTTGGACTTGGGGAACCTGTCTGAGATGTTAGAGCAGTCTACCGAGGTGGTTGAAGCCCGGGCTACTTTGTTAGTATCTTTTGTATTTCTTCAGGATGAAGAAGCATTATTACAAATGTATTTAAAAAAATCAGATGTTTCTTTTTTGGGGGGTAGGGTACAGATCTTCCCAGATGTGTCCAGGTGGACTCAGTCTAGGAGGAAAAAATGTCTGGAACTCCGCTATGAGGTTTTAGCTTTGGGTGCGAGTTTCCAGTTGAGATTTCCTTGTAAATGTGTACTTGGATATCAGAATAAGATTTTAAATTTCTTCGAGCCATCTCAACTGTGTTTTTTCTTAGATGCTAAGCAATTGTGAATTTCCCTTATTGGTAGTATTGTGGGCTTTATAAGTTGTATTCGCTTTATATCCAATTTCTTTTTAATATTTTTCTTTGTAACAGTTCTACATTCTATATATACTGTTCTTGAACCCTCCCTTTTCTTTATTGTTCTATTGTGGACTGCTAGCATACTGTCATGTTATTGATTGCTTTATATTCTTTTGTGCTTATTTTTTGCTTGTGCATGATGGATTGTGATATTCTTTATCCAAGGCTCTTGGTTTATTGTAAAATTTAATAAAATATACAATTAAAATTAAAAAAAAAGAAACGGGGAACAATTTTATTCTAGCACCACAAAAAAAGGGATTTCTTAAACTTAAAATAACTTTTTAGAATTAATACTTTATCAATGTCTTTGGCAAAAGAAACCACTGAGGTGGTTTAGTACCAATGACATCCTTAGAATCTTCTATGGAGGCAGAGAGACTCAGATCAGGTCTCTTGACCAGAACGTCCTCTCCTTCCCACCCAGAAGATGTCCTTACCGCTTTATCAGGAGCATAATACAATTTAGATAGTAAAATGTCATCACTATTAGATAGACATAAAATTTCCTTGAAATATTTACGTACAACAATCTCTGATGAAAGCAACAGAGTAATGGATAAATTAAAAAACCTCAAATTTTTACTACGAAGATAATTTTCAAAGGATTCCAATTTCTGGTGCATCATAAGGTTGCCCTTAATAAAGGACACACCTACTGCATTCAAAGAGGTCACCTGGGTGTCCAGTATGAAGATCGTTTCCCCCAAGGTCTCCAACTAGACATCCACCTGTTAAAACTTTGCAACAGCTTCCTGGGAGAAATCGCAGAGTTGCAAATAGTAGTAGACAAAAACTTCAGTACACGACACTATTTGCCATATATCTTGTAAAGAAACCTGAGCTCCAGGAGGCTAAATAACAGCCTTATCCAAAGCACACATTACAGGTTTAGGACAAACGGCAATACTCTGACCCTATTGTTACAGGTCCTGATTCTACAATGACTTCTGAGGACTTTGTAGTAAAAATGGACAAGATACAGGAGGCAGAGTCCGCTTGAAGGAGCTTAAATACGGTCCTTCCAAGGATGCCTGCATCTTATCTATATCTGGCACACTGTTCTGGGGCACCAAATTCTTGTCCATAGGACCCACAGCTGTAGCTGTTTGTTTACTGCCCTTTGACGTCCTCTTCCCCTGCATCTCACAGCCAAACGTACCACACGCTTGTTTACTACACCTCAGTCCTATGCTTTTAAGGGGCTCAAGGGGCAGATCATGCCCCTTGTTGCACGTGCCGTGGGTGGACAAGAGATTTATGGGGCTCTTGGGTGGAGTTCAGCTGACCACAGCAGTGCCAGTGTAGTAGGCAGGCAGATGACACACCTTCAAACAGCAGGCAGCAAGTAAATCAGCTCCCCTTGGGATCATCTTTGACTCCTCCCTCCTCCTCCTCCACACATATCCGACTGATAGCTAAAACCTATTGTTTCTTTCTCCACATCATCAGCAAAATTTGCCCCTTCCTTTCTGAACACACTACTAAGACACTTATCCACTCTAGTTACCTTCCGTGTAGATTATTGCAACCTCCTCCTTGCTGGTCTCCCTTTATATATCTCTCTCCTCTTCAATCTGTTCAGAACTCAGCTGTGCAGCTAATCTTCTGCCATTCTCTATACCCTCATATAACTCCTCTTCTCAAGTTCCTTCAATGGCTCCCTATCCATTTCCACATCCAATTCAAACTTCTCCTGACCTACAAGTGCATTCATTCTACAGCTCCTCATTGCTTGTCATCTCCCATCTCCTTATCAGGTAGATCACTTATATCTACGCCCTTCTCTTCCACTGCCAATTCCAGACTACGTTTGTTCTGTCTTGCTGTACCATATGCCTGGAGTAGACTACCTGAGACAGTCGAGGCTGCCTGTGGATCCTGATCCCCTAATTCACCTATTTACTACCCTTGTGTATTACAATCATTTCCTCTTAGTTTACTCTGGTCCCGTATTTGTCTTGAATAGGTTATAAGCTGTATTGAGCAGGGATTATCTCTTATGTGTATATATACAACATTGCATATGCCTTGTAGCACTACAGAACTGTTAAGTGATAGTATTAATAGTAGTAGATGTCACAGAAATGCAGCACAACCAATGACTGCTTGGGCCCCTTGGAGTGCACCATCTGCATGTTGGTGTGTTTTACCTATCTCAGCTACACCAATAACTGAGTGGTACTGTGCTTTGTGATAATGCCTGGAACATGCACTTTTTGTGATTATTTCATCCCTCTGCCTGCTCATTGCTCTATATTTGGTGGTTGCATGCCACCAGGACCCAAAGGTGCCAGGTGCTCTAGGTAGGGGGACTATTGCACCTTGTTCCTTCAAGACATCTGTTACTTGTGTGTCTGGGAAGGTTGTGCATGCTGTGTTCATAGTGTATTTCAGGTTTTGCCATAAGTACCCAACACACAGTTGTGACCTACACCTGTGGCTGGTTGCAAAACAGTGGTATAAGCACAGCCCCCCTGTGTTCCTCTTTCTGATGGCATCACCATCCACCATGTATGTGAACGCTGACCTGGCTAGTTCCCCAACACTACTCTGCCACTGTGACCCATCCTGGATGTCCCAGGCCTTTGCTAGTAGCCTCTCTTGCTGCTTCTCCATGTATAATGTGCCACCATGTCCTGTTGTGCAAACGTTAAGTCCTCTCTTCCACATTTGCTAGCAGCTATGCATGGCTCTGCTGGATGCAGACATTGCAACCTATCGCTAGTGCATCTGGCACTCCGTGTCACGGACGCATGGTATTAGCATACATCTCATGGCCTGGTGCATTGCATAGGGCACATGCACGGTGTCTCTTCTGAAATCAGCAGGGGATTTCATATGCTTTTTTTTCTTCCACATCCCAACCACTCCCATACCCTAAAAATAATCTTATATATGTATTATGTATACTATGTTATAAACAAGTGTAAAATATTTATAGCACTGGGTTAAATTATTAAGACATTCATTCTGTGTTTCTTAGTTTTAAACAAATTGAGTTTGACAGCAAATGAAAACTTAATAGCTTGCAGTCGTCCTGGAGGCAAAAGACCATTTAAAGTGAAACTGCAGTGGCACGGCCATTAACTTCCATCCAACTGTTTCAAACTAGGTCCCAGCGATAGTATCAATTTTGAAATGGCAATAATACAAATGATTTTACATTTAAATTATTATTAATGTTTGTTTTAAAATTTCTCATGAATATCATTTCATTAAAAAATCAGTTTTTAAAAAAATTGAATGTATTGGAAAGGTTCAGAAATTCATACAAAATATATTGAAATGAAAAAGCTAAAATAGAAACATGATGGCAGAAAAAGACCACATGGCTTATTTAGCCTGCCCTTCCATATCAACTACAATAGTCTCCTTTTTACCTTTAGACATCCTCTGTCCCATGCTTTTTTGAATTCAGATACTGTCGTCCACCACCTCCAATGGGAGACTTTTCCACGCATCTACCACTCTTTCCGTGAAGAAATATTTCTGCATATTACTACTGAGTCTATCCCCTTTCACCCATATCCTATGTCCCCTTGTAGCAGAGCTTGCTTTCAATTGAAAGAGACCCTCCTTGCATTTATGCCATGTAGGTATTTAAATATCTCTATCATATCGCCCCTATCTCGCCTTTCAGAAGATAAAAATATATTAAAGACGACAAAGGCGGCAGCAACACCTTTAAAATATTCCATGCTGCTTCTGCTTTATAGTTCAAAGGAACCATAGCAAACTATGACAGTCTGTTAGCCATCAATAAAGAAAAGAAATCCAAGAAAGAAAAGAAAAATACAAAATGAAAGGTCAGTTTTAAAGAACACCATTGTGCCATTAATGACCCAAATTCACTAAAGGGTCTAGAGACCCTTTTATTAAAGGTGTTTACTTACCGCATGATTAGTAGCAATACCATCGCACCGTAAGTGCACCCCTCATGTGCTAATGATCAGGGGTGTGCCAGGCATGTTCCTGGAGGCGCACAATTGCAAACACTAACACATGGCGTGATCAACACGGGTGCACCTATTGACACCCATATAGATAACCTTATGTGCATTTGTGCTAATTGCTACAGTGCTACTGAGCATGCAACAGTTGCCCTCACGCAAGATATACTGGGCTATCCACACCCACACTGCCCTTAACCCACCCCCACTTATCACTAGCACACCATGACCACTTACTTTGTGTGTATGTATGCATATGTGTATATGCATTTTCCACTTGATATAACACCTTTAGCAAATAGCAACAAAACAGTTTACAATTCAAACAAAAACAATTCAAACATATTTAAAATACATAAAAGAAAAGAAAAAAAGATATTCTATCAAAACACAAAAAGATCAGTAGAGAGCAGGTTCATTCAGGACTTCTGATGACTCAAAAAAGGTGTATCTAATTTAACCTCTTTAAATAAAACAAGTATTTTAAATTTCAGTTGAGTACAATCGGTAGCCAATGTAATGACTTCAAGGTAGGGATAATATCCTCCCATGTTGCTGCTGTTTTTGTTAAGTGCCGTCGAGTCAGTGTCGAATCCTGGCGACCTTCTGGATAGTTGAGTTAAACTTTGTTCGGTCTTCAGCCAAGTAGTTCTTTGTTGATCGAGTGGTATCCATAGCTGTTATTGTATCGATTCATCTCATTGCCGGCCTTCCTCTTTTATGGTGACTTTCTACCTTCCCAAGCATTATGTCTTTCTCCAATGATCTCTCTCTTCACATGATGTGTCCAAATTATGGAAGTTGAAGTCTTGTCATCTGAGCTTTTAAGAGCTTAGGTTTGATCTCCTCTAGTACTGACTGGTTTGTTCTTCAGGCAGTCCATGATATGGTACTGCCTGGTTTGTTCTTCAGGCAGTCCATGATATACACTCAAAGGCATCAATTTTCTTCCTATCTTTATCACTGTCCAACTTTCGCATCCATATGACATTGAAAATACCATGGCATGGACAAGTCGAATCTTTGTATGGAGAGGGACATCTCTGCTCTTGAGGATCATGTCCCATAGTGGAATGTTAAAAATAAGCCGAGTGGCAGTATTCTGCACAACCTGTAAAGCATGTAGAAAGGTTTTAGGTAATCCAAAATAAATACCCTTACATGATCCACAGTAGGTAAGATCATCGGATATATTACTTTAACAAAATTTTAATTTTAGCAGGCAGTAGGTGCATTAGCATTCTGGACTGCCAGTTACTGCCTACTGAAATATGCATTAACCAGTTTGTGGGCTTTAGTAAAAAAAAAGCCCCCTAGTTACTAAGGCGCGCTAACTTTAATGAGCATTAATTCATCATTAATGTGTGTTATTTGTAACTAAATCCCATTGAATAAGATGGGATCTTTGTTAAAATAATGCAATGGTAGCACATCTTAGTAACTAGACTCCTAAGAAAGTAATATAAGCTAGTGTTCCCTCATAAACAAAAAAACCCCCAACCTTCTTAGGTCAACTATTAAATGAGGGGGAGGGGATAAGTAATTACTGAAATTCTGGCTACTTTATCCTTCATAGGAGTGGAGGAGTAGCCTAGTGGTTAGGACAGCAGCCTAGAGTCAGAATGACCAGTGTTCAAATCCCACTCCTTGTGTTTTTGGGCAAGACACTTAATTTTTCATTACCTCAGGTACAAACTTAGATTGTGAGCCGTTTGGGGACAGGGAAATGCATACTGTACCTGAATGTAACTTGCCTTGATCTTCTCCTGGAAATAAATAAATGATTCCAAATGCATATTATTATAAAACTGTATCTTACATCCTAATATTTAATAAGGCATTGGCAAGGATACATAGGAAGAAACAAACTACCAAGGACTAAATCTTTTCACAGTGCATCAGACCTGTTTATGGTTATTTACTCTGCTTCAACCTATAAATCAATATTTTATGATCCTTATTGGGAAAGTCATTTTCTATACACAATCATGATCAGATTTGAATAAAGGTGACCATAAGTAGCAGAATTAATATCGCCTTCCTTTGAAGTCTCTTAACATTTAATTCCAGATTGTTCACACACAGCGGTTCTACCTAGGACTCCTCTGATTTTTTTGTCTTGTTTTCTCTCTGGTAAATAATAAATCTTAGAAAGAAGCAGGAGTTCTTTAACCAGAATATTTAAAATATCCAAAAGATATTTTTTAAGTGTAGGAGATCTGGCAGGCTGACCACCTAGCGGTAATCTTGTGGTATTACCATTATGGGTCATGACGGCCATTTTTGCACCCGTGACTATAAGAGCAGCAGTGAGTGGGCATCATTTCTCCTCCCACTGGACACCAGAGTCCCTGGTAAAGATGGAGAAGCGGATTGGGGATTGGAGTCTGCCAGAGGAGGCCTGTGGGGGGAGGTGTTGATGCCATGGAGGGGTTGGGTGGAAGTTTCTTAATGGGGAGGATCAAAAGCCTTAATAGGGGGTTGGACCATCGGGGTAGGGTGTTTTCAGGTGCCTTGGGGGGGAAATTGGCTGTTGGAAGGAGATGGGGGGGCAATCGATGCTGGGGTAGTGATCGGGGAAGGATCATCCATCAGTTAGATGATGGGTGGGGATGGTACTGCATGTTGATGTCTACCCACTTGCCCCGGGAGCAGCAATTTTTAAAAAGCTGTTCCCACACATATGTGGGGGAATAGGTGTACATTGTTTTTCCCCATATGCAGCATTTAGAAATCACTGCTTCCACTGCCTGTGCGGAGACATCAGCATACACCTATTGCAAAATGACATGGGTATTCTCCACATTCCATCTTAAACGTGTGAATTCCCTTCTCCATGTCCTTTCTAAAATTGAGCTCCATGTGTTATAGTGAACAATGTATAATGATTACATAGAACCTAGCCTATCCACAGAGACATAGTAAATGAGGCAGATAAAGACCAGTATGGTCCATCTAGTCTGCCCAGTAAGATGGCAGGAGTAAGATGGCACGAGTAGGTGCACCCCTCCCCATGTCTTTGTTTAGGAGTGAACCCACCGCTCCATGTAGGACACCCCTATTTGTTGAGAAATTAGATGGTTCAGTTTATTTTGATTTTATCCTGTTGCTGTAAAGGGATCCACTGTGTCTGTCCCATGTCATTTTGAATTCTGTCACTGTATTTGCCCCCACCACTTCCATCGGGAGGGCATTCCAAGCATCCACCACCCTTTCAGTGAAAAAGTATTTCCTGACATTGCCTTTCAATTTACCACCTTGCAGCTTCATGTTATGCCCTCTAGTTTTACAGCTTCCCCGTCTTTGGAAGAGGTTTGTTTGTTCATTATTTCTCTAAGTATTTAAAGGTCTGAATCATATCTCCCCTATCCCTCCTCTCCTCCAACATGTACATATTTAGGTCTTCAAGTCTCTTCGCATAAGGCTTCTGACACAGGCTCCAAATCATTTTGGTCGCCTTCCTCTGAACAGTTTCCATTCTTTTTACATCCTTTGCAAGATATGGTCTCCAAAACTGAACACAGTATTCCAAGTGAGACATGGCAAATATTTTGCTCAATAATAGTTTCATGCATCAAGAAGATGCCAGGTAATCTTTATACACTATTTGCTATAACATGCTTAATATCAATAATCTTACAATCTGAATCTATAACACCATCCAATGGCTATGTCCCAATCATCCACACATTCAAAATCATGTAATACGAGACGCCTTTCAAAGAATAAGGAACAGAAATCAGAGCTTCCTGGTAGATTCAAGTACAAAATACAACAGCACTAAAGCATGACAGTTTACTTTCACACAATTCTCGAAGCTTAAATAGCATGTTAATCATGCGCGCTTGGCCAGAAACAAGATTATGATTTTAATAGACTACTTAAAAGAATATGACCTAGACATTTGCGTGACTAAATCTTGGCTCAATGAAACAGACAGCGTCCTTACAAATCAACGTAGGCTACCGAGCTATGATAGTTTCAACTGTCCAAGAATTGGTGTAGAGGCAGAGGTGTATTCATTCTTATGAGAAGCAATTTAAATTTTTTTACAAAATCAGCAGTCCGTACAGATGACCTTGATAGGATCCTGATTTCAAATAAATACATTTCCTTTTGTCTCACCTACAGATCACCCAGAGCAGATACTGAGAAGCTTTCTGCCATTCTAGAAGTAATATGCTCAATACCACACAAAACAAATATATTGTGCTCTTGGGTGACCTCGGTCTCCCCTCAATACCTCAAAAGCCATCTCAAGTGTTCATAGAAGCTATGGAATCATTAGACTGTGGGCAGATTGTCAGCAATCCAAAGCACAAAAGAGGAAATATATTAGATTTGATATTCACCCCAACCAAAAAAATGCAATGTGTGCAAATCGATGCTGATGCCTGGCGCCCAGCAGCTCCTGGGTTTTCTTGGGAATGTAACCGGAAGTAGATTGCCAGGTCTTTCTTTTGAAGCAGTGAAGGATTAAGTGGCTTGTCCGAGGCCACAAGAAGTGCTAGTGGGAATCATATGCTGGTCTCTTTGTTATCAAACCACTGCTCTCTCCATTAGGCGGCTACTCCACTCTTTCTCCACTCCAACAGAGTTACTTAATTGTAATATTTATTTATTTTATTTATTTAACCACATTTATATACCGCTTTTCACCGGGTCAAAGCGGTTAATATAACAGCAGCACCCCCAAATCACCCAAGTTCCATGCTCCGACCACTATACAATATTCTTCCAACTCCCTTCCAACTCTTCTCCTAACAGCCTCACTAAAGTCTACTGGTTACCACTTTCGACACTTTGACATATAGCTTTCTGGATGAAATCACTCCCTCCCTGAACATAGAATCAAATGACCTAGATGATATCATTAACAACTGGAATAAAATTATCAGTGAAAGAGCCATAGCACCATGAGCTAAACAAATGAAAACACCACCATTCTGCCTGGTATAATCTGGAACCAAGATGCTTGAGGAGAGAGCTCAGAAAACTAGAACACAAGTGGCGACACTCTGGACATTCATGATAGAAATGGCTATATGCATAAATTGCATAATTATTGGAACAAAGTTGATGCCTACAAAAAAGAGTATCACACAAAAAAGTATCACATGAAACCTGTTTAATGTATACCAAGTTTATTGTCCTGTTCATTGTAAGCACAGATCAATTAATTGAGACGTGTAGTTTTTATGTTCATTGTAAACCGCACTGATGATGAATAGCGCGGTATAAAAGAAACTGTAAATAAATAAAATAAATAAATAAAACTCCTCAAACAGACCCAGGTAGCTATTTGATTTGTAAAAATCACTAATGAAAGGCAAAGACAACACCAGAATGGACATAGTCTCTTGGTTCCCAAGTGCTCTAACCTCTAGGCTACTCCTTTACTCTAGGTTACTCGAGCTGGCTAACTTCTTCCAATCTAAATTTGACAATTCACTCTCAAATTCAGTTATACCACAACACAATAAGGAGGTAATTCCAGAACATGAATAAGGGGTTTGTATGTGCAGCAGGGACATTTATGTGCTGAAAACATCCCCGACCATATTCTGAAACATTGCTGTCGTGCATGTCCATGGCTCTAGCGCGAGGATCTCAGAACATGCCCAGAAGGGGTGGAATGGGGGAATGGTCAGCCATGGAGACGTGCATAGTGTATTCAGGAAAGACCCGTGTATGTTCTACAGTATCTCCATGGATGTTCCCATTATTCCTCCTGAAATGTGGAATAAGGCCAGGACTTAGAAAATATTCTACTGTGCTGTTCAATTCATCCCATATTGAAGAATGGTTGTAACAAGTATGTGCTGAACTGGTGGGACTGCAGTCTAGAAAAACACAAGATGCCATTATAAAGAACAGAAAGCAGAGGTGAGGGAATGTTGTAAGGTAAAGAAACACTAATAAATGCCCTTACAGAAATATTAAGAACAGCAATAGTGTTTATTCTGGCTAAGCTGAAATTTGCTGTTTATGCTAATCTAGGGGACCCTAATAAATCATGTGTTCTGAAAAATGGGACTGTTGACGTGAATGAGTCTGGAAACATGTTGTTGGAGCAAGAAACGGAGATCATATGTGTCGTACTGGGACGTCGTGCCATTATGGTATAGCAACTGTTAGTTATAGGTTCGGTTTGGCAGAATGATGTCTTTTGTGACTGCAAGTGAGTGTGTGTGGTTTGGGGGCAGCATGAAAGGATCTGGTGTGCTGACCTGCAATTCAGGGAGGCCATGAAATTGATGGCCGTTACCTGGACCATATGGATGACCGCAGTGTCACCAGGTGCCAGTGTGATAGGGCAGCCATACATCAGTTGTGCCAGGCACTGGAAGACATGACTGATGTGCCAACATCCCTCAGATTGTGTCATGAGGCCTACATCCTTCCCCAGTTCAAGATCTATGCAAGCTGCGAGAGTGGTGATATATCTGGAGGCTGGCTACCTGAGTATGACGACACAGGGATCCCCCCTCCCATACCCACACAGGCCTGACCAGGGGAGCAGTGCCACAAAACAGTGGGAAGGCAGACAGGGTTGCCCCACAGATAGCGGATGTATACAGACCAGCCTACGCCATGATGGGACAGGTGTAGCTGCTGTGAGAAATGCCAGCACCCAGATATGTGGGAAGCAGATGCCATACCAGAAAGTCAAACTACCACTACTGATCATTTGCATAGCACTACAAGGCGTACGCAGTGCTGCAGACACACACACAAAAGATGGTCCCTACTCAGCTGAGCTTATAATCTAGTCAAGACAGACAACATAGAAGCTGTGGACAAGATATATCTAGGGGGAATGGTAAGGAAACACAAGGGAGATTAGGCGTCGATGAAGAGGTGAGCATTCAACCTGGATTTGAGAAGGGCCAGAGAAGAAGCCTGACGTACAGACTCGGGTAGTTTTACAGGCATAGGGAACAGAAAGGTGAAAGGAGCTAAGTCTGGAGTTAGCAGTAGAAGAGAAGAGCACAGATAGAAGTGATCTGCAAGAAGAGCAGAGTACATGAGAAGGGGTGTGGGGAGAGATAAGAGGAAAGGGAGTGCAGAGCAGCAGAATGAGTGCACTAACAGGCATGAAAAGAGCATACATTTGTTGCTCAGCAATATTATGGATCCTTTGGGGAGCTGCAATGTTAGTTTTGGGTTTTGTGCACTTGGTAAGGGTCCATCTTTAGCAGTTTAAAGCTTATTTGTAGAGATGACCAAGGCAGGAATCACTGGGGCCGACTTCTAATGCCAGTTGCCATTTGATGCAAGGCATGTCCTGACAGACATGCTCAGATGTACATTCTCTGATACCATCTAGGGTGCACTGGGATTACCTAGCACTTTTCAGGGCATGAAGAGGACTGCTATATACTTGGTTGCAGCAGCAGTCATTTATCATTGGTATTTATGTCTAGTCTGCATCAGCAAACTACGGTCAGTGTGAAGAGCAGCTTAGGAGATGCACATTTTACAGAAGAGGCATGGCGTCTGCTGGTACCTCGCAAAGATGGGCAAGATCCAAAACGTGCAACTTTTCAGAGTACAGTGGGCGTGGAAACGTCCAAAACATTTACCCGTGTCCCAAAATATTGACCGAGGTGGAATAAGCATGGGGCGTTCATACACCCTTGCCTGGCAGTCCCTCCAGATGCATTGGAGCCCTGCACTCGATTCCGGCCCTAACAACCCCTCCACATGCATTGGAGCTACAGAAGGTAAGGCTCCACCACCTGATCCCGGCCCTGGAAGCCCTGCCGAGGGATGGGTGGTGGGGAAACGAGATGTGGTGGGGAATGGGCCATCGGCGCACCTGCTGGGCATCCTGATGCCATGGCGACAGGGCACTATGATACCAGCACACCAGCGGGAGCATTGGGAGGCCTGGCTGTGTTGCAGTTTGGACGTCTCCCATGGCCGTTGCAGGGGCATGCCAGACCGTCTCAGTGCCCAATCCTGCAACCGCAGGAGCATCTTACTTCCACGGTGCAGAATCGGGTGCAGACTGGGCTGTCCAATGCTCGGCCGTCCAGATGGCCCAGACGTGCCCCTCTGGGGCTCATAGTGGGTAATTCTCAAAAGCATTTCTACAGGTAAAACGATGAGAAAATAGACTTTTATAAAATTGCATCTATTATATGCACATGAAGTTCTGCTTCTAAATACTATATGCACCCAACATTGCCCAAAGTGAGCAGGGGTTTTCCTGGGGATGGGATGAGGAAAGGGATACTTGCATACTTCTGAAAATCGTGCATATGCGTATGAATTAACCCAGAAAATTTGTGCCTGGTAAGGAGCTGATGTAAATTTATGAGAACATAAAATCCCTGGAGTAATCTTCAAAGCAGGACTACGTGCAGACTTTTGTCCTCAACATTCATGGAAGCCTGCACAGGGAGCAGTGAATGCATGGATAGTTTTTTCACATTTGGGCAGCTATAAAATTGTCCTCATAAGCTGAATATTGTATGGTATGATAGATTTATTAAAGAAGCACAACCGTATCTAACAAATTTATTGAGGCATGAGCTTTTGAGGAGAAGAATCTACTTTAATTATGTTCGTTTTTATATCGAAATAAGGTTGTGCTTCTTCAATAAATCTATCATACCATACAAAATTCAGCTTATGGGGACAATTTTATAGCTGCCTAAATCTATCATTCCGCCCATTCCCTGCCCTGTCGTGTGATGGCTAATTACCATGCACCTTACCGCGCGGCCATTGGCATGCCGCCTCATTAGTGTGTTCCCAGCTGGCAGTTGCCGCACATCAAAACCATGTTAATTGGTTACCGGGTTTTATTAAAAGGGGCCCTTGATCCATTTATTCAATGCTTTATGCTGTAGGTAGCAGCAGTGAATGTACATAAAGAACTAGTTTGAAAAAGGCACTGCCATGTTACCATGTTTCTCCAGGACCAAGCAGGAAGTCAGTCCTCACATATGGGTGTCATCGGCGCCGATGAAGCCCCAGCGGAGCATTTCCCCAGCTTTCCATGAAAGCCTTTGGGAATGCTGGCACGCATGCGCGGTTCCCTTCCCGCCTAAAGGTGCCATCTTACCTCAGTCTCTTTTTTTCTGAGAAGCCCATCGGACGTGTGTCCTGTTCTTCCGGATAAAAGTGATTTTTTTTCTTCGGCGATTTTTCGCTATTTTTCTCCGGTTCGACGCCGGTTCCCCACCCGCCGGGTTTGGTACACCGGTATCGAGCCCGTTTATTTCTTTTTCAGTTTTTGCCCTTCGTGGCTGGCGTTCGCGCCCTTTTTTCATTTTCTCCCTGGAAGGCCGGTTTTTTGACCTCGCAGGGGCTCTTTTTTCCCCGATGGCTTCCAGTGGTTTCAAAAAGTGTGATCGGTGTAAGAAACTTATGTCTCTCACCGACACACACAACTGCTGCCTTCGGTGCCTCGGCCCTGACCACGACCCCAAGTTGTGTGTGCCATGTGAGAAGATGTCTTCCAAGGCACTCAAAAGTCGACAGCATCAGAAGGAAAGGTTTTTCTCGGACTCTGCCTCTGGCTGAGCCTGGACCTCGTCTGAGGCCTCGACATCTCGGGATTCCGATCCCGAGCGCCGTCGAAGCTCCTCGGACAGGGGGTCCCCCGACCAGGAAGGCAAGAAGAAGAAGCGGCTCGCGAGGGCGGCGTCGGAGGAGGGTCCCTGGACCCTCAAGGGCCATGTCTAAGACCCCCGGGCCCGTGGACCAAGAGAAGCCTGCCAAAGTTCCTCGCGTGGAGCCGGAGTCTGCTGGACACGTAAGCCCCGTAGTCCTCATGGACTCTCCTCCCAGAGAGACGACGTCGGGCCCGGCGCCGCCGGGGCCCGGGTCGGTGGCTGCTGCGTCTCCCGAGCTGAGTCTCAGGATGACAGCCTTGGAGTGCAGATTGTCTGCCTTCATGGAGCAGCAGCGGGCACTGATGGCCAGCCTGTCTGGCGCATCTGCCCCGACCACCGGGACGTTGACTTCGAAGTCAACCCCGGAGACCGAGCCAATACTCGAGACCCTCGTGGCTCGAAGTCGTCCTCGGTCGAGGTCTCCCTCGACCTCCCGTTCAGGACTGAGGGTGTCGACGCCGGTGCCCCCGGCGTTGGGGTGGGTGTCTCGGGGCCCCACGGGGTCAGACCCTGACTCCTCCTCGGATGAGTCCACCTGGGAGACGGAGGACGAGGAGTCTCCCGATACGTTTAAGACTCGGTGCGCCCGTCGGACTCACCGCAGTCTGAGCCCCGGAGTAGATTCCCTCCGGAGGACACTAGATTCTCGGAGTTCGTCCTGGATATGGCCGCTGCCTTGGCTATCCCTGCCGATCCCGAGGAAGAGCCTCGAGCCGAGGAGCTCGATGCTCTACAGTACGACTCTCCTCCGAAGGAGGCCTTTACTGTCCCGGTTCCTCTGATGCTGGAACGACTCCTCTTCCGGATGTGGGAGGCACCGGCCTCGGCGCCGGTTCTGAGCAAGCGAGTCGATTCCATCTATCGACTCCGCAAAAGCCCTGGTTTCCAGAAAGCACAGCTACCACACCATTCCATGGTTGTGGAATCGGCCATGCATCGTCTGAAGAGTCAGAAGATGCACTCTGCGGTGCCCCCCCCCCCCGGCAGGGAGGCCCGCAACCTCGATGGCGTCGGTAGAAAGTGCTTCCAGGGGTCTATGCTTGCTTGCCGTGTCCAGTCTTACCAGCTGTACATGGGCATGTACTTGCGAGACCTGGCCAAGGAGTTGGCCGGATTCTCTGCTGGTCTCTCTGGGGAACCCTTGCAGAGATTTATGACCTTGTCCTCGGGGATTCGGGAATGCTCAAAGTTCATTTCCTGCGCTGCCTATGATGGCTTCGAGGCTTCGGCCCGAGTTGCGGCTGCCGGCATCGCGGCGCGCCGCCAGACGTGGCTGCAGTCATCGGACCTCGAGCCATGGGTTCAGGACAAGTTGGTCGATGTCCCCTGCTGAGGTGAGAACCTTTTTGGCAAACCCGTGACCGAGAAGGCCGCTCAGCTCGAGACCGAGCACCTTACCCGGACAAGGCTGTCGAGGAAGACCTCTGCCCCTTCACATAAAAAGAAGGGCTCGGGTAAAAAGTCCTTTTACCCGAGGAAGGGCACTGCCTACAAACAGTACCCTCAGTATCAGGCTGCCCAAGCTGCCCCCCAAGGTCAGCAAGCCAAGGGCCAGGGTAATGGGCCACGTAGGCAGAGGACCCCCAAGCCTCAGGCCCCTGCTACCACTCAGCAGGGTGGGGGGTTTTGACTCCTTGAGTGTAGCCTCTCCTCCATTGCTCTCCCAACCCTGCACAGGAGGTCGCCTCGCCCTCTTTGCCCACCAGTGACCCCTTATCACCGGGGACAGTTGGGTGCTGGAGATAGTCCACAAGGGCTATGCCCTCCATTTTCACCAACTATCTCCACCATATTTTCCAGGGGAGCCTCCAAGGCCTCCCCTGCAAACAGACCTTCTTCTACAAGAGCTTCATGGTCTGTTGGTGGACAGGGCGGTGGAGCCTGTGCCTCCCCACTTGCGAGGTCATGGATTCTACTCCAGGTATTTCCTGGTACCCAAAAGAACCGGTGGCCTTCAACCCATTCTGGACCTCAGGAACCTCAACAAGTTCCTAGAGAAAGAAAAGTTCAAGATGCTTACTCTTGGAACACTTCTGCCCTACCTCCAGCAGGGAGATTGGCTATGCTCCTTATATCTAAAGGATGCGTACACTCACATCCTCATTCATCCAGACCACAGAAAGTACCTCAGGTTCATTGTGGGAGGAAACCATTATCAGTACAGAGTACTACCTTTTGGCCTGACCTCCGCTCCCAGGGTCTTTACCAAGTGCCTGGCAGTTGTGGCGGCCTACCTGAGAAATCAAGGCATCTTTGTCTTTCCCTATCTGGACGACTGGCTCATCAGGGTTCAGACGTCCCTGGAGGCCAGGCAAGCCACCCTCAGAACCATTGCTCTGCTTCAAAACATGGGCTTTGTCATAAACTTCGCAAAGTCCACTTTGCTCCCCTCCCAGAACTTGGAGTTCATAGGGGCAAGGTTGGATTCTCAACTGGCAAAGGCATTCTTGCCAGAAGACAGGGCCCAAAGACTGATGGACGTGGCCAAACAGTTTCTGAACAAGCCCCTGGTCTCCGCCAAACTCTGCCTCAGACTTCTGGGCCACATGGCTTTGACAGTGCATGTGACTCCCAATGCCAGGCTCCATATGAGGCCTGCACAGTGGTGCCTTCGGACTCAGTGGTCTCAGGCCACAGGCCGCCTAAGAGACAGGATAAAGGTGTCCAGACCCCTTTTGGCCTCCCTCAGCTGGTGGCTACATCCACCCAATCTGCTGGAGGGGATGCCCTTCCAAATGCCAGAATACTCGGTGGTCCTCACCACTGACGCCTCTCTGCGGGGCTGGGGTGCTCATTGTCTGGACAAGTGCACTCAAGGCCTCTGGTCTCCCTGGGAGGCAGCCCAACAGATCAATCTCCTGGAACTTCGAGCTATCCGCTTAGCTCTCAAGGCTTTTTCTCCGGCCCTGGCTCACCGCTCAGTCTTGATTCAAACAGACAACCAGGTAGCCATGTTTTATGTGAACAAACAGGGCGGGATTGGGTCCAAGCTCCTTTGTCGAGAGACTCAGGACCTTTGTTCCTTTGCCCTGAAGCACAACATGCTTCTCAAGGTGGTGTACCTTCCAGGCCAAGAGAACTGCCTGGCCGACCGGTTGAGCAGAATTCTGCAGCCCCACGAGTGGCAGCTGCATCCCTTGGTGGTTCAGAAGATCTTCCTGAAGTGGGGTCTCCATTGGATAGATCTGTTTGCCAGTCCGCTAAACAAGCAACTGCCCAAGTTCTGCTCCAGGCAACCACATCCTTTGAGGATAGCACCAGATGCTTTTCTGATGTCCTGGTCTCAGGGCCTCCTGTATGCGTTTCCTCCCACGCCCTTGGTGGCCCAAACTCTTTTCAAGACTCTTCAGGACAAGGCCTCGGTCCTGCTGGTAGCTCCCAGGTGGCCGAGGCAGCCTTGGTTTCCACTTCTACTTCAGCTGGCAGTGGATTCCCCACTACCTCTGGGGTTGCAGCCCGACCTTCTCTCACAGGAGCAATGTTCCCTTCTGCACCCCAATCTCAAAGCTCTCAATTTGATGGCCTGGAGGCTGCAAGGGTAGTTTTGGCTCCCTGGGGCCTGCCTCAGGAAGTTGAGGAGGTTGTCCTAGCCTCTAGGAAACAGTCCACTAGGAAAACCTATGCCCTCAAATGGAAGAGGTTTTCTGTGTGGTGTCAGCTACGTACAGAGGATCCTTTCTCCTGTACTGTGCCAGTAGTGCTTCGGTACTTATTGCACTTATCAAATCAGGGACTTAAGTCCAATTCTGTTCGAGTTCACCTTTCAGCTCTAGCAGCTCACCACTCACTGGTGGAGGGACATTCTCTGTCAGGTCACCCCTTGGTGTCCCGCTTTCTCAGGGGCTTGCTTTTGCTCAAGCCCCCCATCTGTCCTCCTGCTCCTGAGTGGGAGCTGAATGTGGTCTTGCAGCAGTTGACTTGCCCACCCTTTGAGCCAATGGCTACTTGCCCTCTACGCTTCCTTTCCTGGAAGACTCTCTTCTTGATAGCCCTCACCTCGGCTAGGCGAGTGAGTGAGCTTCAGGCCCTGGTCTGTGATAGACCTTACACCAGGATTTATAGGAACAGGGTAGTTCTTAGGACTCACCCAAAGTTCCTCCCTAAGGTTGTCTCCTTTTTCCACCTCAACCAGGAGGTGGTTCTTCCAACATTCTTCGCTAGGCCTCATGCTATTCAGGCTGAAGCAGTCCTGCATACCCTGGACTGTAGGAGGGCCTTATCCTTCTACCTTGACCATACGCAGGGACATAGAAGGGCTACTCAGCTCTTCGTCTCCTTTGACCCCAATAAGTTGGGGTTAGCTGTGTCCAAGCGTACCTTGTCCATCTGGGTGGCTGACTGTATCACCTGGACTTACAAGGCGGCTGACCTTCCTTTGCAGGGTAGGGTCACGGCCTATCGTGTCAGAGCAATGGCTGCCTCAGTGGCTCATCTCCGCTCTGTGCCCTTGGTAGACATCTGCAAGGCTGCAACTTGGTCTTCAAGCCAGACTTTTGCAGCCCATTACTGTCTGGAGAGGGAGTCCCAGAGGGACAGTGCTTTTGGCCAAGCAGTACTCCGGAATCTCTTTGAGGTTTAGGCAACTCCTGCCCTCCTGCCCTCTGTTGGGCTACCGGTGGAGGTTGTGTTCTTGAAAAGCCTTTCTTTGATGCTGTGACTAGAGGGAGTTCTCTTGTTCAGCCTGGGTTCCTGGTAGCCCAGAGCTAGGGAGTCACCCATATGTGAGGACTGACTTCCTGCTTGGTCCTGGAGAAAGAGTAGTTACTCACCTGTAACAGGTGTTCTCCAGGAGCAGCAGGAATCAGTCCTCACAACCCTCCCTCCTCCCCTGGGAGTTGCAGTTGTACATAGTTTGTTTTTACATTTTTGTGTGCTGTTCTTAGCTATGTCATTTGAATGAGGTAAGACAACAGAGGTGTGAAGATTGGTGGAAGACTCATCAACAACCTTCGCTATGCTGATGATACCACACTACTGGCAGAAAGTGAAGATGATCTGAAACATTTGCTTCTCACAATCAAAGAACATAGTCTCAAAATGGGCCTGCACCTTAATGTAAAGAAGACAAAGATCATGACAACTGGCATAATCAACAGGTTCATCGTTGAAGGAGAAGAAATTGAAATCGTGAACAACTTTAACCTACTTGGATCAACTATCAATAAAGAAGCAACAAGCAGTCAAGAAATCAGACGACGCATTGCTCTTGGCAGAATGGCTATGAAAGACCTAGATAAGATTCTCAAGAGCAGAGATGTCTCTCTCCATACAAAGATTCGACTTGTTCATGCCATGGTATTTTCAATAACATCATATGGATGTGAAAGCTGGACAGTGAAAAAGACAGACAGGAAGAAAATTGATGCCTTTGAATTATGGTGCTGGCGGCGAATACTGTGTATACCATGGACTGCCCGAAGAACAAACCAGTCGGTACTAGAGGAGATCAAACCTAAGCTTTCTTTAGAAGCTCAGATGACAAGACTTCGACTTTCATACTTCGGACACATCATGCGAAGAGAGAGATCATTAGAGAAAGACATCATGCTTGGCAAGATAGAAGGTCAACGCAAAAGAGGAAGGCCAGCAATGAGATGGATCGCTACAATAACAGCAGCTACGGGTACCAGTCTGTCAACAATGAGCCGCCTGACTGAAGACCGAACACAATTTAGGATAGCTATCCAGAGGGTCGCCATGAGTAGACTCCGACTCGACGGCACTTAACAACAACAACAAGATGGCACCTTTAGGCGGGAAGGGAACCGCGCATGCATGCCAGCATTCCCAAAGGCTTTCATGGAAAGCTGGGGAAATGCTCCGCTGGGGCTTCATCAGCGCCGATGACACCCATATGTGAGGACTGATTCCTGCTGCTCCTGGAGAACACCTGTTACAGGTGAGTAATTACTCTTTATTTACTGCAGGTCCCGTTTTATGCATCTGTGCTAGTGCATGCTAATGTGATGCAGCATTTTAAGAAATCTACCCTATAGAGTGATAGACATGCCAGCACTGTCTGCTCCGTTTCTGTCTTCTGTCCAGGATATGTTTTATAGATAGCGGTAGAATGTCACCACTTCCCAGATCATTTTTAGGGCCGCCTCTGTCCCAACCCAAATCTGGCCTACAGTTTTTTTGGATAGTATCAGGCTGTTTAGTCATTTAAACAGCTTGATACTATCTGCATAATTTTGTGAAACTCTACGAATAAGCAAGTTAACCTGCTTTTAATGTTAGCTGGAATGGTTTTAACTCTGCTGTTCTCCTGTGATGCACATTATAAAAAAACTGACAGGTGTACGTTTTATGAAACACTTTTTTGATGAACACTTGAATGCTCTGTTTTCTTCCACCTCATTTGCAATGTTCACTGCTAACAATCTATTTTTTTTCCTTCAGGTTCTTGCTATCTGCCCCAAGGATATGAGAGCTGATATTTGTGTGCATCTCAACCGAAAGGTTTTTAATGAGCATCCTGCCTTCCGACTGGCCAGTGATGGCTGCTTGCGAGCTTTGGCTGTGGAATTTCAAACTATTCACTGTGCTCCTGGAGACCTCATCTACCATGCGGGTGAAAGCGTGGATGCCCTGTGTTTTGTAGTTTCGGGATCCTTAGAAGTCATACAGGATGATGAGGTGGTGGCTATTTTAGGTACTGTAATTCCTACAGAAATGAGAATGAACTGTAACAGTGATGGGCCAGGTTTTAATAACTTTTCACATGAAAATCAAATTTAAAAATGTAGGATGCTGAAGTTCTCTTCAACTCTGTGGTTATTTGACAAATCCCAATATAGCTAATTTGATTTGTTATGAAGCAGAAAAGCGTATACCTCTAAAGGTAACTTAATTTGGATAGGTTTCTATGGCGTATTCTGTTGAGTTACTTGGGAAGCAAATATAAAAAGTATTTGCAGCAGTGTAACCAGAATTCCCGTGAAGCTGCAGGCTGCCTGTGGGGGAAGAGTTACTGCCATATGATATTTTTAGTTGCGATGATATACACCTTCTGTTCCGCCACCGGCAGTATTGTGGGCAGAGGACTCCCATGTAGCTTCACAGGAATGTTGAATAGAACTTCTGGAATGTAGAACATTGCTTAGTCAAACTTTATCAACGACCTGTTCAGTGGGAGCCAAAAAATAATCCCTTCAGAATAATTTCTGACATCCTTAGTGGGAAAACAATTTTCATCTAATTTATCAACAAATAGGTGTGTCCTATATGGAGCGATGGGGGGAGGAGTGGTGTGTTCACCCCTAAACAAACAAAGAAACAAAGATATGGGGAGGGGTGAAGACATGGGGAGGGGTGCACCTGCTCCTGGTGGGTGCATCACTAAGCAAAGACATGGGTAGGGGTGCACCTACTCCCTAAAAGACATGGGAAGGGGTGCACCTACTCCTGTCATATTGCTGGGCAGACTAGATGGACCATACTGGTCTTTATCTGCCGTCATTTACTATGTTACTATGTTGTATGATATATTCCTCATGCCAGTGATGCTTTTCCCATTGCTGTAATCAGCTGGTACCTACAGATGCTTGGTGCTGTCTTTAGAAGACATAGCACGTAGAAACATGTTGACAGGCCATGTAGTCTTTTTTCTATCGTCATGTTTCTATGTGCTATGTCTTCTAAAGACAGCACCAAGCATCTGTAGGTGCCGACTGATTAGAGCAATGGGAAAAGCATCACTGGCATAAGGAAAATATCATATAACATACCTAGGCACCGAGTAATAGTTTTTAATGAAAACTAATTTGTAGGAAAAATTACTTCAAATATAGAAATGGATAAAGCACAGATCCGTTATTCATAAGTATAATTTATTTAAGGGAAATGGCAAGGGTCTCTTTCAGACCATAAAATTACCGCTTGAGGGGAATACTAGCCTTCGAAATCCACAAATACCCCTCAATAAACCACTATTATAAAGATCAACTCAGAACAAACTTCACAACCAACTATGAAACAACTACCATATACCATCAACAATAGGCTCCTACCGGACCTCAGTATTTACACACCCCCCATTTGGCGAAATTCATCACCATAGGAAAATGGTGGACACTTACATCATAGGTCCTTAACCTCAATAATTTATTAAATATATTACCAAAAAATTCATTAACACTGCAATTTAAGAGACTTTCCCTACCAATAATTTCTACAGAGATTCACCAAACCATTCACGCAAATCTAACCATTCATACAAACATACCAAAACAAACATTTATCATCACATAAAACAACCACAAAAGTGTCCAATACATATATAGAAAGCAGGAAGTAACAGAAGGAAATATGCAATGCCCTTTGAACGGGACAACGGATGGTTACCTTTTGGGGCAGCTTGTTAGCGATATAACGAAATGCCGATCTTCTATTTTTAGCAGATAAGTAACAGATTGCTCTTTATATGATGGTGAATGCTGCACTTTAGTTAAAAGAATTCCATTTATCTCTTTCAGCACATTGTCTATGGACACTAAGATTGGTTATATCTGTATTTGGAAGCCTTAGATCTGGATTGTGCCGTTCAAAGGGCATTGCATATTTCCTTCTGTTACTTCCTGCTTTCTATATAAGTATTGGACACTTTTGTGGTTGTTTTATGTGATGATAGATGTTTGTTTTGGTATGTTTGTATGAATGGTTAGATTTGCGTGAATGGTTTGGTGAATCTCTGTAGAAATTATTGGTAGGAAAAGTCTCTTAAATTGCAGTGTTAATGAATTTTTTGGTAATATATTTAATAAATTATTGAGGTTAAGGACCTATGATGTAAGTGTCCACCATTTTCCTATGGTGATGAATTTCGCCAAATGGGGGGTGTGTAAATCCTGAGGTCCGGTAGGAGCCTATTGTTGATGGTATATGGTAGTTGTTTCATAGTTGGTTGTGAAAGTTTGTTCTGAGTTGATCTTTATAATAGTGGTTTATTGAGGGGTATTTGTGGATTTCGAAGGGTCTCTTTCAGCCCATAAAGATGAGTAAAGTCAGTATGTACATAATGGGGCAATTTTAGAAGGAGCTGTGGAAAGTCGCATGGTATTTTAGTTGTTTACATGCATACTTTCAGCAGTTGCTGTTCTGAAAATGCATGCATTGGGCGAATCGCATTTGCTCACACTGTGGGCATTTACAGGGGAGGGGTTTGGATGGAGCAGGGGTGGAGTGCAAAGTAAGACGAATAAATTATAAAATACTATAATTTACCTACATTCTTTAAAAATCAAGGCGCAGGCATTTGATAGGGCTTGTACAAGTGATTGTGCCTAGAATTAACATGCATTTTTGGCCTCTTATGCCCCTATCTTATAAAGAAGGGTAAGCACCTACTTTATCAAATAGACTTAAGATATGCATGTTCTGGATGCCTAAAACTAGGTGCCAAGTTATAAAATTACCTTCAGTATGCTGACAGAGCTGAGAAATCTACTACTTTCAGTTATGGAGAATTGACTTTAATTACTGAAAGTGCATTTGGTCCTGCAATCACTGCTGGCAGTCAATTAAACAAACCAGATTCACTTTATATTGTGCTAAAGCAGTTTTCAGAGAGAATATATCTAGTTTAAAGGAAGATAACCTGTTACTTAATAAACCAAGTAAGAGTTTTTTCATACTCCAGCAGATCATTTAATGGAACAGTGCACTGATTAATTGAGTGGCTTGCTGCAGATTTTTGGTAAGGTTTATAGAACCATTGTCGTCCTTCGGTGTGTTTTCCATGATGGTTCTAATGATAGATGTTTAGAATGGTTGAGCAAAGATCAAGAAATGAAAATCGTAATTCTTCTGAGTCTATACTCCTTTGCAAAGTCACTCAAGCAAAAAGTGCATAGGAGTATGAGATTGTCTAGAAGATTGATACATTAATGTTTTGCTTAACCCAGTGTAACACAGCAACTTAATCTCAATAACTTCTGCCTTGATTTTTCTAAAGATCAGGAGTCTGTGTACATATACAGTACAGTAAGCATAGCAATATCATCCGTATCCGTGTCATTAATGGATTAGTGCAGATGGAGGTCTGGTAGTGTGAGAATTGAGAGATGGAAGCTTAAGCTGGAGCAGTTAGTTGAGCATGCCTTATAGAAGATCTAAAGTAAATGGATAGAGCAGGCATGATGGCCAATACGGATAGTGACGCTGTATACATGCTAAGTTACGTGCTAGTGTTTGGCTTGCTGTGTTCACAGTGCCAGCTAAGTATTGGGCTTTCATTTTCTTATATAGCTTGCAATATGGTTAAAAGAGAAAAAAGGCCCCTGTAGCTCTATTTTTATTCAGTATTGATAGCCAACATTGCAAACATAGATGTTTGTAGGCACAGTTTGCTGAAGCGATATTACATCCGCCCATCTGTACACAGGTTTGTTTGCACTTGCACAAACCTACCTATGAATGCCAACAGAGGAAGTGACCTCATAGGTAGAGTATCTTCATGAGGCAGGAACAGCAAGCTCCAAGGAACAAGCAAAGGGAGAACATTGCTGCAGCAGCGTCTGCCAGTGGGGGCCTAGTCCCTGACAGCCCATGTGCCACTGCAGTGTTTGCTGGTGGACACCAACCCCCCCCCCCCCCCCGGCTGAAGATGGGAAGAGTCGGTGCATGTTAGATATAGCCGAGGGGAGGGGATTGAAAGTGGGAAGGGGAAAAGGGAGGGGGTTCGAAAGGGGGAGTGGGGATGGAGAGGGAGTATAGAACAGAGTGAAAGAGAGGAAGAAGGAGGGACAGAGGGGGATGGAGGAGACAGGACTATCCCCATTCCTCTCATCAGAAACGTTTTTCACACACACACACACAAACCTCCAGCTCCCTACCTATCCCACCCCATCTACCTATCTCTCTCTCTCACACATACACACACAAACACCGTTTCTCCAGACACCCATTCACCAATATCTTTCACACACATACTCCACTCCTACCCTCTCATCTGACACACGTATATCCCACCTATTCCACACACACCCAACCTCTTCCCTATCCCTACCTCAACCTATCCCTTTTGCATACAAATAACCCCCAACCTCTTCACTTATTCCCACCTCCACCTTAACTTCTCCTCATATCTCTCTACATACATCTAGCCTCCCCCTCACACACCCCATCACCTATCCCTGTTGCACATAGACACACCTGATATTCCCAACCCCACAAGCACACCCATCCACTTATACCACCTCACCTCCCCACTTATCCCCCTCCACACACACACACACACACACACACACTATCCTGCATCCACAACAGACACCCATCCACCTCTGCAGACACACTCTCAAGAGAGAGACAAATATGCACACAATATCATTCAAACATACCCCTCATACAACACCCCCATGCAATCACCCATATAGCCACACAGCCAGGGAACCCTGCCCCCTTAGGGAGAGACACTTTAGGATGCATCTTCCCATACAACATGCATCTTCCCATACAACATGCATAGGTTTGTGAATGGATGAAGGGGACATACCATCCTGTCATGCTACAAGTGTGCAATTTTCAACTTGTTAACTTTTCTGCTTGGTATATTTTATAATCAAGTAGTTCAAGCTAGACTTCTGTTTTTGAGGGTGTTTACCCCACTCCCAACTAGCATTTTATGAGGTACCATGCCCCCCTCCCCCTCAGTCCCAGGTGTATATGACGGCAGATAAAGACCAGCATTGTCCATATAGTCTGCCCAGCCAAGGTGGCAAGAATAGGTGCACCTGCCGCTCCGTGCAGGTCACGCCCCCATGCCTTTGTTTAGAGGTGTACCCACTGCTCCATGCAGGTCGCCCTTTTTTTTGATATATAAGAGATGGTTAAGTTTATTTTGATTTTATCCTGTTGCTATAAAGGGATCCACTATGTCTGTTCCATGCCATTTTGAATTCTGTCACTGTATTTGTTCCCACCATTTCCATCAGGAGGGCATTCCAAGCACCAACCACCCTTTCAGTGAATAAGTATTTCCTGACATTGCCTTTCAATTTACCACCTTGCCGCTTCATGTTATACCCTCTAGTTTTACAGCTTCCCTGTCTTTGCAAAAAGTTTGTTTGTTCATTAATATTCTTTAAGTATTTAAAGGTCTGTATCGTATCTCCCCTATTCCTCCTCTCCTCTACATATTTAGATCTTGGAGTCTTTTCATACATCTTCTGGCGCAGGCTCCAAATCATTTTGGTTGTCGTCTTCTTTTTATATCCTTTGTGAGATATGGTCTCCAAAACTGAACATAATATTCCAGGTGAAGCCTCGCCAGCGACTTGTACAGTGGCATTAGTACCTCTTCCTTTCTGCTGGTAATTCCTCTCTGTATGCAACCCAGCATCCTTCTGGCTTTGCCCACCGCCTTGTCACACTGTTTCGCCATCTTGATATCAGTGGTGGTATCCGGCCTGTTTGCACGAACCGGTTCCTGCCACGGGCCGGGTTCACCGAACTGGGCCAAAAACAGGGTCCCAAAGTCAGTGCTGCACTGGTGGGAATCCCACACCCACCAGTGATTTGATGGCAACGGGGGACCGCGGCAGTGGGGGAAGCCCCCGATGCCGTCAAACCACTGGTGGGTGGGGAGATTGGGCTGCTGGGCCACCAGGGAGCTTCTGCCATGTGGTGGCTGCCAGGGGGCCAAGCATGCGGTGCCGATAGCGCACACACATGCCGTGCTGCCACCCACTCAGTTCCTTCAATGGCGAGATCGATCCAGACTGATTCCTGGCCGGATTGAATCCCGCCACTGCTTGATAGCCTCAGAAACAATTACTCTGAGCTCGTCCTCTTGGTCCGTGCACACCAACCTCTCATCCCCTATCACATACAATTCCCTTGGATTTCTGCATCTGAAGTGCATGACACTGCACTTCTTCACATCGGTCTAATGCTTGGCAGTTAAGATGTATTCTTCCAGCTTTTGTAGATCTTTCCTCATGTTATCCACTTCCTCAGGGGAGTCCAGTCTGTTGCCAATTTTTGTGCCATCTGCAAAAAGACAGAATTTTCCATTAGTCCTTCAGCAATATCACTCAGAAATACATTGAACAGTACCGGTCCCAGAACCGATCCCTGGGGCATACCACTTAATCACCTTTCTTTCATCTGAGGGAGTTCCATTTACCATCATCTTGTCATCTGTCAGTCAACCAATGTATGATCCAATTCACCACCTCGACACCCATCACCAGGCTGTTCATTTTATTGATAAGCCTCCTAGGAGGAACAGTATCAAAGGCTTCGCTGAAATCTAGGTAGATCATATCCATCGCTTGCCCTTGATCTAGTTCTCTGGTCACCCAGTTAAAGAACTCAATCAGATTTGTTTGGCATGATCATCCTTTGGTAAAACCATGTTGCCTCTCTTTCCGGAGCTCCTTCATTACTTTTTCTACCACTGAGGTAAAAGGCTTACTAGCCTGTAGTTTGCTACTTCTTTCCTATTACCACTTTTGTGAAGAGGTACCACATCAGCCCTTCTCCAGTCCTGTGGAACACCTCCAAAAACATCCTTTAAAAGCCCTGCAGGAACCTCTCTGTGCTCTTTAAGTATCCTTGGATGTATCCCATTCGGTCCCATGGTCTTGTCCACTGTCAGTTTTGCAAGCTATTCAAACACATCTTCTATGAATGGTGTAGTATCTACCCCAATTCCATTTGTGTATTTGACAATCAGAGGTGGTCCTTCTCCAGGATTTTCTTTATGATCACCAGGGACATTCTCATCCTAACGGATTAAAAGCTTGATGCAAGAAGACCAGACATTGTGGTGAAAGAGAAAATGATGTTAATAGCATTGATAATAGAGGTTTCAGGGCCAAGTGATTATTCTGTGCATCAAGTGGAGAAAGAGGAGATCTTCAAGTACCAAGTAATGCATTAGAGTCTAGGAATATATGGCAGAAAGATACAGAAATATTCTCTATGGTTTTGAATGCCACAGGATTCATTAAAAGGAATTAACATGTCACATCTTATGAACTCTAGAAAGAGGCTGGTTTTGGCACAATACAAGTACTACAGTGAGTGTTAGCAGTAAATTTGAGAGACTGAGATCATACTTCCTATACACTGGCTCAAGAATGAGATTCATTACTGTCATGGTATGTACAAAACTAACCCCTGCCACACACAGGATGCACCAAACCCCAGCTCAAAATGGCCATATCCATTATAACCCTAACCAGTCTATACCTCCTCAGCAACGTCCTAAATCGCTCCCTCTCCTCTGCCTCTGTCCACAACCCGATTCCGATCGTACGAGGCCAAGAAAGGAGGCACCACAGTAACACACCAACAGAAACCTCCCAGAACCCTCACCCAATACTTAATCCACATACCACTTCAACACACCACAAAACCCAAAGGGGAGCAACACCAAAACCCATGCAACCTGAAGTGTGCCCTCATAAACGCACGGTCTGTCTGTAAAAAGTGGACAGTCATCACTGACCTCATATCACGTCTCGAGCTAGACATACTGCTGGTGACAGAATCATGGCTCACCGCTTCTGATTCAGTCCTTATCAACCAACTCATTCCCCCCCCCCCAAACTTCTCAATCCACACATGCCACCGAGCAGACCGCAGAGGAGGAGGTGGTGCTTTCATTCTGATAAAAGCAGACCTCCAGTATCAAACGCTCAGCTCTAACACACCTCGATGTGATCACCATAGCCAACAACCACAATACTATCAACCTTATCTACAGATCCCCAGCCTCATCCCCTGAAGACCTTGTGAATATAATCGACCTAGCCGCCAACCCCAAGAACACACGCAAGCCGAACTGGGTACTGGGAGATTTTAACCTACCAGCCCTGCAGGATAATCACTCCAAAGCCTTCCTTGAAGCACTCAACCTGGGCTATGAACAAATAGCGGATGCCCCCACCCATCGAAAAGGTAACATACTAGAACTCATTTTAATCCCTCGACCAGACGTGAGCTCAAACCACAACTTCAACGTAATTATCTCCCCCGTTCCATGGTTGGACCACAATCTAACCAGATTCCAAATACCTATTCACCAGGATAGTGAACGGCCAACAAAGGTAACCGAAAAATCAGCAGCACCCTCAGGACGTTTCAGACTCTTCGACAAAGAGACTATCATCAAAGAGGTCCTTCCTAACATCATGACTGCATCACTGAACCTTGAAAAGGTAATGGCCTCATGGAACAACAGCTTGAGTTCCTTTGCTTGTATACCTAACCAAGCCAAGCCGTATGCCTCAAATAAGCAACCAAGAGGCAGAAAACCTGCACGCTGGTACACCACCGAGCTACGGACCTCACTACACTTGCTGAGGAAACTAGAAAGAAAATGGCGAGGTACACAGTCCTCAGCAGACCAGACAGCCTACAACTCCCACCTGCAGACACACCGGGACTTAATATCAACAAAAATGAAAGAACATCACTCCGAGCTCTTAAACAGATCACTTAACAAGCCCCATGAGTTGTTCAATATAGTAAAGACCCTAACGAAGGAACCCTCATCCTCCCAACCAGCCATGATACACCCCCAGGACTATGCAGACTACCTACTGGCCAAAACCAATAATTTTTTATTTACATTCTCTTATATATACCGCGCTATTCTGCATCAGTGCGGTTTACATTGAACAAACTGAAATTACATTGAACAAGGCATTATAACTTGGAGATAACTATTTTACAGGGAACATGGGCTATGGAGGGTTAAGTGGCTTGCCCAAGACCACAAGGAGCCACCTGTGGGACTAGAAACCTCAGTCCTTTCGGCCCAAGGTTGCTGTCCTCTAGTGGGATTTGAACCCCCGACCTTCCGGCCTGAAGTACCTTGCCCCAACCACTAGGCTACTCCTCCACTCCAATAATGTCAGCAAAGCCACCCTGTCCAGTCCCAGTAACAACCCACCCCAGCTTAAGACACTTACCTCTCTCATGACACCATCAGCTGCAAGTATTGAGGATATCATCGCTTGTATCAATGCCACCACTGCTCCAAACGACCCTTGTCCAGCATTTTGGATAAGATCACTACATAAGGAAATCAGCCCTATATTGGCCAAGATCACTGACCTGTCCTTCGCTACAGGACTATTCCCCTCATGCCTCAAGCAGACGTCAATCCGGCCCCTTCTAAAGAACACTAAATTAAACTCCCAGAAGGTAGAATCATACCGACCAATATCGAGCATCCCGCTGCTAGCAAAGATAATCGAGAAGGTCGTACAGCAACAAATACAGGACTACATTGACTCTACAGCTCCCCTTGACCCAAGCCAACATGGCTTTAGGGAATCACACGGAGTGGAAACTCTCCTCGCCACACTCATCAACACATTGATCATGGGGATCGACAACATCAAGCAAGAATATGCATTAATTTTCCTAGACATTGCTGCTGCGTTTGACTCCATAAACCATGATCAACTCCTGATACGCCTTCAGGATAAGGGAATTAACAGCTCAGCATGGAGTTAGTGCAAATCCTATCTAACGGACAGATGGCAGCATATACGGACAGGATCCACAACCTTCGAGCCTTTTCAACAAAAACATGGTGTACCTCAGGGCTCCTCACTCTCCGCCCTCTTATTCAATATATACATGCAACCCATCTGTGAGATAATCCGCTCATTTAACATATCATGCCTGATTTACGCAGATGATGTATTACTCTTCACTCCATTCATGATCGACCATCCGGATTTCTCCCAACTAGTAAAATGCTTTGAGGCCATAACCAATTGGCTCCACTCACAAAGCTTCAAGATAAACTTCAGCAAGACGGACGTACTGTTCATTACAAGAAATCAATCCTTCTCACCACCGCCTACATTAAAGACAAGAGACGCTGAACTCCCAAGTAAACACAGCATCCGCTACCTAGGCGTCACGCTGGACCAGCAGTTTGAATTTAAAATGCATATCAGCAACACCATCAAGCAAATTTACCACAAAATACGAACATTGCAACATCTCCGACCCCTGCTGCAACCAGATAACTTCAGAACAGTTTTTCAGGCATTAGTGACCCCTCACTTTGACTACGCCAACGTGATCCTGCATGGCCTACCCAAAAACACGCTAAACCCATTACAGCTGCACGCTTCCTACCCGGAGCCTCCAGAAGAGATCACATCACTCCAATTCTAAAGGACTTACACTGGCTACCAATCTACTGCCGGCTCACCTATAAAGTAGTCCTGATGACCTTCAAAGCCATCAACAAATTATCCTCCGCCTCCCTAACGGACCTACTCTGCCCCACTCCAGCAAATAGAGCAAGGAGAACATTTGCCACCAATACCCTACAAACCCCTAACGAAATAACAAAATGCACCCAGGCAACAAAGAACCGAGCCTTCAAGTTCTATGCTCCCAGCTGCTGGAACGTGCTCCCAACCACCATCTGAGCGATCACGGATCTTTCCCAATTCCGAAAAGCCCTAAAGCACCACCTCTTTCTTCTACACTACTCACAACCCAGCAACTCAAATTCACTTACTACTCTCAACCCAGCAACTCACATTCACCCACCATACACACTGCTAGACAATTGTAAATTACAGACAACTCTTATTTAGACAGTCAATTCATGTTTATATTGTAGATAGTTTCCCCAGTTGAAAACCAAGTTGTATCACCCGTTCAATGTAAGTGCATAACAGTTCCCTTGTTCTGCACAAAACTGTTATCTGTAAACCGCACTGATTTTAAAGAGCGCGGTATATAAAAGCAATAAAATAAATAAATAAATAAATTTGGAGAAATTGCCCCCTGTGATGGCCAAAATGTTCCCGAGTCCTTAGAAGTAGGGAAAAAGCACACTTTTGCCTTGAGGGAGAGAAGCAGGAGGCGGGGATGTGAAACACACAATGTTCTTGAACAGAAAAAAACTCATCTAGTGCCTAGCTACAAGCCACGCCCTAGCTCAGGAACAAGCTGTAGGGCTAACGAAGGCCAGCTGAGGAAGCAGCATGTAGTTACAGCTCAAACACGTGCAGGGAGAGTTCCTAGGGGATTACAAAAGGAAGAGGGCAGTAACAGGAGGAAGGTGGATGCTAATGCTGAGCAGGATCCTGACGCTGATGCAGAGGCCGAGGTTGAGGGGCAGCATCACAGGAGGAAGGGAGTTCCTAGGGGAGGAGCTACCCGAGACTCAGAACACAGCAGAAGTCCTAATGTGCTGGAAGGAAGAAGAAGCTCTCGGGCAGCTAGAGTGGAAGGTATTTCCCAGGACAGCCCAGGGGAGGAGAAGGAACTGCTGAGACAGACTTCTAAGAGAAGCCCAGCCTTAGAGGACACTGTAGAATCTGCTGGAACACTCAGGGGAAAAAGCCATAAGCCAGGGAGGAATCCAGAATGCAGGAGACTTGCTTTGGAGCCTGGAGGCAGGAGATTTCCTTCTGAGAGAGCCTTAAATGAGGACACTTTTACTGCAAGCCAAAGGCTTGGTGAAAGCTTATCTGGTACAAGGAGAACCGTGAGTAACCCTGTGTCCAACAGCAAGTTAAGCCAGCTGCAGACAATAAACCAGTTAATGAGAGAGAGAGAATTGCCAGTATATGCTGAGAATTCTAGAGGCAAAGGAAAGTCTTGCTGGAAGAAAATTCTTGAGCTGTTAGAAAGGGCAGAGCCTGGGTTTACCCGGAGAAGTTTAAACCACGATACACAAGAGTCAGATATTGAGGAAATGGAGACAGGAAAGCTATCCTTCTGATATTGACTCTGAATGTTCTGCAATGGAATGTGCTCTGTGTCACAAGACAAGTTAAGTGTTTGAGCACTATAGAGTGTGAAGATCAAACTACTGCATTAGCCAGTAAAGAAAAAGAAACAGGCTGGACAGTGTTTTAAAGCCCTGTGTGCTTTTAGAAGTGTTTCCTTGAATGAAGCCAGAAAGTTTGTTTGAATGTTGGGAAGTTTCAAGAAGGGCAAACTGGCATTTATGTTTAAAGGCTAGGAGAAGTATTGAAGCCTGATTTGTGAATTCTGGAAGTGACGGAAGCTAATTGTGTTAGGAGAAGAAATCCTATTTTTTTTCTTTCTTCTTGCCCTTGCGCTGAGTTTTCTAAAAGCTCTGTATGGAGAAGTAGTAAAAATCAATAAATTTCCTGTGTTAGTCTTAAGCCTCTCGGACTTCAATTTATTTGAAACCCACAACTACAGAAAGAGTGCTCGCCCTACCTTAGGCAACCGCCTAGGGTGGCAACAAAAGGCGACACCCCCCATGAACTCTTTCAACTGTATACAAGAGAGATATGGTACAATAAGATTGCCCCCTCATGCCTTTCCTCTCTTATTACCTCTAGTGACTCCATTAGATGCAGAAGAATGTACACCCAGAATGCCCTCTCAATTCCAGCCCATTTTCGTAACACAATCAAAACTACAAGTTCAAGAGCATTCTTGTTTGTAGCCCCCACTCTCTGGAGCGCTCTCCCAGACAACCCAAGATTAATAAAAGATCTACAGATTTTTAGAAAAGAGCTTAAAACCTTCCTCTTCATTCAATACTTTAACCTCAACATCTCTATTACTCCCCCTCGAACACCATGATCCCCCCTTACTTCTCTCCCCTATATACTGGAGAAATGCAAATGCAATAAATACAAACCCTCTTGATCCTCTTTCTCACTTGATATAGCTTAATTAGGTAATTACTCTTCTCCCCCCTCTAAACCTTTCTCTTTATGAAACTCCATTTAATATATTTCTCCCTTATCCCGTTCCCTTCCCCACCCTACACTGTAAATAGCTCTGCCTCAGCATCTGCTATTCTGCTGTGTATGTGAACAGCTGATTTGTAAATAGCACCTTGTAATATAGTTTATGTTCTATGTTATTTGTAAACGAGTTCCGTTCATTGTAAAGGGCGGTATATAAAAACGTTTAAATAGAGTACCCATATTAAGTAAGAAGCTTTGAGTGGACATCTTGCATTAAGAGGAATGTTTATGGCCTAATATCCAAAGGAGTTATGCTCCTAACTTTGAAAGATATGTGCCTAGATTGACCTCTCTGAAAGTGTACTAGGGCTAAGCACCTAAATATTTTCTTAAAATTTCACTAAACTCTTAAATTTAGGAGCATAAAAGGTGGGTGGCAATGGGTCAGATTTAGGAGAGGGAAAAAAGAGCTAAGCACTCATTTTCAGCACTAGACACTGAAATTAGGCTCATAAATCAAGGCAAATGAATAACAGGCCTAAATTTAGGAGCATTGGGCCTTATATTTGAAAGGCATTTACATGGTTTACAACCCTGTAAACAGTGTAAATGCCTCTAACCAGGATATTCAATGGCACTAACACGGTTAGTGCTGCTGAATATCCCTTATCTTCTCCCCTATACACCCCAGTGCTAACCACTTAGCATCGGGGTGTGTGTGTGTGTGTGTGTGTTCCAGGTAGGAGCGGAGGCGGCGACAGTCGATAATCAGGCAGCAGCGATATTGCATGCTGCCTGATTAACGACCTGTGGCTAAAAGATAGGAAAAGCAAAAGCTTGCCTATTTTTTAGCCGCAGGAGCTAACCGGGCAGCATGCAATATCGCCGCTACCCAGTTAGCCCCCCATGGCTTCGGGGCATGTGCAACAAACCCAGATATTCGGTACAAGGGCTGCATATGACACTGGCATTGAATATCTCTGGTTAAGGTTTGGCATAGCCGATCTAGATGAATATCGGGCACATAAATTTTAAGCTTCTAAATTAGGATACATTTTCAGCTGAAAACTTGGGTTCTTAAGTGCATCTAAAAATAGGACATAAATTTGTGCACCTACATTAGGAATCTAAATTTAGCATCACTTCAATATAGCTGATTATCTTCCAACACTTCTCTAGGAGTGTAAAGTTCTAAGACAAGATGCTAAACACTCATTAAAAGAGAGAGAAGCTTGTTTTTATTAAGAAAATTGTACATTTCTGCTTTTTGGCCTTTACAGGTGGAACATGAGCGACTATTAGCGTAGTGCTACAAATATTTCAAATTTTGTCTCACATTAAAAGTGTATTTTTTATAGCCCTCTATCATATAGGTTAGACAAATGCTATCGTGTGATCATGGATTAATATCACTCATAAGATCCAAAGGTGCGTGCTGGTCGTGCATGATTGTGCTGACGATTGTGCATCCACCCCCCTGCCAATACCATGTTGCTAATGTATAGCACCACGCTAGCTGGCACACAGGTGCACCGAACACTACCCACTTAAATGGCATTAGGTGACTGTGATGGCGAGAGTGTAGCTGAGTCTATGGATTGGGAAATAAAACAGTCATTTACCTTTAAGGAGAGAGACAGGCAAGAAAGCAGTAGCCCTCAAACTGCAGGCAGAGAGAAAAAAAGCACACGTGGTTGCTGAGTGCAGACCACGCCCAAGCTCTGCTAATCCAGAGGCAAGCTTGGAAGTTAATAAGAAACACCTGGGGGAAGGGCAGTGCACGGGAGTTCAGGCACACTCTTATAAACCCCAGGGAATAGAAGGAAAGAAGAGCACCAGGAAAACAGAAGAAAAGAGAACCACCAGGGAGACTGAAGGAAAGAGAATCACCAGAGACAGCACCAGAGAGGATTCCAGAGGGAAGCAGCACACAGGAAGGCAGCATACTGGGAAGGAGGCTGTGAGAGAGAGTCACACGAGAGCCTTAACCAGGGAGAACGCTGGAGAAAGCAGTGGGGTTTTCAGAGGTGAAAGCCACGATCCAGAAGGAAGTCGGTACTACAGGGGAACTGCGTCTGGTTCTGGAGACAGGGAAGCTGTACCTGGGAGGAGTGCTGACGAGGAGCAAGATACAGTAGCAGCAGTTTATGAACCTGCTGGGAAACTGCCAGCTCCAAAAAGGTGCGTGAATAAACCTGTAACAAAAAGTAACTTGAGCCAGTTAGAGGCATTGTGTCAGTTATTGAAGGGAAAGAATCACCACGTGCTTGGGGAAAAACCTGTGCATAAGGAAAAGTCTCACTGGAGGACAGTGTTAAAGCTTTTAGAAGATATTAAGCCTGAGCTTTTGCAGGGTGACTTGACATCAGAGTTACCAGACTCAAGTTATGAGGAGATGCAAATAGATCCTTATGAATCTGACAAGGAGTCAGATAATTCATTAATGGACTGTTCTCTATGTAAGAAGACAAAATAAGGAGTTCCTGGTTTGAAAGGAGAAAGTCTTAAAGCCTAAAATGTTCTACAAAGCAGAGAGAGGAAACAGGGATAATGTTGCTTAGCTAGAGTTTGCTAAGAATCCTGTTCTATCTGAAGAAAAGAACATTGCTTTTGGGTTTTGTTAAAAGAATGAAAAGCTTTATTTTGAATGCTGAAAGTTTTGGAAAAACAGCTACATGTGTTTAAAAGCTAATTGAAGCACTTACAGTGCTTTGTTTTGGATAAAAGGTCTTTGGAATCTTGTTTGGAGAAAAATCCTATTTTTGTTATGCGTTGAGCCTTTAAATGCTTTTTGGAAAAGGAACTAATAAATTCCTGTGTTTGCCTTAAAAAACCCTCGGGTCTCAACATTATTGTCTTGAAACCACACAACTACAACTCCCAGAAGCCTCGGCCCTCGGAAGACTCCAACCATTCTTTATTTAAAAGGACAATATAAAGGCAGGTCCGTGCCTATAGGCGGTTGCCTGGGCACGGGTTGCGACAGTTACCCATGCTAACAGCAAGAAGTGCAGTTGGCATGCACCCAAAATGCCTGCGCTAAATGCAACATGCCATCAAGGACCACATTATGCCCCTAACCTGCCCAGTTGTGTGCTGACCAGTTAGCTTGTGATTTTTAGCACACACTAATTTTTAGCTCATCATCCTTAATTAAGGTTACCAGATGTCCCCGATTTTATTTATTTAGTTAATTTTGATTTTTAGTAAACAAAGCAACACTGTACATGGATCAGGCACAAAGTACACTCCACAATATCGAGTTAACATTCTGCCCTCAAAAAAACATCAAAATATGCATTTTATCATTGTAAATGTTTAAACCCCCCAGAATCCCCCCTCCACAAGCATATCCCCCGCCCCCTCCTCCATTCAACCATTATCCCATAACGTCCCATCCCCTGGAAGAGCTCATACTGCTATCAAATTGTCCAAGAGAAGCATCCACTTCTCAAATTGCTCGACCTGGTTCCACCACAGTGCCGTCAACTGCTCCATCAGCACAACTTTGAGTAGTTTGGTGCACCAGGCATCCACCTCCAGAGGGTGGGGAGCCTTCCAATTCCAGGTTATTTCCCCATGAGAAGCCATTACACAGGCCCATATAAGCTGAGTCCAGCATGCACGTGCATCTTCCGACCAAAGGCCCAGTAGATAGAAGGCTGGGGTCAATCCCATATATGCATATAATCTGGTCCTTGATCACTTTCCAGTATTCTTGTATCCTAGGGCACTCACACCAGACATGGAACATCATGCCCAGTTCCACATATCCTCACCAACAACGATCAGAGGTCTGGAGAAACATCCCATGCAAGCATTCTGGTGTGTAATACCAGCGCATTCAAATTTTATAGGAGTTCTCTTGGATGGCCATCAACGTGGCAGCCCGCCCAATTCCCAAACATATCCTCTTCCATTCCTTCTCCTCCATCAAAATCCCCAAATCCCCCAGGCACTCATATACTTGAACTTCTGCCTGCTGCGCACCTGGGGGCACTGATAGAGCAAGCGAATCAGGCCCCGTGTCTGGTTCCACCCCAACCACATGGCCTCCATATCATTATAGCCCATATCATAGGTCGCCTGTCTATCCCGATGCTGAAGATAATGGGATACCTGCAAGTAAGCAAAGAAATCGCAGGATCGCAGGATGGCAGGTGATATTGGCTCAGCAACTCTGAATGTCTGCAAATCCCCAGTATCCCCAGTTTTGCAAAGCTATCCAACCCCAATTGCTCCCATCTCTGAAAAACCCGCTCCCTCCCAGGTCCAAAAGCGAGAGACTCCCAAATAGGAGCCAAAGCAGTGAACCTGGCCGACAGAGCTACCATCCTCCAGCCCCTCTGCCACTGACCCAATAAATGAAATAAATGGGATTCACCCTTCAATGTCTCCTCTGTGGGGCCCCCAGCATCCAGAGCAGATACTCCAGCTTAAGTTCAGGAGACCAATACTGTTCAATTGCCTGGAACTGCTTCACTGCCTACCTCCCCCCCCCTCCCCCCCACCCCCCGCCTTCTATTCCATTACCTGACATATCTGGGCAGCAAAGTAATAGACCTCCATATCTGGGACTCCCAGCCCTCTCCTTCTGGTGGCATAAAGCACCTGCTGAATCGCCTGAAGGGGAGTGATGACACCAAATGAAAGCGAAAAGTTGCCTTTCGAGCCGGTGCAAGCCGGGAGGAAGAATGTGCACCGGCAGGGACTGGAAAACTATAGCAGTCTTGGAAGCACATTCATTTTTGACTGCAACTATGTGACCCAGCCATGAGAAATCCCCCGTCCCCCCCAACCCTCCACATTCCTCCCAATTGTCACAAAAATGGCAGTAGTTTGCATGATATAGTTCCTCAGGGGCCAGGGTTATGCGGACTCCCAGATATTGAAAAGATGTCCTAGCACATCTAAAAGGGTAAGAGTCCTACAATCTCCACACTAGCGTCCCCTCCAGACTGGGGAAAATGGAAGCATTTAGCATCAAATTAATTTTGAAATCTGAAAGGTATCCAATTCCCCTAGCAATATGGGAGGAAAAGCAGCAGACGGGTGACAAAAAAGAGGTCCTCGGCAAATAAAGTCATTTTATATTGGTCGAAACCCACTGCCACCCCAGAGATATCGGAATTAGCTCTAATCCTACTCGCCAGAGGTCCCATGACCAGGGCAAACGACAGGGGTGACAAAGGGTAACCCTGCCGGGTACCCTGCTTTTTAGTAAACATCTCTGAGAACCCCCCATTCACATTCACTGTCACTCTAGAGATGGCGTAAAGCACCTGCACCCATCCCAGGAAATTTGGCCCTACCCTATATGCTCCAAGGCCTGAATCATAAACTCCCAATGCACTCTGCCAAATGCTTTTTCAGCATCGATGACAAGCAGTATGATCACTTGACACTCCATTTGGGCAGTCCACACCAACTGCAAGGCACAATGAATGCTATCACCTGTTTGATGTCCCTGTATAAAACCAGACTGGCCAACACAAAAGCACGACTCCACGTGCAACAAACAAACCCAGTCAGAAACGTGGATGGTACAGGAAGAATATTTTTATTAAACCACTTTCAGCCAATGGCCCGACACAGGCCGTGTTTCGCTATGTCTTCATCAGGGGCTAAAATTGGCTAAGAACATATAAAAACATACAAATATAAGAACAATATGAAAACCATTAAAAACAAAGCACCATAGAATGAAATGACATATAAATCCACTAATATATAATAAAAAAAAATATAAAAATATAAATGTATAAGCTTTGTAAAAAAAGTTTTTTGTAAAAACATTTTTTACGCAAAAATGATTACAAATGTACAGCTAATAAAAGAATCAAATATATCAACAAACAAATGCTTAAAATTCAAAATCATAATAGAACAATAATGAATGTATAAATAAATATGACTTTTTGACACATAAGAATATATGTCTTTATATACTGTAGACTTATAATACTGTCAACGTCTGCACAAGAATATAGGAATGCAAGATCATACTATATTATGAGTGTATTGGTTAACACTAAATAGAAGAGGCGCAATATAAAGGCAAAACAAGCCTAATAAAATTGATTGCAAATGTGTAGTTAGTTAAATCTAATGTATTAACAAAAAATTAAAATTCAAAATCATAATATAATAAAAATGAATGTATCAATAAATATGACTTTTGGACACATAAAAATATGTCTTTATATACTGTAGACTTATAATACTGTCAACGTCTGCACAAGAAGATAGGAATACAAGAACATACTATATTATGAGTGCATTACTTCGCACTAAATAGAAGAAGCACAATACAAGGACAAAACAGGCCCTAAAACCAATGGAAGGGGACCATGAACACATATACATCTCTCAAATAATCCTCTTATAGTATCATTTCTATAGAGGCACTCATTATCAATTTGGACTACCATCCTGGGGCTATATGAAAGCTCCAGATTTTCATATAAAAATATCAAATAGATGAACGTCAAAAAAGCAAAAACGACAGAACCTAACCCCACCTTATGATGTTAGAACACCCTTCATGCAGTCAAAGTACTGAAGATATATTTTAAAAAATTTAAGAGATCCTTTTAATTATTTGTATATATATAGAAAAACAAAAAAACAGTACCATCAAAAACTGGGCATAATAAAATAAGCGCTATTGTTCAAAAAAGTTATAAGACATTCCTGTAAATGTAGCTTGAACCTTCAAAATAAAGATATGTTGTTCTTTAATTACTCTAAACTCGATACTTGCAATTGGTATCGCTAAATACGCCGGTAATCATACTATAAGAAGGAATATCAAAGAGAATGTAGAATCGCTATCAAACTTACCTAATATTTTATAAATAACATTGTAAAACCATTAAGATCCTTAAAAGTTGAATCGAAGGTACCTCTTATATAAAATGAAAGTGAAAAAATGAAAAACTGAAAAAAGGGGAGAGAGAGAACCAATGAACCCGTCGTAGAAAAATATAAAGGGACTAAAACGGGTTGAAATTAATATACAAACGCTATTATAACTGACTTGAAATTTCAATAAGGCTCATATAAAACCTTTAAAACTATCAGCGGATGTTCCTTTCATAGAGAATGACGGAGAACGCTATCAACTTTACTTGAAATTTTTAATCAGGATCATCAAGCCTTTAAATTTGTCAGCGAATATATAAGATATAAGTACCATGTATATATTTCTAACTTGCAATTTGAAGCACTGTTGATCTAACAACAATCGGTTTAAAACACATGATATTTACGTCTTACCCGCACTTGTCTCCGTAAATTTTAAGGAGAACAAATCGTCAAACCGTCTTTCAATCGTTTGCTAAGTGAGTGCTTTAGTCGACTATGTCCAAAAACTCCAGCGTCTGCGCTGTAAAATAAATGGTTTGAGCGGGAAATAGGGCCATCGGTAAGGACATGCTAATTTTATGTAAATTTTCAAAACACCCATAAATTGTTGGATTTTACAAAACCAAGAGGAATATTTGGCAAATTATGGTAAAATTTGAAAGTTGAAACACATCATAATTAAAACTGCTTTAACTAGGTGTACAGGAGTCACCTAGTACATGTTTAACCATATGTACAAAAATCACCGCAACTAAAAAAAAAAAAAGGCTAAAAGATTAATGGTATAAAAGACCCATTATAATGGCAATAAATAATTAAAACTCTAAATCACTGATGTCCTGTGGTTTACACTAACCTCCCAACATAACCTTTTCTACATATATGAAAATCTGAGTACCTAAGAACCTCCTATCAATTTAAATTTTGAAGTGGTGAAAGAAACACTGTGTGCCAAGAATATTAGGAATCTTATAGAAACTCCTTATAAAAATACTGATGTCAGTTTCCATATTTAATCCGTTTGGACATAATGTGTTTAAAGCAAAAATATATCGTTGTTCCAGACGTAGAATGGTTTTAGTGACATCACCTCCTCTCCAATTTAACTTGACCTTTTTAATCACAAAAAACTTTAGATCTGATATTTTATGTTTATGCTCTAACCAATGAGCAACTAAGGGTTTCTCGACCAAGCTTCTATTGATGCAACTCCTATGCTCAATAATCCTTTGGCGAATGGGGCGAGTAGACATACCAACATATAATTTACTACAGGGACATTGTATGACATAAATAACATGACTTGTGAGACAATTTGGAAAATCATCAATATAAAAAACATGTTTACTAATTGGATGGATATATTGATTCATAACCGGAATGGCGTGAACACACACGGAACATTTACCACACTGGAATTGTCCCTTATATTTTGAGCGGAATTTTCGCTCAGTAAATGCCAATGGAACAAGCATATTGTGGAATATTTGTGTATAACGATTCAATATCCATTGTAACTAAAACTACTTCTGGGTCAAAATCTGTAATGGAAGATAGAATATTAATGACATGTGATGAGTCACGGACATATGACCACATGCTTTCAACAAATGGGCGTAATAAAACATCCATAAATTGTGAAATGGGTTCCATGAAAGACCCAATGGCTGAAACTATCGGTCGCCCAGGCGGATTATCTAGAGATTTATGAATTCTAGGAGTAATATAAATTGTAGGGATCACGGGGAAGTCTACTATAAGAAAACTCTTTTCTTTTGATGTAATGTGCCCAAATTCGAATGCAGTCAAAATTATGTTATCAATGGATATTTTCAAAGAAAATGTGGGGTCGCCATCCAATCGGGAATAGAAAGTAGTATCTTTCAATTGCCGCTGTACTTCTGCGATATAATATTCTTTGTCTAAAACAACTATTGCACCCCCTTTGTCTGCTGGTTTTATGATAATTTTATTATTCTGCAAAGACTTAATAGCTTCCCTCTCTTTGAAGGTTAGATTATGATATGGCAATCCTTCATAAATGCCGGATCTCTGTTGGGCTTTGGAAGCAAGTTGATAGCTGATTCCAACATAGAGGGTGCCAGCTCGTCCCCCTGCAAGACCCCATTGAACACCCTCTGTAATAGGAGAAGTATGGGGTCCACTAATTTTTTATAGAAAAGACTCGTTAGCCCATCCAGCCCTGGCAACTTATTTCCTGCCAACCTGTTATGGCCCCCCCCCCCCCCCCGAATCTCCTGTTCCCCTGTCTCACTCTACAGGCATGCCTGAGCTTCCTCATGTATCCTCCGAAGGGGTTCTCCCTCGTCCAAGTAAGCCGCAATCTGCTTGGCCGTGGAGCCCCCCTCCTGCCGCAGAGGGTTTTATAGTACTACACAAACTGCTCACAGAACTCCCCAGATTTAAAGAGGAGCCAATCTCCCGCCTCCTTCAGTTTCACAGTTGCTCCCACTCCCGCAACTCTCTCGCCATCAAAGCCCCCACTTTGTTGTTAAATTCATAATAATATTGGTCTACCCTCTGAAGCTGGAAGGCCACCATTTCCACCTGAGACTCTTTAAGTTCCAAAAAGTGCCGTTTCCAGCTGGCTCTGCACTGCCCTGATTCCAGTGTGCTTATGCAGTCTCTCCAAGTCCTCTACCTGGTGCACTAAGCCCTCCACTTTCTCCTACCACTTCATCTTTTCCTTGAGGCCCACTGGATAAGTTGCTCTCGTAAGACGGCTTTAAGGCCAGCCCATAAAATGCCCATGCTCACTTCACCATTATCATTATGGGCCATATAATCCTTTATGGCCTGCTCCAGTCCATCCTTTGGGGCATATATTTATTTATTTATTTTATTTATTTAGTAAACATTTATATACCGCTACTTCCAGCGATCAGAAGCGGTTTGATTATAATTTTGGGATTTGTCACAAATCAAGACAGAAAATTTGGGGCATAGATAGAGAGAATAGGGTAATACACAGCACACATAATAGGGTCTAAATATAGACCTTAATGTACCAACATACATTTACAAAAGAGATTGTCCTTCATCTATTTACATTTTTACATACAGCTACTCACTTCATCTTTTATCTTTTTGGATTTACATCTGGTCGTAGTGACAATTGAACAGATGCGTTTTCAATTTCTTCCTGAAGTCATTTAACAGGGTGACCATTGTCCCTTGGAACTCCCCCCCCCCCCCCCCAAACCAGTAAAACCCTCCCTTTCTGGCCCCTTTTTATTCCCCTAGCTGAAAAGGAACATCGCGCTGCATGTCCTGGTAAAGAAACGTTTGCTTCTGTGGGATGTTAAAGCCACAGACGTTCCAGGTGTATCCCCGAAGTCCTCCCATTCTGTCAGGGCATCTCTCCCTCTCAAGCTTTAAACCTTCCAGTCCCCCTTCCCCCTTTCTACTTTAACTGCAGAACCCTCCTCTGCACTTCCCATCTAAGGAGGAAGTTCCACTGGGTGCCATTACTACAAACTGCCCCAAGTCTGGCCTCCTTACCTTTCGCTCAGCCCTCCCAGATTGTAAATATCAAATTGATAACAACTTTAAACAGTCCAGAGTCTCCCACTTCATCCTGAAAGGCAAAAGGGTGTTAAAGCCAACATACCACAACCATATGGTAAGATCCCCACTTCAAAAACACACCTGTCCCCCAAAAGCTCTCTTAAATGTGCAAATAGCAGCCCCCTTATCCACTTTAGTGGGACTCTGTGTAGTCGCATCCGCCCCCTTCTGGGACAGTCTCCGAAGGTGCTGCCCCTTACTGGACACCCTTTGCCAACATGGAAGGTCCACTCCAGTTCTCCCTTGGCGATGAGCAGTGTGGAAGACCAGAGGCGCCCTCTCGTGCCAAGCAGGTCCATGCATCCTCCGTTTTCACCCACTGTGCTTGGCCATTTACCTTGAATAAGAGGCCAAAGGGGAACATCCACTTGTATTAAATCTTCTCTTTCTGCAACTATGTTGTAACCCCTCTCAGGGAGCATCTGTGCTGGAGCTTGCTGGGAACCAGGTCCTAATAAATTTCTATATCGCAGTTGTCCCATTTAAAGCGGCCCCACTTGGTAGCAGCACACATGATTCAATCTTTCAGTCCAAAGTGGGACAGGCAGGCCACGATATCCCTAGGCTTGGAACCTGGCAGAGCACCCAATGCCCTGTGAGCCTGCTCCAGTAGCAAGTCATCAAAATCTCCCGCCGACACCTCTAGCACCATAAGGCTGCGGCAGACTACCCACACCACTGCTGCAGCGTTTTGGTATTTTTCACCTTCAGGCACCCCGCGGATATGAATATTACAGAATCTCGATCTGTTCTCAAGGTCTTCGATCTTATCTTTAATCTTATCTTGTTCTTTTTTAAACTGCTCAAAGTGTTCCCATTCCCACGCAAGGCCCTCTTCCTGCCGCTCCACCTGTTCCTCGGCCATCTCCACGTGCTGCCCCAGCTCTAGTTAGTCAGCGCGCATTTCCCCCAAAGTCTCGTAGATCTTCTTGCACAGAGGTGATCTCTCAACTGAGATCCTGATCCAACGACAGAGATCCCCATACATATATTGCTCTTCAGCCCAGTCCTCATTAGTATCTGTGCCAGACACCATGTTTCCACGGCCATCCTCCCGACTCAAGAGATTTTGCTTGCATAAGGGGACTTAAATTTTGCCATTTTCTTTCGGATGGACATTGCTGCGGTCTATGGGGCTTCCTGATTCAGGACCGCCAGTAAGGGAAGCCAAGGGCTGCATTTTGATTGCTCTATTGATTCACCCTAGTGGGAATTTTTGCATTAAACTTCCATTGTCCCCAGTGATGTCACTTTCTCGCCAATTTTAGAGCTGTGTCCCTGACTCCCACCTATTTGGCAGCCTCCTGTCCCCAAGTCTAGTGATGGGGACAGAGGGTATAGAAAACTATTTATTTTCAGTTTGACTTGAATATGTCATTTTTAAGAATTTACCTCCATTGTCTTTATATTTTGTATGGTATGGAAGAAATGCATCACTGTTTTATTTTTCTGTTGATTTGTCTGTTTGGAAGTGATGATATTGCTGTCATAGGATGGATGGTGGGCGGGGGGGGGGGGGGCGGTGGAGCAGGGTAATGACTCCTCTTCCCTCCTCCATGTCTTGTTGCTCAAACCTGTAACTAAGGTGTCCCTTCCTCCCGCCCACACACACAATTCTGATACATGTTACAGATTTGCCTGCAAAAAATCAAGTAACCTTATCCTTAATGCATGTCAAACTCTCCGTGCTATTGTTCATCACATTTTAGTAAACATGAACCAACAATTAAAACACATTTCATATTTTGTTGATTGTTAAAATTCTTCTTTTCATGATTCTGACCGCCTCATATTTCTACCAGTATGGGTCCTATTTCCTAAACTGTGTTAGATGCTTAATGTTCATTAACTGCAAAACCTTCACACAGTCTGATAAATGTGGGATAATATTCTTAAACATAAAATACTGGCCCTCAGATTTGACCATCTTTTTTCCATGTTGGAGTCCTACCTGGTGCATTAAAGTATTCAAGACTGATCTGTGGTAACTCAGCAGTGTGACCACTTATTAAGGTTCAGTTTGAGGTAAGAAAGAAAGACCTACTTAAATCCAGGCAGGAAAGTATATAGCTGAGAGACTGCCTGGAGTTGAAATCTTTCAGAACCAGCAGAGCAAAAAAGATGTAACTGAAAAGAGAACAGCAGCAACCAAACGGGGATGAATTTTCAGTTGGTGAAATTATTTCCATTTTTTTTAATGAAATTTTCCAGCAGTTACAGAAAGCAACCAATAAGCAAGCAAACTTCTTACAATAATCAAAAGGTAAAGAAAAACAAAACAAGAAACAATAAGAAGATGCACAAGTTCACATTTTGGGAGAGTACATATGTGGATAGAGGAACGTAAATATTTCTCTTAGAAACTTTTTACATCACCAACCAAACTCAAATAGAACAGGAAAATCTCAAGACTGTTTATCTAACAAAAATTTCTCAAGGTGTGACACCTCCGTAAAGACATATCTATTGCTAAAAAGGGTTATGATACATTTGCATGGAAACTTTATCTCCAGGAACAAGCAGGAATGTAGTCTTCACATATGGGTATCGTTGGTACTGACGGAGCCTGCGCGGGAACGCTCCCCAGCATCCAATAGGAAAGCTTTTGGGAGCATCCCACAGCACCTGCGTGCTGCCTTCCCGCCTTTCCAATGCCCGTCTCCAGTTCTTTGTTTTCCACAGAGCCGACAGGTTGCATACCCTGCCACCGCAGAAAATTTCGTCTTTAATCTTTGTTTTTGTGGTTGCGTCTGCCTTCCCTCGACGCTATACCGGTACCGCCGGTTCTTTCTTCTAAAAAACAAAACAAAAAAAACCTATAGTTTCTGAAGTGGTTTACTTCAGGAACTTTTTTTCCTTGGTGCTAGATGTCATTTTGGGCACTAGGCCCAATTTTTCCTTAAAAATGGAAAAACCTACTTCAGGTTTTAAGAAACGTTCTAAATGTGGCGGTACTATTTCCGTCACCGACACCCATGATTGCTGCCTCAAATGTTTAGGTCCTGACCACTCTATTTCTGAGTGCCTCTCCTGTGGAATGATGTCAAAAAGGGGCCGGCAGAACCGAGCTGCTAAGCTTAGCACCCTTTTTCCCTCAGATGCGGCATCTGTTGCATCGACATCCTCTAGGGCTTAAACTTCCTCCCATGGATCTCAGGTAACTAAACATAAATCTAGCCGGACCTCAAAGGGTAGATCTCCTAAATATCGAGATGCCCCTGGCGTTGCCCTTGAGGAATTTTCACCGGCAAAACTGCTCCGGCGGGAGGCTTCGGCTTCCAAAGCATTAACGAGGCCTCAACCTCGGCAGAACTACTGGCGCCATGCTCTGGGGTTCCGGCCGCTTCTACCGGTACCGACACCCAAGCATCGGCAGCGTCTAGACCAGAGATTCCTTGCTATCAAACGGAGTCTAGCGGCTCCTCTCACAGCGTCGGTACCATTGAAATTGCTTCAGACATCTCATCCGATACCGGTACTGACACCGGTACCGGTACCGACCGCATCGACATCGGCGGGTATGCCACCCGTACCGAGTCATGCGTCTCTCTCCGGTATCGACAGATCGGTACCTGAACAACCCGATAACGACTTTGATCGATACCGGTACCGTGCTTTGCACGATCACTGGGATCGGAGATATTTTGAATCCTCGGATGAGTCTGAAGACGCCGAAGACTCTGCCAATACCAGAGTACTTCTCCCCGAGGATTCCTCTTCTCTTCGGCGCAGAATGTCTCCGCCAAAGGATATGTCCTTTCAGGACTTTATCCTTGATGTGGCCCGAGGCCTTTTCATCACAGTAGCTCCTGAAAAAGAGCCTAGGGCAAAGGAGTTGGAAATCCTCCAATACCCTAAGGCTCCAAAAGAGGCAGCTACTCTGCCTATTCATGAGATCTTACATGATCTTATGCTAAGGATGTGGGAAACACCTTTAACCACATCTCCTCATTCTCAAAGACTCGATACTATGTATCAAGTTCCACCTTGTCCTGGCTTTCAAAAAACTCAATTACCACACCATTCAATGGTGGTGGAATCAGCCATGAGAAGGATGAAAAGTGCAGAGACATGCATCCAATCCTCCAGGTCGTGAATGTAGGATTCTTAATGCCTTTGGGTGTCGATGCTTCCAAGCTTCCTTGCTCTCAGCTAGGATCAGTTCCTATATCTTGTATATGGGAATGTTCCTTAAAGAAGTCACAGGGGACTTGGAGCTTATGAGCCCCCTTCTTCCTGATGACAAAAGACAAGACTATCTCACTCTTGTCAAACATGCTCAGGATGTTTCCAAGTTTGTTAATTGATCAGCCTTTGACTGTCTTGAGTGCATAAGCAGAACCTCTGCTATTGACATTGGTGCACGTCGGATCGCCTGGCTTCAGGCATCTGACTTGGAAATTTGGGTACAGGATAAATTAGGAAACATTCCTTACACAGGAGAAAATCTCTTTGGCAAGAATTGGCAGGAGAAGGCTAATGAAATAGATGCTGAGAATATCACATTGGATAGATTGTCCAAATCTACAGCCGATCCTGCAAAGAATAGATCCTCTAGGAAACCATTTTTCAATAAGAAAAAGAAGTTTTATCCTTCCTATACTCAACAGGGACACCGTCCAGGTCAGCCTGCCCAAAAGGGACAACAGCAACAACCTAGACAACAAAAGAAGCCAAAAGCTGCAAAACCTCAGCCGGCTCAGCAGGCTCAGCCTCCTCAGGGGCTTTGACTCCTTTCTAGATAACTTCGCCTTCCTGCCCCTGAAGGGTCCAGAACCCTTAACCATCCCAGGCAGGTTATGTCATTTTGCCCACAGATGGTACCAAATAAGAGCAGAAAATTGGACTCTGTCCATTGTACGAGAGGGGTACAAGCTTCATTTTCACAGCCTGCCCCCTCCTACAATTATTCTCAGACCTCTCTCAACAATCTCTTAGGTCAAGAAGTCACAATGCTCCTTGCTCAAGGAGCAATAGAGGAAGTACCCATTCCCCATCAGGGTACAGGGTTCTACTCCCCCTATTTTCTTATTTCAAAGAAAACAGGAGGGGACAGACCCATTTTAGATCTCAGAGAATTGAACAAATATCCGTTCCGAGAGAAGTTCAAAATGGTCTCTGTAGGAACTCTGCTGCCATACCTTCAAAGTCAGGATTGGCTTTGTTCCCTAGATCTCAAGGAGGCGTATGCTCATATTTTCATCCATCCAAGTTACAGGAAATTCCTCTGATTCCTTTTCAGGAAAAGCACTACAAATACAAGGTTCTTCCCTTTGGCCTGGCTTCTGCGCCAAGAGTGTTCACAAATGCATGGCTGTGGTAGCAGCATTTCTCCGCATTCTGGGAATATTTGTCTTCCCTTACTTAAATGACTGGCTCATTTGAGCCCCTACAGTGCCAGAAGCCAGCTCTGCTCTGGCTCGCACAATGCAAATCCTTCAGTATTTGGGACTGGTCATAAACCTCCCAAAATCCAATCTTGCTCCCACTCAGTCCCTAGAGTTCATAGGAGCTCATCTAGATACCAGACAGACCAGGGCTTTCCTTCCGCAGCCCCGCTGTCTTCGCATACAGCTAGCTTCCCAAGCAGTGTTCACACCTTATCTCACTGCTTGGGAAATGCTACAATTGCTAGGCCACATGGCCTCCACCGTGCATGTGGTTCCTTATACTCGCCTCCATATGCGAGCGGCCCAGTAGACTTTATCCACTCAGTGGACACAGGCCTCAGGTTGCCTGTCGGACAAAATAACAAACTCAGACCGTCTTATTTCGTCCCTCCAATGGTGGCAATCACCCAGAAACCTTCTGGTGGGGTCTCCTTTCCAGCAACCCCTATCCCAAGCCACCCTAACAGATGCTTCACAGGTTGGATGGGGAGCCTACCTGCACTATCTCTCTACCCAGGGCACCTGGACTCCACAGGAGGCCTGTCTTCACATCAACCTCCTGGAGCTCAGAGCAATCTTCCTTGCTCTTTGAGTATTTCACGCCCAGCTCAGCTACAAGACAGTCCTAGTTCAAACAGACAATCAGGTAGCCATGTTCTATGTGAACAAGCAGGGCGGAACAGGCTCTCCGTCACTACGCAACAAAGCTTTGCGACTATGGGCCCTCTCCAGAGAGCATCAGATTCATCTCCTTGCGGTGTATCTTCCAGGCATCCAAAACTCTTGGGCAGACAAATTCAGTCGAGTTCTGCTTCCACACGAATGGTCTCTCCATGCAGACCAGGTTGTCCAAATATTTCAGATTTGGGGAACCCCGAACATAGACCTCTTCGCAAGTCTGCTGAATGACAAACTTCCCCGGTTCTGTTCCAGAATTCCGGCTCGATGTTGTCAGGCAAGGGACGCCTTCCTCCTTCACTGGGGTCAGGACTTCCTATATGCCTTTCCACCCATTCCCCTCATCCCCAAAACCCTATTCAAGCTTCAGAGAGACAGAGGTCATATGATCCTCATAGCTCCCCATTGGCCACGGCAAACGTGGTACCCTCTGCTCCTACATCTCTCTCAAGCTCCACCTCTGGAGTTGGGATCCGCTCCAGATCTTCTCTCCCAAGAGGACGGGATGCTGTGGCATTCGAATCCCCAGTCTCTGCATCTCAGGGCCTGGTTGCTGAAAGCCTAGAACTTCAGGATCTTAACCTTCCCAACAGGTAAAGGATGTCCTTCATGCTTCTAGGAAACTCTCCACAAGACGCTCGTATGCCTTTAAGTGGAAAAGGTTTACCATATGGTGCTCGCAGAAGGGTCTTAACCCTCTTGCGATACCTCTGGAATCAATACTGGAGTATCTCCTTCATTTGTCAAATGCGGGTCTCAAGACAAATTCAGTAAGAGTCTATCTTGGTGCTATTGCAGCTTCTTACAAGCCTTTAAGTGGACAACCTATTTCCTCTCATAGCGAGATTTATGAGAGTCCTTCTTTTAACAAAGCCTCCCATTAAGCCACCAGTGGTGGCATGGGACTTAAATCTGGTACTCGGGCAGCTCATGATACTGCCCTTTGAACCATTAGCCACTACATCTTTGAAATTCCCTTCCTGGAAGGTCATCTTCCTCATTGCAATCACATCAGCACATCGCATCAGTGAATTGCAAGTGTTAGTGGCTGATCCTCCTTATACAAGGTTCCACCATGATAAGGTAGTTCTTAGGACTCATCCACACTTTATGCCAAAAGTGGTTTCGCCTTTCCGTTTAAACCAAACGGTTTACCTTCCTGTATTCTTTCCGAGGCCTCATGCCTCCAGTGCAGAAAGGAACCTTCATACCTTGGACTGTAAAAGAGCTTTGGCCTTTTACTTGCAAAGGACACAGCAACATAGAAAATCTTCTCAACTCTTTGTTGCTTTTGATCCTAGTCATTTGGGACTTCCAGTTTCCAAAAGAATACTGTCCAGCTGGATCGCACAGTGCATATCCTTTGCCTATGAGAGTAAGAACCTTCCTCTTGAAGGCCATGTCACTGCTCACAATGTGAGAGCCATGGCTCATGGCTCAATGGCTCATCTTCACTCTGTGTCTATCGACGACATCTGTTGAGCAGCTACTTGGGCTTCGGTACATACCTTCACAGCCCACTACTGCTTAGACAAGGACTCCCGCCGGGATGCCTTGTTTGGCCAAGCTGTTCTTCAACACCTTTTTCAGACTTCATCAACTCCTACCCACTGTCCCTGGTAGGATGCCAGAGATCCATGGGGGGAAGTGGGGCCCTTTTGCAAGGGCTGACAACTTCCTGGGGCCATCTCCCTGGCATCTGCAGCTAGGGAGTCCCCATATGTGAAGACTACATTCCTGCTTATTCCTGGAGATAGCGTAGTTACTCACCTGTAACAGGTGATCTCCGGGAACAGCAGGAATTTAGTCTTCAGAACCCGCCCACCTCCCCTAGGAGTTGTATCTGTATCTCTCTCTCTCCCTCTTTCTTTTGTCTCAGCTATAAACTCAACTGGAGAGGGACAATTGGAAAGGTGGGCAGGCAGCACGCAGGCGCTGTGGGATGCTCCCAAAAGCTTTCCTATTGGACTCTGGGGAGCGTTCCCACGCGGGCTCCGTCGGTATCGACGATATGCATATGTGAAGACTAAATTCCTGCTGTTCCTGGAGATCACCTGTTACAGGTGAGTAACTACGCTTTACTTAAAGTTCCACTGAGTGTAAGAACCTTAGGTTTTAACTGTAAAAAAGCTCGGCGACTGAGTTGGGTGGCCTGCACCACATCAGGAAAAAACATAAGAGGTGGTTACCCCCAAAAAGGAGCAGCCTTCTTCAAAAAATATAGTTTCATATTAACACTTTTCTCCATTTTCGAGCAAAAGGACACTAAAAGTGTGGCCCTTCTTGGAATATTGCCCAAGGAGGACTCGAGAAACTGTGTTAGATTCCTTTCATCAACATTTACAAGCTCATCATTCTCATCCTCTGGATTCTGCAAGGCAACACTTCGCAGTAAATAATAAATAGAGGAAATAGATGACTTGTTAAATGATGAATAAAGCAAATCTCTTTAACATCGTTTTTAAACAATTCCAGAGGTGAAAGAAGGCGAACAATAGGAAAATTTAGAAGCCTAAGGTTTTGCTCCCAAGTGCTATTTTACAAAGATTCTAATTTACTCTATATCAATAAACTGTCCTTAACGAAGAAGTTAACTCACCACTTGCACAATACCAAAACTGCTCTCCAACGTGGAGACTTTCACTCCCTCCAGCAAGCAGGTCGCCATGTTTGCGCAGCACTTTTACTGTCTCTTGATAAAAGGAACATAATGATGCTAGAGTTCCTGGAAGCACACCTTCCACCCTAGTTAGGGCTGACCAAATATCCCTCAAAGATATCTCCAGAATTTGGCCCCGACAAAGCCAGCTTGGTAACAACAGGAAAAGTCATAGGTGTAAGATACCGCCCACAGTTGAGGGCAAAAGCATGAAGATCAAAACCTGCTGCGAATAGGGGGACCAAGGGCACGCTTCAACAACATGCTTCCCCCATAGTGCATTACATAAGATGTGAATTTGTTTATGACATTAATGATGACAGAACGTGTTGAGGTAGAGAGGAGTGGGCTTTAACAGTTTCACCCCCAGGCGAGTACGGGCTGTGTGTCTCAATGATGGGATCAGTTAAGAAAGTCAAATTCTTGTTTTGTATATAGGTTGTGAATTGTACAGTATTATATGGTTATGTGTTGTATAGATTATGCTGGGCCAGAAATTGTTCCAAAAATGTATCCAATAAAACTCCTTCCTTTCGGTTAACTGGTAGTCTGTTGCACTGTGTCAGCGAGAGAGAGAGTTATCAAGCAAGGGGTTTTGGGATAGGGGGGGAGAGGAAGGGGTGGGGCAGATCATGGGAGGGGAAGGGGGATCTGACTTCGTGGAGCCTGGTTATCACTTGCCCGATTGTGAGGACAAACATGAAAACATTTTCTGTAGATAAATATTTGTTTACCTGCATAAAAAGCCCCTATGAAAACTGCCCTCTCCCCTTGTGTTTCACAACATTTTTACCTGTGTGCCAAAAGTGGCAGAATCAGATTGAAGAAGTGAAAATATGAAAAGAGATTCAAATTTTGAAATAATCATAGGTACTTTCTCAGGCATCCTTTGCATTTGTTTGACAGCAGATACAAAGTACATTGGTGCCAAAGAACCTATGAGGTGTGACAAAAAGGAAACGAGACTGTCTCATAAATGTTTTAGTACAAAATCTATAGAGAAATTTATTCATTGTCCCCTTCAGAGTAACTCTCTCCCCCGCCCCCGAGTTAATACACTTCTGCATTCGCTTCTGCCACATACGGAAGCACTCGGTAAAGTCCTCTTCCTTGAGGTCCCTCAGCTCCCTAGTCACAGTGGCCTTGATCGCTTCTACAGAGGTGAAATGAGTTCCTTTGAGCACAGTCTTCAGCCTGGAGAAGAGCCAGAAGTCGCACGGTGTGAGATCTGGGGAATAAGGAGGGTTGTCGAGAGCTGTGATCTGTTTGTTAGCCAAGAACTGCCTCACACTGAGTGCAATGTGTGTGGGCGCGTTGTCGTGGTGGAGCAGCCATGACTTGTCTCTCCACAGAGCCTGCCTGCTGTGCCGAACCCAGTCATGGAGGTGATTGAGGACCTGCTGGTTGACTGTCAGGCACAAACTCATGATGGACCACTCCCTTCTGGTCGAAGAATGTGATCAGCATGGCCTTGATCATTGATTTGGACATACGCACCTTCTTGGGTCTGGGTGACAGTCAAGTCTTCCACTTCTGGCTCTGTCTCTTGCTTTCAGGGTCGTACTGGAAGACCTAAGTCTCGTCTCCTGTGATGACTTGGCCAACGAACTCTGGATCTCCTCCAGTCTTCTCTAGCAAGTCTCAACAAACATTGACCCGGTTCTCCTTCTGGTCGTCCGATAAAAGCTTGGGCACCATCTTGGCACACACCTTCCGCATCCCCAACTCCTGCACCAAGATGGTCTGCACTGATTCCCTGTTCAGGCTGTTCAGGCTGAGCTCCTCAGCTATCATCCGCACCGTCAATCTGCAATCACTCCACACCAGCTGGTTCACTCTGTCAATGTTCTCAGCCGTCTTTGTTGTGGAAGGCCGTCCTGACTTGGGGTCATCCTCCACCTCCTCGCAGCCCATCTTGAAGCATTTGTGCCACTCAAAGACTTGCAGTCTTGACATTGCATCTTCTCCATAAGCCTTTTGGAGAAGTTGGAGACACTCAGTTGGGCCCTTCTCCAACTTAACCAGAAGTTTCAAGTTGATTCTTTGCTTCATATTTCTTCCACCTCCAGTTGCGTGACAAAGCGATGGAGCAGTGGGCTACAAAAAAACCTGAAAAAGAAAAACAGAGAGAGAGATGAAAAATATTATAGCAGAATAGTGGCGAGATGATGCACAACACAGTGACATAAGTGATTAGCCAATTGGCATTGAGTCATGGGCGTGGCTGCCACAGTCTCGTTTCTTTTTTGTCACACCTGCTTTCCACAGATTTTAAAATTGAACTTGCAGGCCCACAGAGAAACTTGAAAATTTCTTTCCATGGGGGAAATTTTCAAAAACATTTTCACGTGTAAAGCAGAGCTTTATCTGTTAGTTTTCCTTTTAGTTTGCACTGGAAGTGCAGGTAAAGTTAGATAATGAAGTACTGTACATATACATCTGATCAGGAGCTGGGCAAATGTATGCGCACACATTGGGGCATGTTTACTAAAGTGCACTACCCTGTAGTGTGGGGTTTAGTGCGCAGTATGAGCGCCACACTAAAAAGTAGCATGGGCACCAGTGCTAAGAAATCCCGCGCTAAATAGGTAGTGCGTGATGAAGCGGGGACTGCAAGAGTCAGGGGCAGAGCAGAATCATTGACAAGTCGCAGCTAGTGCGCGTGTTTTATTATTTATTTAACAACTTTTATATACCGCGCTATTTGTTATCAGTGCGGTTTACATATAACAAGGGTGCACAGTCAGAAGCCTGTACTGTGCTTACTTTGTAACAGGTTTAAACTTGGAGCAACAGGGAAACTATAAACATATGTACAAAAAACAATTAGATTCGGTTTGTTAAAAACTTACGCTAACTGCACTTGCTGCCTTTAGCGCAGGTGCACTTAATACCACCTCATTGGGTGGTGTTAAGTGCACCCATGGACCAGCTTGCATGATGCTGTGCCTTAGCACCATACCGTCCCCTGAAGTTAGCACAGGCCCCCCACACTTGTTACCAGTGCAGGCTTTAGTAAACATGCCCCATAATTCACAAAGGTACATATTTTATAAAGACCATACATGATGCATGACTCCGTCCATGCTCCACCCAAGACTTCTCTCTAAATCATGTACGCCAGAGTTCAGTGCCGTACCTCGGCCTGTGCCAGTGCTGCAGCCACACAGGCTGCAAAAGAATAGAGGCACATTTAGGGTCTGTTTTCTGCTGACTGCTAGCCTCTGCTCCCCCCCTCCTCTGCACTGCCTGCTGGCCTGCCCTTGCTCCACCACAACATTTCCTGTTTCCTTGGTGGCAGCAGAAAAGCGGGTCTTTCCGACTCCGCACTTGTAAGGCTGATCTGGTCCCTCCTTTCTCTGACACAAACATATGTCAAAGGAGGGGAGGGATCAGACCAGCCATGCGAGTGTGGAGCCGGAAAGACCCACAGATATTTTTTAAACTGGAGGTCTGCCGCCACTGCTGCAGTCAAGGGAACAGAAAAAACGGTGGCAGGGTAAGGGCAGGCGGAGTGGGGGGGGGGGAGGGAGCCGGCTGGACATGAGGAGGTGTGGTAAGATGGGAGATGCTGGACTTGAGGGGATAGGGGCAAAAGGGCTATGCTGGGTATGAGAAGATAGGGGCAAATGACAAAACTTTGATGTCTTTGGAGGGAGGGCGCTAGGATTGCAAGTTGCACAGGGTACAGTTATGGCTCCGTACAGCCCTGCCAGAGTTGCATCCAAATACACTCATTCTTGTTGACACGCATTCTTGTATGCAGGGATAAATTTTATAAGCGCCATTTGCCACACATAGTATATTGTAACACCCTCCATTATTTTTATCTTTTTTTGTCAGACATAGATCGTGAAGGGAAGGAAAAACAAGCCTCCCCTAAAACACAATACATGTCCCTTTCTATTCAGTTAGTGACTCTAAAAAACAGATTGTAGAAATCCACCCAAAAGTGTGCAATCTGTAAACTACATATAACACTTATCTGGTCGTATGCGTGACGTGCACGTTTCGGGGAAAAACCCCTGTTTCAAGCGCTGCCAACACCGTGCTAATAGAACCAAGTCCTTTATTGAATAGCACGGTTCTATTAGCACGGTGTTGGCAGCGCTTGAAACAGGGTTTTTTCCCCGAAACGTGCACGTCACGCATATGACCAGATAAGTGTTATATGTAGTTTACAGATTGCATATTTTTGGGTGGATTTCTACAATCTGTTTTTTAGAGTCACTAACTGAATAGAAAGGGACATGTATTGTGTTTTGGGGGAGGCTTGTTTTTCCTTCCCTTCAAGATCTATGTCCGACAAAAAAGATAAAAATAACAGAGGGTGTTACGGTATCCTTTTGATATATCTCTGTGAAATTTGATTACCGTTTTGGGAATTTTTTTCTGATTACACATAGTATATTAGCATATGCACATGAAAAGCCCTTTATAAAATTACTCCCCTGATTAGTAAATAGGCCCAATGAGAATATTTGAAATTGCATGATTTACGTTGCATTAAATCTCATTACGCACCTTAACTCAGGCTGTAAAAATGAGGGCCTTAATTTGATTTTGTTTCATAAAACTGAGGGTGACGAGGGGATATCCTTTGTGTTTGATGAAATAAACTATACTAATGAGGTATGATTTATTTATTTAACAGGTTTATTTATACCGCCTTATCCTTAAGTCAAAGCGATTTACGTCACAACATATTAATCGTTTATATTATAACACTGGAGCATGGAAAAGGGGGTGAGGATAACATAAGGTGACTTATGTAATGGTTTACATCAGGGGTGGGCAATTGTTTTGGCTCGGGGGCCACTTTGAGAGGGCCGCACCTTCTAAAACTGATCATATTCATTAGTTAACATTACATTTCATTTAATGTGACATATAAATTGCATAATAATAAATAAATAAATAAATAAAACTAAATTTTAGTTAAAGCAGTTTACATTGTAACTTAAACTTGGTAATGTTCATTAAACAGGAACATTTGGATTCTTCTGAGGCAGTGGAGGGTTAAACGACTTGCCCAAAGGCCACAAGGAGTACTAATGGGAATCAAATCCTGGCCTCTTGTTTACCAAACCAGCAGCTGCTTCTCCACTCCAATGGACTGCCCTCACACCACTAGTGCTCTTGGTGACCCTCTAGTTCTCCTAATGGTAGCACCAGCCCTGAATGCAGGCACCTACGTTGCTTGATAAAATATTACCTAAGTAGGCATGTTTTTACTGCCTGAAACTAGGCACCCCTTTAGAAAACAACCCTCTATGTATGAGCCTCTCCTTCCCAGAAAATTTCAAACTTCTGTCAAGAAACAGACTTCTTGTGACTTTCTTTACATCTCTCCATACCACACTGAATAGCTTTCCAATTACATGCATGCACTGGGGTAAAACCAAAACTGGATCAGCCTGTCCTGAAAATCGTCAGGCTGCTACTGCTCCTCGCCTCCCTCCGGTAGCGACTCCAGCGGAGGCAGTTGCTGCTGCTCCCCCTGCTCTTGATCCGGTGATGGCTGCTGCTGTTCCCCCACAGCCTCCAGCCCAGCGCAGCCCATCTCCCCCTCCGGCTGGTAGATGGAGCTGGGCATGGCACTGTGCGAGAGGAGCCGGAAGAAGGGGTGGCGGAGTCGGAGCCACTGCGCCCGCTCGCTGTGTGCCAGGGCCGGGGCGCACGCGAGAAACAGAAAGCAATAGATTGGGTGCACACACGCTCAGGGTAGCCCCGCCTCCTCCTCCCTCCCCAGACAAGGAGTTTTTACATCATATCCCCTCCCTCCCACAATGCCCCGCCCCCTTCCCAGGGCACCGCCGTCACGCATGCGCTTCATCCCTCCTTGCCTCCCAGCCCTCTCCAGTCTCCACTCCAGCTATGTGTGATGTCACTCCCCGGCACAATAATGGGCCGTGCGTGGGAGGGGGATGAGAAGAGAGGAGCAAGGAGGCAGCACACACGGTGCCTAGGAGCGATTCCGTGGGCCGCAGAAAACTCTGTGGCGGGCCACATGTGGCCCACGGGCCGTAAATTGCCCACCCCTGGTTTACATTATAACATTGGCTGGGATAATATAACATGAAAGGTAATTTAACATGAGAACCTATGTACATGGCGGAAAGTGGGAATGGGTATTCTGGGAGTATCTCTTGGGTGTTACATTTCCAAAAATGGTTCCAAAATGTTTTATATAAAGGAAGGTTTTCAACTTTTTTCTGAAGTCTTTACTGTCCTCGTTGCTTCTGATGTCTTCTGTGAGAGACTTCCATATGCCCGGCGCAGTGAATGAGAGAGCTCTCTTGCATGTGATTTGTTTTACTCGGGGTAGTTTCTCCAAATGGGTTAGTTTTGCGCATACCATGGCAGTTGTGAACCTCACTACTAAGTCAGGGTATGTGGAGTATGATCTTAGTCTCTCAAATTTACTGCTAATGTTCAGCACAATACTTGCATCAAGCCAAAGAGAGCCTCTTGCTGGAGTTCTTAAGATATAACATGTATGGGTAATTTGTCAAGATGTGCTTGGAAATTCTTCTTTATCAAACCATTTTCTTGGTCTTTGACTGCATTTCTTGGTACTTCAGGATCTTTTGCCTCTCCATTCGATTCACAGAGCAATCACTCGATACCAACACTTCTATTATCAATGCCGTTCTGGTATTCTTCTCCTTTACCAGTATGTCAGGTTTCCTGGCATCCAGTTTCTTATCCATCGGAGTGGGAATGTTCCAGGTGATTGTAACCTCTTCATTCTCAGTTATTCTCTTAGGGTCATGATCCCAGTGCTTTTAAGGGACAGTGATGATGTAGTATTTACAGAGTTTCCAGTGGAGGAGGCGTGCTACTTTGTTGTGCCATTCTGTATAGAAATTTTCCACCATCAGAACTTCACAGCCTGCTATTAGGTGAGTCACTGTTTCCAGCTTCATCTTACAGAATCAGCATATGTCTGTTGTGCCAGTTTTTTCAATACGCGCTGTAAACCATCTCTGTTTTACCTTTGTGTGAGCACTGGGTGTGATAATCATGTTTTTGTTATTGGTTCTTTTTGGTTGGTTGTCCGGGTCTCTTGTGATTAGGTCTTGCAGGATGTCCACTGATGTATTCTGTAGTATTTTAAAGATGTTGAATGTTGTCTTGAACTTGGTGTGTGTATTGGGAGCCAAGATGTGTACACTTGGCTGTGTGGCTGTTTCAGAAGTGTGGAACAGTCATGCTTACTATTCAAAGACTGAATGTATTAAAAGACTTTTCCTATTTTGTGTTTATGGCAAAAAGTGTAGTTCATCTGGCCCATAATGTTTCTGTTAAGAACTTTGGATCAGCAACTCCATTTTTTAATGTTTGCTAACTGGTTTGCTTATTTACCTGTATTGGCTACAAATGAAGCCTTTTTATTCTTCTCTCACATAAAAATGATGGACCCAGTATTCAAAAAAAGTTAAGCTCCTAAGCTGGGCTCCTAAAGTTCAAAGGGGTACAAGGCCATCTCCAAATATCTTGGGATTCTGTGTCTACAGTTCGCAATATTAAGACGTTTTCTGCTCATGAAACTGTCAAGAACCTCCCAGGACATGGTGGGGAGAGGAAAATTAATCCAAGAAGTCTTTGAAGTTTAGTGCAAACTGTTGAAAAAACACCATGTACAACATCCAAAGAGCTTAAAGCCAACCTGGAGCAATCTGGAATGGTGGTTTCAACTCACATCATATGCCACACACTAAACAAAGGACCTCATATGCAAAGGCCACTGCTCAAAGCCAGATATAAAAAGACACGCCTGATCTTTGCCCAAACCCACCTTGAGAAACCATAGTTCTTCTAGGAAAATGTTCTGTGGACAGATGAAAACAAACAAGCTCTTCGGCAATGCAGACCAGTGATGCATTTTCAGGCAAAGAAAAGAAGCTTATAAGGAAAAAACACCCTTCCTACAATTAAATATAGTGAATGTTCCATAATGTTGTGGGGCTATTTTTCTGCCTCAGGAACTGGAGCCTGGAACGTATTAAAGGAATCATGAAGTTTGAGGACTACGAAGATATTTTGGGGTGAAATGTGCTACCTATTGTAAGACAGCTAGGTCTGGGTCGACAGTCATGGGTCCTCCAGCAGGATAATGACTCAAAACATACATCCAAAAGTATTAAAGAATGATTAAAAATAAACAAATGGACTGTTTTAAACTGTCCAGCAATGAGTCCTGATCTCAATCCAATCAAAATTCTTTGGAAAGAGCTGAAATCTGCCATTGTTAAAAGGAATTCTGGAAACATTCATGAGCTAGAACAAATCACCGTTGAAGAGTTTGAGAAACTACCAGCAGATAGATGTACAAAACTTATAGATGGCTACAAGAAACATTTGAAGACTGTCATCACTGCCAAGGGTTGTGCAACCAAATATTAGTGAAGGGTGCCATTATTCCTGTCCAGGCCACATTTTGTATTTTTTCTCAGAAATTCCTACGTCTAAGTTGTACAGACATCTCTTTTTCTGTTGTATACCCTTGAAAATACTATTAAAATATTATGATGACATGCAGTTGGAATATACGTGATACTACTTAGCAAACTGCTTACTTACTGATAACCACTGTTACCTGATGTTTACTATGATAGCACCATATTGACCGATACTATTACCTGCTGATACTCTAACTAGGACCTCTGTCCTACGTTTAGCATTGGAGCCTAAGCAAATTGTATTTTATTTTATTGATACACACACACGCTTTGACATGAATCCACTAAAACTTGTCTTAGGAATTTGTCTGGTCACCCTAACCTCAACATACGCAATCAACACAAACCTGTACCAATCTACACCACTTATATGTGGCCCACTCTACATCCTCTATGCCATCCACACTCCTCAAACACCCCTTCCCACACTCTACCATACCACCAGTATAGTATCAACACACGTGACCTATCCAGGACACGCAAGCAGGAAGCGCGCTGGAACACAGAAGCACCGCAAGCCAAAATCAAAAATGCCATGGATGAGAAAGCCCCGCCGGCCCCTTGCTCCACAAAACCAGGATCCACCAACACCATTAGTGGTCTGTACCATCACCCTCATAAACGCCGCCCCGATCAATCAGAAACAAGACCCACATTATCTACGACATAATCAAAGATGAGCAACCTGACATCCTTTGTATAACAGAAACCTGGATCACAAACACCGATGCAGCCTTATTGAACCAGTTAAACAGGCCAGGCTACAACCTGTATAACTGTCCACGATCCAACAAAAGAGGTGGAGGAGTTCTCATAATTGCCAGATCAAACTTGAAACTCTCATGCACGTCCCTGGATTCAAACCCAGACATAGACCTACTCAAAGTAGAGAACTCAGCAATATCCATCTGTCTAATATACAGATCCCCCTCACAGAATCATGAAATACTTGCTGCAGCATTAGAAAACATCTCCTCAACACAGCCGAAGAAATTCCAAGTCATCCTAGGTGACCTAAACCTAGCGTCAACAACAGCAGCGCACGCCAACTCCTTCCTGGAAGCTATGTCCCAACTTGGGTATCATCAGATAATAAACGAGCCAACCCACGAAAAGGGACATACACTGGACATGGTCTTTACCCCTAAAAACAAACAGCCCAACCATGTTAAACCCCTAATCAAAATCAAATCAATACCTTGGTCTGACCATCACCAAATAGACATACGGATAAAACTCCCATCGTTACCTAAAGACGCGAAAGCACAACGAGAAATCCAACAACAGAGATGTTTCAACAAACTTGATCTGGATGGTCTCACAAGTAACATCAAGGCGCACATCGACTTGGAATCTACAGACCTCGATGCACTAACAAATAGCTGGGACACAGGAATTCAGGCTACTGCGAACCCGAAATGGAATAACACAGCAATCCCAGGTAAACAACAATCGGAACCATGGTACACAACTACACTGACCAAAAGGAAGAGAGAACTTAGAAAGTGTGAAAGTGGAGACATAACAAAACTTTGGAGCTCAGAGCTGAATACCTTGACCTCCTCACAAGATACAAAGATGAAGTAGATGCTGCAAAAAGGAAACACCACACCAGCCTGCTGAATAAAGCCATCAACAAACCACGTGAACTATTTCGACTAGTGAAAACACTAACCAAAACAAACCAGCCAGAACAACAGAGCGATTCTATTCATCCTCAAACTCTCGCAAACCACTACGCAAGCAAGCTGACAACAACCTCACCCACTCTGTGTTGCCAAACCACATTTGAAAACTGCAGTGAAGCAAGAACAGGCATGGAACGAATTTCACAAAATTGATGATAAGCAAACGATTGAAATAATAACCAGTATCAATACCACCACCTCCCTGCTTGATCCCTACCCAGCTACATGGATTAAAGCGGCAAAAAAGGATATCGTCCACCAGGTCTCACACATTGTGAACCAATCACTGTGCCAAGGAATCATGCCCAACCAGCTCAAAAAGTCTATAATTAGACCGATACTAAAGAACAACTCGCTAAGCAAAGAGGACCCATCATCTTACCACCCAATCTCCAGCATATCTTTCCTAGCGAAAATCATTGAAAAAGCAGCCCTCATCCAACTGCAAGACCACCTCGACGACCACGAAACCCTAGACAAACAGCAATACGGATTCAGAAAAAATCATGGGGTCGAAACACTGCTTTTGGCACTGCTTAACAACCTCCTCAAGGGCCTGGAAGACAGAAAGAAAATGTTTATCCTCATTTTCATCGACATCTCTGCTACTTTTGACACTGTCCATCATCTAACCCTCCTTAACAAGCTGGCATCAATTGGAAATCTTAGGAACAGCCTTGAAATGGTTCTCCTCCTACATAACGGACAGAAAGCCGCAGGTCCAATTCAACGGAGAAAGAGCTGAAGCCTTCACTCAAACTCAAGGCATACCGCAGGGCTCGGCACTCTCGGCACTACTTTTTAACATTTACATGCAACCCCTCAGTGGAATATTCAGGAAATATGGCATTAACTACCACATATACGTGGACGATATCATGCTGTACACCCAATTGGAGGCTGCAGACCCTAATTACGCTCAGCTTGAAACCTGTATGGGAGAGATGTTGGGATGGCTAAAACAAAACAATATGTCGATTAATCACAAGAAAACGGAAGTAATGTTTATATCCAGTAAACCTGACTTCGAACCACCTCCAACAATAACATTGTGCAACAATACTTACAACACTAAAAATGAAATTAAATATCTAGGAGTCACAATCGATAGCAAACTAAAGATGGAAAAACACCTCAGCAACACCAACAAAGCCATCTTTCACAAGCTTAGAGTACTACGACCCCTGCGGAATATACTTGATCCATGTGACTTCTGGTCGGTTGCACAAGCGCTCATCATGCCTCACCTAGACTACTGTAACGCCATCTTACAGGGTCTACCAAAGAAAACGACCAATATATTACAATTGGCACAACACGTAGCGGCCAGGATCATCATGAAATCAAGCGTCACGGAACATATCACACCTGTATTGATGGAACTGCACTGGCTACCAGTCGTTGCCAGGATTCAATACAAAACATTGGTAACTACATTCAAACTAATACACAACTTAGCCCCCTCATTCCTATCCACCCTTATCTCCACGCAACAAACCACCAGAAGCAGGAGAACCATCAATTCAGACACACTAATAGTTCCAAACGACATCAGACATGTAAAAGGCAGTACCAGCCGCAGAGCGTTCTCTTTCTCCGCCCCCACTTTATGGAACCGCCTACCACACGAGCTGAGAGCAATTCCAGGCATAGTTGACTTCAGGAAGAAATTGAAAACACATCTGTTCAATTGTCACTACAACCAGATGTAAATCCAAAAAGATAAAAGATGAAGTGAGTAGCTGTATGTAAAAATGTAAATAGATGAAGGACAATCTCTTTTGTAAATGTATGTTGGTACATTAAGGTCTATATTTAGACCCTATTATGTGTGCTGTGTATTACCCCTATTCTCTCTATCTATGCCCCAAATTTTCTGTCTTGATTTGTGACAAATCCCAAAATTATAATCAAAACGCTTCTGATCGCTGGAAGTAGCGGTATATAAATGTTTACTAAATAAATAAAATAAATAAATAAATAATGTACACAACATGCTTAAAATGCAAGGGTGCCAATAATATTGATTACAACTGTAAGATACTATCTTAAGTTGCAGAAATTGCACCTTAAAATAAGGCACAGATGTTTAGACATAAATCTGGTATAAATGCCCAGGCCTACATTTTTTCAAGAACACACATAAATTATAGAAATTTACAATCTACTTGTGCGCTCTGCCCATGCTTTGACCAAACTCCACCCACTGACAAAGTGTGCACCACTGAGAAAGGCACTTACTTTTTATGCTATCGGTATTTTATGAGGTCATTATTGCGTGCATGTGGCCACATACATACGTTAATGACTAAAATAACCCACAGTTAGGCGCATAATAACCTAAAAGTATGTGCCCCTTATATAACTATGTCCTAAATGCTCCTAAATTTAAGAGTTAAGTGAAATTCTGAAGCCCTTTTACTAAAAGTTAACACATTAATGAAGTTAATGTACGTTAAGTGCCATTGAAGCCATGGAAATAAAAGAGCTGTGGGTACTTAATGCACATTAACTTCATTAACGTGCATTAGTCTTTAGGAAATGGGTGGCTTTGAATAAGTTTAGGAATTCAGCCCTATTAAATTTTCTGAGAGCAATTTAGCACAACACCCAAAGTTAGGGTCAAAAATCCTTTGACTATCAGTCTCTGTCTCTGTAGGGTTTTTGCCATCAACAATATAATCGTAAAGGAAATGCATGGAGGCATTAAAATGTTTGATTCCAACATTCCCTTAAAATGCACTTTGTATTTGCTCATGAGCATCACAGACTCACAAAACAGATTGGAAATGAAATCAGAAACTTGAACCTCACGAGCACAATAAAATCATACCAGATAACCATAATGTGCCAGTATAAAAAGCCAGTGAAATTGTGAATCACTTACTAGTCACAGTGACTTGATTAAAAACTGAGGGTCATTCTTACTAGCTTTAAGTGTAGGATTGCAGGGAGGGCGCGTTCATTTTTCCCCCTGCAGTTACTGCGCTTCCAGTGGTAAACTGGCTGCAGGTGGCGTGGGTTGCATCCATGCTACTTGTTTGGAGTGCAGGTAGCATGGGCTACAAACACTGGCGCTAGCTGCATTTTGGTGGAAACGCTCCCCTCCCAACCAATCACCACCTCAATGTGTGCTACAAGGGTAGCATGGAGGGGTTTTGCGGATGGCCCCAAGCTACTTTCTACTGCCACACAAAACCATGCGCTAACCCTGTGCTACCCTTCAGTAAACGTGCCCCTAAGACCTAAGTGAATGTAGAATTTTTTTAATAAGATTTTTAATGTTTAAACCAAAGACACATTTAGGTTCACAGGAGATATATGGTACTTTTGCACAGATTAGTATCAAGGGTGGACCAACCTTTGGGCAAACTAGGCAGTCACCTAGGACAGCAACTTCTGGGGTGTGGCAAAAAGCAGGGTATTCTAAGCTAAACAATAGATTTTTGACTGCTGGGGAGGGGGGCTTTAAAGCTTAAGGTTTGCCTAGGGCATCAACACCACAAACTAACTCTGGGGCCGCCCTGATTAGTATCTGTTGTGATTTTCATTGAAGATAGAGGAATCATGTACAAAGTACTGTTTATAAGACATATCATATATATTTTTCAGGTAAAGGTGATGTATTTGGAGACGTGTTCTGGAAGGAAAAAACCCTGGCTCATGCATGCGCCAATGTACGGGCATTGACTTACTGCGATTTGCACATCATTAAGCGTGAAGCCTTGCTGAAAGTTCTGGACTTTTATACAGCATTTGCAAACTCCTTCTCAAGGAATCTAACTCTCACATGCAATCTGAGGAAACGGGTAGGCCATTTGGTTTAATTTTGTTATTCTTTTTTCATATGCTATTTCTCAGCACCTTCCTTCATTAATTTTGCTTTTGTTTTCCAAGCAAACAATAACTTTGAGATTAGTACAGTGTTTCAGGATGACTTAAGTTTGTGTCTCCTTTATGGATTTTGCAAAACCATAGATAATGATTTAACAAAACTTTCTTCTAATGTGATGCTTTTCACAAAATGAGTTTAAGCAAGTTGTCCTCTAGTATACTGAAGTCATTTGTATATAGATATTCATTCAGTGATATTGTTGGATGACAAAAAACAGGGCATGTGAATGAAGCTACTTCATTTGTTGTTGTGATTTTTCTATTTGGCACTCAGAAAAATATGACAAATTCTACTGTACCCATGTAGGGAGTAATTTATTCAAAAATCTTTTTTTCTTCCTACCCTGCTACTCCTTTCCTTCTGTATTGGAACAGCTATATAAACTAAGATTTCTTTTTGGCTGATAGTTGGAAAGGAAGCTTTCTTGGATGCTAAATCCAGCAATGCAACAGGTTTGGCCAATATCACGTGATTTCCATTCTTCCCCAGTGTCCCGAGAACACACCATTTTTGATGAAGAGTCACCAAAATGGACAATCAAATTAGATGTCGACAATTGTTTTAGAGGGCCCGGACGCCAGATCCAAAACCAAGAATCGTCAGCCATAAATTTATCTGGTCAAGAGCTTACTGTTGAACAACTCCATGTTTTGGAACTGGGCCTTTCCTTTGTCCCTACTTCAAATTATGACAATTTTGGGATGAGAGTGGCGTTACATAAATTTTTCAGAAAGTTACGTGTTCATTATTTTTCTACTCATGCTGATAGTTTGGATGTCTCTTTAATGAAAAAACCCTCTCGATGGCAGCCACCGGGACCTATTGATGCAGCAATTTCTACTTACCAGGATCTTGTTTTAACTGAACTTTCACACTTGGAAAAAACTGGTTTTCCTTCGTATAATAATTTAACACGTGACCAACGTACAGCTATAAAAAAAATTGTCGACATCTAATTTGATTGTCCGTAGGGCTGATAAAGGGGGAGCAACAGTGATTTGGTCTTTGGAACAGTATGAACACGAAATGCATGTACATCTGGACAACTGTAAATATTATGCTTTGATTCCGGATCCTACATTGCAGCTTATGAATCGCAATCGAGAGGTGGTAACTCAGGCTTGCCTTAATAATTGGATAACACGATGTGAATCCAAGTTTTTGATTAATAATCATCCTAGAACGCCAACTTTCTATCTTGTGCCAAAAATTCATAAATCGCTTTCAAACCCCCCAGGCCAACCGATTGTTTCCTGCCGTGATTCGATTTTAGAACCACCTTCAAAATTTTGTGATCTTTTGCAGCCAGCAGCGGCCACGGTACCATCTTATATAAGAGACACTGGGGATTTTTTGAAACAATTGGCAACTTGTACGGCAATGTCCACTTACACCTATTTGGTAACTTTGGATGTTCAATCCTTATATACCAATATAGATCAGAACGAAGTGTGCTTTTTTTTTAAACTGAATTTTCCAATCAAAATACATGATCAAGAAATAATAAACAGGTCAATCAAGACAAACAATATACATGGCAAAGCCATTAACAATATAAGAAAAAGCAAATAAACATGATATAGTCCACATCAAGGGAGAGCTTTTAGATCTAAAAGGAAATACAAAATACTGAAAAAAAAGAAACCTGAGACCATAAGGTCCACAATTATGGAAGGTGATTAACATCTAACGGAGCCGTCTCCTACTAAACTCTGTCCTGCAAAAACTTTTCCAGATGTGAGACATCAGTAAAAATATAAGAAGTGCCATCAAAACCAATAGCACATTTACATGGGAATCTCAAAAAAAAAGTAGCACCGAGAGCCAAAACCCGAGGTTTTAATGCAAGAAATTGCCTCCTACGCAACTGGGTAGCACAAGCCACATCTGGAAAAACCATTACAACCTGTCCACAAAACTTAACTGCCTTAGCTTTGAAATAAGCTTTAAGAATACGCTGCTTAATTAAAACTGAAGGAAAGGTAACTAACAATGTGGACCGCAAAGTAATAGTGTCAGAGGAATCTTCAATAAAAGCGGTGAGATTAGCAATAGTGGGAATTATCTCATCCAGTGCATCATCAGCAGTGTTTTCCCTTTTAGAAGTTGAGGGCACATAATAAATTTGAGAGACTCCGATAGACTCCGATATAGCAAACACTTCCCTGAGATATTTTTCCAACAAAATACTAGCAGAAAGCAAAGAGGATTGAGGAAAATTTAAAAATCTCAAGTTGCGACGACGCATAGAGTTCTCCAAGGCTTCCATTTTAGCATGTAAAACTAGGGAATCCTTAATAGCGGAAACATTGACTGATTGCAAAGCAGGAACTTGGGACTCCAATTTAGAAACAGCAATATCTAGTGAAATTACCTTATTATCCAGGTGCTGCAATGCAGTTGCAGTTTCCTGGGTAAAGGTAGCCAAAGAATTTAACTTAGAAGATACTTTTAAATCAATAACTTTAACAGTCTTCAAAACATCTTTTAGGGTCACATCTGCCTCAGGGGATAGATCCGGTGTCTCAAAGGGGGCACCTAAATCTATTCCCAGAACTGGATTAGGCAGATCTATACCAGACCTCACCTCAGAAAGAACATCAAAGGGAGCCTTAGACACTAAAGAAACAGCAGAACTAGGACAGAGAGGAGGAGATCTCCCATCGGGGCTTAAAGAAACCCCGTCGGGAGAAGACTGTGCTAAGGGTAGAGGAACTACATGTTTGTCTAAGGGGCCTACCAGTTTAGTAACCCCGGTACCAGCATCCTGAGACTTGACAACTGCCTTTGCCTTCCGTTTGCCCATATTAAAAAGAAAAAAACCAAGGCAAATAAATCACAATACGCCACAAGAAAGAGACAATCCCCTTAAACTTACAGCGTGCAAACCAATGGAACAGCAAAGTTAATGTCCTTACATGCAGACTCTACCCCTCAAGGGAGCCGATGTCATGTAGGCACCGCAGTGGCATCGAAGGGGCGTCTAAGGGGCGAGACCTGCCCCTTTAGACACGCCCCTTCAGTAAACGCCCCGCGGTTGCGCTCCGCGGTCGCGGAGAAGCGAAAGAAAAATTTAAGCAATCCTGGTCCTACCAAAAGCAGGGTGTCTCGGGCGTGCCTGCCCGATATTCTCAGGGCAGCGTCGGCTTCACAAGAACAGTCACAGCTCAGCCTGAGCGCGATTACAGCTCAGCACACCTCCACACTCCTTCCAAAAACGCTCTCCAGCAAAGGGTCACAGACACAGCTCTTTAACTCCAGCGAGGCCCCACCAAGAGCAGGGTGTCCCAGGTGTGCCTGCCCGATATTCTCAGGGCAGCGTTGGCTTCACAAGAACAGTCACAGCTCAGCCTGAGTGCGATTACAGCTCAGCACACCTCCACACTCCTTCCAAAAATGCTCTCCCAGAACGAAGTGTTAACATGCTTATTGCATTTTCCTTTGCTATTGCCTGACCGTATTCCTAGAGGCTTCTTGTTGGATCTTTTGGATCTGGTGCTTAATAATAATAATTTTGTTTATCAGCAACAGCATTACCTTCAGACTTTTGGTATAGCCATGGGGGCAACTGTGGCACCTTCAATAGCCACCATTTATATGGCTTGGTTTGAGGAATGCTACATCTATTCTCATCCGTTCTATGAAAAAATTCCTTTTTGGTGTAGGTTTCTTGATGACATTTTCTTTTTGTGGACTGGTTTCAAGGTGATCTGGATTCCTTTGTATGCAGTTTGAATTCTTTTAAATAGAACATACAGTTTACGGCACAGGTAGAAACATGGGAGATCCAATTTTTGGACATTACTGTTGTGTTATCTCCAACTGTTTTTTTTAAATTTCTTTTTCGTAAACCAGTTTAGCGCAATACCTTATTACGCTATGATAGATTTCACCCACCAGCGTTATAAAGAGGTTTACCGTTTGGTCAGTTTTTACGTTTACGTCGGAACTGTACCAATCTGGAGGATTTTAAGATGCATGCGAAGGATTTGAGCCATCGTTTGTTTTTGCGGGGTTACCCTCATAATGTGATTCAGAGAGCATACAAACGTGCTCGTCACCTCCACAGAGAATGGCTTTTGGATGCTCCGGCTCCTCAACAATTTCAAGATAAGATCACAGGCATTTTCCCTTATATGAAGGGGACAGCAGCTGTTATGAAATTGGTACATAAATTCTGGCCAATATTGGGCTTACATGCCTGCTTCAGAGGACAACTTCAGATAGCTTATTCTCGTAAGGCAAATTTAAGGGATCTACTGGTTCATACTACAGCAGTGGTTGATCGTCCTTTGACCTCTCATGATCCTGCGGGCCATTTCCCTTCTGGTTCTTGTTTATATTGCCTTAACACCATCTCTGGTCTTACTTGGGTTGATGGCCATACTCAAATTACATACTCAGCCTGTTGGCATACAGATTGCACATCATCTTATGTGGTGTATTTGATCATATGCCCCTGTGCTTTCTACTATATTGGCCATACATCACGATCATTTAAAATACGTCTGGGAGAACATGCTTCCAGACTAAGAACAAGAACGGCATCAGCTCCAATGGTTGAACACTGTATGAAGTTATCACATGATTTTGAAGAACTTCGTTGGCGTGTGTTGGACTTTGTGCCGGGAAATCCAAGAAGTGGCGATCAACTTCAACTTTTACAGAATTTAGAACAGAGATGGATCTTTCATTTAAACACCGTACATCCACATGGTATGAATATGCAAGTGGACTGGCATACGGTCCAATAATGCTGCCTTTTAATGACAGTAGTATCATTCATTCATGTTTGGGGGAGGCTTCTGCTCAGTGATCCCTCCCTTCTGCCGTTTTGATTGGCTCTTTTTAGTACTGATTTTGATTGGAGTGCTTAGTTACAGCTGGGCGAACATTGGCGGGACTGGTGTACATAAAAACGCTGTTCTCCAAAAGAACAAGTTTGATGGTTGAGAGCTTACTACACAGCGGCTTTGACCTGAAGCAGGGGGATTATCTTGAACACCCCGAAACGTGACACGTCGTATTACTGCTGACTGTGGCGTTATTGTGCAGCCTTTTCAAGATTGCGATTCAGCTAAGTAACAGAATAGAAGCTGTCTCTAAATAAGGGAATAAGATTGTTTCTTATTTAATAAAATGGACGGGCCACAACGGTGAGAAGCACACGCCTCTTGGCTTGGTTGGCCTTTCCGACAAAAAAAGTAGTTACATGGAATGATTTTGGAAAACTGGTTTATTAACACCGGGTTTTGTTTTTGTAATTGTAAATTTTGACCTGGTCGTGGGTGTTTTGCTTTTTTGCCAGCTAGCACAGGGCCATGACAGTCCAGGATGATTCCCGCACTAACTGTACAATCTGCATTAGAGTCTTCAGTAGTCAGGTTAGGGGCAGAGAGTAGGCGCGGTGAGCTTAGCGTAGTTAGCACTTTATTCACACTGTTTGCTGACAGCATGAGTGCGTGGCGTTAGGTGTACCTGCACTAATGCAACACATGCTAAGGGACAGGGTTCTGCATTAAGTGCTTGGGAAATGCTTTTCATGCCCTTGACAGTTAACGTGGGGAGGTTGCATCTAATGCACCATCATTTCAGTGCTTTTGCCACGTTAGGTACAACACCAAAGCAGTTAAGATTTAATGTGAAGACGTGCAATGCCATGCACTTGGGAAGCAGAAATCCAAGGGAAATGTATGCGATAGGGGGCGAGAGGTTGGTGTGCATGGACCAGGAGTGGGACCATGGAGTAAAGTGTCTGAGGATCTCAATGTGGAGAAACAATGCGACAAGGCAGTAGCCAAAGCCAGAAGTATTCTGAGCTGCATACAGAGAGGAATAACCAGCAGCAAGGAGGAGGTACTAATGCCACTGTATAAGTCAATGATGAGGCCTCACTTGGAATACTGTGTTCAGTTTTGGAGATCATATCTTGCAAAGGATGTAAAAAGACTGGAAACTATTCAGAGGAAGGTGACCAAAATGATTTGGAGCCTGTGTCAGAAGCCTTATGAGAAGAGACTTGAAGACCTAAATATGTACACTCTGGAGGAGAGAAGGGACCTACATCTGATAGTGGATGAGAAAGCCACTGTCCTCTATAGGCCCTTCATGTTTGTTTCAAAGTGCTTGATCATTTTAATTTCAAAATCTTAAAACGATGGAACTATGTAGAATTAAACATATGGTAATATATGGGAAAGCAGAAACATTAAAATGTGTGTTTGCTATGCCGTTTTTATATTTAGAACCTTCCTTCCATTATGCCATTGTAAAACAAGTTTACTCCTACTGTTTGATGTTAACTGTAGGCTGTTATAAAAGAAAGCTTTTTGAACTTTACTCATATTTGACATTTTATAGTGTATGTAAAGGCAAAGATCATTTTTAATTAAATACTTTTCACAGTTTTATTAACAAAAAAGCACATAGAAATATCTTCTGAAGAGAACAGTTTTGAATACTGGAAGTAAATGGAGGGAAAAGCAAGGAAATCTATTGTACTAGCATTTAACTTTCAAAAGGGAGACTGTGATAGAATGAGGGAAATGGTTAAGAAAAAAAAAATAAAAGGAGAAGCTGCAAAGGTTAAGAATTTATATCAGTCCTTGACATTGTTTAAAAATACCAAGATCAAATTTGCAGACAACACAAAATTATTCAAAGTTGTTAAAACACAAGAGGATTATGAGAAACTGCAAGAAGACCTTGACAAATTGAGACTGAGCATCCTAATGGCAGATAAAACGTAATGTGGCAAACTGGAAAGTTATGCTCTTAGGGAAGAGCAACTAAACTAGTGTACATGATGCAATGTTCTACATTAGGAGTCACCACCTGGGAAAAGGATCTAGACGTCATTGTGGATATCACATTGAAATCCTCTGCTCAGTGTGTAGTGGCAGCCAAGAAAGCTAATAGAATGCTGGGAATTTAAAGTAAGACATGGAGAATAAAACAAAGTATATCATAATGCCTTTGGCCATAATCGCTCTATGGTGCCACTGCACTTTTGAGTATTGTGTAAGGTTCTGGTTACTACATTTAAAAAAAGATAGCAGAATTAGAAAAGGTACAATATAAGAGTGATCAGAATGACAATGGGAATAGAGGGATACCCCTGTGAGGAAAGGCTTAAAGATTATGGCTCTTCAGCTCTGAGGTCTATAAAATCATGAGTGGAGTGAAACGAGTAAACATAAATTTGTTGTTTATTTCAGAAAGTGCAAAGACTAGGGGAGAAGCAATGAAACTGCAAAGTAGTACATTTAAGAATAATCGAAGAAAATATTTTTTCACTCAATGCATAATTAAGCTCTGGAATTTGTAGCCGGAGGATGTAGTAATAATTCTCAGGGAATCTTTTACTAACGGGCACTAAGTTGTTGCATATAACGTGCCAATAACACTGAAACATGCAACACCACCACATTAACTTTTATACATCATCTTAAAAAAATCAACGGAACCTCTGCGGACGTATCTGCAGTCTCCTGTAAAGTAACAGAAGAAAAACCTAATAACTATATGTAATAGTACAAACGCCTAAAGAGGTCTGCAATTACTTAGCTTTCTAGAAGATCATATCCGACGTCACGCATCAGAATGGTCCGTTATCAAAGGAAGCGAAGCAGCTTCTATACCACAGCCGGGCGAGGAAATCTTCTTCCGATTTACATCTGAATACCCCACTATTCTATTCACTCATACCAAACTCATAACCTACAAAAGCTTTTGTTTCGCCAACCTCTGGCTTCTTCAGGGGTTAAGAGTAACAGACATTGAGGGTCAGCTATCTAAAGACTTCTATGTCCTTCATTTTCCCTTCGAACCAGTCCACATTAAGATGTCATCTATATACCTTTTCTCCAAAGCATGCGGGCATGGCATGAAAGAGCTTCACCAGGATGTTTTGAACTAATTTTTCCAGTATTTACCCTTTCCAGGCCGAGCCCAATACTCTCGGGATCCAAAATTCTGACTAAATATTCCTATCAAATGGTATATAATACATGACCATAGCAGAAGGAAAATCACTATTAGAACATATTGAATAAGATGGGTACAATTTTCCTGAAATATGCAAAAATTAATCCAGCTGCAGAATGTGGATTAAAATTTTAAAGTAGGCCTTCAAAGGGTTAAATAATTGTGATGACCATATTAGTTTTGAAATTGATATACAAGCTCGAGAAATACATTTTTTGGATGTTAAAATCAGTAAACGTTTAGAGGGCTTTTTCACTACTGTATACACGAAACCTACGGACAGGAATACTTTGTTACATTTCACAAGCTTTCACCCAGAACATTTGAAACGCAATCTGCCGTATTCACAACTTTTAAGATGTCGACGTATTTGTTCTACACAGCAAGAGTTTGAAGCACAAGCAAAGAATATGATGCTTAAATTTCAAGAGCGCGGGTATCCTAGCTCAGTGCTTAAGAAAGCCTATAAAAGAGCCAGATATAATCATCATGAATGGCCTATTAGTCCTGGTCATGTTGAACCAGATTTGACAACTTCAAATGAAACATCATTAATAACATGCGTTTTACAATACTCTAGCCTCTCTAATCGGATAGCAGCTTTGTTGCGAAAGCAATGGGACGTATTTAAAACACATCCTAAATTTTCAGACTATTCTTTACGCATGTCATATAGCCGTGGTAGAAATTTGAGAGATTGGTTATGTCCTGCTGTTCCACGTCTCTCTGCTAGTTGAATTTATGTAAATAGTTCAATCGTTATTTTTTGTAGATAGTTACCCTTGTTTTCCCAAGTTTATTGCCCTGTTATATGTAACTCATACGTGTTTTCAAATGTACTGAGAATGTTTTGTTCCATGTAAACCGCGCTGATGCTAAGGAGCGCGGTATATAAGAAACTTTAAATAAATAAATAAATAAAATAAATAAATAAATACTGTTGTTGTGAATGGCCATACTGTATGTGATCACTGTTCCTTCTGTAAAATCATGGAAGGAAAGATTTGTATAAAGTATCAAAACAAAATTCATCAGCTCACCTTTAATACAACTTGCAGTACCTCGTTTGTGATATATGCACTTTGGTGCCCTTGTTCTAAATTATATGTGCGCAAGACTACACACCCTCTAAAAACGCGACTTGCAGAGCATAAATATAGTCTGAATAAAGCACGTGTAGATACACCCTTGATACAGCACTGCTTAACATCCAATCACTGTTTTGAAGATTTGCGCTGCACAGTGCTAGAACATGTCCCGTATAACATAAGAAGAGGTGATAGAGGGCGACTTCTATTATAAAAAGAGCAAAAATGGATCTATACTTTAAACTCTACATCCTTACAGATTAAATGATAAGATTGAGTGGCTGTTATTTTTTTGATGCCCCGTGTAGTGTTGCTATGGAGTTCCAATCGTTCTTTGGTTAGGTGATTGTTGAGGATTGATGTTTAATTAATTGCACATATGTAAAGCGTCTATTTAAGTTAGGTTTTGATTGGCTGATGGTCCTTTAAAACATGATACATCATATGCCGTTTTGAGTAATGGCCGGGAAAATGAAGGACATAGAAGTCTTTAGATAGCTGACCCTCAATGTCTGTTACTCTTAACCCCTGAAGAAGCCAGAGGTTGGCGAAACAAAAGCTTTTGTAGGGTATGAGTTTGGTATGAGTGAATAGAATAGTGGGGTGTTCAGATGTAAATCGGAAGAAGATTTCCTCGCCCGGCTGTGGTATAGAAGCTGCTTCGCTTCCTTTGATAACGGACCATTCTGATGCGTGACGTCTGATATGATCTTCTAGAAAGCTAAGTAATTGCAGACCTCTTTAGGCATTTGTACTATTACATATAGTTATTAGGTTTTTCTTCTGTTACAGGAGACTGCAGATACGTCCGCAGAGGTTCCGTTGATTTTTTTAAGATGACGCTATGTATATTATAGTATGGTTGGTGTTGGATTAAGTTATAAGTATTTTGAATCCCTAAGAGTACTCTTGTGGACTTAAAAAGCTGTTTTGAATAAAGATTCCTTGGAGGCTATAATGACCAGTGATGTGAGCGTCAGCTGTTCCCTATAGTGAAAATTCACTAAATGTAGGGTATAAGCCATCCTGAGATCTTATTTGCCTACCGTGAAAGAAACTTTAATCTTTTTAAAATTCAGAAAAATTGTTTGATCGATTAATTCTGCACATACCATGACAGCCTTGAACCTCACTTCTAAGCCAGCTCTGTGCTTATCCCATAACATTTTGAATTCCATCACCATCACCAGACATTCACAACCCTTTCCATGAAAAATATTTCCTGATGATGCTTTAAATTTTCCTTCTTTCAGCTTCATTTCATACCCTCTAATCTATCTTTTGAAAAGATTTGTTTACTCATTAATACCTTTCAAGTATTTAAAAATCAATCTCATATCTTCCCTGTCCTTCCTTTCCTCTAAGGCAGGGGTTCTCAACCCAGTCCTCAGGACCACCAGGTTTTCAGGATACCACAATGAATATACATGAGAGATTTGCATGCATTGCCTCCACTGTATGCAAATCTCTCTCATCCATATTCATTATGGTTAAGGTTACCAGATTTTTTTCATGCAAATCTGGGACATTTATCGAAAGGGGTGGGGCGAGGGGAAGGGAAACCTTAGTTCCAGGTTAGAGCAACAAGGTGTAGAGGGGGAGAGAGGAGTCATTACCCTGCCTCCCCCACACATCTATCCCTTGACACAGCATCACTTCCAAGCAGACAAATCAACAGAGAAAAAATAAATAAGTGATGTGTTTCCTCCATACTGTGCAAAATATAAAGTTAATGGATGTAAATTTTAAAAATGGACAAATTCAAATCACAAAATTGAAAATAAAATGGTTTTTTTTTCTGTCCCCTGTCCTCACTGCTAGAATTGGGGACAGGAGGTTGCAAAACAGGTGGGAGTCAGGGAAATATCTCTAAAATCAAATTGGGGACATCTGGTAACCTTAATTCTGGTTATCCTGAAAATCTGTCCGGCTAGGTGTGTCCCGGTGACTGTGCTGAGAACCCCGTTTTTAAGGTACATATTCAGACCTTTGTTTCTTCTCATATGCCTTCTGACACAAACCCCATACCATTTTGATCACCCTCCTCTGATTTGCTTCAAGTCTTTTGATATTCTTAGCAAGATACAACCCCCAAAACTGAATACAATACTCCAAGTGAGGCCTCCCTAATGGCCTGTACAGGGGCATTATCACTTTCTCCTTTCATCTGATTATGCCCATCTCTATGCAGCCTAGCATCTTTCTGGCTTTGGCCATTGCCTTGTCATATTGTTTCACAACCTTGAGGTCTTCATACACCATCATCCTGAGGTCTGTCTCCTAGTCCTTGCACATTATTTCATCCCCTATTAGATACTGCTTTTTTGAATTTCTGCACTCCAGGTTTATCACTTTGCACTTCTTTGTATTAAATCTATCTTAATTGCCCATCATTAGACCATTCTTCTAATTTTTGTAAATCAGTCATGTTGACAAGCTTCCAGGTTGTCCGCTCTGTTGTAAATCTTCATGTCATCCACAAAAAAGGCAAACTTTGAGAGGGAGAGGGGAAAAGTCTGGTTATACAGTGGAAGAGTAGAGAAGGTAAGATGGGGCGGGTGGATATGATAGTATTGATATGTCCAAAGGGCAGGGACCCATGGAAAAGATTTTATTCAAAAGAATTATATATGTCTGCTAAGTAAATCTCCTGGACTATTCATGGCTTGAATTACCTGATAAGCACAAAAGTGTATTGGGACATTTGTATAAACAATAACCAGATATTGTCTTCCACCAGAAACCACACTTGCTCGATAAAGGGCATGAAAAACTAAAGAGAGAATGGGTGGCTCAATTTCTGTACTTCTCGTGAAAGAAGGCTAGGAGGAGTGTAGCAATTTTAACCTATAAATCATGCCCTTTCTCAGTGACATAGATGTTTCTGGACAATAATGGGGTCATTTTAAAAGTCTTAGTCAGAATTTCAATGTCCAAAAATGTGCATGTGGATGTCCAAATCATGGAGATGTCTCCCAAGCCATTGGTGATGGCCAAGTAGTTAGGCGGCGTGGTGGATGCATGCCTAGGTCAGTGCAATGTACTTTGATGTTACGCTCAATTTCAGAAATGTCGGGGATGTCTGTGACCCTGTCCAAGTTTAAACCTGCTCCAGACACCAAAAGACATCGGGGAAGTACTAGTTTTGGTCATAAAATATCCAGAGGGCGTAGAGAGGATGGTACTCCACTATCACCAGTACTCTCTACAATTACAATGATAGCAACAGTGGGATTGAAACCCTGGTTTTTCTGGTCCTAGCCTACTACACTCACCAATTAGGCTATTCCTAAATGTCCCTGGTCTTGAATATTATTTCAGGGATATCTATGTAGATGCCCCACAAATGTCCATATAGGGCATTTCCACATTTGTGACATCGTACCTCAACTTGGACTTATCTGGGGGGGGGGTTTCAGATGTTCTGGCTTGGACATCCCAGATTGCACTGGGGCGCATTTGTAAAATGCGTCACAGTTACTCCTGTTTGTCAATATGCTCCTCAGGATGAGATTCCAGTTGTTTACTGAGTTTTTTCGGCTTTTACAGCTGGAAGCAGTGGGGTGGATCTTTTTGGGAGTGGATTTTGATTGTATGTTATCAGAACTGGATAGGTCAGGGACAAAGGGAGGAAATGTAAGTCCCTTAATAAACTACTTATAGGGATGGGTCTTGTGGACATTTGGTGCCAACAGCATGGATCAGAAAAGATTATACTTTTTATTCGCCAGTCCATTGGCTCTTTTCTCCAAAGCATGCGGGCATGGCATGAGGGAGCATCACCAGTAACATTTTGATTTCTGACTATGCTTGGGTAATGATGGCTGTACATCTGGGCAGTGCTGCCCCCTCCCAGTGGGGAATGAATAGATAACTCCTAACCAATCCAGACTTTGTGGACCAGCTTTCAAAACTCTGGGGAGAATGTTTACAGTTTAATCATCTTCCAGATACTCCTTGCTTTCTGCTTGGGAGGCAGGGAAAGCTGTTTTGAGAGGTCATATTTCCTCTTTCTGCCTTTCTGAAAAAGCAGCTGAGGCAAAAAATTAATGACTTGCAGGCAGATATAGTAGTAGTAGAGGCACTGTATAAAAAGTACCCATAAGAAGACTTAAATAGGAAACTAATTAGATTAAAAAGGGAATAAATATTTTATTTAAACCACACAAGTGGCTTATCAGCTCTCATGGCCAAAAAAATCTTACTATGAGCTTGCTAATAAAGCTTGTAAGATTCTGATCTCACAGCTCAGGAAAACTAAATGGCCAACATAAGAGTTCAATATATTAGAAATAAAGATGGGACTCTGGAGTGGGATTTGGACAAAATGGTCAATTGTTTTGCTGATTTCTACCACCAGCTATACCCCTCCAGGCTGTGGTGGGATTCGGCCTGTTCACGCGAACTGGTTCCTGCCACTGGCCGCATTCTCCTAATCAGGCTGAAAACAGCATCCCGATGCCGGCATTGCACTAGCGGAAATCCCCCCACCCATCAGTTCTTTGATAGCATCAGGGGAAGCCCCTGATGCTGTCAAATCACTGGCAAGTGGGGGGATCAGACTGCTGGGCCACCAGGGAGTTACTGCCCTGTGGTGGCTGCCAGCAGCCTGAGCGTACGGCACTGACAACGCAAATGTGTGCCATGCTACCACCCGCTCAGTTCTGTCAGAGGTGGGTTCAATCCAAACCAGTTCCTGTTCGGATCGAATTCTGCCACTGCCACCAGGGCATTGTAGATAGCCACTCCTAATATCCTGGCTAAGTCAGCTGGATGTCTGAATTACTATAAGAGGAGTGTGAAGGGACTGCAAAGCCTTTTACAGTGGCAGAGGTCAAGAAAGCCATTTCTTCAATGAAGAATAATAAGGCAGTGAGGCCAGATGGTCTTCCAGCAGAGTTATACAACACCCTAAGGGACCACCTGGCTCCTCTACTCACAGAGTTATATAGCACAGTTTTTGTTGAAAGAAAAGTACCTCAGTCTTTTTATGAGGTCTCGATATCTGTTATCCCCAAGGAAGGTAGGGATGCCACCCTTTGTGCCAACTATCTCCCAATTTCTTTATTGAATAACTACTATAAAATTTTCACCAAACTACTGTGCTTCCAGATAGAGCACTATTGGGTATCTCATACAAATAAAGCCTGTCTGATCAGGATGTAATAGGTTTGGTTCAGTTGTGCAAAACTGTGGCCAGTCTTCAGGCAGGTGGCTAATTGTTGATAGAGTAACATCCATCACTGCTGTTTTTGTATCGATCGATCACATTGCTGGCCTTCCTCTTTTGTGCTGACTTTCAACCTTACCAAGCATGTTGTCTTTCTCTAATGATCTTTCTCTTCATATGATGTGACAAAAGTATGAAAGTTGACGTCTTATTTGAGTTTCTAAAGAAAGCTTAGACTTGATCTTCTCTAGTACCGACTAATTTGTTCTTCGAGCAGTCTATGGTATACACAATGGGCTCAAATTTCAAGGGCATTTACATGGTTAGTGCTGTTTAATATCCCCATCTAAGTCCCCTATATGACTCAATGCTATCTGGTTAGCATGGAGGCGTGTTGGGGGTATTCTGGGGCGGAGCAGAGGCAGGGAATGTTGCTAACCATTCAGTAGCGATATTGTATGCTGCCTAATTAGCATTTGGCACCTTAAAGATAGGCGAGGAAAACCCTCGCCTATCTTTAAGGCACTGATCACTAACCTTGCAGGAGCCAATATTGCTGTTGCCCAGTTAGCCTTGGCAGCTTCCTGTCCCTGCGGTGATCACCGGATATTCAATGCTGTTGCCATGGCATTAAATATCCGGTTTGGAGGTTGGCGGGGAGGGCTTTGCACCGATCAGGCGCATAGCCCTTTCACACAGCGGGTAGCTGAAAATCGGACCCAATATTCTTTGCCAGCACCATAATTCAAAGGCATCTATTTTCTTCCTGATTTTCTTTTTTATTGTCCAACTTTTGCATCTATATGACGTAATTGAAAATACCATGGCTTGGACAAGTTATAAAAACATAACAAGAATATAAGAAATACCATACTGGGTCAGACCAAGGCCCATCAAGCCCAGTATCCTGTTTCCAACAGTGGTCAATCCAGGTCACAAGTACCTGGCAGCTTCCCTTAAAAAGGCACACAGGTTCCACAATCCTCGTCCTGGGGTAAGCAGTGGATTTCCCGGGTCCCCTTTAATAATGGTTTATGGACCTTTCCTCCAGGAACTTGTCCAAACCTTTTTTAAAGCCAGCTACAGTAACAGCCTTTACTACATCCTCCGGTAACAAATTCCAGAGTTTGATAACACGTTGAGTGAAAAAATATTTTCTCTTAATAGTATTAAATAGGTTACATTGCAGCTTCATTGCATGTCCTTTAGTGTTTCTGCTTTTTGATGGTATAAACAACTGATCTACGTTTACCCGTTCCACTCCATTCCGTAATGAATAGGCATGAGAGAGATTTGCATAAAATAGAGGCAGTGCAGGCAAATCTCTTTCATGCCTATTCATTGTGGTTATCCTGAAAACCTGACTGGCTTGGTGTGTCCTGAGGACTAGGATGAGAACCCCTCTTCTACAGCATCCTTTCTCTCCCTTGAAATAGACTAGCTTCTTGTGCTTTATTAGTATCTTTTTTTTTTTTTTTTAAAGTTCTCAATCATGTATTTCCTGTTGTGCCTCTCTTCTAAGGTAGACATACTTAGATTTCTAAAACTCATAGGCAGTCTGATGCAGACCCTGCACCACTTTCGATTTCCTGTTCTATCTATATCCTTCCAGAGGTAAGACTTTCAGTATGGACATAATACTCCAGGTGAAGTCTCTAATGGCCTATACAGTGGTATAATCACTTCCCCTTTTCTACTAGATATGTCTCTTTGCACACCCAAGTATCCCTACAGCTCTGGCCACCCTCATGTTTCCCCACCTTGAAATAATTGGATATAATTACACTGAAGCCTCCATCCTGCCTCCTGAACTTTGGATGCACGTTACGGATTTTTAGCAAGCAGATTATATTTTTTTTTGTTTTTCATTTACCTCATAGAAACATTTATATACAATAAAAATTGTGTCAGTGAACATCTTCATAATTAGAGCTTATCAAAACTCCATGGTTTGAATAAAATTCTTCAGAGCTTATCAGGATGGTCCAGTGTTGCCACTTTAGCAGAATTGACCCGAGTGTGGATGAATTCTTTTGCAGGAAAGTACATACAAGTGATTAACTGTTTTGTTACAATGATCTTTGTATCTAAATACAGAAGTAGTAGTTCCAAATTAGCATCTTCATGACTAAACCAGAAACTTGCCCCTGGTGCTGTCGTTCAGCAGGCTACATTTCAGAAGAAAGTTTGTTTGGAGAAAGCACCCTAAGGTTCCATTATGTTGATAATGACTTGTTTTATTGCACATAAAGCTATTTTGAGGAAAGCAGTACTACCATATCTCTAGGGATGTGTGAATCTCTTTAGAAAAGGTTCATTAGTGAGATCGACTAACCCGTGAAAAATCCATGTGTTCCTAAAGTCAGTTCGCCAAACGTCTTTTAAAGGGAAAGTAATGCCGGGCATAGAAAGTCACAGCAAATAAAGCGGAATCTGCAGGAGATTTCCAGGAATTGCCAACTCTGCTCTGTAGTTTTTATGTGGATCCAGTTTTCTTTTAATGTACCTGCTTTGAATTTTACCAGATGGATGAAACCGAGTGGAGGACATGAATTATAATGCTTGTCCCTTTCCGGCAACATCCGACATTTATTAGTTGAGTTTCACAAAGGGGATATAGTGATTTGGTATCTTTGGGTTGAATTTTACCAGAGCTACTGGTAAAATGAGAGAGATTTTTCCAACAGAATCTGTATAAATCTTCATTTTCCATCAAACTTGAGCCAGGTAGAAATCACACTTGATCTGAGTTCAACGTTCAATTGCTTGTACATGGTTGATTTTATGCACTATACACTTAGAATTCATTTTTCTTATATTTGAACAAGAAACTAACATTTAGACCTGTTAACTTCAATAAATTACATTAAATTCTAACCCAGTTGCACAAGAAAAATGTTTTAACGTATTTAAAAAAATAACACCACTTACAGTGTGGATTGTAATTTTAAATGCTTGTTTTCAAGCCTGTATGAAACAATTGGCTTAAATTTTCAAATGACAACGTGGCAAATGTCTAAAATGCCAAGATGGTTATTTGTTTTTAGTTATATAGAATATTACCCAGTAGTGCAATAAGCAGTATCTACTTTATAGAAAACTCTCCCTGTTAGTTGAAAAACTTGTTTGCTAATGTTAACTGATGCTTCAAGAAGCAACATGGCATAATATATGAAGAAACAAACTGTGATTCAAACAGAGAGCAATCAAAAATACTTTCTAGCAGGGCTGGATTTAAGATGTTGATGCCCATAGGCATGAGCAGACAGAACATCTCAGAGAGCAGGGAAATGGGGGGAGGGGGGGGGGGAGTTTCAGAAATCCTAAGTAGTGGAGAGCAAGAACTACAGTATTACTACTTCTAATTATCTTTTGTATAGTGCTACAGGGCATACTCAGTGCTGTAAAGAGGAAAGGAACACATGCTCATGGCCATAAAAGAAACAGGAACAGGCCCACTTTGGCCTGGATATTTGGTGCCTTCAAAATTTGGCACCCTAAGCAGTTGCCTGTGTAGCCTAAGCCTAAATCAGGGCCTTCTTTTTAGCACTCTAATTTTGGGCTTCTAGTGAAAAAATTTTTTTTTTTTTTGCAATGAAATAGTTTGATTTGCATTGTGTATGTACATACTCATATACATGTATAAAATTTTATGTCTAGTGGTTTCATTTTTCTCCTTTGGGCTTCCGGCTCAGGGGGAGTAGTTACTAAGTTGCAGTATAATAATGCATTTTGCTGCAGTAGTACCTATTGTGAGAGTCGCTAACCTGTGGTACTTCAGTACTGCAGGTTAGTAATTCCCAAGGTAAAAATAAATTTGTGTTGCTTCAGCTGGGAACATTGTGCACCCCTGGCTTCAGTAACACAGATGGTAGGCTGTAAATCAGGCCTCTCTCTCAAAGGGACCATGGTAAAAAGAAACCCATACTGTTCCCCATCTCTTACATCCCCAATCCCTCCCTGGCATAGCTTGACCCCTGGTGGTGTACTGTGAGACTACTGCTATGGGTTGACCAGCACCATTTTGATGCTGAGAGTCATTGGGGCAGAGCGATTGGGGGATGGCTGTTGTCCAGCACTAACCACAATGGAACCTCTGGTAGGTCCCTGGGGGAGTGGGATGGAGGCAGTGGTGTAAGTTCCATTGAGGGGCCCATAAGCAAAAATATGCTGAAGACCCCCTCCGTTGTCATGGTGTCATACTCCCCATGCGGCGGCAGCGGCAAACTTACTTGATCATCTTTGCTGTGCTGCCTCTGCTCTTGTAAGTTTGCCGCATGCCTGGTGACTGTTCCCCACCGTGCTGAAGTCTCGTGGCGCAGCTGTTATCACAAGAATTTGGCCCAGTGGGGAACAGTCGCCAGGCAGGCGGAAAACTTACAAGAGCAGAGACAGCACGGCAAAGATAATCATTTGTTTCCCATTCTTCCTTGCTGCTGTGGGGGCCCCCTTTCTGCCCAGGCTCCCCCGCATTGTGGGGGCTGCTTGGGTGGAATTTTCGCCACTGGCTGTCATGGTGGGTGTCAGAGTGGGGTGTTGGTATTTGATAACAGGGGAGGGGATTGTGGGGTATGACTGCTTGTCATCAGACAATGCCCCTTTAAGAGGCTCCCCAGTTGTACTGGGCCATGTATTAGGGGTCCGATGCCCCTGGGGAAGAAAGAAAACACCACTTCAAACCTATAATTATCTTAACATGAATAACACAGCTTGCGAGGTTAAATGCAAGCTATTTTATTCAGTTTGCATAATGATGAGGTGTATTGCTTGTATTTGTATGTTTTGCATCTCATTATTTAGCTCATGTTGTGCTGCCAAAACATGTGTTAAGGACAAGTAACACACAATTTGCCTTTTAACAAGCATTATATGGCCAAAATCATGCATTATTCCCCGAGTGCACCTTAGCAACTACCAGCCTCTGTGGGACTGTGACATTATGGAGGTAATTTTACAAGCATCTCCACAAGTAAGTAGCAACATTGGCATGCAGAGATTGGCAGACACGCGTAAATATGATTTCAGAAAGGTGCAATTTAGGTGTGGAGATCAACAGCACACAGATTTCAAGGGTGCATGATTTGTGCAGGCCAAATATCTATATATGTATTCCCCGTCTTGTATCGAGAATACGTGTGTATTTAAGAAAATGTCCCTGTTGGGTTTTGCACCTACTCAGAGGAACACAAAATGCACTGCATGCCTTTGAGTCAAGGCTGATTCCTGGCAACCCAGCAGCTCTGGATTTTCCTTGACAATGTGACGAAGTAGATTGCAGGTCTTTCTTCCAAGGCAATGGAGGGTTAAGTGACTTGCCCAAGGCCACAAGGAATGCTAGTGGGAATCAAACCCTAGTTTCTTGTTTACCAAGACTACAAAACATGGTAAACCAGTACAAAAAAAGAAAAAAAAACACCCGGCACTGGTTGCATGGATCATGCAATATTATAACTAGTTGTCTCGCGCAGTTAAGAGTGGAGTTTTTTTCTGATCTGTGATGGTGTGATTGTGTAGTGTTCATGTGCCGGTTTTAACTGTGTTTATAGCTACTCTGACATAGAGCTATTGCGTTGGCTTAGTGAGAGTATTCACTGAGGAGCTTTTTCTCCACTTGTGAGCATTGGTGACAAATTTCATTGCCGGGTGATGTTTGTTCTTTTTTTGCACTGGTTTACCATTTTTTATAGTCTGTACCACAGGTGCTTTGAGGTTTGCATTTTGCATTAGGATGGCTCTTGCTTACCAAGCCAGTGGTCTAACCATTAGGCTACTCCTGCACTCCATGAGGGATGCACAGAACTTTTAAAAAATGCTCATTTCAGCCAGACCTTTACGTGAGTGATTAAGGAAGCTATTGCCCTTAATTTCCCATGTTTCATTTCCCCCTCCAAATTTAAAAAAAATTAAGTGGCTTCACTAGTTGAATGGTAGCACTTATTTGTCCAGGGCCTTGATGCAGAGAGCTTTGTGTTAGAGCCATGCACCGTTTTCTAATACAAGGAAATCGCACACGTTTGGCTCATGGATGCAGTAAAGAAATATGCAAATCATATGTGCACAAATAAATTTCAATAGTTGTGCTACTGCATTAATGAGCAAAAATAGGTCATCTGAGGTGAAGTTTGACACTTTACCTCAGATGACCCAATCTGGCTCAGATTCTCAATCCTCCACTGAACCGCTTTGTATCCTCTACCCCCCTGATACCTTCAAAAAATCACTGGTGTCCCCAGCGGCCCCAGTGTCACCCTCCACTCCCCAATCCACACTTGAAACATAGCAGTGGCCCATACCCCCATCCAAAAACATCACCGACTAAGTAGACCCCTTCCCACCCTCACTCGCCAGTACTTTCAATGGTTATGGGAGGCAGGAACTCTGCCCACAAACTTCTGTCTCATGCCTCCATCTTTCAGAGTGGTGGCGCCTGACCACACGCTGTGTGTCCTGTGGTGCACCACATGGGGGGTCAGTCTTCCAAATAAGGTACCTTATTTGACAGATTGACCCCCACACGGTGCATTTTGGGATGCACGAAATGTAGTCAGGTGCCACCAATTTGGAAGTTGACAGCGCAGAGGCAGGAGCATGTGGGCAGTGCTCCTGTCTCTCATCTTTACTGAGGGTGTGGGACGGAGGGTGGGAAGGGCTGGTTGGACCAGTGATGTTTTTGGAAGGGTTTCGAGAGGAGCAGGTCACTGTAGCCACGGATGTTTCAAGTGTGGATTGGGGGATCGGGAGTGGGAAGATGGGAAAGGGGGAGGTGATGCTGGGACCACCAATGATATTTTGAGGGGATTTGAGTGTTGGGGGGGGGGGCTTTTCTTCCTGACTGGTTGGTCATCTAAAATGAAGTGTCAACTTCATCTCAGATGATCCTTTTGCTCCCCACTGCCTGGAGCTGGCATCAAGATCCAGCAGAAAGAGAAGAGTACAAAACTGTGCGGTGTTTCACTACAGATTTTTTTACATCAGGGAACTATTAGCTGTTCCTTCCTTTGCATATGATTAGCACGCTTGCTGCGCTCTGTTCTAGTGTAGTGGTTTTGCTCTGAATTTTCCTACACTAGCTTACTTTCTGCATCGGGGAGCAAGACTAAAACGTGGGAAAATCTTGAGCAAAATGCTCCACTAGAGAATAACGCAGTTTGCTGCATTGAGATCTAGTTTTCTAAAAGGATCCTTATATATCTATCTATATTCCAAGTGGAATTGGTAAAAATTGCTGCTTTCATATGTAAACACCAGCACTTATACGCGGAAGATGCGGTTTGCACATGTGTGTGTATGTGTGTGTGTGTATGTGTGTGCGCGCATGTGAATAATTTAAAGTGCAGTGCATCATAGCTAGGGAATTATTTCTAATCTCTTTGCCTCTGAGCATGGTGTTTGTGTGTTGTGAGTGTGTGTCTCCATTGTGTTCTGTGAATGTTATGCATGAGTTGTGTCTGATGGGTCATTTCTGAAAGATATAGTTTTGAGGGTTGGTGGCAGCTGTCAGGAGGTAGTTTTGGATGGGGTAGTTGCAGGATGGTGGGGCAGTTACAGTGGAGCATTTTTGAGGAGGGAGCACTTGCATGGTGGAGTTCTTGAGTGGGGCAATTGCAGGGTAATATTTTTGTTGTTTGAGGCAGTGTGCAAAGTGGTGGGGCATTTATGGGGGAATAATTTTTAGAGGTGGAGTAATTGGAGGGCATTAGATTATGGGGCAGTTGCAGGAGACTGTTAGGATGACAGTTTTCAGTGTGATAGGGCAGTTTTGAGGGTGGGGCAGTTGGGTATTTTTTCATGGTGACAGTATTTGGCAGTTTGGTAAGGCTGTTGCAAGGAAATATTTTTTTGGGAGTGTGGAAGTGTACAATTATAAGAGGTCCTTTTTTGGTGGCAGGGCACTTTTGGGGATTGTGAGAAAAGAGAAGAGGGAGTTTGAAAGGAGCAATTCCTTAACTGCTATATTTCACTGTATATAAGTTTCTCTGTGAACAACAGGAAGTCAGTCCTCACATATGGGTGGTGTTGATACCGATGGAGCTCTCACGGAAGCATACCCCCAGCTTTCAAAGAAAGGCTTTGGGAGATGCCACTATGCATGCATGGTCCCCTTCCCACCCAAGAGTGCCATCTTGTCCAGTCTCCTTTTTTCTGCGAAGCCTTTCAGACATCTGTCTGCTCTTCCCCCGGAAAAAAATGATTTTCTCGACCTGAGTTTCATACTCTTCTCCAGTAGTGCACTGGTACTCCTCCCACCACCTGAGCCTGCTGCCCCTGGCATCAAATCGCGGGTTCTTAGTTTTTCCTTTATCCTTTCTTGGCACCTTCGCACCTTTTTTCCAGCTGGCAGCACCTACGGGTCTTTTGACCTCGTTAGGATACTTTTTTCTCCCAGGGCTACCAGTGGCTTTAAGAAGTGTGATAAGTGTGCCAAAATAATGTCCCTGACTGACACAAATGACTGCTGCCTTCATTGCCTGGGACCGGACCATGACCCCACGGCATGCCGTCTCTGTAAAAAATGTCCACCATGGCCCTCAAGAGCCGCCAGCAGCAGCACAATACGTTTTTCCCGGAGTCCCTAGAACATCCGAAGGGCAAGGCCTCCTCCGAAACTGTGCAATCTCAGGGTGGTCTTACGGACCCCGACCAATTTTGTGGTTCCTCGAGTGAACTCAAGAAGGCGGCCTCAAAGGTGGCATCCCTGGATGGGTAAGTCCCAAGCCAGGTCCCACATTCCTAGACACTCATCGCCATCAGGACATCCCCTCGGAATCTCCTTCTTTGGAACCCTGGCATTGGTCCCTGCCTGAAGACATGGCATTCCTTGAATTCATCAGGGACATGTCCAAGGCTCTAGTGTTCCCGATGGAATCAGAGGAGGATTCTCGGATGGAGGAGCTAGAAATCCTCCAATATGAGGCCCCTCCAAAGGAATCGCTTACTGTGCCCATCCCTCCCAGTGATGAGAAAGCAGCTTGACTTGATGTATCGAGTCTGCCGGAGCCCGGGCTTCCAGAAGTCACAGCTGCCGCACAACTCCATGGTGATGGAGTTGGCATTGCATTGCCTGAAGAGCCATAAGACGCACTCATCGGTGCCCCCCCCCGGCAGAGAGGTACGCACCCTGGACACCCTTGACAGAAAGTGCTGCAAGGGCTCGATGCTCATCGGTCAGATCCAGGCATGTACCTGGCGAAGGAACTCGTCGGGTTCTCAGCGGATCTTTCCAAGGAACCCCTGCAGCGTTTCAAGAACCTGGCCAAGGCCATCCATGAGTGCTTCAAGTTTGTCTTGGGTAGCCTATGACTGCTTTGAGTCGGCGGCTCAAGTAGTGGCAGAGGGCATTGGTGCCTGAGCGAGGCAGAGCTACAGTCATCTGACCTCAAGCAATGGGTTCAGGACAAATTGGTCGACGTCCCATGCCAAGGAGAGAACCTCTTTGGCAAACCCATTAACCGACAAGGCTGTCGAGCTGGAGAACCAAGTTTATGATGAGGACCAGGCTCTCTAAGACCACCACTGGCTCCCCAATGGAAGGGCTTGGTAAAAATCCCTTCTACCCGAGGAAAGAGGCTACTTGCAGAAACTACCCACATTTTCAGGCTTCCCTGGCACCCTAGCAAGGGCAGCAGGCCAAGGGACATAGGAAAGGCCTTTGTAAGCAGAAGGCTTCCAAGCCCCAGACATCAGCCCTGGTCCAGTCGGGGGAGGGGGTTGACTCCTTGGGCATAGCCTCTCCCCACCCCAAGGAGGTCAGCAGCCCACAGGGGGATGTCTCATTCACTATGCCCAAAGGTGGCCAGCCATAACGACTGATTCTTGGGCATTCCAGGTAGTCAAGGAGGGCTACCCCCTCCACCTGGCCCACACATCTCTCCCTTTCTTTCCGGGAAAGCCCCCCAGGTCTCCCCTTCACCGGGACCTTCTACTGAAGGAACAGGCAGGTTTTCTTGAGGACAGAGCAATAGAACCAGTTTCCCACCATCTCAAGGGCAAAGGGTTCTACTCCAGGTACTTCCTCATACCAGAAAGAACAGGGGGCCTAAGGCCCATCCTCGACCTGCGCAGTCTGAACAGATCCCTGGTGAGGGAGAAGTTCAAGATGCTCTCCCTTGGAACATTGCCACCTTACCTCCAGCAGGGAGATTGGATATGCTCCTTGAATCTGAAGGATGCTTATGCACACATCCTCATGCACCCCAACTACAGGTAGTACCTGAGGTTCATGGTGGGGAGCAGTCATTACCAGTGCAGGGTGCTGCCCTTCGGCTTGGTTTCCACCCCCAAGAGTCTTTACCAAGTGCCTAGCAGTCATGGCCGCCTTCCTCCATCTCCAGGGGGTCTTTGTCTTCCCCTACCTGGACTATTGGCTCATAAAGGGAGGCATGGCCTCAGAAGTGCAGCAGGCAACCACATGTACCATCCAGGTTCTGCAGCGTCTGGGGTTTGTAATAAACGACTCCGTCCCACCTCCTCCCAACACAGTGTCTGGAGTTCATAGGGGCAAAACTAGACACCCTCCAGGCACAGGCCTTCATTCCAGGGGACCGAGCCTACCACCTCAAGGCTCTGGTGCTGGACATACAACACCATCCCTCAGTTTCTTCTCAGCTCCTGCTGTGCCTACTTGGACACATAGCCTCCACGTTCTATGTCACCCCAGATGCCTGCCTCTACATGAGGGCCGAATAGTGGTGCCTTTGGGACCAGTGGCCACAGGCCATCTCTGGGACAGAGTCTTAATGACCCACCAGTTGGTGGAATCCCTGACCTGGTGGCAAAACCCCCAGTACCTCAAAGTAGGGATGCCCATCCAGACTCCGTGCCCCTTAAGGTTTCTCACAATGGACGCCTCCATGCTGGGATGGAGAGCCCACTGCAAGGCGCTCTGCACCCAGGGCAGCTGGTCACAGAATGAGAGCAACCAGCAGATCAACCTCTTGGAATTGCGGGCGATACATCTAGCCCTGAGTCTATTGCCGCCACCTACGGCATCAACTGGTGTTCATCCAAACAGACAATCATGAAGCTATGTTCTGTGTGAACAAGCAGGGGGGCCATGGGATCCCACGCCCTCTGCCATGAGGCAATGGCCCTCTGCTCCTATGCAGTCCAGCAGGGAATACTTTTACAGGGAATAAATCTGCCCGTCCAGGACAACACACTGGCTGACAGATTAAGCAGGGTCTTCCAGCTGCACGAGTGTCAGCTGGATCCCAGAGTGGCCAGCTGGCTCTTTCACCTCTGGGGGGAGCCATGGATAGACCTGTTTGTCATCCTGAACAACTACCAGTTGCCCCCACCTCTGCTCCCCGCAATCCCACCCCTCTCGGGTGGCGACAGATACATTTCTCATCTCATGGTAGGAAGGTCTCATGTACGCCTTCCCACCCATGCCACTAATTGCGAAAATGTTATTCAGGACTCCGCAACAAGGCCTTGCTGATCCTGATGGCCCCTCGATGGCTCAGGCAGCCATGGTTCCTGCTATTCCTCCGGCTGTTGGTGGAGACTCCCATCCCATGGGGAGCTCCCCAGGACTCCTGTTGCAGGAGAGGGGCTCTCTCTTGCACCCCAACCTGGGGTCCCTGTCACTGACAGCGTGGCTGCTGAAAGGGCGACCCTAGCCCCTTCATCCTCTTGGAAGAAGTGGAGGAGATCCTGCTGGCTTCCTGCAAGTCCTCCACCAGGAAAGCATACACCTTCAAGTGATGCAGATTTTCAGTTTGGTGCACAGAGCACGGAGTCAACCCATTCTGTCCGGTGCAGCTGGTGCTGCAGTACCTTCTCCATCTCTTGCATTCTGGGCTCAAATTGAACTCCATCAGAGTGCATCTCAGTGCCTTGGCGGTGCATCACCACCTGGTGGATGGCAAACCCCTCTCAGCCCAGCCATTGTTGACCCACTTCATGAGGGGACTCCTATCAAAACCCCTGGCAACTAAGTGGGACCTCAATGTGGTACTGGCACAGCTTATTTGCCCACCTTTTGAACCCTTGGCTACCTGCCACCTGTGGTGCCTTTCATGGAAGGTGCTGTTCCTGGTTGTGCTCACCTCTGCTCGCAGGGTTAATGAGCTCCAAGCCTTAGTGGCAGAGCTGCCTTACACTAGATTCTACAAAAACTGGGTTGTGCTCCACACCCCACACCCCAAATTATTTCCGAAGGTGGTATTTCCTTTTCACCTCGACCAAGAGGTGGTACTGCCCACCTTCTTCCCAAGGCCTTATGCCAGTAGGGCAGAGACTATCCTCCACACTTTGAACTGTACAAGGGTCTTGTCCTCCTACATTCAATGTACCCAGGGCCACCATAAAGCTGCTCAGATTTGTCTCGTATGTCCCCAGTAGACTGGGGGACATGGTGACCAAGCATACGCTGTCTTCCTGATGGCAGACTGTAGCACCCTCACCTATGAACAGGCTGGGCTTTTGCTGGATGGCCGGGTCACGGCGCACTGTGTCAGGGCCATGGCGGCCTCTGTGGCAATCCTGCACTCCGTTCCGATGATGGACATCTGCTGGGCCACCACCTGGTCTTCTGTCCATACCTTCACAGCTAATTAGAGTGGAGTGGAGGAGTAGCCTAGTGGTTGGGGCAAGGTACTTCAGGCCGGAAGGTCGGTGGTTCAAATCCCACTAGAGGACAGCAACCTTGGGCCGGAAGGACTGGGGTTTCTAGTCCCACAGGTGCTCCTTGTGGTCTTGGGCAAGCCACTTAACCCTCCATAGCCCATGTTCCCTGTAAAATAGTTATCTCCAAGTTATTATACCCTGTTCAATGTAATTTCAGTTTGTTCAATGTAAACCGCACTGATGCAGAATAGCGCGGTATATAAGAGAATGTAAATAAATAAATAAATTACTGCCTGGAGAGGGAGTCCTGACAGGACAGTGCCTTTGGCCAGGTCATGCTCTGTAATCTTTTCGGGGGTCTAGGCAACTTCTACCCTCCGGCCCTTCTGTGTTCAGCCTACTGGAGTGCTGGTTCCCATCGGACACACAGGTCCTACTGCATTCTGCTTCTGTGGACTCAATTGCTGCTGCTCATGGCTTTCCCTGAGGGTAACTGTGATTTTTCTCTATGGACTTTCAGTAGCCTGTAGCTAGGGGGTCCCATATGTGAGGATTGACTTCCTGCTTGTTCCTGGAGAAAGCGTAGTTACTCACTTGTAACAGGTGTTCTCCAGGGACAGCAGGAAACAGTCTTCACAACCCTCACTCCTCCCCTTGGAGTTGCTGCCTTCTTTTTTTGATGTCTTTAGCTATATCATCTGACTAGACAAGATGGCACCCTTGGGCGGGAAAGGAACCACGCATGCATGGTGGCATTTCCCAAAGGCTTTCTTTGAAAGCTGGGGGTATGCCTCCATGAGGGCTCCGTCGGCACCAACATCACCCATATGTGAGGACTGATTCTTGCTGTTCCCGGAGAACACCTGTTACAGGTGAGTAACTATGCTTTCTATGCTACAGAAACTGGAACTCCTCCTCCCATAGAAATACACTGGGATAGCTTTTTGAGGGGCTTGTTTCTGTGGAACCCAGTCTGATTTGGGCACATTTTCAAATGTGATGTGTCTTTTTACCAATTTTTCATCCTTTTCCACTAAATTTTTGGAGAGTTATTTTGCCCCCAGACTGACAGAGACAGTAAGACATTTCTCAGCCCCTTTTATATAATTCTTTCCAACTTCCATTGGGTTAGAAAGGAAAAAAAAGAGGCACACAGAAAGGAAGCTGCCTTTGGGGAGAATGGGTGCTTCCTTTCTGAAGCCTTCACAGCAATTCCAGCACCGAACCAGCACCGAACTGATTATCAGTACCAATCAGAATACTTTCTATTTATTGCTGTCATTGTCGGAGTCCTTCGCTCCATCTTCTCTGCAGCTTATCTCCCTTTCTTACGCTTCAAGACCCTCATTCCTGCTACCGGTCTCAGCAATAAGAATGGGCATGGCCAAAAATAAGCTTGGTTAATGTCAGTATTTTCTGAATTTTTCCCAAAATGGTGTAAATGTACATGGCCGCATTTTATCTACAATTTTTGCTGCTTTTATGATGGCATTTTATAAAGACACAGAGGCTTCTCTATGTTATCTTTATAAAATAGCTTCAAAATAGATGCCTATTGGCCCTACTATATAAATAGCATGTTATCAAATTGTTCTCTTCATAGATATAAAGACTTCCATTGTTTCAAAATATAAAGCATTCTATATGATGGAGGCAGGTGACACCTTACAGACTAACCAATTTGTGTCAGGTAAAGTGAACTCGTATCTTTGAAAGCTCAGGCCTCAATAAATTGGCTACCTTCCTCTGTCATTTTTGCTACTCCAGCCTAAAACAGCTACTACCCCCCCTGAAAATATTTTACTTATGTGCAGGCTCAAGATTTGTTGTTTTTGTCACAAACAAATTAAATTATTTTTTGTAATTGCATGACTACTGCATTCATATATTCCTTCAAATTTATGCGCTCCCATCAGTCTGCATAAGCAATTTGCATGCACACATAAGGGCATGTTTACTAAAGGTTTAATGCACGTTACTGAAATTAACGCAGGTTAAGTATCCACAGCCCTTTTATTTCTATGGGCGCAGTTGCACTTAGCACACGTTACTTTCATTAACGTGCATTAACCTTTAGTAAACATGCCCCTTAATTTTTAGGTGTGCAAATGAATGTGCAAACAGCTGAAATGCACAAGTGTACTTTATGATGGTAGATGAAGATCATGAGATCTATCTAGTCTGTCTTCTTGACTTCTGCAGATCTGTTTAATTTGTTGCCTTTGCTTCAACTCCCTACAGCTAAGCATTCTCTGCATTTATTCCATGCTTGCTTGAATTCTGATACTCTTTTTGTCTCTGTCACGTGATTAGGCAGAAAGGAAGCGTTCTCACTGTGAGAAACCTTCAGATCCAATAAATTAGTTATTGTAATTTTATGCTGGGTATGAAGAAATTGACACTTTTGCTGAGCTGGACCCTCTCAGCTTTACTACAGTAGCAAATTAGTTTTACCTGTTCTCAAAGTATCAAAATGATGGCAGTATAACAATCATGCCATCTATTTTTAGCTGCATTTATACAATAGCAATGATATGTAGCCAAATATTAGACTAGTACACAATATTTCTTTTAAAAATGTAGTATTTATTGAGGTTTTCCAAAAGATAATAAAATGAAACATAGTGATATATCTACGTACATCATCTGTAATCTTCCAGCAGCACAAAGCTGAGTTCTCTGAGAAACATCTGAAAAAACATTAATAGAATGAGCACAGAATCTTTTCATTTAGGAGTATCTCACTTAAATAAGAATTTTTTTTTTAAAGAATAGCAATTGAGTAATATTCACATTTAGTAAACAGCAGGATGCAGATATATTAAACTCTGTGCACTGCTGAATTCAAAAAAACAAAATATTGAAAAAATTCACATCAATTTTGTTTCAACTTATTTGAAAATGAGTATAGGTAGGATTTAATCAGCGAGTCACATTTTTCCTGACCGTTACTGCCCAATATGGTCTCTGAATTGTGTATTAAGCAGGTTATTGTAATGTGTGAGCTTCAGAGCAACGTACAGTACAGTACCCCAGGAAGATGCTGACACAGGAAGCTTGACTCTTTGTTGTAATCTGTTAGTACTGCTAGGCATGAATTCTACTTTGAACACCAGTAGGTGCTGGGGAGGAGGGGTGGGAAGGGCTGAGAAGGGTCTGAGAATGGTGGAGGGTTTGAAAACTGAGATCAGGCATGGGGGGGATACAATGAAAGGACTACCAAAAGGGACTGCTACTGCTGGAAAGAAATCTGCACTTGTTTTACTTCTGGGAAATTCTCTAAATCTTGGGGAAAGGGAATTGTTTGGGTTAAAGCTAATAAATCTGTGTATTTTAGAATCCAGTGTATTTGTTAACTCATTCAGGGCCTAGTATCAGCAGCAAGCTTTTAGTTTAATTTAGAACCCAGCAGAGAGCTTTTAGTTTAAACTTAAAACTCAGTCAGGGCCTAGTATCAGCAAAGAGCTTTTAATTTAAGTTAAATCAGAGTATAGCTTAGCATAGAAGGAAGAATAGAGTAAATATTCTTTGAGTTGAAAGAAATACATTGTTTCTAGAGACCCTTACAAAGAGGCCTTCCTGTTCAGCTGGCTATCCTCACCAGGAATAGATTAATTAAGGCCCTGAAATTAATTAATATACCCATCGCCTTCTGCATTCACTATAAGGTCCTAATTCTGGTTCACAAAGCTATTCATACCAGCACTCTACAGTATCTCTGATATCTGATCCATTTCCACACCCCTCTGCGTTCACTCAGGTTCATCCACTCCAACCATATGTCCCTCCCCTCCCACTCACAAGCTAATCTGGAGTCTACACACTGCTCTGCTTTCTTTTTTCTCTGCCCCAAACTTTGGAACTCCCTCCCTCCGGATCTGCGACTTAAACTCTCATTCACTAAGTTCAAGTCAATGTTGAAAACTCATTTTTTCTGTTATGCATTTAATTTCCCTCCCTCTCTCCCCCCCACCCCAATGCAAAGGTAGCTCTCTCCCCTCCTTCTCTGTCCTTTCCTGCTATCTCTCATCCTCCTTCTCTTTACTATCAGTACCATGGCGTTCTTTTCTCCTTTCAGCAGTCTTTTATATTTTGTATATTGTAAACCACTCTAATGCTCGAGCGTAGAGCGGTATATCAAAAAACAAATAAAAATAAAGAAAGATAATGATACTTGGCAATAGTGATCATAGCGTGATTGCATTTGATTTAATAAACTGAAGAAGGATGACAAGGAAATCCAAAGTACTACCTTTTAACTTTCAAAAGGGAGACTATGATAAAATGAGGAAACTGGTTAAGAAAAAACTAAAAAGAGCAGCTGCAAAGGTTAATGATTTCCATCAAGCAGGGGCATTGTTTAAAAGTACTATCTTGGAAGTCCAGACCAGATATATTCCATGCTTTAAGAAACTTGGAAGGAAGGCCAAAAAACTGCCAGCATGATTTAAAGACGAGGTCAGAGAGGCTATTGTCAGAGAAGCATCTTTCAGGAAATGAAAAAAAGGAGCCAAATGACAAACACTGGAAACAACATAAGCACTGGCAAGTTAGATGCAAGGCACTGATAAGGCAAAGAGAGAATTTGAAGAGGCTTGCTGTGGAAGCAAAAACACATAATAAAAACTTTTTCAAGTACATTCATAGCAAAAATCCTGTGAGAGAAATGTTGGACCATTGGATGTAAGAGGGGTAAAAGGGAGGCTAAGTGAGGACAGCGCCCTAGCAGAAAGACTGAATGAATTCTTTGCTTCGGTCTTTACTAAATAAAGATGTAGGGACGTTCACCTTTATATACCTTTCAGACAGGGGTATGTATCAGAAGAATTGAAAGAAATATCCATAAACCAGGAAGATGTATTACAATTTATTTGATAAACTAAAAAGAGTAGCAAATCACCTGGACCAGATCATATACATGCAGGGGTGTTCAAAGAGCTGAAGTATGAGATTGCAGACCTATTAGTAAACTGTGAACTATCATTAAAATCATCTGTAGTACTGGAAGATTGGAGAATGGCCAATGTAACCCAATTTTTAAAAAGGGTTCCAGGGGTGTTCCAGGAAACTATAGACCAGTGAGCCTGATTTTATTCTTTATAATGGGTAGAAACCATTATAAAGAATAAAATTACTGGACATGTAGTCATGGTTTAATGGGAGAAAGCCAACATGGCTTTAGCCAAGAAAGGTCTTGTCTTATTAATCTGTTATATTTTATTGAAGGTGTGAATAAACAGATAGAGGAAGGTGAGCTGGTTGTTTTCGTGTATCTGAATTTTCTGAAAGCCTTTGACAAGGAAGACTTTTGGTAAAATTAAAAAGTAATGGGATTGAACGCAATGTAGTGTTGTGGATCAGGAACTGGTTAGAAGATGAAAAACAAAGTATGGCTAAATGGCCACTTTTCTCAATGGAGAAAGGTGAATAGTGGAGTACCTCAGGGATCTGTGCTGGGCCTCCTGCTTTTTAATTCATAAATGATCTTGAAATGGTGATAATGGGTGAGGTGATCAAATTTGCAGATGACACAACATTATTGTGAAAAATTGCAAGAGGACTTTGATAAATTGGAAGACTGGACATCCAAATGGCAGATGAAATTTAATGTGAACAAATATAAAGTTATGCATCTAGGAAAGAACAGCCCAAACTATAGTTACATGATGCAAGGTACCACCTTAGAAACCACCACCCAGGTAAAAAGATTTAAGCATCCTCGTGAATAGTACGTTGAAACCCTTCACCCAGTGTGTAGCGGCAGCCCCAAAAAAAGCAAATAGAATGCTAGGAATCATAAGGAAAGGAATGGAGAATAAAACCAACAATGATATAATGCCTCTGTATTGTTCCATGGTGCGACCACACCTTGAATATTGTGTGCAATTCTGGTGACCATATCTTAAAAAGAATATAGCAGAATTAGAAAAGGTACAGAGAAGAGCCACCTAAATGGTAAGGGGGATGGAAGAATACCTCTATGAGGAAAGGCTTAAAAGGTTGGGGGCTCTTCAACTTGGAAAAGAGATGACTGAATGGAGTGGAACTGGTAAAAGTAAATTGGTGGTTTACGCCATCAAAAAGTAGAAAGACTAGAGGATGCACAATGAAACTACAATGTAACCAATTTAAGACTAATAAGAGAAAATATTTTTCTATTTAACGCGTAATCAACTCTGGAATTGGTTACCGGAGAATGTATTAAAAGATGTTTCTGTAACTGAGTTTAAAAAAGGTTTGTACAAGTTTCTGGAGGAAAGATCTATAAGCCATTATTAATGAGGACCCAGGAAATCCACTGCATACCCTGGGACGAACATCGTGGAACCTGTGTGTCATTTTGGGAACCAGCCAGGTACTTGTGATCTGGATTGGCTATTGTTGGAAACAGGATACTGGGCCTGATGGACTTTGGACTGACCAAGTATGGCATTTCTTATGTTTTTATGTTCTTATTTATTTAGCCTGCTTTTTTTATACTGCCTTATCCTTAAATCAAAGCAGTGTTAACAGCTAGTGGAAGTCAATAAACATGTCCCTAAGTATGGTGTGGAGGAGTAGCCTAGTGGTTAGAACACTGGCTTGGTAACCAAGCAACCAGGGTTCAATTCCCACTAGCACTCCTTGTGGCCTTGGGCAAGTCACTTAACCCTCCATTGCCTCGGAAGAAAGGCCTGGCAATCTTCTTCCAGTGACACTGCCAAGAAAACCCAGGAGCTTCTGGGTCGCCAGGAGTCAGGACTGACTCAAAGGCACACATTGCATTGCACGTATGATGTTGACTCTGGATCATTACCATTTTTAGGATTAAGGCTAAATCCATAGCCCAAAAAGTTAATAAGGGTACTTAATGGATTTAAGTGCCATGCAAAACAAGGGTGGTAACAGGGATTCTCCCTGAAATATCCTTTCTAGGTCTTGATATTAGGAATGATGAGCTATTCATTTTAATGCTTCAAATGGAATATGGTTCGCCACTTTTCATGGCAAACTTTATACGTTCAATTAATCTAGAGAAGTTTTTTTCTATATTTCAAGGCAATTCACTATCCAGGAGTCTGCAGCAAGTGGAGTCAGGCAAGCAGTTTTCAGTGATTTCATCACTTTGGTATATCTGCTGTTGCAGTATTTGTCAGCCTCCAGCAGGTGACGGGCGTTTGGACTGGTGCAACAGTGCAGATAGGCTTGTTTTTCTTGGCCTAGACTAGAGCATGGTCCAGTAGCCTGTTTGGCAAAGACCTGTTGCTTGGAGCTTGGATATACCCCTGTCCCCTGGAGCTGACAGCTTGCCCTGTATCCAGCGCCACTACCCATGGGTTCCTAGTGCTTGGAGGGTCAGAGAACAGAAAGGAAGACCACATGTGGTCCCTAAGGAAGGTTGGTAAGTCAGGCCTAGGCACCGCTTTCCTCCTGCTGTCTTCTGTCTGCATATTGTTTTCTCTTTTGAATTGTTTGTCCTACCACTGATTTCTATGGGTTGTATTTTGCTCACTTTCTGCTTGAAATAAAGTGTCTATGAATTAAAAAAACAAAACCCCCCACTTTTTTCTCAGAAGCTGGGCCTCCCAGGCCTGCGTGGACATCTGGGGCTCTCCTCCTTGGATTTCCTCAGTCAGCTCAACAGATGCAGGGATCCTCTTTTTAGGACTCCCTTTTTCTGTGGCCCTTGATCCTTTTCAGCATCATTTTTTTTGCAGTTTTTTTCCATTTACTGCTGCTCTGCTCAGTCGCATGGTCTAATGCAGACTGCGACCCCCAGCGTTTTTTATATCCGTGATTGCTATTTTAGGTCCTGATTGTGGCAGAAATGCCTGGGACACTTTTTTTTGGAATGTTGGGACCTCATGGGTGTCCTGGGCCTGATGCTGTTTCTGTGAAGTCGCCTTCTCCTTCAGTATGTTTTTTTTCTGCTGGTGAGCACCTCAGCCATTTGAGATGGCTGCTTGGTCTCTGCAGAGGAGGAGCCTGGTGAAATGTCCATAGCCTCAAGTCCGTCGGCACCTGGAGGACCCCAGGGAGCCTTTTTTTTAAGCTCTGGGCTGTTTTCAGTCGCTTCCAGCTGCTTCACAGCCCCCTTTGTGAGGGTTTGAGGCCCAGACCTTGCCTACAGGGGACTTGGGGCCCTCTAGCACCTCTGTTGCAAGCAATAAGGGGATTAAGTGCCTCCGCTTTGCCCTTTCGCTCATCTGTTCCTCCAGGAGTTCTGCTTTGGTTGAGATGCTGTAAAAAAGATTTTTCTCCAGAAAGTAAGTCTGAGGAGGACAGGATGATTCCCCTTGTGGAAGGCTAGAATCTCCCCAGATCAGCCTATTTCGTAGTAGGGGCCTTCTTAAGTCCTTTCAGGATGGCATGTCAGCTCTGTACAATGTAGAGCTTGCTCTCAAGTGAGATTAGTAGGTGGACCCTCTCCTGGAAGGAATTCAACCTCCTGCTGCATTCATTCCTCTACATGATTGTAATGTGGCAACGCATAGTCTCTCAGGGGAAAAACCCCTGAGTTGGGCTCTTGGAGCCATGAGGTCCTGTCTTGGCTGTACACTCAGCCCTAGAGCAAGCTGGAACAGTTTTTTGGGCACCTACAGGTGTATTCACTCATCGTGGCATAACAAAGCACATAACCATTCTGGTGGGAAAGAGGCAGTGCACTTAAGGAATTTCATGAGAGGCCTTCCTTAAAAATGCCTTTATGACTTCTGCCTTAGGTGCTCAGCTGGCCTTGTGTACCAGGCCGGTGGCCCAAGCCCTCTCGAGCTGGGTCCAGCAGCTGTCAGATAGCTCGGTGATGGTGAGGTGGGAGTCTGGAGCTACCTATGTAGCTGATGCCTGGTATGACTTGATCAGCATCACCTCTAAGTCCAGGGTGGTGGTAGTAGTGACTCAGTAGTGGCTTTAGCTCCAAAACTGGTTGACTGATGTTGCATCTAAGTTAGACTGACAAGCTTCCCTTAAGGGGCAAGTTGCTCATGGTCTTATGTTTGGCAGTTAAGATTTAATGCAAAGAAGTGCAGAGCCTTGCACTTGGGATGCAGAAATCCAAAGGAATTGTATGCGATAGGGGGCGAGAGGTTGGTGTGCATGGACCAGGAGTGGGACCGTGGAGTAATAGTGTCTGAGGATCTCAAGGTGGAGAAACAATGTGACAAGGCAGTAGCCAAAGCCAGAAGTATTCTGAGCTGCATACAGAGAATAATAATCAGGAGGAGGTATTAATGCCTTCTACAAATCATTGGTGAGACCTCACTTAGAATATTGTGTTCAGTTTTGGAGACCATATCTCACAGAGGAAGGCAACCAAAATGATTTGGGACCTGCGCCAGAAGACATATGAGAAGAGGAAGCTGTAAAACAGGAGGGCATACGGTGAAGGCGGTAAAGTTAAAAGCAACGTCAGGAAATATGTTTTCAGTGAAAGGATGGTGGATGCTTGGAATGCCCTCTTGACGGAGGTGGTGGGGGGCAAATACAGTGAGTCCATTTATAGCAAGAGGATGAAATCAAAGCACATTTAAATATATTTTGTACATCAACAAAAGGGAGAAAAGGACATACACAGAGCGGTGGGTATAACCTAATAGAGGGAGGGGGTGGCCTGTATGGAACAGCGGGTACAACCTAAACCAAGACATGGGGGGTGACTTGAATGGAGTGGCAGTTACAACCACTCTAGTCACCTTACTCGGTAGACTAGATGGACCATACTGGTCTTTATCTGCAATCATATATTATGGGCCCAATATTGTAAAGGTATTTAAATGATTTACTGACCTATAAATCATGTAAATGCCGCTGAATATCCACAATTAATGCAGCCATATGCTCAGATTCTAACTGCTTAGCATCAGGGCGTGTCGTGCATGGTGACAGTCGCTAACCGGGTAGTGGCGATATTGCCCCACTACCCAGTTAGCAACCTGCGGGTAAAAGTAGGCGAAGCAAAAGCTGGCCTAGTTTTACCCATGGGAGCTAACTGGATAGCGCTGCAATTTTGCCACTGCCCACTTAGTTTCTACAGCGTTGGATGCTGTGCGGTGACCCCAGATATTCAATGTTGGGGCCGCATATGACCCCGGCATTGAATATCTGGGGTTAGAAGTCAGTGGCGAGCCATAGCGGCGCATATCCATCCCAATTGAACATCGGGCACTAAGTTACTATGTTAAGGTTAGGGCTCTTCAGCTTGGAGAAGGGATGGCTTAGGGGAGATATGATAGAGGTCTATTAAATGATGAGCAGAGTAGAACATGTAAACATGAATAAAAGACTAGGGGACATGCAGTGAAATTACAGATTACTTTTTTTTTGGAACTTGTACTTTATTGCAAAACCTTTTTTTCCCATATTAACAAAAACAAAATAGAAAAAACAGTTTTCCCCCCATATTATTTCATATTACAGCATCAACTCCCCATCCCCCCTCCCTTTTATGTTTTCTCCCCTCTAGCCCAGTCCATTCATGCCCATTGCCACTAAGCAACTCCCCCCCCCCCCCATTAAATCTCCAGTTCCAAGTTTCTCAGTGTCTTGGGTTCACACCTTCTTATATTCTCGCCCAAGGTCCCCTGTTTCTCCAGTCCAGGCACTGCAGGCCTTCAATCCAATTCCAGAAGCCCAAACCCTATTTATCCCTCCCTTCCCACCCCATTAGTAATGCTGCATTCCCCTTCTCTCTCCCTCCTTCCCCTGCATGTTCTTCCATAAATACATTACCTTATCCGCCTTTACATGTTCCTTTACATTGTGTACACTTACAGATGCCAACCAGAAAAACACATAAATAAGCACACAAACAGGAGTGGAGGAGTAGCCTAGTGGTTAGAACACTGGCTTGGTAACCAAGCAACCAGGGTTCGATTCCCACTAGCCCTCCTTGTGGCCATGGGCAAGTCACTTAACCCTCCATTGCCTCGGAAGAAAGGCCTGGCAATCTACTTCCAGTCACACTGCCAAGAAAACCCAGGAGCTTCTGGGTCGCCAGGAGTCAGGACTGACTCGAAGGCACACATTGCATTTTGCAAGCACACAAACATCCACCATCCTGGTGTTTATAAAGTGTCCCCTGGATATTACCCCATGAAGGTACTCTGTAATATCCCCTCCGTACAAAGCCTATCCTTTTCTAGCACCCTCTACTCCTCAACCTCACCACCTCTCCCCACTCCCCCCTACTTCTACCAGTTCCTTATGCCTCCATTTCACATTCCTACCTCCCCCTCTAGACCCGTTGCTTCTGTTTCCACCATTCCTCATACAGAATCCATTCCTTTTTTGTCTTTACCTACCTTTTATGTAATAAGGCCATCAGGCGGCTCATTGTATACTCATGTTGTAATCTGGTTAAGATCTCCCCCTTTGTGGGCTCCTGTGTGCTTCGCCATACCTTTGCCAATGCCATCCACGCTGCCTCCCACTCCCCCCCCCCTTAAAAAGAAGCACAAACTTCAGTGTGTTCTCCAATTCTGTCCCTGTCACCTCTTTATATAGGTCACCCACCTTTGACCAATACTCCCTTATTATGGGGCAACCTCACCACATGTGCAGGTAGTCCCCCAGTTGCCTACATGCCCTCCAACAGGTAGAGCTTCTTGTACCTCCTCATTTGCCTATCCACTCTGGTGTTGGGTACATCCTGTATAGGACCTTCCAACAGTGTTTCTGCATTGCTGCCAAACTCTGCACTTTCCTCATTCCTTGGAAAATGTGTTTCCACATTGACTCATCCCACTCTGCTCGTAGATCTCGTTTCCATGCCGCCATGAACCCCCCTCCTCTCTGGGTTCCATCAATTGTTGATATATTTGCCCACTTGGCCCTTGCTAGTCCATCCCTTATTCACCATTTGTTCAAACTTGGTTGGACTGCTCCCCCCGCCCACTCTTCCTTTTCTTGCCCCCACCATCCACCCTTCCTTTTCTTGCCCCTTAGGAAGTTCACCGCTTGCAGATATGAGAGAAAAAACTGCCTTACCTCACCCTATATCTGCCCTGTAGTGCTTCAAATTCTATTATTCTCCCCCTTAGTGATTAGTTGCCCTCACGTTATCAACCCTTTGCCCTCCCATTCTTTAACTCCCTTGGTGTTCCTGCCTGGTGCAAATCCCCGTGTACTCTGTATGTTCTGCCTATAAAGTCCCCCCCCTCTCTAGCCAATCGATTTCTTACTGCCTTCCAAATTTCCCTAGTCATCTGCATGAAGGGATGGTCTACGCCTCCCCTGATCCACCTCAGCTCCCTCATCCCTTGTTCTTCCTCCCAGTCTACCAGTGCTTGCAGTTATGCAGCTTGGAAATACCCCTGCAGTTCCAGGACCCCCATTCAACCATCTTGCCTTCTCCAGCACATCACCTGCCTGTTCACCCTAAGTGGTTTTCTTTTCCATATGTACCAAAATAATCTTCGCTGGCATGGAGGAACTCATCCAGCACAACGATTGGCAGCATCTGGAATAGGAACAACATGTAAGGCAATATATTCATTTTTGTAATAGCGATTCTGTCTCCCCAAGAGAAGTATGGTTTATCTCATATATCAAGATCCCACATTGGTACTGGAGAATGTTTGTTAGTGAGACGACCAGAGTCATTTTTTTTTTATATATCTAGTTCTATGGGTGAATGTCCTACTTCTGCTCTGCATCCATTGTTGAGGGAGAGGTTTCTGTGGATGCAGAATATATATTCAAAAAGAAAAAATGAGAACCACAACGCAGTTTATACCAAAATAAAATGAGTTATAATTTGGTCTTATAAACTGCACTGTGGTTCTCACTTTTTCTTTCAGCTCTTTGGTGTGTGAACATCTTGCATTTGCATTTCTTTTGTTTTTTATGGAATATATATTTACATCAACACCATGCTGGTCCAGTGCACAGTTTCAGGAGTTATGTTGGGGTTGCCAAGCCCTTCTTGGTGTTTATGTTGGAGTGGGAGGTGTTGTGTTGGGGTCACAAAGTCCCTCTTGTTTTCCAGAGATTGGGAAATGCTGTGTTAGGGTGCCAAATGGCTCTTGCTTTTGTGAAAGTGAGAGATGCTGCATGGGTGCTTCTTTTTCCTGGATCCTAGCCGAATAAATTCTCTCCACGTATATGCCTTGCAGCTATCCCACACTACCCCCCCATCCCCATCCTTGGGGTGCAATTTTCTTCAAAGAAATCCACGGTGGCTTTTTTCAGTCTGTCTACCTCTTCACTATCATACAGAAGAGATTCATTTAGCCTCCAAAATTGGAAACCCTCTTCCTGCTGTCCCCACTCCACCAAAACCCCAACTGGAACATGATCTGTCCATTCTATCTGGCCAGCCTCTACCGCCCACACCTGGGGGACAAAATTCCCATCCATTAGAATCATATCTATCCGGCTATATGTGTGGTGGACTGGGGAGTAATAGGTATATTCTCTTTTGTTACCCCTTTTCTGCCTCCACACATCCACCAACCGCAGGGAACTCATCAGTCTCTTAAGTTTGCTGCTATGATTCCCACTCCCAAACCCTCCCCCTCCCGTATTGTCCAGTCTGGGGGTTCAAAGTTAAAGTGAATTCCTCCCCCCCACCCCCCCCCCAAGTATGACTGGAGCCTCAATTTCTGCCATTACCTTGTTGCGTACCTTTTCATAGAATTGCTCTTGCCCCTCATTAGGTGCATACACGCAAACTATCACTACAGCACGTGAATTGATCTTACCTTCCCATATAATTTATCTCCCCTCCCCGTCTCTCTGGATTTGTTGATCCTCTACCTTTAGGTGTCTGGAGAACAGTAGTCCCACCCCACCTTTGTGTGCCTTCTTTCTGTTCCCTGACAGGTATACTAGGGGGTATTCTTTAGTTCTCAACATGTCCTCCTGGCTAGTCTTCAAATGGATCTCTTGTATTAACAGAGTGTCAGTTTTATGCAGCCCGCCCGCCCGCCCTCCCTCCCTCAGCTCTGCCTTTTCTGCCAGGATGTTAGTCCCTTCACATTTAAAGATAGGATATGAACTCCCTCTCCCCATCTCCCTTCTGGGCTCTCCCTCCCGGGCTCTCCCCTCCCCCCACACCCCTACCCCCTCTACCCCACTCCCTCCCTTCCCCATCCTTTCTTTCCTCCCCACTCCCCCCTTTTACCCATCGACTTCCCAGCTCTTTCCAAGTTTGAGGAGTGACTCACTCATCTCCCTGCCCTTATCAGCCCACCTTCAGCTATTCAGCTCCATTGTCCCTCCCCCTCCCTTCCTCAAAATCCTTCTTTCCAATTAAATTCTTTATTTTTTTTCTGCCCCTGCACCTCTCCCTTCTTCCCATCACTCAGTCATCCACCACATTCTCCCAGTCATACATCCCCCCCCCATATTCCATGCATTCCCCTTCTTTTCATACCTTCCATCCCATTTAACAGCCATTATTAACTCCACTGTATCATCCCCCCCCCCCCCATCACTTCTCACATTGCTATACATCAGAACAAGTTCCAGACAATCTCAGGCCTCTTTCAGGTGCCATTGACCTCTCGTAGCCCCTTCCATTTCCTTTTGCGCTCTGCGGTCTCGTGTCTTTTGTAAGTCTTTCCAACTTCTTGATGCAGTTGCACTACTTGTCGTCTGGTCTGGAAGGTTTTGTCACCCCATCTCTGTCATCGCTGTTGTCAGCTTCTCTTCTGTCTCCACCCGCTTCGTGATTCCATTCTTTGTAAAGGCTATGCCTTAAGGGTACAGCCATTGGTAGCACACATTGTCCTGTCACAGTATATTTATACATCCACTCCATGCTCATCTTCTAGCCCGAGTAGCTGATGCTAGGTCTGCATAGACAGCGATGTTATGTCCTCTCCATAAGAATTTGCCTGCTTTTCGCATGAGGGCAGCTATGCATTCCTTAGTCACATAATCATGAAGACATATTACCATGTCTTTAGACATTTGGTTTCTCGGCAGCCTTAATGTCCTGTGTGCCCTGTCCACTTTAATAGATTCCATCTCAGTCTCATCCGGAGTGTTACATAGTAGTTGCCCAAAAATCTCCCGAGCTATGTTTGTGCAGTCCAAACTCCTCTCCTTCTGGGACCCCCTTTATGCGTAGATTCTGTCTGCACGTTCGGTTTTCTAAATCTTCCAGCTTTAATGTGAGCCCCTTATTTTCTGTTTGCAGCTTGACCAGCTCCATTCTTAACTCGTCCACAGCCGCCTCTGTCTCTTCCATCCTTCCACTTAGCTCCTCCATGCGGTGCCCCACCTCCATTCTTAGCCCGGCCACCATTCCTGCCACTTGCTCATTTATGCCTGCAATATCACGCCTTATCTCTGTGAATCAGCATTGCATTTCTCTTTTTTGTAATTTGCACAAGAATCTCCATTCTGTTTGCCCCTTCCAGCTCCAAATCCAATTCTCCTAAGTCACTCTGCTGCTCTTTGGGATCGGCTATCATTTCTCCCTCTTGATCTTGCCCTTTAGCTTTTCAGTATTCATATTCTTTCAAATCTGCCATCTTTTGCCACATCGCAGCCATCTCTCAAATCCAGGTTGCTTCTGCTACCGTGGTGTGCTTTTGGGTGAGGTAAGCAATGGGGTAAACCACTATTTTCCCCTTTTTGTGGGTCCAGGCTTCAGAACTCCGCTCCTACCTGACCATGCAGCTTGGTGACGTCACTTCCTCACAGATTATTACATCTAAGAGTAATCAGAGAAAATATTTCTTCAGTCATCACGTAATGAAGCTCTGGAATATAGTGGCAGAGGATGTAGTAGAAGCTGTTAGTGTAGCTAGATTTAAAAAAGATTTGGACACGTTCCTGGAGGAAAAGCCCATAAAACATCATTAAAGTGGACTGGCAGAAATCCACTGCTTATCCCTGGGATGAGCAGCATGGAACCTGTCTACCTTTTGGGAACCTGCCAGGTACTTGTCCTGGATTGGTCACTGTTAGAAACAGGATACTGGGTTTGATGAACCATTGGTCTGACACAGTATGGCAAATTTTATGTTCTTAATATTTGAGAGATGGTGTTCTTCTCAAGGTCTGAAGGCCAATAAAGTGGACATGGTTGCCCTTTTTTATTTTCTGGTAGCCCAGTCTTGACCAGGGGTTAGTCCTGAACTTTCACAAGGTTCCGATAGCAGTCCTGGCATGCTATCATGGGTATATTCAAGGGATATGCTTGGATGTGCACCATGAAGTCTTCTGAAGGTCCTTTAGTGGAGTTTCTCCCTCATGTTGAAGGCATTAAAAGGGTCCCCCTTTAAGCCCATTTGTGCTGCCTCTCTCAAAGATTAAAACTTCCAGATTGTTTCCTGGTGATTTTTTCATCTGCCAGGTGGTTGTCAGAGCTGCAGGACTTGACCTACAGGGGAACCTTTTTGGTCATCTTAATGGCTTCTCTCTCCTGTGCTGTCCTTCCTCCCAAAGGTTTGACTCTTTTTTTCACCTTAACCATACTATCATCCTCCCCTTCTCTGAGGAGGAACTTTGTGCAAATCCCTCTCTACATCTTGTAGATGTGAAGAGGGGGTTGGTCAAATATTTGGAAGTTACTAATCCCTTCCATCGCTCAGATCTCTTTGTCCTCTTCAGTGGTCTGAGAAAAGAATAGGCAGAGGCCAAGTCCTTTTTTGCCTGCTGGGTTAAATTGGCTATTGGGTCAGCATACATTTTGGCTGGAAAATGTGCGCCAGAAGGAATCAGAGTTCACTCCATTAGGGCACAAGCCTCCTCTTGAGTGGAATCCACCTCAGTGTCTCTGGAGGATTTATTAGACAGCTACATGGTCATGTCTGAGCAGCTTTGTGAACTACTACAGGTTGCATGTCAGAGCCAGTGAGGATGGTACCTTTGGCAGGGCAGTTCTGTCCTGAGTGTCATCTTCCTCTCACTCTGAGTCCTGATTGTTTGGGTATGTCCCACTTGCTTGGGCTAGTTTAGCAGGATGATAAGGAAGGAAACATTTTACATCCCTTTTTATTTTCTTTCCTTGAATCCTGCTAGACCAGTCCAGGAGCCACCTTGGAAGACTTCTCCTACAAGTTTGGGAGCTCTCTTGTCTCTTGCCTTGACAGTCTTCGTGTCTGATGCAGAGTTATTTATAGTAAGAGTGCAAAATACTTGTTCCAAATGTTTGTTGCAATTTATGGTTAATTAATAACATAGGCAATTTTTTCTGGGTATTTTCAGTGTTTTTCAGTCTTGTTTACTGCCTAGGAGGTTTCATACGGACTTCTCTCAGTGCTGCACCAATAGATGTAATACGGGGCATGTTTACTAAAACATGCTAGCTGTTAACATGGGAAAAGTGCATTGAGGTAACAGCTAACATGGGCCAAATGCAGATAGTGCAGGGCATTAGCAGCTCATGTGGGCAGGTTAAGGGTGGAGAGTGGGCAGGCCTGCAGTGAACAGCTACCATGATCATCAGCAGCATGCAGACCCACACATTTTGCAGACATCACGGGTGCAGCTAATGTCATCTCAATGGCTGGCGTTCACAGCGCAGCAGCATCATGGATGCAGCTATCTCCACATTTTCGAAGCATTATCTGCTGAGAAAATTCTGTGCACACCTCCAATTGATAATGCACAGTTTGTGCTGCTAATGCTGGGTATTAGCTGCAAAAGTCAAATGCCCTTTAATAAATGTGTCCCCATCTGCTGGCAAAAAAACATAACCCACTCATCTAGACTGGTCTAGCAAGATTCAAGGAAATAAAATGATCAGGTATGTAAAATTTCTCCTTAATTAATCCATGCTATACTGAGATTTCTGATTTTCTTAGCAGTGGCTATGATGACTTTATTCAGTATTGACTGGTCTTTGGTTCCACACGCTCCCCTCCTGTTGTCCTTCTATTCTATTATTATAATGTTGTTGAAATCAATACAATAATATATTTTTTCAGCATGTGTTGCAGTGAACAGCTTATAGATTGTTGGCAGACAAGTTATTGGTCTATCATTTCAGCATTCCATCAACTAAACAAATAGAACAAACCATCACTGCTCTAAACACCACCACTTCTCCATCGGACCCCTGCCCGGTGACTTGGATTAAATCCACCAAAGAAGAACTCAACACATTCATCCAAAAGATAGCAAGCACTTCTCTCACTCAGGGCTACATGCCAAAAGCACTCAAGCAATCTACTATCTGCCCCATTCCTAAAACCACCTCATCCAACAGTACCGACCCTTCAACCTACCGCCCAATATCCAGCCTTCCATTCCTGGCTAAAATAACTGAAAAAAAATCATACAGCGACAACTCCAAGATCATATTGATGAATTTGCCCCACTAGACCCCCACCAACACGGATTCCATCCAAAACATGACGTTGAGACACTCTTCATACATCTATTCAACAACATAATCAAAGGAATAGACAAGATAAAGCAGGGCTTCTTATTAATATTTATAGATATTTCATCAGCCTTTGACACAGTCTCCCATCACATCCTATTGAAGCACCTAATGGAGATTGGACTTCAAGATACCACTATTAAATGGTTTCAATCATAACTCGAAGACAGACAGCAGAGTAAAATCTGGGAACCTCACCTCAGCACCCTTCAAAACTACCCAAGGAGTTCCTCAAGGCTCATCACTATCAGCTCTTCTCTTCAACATCTATATTCAGCCTATATGCAAAATATTTAACAAATACAAGATACAATACGCCATATATGCTGATGACATCATGGCATATACTACTATTCAACTGGACTCCCCAGATTATACCACTATATCTACCTGCATTCGAGAAATGACAACCTGGCTAACAACAACTTAAACATCAACACAAAAAAATCGGAAGCAATCATCATTACAAGAGACCCCACATTCATTCATCCTACTTCAATCAACATATCCAATACACTGATTACAATAAAAGATGAAGTCCGATACCTTGGAGTGATTCTAGACAAGCCGCCCTCCACCCCCCGCTGACCAACGAAGTTCCCCCGATTGGTGTAGAGTGCCTGAGCAGGAAATCCTCCCGCTCAGAAGCTCCTGCCCAATCGGGGCAGTAGGAGCAACCACGGACAATTTAAAAGCGGTGCCCCTACAGGGCGCGCCTGTGCCTAGCGGGCCCGCGCCTGAGGGCCTCACCAGAGGGCCCTTTGGCATGGCCCTTAGGCGAGGCATGGAGGTGAGCACAAAAATAAAAGGGGAACAGGCCCACCTACAAGACCCTCAGAAGCTGCACAGAAAACACCAGGAAGCAAGCAGAAGGAAGAAGCAGCTAATCGTAAGTGAAGGAAACAAGACCATACTACAAAGACAGCCCCAAACACAACATGCATACAACCCTGATTCTCCCCATCAGCCTCCTCCTCACACAACTCCTCCCACCGCACGCACCCAACCACCACCCACACACAATCACACCATGGCCCCCACCAACAGCATGGATATACCCACAGTATAATCAAGGGAACACACACAGAACATACATACTCAAAAAGACAAACCAGGTGCAAGTCCGACACCCACGCAAACCCAAAGGGAACACACGGAACAACAAACACCCCAGTGCCAATATCAATAGAGCTCCTAAACGCCAGATCCATACGTAACAAGATCTACACAATAGCAGACCTCATAGATGATCAACAACCTGACATACTTTGCATCACAGAAACATGGCTCACCCCCACCGACAACGTCCTACTCAATCAATTAGTGCCCGACACATACACAGCATACAACTGCCCACACACTCACAGGCAAGGAGGAGGAGTCTTGATAATTGCAAAAAACAGCCTAAAGTTCAAATCACGAGGTGCCACAGACACCCAACAATGCAACACCATCACGGTCGAAAAACAAACGCATGGCTCTATGCCTCACCTACAGAGCACCCCGTGCACCACCTGATGAACTAACCTCCACCCTCGAAGCAGTCTGCGCAATCAACCCAAACTACAAACCCACACTACTGCTAGGAGACTTCAACCTTAAATCTACCAACACCAAAGATGCAGACGCTTTCCTTCAAGCGATGAGTTCATTGCAATTCACCCAAATAATTAACACCCCGACACACAAAAAAGGATCATTGCCAGACCTCATCTTCACACCCAACTATCTAATCGCGAGAGGACTAATTTCAACACCCACTGTCACACCAGTACCATGGTCAGACCACCACATTATTAAAATTAACATTATGCCACAAGGAGGAAAACAAGACAAATACCCGGACAACACACCCACACAAAGAAAATTCAAGAGCTTCGACAGGGAACAATTCCTACAGGACACTACCACACATAACCACAGAAACGGATGATCTAGAAGCTCAAATCAGAAAGTGGAACAACACCATCAATGACGCCGCCAAAGCCACGGATTATAGACCCAAGAAAACTTGCTGCACCAAATTACATCAAAAGCCATGGTACTCAAAAGCCATACGGAGCTAAAAGAGGGAACTCAGAAAATTAGAACGGAGATGGAGACACACCAAGTCATCCAATACCCATGAACTATACCTAACAAAACAAAAACACTACAATGAACTCATCAACCAAACAGAGAGAATACCACACAAACATTATACTCAAATCCAACAACAAACCTAGAGAGCTATTCGAAATCGTGAAAACCCTTACCAAGGAACAGAAAGCAGAAAATGAAGTGCAAATAGACCCACAAAAATTTGCTGACAACATCCAAGAAAAATTCCACTCGGCAGTACAACCAAGATCCAACTCAACCACAAAGCCAAACTCACCCCCGAAAACCTGGGGCACATTCAGCACCCCATCCACAGAGCAGCTATCTCACATCATCACCGCACTCAATACAAGCACGGCTCCAACAGACCCATGCCCAGTGACATGGATCAAAGCCACCAAATCAAACTTCATCCATAACATACACAACATGGTACACAGCTCTCTGTCTCAAGGGACCATGCCAAATCAACTAAAGCTCGCCACGATAAGACCTATTCTGAAGAAATCCACACTCGATAAGAACAATCCAGCAGCATACAGACCGATATCAAGCATACCCCTACAGGCAAAAATAATAGAGAAGGTAGTACAACACCAGCTAAAAGACCACATCGACAACCACGCACCACTAGACATCAACCAACATGGTTTCCACCCCACCCACTGGGTTGAAACACTCCTACTATACCTCTTCAATAATATTCTCCGCCTCATAGACAACTCCAAGAAAAAGGAATACTAATGATCTTCATCGACATTTCATCAGCATTCGACACAGTGGATCAGAGAACCCTACTGGAAAGACTACAGAACAATGGATTACATGGATCCACCCTGAAATGGTTCCACTCATACCTAACCAATAGACAGATACAGGTCAAGGAAGGCCCCAACACCTCCCGACCCATAAATGTCCTGGAAGGAGTACCACAGGGATCAGCCTTATCAGCACTCTTATTCAACCTCTACATCCAGCCAATATGCGACATCATGAAAGAACACAATATACAATACACAATCTAAGCTGATGACATCATGATATACACACCTATCACCATCGACAACCCAGACTACTCCAAAATAACAAACTGTCTCATACACATGACCAGCTGGTTTCAAAACAACAACCTCACCATAAACTATAGCAAGACTGAGGCACTAATCATCACTCGAAACATCGAATTCGTCCCTCCACCCAGCATCAAGATAAGACACAACAATACCCATAAAACCAGAAGTAAAGTACCTCGGTGTAACCCTGGACAAGGAGCTGGATCTATATGCACACATAAGCAGAACCACCAAAAGCGCATACCACAGGATGAGACTTATCCGACGCCTTAAGCCCCTCCTCGCCCCAGAGCACTTCCGTACAGTCTGCCAGGCACTAATAACCCCACTACTAGACTTCTGCAACCCATTCTACCTTGGCCTATCAAAACAAACACTCAGACAGCTGTAATTGGCACAAAACACAGAGGCACGCATAATATCTGGCACAACAAGACAAGAACACATCACCTCCATACTGAAAGATCTACACTGGCTCCCAATCAGTTCACGCATCAAATATAAGACAGTCATAAACATCTTCAAGATCAAACAGTCAGCCCTCAGCCTACAAACACTCATACAACCTGACAGAAGCACACGACCAAGGAGGAGAGCCACTTCCAATCGTGTAAACACCTCAAAAGACCTCACCAAGGTCCGCAAGGACACCGCTGAACGAGCCCTTTCACTGGCTGCACCAGCAATTTGGAAACACCCTCCCAGACGACCTAAGACTAACAACAGACCTCAAAGACTTTTGGAAGCAGCTTAAGACAACACTATTCATTGAACACTATGGACACGTCACATGATCTACTCATCATGCAAGAACAAAAGACCAACCCCTGCCCCTAACCCTTGTACATAAGAATGTATAATAGCGCATAATGTAAATAGCTCAACAAGAATCTGATATACACCACCACAAACACACAACCTGTATCACTGCATGAACACACTTAAACACACTTATGATTGTTTGCTGTGAGACCGCCTTGATTGAAGGAGAAGGCAGAATAGAAATACTTTTAAATAAATAAATAAATATCTCACCCTCCAACTGCATATAAACAAGATATCCAAAACAGCCTTCTTCAAACTCGCAACGCTCGGGAGACTAAAACCTCTCCTCAATAAAGAACATTTCCGCACAGTATGCCAGGCTATCATTACACCTGTTCTGGACGACTATAATATACTATTCCAAGGTCTACCCAAACAAACCACCCGTCCCCTACAAATAGTACAGAACACTGTTGCCCACATCATTGCTAGCGCTTCAGTACAAGACCATATAACACCAATACTACATGATCTGCACTGGCTAGCAATATCATCACGTGCAAAATATAAATCAGCACTCACCATCTTCAAAATTAAAAACATGTCAGCAGGAATACTACACAAACTCATCGGAACCAAAACAAGCAAAAGACCAGACAGAAACAGCACCAAAAACAATACACCAATACCTAGTCTATTCACAAGAACCAACAAATCCATATCCATGTGAGCCTTCTCCCTTGCTGCCCCTGCTATCTGGAATATCCTCCCAGATAAACTAAAATCAACAACAGATATAAAAGAAATCCGGAAGCTGCTCAAAACCACCCTATTCATTGAACAATTCAATGAAGACTACCAATCACCCTAATCACTACACAAAACGATTTAAGCCATGACACACACACCATACAAACACCCCATTACTCTCATTAAGATGTATATAGTTACAAGAGACTATTCAGGTTTTTGAAGTTATGTTACTGTTGACATTTTTCAAGTTCTTTGTATAAATTGACGTTTTACACGTTCTTTGCATAAGTTGAAGTTTATTGTAAACCGCCTTGATTGAATGAAAAGGCGGTATAGAAAAACTGTTAAATAAAATAAATAAATAAATAATTTTTGGGAGCATTACTTGGATCTCCCTTTGGAAGAAAGTGTTCTTCCTGTTCTTTGCCAGTGTGGTATTAAGTCTGGCTGCCTGATCATTTGGTTTTTGTTAACTGAACCAAAAATTGGTCACGCCATCCGGGCCAGAGTTCTTCTAGTTTGGGGTTTTTTAATATTCTTGCTTATGTCAAGTCATTCCATAGCTTTAATATTTTTACCTTTTCCAAATTCTCTTATACGCTGATAGCCAATTCTGCTTTTCAGTTGTGCTATACAGGGTCTTTGTATAAATTTCTCCATAGCCTTTGTTTGTTTTAGTTGGAGGTATTTTCACTTTGAGGATCTTTCCCAGCTCCCTGTGGAACTTTTATTATTTTTTTTAAATGTATGCGTTTCAAATAATATCACTTGTACAAGAACTGGAGAGGGGGCATTACAGGAAACCACTGCAATCATGCCCACATCCCTCTAGCCCAACAACGGCGGAGATCCCGAGAAGAAGGAAGAAAGATAGTAAAATAACATGTGAGGAAAGCCAAAGTCAACCTAATCAGCAGACGTAATACTAATACACTGCGATTTCCTATGCACTGGCCTGGGGCACCATGGGGAGACGTGAACTAACAAGAGCAGCTAATTGAGGGGGATCAAAAACACATAATTCACAGAATGCAGCTTTACTAAGCACTTGCAAGGGAATTTAAGAAAAAATAATTCCCATAATTGAACCACTGCAGGTTTGGGTCTTCCGGGCCAAGTCTGGATATATATGAACATATAAACCTTTAAAAGGTAAAGAGCACTTCTTAAAATAAAATTTAAACAGCCACTCTCAATCTGAGGGAAGAGGCAACATTATCACTAAAGTAGAGGAAACAATATTTTAAGCAGCAGAAAACTCTAAAATATTAGAGATATTAAGAATATCAATATGCTGCATGTCCACATGAGACAACTGCTGAGACTCAGCCAGTGTCGTCTTATGAGTTGGAACATAATAAGCTTAAACCTTAGTACAGGAGGTTGGGATTCAGGAGGTATTCCAAGAATATCTACAAAATACTATTTAAACATATTGCTTGCCGAAGGTAGGGAAGTTTGAGGCAAATTAACCAAATGAAGGTTAGTAGACCGAACTTGGTTCTCCAGTAACTCAGTTTTAAGTTTCAGAGCAGCAAGATCTTTAACCCACATAGAATGAAAACTTTCATGCTTTGAAAGTGTAGCCTTTAAAACCTCCACAGTCTTTCACAGCAAGCAATTCTGTCGCATTTATTTTGAGTCAGTACGGTATTACCTTGGACCTGAGTAACAATTTTAATAGTCTGTTGGACAAATGCTTTCCCTAACTTAGAGATTGCACTTCAGATTGAATCCAGGGTAAAGGAATCAGGTCTTTCTAGAGAAAAGGAAAATTCAGATCTTGACTCCTCCACAGGACCAGAATAAGGAAGGGACATTCCTGCCACTTCATGCTGTGGATCCAATGTCTGCATGCTCTCCAGAGACTCCAGACCCCCCCCCCCCCACCCCTCACCTCCTGTTACTAAAACTGGTGGCTCATTCATCAGCATCAAGGCCAGTCTCAACCCGGATACATTTCCTCCATCTGGCTCTGCAGACCAGAGGCATCAGGGCAAAGAAACCCGGCAGATAACACAGGAGGAAGACGCAGCCCCGGTGACAGCTCACAACCTGAGGAGGATGCCGAGCTCTTCAGTCCCGGTGTCGACACAGTCTGGATAATGCTGGTGTCGTCCTGCTGACTTCCCAGATGGGCCACAAAAGCAACCATTGGACCAGTAGCAATTGAGGCAAGCGAAATAGAAGGGGATACCCCAGGTTCAGGAGGTTTCTTGCCTAGTTTCCCCTTTCTGTTCAGCATTGCAGGTAAAGCATGTCCAGCAACATGGCTGACTAAGCGGCCATCTTGGAACTCCCCCTGTGGAACTTTTTTGATATTCTCTAAATAGCTTATTTCTATTTCTCTCATCTGTTTCTTTCATATCTTCTCAGTTTTTGTACTTCTGCTTCTACTATTTCAGTGTGATGTCTGGGATCTCTCTCATTATCTTTTGTGATCTTGATCCTTTCAAACACCCATCCATCAGGGACAACTTTGCATGCAATGTTTTATTTATACTTTAATGTGTTTTTTCTAAGAAAGGGGACTCTTCTTTCTCCTTTTCTTTTGGCCCTGTGTTCTTTTCAGTAGGATTCTCTCATAACAGTTTATCTCTAGGAACAAGCAGGAATGCAGTCTTCACATATGAATGATGTCCCCAATGGAGCCCGCACGGGAACGCTCCCCAGCAATTAGTAGGAAAGCCTTTGGGAGCACTCCTCTGTGCCTGCGTGCCTGCCTTCCCGCCTTCCCAACTTATCTCCTCAGTTCTTTGTTTTCCATGGAGCCAGTAGGATGTACTGTCCTTTCACTGCTGAAAAACTCTCTTTTTAGGTGCCCTTTGGGGTACATTGTGCTTTCTTACCTTTCCATCGATGCCAGAACTGTCGAGGCAGACATCGGTACCGATATTTCCTTTTTTTCTTTTCATTTTTTCTTTGTTTTTTCTATTGATTTTCACCATGGTTCTCACTGCTGGCCTGGGCCTCTAGGCTACCATAGCCTTGTCTTCACTCTTCAGAGACAATTTTCTCAGGCATGGAAAAGCCTGTCAGTGGTCTTAAATAATTCACCAAGCATGCCAGTATCATTTTGGCCACTGATAAACATGACTGGTTTTTAAAATGTTTGGGTCCTTCCCATGAATCCACTTCTTGTCCTGTTATGTCACCAGGGATCTGGAGACTTTCTTCCCCCTGCTTCTGGAGGATAAGCAGGGTGCATTCCAGACCCTCGTTAAGCAGAGTCAGAACACTTCTAAGTTTCTTACCAGGGCCACTTTTGATGTCTTTGAGTCCACCAGCAGAACTTCAGTAATCTGCTTTGGGGCTCACAGAATGGCCTGGTTACAGGCCTCAGACCTCGAGCAATGGGTCCAGGATAAATTGGCCAACTTCACATGTACTGGCGAAAGCCTTTTTGGCAAGGATTGGAGGGAAAAAGCCAGGAAGATTGAAACAGATGATCTCACCCTAAAACGCCTTTCCAAGAAGACAGCTTACCCATCCAAAATAAAGGCTCTTCCCAAGAAATATTTTTATTCTAAAAAGAACAGATACTATCCTTATCTGCCTTATGCTGCCTATCAAACTCGGCAACCTCAGCAGAGGCAGCAGGGCCCTCACCAACCTAAAAAATCCAAAACTCCTAACCTCAACCAGCTGTAAAGGCACAGCCTGCACCTGGCTTTTGATTTTTTCCTAGAGAGCATTGCCAATCTGCCCCTAGAAGGCCCCCAGCTCCTCCACATTGCAGGAAGAATTTGTCACTATTCCCATAGGTGGCACCTCATAATATCAGAGCAGTGGACACTTATTTGACAGGCTCGAGCTTTCCTCCCAGAGCATCGCTGTGACCACCTCATCGAGCTAGCAAAAAGGGTACAACATCAGAACCGTTTAACAGTTCGGGACATGCTACAATTATTGGGACATATGGCCTCCATGGTTCATGTCATTCATTACGCTCGATTACACATACATCAAGCGCAGTGAATTCTGTCTTCCAGTGGATGAAAATGAAGAGTCATCTCAGACAAGATCCACTCGCACCTCAACTTCTCATGTCCCTTCAGTTGTGGTGTCTTCCATAAAACCTACTCGTCAGATCACCCTTTCAGATGCCTCTACCTCTATGTACCCTGATGAAAGATGCTTCCAAAGTGGGGTTAGGAGGCTCATTTGAACGACCTGACCACACAGGGACTGTGGATGACACAAGTATCTGCCCTGCAGATTAACCTGCTAGAGCTATGGGCACTGACAAATGTTCTTCGGGTTTTTCAACCCCAGCTATTGAGGCAACCTGTTCCAGTCCGAATGGACAACCAGGTTGCCATGTTTTACATAAATGGGGGAACGGGATCCCAACCCCTCTGTGAGGAGGCGATTCACTTATACTCCTTCTCCATCTCTCACTGCATCCACCTGAGAATGGTGTACCTCCCAGGTGAACTCAATGTCCTAGCAAACAAATTAAGCCATATCCTTCATCTGCATGAATGGACCTTGTATTGAGAGACAGCTGCTCAGATCTTTCAAACATGGGGAACCCCACTCATAGATCTCTTTGCCACTCCACAAAACACGCAGCTTCCTCACTTCTGCTCCAGAGTTCCGTCTCTACACCGACAGGCCCTGGATGCCTTCCTTCTCCATTGGGGACAGGGGCTGCTCTATGCATACTCACCCATCCCCTGGATACCCAAGATGCTATTCAAGCTAAAGACCAATAAGGGCTCAATGATTCTCATAGCTCCCTTTTTGCCCCATCAACCATGGTTTTCTCTGCTTTTTCGCCTTGTGCAGACTCAGCCTGTCAAACTGGGATGTGCGCCCGACCTCCTTTCTCAGGACCACCGGATGCTCCTCCATCCCAATCTTTCCTCCCTATGCCTGACAGCATGGCTGCTGAAAGGCTAGTGCTCACCAACCTTGACCTACCACAGGTAGTCAAGAATGTCCTCTTTGCATCATGTAAACATTCCACCAGGCAATTCTATTCTTTCAAATGGTGTAGGTTTTCCCTTTGGTTCTCACAAAGGGATCTTGACCCCTTTTCTTGCCCAGTGGAGTTGCTTCTACAATATCTCCTCCACTTATCTTTGACAGGTCTTAAGACTAACTCGGTGAGAATTTACCTTAGTGCCATTGCAACCTCTCACAAACCAGTGGATGGACAGCTTATCTCCTCACACCCCTTAGTAGCACACTTCATGGCAAGTGTCCTGCTGTCCAAATCATCCATTAAGCCCCTTCTGATGGCCTGGGATCTGAATGTTTTTCTGGCTCAATTTCTAAAGCCACCTTTAGCCACCACATCACTGAAGTTTCTATCTTTGAAGGTCATCTTCCTTATTGCCCTCACTTCAGCTCACCACATCAGCAAGCTGCAAGCTCTAGTGGCAAAGCCACCCTATACTCTGTCCCACCATGACAATGTCATTCTGTGAACCCATCCATGTTTCCTCCCAAAGGTGCTTTCCTCTCATCTAAGCCAATTGGTAATCCTCCTGACCTTCTTCCCTAGACAACATGTGTCTCAGGATAAAGCAGCACTACACACCTTAGACTGCAAGCAAGCATTGGCCTACTATTTAGATAGAACTAAAGATCACAGAAGATGCTCTCAGTTATTCATCTCCTTTGATCCTAGTAACCTGGATCTACCAGTGACTAAGCGTACTTAATCTAAATAGATAGCAGATTGCATCTCTTTTGCTTATGCGCAAGCAGGACTCTCATTCGAGAGTCATGTCACTGCTCATAATGTGCGGGCTGTGGCAATATCCATAATTAATCTCCATTTTGTAGCCATTGAGGACATCTACAAGGCAGCTAACTGGTCCTCCATTCATTCTTTTTCTGCCTAGTATTGTCAGGACAAAGATTCCCTTTGTGACACTGTCTTTGGCTAGGCCATACTCCAGCACCTCTTTGGGACTTAAACTCAACCCCTACCCTCCATCCTGTACTTCTACAAGATACCAGACTATCATCGGGAGAGTATCTGCTTCTGGAATAGAGTCCAGTGGCCCACAACTCTTCCAAACTCATTGACTACAGGTTTTCATGTCAGGGATCACACTACTCTCCCCTCCATACCAGTCTGGTATCTGGGAGCTAGTGAGTTCCATATGTGAAGACTGCATTCCTGCTTGTTCCTGGAGATTGCATAGTTACTCACCTGTAACATGTGATCAAAAACAGCAGGAATCAGTCTTCACAATCCACCTTCCTCCCCTAAGAGTCGTAGGGTTCTTTTTGTTTGTTTTCCTTTCAGCTACAAACTCAAATTTGGAGATAAGTTGGGAAGGCAGGCTCAGAGGAGTGCTCCAAAAAGATTTCCCATTGGATGCTGGGGTGCGTCCCACATGGACTCCATCAGGGATGTCACCCATATGTGAAGTCTGATTCCTGCTGTTCCCGGAGATCACATGTGAGTAACTACGCTTTGTTGTGCAGTATTGGATTCTGTTTATCTCTGTAATATGTTTGTTTATTATAGCATTTACCACGCCATCTTTCATGTACAAAGTGATTTACAAATAAAGGAATAAATCGAGAAGAGCAAAGAAACATTTAGCCAATTAGCTAGATAAGAGATTTGTACATTAGATCCTTTATGGTATTTTACATGATACTCTTACAGTTATAAAGCATTTTGGGCCCTTTATGTTATACATTTAATCCAGATTTAGTGTGTTCTAATAGCGTGGTGCCTTGACAGTGAGGGGTAATTTCTGTGTCAACTTCCAACTGTAGAATGGGATAGAGAATGTGCCTTGCAGTTACCCAGTTGCAGTTACCATACATAAACTGTTAATGTGACAGATAACTGCTTCATATTATCTGCAATGTTGTTAATATACATTAAGAGGCCGATTCCATTGTATGTACACCCGGGCTGTGAGCACAACCAAAGTGAAGACGGGCCCGAGTTGGACCCGATTCCACCACAGTGAGGTCTGGATGCACCGCGATGGCAGAATAGGGGAAATAGAGGGGCTGGCAGACACCATATTCCATATGGGTGTATGCAGCAGAACCTGCCCATTCTCACACGACCATGCAACCATTGATGCAAGTGCACCATGGCGTCCTGTAGCCATGGCAGCAACCCGTCCACTGTGCGGCCCCTGCACTCTGGTGTCTGCTTGCAGCTAGTGGCCAGCATGGGCTGGATTGGGTTCACAGGAGCCACAGCCAACCATCGCCTTGGGGGGCAGGGGACTTCCTCATGCATACACCGCTTTGCCAAGCCTTAATTCCACTGTCAGGGTGCCAGGAAATGTACACAGGCCATTCTGGGATATGCTGTGCATGTCCCAGTACCTGGCCATGCCCTCTCTCCTCCCACTCCTTCCCACGTACAGTGATCCCCATCCCAGAGCTGAGGATGTGCAGGTTGCATAGGCTGCAGCATTCACACCTGGACTATTCGCCATATGGAATGTCCCCCATATGTATTGTCTCTGTAGATCTGTATGGGAGGATGTCGGAAACACCCCTAACAGTTAAGCACTACTTACAGAATTATCTCCTAGATTTACACGCTTCTGTACACGTGTTAATGACGCCTATTCTATAAAGTCAAACCTACAAATAGTTTACTTTTTAGAAAACTAGCGTAAGTGGCTGCAAAAGCGCATACATATCGCAGTCACTTACACCACAAGATATTCATGACAGTGTATATCTTATGCGCATACATATGTGTTCTGCATACACTCTGCCCAATCTCTGCCTTTATGAATGCCCACACTGAAAGTACACACTATCGTTCCTTGGCAAGTAGTTTCAGAAGAGTGCCCGACTGAACACCATGTGTAAATCACTAGAATACCTTGTTTTCTGAGCATAAATGTGTACAGAAAGATAGCTGCCCCTTACAGAATTACCATCTTAATGCAAAGTCTTTACAGTTACCACACATTAATTTTGGTACTTAAAGCATGGTAACGTCAAAATCTAACTGCACTTTAGTAAATGGGGCCCTTCATATACTGTGTAACATGGAAACAAGAATGTTATATTAGTTTAGCACATATTTCACATAGAGGGTCTTTTACTAAAGGGCGCTAGCTATTAGTGCAGGTCTGGTACACACTAAAGGCATGCGTGGACAGCCAGCATGGGACCATGACAGTGCTGCTGGATTTTGATGTTAACTGTGTGTCACATTAGGATTCCAAGTGGTAGGGTTAGAGGCAGAGATTGGGTGGGCCAAGTGCCATGTAGGCAGGACACCTACACAACCTGCACGACGAGATAGCACAGGTGCACACCACCAGCTCCATAGATGGCATTCAGTATACACTCGATTGTGCCGCAGCACCAGGTAACTGCCAGGAACAAGCTTTCCCTGCTCCCGGCACTTAATGCTGTGGAGTTGCCCTAATGCCTCATGGATTTGTGCATTATGGGCACTTTTGGTGCAACAGCACAGTGTCCTTTAATAAAAGAGCCCCATAGCATTCCTCAGTTGCTTTTAAGAGTTTTCTTTTGGTAGTTCTATGTCAAGTGTTTCTTTTAGGAGTCCATTTCAACATGAATAAAAAATATTTACACAAGTAATGTACAAATTTATACCAATCATAATTTAACGTCATGTTTTATTGTTGCCAAGTGGATGCAGTGTACTACCATATATCATGTTTTTAAGAAAATTCTTTTTACTGTTCCACATATAAAGCTTCTGCAACAAAACTGTCCAATGTTTACTGAGCCCTCTAACCACTAAAAGGTTTTCGTTTGATTGAATTTTATTTTTATGGACTACCTGCATTGCTGTTACACTGAGGTCATAAATCAAAGACAATGTTTCCTTGGCAATAGCTGTGATAACTAGCACAATCCGTTTTCCTTTACATTTCCAAAACACTTTTATGTACAGCAGCTTTGTGGAGAATTAGGACTGGATCGAAGTCTAGAGAAAAAGTAGGACAGAAGAAAAAAAAAGTGTTAAAAGTCTGTAAGATAGTTTGCTTGCACAGTTTTGAAATAGTGCATATTTTGGCCCCAGCACTTTTCCTTGCAATTTCAGCAACAAATAAAAATTCACAGAAAAATAGTTGTGCCAGCCTAAATCTATGCAATAACTCCTGTGAGACTCTTGCCTGAATTGCTAAATTTAGGAGAAAAACATTTTTATTAACTGAAAATGAGGCACAATCCGCTCAACAATGAAAGATCTAACAGTCAGTGCTTGCCAGCATACAGATTCAAACAATTTTATATTACATTATATACCTCCCCCTCCCCCTCCATTAACCAACAGCAGTGGTGACAGCAACATTAACAGATAATAATTTTAGTCAATCAGAATAAAGAATTAGGAAAAGAAGTACTGCCGCCCCAAAGGGCGACAGGTTCCCATCATAGTCTAGAGCAAAAACAGAAAAACTGAAGGCCACACCACCATCTAGGACAGCTCATCAGAGCATCGGAACAGTGTTCCACCCCTCTTAGGTGAACATCTCTCTAACAACAAGGAAGAGGATGAAGGAGAAAATGATGGGTTCTGGTGTGTGTGGGCTCTTCACACTACAAGGGCCGGTCCATATATTCAGATCAGATCAGATCAAGATCAGGTACCCTTTTACACCTACCCTCTTGCCTACCCCACTCCTCTCCCTTCACAACACAGGTGGAACCAAGCTCATCATGTCACATTCACACTACTATTTGTTAACCACAGTGGTTCATCATGCGACTGCTTGTGCTCGGCAAGGGGGGGACTGTATATAAGGATCCCATATCTCCAAGAAAGACTCATCTATGTGTCTGCCCGCATACCTGCTCTCTTTTCCCTTTCCACCAACAATAGGTCATATAAGTCATTCCGCCATTGCCAGTATAATGGACCTCCGGGTAATAGCAGGCCTGAAGAATCAATTTACAGGTGAGCAGTAGCACTAGCCTGATCTATAAGTGGCCAGCACCCGTGGGATATTCGTTGCCAGACCATATATCCAATAGAACAGCTGCCAGGGGCAAGCCGGCCACTCCGTGAATCACTACATTTAAATAGGCCAGCACTTGAGTTCAGTATCATTTAACAACCGGACAATGCCACAACATAAGAACATAAGAACATAAGAAATGCCATACTGAGTCAGTCCGAGGTCCATCAAGCCCAGTAGCCTGTTTCCAACAGTGGCCAATCTAGGTCATACGTACCTAGCAGTTTCCCCAAAAGACACAGGTTCTGCAGTGCTTGTACTAGGTCAAGCATTGATATCCTGGGTCCCTTTTTAATAGTGGTTTATGGACCTTTCCTCCAGGAACTTGTCCAAACCTTTTTTAAACCCAGCTATACTAACAGCCCTTACTACATCCTCCGGTAACAGATTCCAGAGTTTGATTACACGTTGAGTGAAGAAATATTTTCTCTTATTTGTCTTAAATAGTTTACCCTGTAGCTTCATTACATGTCCCCTAGTCCTTCTATATTCTGATAGCGTAAACAATTGATCCACGTTTATCCGTTCCACTCCATTCATTAATTTATAGACCTCTATCATATCTCCCCTCAGCCGTCTCTTTTCCAGGTTAAAGAGCCCTAACCTTTTTAGCCTCTCTTCATAGGAGTAGCCTTCCATCCCCTTCACCAATTTGGTGGCTCTTCTCTGTACTTTTTCTAATAACTCTATGTCCTTTTTAAGATACGGTGACCAGAATTGCACACAATATTCAAGGTGCGGTCGTACCATGGAGCGATACAGAGGCATTATAATATCCTTTGTTTTATTCTCCATCCCTTTCCTTATGATACCTAGCATTCTATTTGCTTTCTTGGCCGCCGCTGCACACTGGGCGGAGGGTTTTAACATGTTATCCACGATGACTCCTAAATCTTTTTCCTGGGTGGTGGTTTCTAATGTGGAGCCTTGCATCGTGTAACTATAGTGTGGGTTGTTCTTTCCTAGGTGCATAACTTTGCACTTGTCCACATTAAATTTCATCTGCCATTTGGATGCCCAGTCTTCCAATTTATCCAGATCCTCCTGCAGTTTTCCACAATCCTCTTGGGTTTTAACAACTTTAAACAGTTTTGTGTCATCTGCAAATTTGATAACCTCACTAGTTATTCCCTTTTTCCAGGTCATTTATGAATATGTCAAAAAGTAGGGGACCCAGTACAGATCCCTGGGGTACTCCACTATTCACCTTTTTCCATTGGGAATATTGGCCATTTAGCCCTACCCTCTGCTTTCTATCTTTTAACCAGTTCCCGATCCACAATAGTACACTGCCTCCTATCCCATGACTTTTTAGCTTTGCCAAAAGTCTCTGATGGGGGACCTTGTCAAAAGCTTTCTGAAAGTCCAGATACACTATATCAACCGACTCACCTTTGTCTACCTGTTTATGCACACCTTCAAAAAAACAGATCAGATTAGTAAGACAAGATCTTCCTTGTCTAAAGCCATGTTGGCTGTCTCCCATTAGGCCATGGCTATCTACATGCTGTGTAATTTTGTTCTTTATGATGGTTTCTACCATTTTCCCTGGTACTGACGTCAGGCTCACCGGTCTGTAATTTCCCGGGTCACCCCTGGAACCCTTTTTAAAAATTGGTGTTACGTTGGCGACCCTCCAATCTTCAGGTATTACAGATGATTTTAATGAAAGTTCACAGATTACCAATAGCAGGTCTGCAATCTCATATTTCAGTTCTTTCAACACTCTGGGATGTATACCATCCGGTCCAGGTGATTTGTTACTATTCGGTTTATCAAATAGTTGTAATATATCTTCCCGGTGTAGCGATATTTCTCTCAATTCCTCTGCAGTATCACCTTTAAATACCACTTCAGTCTTGGGTAACATCCCTACATCTTCCTCAGTAAAGACCGAAGCAAAGAATTCATTCAGTCTCTCTGCTATAGCCTTGTCCCCTCTTACTGCCCCTTTTACCCCTCTATCATCTAATGGTCCAATTGACTCTCTCACAGGCCTTTTGCTACGAATGTACTTGAAAAAGTCTTTATTTCGTGTTTTGCTTCCGTAGCAAGTTTCTTCTCAAATTCCCGCTTTGCCTGCCTTATCAATGCTTTGCATTTAACTTGCCAGTGCTTGTGTTGTTTCCAGTTTTCATCATTTGGCTCTTTTTTCCATGTCCTGAAGGTTGCTCTTTTGGCAGCAACAGCCTCTCTGACCTCACCTTTAAACCATGCTGGCAGTTTTTTTGGACTTTCTTCCACTTTTCTTAATGCGTGGAATACAGCTGGTCTGGGCTTCGAGGATAGTATTTTTAAATAACACCCAAGCTTGCTGTAAGTCTTTAACCTTTGGAACCGCTCCTTTTAGTTTTTTCCGAACTATATTCCTCATTCTATCATAGTCTCCCTTTTGAAAGTTAAAAGGTAGTACTGTGGATTCCTTTACTATCTGTCCTCCACTGATTAAATCAAACATGATCATACTATGATCACTATTGCCAAGTGGTCCCAACACCCTTATTTCTTGCACCAGATCTGGCGTTCCACTAAGGACTAGGTCCAGTATGGCTTCCCCTCTGGTCGGTTCATGAATCAGCTGCTCCAAGAAGCAGTCATTTATTTCATCTAGAAACTTTATCTCTTTAGCTTGTCCTGCTGTGAGACTGTCCCAGTCGATACCGGGGTAATTGAAATCACCCATTATTACTACTCTGTTGTGGCTTTTGTTAGCTTCCTTGATTTCTTTGAGCATTTCATCATCCATTTGTTCATTCTGGCCAGGCGGTCGATAGTATACTCCCACTGCCATCACCTTCCCTTTCATAAATGGAATTTCAATCCATAGAGATTCTACAGCAAATTGTGTTCCCTGCAAAACTTTAATCCTTTCTGACTCAATGCCCTCTTTAACATAGAGCGCAACCCCTCCACCAATTTGTTCAGCTCTATCATTACGATATAGTTTGTATCCAGGTATCACAGTGTCCCACTGGTTATCCTCCTTCCACCATGTCTCTGAGAGTGCAATCATATCTAACCTCTCATTTAGTGCTATATATTCTAATTCTCCCATCTTATTGTTTAGACTTCTAGCATTGGCATACAAGCATTTTAGTGACTGTATTTTATTAATTTTATTAATATTAATCTGGCTATTGGTAGGCATGGGTAATTGGGAATCTTTATGCTCTGTCTGCTCCTTACTCAAGGGCATTTGGGCTACTATACTCCCTTTTGGAACCTCACTGTTTTTGGTAGTATCCTTCAAGGATACCTTTGTCCGAACCATGCGCTCCTGGGTGACTGTCGGCTTTCCCCTATTTTCTAGTTTAAAAGCTTCTCTATCTCTTTTTTAAAGGTTAATGCCAGCAGTCTGGTCCCATCCTGATTAAGGTGAAGCCCATCCCTTCGGAAGAGCCCCCCCTTTCCCCAGAATGTTCCCCAGTTCCTAACAAATCCAAAACCCTCATCCTTGCACCATTGTCTCATCCACGCATTGAGACTCCGGAGCTCTGCCTGTCTTTTGGGTCCTGCACGTGGAACAGGAAGCATTTCGGAGAACGCTATCCTGGAAGTTCTGGATTTCAACTTCCTACCTAAAAGCTTAAATTTAGCCTCCAGAACTTCCCTACCACATTTTCCTATGTCATTGGTACCAACATGTACCAAGACAGCAGACTCCCCCCCAGCACTATCTATGATCCTATCTAGGTGGTGTGTGAGATCTGCTACCTTCGCACCAGGCAGGCATGTTACCAGGCGATCCTCACGTCCACCAGCCACCCGGCTATCTACATTCCTACACACCTGCAACTCCACAATGGGGACATACATCGGTGGGTGCCACCCCTGCCCACCAGGCTCTCCAGAGGGAGAAATGAAGATGGCACATCAGCTTAAATTGCAGATCCAGAAGCACCACCTGGGTTGTCAACAGTGGAATGCCACCCATAGCAGACAAGAGACATCCCATTGACTGAGATCCCCAAGTTCTAATTCCAGGCATTTGCCAGTTTCTCTTCAGACGCTACCGGAAGGGCCCCTGAGATTCCACTATGTAAATATGAAATGCAAATTCATTGGTGGTCTCCCATGAGCAACTCCTCCAGCCGTGAACAGATACTACCGACCAGCGACCCTTGTGGCAGGCTGTGCACATACTACATACTTGCATGTATGGAAAAGTATCAGCCCCCTGCAAGCCATATCTCTCCTGTAGGGCTTTGAACAGGAGCATAGATCCATCTTCAGACAGGTTGTTCCAGATTGACAATGTCCAACTTCTCCCATCAGATCTAGTCTGGCAAGTCCAATCCTGGTGGAAAGTGACTGTTGCCCTGCAGGGGAAGATAAGGGAAACAAGAGGCCAATCCACCCAGCACTGATGCAAGATAACACCAGGCAGAATAATGTTGTGACATGTCTCCTCGAAACTTCAGGAAATTCTAGTATGCAAGATATGTCTAAAGTGTAGATGCCTAGCCAAGGCCTGCTCCCAACTCAGGGGCATATAGTCTGTCATATCCCAAAGCCAATCTCTAACGTACCTAAGTAAATAAGTCATGTTGTGGCGCCTCAAATCTGGGAATCCCATTCCACCTTGTTCCAAGGTTTCTGACAAATTGCAAGATGAACTTGAGGTTGTCGCCCTTTCCATAGCAAGACATTAACTTGTTTCTCAACCTCTGGAGGTCGGCTTTGCTAAATAAAAGAGGGAGTATCTATAAAGTATATAACCACTTAGGGAAGAACACCATCTTAAACAAGGCCCCCCAGCCCCCAAAGAGATCTGGAGGTCACGCCAAATCCTCTGATCTTATTCGGATCCCGCGGAGGAGGGACTCTGCATGGATACAACATAACAGCAGCTCTACATTGAGTATAAAGAGCAGTGGAGATAGTGGGCAGCCCTGCCTAGTGCCCCTTCGAAGTGGGAAGTCTGCTGTCATTTTGCTATTGATGAGGATCTCTCCCCTGGGATCAGAGTATAGTAAATGCACGGTCTCAACAAAGAACCCGCTGAGGCCCACTGATGCTAACACCTGGTACATGAAGTCCCAGTTGACTCTTCAAATGCTTTCTCAGCATCAAAACTAATAAACATAGAAGAGTGTGAGTCATGTAGACTTGCGTGCATAGATACAAGCACTTGCCTCATACTAATAGTAACACTCCGCCCTTTCACAAAACCAACCTGGTTCCAGTGGATCAGCACCAGCAAGAAGGCGGCCAAACGATCTGCCATAAACTTCACCATTAATTTGATATCAACATTCAGTAGTGAGATTGGGTAGTAAGATCCAGGTAACATCGGATCTCTTCCAGGCTTGGCAAGCACTGTAATCACGGCTTTCTTGGTTTCGAACGGGAATTTGCCTCTGCCAAGCAGATCCGCATAATAGTCTGCTAGGGGAGCAGCAACCTTATCTCTAAGGAGTTTGTAGAACTCGCTGTAGAAGCCGTCTGGGTCAGGGGCCCGACCGCTACGCAAACCCTTAATTCTTTGCTGTACCTCCTGAGGTAGAATGGGTCTCTTCGATACTTGGCGTTGATCTTCTGTCAAACGAGGTAACCTGCAGTCTTCCAAATGTTCTGCACCCGCTCACCTGGATTCTCTTCCTCCACATATAACTGTTGGTAGAAGTCACTAAAAAAAATTTTCAATCCCCTCAGCTGTTACTTGAATCTTTAGAGTCCCTATATAGCTCGGGCCAGTACTGGAACGTATGAGTGATGAGAGAAGTTGCCTGCCTTATTGACGAAACGATAAAGTCTATAACGATAGAAGATTTATTTATTTATTTATTTATTTAACAGTATTTCTGGACCGTCTTATCATAAAAATCAAGGCGGTGTCACAACAAAACAATCAGAAGATGTGGAGGGGGTTCATGCAGTGTTGGGGGAGTAAGGTGTGGGGGGGGAGTTCATGCAGGGAATGCAGGGGGGGTGGTGTGCGTGTGGGGGGGTGTTATAGATTAGGGGGCTATGTACAGAGTGCGCTATGATACAGCATGTTCTATAATACTAGGTACTGTTCAGATAGGTCATGAGATAAATCCTGTGCCGATATACAATCTCTCGTCAGGGTGGGGGGTCTTTGTTGATCAGACCTTGTTGATTAAGTGACGTGTCCATAATGTTCTATGAACAGAGCTGTCTTCAGCTGTTTGCGGAAGTCCTTGAGGTCCGTTGTCGCTCTCAGCTCGTCTGGGAGGGAGTTCCAAATGGTTGGGGCTGCCAGGGAGAGGGCTCTCTCTGTGGTGTCCTTTCGTGTTTTTCTGAAGTCCCTCGGTGTTGACTCTGTTGGAGGTTCCTTGTCTTCTCGGGCGGGTGCTGGTGTCTGGATGAATGAGGGTGTGCAGGCTGTTGGCTGAAATGTGGTGTTTGATTTTGAATATGTTTATTATTGTTTTGTATTTAATGCGTGAGCTGATTGGGAGCCAGTGTAGGTCTTTGAGAACCGGGGTAATGTGTTCATGTCTTGTTGAGCCAGAAATGAATGCGTGCTGCGGTATTTTGGGCTAGTTGGAGCGGTTTGAGGGTTTGCTTTGGTAGGCCAAGGTAGATGGGGTTGCAGAAATCCATTAATGGGGTGATGAGTGCTTGGCATACCGTGCGGAAGTGTTCTGCGTCGAGGAGGGGTTTAAGCCGTCTGATGATTCTCATTCTATGGTATGCATTCTTGACCGTTTTGTTAACGTGAGACTTGAGATTTAGTTCGTTGTCCAGGGTTACTCCAAGGTATTTTACTTCGGATTTCATTGGAATGGTTGTGTCTGCTATTTTGATGTCCGGTGGGTGGATGAAGTCATGGTTGCGAGTGATTATTAGAGCCTCAGTCTTGCTGTAGTTGATTGAGAGGTTGTTGTTCGTGCACCAGTTTGTCATTTGTGTTAGGCAGTCAGTTATTCTATTGTAGTCTGGGTTGTCGGTAGAGATAGGTGTGTATATCATGATATCGTCTGCGTAGATGGTGTATTGAATGTTGTTCGCTTTCAGGATGTCGCATATCGGCTGGATGTATATGTTGAACAGGAGTGCCGAGAGGGCGGATCCTTGAGGTACTCCTTGGCGGATTTTTATGGGTTGAGAGGTGTTGTGGTCTATCTTGACTTGTAGCTGCCTGTCGGTGAGGTAGGATTGGAACCATTTTAACGTGGTACCATGAAGTCCAATTTCCTTTAGTCTTTCCAGGAGGGTTAGGTGGTCACCGTGTCGAAGGCGGAGGAGATGTCGACGAAGATCATTAGGATGCCTTTAGTGTTGTTGTCTATGACTCTGAGGATGTTGTCTATGAGGTAGATCAGCAGTGTTTCAACTCCATGTTGGGGGCGGAAGCCGTGCTGGTTGTCGTCTAGAGGAGCGTGGTTGTCAATATGTTCCTGAAGTTGTTGTTGCACTGCTTTTTCTATAATTTTTGCCAGAAAAGGTATGCTGGATATTGGTCTGTATGCTGCAGGGTTTTTCTTGTCGAGGGTAGTTTTCTTCGGTATTGGGCATACTGTAGCCAGTTTAAGTTGAGCTGGCAGGAGACCCTGGGTGAGTGAGTTGAGGACAATGTCGTGTATGATGTGGATGAGGCTTGATTTGGTGGCCTTTATCCATGATACTGGGCAAGGGTCCGTGGGGGCGGTGCTTGTTCTGATTGCTGAGATGATGTGGGAGAGCTGTTCTGTTGAGGGCGGGTAGAAGGTGTCCCATGTCTTGGGGTGTGAATCAGGCTGGGTAGCAGAGCTGGTTGCAGTTGGTTCTGTGGAGTGAAATTTGTCTTTGATGTGATCAGCAAATTTTTGCGGGTCTATTTGTATTTCCTCTTCTGTTTTCTGCTCCTTTGTGAGGATTTTCACTATGTCGAAGAGCTCTCTGGGTTTGTTTATGGAGGTGTTTATCATGTTTGTATGGTATTCTTTCTTGGATTGGTTGATGTGTTCGGTGTATAGTCTTTGGTTGATTGATTTCTTGGCCTGTTGATGCAACAAAGAATTCAGCTCTTGCTGAATCGTTAGCAGGGTGGACCTATGGGCTGCGGTTGCAGCAGCCACAAAGCAGTGATGCAACGCCCTAAGTTCACGTTCTAGTTGCAGAAGCCTCTGGTTAAGCCACCTGTGCTTGTATTTCACATATACAATGATCTCTCCCCTCAATACGGCCTTGTCCGCTTCCCAGAACAAAGCCGGGTTCACCTGATGTTAAGCATTATTCCCTGCATATTCCTCCCACTTAGAGTGGAGGAAAGATGTAAACTGTATATCACTCATCACTTCCAAGGGAAATTGCCAGGTAGTACCACCACCCTGGGTGCCCAACTGCAGCACCAGTGACACCACTGAATGATCCGAGATCACCACAGATCCAATATCCACCCAAACCACTTGATCTAGCAACCCCATGGATAAAAGAAAAATGTAAATGTGAGACTATGTGCCATGGGCACATGACAAATGTGTGCAGTCTCTCTCTTCAGGGTGTAACACACTCCAGATGTCTAAAAAAAAATCATAACAGAGACCTCGTAACTGCTGTGTTCTCCTGCGACCATTATCGCTAGCACCTGGGGACTGGTCCACTGAGGGCTCCAGCACACAATCAGTCTCCTCCTATAATCAAACATGCATTTCCCAGACCACTGATATATCGGGTCAATCGTCCGAAGAATGAGGCATCATAGACATAAGGCCATAGACAGATTTCAGAGCTACCTGTTACCCACACAATTTCCCCATGACAAAGACGTAACACTCATCAGGATCCGATACCATTTTAGCAGCCTCAAACCCCAAATGTTTGTTAATATGGCTAGCTATGCCCCCCTTCCGGCCCACCGCTGCAGTGCCATATACTTCCCCAACCCCCCACCAGCACAATTTGGAGTGTTCCACAGCTGATTGATGGGTTTCTTGTAATAAAGCGATATCAGATTGACTATCACGTAAATGTTTCAAAATCTGCTGCTGCTTAATAGGGGATCCAATCCCACAGTCATTACAGGAAACAACCTTAAGATCCTACCTCAGCATTCCAAGACTTATAGAGGGTCATAGTCAAGCTCCCCCAAGGACAAAAGCAGTGTGGCCCACTCCCAGCATAGGGCACAAACCTGATTCCAAAGCGAACAGGGAGTCACTCGAAAGTAAACAGAGTTCCACATTTACACCTATTCTCACCACATCCAACATAGACATACCCCCCTCACGTTTCCGCAACTCTTCTCCCCTCTATTGTCACAGTCCCTCCTAATGGCAGTATGCCAAAGGGTCAGGGTGGACATTTTAATTTTGTTGAAGAAAGAAAACTTTTAGACCAAGTGCCTTGCAGTGTATGAGGTTCCTTCCTCAGGTCCTTCCTTCAAAGATCCTTTCTCTCTCTCTCTCAAAGGTCCTCTCTCGAGTTCCTTCTCAGATCCTCTCTCGAGTTCCTTCTCAGATCCTCTCTCTCTGCTTCCTTGTGAGCACTGCTTAAAAAGGCGTTCTCCAACTGAGTTTCCTGGCTTTCTACCCAGGTGCCTTTGATTAGGTACTGCATTGCTACAACCTGGGTGTGTCAGCTTAACTTTTGCAGCCTCGTGCCTGCTCCCTCTAGCTGCACTTCTAGGTAATTGCACCCTCTGTAACTCAGTTGCTTCATAAGAAAGAGTTTTTTTCTACATACATCGCTTCAATGGCTTCAACTCCATCACATATCCCCCCTCTTAAGATATTACGGGCTGGCTTTGCATCGCTTGCATAGCACGTAATCCTAAACTTGGCTTCTGCTTGTTGTGCAGTTTTCCTGTTTTGGGCTCAACTTTATGCAATTCCTGTTTCCTCGGTGGTACTCTAGCTAAGGTAAGCAGGGCTATGTCCGCTCATGCCATGGTCTGAGGACATTAATATGATAGACTTGCTGACGACTGCTCTTATTCTCTAGCTTATAGGACACTGGACCAATTTGTTTTACCACTGTATATGGTCCTCTCCACTGGGCTTCAAATTTGGGGGTAGCCCCTGACACCATCACTATTACTTTTTCACCTACGGATAGCTGTCTAGGTTTCGTGTCCTTATCATAGTATCTTTTCTGCCTCCCTTGACTAGCTTTTAATTTTTCTTCTGCGAAATGGGAGTCCTCTGTAGACGACTCCTCAAATCTCGCAAAAACTGGGGCACTCCTCTCTATTTTCCAACAGGTTTCACCCATTGCTCTCGAAGTATATCCAAAATCCCTCGTGGGGTACTTCCATACATTAGTTCGTAGGGCGAAGTCCCCAACGAAACTTGCGTCCTTTCTCGGCAAGCATATAGTATAAACGGGAGCATGGTATCCCATTCAGCTATCTCACCGCCTAAAGCACGCCTTAACATTTGTTTTATGGTTTGGTTTAGCCTCTCTACTAACCCATTACATTGCGGATGATAGGCGGCTGTCTTAATGTGTCGTACGCCAAAGGCGTCCCATACCTGGGCCAAATACTTTGACATAAAGTTACTGCCCCTATCGGTTAACACCTCCTGTGGAAACCCTACTTCACAGAATAGTTTTATTTCCGAGGCTATAGTTTTGGCCGATATATTCCTTAAGGGAATAGCCCATGGAGATCGCGTGGCTTGGTCCACCATGACCAGCATATATTTAAAACCTCTAGGCGTTTTTATTAGGGGTCCTACTATATCCATAGCTAGTCTTCTAATAGGTTCCGATATAATCGGCATCGGAAGCAAAGGCACTTCAGGTGGTCGGATAGAGGTTACTCTCTGGCAGGAGGAACAGGACTTGCAAAAGCGTGAGGTCTCTTTGAAGACTCCTGGCCAGTAAAACCGGGCTAATATTTGGTTTAGGGTCCTCTGTACCCCTTTGTGACCGCCTACTGGGTGGTCATGAGCTAACCTCAAGACTAAGAACTTAAAAGTAGTGGGCACTATTAATTGTTTGCGGAGGGATCCAGTCTGAGGGTCTACACTTTCCCTGTATAGCACCTCTTTATCAAAGATAAACCTTGGGAAGGTATCTTTCTCCACCTGGGCATACTCGAATGCCCGAGCGAGTGCAGGGTCAGCTCTCTGCTCTTTTGTGAAAGATGGGAACCTCTCCACCAACTCTGATGGAACCCAGGGCAATCCCTGCCCTGCCTCTAACTCAGCTCTCCCTTGATAGCGGCATCTCCTCTCCCTGCATTTTTCTGCCTTAGCCTTTCTACTTTTTTCAGCTGCGGCAGTTATGAGGTCTTCATGTGAAGGTAACTCACCTAGAGTTTCCTCTTGGGACTCAGAGGTTTTGTCTGGAGCTTTGAATTGGGTGCATGTGGATACAAAGGCTTTCTGGGGAGATAGGCCCTTTTCCAACCCCTTTCAAAATTGGGGCCAGTCTCTACCTAGCACCAAATCATGAGGCAATTTGGGAACTACTGCAACCGGTATGTCTTTTTCTATCCCTAAACCTTTTACTATAAGTTGTAGACCGGATAGAAAGAAGAGGCACCGTGAATGCATTTGAGTTTCACTTTTCCTTCTGCTCAGTTCGGCAGAGACTCAGCTTGATCTTCAATTATGCACCAGAGCTTTTTTGAGATCATGCTCTGATCTGCACCAGAATCGAGAAGAGCCTTGGCAGTTATACCTTCACCTCTAACAAAAATCCTTCATGCAACATTTTGGTATTTTCACTTATCAGTGCAGTACGCAATTTACACTCACTCTGTACATGCCCTAATTTCCCACACAGAAAACATCTCTTTTTCTCAGAGTGATTTCCTGGTATAGACATAGCATTTTTCAAACCTCTTGGTTTATACCTTGACTCCATTCCTGATGACTGCATCATTGCCTCTGCTGCCGTTTTTGAAGATTCACCACTATTATGAGTAGCTAATTTATCTTCAAAATATCTTTCTGTTAACAAGATTGCCTCCTCAGTGGTGCGGCAGTGTTGCAGTATGAGGAAACTCTGCACCTCTTTGGGCACAGCAGTCATGAATTGCTCTAACACAATAACATCTACTATAGTGTTAATGGTCTTATCCTCTGGCCTTAGCCATTTCATAGACAAACTTTTAAGCCTTTGACCCAAAGCTTTTGGTGTTTCACCCACTTTGAGTCGGGTAGCTCTTAGCATTCTATTATACACCAAAGGAGTTAAGCCAAGGCGATCCCTTATGGCCTTTGTCACCTCTGCGTAATTATTTGCTAAGGCGGCGAGCATAGCTCTATACGCTGACAGCGCCTCTCCTGTGAGCGAGGCTGCCAGGCGTATGGCCCATTGCTCTTCCGGCCACCCTACTGTGTGGGCTATCCTATCGAAGGATTCCAAAAAGTAATCAATGTCATCGGTGGGTGATAATTTTCCTAAGGACAGTGTCTCATACGACCAGGGTCCTACCACACCGTTGCTGGCTACAGCATTCAGTCCTTGAAGCGAAGGAGCTGCTTCTTTTGCTGTCCTTTGTTGGGCTAACCATGCCTCCATCATTTCCAGCACAGGCTTTTGTTGCGCCTGCATGTCCGTCACCGCCTGCTGCTGCGCTTGGCAAGCCATCTCCCGTTGCTTGTCAAATTGGACAGCCATCCACTGCAGGATCTCCTTCGGGTCCATGGCGATGCTTCCTAGAGAGGAATAGAGAGGAGAAAAAACCAAGTGTGGCACTGGCAAACTGTTGTCATGTCCCCTTTTTTTTTTTTTTTTTCTTCCTTTTTTTTTTTTTTTACAGCACCCACACCTGAATCCACTACAGATTATGCCCATATACATATTACCTGCTTCAGGTGTAGACTCAAGCTTTGAGCAAAAGATGGATCCACCGTCCTCCAGCAGTATTGGTGACCACACTCCAGTCTTCCACTCGGTGCTTTTTTCTTTCCTTTTAAACCTGGCAGTTTTTTCTTTTTTTTCTAGCTTGGCAGATTCTTCCTCGTTCCCAGCAGAAATATCCGAACAACTACGCCATTATGTCACAGCCCCTCCTAATGGCAGTATGCCAAAGGGTCAGGGTGGACATTTTAATTTTGTTGAAGAAAGAAAACTTTTAGACCAAGTGCATTCTGGTCCTTGTAGTCCCTCTTCACAAAGAAAATAGATGTGTGAGCCTTGAGCAGGGTGAAACAAAAAGGTTTTTATTCCCTTGTTACGCAAAAGGTTCTTCAGGAAACAAAGTAGAATTACCTTACTTCAGGTTTAGTGCCAAGAATATTTACAAAAGGTCAGCAACTGTTACAAATGCTTCACAGTTCTCTGTATCCAAGCAAGTTTCTCAAACAGCAAGAAAAACAAGACAAAACTTCTTCCTTCAGTGTTAACAGAAGCAAAGGGTACTTTAAAACATGTGCTGCTGTTATATCTCAGTAAGAGATTCCAGGCTCTCGGTAATACTCGTACATAGAGAACAGTCCATTGGTTCAAGCATCAACGGTTCTGGTTCTGCAAACTCTGCATGGGTTCTAGCTCACTTGTGATGTCTTCTAATCCTGAGCTTTCCCTGGTTAACACAGGTTGCAGTTCAGTATTTCTTTCCCCCACTTTCCAGCCTTGCTGGCCTGGGTTTAGCAAATAACTATTAGGGCTTTTCCCTATACCTCTCTGTACAGGGTTACAAAACTTCCTCCAGTTTTGTTTCTTCTCAGAATGGCTTTTTAGGTTATCAGCCTTCCTAGGATCTGGCATCCATTTAATAAATGAAGTAGCACTGTACCTTGGATCTCTGTAGCGTTTGCTGCTGGTGTTCTCTCCACCAGAGATTCTCCCTTTGTCACCGTCTTCCTTGAAGACTGGCTTCTGGAGCTTTCTAAGCTGGGCTTGTTCTCCCTGGAACTTAGCTCTGCTTTTCCATGTATCCAAGCTTCTCTGCCTTGCAGTGTATGAGGTTCCTTCCTCAGGTCCTTCCTTCAAAGATCCTTTCTCTCTCAAAGGTCCTCCCTCGAGTTCCTTTTCAGATCATGGAAACATAGAAACATGATGACAGAAAAAGACCATATGGCCTATCTAGTCTGTCCTTCCATAACAACTACAACAGTCCACTTTTTACATTTAGAGATCCTCTGTGTTGGTCCCATGCTTTTTTGAATTCAGTTACTGTCCTCATCTCTACCACCTCCACTGGGAGACTATTCCACGGATCCACTACTCTTTCTGTAAAGAAATATTTCCGCATATCACTCCTGAATCTATCTCCCTTCACCCTCATCCCATGTCCCCTCGTAGCAGAACTTGCTTTCAATTGAAAGAGGCTCTCTCCCTGAACATTTATGCCATGGAGGTATTTAAACATCTCAATCATATCACCTCTATCCCGCCTTTCCTCTAAGGTGTACATATTAAGATCCTTAAGTCTGTCCTCATATGCTTTATAATGAAGCCCATTAATCATTTTAGTAGCAACCCTCTGCACCGACTCCATCCTGTTCACATCCTTTGAAGGTGCGGTCTCCAGAATTGCACACCATACTCCAAATGAGGTCGCACCAAAGACTTATACAGAGGCATTATCACCTCCTTTTTTCTGCTAGCCATTCCTCTCCGTATGCACCCAAGCATCCTTCTAGCTTTTGCCATCGCCTTTTCTACCTGTTTAGCTACTTTAAGATCATCAGACATAACCACGCCTAGGTCCCGCTCTTCTTTAGTGGACAAAAGTACTTCACCTCCTATACTGTATTGCTCCCTTGGATTGCTGCAGCCCAAATGCATGACCTTACATTTTTTAACATTAAATCCCAGCTGCCAAATCCTAGACCATTCTTCAAGCTTAGCTAGTTCCCTCCTCATGTTATCTATACCTTCCTGGGTGTCTACTCTATTGCAGATTTTGGTATCATCTGCAAAGAAGCAAACCTTACCCGACAGCCCTTCCGCTATATCACTAACAAAGATGTTAAAAAGAATCGGACCAAGGACAGATCCCTGGGGCACACCACCGGTAACATCCTTCTCCTCAGAGTGAGCTCCATTTACTTGTACTCTTTGTCGCCTCCCACCCAACCAATTTCTAACCCAAGCAGTAACTTTAGAGTCCATCTCTCTCTGCTTCCTTGTGAGCAATGCTTAAAAAGGCGTTCTCCAACTGAGTTTCCTGGCTTTCTACCCAGGTGCCTTTGATTAGGTACTGCATTGCTACAACCTGGGTGTGTCAGCTTAACTTCTGCAGCCTCGTGCCTGCTCCCTCTAGCTGCACTTCTAGGTAATTGCACCCTCTGTAACAGTTGCTTCATAAGAAAGAGGTTTTTTTCTACATCCATCGCTTCAATGGCTTCAGTTCCATCACACTATCTGTCCTCTCTCCCCTCCTCTCCATCTCTTAGAAAGAACTGAAATATGAGATTATAGACCTACTATTAGTAATCTGTGCACTATCATTAAAATCATCTCTAATTCCTGAAGATTGGAGGATGGCCAATGTAACGGCAGTTTTTTAAAAAGTTTCAGGGGTGATCTGGGAAACTACAGATCGGTGAGCCTGACATCAGTACCGGGAAAAATGGTAGAAACCATTATAAAGAAAAAATTGCTGAATATGTAGATAGTCATGGCTTAATGGAAGACAGCCAACATGGCTTTAGCCAAGGAAGGTCTTCTCTTACTAATCTGTTATGTTTTTTTGAAGGTGTGAATAAGCAAGTAGACAAAGGTGAGTTGGTTGATATAGTGTAACTGGATTTTCAGAAAGCCTTTAATAAGGTCCCTTATGAGAGACTTGGCGAAACTAAAAAATCATGGGATAGGAGGCAGTGTACTACTGTGAATCAGGATCTGGTTTAAAGATAGGAAGCAGAGGGTAGGGCTAAATGGTCAATTTTCCCAATGGAGAAAGGTGAATAGTAGAGTACCCCAGGGATCTATGCTGGGTCCACTGCTTTTTAACATATTTGTAAATGACCTGGAAATGGGAACAACAAGTGAGGTAGACAAATTTGCAGATAACACAAAATTATTCAAGGTTGTTAAAACCCAAGAGGATCGTGAAAAATTGCAAGAGGATCTTGATAAATAAGACTGGGCATCCAAATGGCAGATACAATTTAATGTGGACAAGTGCAAAGTTATGCACCTAGGAAAGAACAAACCAAACTATGGTTACACGATGCAAGGTTCCGCATTAGGAACCGCCACCCAGGAAAAAGATTTAGGCATCATAATGGATAACATGTTGAAACCTTCCGCCCAGTGTTTGATTTTTCATCCAAGCGTATTCCAGTGAATTCAACTGCTGTGACTGGACAAAGGTGGGCTTTATTTAACTTATCACGGGCCTGTTAAGGTAATATTTGGAAATGGAACTGTTTTGAGTTTCTATGTCAAAGGGTGTAAAGATGTATTGGTTTCTTATTCTTCATTACATTTTGAATATTTCTATAATTGTTCTTTCACATGTATGGATATGCTGTGCTAATCAGTGAAACAAACTCCTGTTCTGAATTGTATTTTTTAGAGAGCAGAACGTGAAACATGTATAAAGCTGTGAAGTCCTTTACAAGGCACAGTGAGGGTAATTTTATAATGGATGCCTACTTTAAGTGGTAAGGTACCTACTTTGCTGGTATTTTAGATATTTTCATGCATATTATGCATATTATAAAATACCAAACAGTGCAAAAGTACCTGCTTTCTCTTTTTTATACCTATAAATTTTTACAAAACAAAATACAAGAAACATGTTTTGCTAGAAAATAGAATGGCTAGCATTAATTCTCCAGGACCAAGCAGGAAGTCAGTCCTCACTTATGGGTGACGTCGGCGCCGACGGAGCCCTCGCGGAGCAATTTTCCCCAGCTTTCAAAGAAAGCCTTTGGGAATTGCAGCGCGCATGCGCGGTCGTCTTCCCGCCCGAGGGTGCCATCTTAGCCAGTCTTCTTTTTTCCGCGGAGCCCTACAGACGTCCCTGTCTTGTCCCCGCGAAAAAGTTGATTTTCTTCTTTATTTTATCCTTTTTTCCTTCGGTTCGACGCCGATCTTTTTCCCGCCCGGACTCGCGACGCCGGTCACGAGTCCTCTTACTTTTTTCGGTTTTTCTGACTTAGTCAGCTTTCGTTTTCGGTTTCCCTGGCAGCCCGGTCCTTTGACCTCGCAGGGGCCCTTTTTCCCCCGATGGCTGCCAGTGGGTTTAAGCGGTGTGGTCGGTGTGACCGAAATATGTCACTAACCGACACACACGACTTTTGCCTCCGCTGCCTGGGCCCGGATCATGAGGAACTGATCTGTGGGCCCTGCAGCAAAATGTCCTCAAAGGCGTTGAGAAGTCGGCGGCATCAGCGTGAGAGAATCTTCGCTGACCCCAGCCGTACCCGGACCTCGTCGGAGGCCTCCGCGTCGAAAGGCTCCAGCTCGGACCGTCGCCGGAGCTCCTCCGACCGGGGTTCTCCCTCCGGGGACCATCGTCGGAAGGTGAAACCCGCGAGGGCGGCGTCGGTGGACGCTCCTGGTTCCGCGAGGGCCAGGTCACATAGCCCCGACAGCCGCCCCGGGTCCTTGGAGAAGGAACACATCCCGAAGCGACCTCGCCTGGAGTCGGAGATGCCTGCCCGGGTAAGTCCTGTGGTCCTTCTGGACTCGCCTCCGCGACAGCCGACGTCGGGCCCGACGCCGTCGGGGCCCGAGTCAGGGGCTGCTGGGTCACCTGAGCTCGGACTCAGGTTGACGGCCTTGGAGAGCAGACTGTCTGCCTTCATGGACCAGCAGAGGGCACTGCTCGCTGGCTTCGCTGGCGCCGCTGCCCCGACCGCCGGGACGTCGACGTCCAAGTCGACCCCGGAGACCGAGCCGATCCTCGAGTCGATGAGAACTCGAGTCGATCCTCGGTCGAGGTCACCCTCGGCCTCCCGTTCGGGACCGAGGTCGCCGGCGTCGGGGCGGCTGGCGCCGCACCCTGCCTGGGCCGACCCCACCGAGTCCTCGTCGGAGTCGGTCTGGGAGTCTGAGGAGGAAGAGTCACCTGATTCTTTCCGGACTCGGTGTGTCCCATCGGACTCACCGGAGTCCGAGCCTCGGAAGCAGTCCCCCCCGGAGGATGCCCGGTTCTCGGACTTCGTTAGGGATATGGCCAAGGCTTTGGCCTTCCCTGCGGATCCCGAGGAGGAGCCTCGAGCCGAAGAGCTCGACGCCCTCCAGTATGACTCTCCCGCGAGGGAACACTTTACTGTGCCGGTTCCTGCTATGCTGGAACGACTACTCTTCCGCATGTGGGAGAGTCCGGCCTCCTCGCCGGTCCTGAGCAAGCGGGTCGATTCTATCTATCGAGTCCGCAAGAGCCCTGGCTTTCAAAAGGCACAGCTGCCACACCATTCCATGGTAGTGGAATCGGCCATGCATCGTCTTAAGAGCCAGAAGATGCACTCCTCGGTGCCTCCTGGAAGGGAGGCCCGTAACCTGGATGGCCTTGGCAAGAAGTGCTTCCAGGGCTCTATGCTCGCATGTCGTGTCCAGACTTACCAGCTATACATGGGCATGTATCTCCGGGATCTGGCTAAAGAGCTAGCCGGATTCTCCGCTGGTCTGTCCGAGGAACCCTTGCGGAGGTTCCTAGCCTTGTCCACTGGCATTCGGGAATGCTCAAAGTTCATGTCCCGAGCAGCCTATGATGGCTTTGAAGCATCGGCTCGAGTGGCCGCAGCCGGCATCGGTGCCCGCCGACAGGCTTGGCTTCAGTCGTCAGACCTTGAGCCCTGGGTGCAGGACAAGTTGGTCGATGTCCCCTGCCGAGGCGAAAACCTCTTTGGCAAGCCCATGGCGGAAAAGGCTGCGCAAATTGAGACTGAGACTCTCACCAGGACCAGGCTTTCTAGGAAGACCTCCGCCCCTTCCCAGAAAAAGAAGGGCTCGGGGAAAAAGTCCTTTTACCCGAGGAAGGCGGCTGCCTACAAGCAATACCCCCATTATCAGGCCCCTGCAGCTCCCCAACAGGGCCAGCAGGCCAAGGGACGGGGTAACGGGTCCCGTAGGCAGCAAGCCCCCAAGCCTGCACCACCAGCCCCTGCTCAGCAGGGTGGGGGCTTTTGACTCACTAAGCATAGCCTCTCCCCCCCCGCTGGTTCGTCCCAGCACCGGAGGCCGGCTGGTTCACTTCGCCCACAGGTGGTCCAGCATCACCGCAGATGCCTGGGTGCTTCAGGTCGTGCGAGAAGGCTATCTTCTCCACTTCCATCAGGTCCCTCCCTCCTATTTTCCGGGAGAACCTCCGCGACCCCCTCTGCACAGGGAGTTGCTCCTTCAGGAGTTAGCAGGTCTTCTGCAGGAACAGGCGGTGGAACCGGTGCCACACCACCTGAGAGGTCAAGGCTTTTATTCAAGGTATTTTCTGATACCAAAGAGAACAGGGGGCCTCAGACCCATCCTGGACTTGTGCAACCTCAACAAGTTCCTTGTGCGGGAGAAGTTCAAAATGCTTACCCTTGGAATCCTTCTGCCCTACCTCCAGCAGGGAGATTGGCTATGCTCCTTGGATCTAAAGGATGCCTACACGCACATCCTCATCCACCCAAGCCACCGCCAATACCTAAGGTTTGTGGTGGCAGGAAATCATTACCAGTACAGAGTACTGCCCTTTGGCCTGTCCTCCGCACCGTGAGTCTTCACAAAATGTCTCGCGGTCGTGGCGGCCCATCTCCGGCTTCACGGCCTCTATGTCTTTCCGTACCTCGACGACTGGCTCATCAGAGCAGCGTCCGCTCAGGAGGTCACCAACGCCACGTGCCGCACGGTGACTCTGCTGCAGCACTTGGGCTTTGTTATAAACTTCGCAAAGTCCACTTTGCTCCCCTCGCAGGATCTCGAGTTCATCGGCGCGAGGCTGCACACTCCTCAGGCGCGAGCATACCTACCGCTCGACAGGGCTCAACGGCTCATGGACCTAGCCGACCGCTTTCGCAGCCAGCCCCTGGTCTCCGCCAGGCGCTTCCTGAGACTGCTCGGCCATATGGCTTCCACCGTCCATGTGACCCCCAATGCCCGCCTGAATATGCGGTCTGCTCAATGGTGTCTCCGCCAGCAGTGGCGACAAGCCACGGGCGGCCTAGCAGACCTAGTGCGTGTCTCCGAGTCGCTGGTCTCGTCTCTCCGGTGGTGGCTCCGGCAGCCGAACCTGATATTCGGAATGCCTTTCCAGTCACCTCAGCCGACCCGGGTGCTGACCACCGATGCATCCCTCCTGGGCTGGGGAGCACATTGCCAAGAGGCACGTACTCAGGGCCTCTGGACTACGTGGGAGTCTGCTCAGCAGATCAACTTCCTGGAGCTCAGGGCGATCCGCCTAGCTCTCAAGGCCTTCTCCCACCTGACTTCCCAACAGTCCGTCCTTGTCCAGACGGACAATCAAGTTGCCATGTTCTACGTGAACAAACAGGGGGGCACGGGCTCCTTCCTCCTCTGCCGGGAGGCACAGAAGCTCTGCTCTTGGGCCGTCAGTCACGGCATTCTCCTCAAGGCAGTTTATCTCCCGGGCCAAGAAAATTGCCTTGCAGACAAACTCAGCAGGGTCCTCCAGCCGCACGAGTGGCGTCTGGATCCCTTGGTAGTTCAGAAGCTCTTCCTCAAGTGGGGCCTCCCCACGGTGGATCTCTTTGCCAGTCCTCACAACCGGCAGCTTCCTCGCTTCTGCTCTCGTCAGCCACACCCCCTTCGGGTTGCAGCGGACGCCTTTCTGATCTCATGGTCGGGGAGCCTTCTGTACGCTTTCCCTCCCATCCCGCTAGTCTCTCGGACTCTTTTCAAGGTTCTCCGAGACAAAGCCTTCATGATCCTGGTGGCCCCTCGCTGGCCCAGGCAGCCGTGGTTTCCGCTCCTGCTGCAACTGGCGGTGGAGGATCCAATCCCTCTGGGGGTACAACCGGATCTCCTCACTCAGGATCAGGGGTCCCTACTGCACCCCAACCTCAGGTCTCTCAACCTCATGGCCTGGCTGCTGAGAGGGTAGTCCTTGCTCCCCTTCTCCTGCCGGCGGAGGTGGAGGAGGTCGTCTTGGCTTCGCGACGGCCTTCTACCCGCAAATGCTACGCCCTTAAATGGCGTCGCTTTGCAGTCTGGTGTACCCAACAGTCTCAGGATCCCTTCTCCTGCCCGGTGTCGGTGATCTTGCAGTACTTGCTGCACCTCTCTAATCTGGGACTTAAGTCCAACTCCGTCAAAGTTCACCTCAGTGCTCTTTCAGCACATCATGTGCCGGTGGACGGCAGACCTCTCTCCAACGACCCTCTCGTAGCGAGGTTTCTCCGAGGTCTCCTTCTACTTAAACCACCTCTGCGCCCGCCAGCGCCTGACTGGGACCTGAATGTGGTTTTGCAGCGGATCACCTGTCCGCCTTTTGAACCTATGGCTACCTGTTCTCTCCGTTTTCTGTCTTGGAAAACACTGTTCTTGATAGCCCTCACTTCCGCTAGACGCGTAAGTGAATTGCAGGCCCTCGTGTCTGATCCCCCTTACACTAGGTTCTACAAGAATAGGGTGGTCCTACGGACTCATCCGAAATTTCTGCCTAAAGTGGTCTCCCCTTTTCACATCAATCAGGAGGTGGTACTTCCAACCTTCTTTCCCAGACCACACTCCAGCCGAGCTGAGACGGTCCTCCATACCCTGGACTGTAGAAGGGCTCTGAACTTCTACCTTGACCGTACGCGGGAGCACCGTAAAGCTGCTCAGCTTTTTGTGTCTTTTGACCCCAATAGATTGGGGCTCCCGGTCTCCAAGCGTACTCTGTCCATCTGGGTTGCGGACTGTATCTCTTGGGCTTATGGGGCAGCCGGACTCTCCTTAGAAAGTCGAGTCACGGCTCATTGCGTTCGGGCAAAGGCCACGTCCGTGGCTTACCTCCGCTCTGTTCCGCTGGCAGACATCTGCCGGGCCGCTACTTGGTCTTCGAGCCAGACTTTTGCGGTCCATTACTGTCTCGAGAGGGAGTCCCGTAGGGACAGTGCTTTCGGACAGGCAGTCCTCCGTAATCTCTTTGAGGTCTGAGCAACTCCTACCCTCCATCCCGGATGTGGGCTACCGGTGGGTGATAATTCAGCGAAGATTCTATCCTTCTGTGCTGCTGAGCTAGAGGGAGCTCATTTTTGTGCTTAGGGTCTCCGGTAGCCTTGAGCTTGGGAGTCCCATAAGTGAGGACTGACTTCCTGCTTGGTCCTGGAGAAAGCGTAGTTACTCACCTGTAACAGGTGTTCTCCAGGAGCAGCAGGAATCAGTCCTCACTACCCTCCCTCCTCCCCTTGGAGTTGCAATCGTCTGCTTATGTTCTTTTTGCAAATTTTTATGCTGTCTTTTTTAGCTATGTCATCTGACTGGCTAAGATGGCACCCTCGGGCGGGAAGACGACCGCGCATGCGCGCTGCAATTCCCAAAGGCTTTCTTTGAAAGCTGGGGAAAATTGCTCCGCGAGGGCTCCGTCGGCGCCGACGTCACCCATAAGTGAGGACTGATTCCTGCTGCTCCTGGAGAACACCTGTTACAGGTGAGTAACTACGCTTAAGAAAACATACCACAGAAAATGTACATTCATTCAAAAGCAATAAAAATAAGATAAAAAAAATATTCCATTCTCTAACAAGCTCACAATATAGAGGGGGAAGAAGCTAAGAAGAAAAAGATGGAAAAAGAAAAAAATGAGTAAGATTCTTTTTAACATAATTCAAATCATAACACCAAACTGTTTGAGTCATTTATTTATTTAACATTTCTTTTATACCGTTTTTCAGATTACCAAGGCGGTTTATGTAGAACAGTAAACTTGTTATACAAGGATGACTCAAATTCTGCGTGATGACTTTATAAGCTTACTTGCAATTACATGATGACCATCAAAGCTCTCTGAAGTATGTTTGTGTGAAAGTGCAGCTGTGCATCTCAGATCATTTTCACTAGCTTGAGACCTGTGGTACAAAGTTGCATAGCCTCTGTTTTTTTTTGTTTTTTTTTTACAATTTAACATTAAGTTTTCTCAAACATACAAAATACAAATAACATCACTTAAACAATTAAGCAACCACAGGAAAAGGTCCAGCAAAACATCCAGACCTAACAGAAAAACATAATGGAAGAGGGAGCCCCAACATCAAATACAATATACCAATAAATAATTCTAGTGCTTAAACAAAAACAAACCCCCATTAATGCACACTATCATAGAATTAGCCTACTACAATACAGCAGTCTCTGCAAAACACTGTAGAAAAACATAAAAAACAAATAAGAAAACAAATCAAATCAATCATCCTTCTCATGGGACTGAATTAATGCCTCCAACTCAGCCGGTACTGTAAACACATAATCTTTCCCCAAATATTTCACCAAACATTTTCTTGGGTACCTCAAATAGAATGTCGTACCTAAAGCTAACACTCTAGGCTTTAATTGAAGAAAACTCTTCCAAATCTGTTGTGTCTTAAAAGAAACATCCGGATATACATATATAGGAGATCCATGAAACAATTGAGTTCTCACCTTAAGGAAAAAAGAAAGGTTGTGCTCCTTAACAGAGAGGCACCAGAAGGAAACAACCATAGTACCCCTGTTAAGAGTCTCCTCTACCAATGTCTCCAAGAGCGCAGTCTGATCCCCCTCTGGCGGACAAACCAAAGTACCCCCAACTATATTTTTTACAGAAGACAAAACATAATAAGCATGCATAATCTCAGGGAGCTGGTCATCTGCCATGTGCAAAATATTCACAAAATAAGACCTAAACATTTCCACAGCAGAAATCCTAACACAACACGGAAAATTAACAAATCGCAAATTCAGTACTTTCAGAGAGTTCTCCAGTCTATCAATCCTGTTCTCTTTCAACAAATTGCCCTTCAGTAAAGCATTATTAGCCCCTTCCAAAGCAGACATTTTACTCCTAGTATCCTCTAATAGACCCTGCTGGGACTGCAGCTCCCCTTCAAGGAAAGTCACGTGGTTCACGGCCTCACCCAAGAACAGACACAATTGCAAAAGACAGCCAGATAGAGTAGCATCCATCTTGGCTATAATCCGCCAGATCTCTAAATTTGTAACCTCCTTTGGGGAGTGGGGTGGGTTATTGAAATTGGTGAGCCATTCCCCAAAGCCCCACTAAATACTACAGGCTTTATAGGACATGCTGACCCAGATGGAGCAGTTCCTCCAATCCCACCCATTGCAGAGAGTACTGGAGATACAATCCCCACAGTAGAAGCAGACATAGAAATATTAACATTCAGTTCCTGTTTGCCATTGAGGCTAGCTGGACTACATCCATTTCCCAATGGAGTAGAAACCAAACCAGTAGCAATCAGACTCCCTGCTGGATCACTAGACTTTGAGTGTAAGTCTGGGCTTAATGAAGGCAGCTCAGAACTAATGGGGCTCAAGACTGGAGAAGGTCCAAGGCCTTCCCAACCCTTGCCCTGAAACAGAGCAAAGGTGTCCATCAGGCCAACAGTCAGAACTTGAGTAGCCCCAGGACCATCCTTAGGTTTTGCCTTTCTCTTCCCAATCACTTTAGCAAACCCAAGAATGCATCTGTAGCAGATTTATCACCACCGTGCTTCTGCTTTCGGCTCCACAGATGGCTCCAAAAGGGCCAAACTTGCCACTTTGGTCACGCCCCTTAGGTCACGCGACCGTGGGCTGCATACCACAGCTCATGCTGGAATTTAAGCAGCGGGACCGCAAGTATCAGCAATGCCCAATTCCCAATGTCCCCCAAAGGCTAATGCAGGAAGTAGCACCCGGTCCAAGCAAGCCTCAGCACAGCTCTCTCCAGGCTCCTTAGGGCAGATGGAACAGCCTCTCCACTCTACCACGGCTCAAGCTAGAATTTAAGCCACAGGACCAGAAGTATCAGTGACGCCTGGCTCCAGACATCCCCCAAAGGCTAATACAGGAAGTAGCACAGGGTCCATGCAAGCCTCGGCACAGCTCTCTCCAGGCTCCTCAGTGCAGATGGAACAGCCTCTCCCACCTCTGGTTTTCATAATTATTTTCCCTATTAAATTAAAGTACAGTAAAGGATGTATGGCTTTTCCAAAAAAAACCCCCAAAAACAAATTTGAGTACAAGCCTGTAAAGTAAGAATAAGAAAATAACAATAATTTTAAAAATAGCAAAAATAATTTTAAAAAGTCCATATTTGAAACTAAGGACTAACACACATTTCAGAAATTCAAGTCATTGGCACCCAGGCATGTGGATGTTATGACTTTATCAGGAATGATAATGATTCAGACAAAAATATTGCCCTTGTAAGGGTCACTAGAAGACTCCACTTCGAGTAGTGCATTTAGATATGGAAGCCATCCTTTCAAATGAATAATGAGATAATGGTTGCAGTTCATAGAGGAGCTATGAAAATGATGCATGACCTGCAATGTAAACTCTATGCAGAGAGGTTTAAGAAACTCAAAATATATGCAATGAAGAAGGGAGAGGAGGAACAGAAACAACATTCAAAAATTTACAAGCTTCAAAAAAGTACAGGCAGATGCAGTTTTCCATAGAAAAGCAAATTTAAGGACAGGGGTCATGATATTAAGTTGAATGAAGAGAAGTCATCAAGTTGATATCAACTCCTGGTAGATTTCTAGAATCTACCAACAGAGGTAATGAAAATAAATACTGTGACAGATGCCAAATATGCTGGGGGCAGCTATGGAAATACTACAAAACCACTACATTCCATGGAAGCTGGAGTGGGGGGGGGGGGGGGAGAGGAAACAGCCTGGGATTGTTTTGTTTTTTTGTTTTTGTTGTGTCCTAAGATGGCCTTTTTTAAAAATATATTTGCATTAGGTTACATTTATGCTGTTCATTGCTGGAAGCAATTTATTTGAGTCAGTGGCTTATAAAATTGAGATAATAAATAAAATATTGCAAAGGACAATACTGAAACCCCTTATGTGCACGGCTGCGGAATGCATGCATTCTAGCTGGAAGCATTCTAGTGGCACAGACAGACAAAACTTCAGACTGTTTCATTAACTGGAGAGAGTTCCAAAACACTCTAAAGAGGTATTTTTGTTTCCTTCAACTAATCAGTCAGAGAAAGCATGTGTAGACATATGGTCCTTACATACAAAAGAGATTTGTAGAACTCCCTCAAGAACGATGAGAAATAATTCACAAACAAATATTTATCCTTCAAAAGGAAAGCCCATGTGGCTTTGCGTTCGTCTGTGTGCCACACAGTTGTCAAGTGCCCTATTCAACAGTGCTTTGCAAATGTCACATGGATCTTTATCTATTATTTTCAACAAGACACCATCTGCGGAACCACTCTAGAATCTACTGTTTGACTAGGTTGTAATGCAGGAAAATTCAAGGCTGTATTTTCTAGTTTTATCAGGGCACTTGCTTTTCTAAAGTGGTCCATGTGATTTTTACCTGTATGTGAATGTTACCTTATGACATCTCATCTTAAGAAACTACAGATGAGAGATAAATTATAATAAGCATATTACACATTATCCTCATTATTAATCACATTTATGAATCAATTTTATCAATTGACTTGAGATGGCAAACACCAACCAAAACATACATATATTTGTCCCGAAATAAACCAATAATCCACCCAACCAACCCATAAAGACCCTTCTACGCCCCAACATTAGCCTCTCCTTAACAATACCACACTTCACCAGCCATTTTTACTCATGTAGCCCTTGACAGGCCTTCCTAAAAAAATAAGATATTCAGTGATACTATGCAGATAATGCCACTGACTATCTCCTCTGACTGCTGCAGCACTATCCATATAGTGCTGGGGTGGTCCATGGGCAGTCCCCAGGGTTATCTGGTTAGTGGTGGTATAACATAGCTTGCCCTGAACAGTACAAGCTGTGTTGCTCTTGCAGAAATAATGTCAACTCAGATCTGGCATTATTTTTCCCATCTAAGAGCAACCCCCCCCAGCACTTGAAAATAGGCAGAGGACCCTCCAAAACAATACTCTCCCCCACACCTCAGATGTCTTTACACCTCCCCAGACAAGGCAAGTCCCCCCCTCCCCAGACACCATTGGACTCTGACTCGCTCTCCCTAGCAGCCTGGTGGCTGAACGTGTCTCTTTACTCTCGCTGTATCTCCCAGAGGAGACTGAGGAAGTCCTGCTCGCATCGAGGAAAGACTCAATGAGATAGGTCTACACCCTCAAGTGGCGGCGCTTCTAAGTCTGGTGCTCCAGATCGATCCGTTCTCCTGTTCCACCTGGTGGATTCTCCAGTACCTCTTCCACCTCTCCAAAATCCAATTTGGTCAAGGGTCACCTGAGCGCCATTTCAGCCAAATACTTTCCCATCAAGGGTAAACCCCTCTCGGGCCAGACACTGGTCTCCCGCTTCATTTGGGGCCTTTTACTCTCCAAGCCTCCCGTCCAGCCTCTGCTGACAGAGTGGGACCTGAAAATCATGCTCATGCAGCTGATACAGCTGCCCTTAGAGCCGATGGCGGCATGATCGCTTCGGCACCTCTCCTGGAAGGTAGTCTTCCTGGTGGCACTGACCTCGGCTCGGCAAGTCAGTGAACTGTAAGCCCTCATGGCTGCGGCTCCCTACACCAGGTTTTACGGGAACAGGGTGGTCCTTCGCACTCACCCTAAGTTCCTACCGAACGTTGTCTCAGATTTCCATCTCAACCAAGAGATAGTCTTACTGAACGTTTTCCTGAGACCTCACGCTAACCGGACATCGGCGGTTCTGCAACTGCAAGAGGGCTCTCACCTTCTACCTGCAGTGCACCCAGGGTAATCAGAAGTCTAACCGTCTCTTTATGGCCTACGATCCCAACCGTCTGGGGCTTGCAGTCACCAAGTGCACCCTCTCCATCTGGGTGGCAGACTGCATCGCCTTTGCCCAGGCAAAGGCTGGGGCCCCACTGGATTGATGAGTCACCGTGCACAGTGTCTGTGCCAAGGCGTCATCGGTGGCTTTGCTGTGCTCAGTGCCTCTGATGGACATCTGCTGGGCTGCGACCTAGTCTTCAGTGAATACCTTCACTTTGCACTACTGCCTGCAGAGGGAGTCCCGCCGGAACAGCACCTTTGGCCAGGCTGTACTCTGTTTGGGGTATAAGCAACTCCTGCCCTCCGACCTCCTTCTGCAGCTACTAGGAGCTTGGCCTCCAAGGACCCAGGCTTCCTTCGGATCATCGGCATCTGCTCACGGTTTTGCAGAGGCACTTTCCTTATAGGCTTTCGGTAGTCTGTAGCTGGGGAGTCTCATAAGTGAGGACTGACTTCCTGCTTGTTCCTGGAGAAAGAGTAGTTACTCACCTGTAATATGGGTTCTCCAGGGACAGCAGGAATCAGTCCTCACTACCCTCCCACGTTCCCTTAAGAGTTTCTATTCTTATCCTTCCCTTACCATCCGCTTAGTAGGGCTCTAGCTATGGGACCTGACTGAACAAGATGGCACCCTTGAGCGGGAAGAGGACCACACGTGTGGCAGCAATCCCAAAGGCTTTCTTTGAAAGCTGGGGAATTGTTCCGCACGGGCTCTGTCGATGTCAACATCACTCATAAGTGAGGACTGATTCCTGCTGTCCCTGGAGAACACCTGTTACAGATGAGTAACTATGCTTTCTATACAGCTCTTCAAGCATCGGAGCGGTTTACAAAGTCCCTAATAAAAAATAGGGATTAACCTGCCATACAAGGGCAGATCAGATCACATGCAATTTAGTCTTATACTGATAGGTTCTAACTGCTTTTAGTTAGAGAAAAAATTAACAGCAATTAGGGGCAGTTTTATTAAAGTGAGGTAAGCCGTTATCATGTAAATTAGCACTTAACTTAGCGCATGGTTGTGGCAATAGTTACTGCACTGGCATGAGTTAGCGCATGCTAATCCACATGGTAATCATATAGTGTGGAATAGGGTGGGAAATGGGCACGAACTGCACCTTTCAGTTAGCGCTCAATAACTTACTGCACACTGTAACGGCTGCAAATAGCGCTGATGCACTTACCACCCCTTCAGTAGGAGTAGGTAAATGCATCCGCACCGCCAGCACGCTCAATGCACGACTAAGGTTTTTCTCTACAGTAGGGGAAGATGATGCAAATTCTCCCACATACCACAGAGACTTCGGCCACGTACCAGCTGGTAACTGTGAAGCTTTACTGCACTGTAGTAAAAGGGTCCCTTAATGGAAGGTCATGCAACTCTGACTTCTGCATTACGACAGGGTATTCCTCAGATAACTGACAAGCACACTTGAGAAAAAGCTACCTTCTCGTATTCTGCATTTAAGATCTGGTTATTAGTTCACAAGGCTCTGCAGGAGTTTGGTCCTTCTTATCTGAAGGACCTGCTGGCATCACTCTTGTATGACAGAGTCCTTCGGTTTTCTGATACCAGTCTCATCAGTACTTTTAGTCTGAAGGTGACTTGTTTAGCTTTTTCAGTGCAGTGCCTGTATTGTGGGACTGTCTGGCAGCTACTTTGGGGCTCAGAGGTAAATACCTTGAATTTAGGAAACGGCTTATTTAATTAATTTGTGCTGGTTAATGTGTTATTTTGTTATATGGCAGTTTTGTTTAAATATCTTGGATGTTTCTTATATGAAGCTATCAAGAACAGCTCACTATAGTAGACAGAATATGAAAATATATAAATAAACAAAATAAAGACAGTGGGCTAGATTTACTAAATTCCCCCACCATGTAAGCATATACTAATGCCACTGACGTGTGCTATTAGTGGCTAAGCCCTATTGCATAAAATGGGAAGTGCGATGAATAGAAATGCATCAATGCATGTTAGCATGTGGTAATGCAGTAATACCCATTAGTAAATCTCAAACGCCCTCTTCCTGTTCTCTACTCTCCCAACCCTCTCAAACTGCCTCCAGCACAAAAAAGGCCTCCTCACAATTGCCCCACCACCCTATACACTACCCCACCCCCAGAAAATTCTTCCTCGCACCTGCCCTGCCACCACAAAAAATGCACCCACAATTACCTCACCACTTTGTAAACTGTTCCACCCTCAAAAGCTACACCAGCACAACTGCCCTACCAAACCAACAACTGTCCCCGCCTCAAAAAAAAACCCTCCTGCAACTTCATCACCATTCTGCAAACTGCACCACCCCAGAAAACATAGCCCCACAATTGACCCACCACACTATAAGCTGCCCTACCCCAATAAGTAAACTCCCACAACTGTCCCTCTGTCTCACAAACTGCCATCCCAAAAACCCCCTCCCTCACAACTTTATAACCCCACAAACTATTCCCATCCTTAAAAATAATGCCCTTCACAGCTACCCTGCCAACTGCCCCACTCCCAAAAACCACAATGCTGCAATTGCTCCACCAACCTGCTCTCTACCTCACCCCTAAGAAATACTCATTTGCAACTGCTCTTCCACCTTCAAACTGCCCCACCTCTTTAAAAAAAAATGCTCCCACAATTGCCCCATGCCCAAAAACTACCCTCCAGCAAGTGTCCCACCACCTTACCAACTGCTCCCTGCATCTGCCCAAAAATCCCCCAAACTGCCCCATTCCAAAAAACTACTGCTCTACACAACATACCAAGCTAGACATTCACTCTGCACGATTGATAAATCTGGTGCCCTCCACCCCAGCCACATGCAATAACTCACTCTTTGAGCTTTCTGGAAGTTCAGTAATGATATCTGCGCCCTTTCTGTACTTGCGTCCTGTACTCACACAGTCCTTGTTACAGCCCTGGCTCTATAGTTGCCCTACGCCCAAAGCTACCTCCTCATAACTACTCCACCAACCCTCTAAAAATTACTTCCTTGCAAGTGGCCCACCACCTCACAAGCTACCCCCTTAAAAATACCCCCAAAACTGCCCCACCATTCTGCAAAATGCCCCTACCCCAAAAATCATCCCCTGCAACTGGCCAACGATCTCACCAGATGCCCCTGCATCTGCCCCACCACCCCACAAACTACTTCTGTTCCCAAACCTACCATCTGCAATTGCTCCACCACCAAAAACTGTTCCCCTGCAACTGCCCCACCATCTTGAAAACTACCATGCCCCCTAAACTATCTCCCCACAAACTCACAAAACTATGTCCTTCATAAATGCCCCATCTTCCTCAGCTACACGTGCACTTCACACACAGAAAATATGGCAGAGATGCAGATAGACATAACACACAAACACATGAACACCACAAGCGCACACACACACACACACCGGGATTATGTATAATTCCCTAGCTATGACGTACTTCAGTTTAAATTATTCTCATATGTATTTCATTTTCTGTGTGTTATTTCTACGGTGAAAGCTATTGTACTGTTAACTAATATCCGTTGTCATGGCCCGGGCTAGATTAAGGTATTGATAAGTTAGCAACATACCTTAGGTCCTTAATTTGGGGGCTGTTGTCGGGTATGTTCAGCACTTGGGAGGTTAGGATTGATCATTTCTGGCTTTTTTCATGATTCTCCTGATTGATACATCAGGAAGCTAAAATGTCTAGATCTTTATTTAAAGTTTTAAATTCTGTGATCCTCTCGCCTTTGTGAGTAAGCCTGCTCTGCCTGCTTCCAATGTAACTAGATATGGGTCCGGTCTAGCTAATGGAAAGGCTGTTGGGGCAGAGCATTGGAATACTGTTTAGTCCAGAGCTGTCAAGTTACCCAGTTTTAGGAGTTAGATTTTAAGCCAGTCTTGGTTTTTTGATGCATAATGGGACATGTTGCACTGATTCCAATGGGTAAATTCAGGGACTACAAATACCATACTGTACTGCAATGCAACTTTAAAACCAGAAGTGTCAAAACACCTCCCTCCTGGAACAGGTAACTTGACAACTCTGTTAGTCATAGGAAGAAAGGAGATTAGCTGGGGAAATTCCTGTGTAGACCCTCCCCCCCCCACACCCCCTCTTGAGGAAAAGCAGTTCTAACAGCTGCAGCGTGCTCATTCACAGTAACATAGCAATTATGCAGTTGTACCTGTCAAATAGTCCTCCCCTATTATATCCTCTTCCAATCACAGACACACACCAAATATACAGACACATACATACAAGCATTCACCATACATGCAAGAATGAACAGACACACACAGCTGCACATGCAGTAACATACAAACATTCAGACATATTAACCTACAAAAAACCATATTCACACACACAAATTAGAGATACACACACACACTAACACTCAGACAACATATTCGCAAGACACATACACACAGGCAATGCGGATACAAACAGACAGATGTGTGTGCATGCACACACATACATATACACAGAGGCTGGAAAGAATTCCATGAGCTATGCTCTGCATGCTTTTCCTACTTGTCATATTTATGCTGATGATGATCAAGTGCTTGTTCGTCTTTCAAAGGATGATATTACTGCAGTTGGAGAGATTCAGGGAAAGCTGAAATTGGTTTAGGGTTGGTTTTCAGATTTATGTCTTAAAGTGACTATTGAGAAGACTGAATTTTAATGGTTGAGTTATTCTGAACTGGTGCCAGCTTCTTTCAATTTGGATGAGTAGTTCAAGGGATCATTTAGTGTACAATTTGGGGATGGGGGTGGATTCTCAACTGTGTGTTTCGGAGTTGGTAGAGGGTGCTTTCTATACTTTACAGATGATTCATCAGCTGCGTTCTTATTTTGGCACAGGATGATTTGGTGACAGTTACCCGAGCCTTGGTATGCTGCACTTGGATTACTACAAGGTAATCTTATTAGGTTTGCCCAAGAGGGACACTCAGTGATTACAATTAATCCAGACTACTGCGGCACAGTTGGTGGATTGCTTAACAAGGTTTGATCATGTGTCCCCTGTGTTGGCTAAGCTGCATCATCAAAACCATTAGAAAGTTTTCGTGATGATTTTTAAGGCTTGAAATCATTTGTGCCCCTGAGTATCTTCAGGACAGAGTTTGTGCTTATGTTCTAGGTCACCACTTATGGTCTCGGGGGAACAGCTGTTACTGACACTTGGGGTCAAGGAGGTCCGATTAGCGAGGCACCGTGAAAGTGCCTTCTCTCTCAGCGGTCTCCAGCTCTGTTATGTGCTTCCAGGTGAGCTGTGCCTGGAATCTGATGTACATTTAGTTAATTTGGGTGAGGGTCTGGGTTTCTTTAGCCTGTTTGGATATTTGGCTTTATTTTGGGGTTTGTTGATCTCTGTATATAGTGGGTCCGATATTCAAAGCGAGAAACATGGACCATAATTGCAGTGAATGGGATATTCGGCAACACTAATACAGTTAGTGCTGTTGAATATTCGCGGCTGCCAGCCCTGCATGCCCCGATAATAACCAGTTAGCATTGAGGTGTGTTGGGGGTGTTCTGGGGTGGCGTGGAGGCAGCACTGCTTGCTAGTGGGGCAGCAGTGATATTGAGCCACTACCCAATTAGCAATATGCAGCAAAAGCCAGGCATAGGAAACGGAACACTGGCCTGACTTACCACATACCACTAACTGGGCAGCAGTGATACTGAGCTGCTGCCCGGTTAACGAGCAGCAAATTCGGCTAACCCAGATATTCAGTGCCAGAGCCAGATATGACCCCAGCATTGAATATCCGGGTTTAACTTTCAGCTCCGGGGCCAGCCTGCTGGTGCTGAATATTGGGCCCATTTTTAGTGACATCATATGCAGGAAGTGGACTCAGATCTGCATAATCAGCATAAGTAAATAAATATTTGAGGAGTACAAGTCCCTGTCCTCTATCCAGCAGATCTAAGGGGCTTTGGTCTTTTTTTTCTTTTCAGATCCAACTCCTTCCCCCCCCCTTTTCTGGTAGTGCTGTAAAAAAAAAAAAAAAAAAGAAAGAAAATCGAGGAGTTGTTGTGGCAACTTGGCAGCAAGGCCAAGGGGTCTGCATCAGGAAATGGCAGCTGATTGGGGCACTTTATCATAACAGGAGAGAGCTCCTGTAATCTGCTTTCTGTTCTCCTCTCTTCTGACTTCCTTCCCTTTGGGCTGAGATTGCGCCGAGAGCAGCAGAAATGATCTAACCTTGAAGCAGCGCCCCTGCCAGTCAGGTGAGAGTTAGGAGACGTGCAAGCAGGGAAATCTTGAGGCGGCTGGCAGCAGTGTTGGGGAATTCCACTTTCAGCATTGGCACATCAGAGTGCAGAAATGCTATCGGGGCATGCCAAATGCTGCTCCTGTTGCAGCAGTCATCAAAGCAGCAAGGGGTACTGCAGCTCCTACCGTGGGGAGCAGTGGATGGGCCTGCAGTCAGAAGGCAGCTAAGATGCTGCTGGTGTTGAAGGGAACTAGTGCAACAGATCCCTCGGAGGCACAAGGGTAGTGAAAAAAAGCTTGGGAGAGGTGGGCATTCTCTCCCCACTTTATTTCTACATGCAGTTCTTCACCCCTGCCTCCACACATGCTCTAGAAGGTCGGCACGGGGCACGGCTGATGGTTGTGCTGAAGGGTTTTTCCCCAAGTCTGTCATCCTTCTCCTGCCTAGAACCTTTTAACTGCAGCAGGCACAGGGTCCTCCTCAGTCCAGGAAGTGAGGGATCAGTCTTAGGTCTTGGAGGCATCTTCACAGGCTGTCTGGAGGTACAGGAAGACTGGGAGATGTACTCAGTGATGTCTGATGTGGGGTTGGCAGGTTGGAGTGCTGCTGGTCTAATGGACAAAGGGGCTTCAGTTGCAGACCCTTTACAGGAAGGAGAACTCCCTCTCAGAGAAAGTGATGACCCTGCAGTACTCCATCCCTTTCAGAAGGAAGAGCTGGTCATGATTTCTCAAGTGTTGGTAGCATTACGTAATCTCCAGGAACAAGCAGGAATGTAGTCTTCACATATGGGTATATTCAGTACCGACGGAGCCTGTGCGGGAACGCTCCCCAGCGTCCAATAGGAAAGCTTTTGGGAGCATCCCACAGCGCCTGCGTGCTGCCTTCCCAACTCTCCCCCTCCAGTTCTTCGTTTTCTGCAGAGCCGACAGGTCACATACCCTGTCAACGCAGAAAACGTTTGTCTTTAATCTTTGTTTTTGTGGTCACGTCTGCCTTCCTTTGACGCCATACCGGTACTGCCGGTTCGTTCTTCTTTCTTTTAAAAAAAAAATATATATATACTATAGTTTCTGAGGTGTTTTACTTTAGAAACTTTTTTTTTTCCTTTGGTGCTGGGCGCCATTTTGGGCACTAGGCCCAATTATTTCCTTAAAAATGGAAAAACCTACTTCAGGTTTTAAGAAGTGTTCTAAATGTGGTGGTACCATTTCCATCACAGACACCCATGATTGGTGTCTCAAATGTTTAGGTCCTGACCACTATTTCAGAGTGCCATTCCTGTGGAATGATGTCAAAAAGGGGCCGGCAGAACCAAGCTGCTAAACTTAGCACCTTTTTTCCCTCAGACATGGCGTCTGTTCCATCGACGTCCTCCAAGGCCTCATCTTCCTCCCATGGATCTCAAGTAGCTAAACATAAATCTAGCCGGTCCTCAAAGGGTAGATCTCCTAAGTATCGAGATGCCCCTGGCGTTGCCCTTGAGGAATTTTCACCGGCAAAACTGCCCCGGCGGGAGGCTTCGGCTTCGGCTTCCAAAGCACTAACAGGGCTCCAGGGTGTTCTCGAGGCCTCAACCTCAGCAGAACTACTGACGCCATGCTCTGGGATTCCAGCCGCTTCTACCGGTACCGACACCCAAGCATCGGCAGCGTCGATAGACCAGAGATTGCTTGCTATCGAATGCAGTCTAGCGGCTCTTCTCACGGCTTCGGTACCATTGAAACTGCTTCAGACACCTCAACCGATACCGGAACCGGTACCCATACCGAGTCATGCGTATGTCTCCAGCATCGACAGATCATTACCGGAACAACCCGATACCGACTTCGATCGATACCGGTACCATGCTTTGCACGATCACCGGGATCGGAGGTATTTTGAATCCTCTGGGTCTGAAGACTCCCAAGACTCCAACGATACAAGAGTACTTCTCCCCGAGGATTCCTCTTCTCCTCAGTGCAAAATGTCTCCGCCAGAGGATATGTCCTTTCAGGACTTTATCCATGATGTGGCCCTAGGCCTTTCCATCACAGTAGCTCCTGAAAAAGAGCCTAGGGCAAAGGAATTGGAAATTCTCCAATACCCTAAGGCTCCCAAAGAGGCAGCTACTCTGCCAATTCATGTGATTTTACATGATCTTATGCTAAGGATGTGGGAAACACCTTTAACCACATCTCCTCATTCTCGAAGACTCGATACCATGTATCAAGTTCCACCTTGTCCTGGCTTTCAAAAACTCAATTACCACGCCATTCAATGGTGGTGGAATCAACTATGAGAAGGATGAAAAGTGCAAAGAGACATGCATCCAATCCTCCAAGTCGTGAATGTAGGACTCTCGATGCCTTTGGGCGTCGATGCTTCCATGCTCTCAGCTAGGATCAGTTCCTATATCTTGTATATGGGAATGTTCCTTAAAGAGGTCACAGGAGACTTGGAGCTTATGAGCCCCCTCCTTCCTGATGACAAAAGGCAAGACTAGCTTACATGCTCAGCATGCTTCCAAGTTTGTAAATCGTGTAGCCTTTGACTGTTTTGAGTGCATAAGCAGAACCTCTGCTATTGCCATTAGTGCACATTGGATAGCCTGGCTTCAGGCATCTGACTTGGAAATTTGGGTACAAGATTCCTTGCACAGGAGAAAATCTCTTTGGCAAGAATTGGTAGGAGAAGGCTAATGAAATAGATGCTGACAATATCACCTTGGATAGATTGTCCAAATCTACAGCCAATCCTGCAAGGAAAAAATCCTCTTAGAAACCATTTTTCAATAAAAAAAGAAGTTCTATCTTTTCTATACCCAACAGGGACGCCATCCAGGTCAGACTGCCCAAAAGGGACAACAGCAACAACCTAGACAACAAAAGAAACCAAAAGCTGCAAAACCTCAGCCACCTCAGCAGGCTCAGTCTTCTCAGGGGCTTTGACTCCTCTCTAGAGAACTTTGCCTTCCTGCCTTTGAACGGTCCAGAACCCTCAACCATCCCAGACAGGTTATGTCATTTTGCCCACAGCAGAAAATTGGACTCTGTCCATTGTACTAGAGGGTTACAAGCTTCATTTTCACAGCATGCCCCCTCCTACAATTGAAAGACAGTTCAATTTTCAGACCTCTCTCGACAGTCTCTTAGGTCAAGAAGTCACAATGCTCCACACTCAAGGAGCAATAAAGGAAGTACCCATTCCTCATCAGGGTACAGGGTTCTACTCCCCCTATTTCCTTATTCGAAAGAAAGCAGGAGGACACAGACCGATTTTAGACCTCAGAGAATTGAACAAATATTTGTTTCGAGAGAAGTTCAAATGGTCTGTCTAGGAACTTTGCTGCCATACCTTCAAAGTCAGGATTGGCTTTGTTCTCTAGATCTCAAGGATGTGTATACTCATATTCTCATCCATCCAAATCACAGGAGATTTCTCTGATTCCTGTTTCAAGGAAAGCACTACCAATACAAGGTTCTTCCCTTTGACCTGGCTTCTGCACGAAGAGTGTTCATAAAATGCATGGCTGTGGTAGCAGCATTTCTCCGCACTCTGTGACTATTCATCTTCCCTTACTTAGACGACTGGCTCATTTGAGCCCCTACAGTGCCAGAAGCCAGCTCTGCTCTGTTTCGCACAATGCGAATCCTTCAGTATTTGGGACTGGTCATAAACCTCCCAAAATCCAATCTTGCTCCCACTCAGTCACTAGAGTTCATAGGAGCTCATCTGGATATCAGAGACAAGGGCTTTCCTTCCGCAGCCCCGCTGTCTTTGCATAGTACAACTAGCTTCCCAAACAGTGCTCAAACCTAGTCTCACTGCTCGGGAAATGCTACAATTGTTAGGCCACATGGCATCCACCGTGCATGTGGTTCCTTATGCTTGCCTCCAAATGCGAGCAGCCCAGTGGACTTTATCCACTCAGTGGACACAGGCCTCAGGCTGCCTGTCGGACAAAATAACAAACTCAAATCATCATATTTCATCCCTCCAATGGTGGCAATCACCCAGAAACCTTCTGGTGGGGTCTCCTTTCCAGCAACCCCTATCCCAAGCCACCCTAACAACAGATACATCACAGGTGGGATGGGAGCCCACCTTTACGATCTCTCTACCCAGGGTACCTGGACTCCACAGGAGGCCTGTCTTCACATCAACCTCCTGGTGCTCAGAGCAATCTTCTTTGCTCTTCGAGTATTTCACGCCCAGCTCAGCTACAAGACAGTCCTAGTTCAAATGGACAATCAGGTAGCTATGTTCTATGTGAACAAGCAGGGCGGAACAGGCTCTCTGTCGCTATGCAATGAAGCTTTGCGACTATGGGCCCTCGCCAGAGAGCATCAGATTCATCTCCTTGCGGTGCATCTTCCAGGCATCCAAAACTCTTGGGCAGACAAACTCAGTCGAGTTCGGCTTTCACATGAATGGTCTCTCCATGCAGACCAGGTTGCCCAAATATTTCAGATTTTGGGAACCCTGGACATAGACCTCTTTGCAAGTCCACTGAATGTCAAACGTCCCCGGTTCTGTTCCAGAATTCCAGCTTGATGTTGTCAGGCAAGGGACGTCTTCCTCCTCCATTGGGGTCAGGACTTCCTGTATGCCTTCCCACCCATTCCCCTCATCCGCAAAACCCTATTCAAGCTTCAGAGAGACAGAGGTGATATGATCCTCATAGCTCCATGTTGGCCACGGCAAATGTGGTACCCTCTGCTCCTACATCTCTCTCAAGCTCCGCCTCTGGAGTTGGGATCCGCTCCAGATCTTCTCTCCCAAGAGGACAGGATGCTCTGGCATCCAAATCCCCAGTCTCTGCATCTCAGGGCCTGGTTGCTGAAAGCCTAGAACTTCAGGATCTTTAGCTTTCCTAACAGGTAAAGGATATACTTCATGCTTCCAGGAAACCCACCACATGACGCTTGTATACCTTTAAGTGGAAAAGGTTTACCATATGGTGTTCGCAGAAGGGTCTTAACCCTCTTGCGATACCTCTGGAATTGATACTGGAGTATCTCCTTCATTTGTCAAATGCGGGTCTCAAGACAAATTCAGTAAGAGTCAATCTTAGTGCTATTCCAGCTTCTTACAAACCTCTAAGTGGACAACCTATTTCCTCTCAAAGCGAGATTTATGAGGGGCCTTCTTTTAACAAAGCCTCTCATTAAGCCACCACCGGTGGCATGGGACTTAAATCTGGTGCTCGGGTAGCTCATGAAACCGCCCTTTGAACCATTAGCCACTACATCTTTTGAAATTCCGTTCTTGGAAAGTCATCTTCCTCATTGCAATCACATCAGCACGTCGCATCAGTGAATTGCAAGCGTTAGTGGCTGATCCTCTTTATACAAGGTTCCACCATGATAAGGTAGTTCTTAGGACTCGTCCATACTTTATGCCAAAGGTGGTTTCGCCTTTCCATTTAAACCAAGTGGTTTACCTTCCTATATTCTTTCTGAGGCCTCATGCCTCCAGTGCAGAAAGGAACCTTCATACCTTGGACTGTAAAAGAGCTTTGGCCTTTTACTTACAAAGGACACAGCAACATAGAAAATCTTCTCAACTCTTTGTTGCTTTTGGTCCTAGTCATTTGGGACTTCCAGTTTCCAAAAGAACTCTATCTAACTGGATTGCTCATTGCATATCCTTTGCCTATGAGAGTAAGAACCTTCCTCTTGAAGGCCATGTCACAGTTCACAATGCGAGAGCCATGCCAGCCTCAATGGCTCATCTTCACTCTGTGTCTATCAACGACATCTGTCGAGCAGTTACTTGGGCTTCAGTACATACCTTCACAGCCCACTACTGCTTAGACAAGGACTCCCGCTGGGATGCCTTGTTTGGCCAGGCTGTTCTTCAACACCTTTTTCAGACTTAATCTAGTCCTACCCACCATCCCTGGTAGGATGCCAGAGATCCTTGGGGGGAAGTATGGCCCTTTCACGAGGCCTAACAACTTCCTGGGGCCATCTCCCTGGCATCTGCAGCTAGGGAGTCCCCATATATGAAGACTACATTCCTGCTTATTCCTGGAGATAGCGTAGTTACTCACCTGTAACAGGGGATCTCTGGGAACAGCAGGAATTTAGTCTTCAGAACCCGCCCACCTCCCCTAGGAGTTGTATCTCTCTCTTTCAGCTATAAACTCAACTGGAGGGGGACAGTTGGAAAGGTGGGAAGGCAGCACGCAGGCACTGGGATGCTCCCAAAAGCTTTCCTATTGGACACTGGGGAGCGTTCCCGCGCAGGCTCCGTCGGTACTGATGATACCCATATGTGAAGACTAAATTCCTGCTGTTCCCAGAGATCACCTGTTACAGGTGAGTAACTATGCTTTTCTGAGCCTCTGGTGGGTATACATAAGCTTACCAAAGCCTTTCCAGAACACCAAGTGATTTGGGCCCTCATCTAAGCAGTGGGATTCACCAGAGGTAGATCTCAAAATTTGTAGCACCATGGGTAAACTTCATTCATTGGTCCCAGAAAAAAACAAAAGGCTCTATATGGAGAATGATCCCCTAGTGGTAGTACCATGAGTCTACTGCTGGAGTTCATCCAGGACTATTTTGAACCCAGTGCCAGAGGAGGGCAGCAGTAACTGGACATTGTTCCTGCCCTGAAAACTCTAGATCACCAGGGATTTTGGCCGATGTGGGTAGGGGGTCTTCTTCAATGAGGGGAAGCATAGGGGTCTGAGAGGTGACTTTGGGTAGGAAATCTGGACTTGGGATCTTCTGGGCAGTCTTCTGAGAGAGTGGGGGTCTTAACTGGGGGTGAAAGGGGTGCACAAGATTTTAAGATGGCAGCCAGGAGCATGGGACCTTGTGATAGTGGCCTAATGCTCCTGGCCAGAAAAAATAACACCAACTTTGAGCTAGCATTATTTTCCCAGGAATAACCCAGCTTGCAAACTTCACTGCAAGCTGTGTTATTCAATTTGCTTACGAATGAGGTGTTTTGCAAGCTATGCATCTCATTATTATGCAGAGTGCATTGCAATGAACTAAATGTGCCTTTTGGCAAAATAATATACCATTTTGCTGTTTAACATGAATTAAGAGGCACAAATTGTGTTATTCCCTTAATGAATATTAGTAACTACCCCCTTAATGATAACTGTATTTATTATCATGTTATTAACATCAGTGACCTGCCTCAAACCTAAATTTTGGATAGAGGTGGGCTATAAGTGCCTTTTTAAATCAAAATAAATTGTTAAAATTTTCATTGTAAACTGTTTTAAATGGCAGGTCATCCAAAACTGATGGTGTATAAATTCTGAAGAAGTAATGTGTATTTATTTTTCATTTGCATACAGTTATGTAGAGTTGTAAACAGTATTTATTATAACAAGCTTCTATGCAATTGAAAGCAGATCCCCAGCATAGCGGATATTGATTTGGTATGAAGTGTCAGCAGGGTGTTGTAGTGGCAAGCTGGTTTGTTTATGCTGTAAGTTCCATTCTCTTGGGAGGTAACGGCTTCGCCAAGTAACTTTCTGTTTGTGTGTGGGGAAGAAGAAACCTCATTGCTAATTACTAAGGTTTGCAATTCTGTCAGTGCTGGCAGTGCTGCTAATTGAACTTTATTCTCTGGAGTACAGTGGGATTGAAAGCTCAGTCCCAAGTTGTTGAGCTGTTGCGTCACCAAACTTTGGTGTGAGCAGCTTGATGGTTCTCTTGCTAACCAAGAATATAAAGGAGTGTTTGCAGTGGTGCTGAGTCACAGTGAACCAAAATTGCTAAAATCATGAATTACTAATTGGATTATTGAGCAAGTCTTAAAAATGTAACTTTTCCTTTTTGCTCTACTGATATACTTCATCTGTTTTTTTTAACTTGAAATACTGCTATATGATTTATTACTGAATTATATAACATTAAAACTACTACTTAGGAAGGAGTAGTCGTCTAGTGGTTAGAGCAACTGCCTAGTACCCAGAAGATCAAGGGTTCGATTCCCACTGGCACTCCTTGTGACCTTGGGCAAGTCACTTTACCCTCCATTGCCTCGGAAGAAAACGCCTGGAAATCTGCTTCCAGTGATACATTGCCAAGAAAACCCAGAGGTAGCTGGGTCGCCATGAGTCAACACCGACTTGATGGCACTACAAAAAAAACAAACAAAAAACTTACTAATAATCATTTGTAGAGCTCTACAAGACATACCCAGTGCTGTACACCTACACGTAAGAGACAGCTCCTGCTCCATAGAGCTTACATTCTTTTCAAGAAAGAGACACAGAATAGGGGATTAGTTTAGGACTAAGGGGAAATGGTTATAACACAAAAGGGAAGTAAAGTATTACTACTACTAAGCATTTGTATAGTGCTACAAGTCATACGCAGCGCTGCACAGACATGTAAGAGACAGTCCCTGCTCATCAGAGCTTACAATCTAGTCAAGACAGACAGCACAGAAGGTGTAGATAGGGATAAAACAAGGGGGAAAGGAAAAGAAAAGGGAGATCAGGTGAGTCAAGATCCAAAAGCAGCAGCGAAGAGATGAGTTTTTCAGCCTGGATTTGAAGAGGGTCAGAGAAGGTGCCTGGCGTACAGACACAGGTAGTTTGTTCCAGGTGTAAGGTGCAGTAAGGTGAAAGGAGCGAAGTCTGGAGTTCGCAATAGAAGAGAAGGGCACAGATAGAAGCAGTTTGCTAGAAGAGCGGAGTTCCCAAGGGGGATTGTAAGGAGAGATAAGAGAAAGAAAGGTAGTGAGGAGCTGCAGAGTGAATCCATTTATAGGTCAGCAGGAGAAGTTTGAACTGGATGCGGAAACGGATAGGGAGCCACTGAAGTGACTTGAGAAGAGGAGTAATATTGGCATGACGAGGCTGGCGAAAGATTAGCCGCGCAGCAGAGTGTTGAACAGATTGAAGAGAAGAGAGATGATTCACAGGGAGACCAGCAAGGAGTAGGTTACAGTAGTCAAGACGGGAGGTGATTAAGGAGAGGATAAGTGTCTTAGTAATGTGTTCAGAAAGAAAAGGGCGGATTTTGCTGATATTATAGAGAAAGAAATGGCAGGTCTTAGCTATCAGATGAATGTGTGTGGAGAAGGAGAGAAAAGAGTCAAAGACAACCCCAAGATTGTGAGCCAAGGAAACAGGAAGGAGTACAGAGTTATCCACAGAGGCTGAGAAAAGAGGAGGGGAGGTTTTAGGGGGAAAGATAAGAAGTTCAGTCTTGGCCATGTTCAATTTCAAGTGGCAGTGAGACATCCAGGCAGCAATGTCAGAAAGGCAGGCAGAGATCTGGATTTGGCTTGCCGGAGAGATTTCAGGTGTAGAGAGGTAGATCTGAAAGTCATCAGCATAAAGATGGCACTGAAAGCCATGGGAAGAGATAAGCGCACCAAGAGATTGGGTATAGAGAGAGAAAAGGAGCTGACCCAAGACAGATCCTTGGGGTACACCATCTGGAAGCGGGATAGCAGAGGAGAAGGAGCCATCAGAACACACACTGAAAGAGCGATGGGAGAGATAGGAGGAGAACCAGGATAGTACAGAGCCCTTAAAACCAAGCAAAGACAGGGTATCGAGGAGAAGGTTGTGGTCAACAGTGTCAAAAGCAGCAGATAGGTCAAGAAGGATGAGGACAGAGTAAAGGCCCTTGGATTTTGCCAGAACAAGTCACTGGAGACTTTGGCAAAAGCCATTTCAGTAGAGTGTAAAGGACCAAAGCCAGACTGTAAAAGATCCAGGAGGGCATGAGAGGAGAGGAAGTCGAGGCAGCGGCGGTGAATCGCACGTTCAAGTAGTTTAAAAATGAAAGGAAGGAGCGAGATGGGTCGATAATTAGAAGGACAGGTGGGATCAAGTGAAGGTTTCTTGAGGAGAGGTGTGACCACTGCATGCGTGAAGGCTGCAGGGACAGTTGCAGTGGAGAGCAATAGGTTGAGAATATGAGAGATGGAAGGGACAACAGTGGAGGAGATGGGGCTTAGCAGATGGGTGGGGATCGGATCAAAGGAGCAGGTGGTGAGTTTGGAGGAAGAAAGAAGGTGTGCAGTTTCCTCTTCAGAGATCACAGGAAAGGAAGGGAGGGTAGCAGAGGTGGTGGTGGAGGCGGGGGGAGTTTGCAGTGAAGAGGAGGAGGAGGGGAAGCATCTGACTTTGTGGGGAATTGGAGGGTGATCTTGTGGATTTTGTCATGGAAATAGTCAGCCAGGGTTTGGAAGGGAGGGAGGGATCAGAGGCAGAGGCACTTTGAGGAGAGAGCTGAGAGTAGTAAAGAGACGGTGAGGGTCAGAGGCAAGAGAGTTAGTCAGATGGACAGACAATAGTCTTGTTTGGCAAGAGCTATGGCTGACTGGAAAGGGACAAGCATGAATTTGAAGTGTAGAAAGTCTGCAAGGAAGCAGGAGTTGAGCCAAGCACGCTCAGCAGAATGGGCACAGGAACGTAGATAGCAGGTAGTGGATGAAAGCCAGGGCTGGGGTCCAGAACGCTTCACAGGACGTGGCAAGGGTGGAGCGAGAGCATCCAGAGCAGAGGTCAGTGCAGCATTATAGGAAACTACTGCCTCGTCAACAGACGTAGATGACATAGTGGAAGAAAGAGATGGAGAAATAGTGGAAGAAGGAACCAAAGGATCAGTAGCATGAAGATTTCTGAACAGGTTGGAGGAGACAGGACGAGGTTGAGGTAGTGGGTGATGAAGATTGAAGCTTAAAAGGTGATGGTCAGATAAGGGAAGAACTGAGCATCAGAGGTTTGAGGGTAAGCAACTAGAGATAAATACCAGGTCAAGGCAGTGGCCATGCTGGTGAGTGGGAGCAGTGGAACAAAGCTGGAGGTCAAACGAGGAGGTAAGGGAGAGGAGTTTTAAAGCATAAGGATCAGAGGGGTTATCGACATGAATGTTAAAATCCCCGAGAATAAGAGTGGGGGAAGAGGAATCCAGAAAGAAGGAAAGTCACGAGTCAAAGTCAGTGAGAAAGGTAGAAGCAGACTTGTCAGGAGGTCGATAAATAACAGCTACCCGGAGAGGAAGTGGAGTGAAAAGGCAGATGGAGTGAACTTCAAAAGGAAAGGAGTGAGACTGAGATAGCAGGAGGGGTTGGAATTGGCAGGAGGGAGAAAGTAGAAGCCCAACACCACCACCACGGCCAGTGGGATGAGGCATATGGGAGAACTGATAGCCCCCATGACAGAGAGCAGCAATAGATGCAGTATCACCTGGGAGGAGCCAGGTCTTAGTTAGAGCAAGAAGATATAGAGCATTAGAGATAAAGAGATCATGAGTAAAAGCAAGTTTATTATAGACAATGTGTGTGTTCCACAAGGCACATGAGAAAGGGAGAACATAAGAGGTCTCAAAGAGGTGGGGTTTTATCCTGGATTTCAATAGGAGCAGAGATGTGCAGCAGCGCTGTACAGAGAGCTCCCTTTCCATTCCGGCCACATCGGGGATGTTTAGGACAGCATTCGGGCTTCACAACCAGCCTCGAGACTCTACTCAGATACTCGGACACAGCACAACACAGCCTGATCCTGGAAGGAAGCCCCCTGCACATGGTGGTAAACTCTGTCTTTGCAGCATCGTCATCAAGCCCGGCTGCTCCATTCTCTTTAATTAGCAGCACCTTGAGTGTGGACCTTAGTGTGTTCAAGCACAGCACGTTTCCCATGATGTGTTCCCCAATATATCTGACTAACACAGCCTACTAGGGTAAGAACATTACTGAACCTTAATTTGCAAGAGGCATTCTAACTGCTTAACTTAAAAGTTCCAAAATGGATATGAAGTTATAAATGACCGTTCACTATATACTCATGTTATTTATCCCATATTCTCTATCTTTGTCTCATGCCTTTTCTCCCTCACAATATCATAACATCCCAATAATTCAATATCAGTACCGTACTAAAGTACCTACAGCTAGACCTAAATGTATTGGGCCACGCAGCTTACAAGCGACAGGCTTATCCATATTACACTGGGCTGGCGAGCTCCAGGTATTAAGATAACTGATGTCCCTAGCCCTAAAATTCTAAGTTGCTGTTTATTTAATGCAAGATCAGTCAAAAATACAATTCCTATCCTTATACATAGACTACATCCATGACAATGACCCAGACATCATGTTTATCACTGAGTCTTGGCTTTCAGACACTGATACAGTGATTTTTAATCAACTTAAGCAACCAAGCTTTGACATTTTCCATACTCCCAGAAAAGACAAGCGTGGAGGAGTCCTCATCCTAGCAAAAAAGGAGCTAAAGGCTTCCCTATCATCTACCATTAGAATAGAAGACTGAAGATACTTTTGGTGGAAAATAAGCAGGTTCACATTTAGCCTCCTATATAGATCTCCCACACCTGACACCAATACTTTAACTAAAATATTGGAAACTGCTCACACACACCTATTAACAAACAACTAATTCTCCTAGGTGATTTCAATCTGGCTTCACTTAATGGTCAAGCATACTCCTTCCTTAAAGCTATGAGTGATATGGACTATACCCAAATAGTAAATTTACCAACTCATAACAAGGAAACATGCTGGACCTAATATTCCTACCTAATGATTTACTTAATGATTCTGGTCTCGCCTCACTCTCAACTCAAGCTGTCCCTTGGTCAGACCACTACATCATCAGCTTTACAATCACCCACAAATATACCACACTCAGGCAGAACATCAATCTCAACATACAGCCCAGCTTTAAATAATTTGACAAAGACTTAATTTTTAAAAGAAACCCTTCCTCAACTTAACCCTAATGCTATTATACGGATATCCTGCTAGATGACTGGAACTCTGTACTAAATAAAGCCGCATCTGCCCCCACAACTAATTACAATAGAGGTAATAGGAGATCTAACATATGGTTCACTCAGGAGCTTAGAGCCTTAAAGAGAAAATTATGAAAGTTGGAACATAAATGGAGGCTATCATAGCTACCAGATGACACAGTTCAATATATGGCATCATGGTTCCATTTAAATGCCGCGATGCCAGCTGCTGCTGCCGAAAAAGTTAATTCTCCACAGCCTGACCCCCGAACCAGCCTCCTAAGGCCAGGATCAGGCTGCGGGGATTTAACTTTTACTCCCCCCATCCTATCCACACCCTGGAGCTGGCGCAACAGAACGTCCAGGGACGTTATTCCACCCCGGGGGTGGAATAGCATTCCCGGCCATTTCACCAGCCCTGGACGTACAGAGCCAACATTAGAATCCGCCCTGTACATCCAGGAATCTCCCCGCCCCCGACTAACTTCCCCGCACAACTGGCAAGGTGGTTAGTTGGGGGCCTGCTATTCGTGGTTCAGAATGACCCCCAAATTGTATAAGACTCCTAACCCATATATAAATATTTTAACAAATGTAAATAAGCTGCAGATAGTTACTGTACATATGTTAATTATTGTTTTGCTGTAAATATTCGTGTTCTTAGTAAACCACTTTGATTGCCTGATAAGGTGGAATAGAAAACACGCAAATAAATAAATAAATAAATGTACTGACTCAGGTAGTCTGTTCCAGGCATATGGTGCAGCAAGGTAGAATGAATAAAGTCTGATGTTGGCAGTGGAAGAGAAGGGCGCAGATAAAAATGATTTGCCAGATGAGTGGAGTTCCTGAGGAGGGGTGTAGGAAGATATAAGAGAGGAGAGGCAATGAGGAGCCACAGAATGAAAGCAATTGTAGGTCAGTAGGAGAAGTTTGAACTGGATGTCTTTTGCATGTGCCTGTACAGTGCTGCATACATCTTGTAGCTCTCTATACAAACGATCAGTAGTAGTAGATGCAAAAATGGGTAGGGAGCCAATGAAGTGAGTTGCAAAGAGGGGAATGCATGAGTGTAACGACACTGCAATTAGCTATGCAGCTGAGTTTTGAATGGATTAAAAGGAAGAGAGATGAAATAGTGATCGTCATGCACTGGGACGTGACCACAGCTCAGCCCATGATATAAGTTTCCCAACCCTCTCTCCAGCAATTTCATCATCCAGCAGCCACCCTCCACCCTTGTAGCCTGACCACTGTACCAGGGCTGTTACATTCAAGTACATCTCCCTCTCCCCCCTTACTGAGGTAGGCACACCCTCTACCCTCCCCAACCGTAGCGAGGAACACTGTTAACTGATATAGGGAGTCTCTTCCCTCCCCACCGCTCCACCTCATTCATGCAATCTGTCTTTCCAGCCCCAATCTGACCCAGGCACTCTTCTTCCATTTCACTCCTACCACTTCTAAGACTGTTAGCCTTCACCCAGGCACTCTCCCACCCAAGCCCCAACCCGACACAGAGGTGGCATTTACGGTGTGTTGTGAGTGAGAGGGGTAGTATGTGTGGTGTGCAGAGTGTGTAGTAAGTGAGGGTTGTATGAGGAATGAAGGCCTAGAGGGGAAGGAGCAAATAAGCTGGGAATCTGCCTAGAACATATTTCAGCACAGAACAGAGAACACAGAGGTGTGGAAAGACTTTTGAAGAGTGTTGTCACAGATTTGGTTATCTGGTCAGACCCCGGGGAATAAAATATGGCATGAAAATATTTTTATGACTGCTGAAAAGGTTAATCAATTCTGAACATCCAGGTCAGAGTTAACATGCATGTTTCAATAGGCGACTCTTAAGAGGACTGATGGCATAAAATGGAAAATCTATCCATCTCCAGAACATTTTCAGTTAAGACTCCTCTGTCAGTACCACAGTAAATAACAGATGAACTTGCAGGATAGTTGGCATGGCAATCAGAAATGCTTTGGCAGTAGGAGAACAAAATGCTTCAAAAAATAAACCCCCTGTGGAGCTCATCTTGAAGGTTCAGCAACTAATTAGGACTCTTGGGAGAGGAGTGTTTTATGTAACTTTATACACCTTTGGATGGAGGCATGATGTATCATAACCACCCCAAAAATACATACTGTAGTTTCAAAAAAATATGCACTATCAATTTTCTATGTGGTGTTTTCTTCTTTATCTATGCTTTGTAACCATTCATAATTGCAGATAGATCAAGATGCATATGTTTAAGTAAAGTATATACTTTAACATGGGTCATTTCTTATCAGTACCATAACTGTGACTAAGATACTTCTGTTTGTTGACAAGTAGGAGCGAATCAGGAACACACCAGTGGATGATGTCATTACATGTTGCAGGGATGGAAGAGCTCTCCCGGAGTTCAGAACTGTGGGGCATGTTTACTAAAGATCAACGTGCATTAACTTTATTATCCTCACTTGATTTGCAGCTTGTCATGTTGTGAGGGCTTGTGGGCATCAGTGATGCTGAGACCTAAGCTATCGGTAGCGTAACTACTTACAGATCTCAGCTGAGGTGCCAGACTGATACAAACCACTCATTTTGGCAGCAGCAGAATGGGATGGTGTTGGCAGCAGAGGAGAGTCACATCTTTGTGACAACAGCAAGAACACTAGCATTACCAATGCGGAGGGAAGGCCTGGCAATCTACTTCTGTATTTTGCCATGAAAACCCAGTGGACGTGCTGGAAGATGAGACCCCAGGTCAGAAGGCACTCAACTGGCTAGTGGGAATGAGCTGAAGAGTTTTCAGAGTAAAGCCAGCATTTGTGATGTAGTTGGATCAAAACTCTCTCAGGAAGTCTGACTGCTGAAGTAGCTGCTCATGAAATGAGTCAGAAGCTACAACAATGTCTTACGTATTGGGACATGGAATGTACGAAGCATGTACCAAAGGAAGTTGGAAGTGGTCAAGAATAAAATGGAACATGTACAACTCTATCTGTTGGATGTCAGCAAACTGAAATGGACTGGCATTGGGCACTTTGTATCTGATGATCACATGATATACTATGCTGGAAATGAAAGACAAAAGAAATGGTATTGCATTTATAATTAAGAAGAAATTTGCAAGAACTGTAATGAAATACAATGCAATCAGTGAACGCTTAATTTCTATTCATCTACAGGGAGTACCCATCAACACAAATATTCAGTTATATGCCCCAAAAAACAATTGCAGAAGAGGAAGAAATTGAGTTCTATGAACAAGTACAAGCTGAACTTGAAAGAACATGTAAATAGAATATCCTAATAGTCATGAGTGACTGGAACGCAAAGATATGCAACGAAGGCAGTGAAGTGGTTGGAAAATATGGACTTCGCAACAGAAATGAAACTGGAGAAAAACTGATGGATTTCTGCAAGATCAACAATCTATTCATTTCAAACACCTTCTTCCAGCAACACAAGTGACAGCTGTACACATAGACTTCACCCAATGGATTGTACAAAAATCAAATTGACTACATCTGTAGAAATTAATGTTGAAAAACATCAACAAAAAGACAAAACCTGGTAGCTGACGGTGGTACAGATCACCAACTACTAGTATGCAAACTCAAGCTAAAGCTGAAAAATAGCAGGCCACTCATGAATATAGCAAAATATGACCTTGAGAATATACCACTAGAATTTAGACTGCCTGAAAATTCAATTTGCTGCTTTGAATACAAATGACAGAACACCAGAGCAGTTATGGGATGACATCAAGAAAGTTGTGCTCGAAGAAACTGAAAAGTCTCTACAAAAAGTGAAAAAGTAGAAATGGCCAAAATGTAGACCTGAAAATTGCCCTGAAACTCAGAGAAGCTAAAGCCAGAGGATCAAGAGAGGCAATCAAAGAACTCAGAGATTTCCAACGTGCAGCAAGACGACATAAGTACTACAGTGACACATGCAAGGAAATAGAATCAGAAACTATTACAGGAAGAACAAGATCGGCTTTCCTAAAACTATGAAGTTAAAGAGAAAATTCCAGCTTCAAATTAGAATGCTACAAGATGCTCAAGGATCCATGTTGAACAATGCTGAGAAGATCAGGAAAAAGTGGAAAGAATATACAGTCATTATACCATAAAGATCAAGTGGACCAACAGCCATTTCAACATGAACCTTATGATCAGGAACCATTGGTGATGAAGGAAGAAGTCGAAGCAGCATTGAATGCATTATCAAAGAACAAAGCACTGGGTATTGATGGCATTCCCACTGACGTATTAAAGCAATTGGATGCGGCTGTTGCCATACTTACAAAGCTCTGCTAGGAAATTTGGACAACAGCATCATTGCCAATTGACTCAAATAGATCTGTGTTTATACCAATACTGAAGAAAGGTGATCTGACTGACTGTGGAAATTATCACACAATTGCTCTGATTCCACATTCCAGCAAGATTCTATTCAAGCTCATCCAGTAGAGACTACAACCATACCTGGAACGAGAATTGCCAGAAGTGCAAGCAGGGTTCAGGAAAGGGTGAGGAATGAGAGATAATGTCGCAGATGTGAGATGGATCTTTGAAAAGACAAAAGAATTCCAAAAAGATATCTATATTGTTTTATCGACTAAAGCAAGGCTTTTGACTGTGTAAAACATGAGAAACTATGGGCCACATTAAGAAGCATGGGTATACCAGAACACCTGATAGTTCTCTTGCACAACCTTTACATTGGTCAAGAAACAGTTCAGGCGGAACAAGGAGAAACAGAATGGTTTAAAATCAGCCAAGATGTACGACAAGGCTGCATACTTTCCCTCTACCTGTTTAATTTATATGCAGAACAAATCATCTGAGAAGCAGGACTATATGGAGACAACCAAGGTGTGAAGATTGGTAGAAGACTCATCAACAACCTTCGCTATGCTGATGACACACAATACTGGCTGAAAGTGAAGACTATCTGAAATATTTGTTTCTCAGATCAAGGAAGAGGGAGAGGGAGGAGTGGCCTAGTGGTTGGGGCAAGGTACTACAGGCCGGAAGGTCAGTGGTTCAAATCCCACTAGAGGACAGCAACCTTGGGCCGGAAGGACTGGGGTTTCTAGTCCCGCAGGTGCTCCTTGTGGTCTTGGGCAAGCCACTTAACCCTCCATTGCCCATGTTCCCTGTAAGTATTAGTGTATGTGTCTCATATCCCCTCGTGTTAAATGTATCCCCCAACCGCTTTGACCCGGTGAAAAGCGGGATATAAATGCAGCTAAATAAATAAATAAGGAACATAATCTTAAAATGGGCGTGCACCTGAACATAAAGACGACAAAGATCTGACAACTGGTAAAATCAATAAGTTTATGATTGATGGAGAAGAAATTGAAATAGTGGACAACTTGGATCAATAATCAATAAAGAAATGACAAGCAGTCAGGAAATCCAATGACACATTGCTCTTGAGAATCTTGGCTAGGTCCTTCATAGCCATTCTGCCAAGAGCAGAGATGTCTCTCGCCATACCAAGATTCGACTTGTCCAAGCCATGGTATTTTCAATAACATCTTATGGATGCAAAAGCTGAACAGTGAAAAAGATAGTGCTGTTGAAGAATACTGTATACACCATGGACTTTCCATTAAAAGGGGCTGGCCTGTAGATCCACTGCCTGGTGGGCCAGCCAAACACCAAAGGGCCATGGTATAGCCCTTAGTATGTCTATTGGTTGAAGACTATTTCTATATTGTTGGGAATGGAGGAGATTTTTAAAATATGGGTTTTATGATTAGAAACCTAAAGAACTATTTGAGAGGATTGGCGTGTGTACAATAGAAGGGATAGGGGTGTGTTACAACCTCATCGTTTCTCTGGTGTATTTAGTAAATGAGGGTATGTTTTTCCCTCATCAAAATATTTTATCTATAAGTATATTATGGACAAATGCTTTAATTATAGAGTTACAGTAGAGTGCACCATTTTATCTGTGGAATTCAGAAAAGCTGTTAATTATGTTTATTTTAGGGAAATTTTATAGACTAGAAAGATCATGTGGAGCCTGATCCCAGAAGTAGTACGTCCGGACCGTCTGGTTGCCCTTGAGCAGGATGGGCCCGTTAGGACCCGATTCTGCACCACGGGAGCCAAACGTTCCTGCAGGTGCAGGATCAGGCCCTGAGAGATGGCCCAGCAGGCCCTTGCATCCCCGTGGGACATCCTCCCTGCGGCACATCCAGCCTGCTGCTGTGAAGACCCCAGTTTTCTTGCCACCAGGGCCCGGATCAGGCAACGGGGACTCCCCTGGCTTGCTGCTGTTGGGGGGCTGACCAGCCAATCCAAAGGAGCAGCCAGTGCTTATTCCACCTCCGAGTTGGAATAAACTGGCTGTCCCCCCAGTGCTCCCCAGACATACAGGGCCGAGGACATACAGATCCATGACCTGAATCAGCCCTGTATGTCTGGGGACCAGTCCCTCCCACTCATGCAGGGGGGCTAGGAGGCTGCATACGATGCAAGCGGCTAGCAGGGCTGGACGTCCTGCAGGACATACAGCCCCATTATCCGCCTGGCAGAATCAGGCCTTAGTGAATAAGTGTGGATTTGAATCCCATTGGTGAAATTTTATTTGGAACTATGAGAACAGAAATGGATTATGAGATTTTTAGTATCTTACATGGGGTGAAATTGAAATCTTAATTATTGCATAGAAGGATCAAGTCTATACTGTATTTAGAAATCTCTAGGGGAGAGTTTATTAAAATGTATGTTTATTTAATATGCTTTGTTTTATCCTAGAATCCGCTTAGGACTGTTTGTATAGGTGGAATATAAATGTTTTGCTTTAAATTAAATTATTAATTATAAGAGACCTGATGAAGGAATTTCAATTAAATAATTTCTGTATTAGTGAAATCTGGTTAAAAACTCAAGAGGAGCCTCTATTTAATTATTTATGTCCAGATGGCTATGAATCATGTCATCATTCTAGGCTAAACAGAAAAAGAGGAGGTGTGTGGCTATTTTTAGAAGTCTTTTAGAGTTGGAAATGATTAAATCAGGATCTCTAGAAGGAATAGATTTAATGGCAGTGAAATTAAAGGTTGAAAAAAAAGGATGGAGGAGTAGGGCTTCTGTATTGATTTATGGCTCACTCCATATGATGAAAATGTTGGAATTAGTTTATCAGCATTTCTTGAATTATAAAATGGTGGGAGATAACATTTTGAAGACTTATTAGATTCACAAGTGGAGGGATTTATCCAAGAAATGCAAGATTTGTGATTATATAGAGTTAATTATTCTCTCAGTCATTAGAAAGGAAATCAGCTGGGTTTATTTTTAGGATCACCTAATGCTTATCGAGAAGGATGGGTTAGGAATCTGACAATGAAACGTGGCATCAAGTGAGTGATATAGAAGGACATCATGGATGAGTTCCGATTTAGAACATACGGAACGGCAGTTAAGTAGAGACAAACTCAGAGTAAGGTAAGCTGGAGAGGCACATTGGAGGGGACCGGATGGAGCGGTGGATGCTAACATACATTTTAACTGTTGCTTGCCTTTTATTTTAAGAATCTTGTGCCACCGCATGCCACGCTATACCACAGCTCCTAACTTCGAGAGTTTGGCTCCTAAATTGGTCTCTTTGAAAATTTACTAGACTTGAGTTCCTAAATTTATACTTAAAATTTTATTAAACTCCTAAATTTAGGAGCCTAAAAAGTAGTTAGCAATAGGGGTGGATTTAGGGTAGGAAAAAAAGTTAGGAGCTTAGTACTAATTTTCAGCATTAGGTACATAAATTAAGTTCATAAATCTAGGCAATTGAATGGCAGGCCTAAATTTAGGAAATACTGATAATTCAAGAAAACTATCCAGCATACCTGTCTGTGCTCTCACAATCCCATTATGTGACTGCCTATCACCATACTGCAGTATTTAGACTGCTTATATCATTTTTGGATAGTGGACAAACTCTCCTCAGTCTCTTTGGCTACTGTTGTTTAAAAGGTGCTTAGAGCTAAATTTGCACATAGTATTTCATCACTAGCCTATTTCTGAATTGCATTAAACAAAATGAATCAGTGCAAATTTTGTAATTGTAAAATAATCATAAAAGGTAACGGTATACTCGTTCAAGTAGGGCTCCAGTTAGCTAAGGTTAAGTGTGTACTGACATGGGAATTCCCGGCTCAAAGACTTCTTTCAGTGTTGTGAGGAGTTTGCTTTTTTGCTTTTCTGTTTTTGTCTCTGAAATGCCTTAAGTCTCTTTTGAATGACAGTAAACTGTTTGGGGGGGGGGGAGGAGGAGAAATATAATGTTAACCTATTTGGATTATTCAAACATCTACGTGCAAATTAACCCTAAAAATTTGTATGTGCCAAAGAAGTCAGAGAACAGATGTACATGTGTTCACATAGACACTCATTTTAGAAGCTCTATTCGTGATTTGGACGCCTGAAAATGCCATGCAAATCACAATGACAGCCCCAGAGCCACGATTACATCCATGTGGGCCTTGGGCATGCAGGGGAGTGTGGCAGGCAGAGTCAGTAAAGATACTTGTGTGCACACTATTTCTAACCATTGCTGCATGTCTGATATCACCAACTGGGACATCCATGACTGTACTTGGTCTAGGACACAAACAGGATAAGTAAAGATACTTGTTTCAGCAACATAACAATTTGATAAAGAGGGAAGTGCTTGTTCACGCTGCTGCTACTTTCACTCCTTCAAAAGATACGTGCTAGTATATAGAGCATGCATTTATATATTTTATTTTATTTAACTGGGTTGTTTCTATTTTGTAGTTAGAACATTTTACAGAAAGCATTACATACCAGAACAGCTTTATACATTAAACAGGAAGGTTAACTTGTAATATAATATGATATAAGCAGTGGCAATTAACAATACTCCTAATGGTGGAGTAAGTTCAATGTGATTCTGGGCAGGTAGTTGCTGGGGATGGCTGCTGGAGTTTCCTTTCAGCTACTGTGGTATGTTTTAGTGCTCGATGGAAGCTTGTGAGGTCTGGGTTGGTTCGAATCTGTTCTGGGAGCGTGTTCCAGAGGATTGGTGCATATAAGGAAAGTACTCAATTACAGGTTGCTTGGCTGCTTTTTTACTTTTGTGATGGAGATTTTGAGGGAGTTTCACATGTTTCTTCTTCTACTTCTGTTGGGCATTATGTGAATGAGTGAGAGTCTGCGGATAGGCTGTGTATGATTTTAAATATCGTTAGTATCGCTTTATATTTTATGCGGAGAATTATAGGTAGCTAATGAAAGTGCATTAGAATTGGTGTGATGTGGTCTGACTTTGAGGCTCCATGGAGGGCATGGGAGGAAGTGTTTTGTGCCATTTGTAGTGGTTGCAAGGTATGTTTTAGGAGGCCTTGGTAAATGAGGCTACAGTGGTCAAAGGGAAGATGAGGGCCTGGAACACTATGTGGAAATCATGTGCGTCTAGGAGGGGATGAAAATGGTGAAGTGTTCTGATTTTGTAGTATATTGATTTGGTAGTTTTATTGATGTGTGGCTGCATACTTAAGCACAGGAAAAGGGTGATTCTGAGGTAGTGGACTTCATGTTTTACTTCTAGTTCTGCATTTCCTACTCTCAAAGTTGATGGGAAGTTGAACATCGGGTCTCTGGTTATGTACACTACTTCCGTCTTCTGGTAGCTGACCATGAGTTTGTGGTTTGTGAGTCATTGTGACATTGCGTTGAAGCAGTCTACTATTGAGGTGTTGTAGGATCTATTTGTAGAGAAAGGAGCATACATCATGTCATCTGCATACACATGATAGTAAATATTGAAGGATTGTATCAGAACCGTACCGAGCCCTGTGAGAGCGGTGCGGCCACACAGGACGCAAAGACTTCAGGGGCGCATTTCAGCTCTCAACTGTTGCTTGCCTGCCAGCGGTGGCAGGCAACGGCAGAGAGCTGAAATGCGCCCCTGAAGTCTTCCCGCCGGCACACTAAGCAGGTCTGATCTCTCCGGGAGGGACCAGACCTGCTTAGCGTGCCGGCGGCAGGCAGCTTGCACATCAGGTACGCGCCTCTTCTCTCCCGCCCCCATAAAGTGGCTAGATGGGGGTGCAGGGGGGTGGGGCATGCGCCTGATGTGCAAATCGCACAGGGCGCATTTTGCCATCGGTACGGCCCTGGATTGTATTATAGAACATATTGGCTGAATATAGATATTAAAAAGTAGAGAGGATAATGCTGATCGCTGTGGTTGTTCATATGTGGTTGAGGTGTGCGGTCCTATTTTTACTTGTTGCTGTCCTGTAAGGTATGATTGAATCCTGTTTAAGCCTGTATGTTGTATTCCGATTTCTTGCAAGCAACATAATAGGGTGCTGTGGTTTATTGAGTCGAATCTGAGGCGAGGCCAAGTCCATGAAGATCAAAATGAATCCTTGCTTTGATTTCTCAATGCCTTTGATCAGTCTGTCGAATCAAGAGGTCATGAGTGTTTCAATTCCGTGGTGTTGTCTGAATCTGTGCTGTTGTGGGTCCAGGCACCTGCGCTACAACATGTCCCTTTTTGCATAAAAGCAGACTGGGACGTGCAATGGGGAGAGATCAACAGTTGCGTTTTGTGATAGGGCAGAATGTACATTTGTCTGTGGCCTCTCATATACAACACGTTCAAGTTTCTAAAATGCAGAAACTTCCTACATGTGGGTAGCTGATAACTCTGTGCTTCCTCATTTTTCTGCAATGGAGACATATCTTTCATGGTGCAGAAAGACTGATTTTACAAGGCACCTACATATGACCACCTTCTTGTCTGCCTTTCCTGCTGTATATCGGATGTTTTGATTTGGACATCCCATTTTGCAACCAGACAACCTTTCTAAAATGTGCCTTCAATGTTTCCCTTTATTAATTTTCAAAGCAAAAACACTTGTGTACTCCCATCCCCTCACAGCTATACTCCTGCTAACAGATAGAAGCAGCCAATTCAATGGAAGCCTGTTCTAAATCCTGTCAAATAGAGTTCCGGGAGCCTGCCAGTGAGATAGCTAATGGTGAGTGATAAAAAAAGCCTTTGAAATATAAGTATTAATCTACAGACAGGCAGAGAACTCTGGGACTTCAGAGGTAAATTTTGCTTATTCGGCTAATGGATATCATACTGCAGAGTTTCAAACTTGTTAGTCCCCTCAGACTAATAGAGAACAAGGAAGACCTGGCGCAGGAACAAGTTCGAAGCAGGACCCCCAACTAGCTAAGGTTAAGTGTGCACCTACATGGAAGCTCCTAGCTCAAACTTCTTTCAGTCAACATGCTCACAGTCTGTGATTTAACAGCCTGTTTAAGGAGTTTGCTTTTTTGTTTCTGTCCCTGAAATGCCTTAAGCCTCTTTTGAATAATAGTGAACTGTGAGGGGTAGGAGGGAGAGTGGGGGACATACCTTAGATTATTAGTTAACGCACCAACTCACATCAAGGGAAACATGCTTGACATGATTTTTGCACCATCAGCTTCTCTCCACTCCACCTACGACCCTAAGATTACTATAAGCCCAGTACCCTGGTCTGACCATAGCTTAATCAAATTCTCAATGCCAGGATGCCCTGAGCCCACCATCCCCCAATCCCCGGACAAATCTCATGCCTCAACACCTAAGACATTCCGTCCATTTAACAAAGATGAAATCCTAAAAAAAGCACACCTTCTACTTAACCCACTTGAATAGAGCCTCGATGATATGATTACAGCCTGGAACTCCAACCTAGATGCCAGAATTGACCTGCCCTCCATCACCTGAAAACCCCGCAGGAGAACAAAAGCGCCATGGTACTCACCCGAGATGAAGTCCCTACAGCTGCTCAGACATCTCAAAAAGCGCTGGAGGCGCTCAAGATCAACTGAGAGTCATGAAGCATACACCACTCACCAAGCTAAACATCGTGCAGAAGTCTCGACAAGCATGAAAGGATACTACGCTGAAAGGCTGCACCATTCATTGAACAAGCCACACAATCTCTTTAGCATTGTCAGCTCATTAGCAAAATAACCTTCCCCCAAACAACCTAACCATCCTGACCCCCAAGAATATGCCGTATACCTCCTAACCAAAGCCAGTCAGGTCAGCGTATCTTCCGGTACCTGTGCCCTGGATGACAAATCCGGGCTGCTCCCTTCCTCTACCTTAACCTCTGCCTTAACCGTCGTCCAACAAATGCTCACGTCATTCACAACCCCATCCGCTAGAGAACTCCAAGACATAATCAACAGCATAAACACCACCACAGCACCGAATGATCCTTGCCCAGTACAATGGATAAAAACACTACGTGTTGAACTCAGCCCATTCCTTACCAATCTTATTAACACATCCTTCCTGACCGGAACCTTCCCCAACAGCCTGAAGCAAACTTCAATCAGATCCCTGCTCAAAAACAACAGACTTGACCCTGCCAAAATGGACTCCTACAGACCCATATCAAGCATCCCATTCCTAGCCAAAATTATGGAAAAAATAGTCCGACAACTAGACCACCATATTGAAAACAACTCACCCCTGGACCCCTGCCAATACGGGTTCCGCGAGTCACATGGGGTTGAAACCCTTTTAACCACGTTACTCAATACCCTTACCGTAGGCATTGACAACCTCAGACAAGCCTTTGCTCTCATTTTCCTAAACATCGCGGCTGCCTTCGACTCCGTCAGTCACGACCTACTTCTCTCCCGCCTTGGAGTGCATGGCGCTATTATGGTGTACATCATACCTAAATGAAAGATGGCAACATGTTCGCTCCGGCCCCTCCAGATCAGATCCATTTCTTCAAACGAACGGTGTACCACAAGGGTCCTCACTTTCAGCCCTTCTTTTTAATGTTTACATGCAACCCATCTGCGCCCTCATTAGATCCTTCCACATCAACTGTCTAATTTACGCTGATGACGTTCTGATGTACACAACAATATCAACTGAGCACCCAGATCTCTCCCGCCTCTCCTCATGCTTCGACGCGGTTACAGACTGGCTGCACACCCAGAAGCTCAAAATAAACTTCAAAAAAACAGAAGTCCTATTCGTCTGCAGAGACCAAGCATTCACTCCACCATCATCCATAAAAGTACGTGATGCTGAACTCTTCGCCAAACCTACAATACGATACCTCGGTATCATTCTCGATCAACACCTCAACATGAAGGAGCAGATATCCAACATGGTAAAGGCAGCATATCATAAAATCCGAACACTGCGCCACATTAGACAACTGCTAGACCCGGTTGACTTCAGAACAGTATTTCAAACTCTGGTAATGCCTCATTTCGACCACATTAACTCCATACTGCACGGACTTCCAAAGAGCACCCTACATCCCTTGCAGTTGGCAATGAACACTGCAGCAAGAACTCTACACGGAGCCTCCAGAAGAGACCACATTACCCCCATACTAAAACACCTACACTGGCTCCCCGTTCACTACAGGATTTCATTTAAGATCCTAACAATGACTTTCAAGGCCATCCATAATTGCACGGCCACCTCCCTCTCTGACTTAGTCCAGATAAACCCCCCCCCCCCCAACAGGACAAGGAGACCCGCTGCTACTAACACACTCATCTTTCCCAAAGCAATCATTAAATGCTCCAAGACTACGAGCAACCGTGCCTTTGCTTTCTACGCACCCTCCTGCTGGAATGTTCTTCCACCTGACATCCGCGCCATCAACAACTTTCCTCAATTCAGGAAAGCGCTGAAACGTCACCTATTTACCCAGCACTTCTCCATCCCAAATCACAGCTCCCAGCCACCTCCCCTCATGTCCAACTCTCACCACACGAGTCCCCTGCCCACGACACCACTTCCCGAACCCACCTCTATTTAATTGTCAGAATGTTATTGCCGTATCAACTGTACTTACTGACGAGATAGGTGTAATAAGCCTGCATACCTAATTGTAAATAGTTGTTACCTGTTTTACCTGTTAACCTGTTATCCATGTTTTATTTACCCTGTTTATTGTAAGTGCTTTGAAGTACCCTCTTTGCACAAATACGTTCCCTGTAAACCGCGCTGATAATAAATAGTGCGGTATAGAAAAACAATTAAATAAATAAATAAATTACTGTTCAACTCCACATGGGATATAAGTGATTACAACTGCTCTGTCTGATACAAGTACATTGCTTTATGATATAATCCTTATTTTTGTTTCATGCTTTATCTTTAATGCTTATGATGATTTCCTGGGTAAAACGTTTACCCTTCAGTTTGTACATGATCATTGGGCCCAATATTCTTCTGGGCAGGCTATGTGCCTGTTGACCCTTAACCCTGCCTGCTGACCCTTAACCCTGGATATTCAATGCCAGGGTCATATGTGGCCCCAGCATTGAATATCCAGGGATCGCTGCACACACCGGAAGCCACATTAGGTAACTGGGAAGCACCTATATTGCATGCTGCCCAGTTAGGTCCTGCGCCGAAAGATAGGCAAGGGTTTTTCTTGCCTATCTTTTTGGTGCAGATTGCTAACCAGGCAGCATGCAATATTGCTGCTGCCCGGTTATCACTTGTTGCTGCCTCCGCCCACCCTGGAATGCCCCTGACACACCCCAATACTAACCAAATAGCATCGGAATGTATAGGGGAGTTAAATGGGGATAGTCAATTGCACTAACCATGTAAGTGCTGTTGAATATCCTGATATAAGACATTTACACAGTTTACTGGGCTGTAAACCATGTAAATACCTTTCAAATATTGGGCCCATTGTGTTCAGAGAGCGAAGGGGGGGGGGGGAGGGTTAAAGTGCTTAGAATATATTGGACAGTAAGACATTGGAAGCCCAGACCAGCTGTATTCCACACTTTAAGAAAAGTGGAAGGAAGTCCAAAAAACTGCTAGCATGGTTTATAGGTAAGATCAGAGAGGCTGTTGCCAAAAAAGCATCTCTTCAGGAAATGGAAAAAGGAGCCAAATGACGAAAACTGGAAACAATATAAGCACTAGCAAGTTAGATGCAACACATTGATAAGGTAGGCAGAGAGAATTTGAGAAGAAGCTTGCTGTGGAAACAAAAATGCATAATAAAGACTTTTTCAAGTACATTTATAGTAAAAATCCTGTGAGTCAGTTGGACCATTAGAAGATAGAGGAGTAAAAGGGGCACTAAGAGGGGACAAAACCATAGCGGAGAGACTGAATGAATTTTTTGCTTTGGTCTCTACTGAGGAAGATGTAGGGATGTTACCCATGACTGAAATGCTATTTAAAGATGATGCTGCAGAAGAACTGAAAGAAATATCAGTACACCAAGAAGATGTATTATAACTATCTGATAAACTGAAGAGTAGCAAATCACCTGGACTGGATGGTATACATCCAAGGGTGTTGAAAGAACTGAAATATGAGATCACAGATCTACTATTAATAATCTGTGAACTATCATTAAAATCATCTGTAATACCTGAAGATTGGAAGATGGCCAATGCAACGCCAACTTTTATAAAGGATTCCAGGGGTGATCCAGGAAACTACAGCCCGGTGAGCCTGACATCAGAACCAGGAAAAATGGTAGAAACCATTATAAAGAACAAAATTAATGAACATGTAGATAGTTGTGACTTAATGAGAGAGAGCCAACATGGCTTTAGCCAAGGAAGGGCTTGTCTTACTAATCTGTTTTTTTGAAGGTGTGAATAAGCAGGTAGACAAAGGTGACTTGGTTGATATAGTGTATCTGGATTTTCAGAAAGCCTTTGACAAGGACCCTCATGAGACTTTTGGCAAAAATAAAAGGTCATGACACATAATTATTCAAAGTTGTTAAAACCCAAGAGGATTATGAAAAATTGCAAGAGGACTTTGATAAATTGGAAGACTGGATGTTCAAATGGCAGATGAAATTTAATGTGGACAAGTGCAAAAAGTGATGCACTTAGGAAAGAACAACCCAAACTATGGTTACACTATGCAAGGTTCCGCATTAGGAACCACCACCCAGGAAAAAGATTTAGGAGTCATCATGGATGACATGTTAAAACCCTCCGCCCAGTGTGCAGCAGCGGCGAAGAAAGCAAATAGAATGCTAGTAATCATAAGGAAAGGAATGGAGAATAAAACAAAAGATGCCTCTGTATCGTTCCATGGGGTGACCACACCTTGAATATTGTGTGCAGTTCTGGTCGCTGCATTTTAAAAAAAGATATAGTGGAATTAGAAAAGGTACAGAGAAGAGCCACCAAAATGGTAAAGGGGAAGGATATCCCTATGAGGAGAAGCTAAAAAAGTTTGGGCTCTTCAACCTGGAAAAGAGACGGGTGAGGGGAGATATGATAGAGGTCTACAAATTAATGAATGGAGTGGAACAGATAAACGTAGATCAATTTTTTACACCATCAAAATATAGAAAGGCTAGGGGACATGCAATGAAGCTACAGTATAACCTATTTAAGACTAATAAGAGAAAATATTTTTTCACTCAACATGTAATCAAACTCTGGTATTCGTTACCGGAGGATGTAGTTAAAGCTGTTAGCGTAGCTGGGTTTTTATTTATTTATTTATTTAGCTACATTTATATCCCGCTTTTCACTGGGTCAAAGTGGTTAAGACAGAAAGGAAGGGGGGGTACAATAAATCAACTTGACAGAGGGGGTGGGGGCGACACCAGGGGGGCCAACATTGATGATCTGAACAGAAAGTAACAGTACTAGACAATAGACGCGAGTCTCTCAGTTGGTAGCAGGGGAATTAGGTCAGGTTTATTTATTTATTTATTTACATTCTCTTATATACCGCGCTATTCTGCATCAGTGCGGTTTACATTGAACAAACTGAAATTACATTGAACAAGGCATTATAACTTGGAGAAAACTATTTTTACAGGGAACATGGGCTATAGAGGGTTAAGTGGCTTGCCCAAGACCACAAGGAGCACCTGTGGGACTAGAAACCACAGTCCTTCCGGCCCAAGGTTGCTGTCCTCTAGTGGGATTTGAACCCCTGACCTTCCGGCCTGAAGTACCTTGCCCCAACCACTAGGCCACTCCTCCACGCCAGGTTGAGTCTGGATGTTGCAGTCAGTGAGAGATGTCCATCTCAGATCCAAGATATGCATGAAACAGAGTTTTTAACCGTTTCCTGAATGTGGTGAGGTTTCTGTTTCGGATCTGGTTGAGAAGGGAGTTCCAGAGGGAGGGTGCAAACAGTTTGAATGCCCTGTTGCAGGTTTGTTGATTGAACTTCGTTCATGTGGGATAGTGAGAGTGTTGCTGGTGGTCTGGCGGGTTGGTCTGTTGAGGGTAGGCTGTGGTAGTAGAGTACGGAAGTCTGCATTTGATGGAGGGCTTTGTGGATAAGTAGGAGAGATTTTTATTCAATCCTTGCTTTGAGAGGCAGGATGTGAAGCTCTCTCAGGATTGGGGTTATGTGATCGTGTTTCTTCGCCCTCTGGATGATTCTTGTGGTGGTGTTTAAGGCAGTCCATAGGGGGTTGGTGTGGGTAGCGGTTAGTCCGTGATTGCATTACAGTAGTCCAGGTGGGGGAGTGTCATAGCCTGCATAACTGTTCTGAAATCTGGTGGGTCGATGAGTGGTCTGAGCCGTTGTACCATCTTTGCTTTGTGGAATATTGTTCTGGCAGTCCTTTTAATCTGTTGTTTAAATGTAAGCGCTTGATCAATGATTCCCAGGTATTTTATATAGGGTTGAACTTGTATTTGGGTGGTTCCCAAAATGAGGTGTGGTGGTGGGGTGAAGTTTTGGTCCTTGGTCACAATGAGGGCTTTTGTTTTTTTAATGTTGATGGATAGGTTGTTGTCTTGTAACCAGTTAGAGGCGTCAGTGAAGCAGTATAATAGGTGACTGTTGGGTTTGTGGTTGCAACGGGTTCATAAATCATTATGTCGTCTGCGTAGATATGGTAGTTGATGTTGTGAGCATGTATTATTGAGCAGAGTGGCTGCAGGTAGATATTGAAGAGCATGGCAGAGAGTGTGGAGCCTTGGAGTACTCCTTGATGCTGTCGGAAGGGGGGGGGGGGAGGTTGCCATGCTTTTGCGGATCAGTTGTTGTCTGTTGGTCAGGTAGGAGTGGAACCACTGTAACATGATGTTCTTGATGCCAATCTCCTGTAGTCTGTGTAGTAGGTTGTGGTGGGAGATGGTGTCAAAAGCTGCGGATATATCTAGAAAGACCATAGCATATCCAGAGTGTTTGGTCTGTGTACGTTTGATTAGGGTGTTCAGTAGTGATATCATGAGGGTCTCGACTCCATGTGATGGGCGGAATCCATGTTGTTGTGGTCCAGGGAGTTGTTTGTATCCAGGTGGTCTTGGAGTTGCTGTTGAATAATCTTCTTGATGACTTTGGCGGTGAATGAGAGACTTGCTATTGGCCTGAAGGAAGCAGGGTCGAGGGGGTCCAGGTTGTGTTTCTTAAGGGTTGGGCGAATGATGAAAGTTTTGAGGTTGTCTGGCATGTGTCCTTCTTGCTTGAGAGATTTGTTGACTATGTGGGTTAGGGCTGTGCTTATGTCCTCTTTAGTTTTCTTTATCCACTCCACAGGGCAGGGATCTAATGGAGAGGTAGCAGTGTTCAGGCATGAGATAGTGGATTCTATCTTTTCTTTGGTGACTGTTTTGAATGTACTCCATTCAGTGCCCTTAGCAGTAGGGTAGGTTATTGTTGTTGCACTCACTTGTGAGTTGTGTGGTTGTTGGAGCTGTTTATATTGACGTGCCAGTTGTTCCGGTAGAATGTTCGGGAGTTGGTTAGAGTGGCTGGGTGTCTTTGTTAGTTTCTTAACAATCTCAAAGAGCTCACATGGTCTGTTTATTGAAGTATTTATGATTTTTGAGTGGTAGGTCCATTTTGCATTATCTGTTTCTGTTCAGTAGGTATCTAGTTCACTCATGTATCTTGCTTTGTCTATTTCTTTTTTGGACTTTCTCCATTTTCTCTTGGTCCTCCTGAGTTGGGTCTTTAGTCTCCGTAGGTTTGGGATGAACCAACGGGCTCTTGTTGCACTAGCTCTGGTTTTGATGCTGCTTGTTGTTGTACATGATACTGATGAGATTGCAGTATTCCAGTTGTTGATTAGGTCTTTGATTTTGGAGGAGTCTGTTTGTAGTTTAGGTAGTAGTTGGGCTAGGAAGTCCTCTTTGTTAAATGGTTTAAATCTTCTTGCGAGATGATTGTTCTCTTTGATGCTGGTATGTGTAGGTAAAGTTAATGAGCTGGTGGTCAGACCATGGTACGCTTGTGATCTTTGGGTTCTTGCATGAAATGGCGCTTTGGGAGTTGAGGAATATCAGGTCTAGAGTATTCCCTTTTTCGTGTGTTGATTCATGTATGATTTGAGTCAGATCCATTGTTTCCATAGCACTGATGAAGGCTTCGGAATGCTTTTCTTGCAGTGAATGGAGGTTGAAGTCTGAGGATTAATTGTTCTTTTGTGGTGATGGCACTCTCTGATATATGCTTTAGTATGTCTGACAGATCAGTACGTGCAGTGGGTGCTCGATAGATTAGGCATATGGAGAGATGTTTGTTGGTGATTGTGAGCATGTCTGCTTCGTTGGTTGTTTCTGATGCGTGGTTTCTGAGGTGGAGGTCGGATTTCACTATGATGGCTACTCCTCCTCCTCTGGCATGTGCTCGTGAGCAGTTGTGCATACTGTATCCATTAGGTGTTAGTTGGTTCATGAGTTCTATGTCAGAATTTGTCAGCCACGTTTCTGTTATGCAGAGGATATTGATCTTTTGAGATATGATCAGGTCTTGGAGCATGGGGAATTTGTTTCTGACTGAGCATGCGTTTATTAGAGAGATTGGGTGTTTGTGAGGGTAGAAGTGTGGGTTGGTGTGGGAGGTGTGTGTGTGTGCTACCCCATGTAAGGGGGGGTTTGGTGGTGTTTGTAGGTTGGGCAGGTGTGGTGTTTGGAATGGGGCAGTTTGGGTGTGTGCTGGCAATAATGTGACAGTAGGACAAGTTAATCGGGAACGGTCTTAGGAGGTATGCTGTAATCAGGAAGGGTGACATGGTTTCAAGATTACCTTGAGATCCTGAGGCAGGCCTGGTTGGAGATGGGATCAGTTTGCTGGGGAGGCGATGGAGTTTTCTTTTGGTCTTGCTCTGGTAGAGTTCAGTCAAGGTACGTCGATTCCAGTGGGTAGATAGTTTGGGTTGTTGCTGGGTGGGTCGATTCAGGGAGTGGAGGAAGTGATCAGTGTTGCCGCCTCTGTGCCCTGCCTAAGGGCCATGCCAAAGGGCCCTCAGGCGCGGGCCCGCCCGATGGACGAGCTGCTTTTATCCTCCTCCCACTGCCCCGATTGGGCAGGAGCCTCTGGGCGGGAGACGGCTTCTCCCACACAGGTGCTCGACCCTGATCGGGGGAGCTGTTGAACATGGGCTGCTGCGGCGGGTTCCCTCCGATGGATGAGATTTGGACAAGTTCCTGGAGGAAAGGTCCATAAACTACCATTAAAGTTGACCTGGGAAATCCACTGCTTGCCCCAATTAATGCATTCTGGAACCTGTGTTTTTTGGGAAACTGCTAGGTACTGTGACCTAGATTGGCCACTGTTGGAAACAGGATACTGAGCTTGATAGACTTTGGTGTGACCCAGTTTGGCATATCTTATGTGTATGGGACACTGTCTTCCATGGTAACCCATAACCCACCCCCAAGCAGGGGGGAGGGTGGGGTTTGTTTAATAGCAGTTTCCCCTTTCCATGGTAGCCATTACTTGGTAATACCCTAGGGACAGTGCTACTTAAATGATATAGATTGTAATTACAACTATGACTATGCTGCTATCTCATCCTTATGTTAATTAACATAAGACGTGCAAGGATTTCTTTTCTATTTGGTTTTTATAGCATTTCATTAGTTGTTTTTTTTCATCTTTGTTTTGTTTTTATTTTAGGTTCACACTGCTGTACAATAGGTGCAAGTACAAGAAATGTTGTTGGATTTTTTGCTTCATTACTAATAAAAACATATCCCTAAAATAGCATCCAGTTTTAGGACAGCTATGTAACAACTAAACAAGCATTGTCTTTGGGATATTTGTTTATTGGAAGGTATTTGCTGGGCAAACAAACAAAATTATAAAAACTTAAAAGAACTGACACTGCTGGGTACCACGGCAGCATTATTTTGCTATGTCATAACTTACCAATTAATATATTGTCAAGGGACTACAAGAACAGCTAAATAGAAGTCCTCTTCATTAGGGAATAGTTTTAACCTGATTTCATGAGTTGCATCAGTAGAAAGGACCTGTGTGATCTTGGAACCCCAGGAAGATACTGATTACAATGGAGCCAGGGCTCTGTGCTGGAACATCTGCCAATACTGTTAGCAATAAAAAGTACAGAGAGCGCCACTACACAGATACTGTAATTAGGCATGCTTTGCTGCAGATTGTACTGTTCCTGAGGATAGCAGAATTTAAGCATAGTTGGGAAAGATGTAAAAGTGGAAATACGTACAAGGAAAGGAGATGACTGCAGATAGACTGATGTCCGCAGTGACAAAATGAGCAGGGGTAATAGGACAGACTGGGTGAACCAAATGATCCTTTTGGCAAAAACTGTATCTACTTCCTTTTTCTCTGATATAGGGGCATCATGTTGTACATACTTGACACCATTTAGATGGAGCGCTTTGAAGACATGATATCTTTTTATCGACCCAATATAAGAATTATCCAAACCTGATGGACTTGATATTCAAATGTATTTACACAGTCTGCAGACCTGCAAACTGTGTAAATGCCGTTTAGTGGGATATTCAGCAGCACTAACACAGCGTCACTGAATATCTGCAGGTGCTTCCGCTGCATGCCCCAATGCTATCCAGTTAACATTGGTGCATGCTGGGCAGCAGCCGTTGCTAACCGGACAGCGGTGATATTGAGCAGCTGCCTGGTTTAGCAATACATGGCAAAAGTCGGGTGCAGTAAAGACTGGCCTAACTTTCTCTGCAGAAGTTAACCAGGTGGTGACTGAATATCTCCACTGCCCGGTTAGCTTTGCAGCAGCCCTGGCAACCCAGCTATTCACTGCCAGAGCCCGAATATGCCTTGGCATTGAATATCTGGTTTTAAGTTCAGCAGCAATGGCTAGCTGCTGCTGAATATTGGGCTCAGTATTTTTACATGAGCTTTAGAGACCACGTAAGTCTTTGAGAGAAAAAAGGAATGAGGTGATCAAAAGCTCATAGACATCATCTTCTGATATTTCTTATCTTGCTTCAATAAAACATGTCACAGATTTCAAGGAATCCACTTTTTTCCAGCACCAGTATAGCAAGTGGAACACTTTACTAATACAGGGGCAAGTTTACTGAAGTGCACTAAGGAAGCGTCCCTCAGCACATGGCACTAAGTAAACATTAGTGGCCCAGATCCACACTGACTGATGGTGGGCATTCTCGATATGTTCCCATGCAGTTGGTTCAGGTCGGAGGACTCTGCCTTGCTAAACAGACTTGTGCCCTTACGGGGGATGCACACCACCATCCATCAAGGTAGCAATAGGTGTATTCATGTTAACTGCACAATGCACAGCTACTGCAACTAATGGTGCCCACGCTAACTGCACTGGGCAGTCAATGCCATCTCTCTCTAACCTGCCCTGTCCCTGCCCCAACCTGCACAATTATATTACCGTGGGAATTTTTACTGCGGCAGCTGTTTTAGGAGACAGTTATGTTCCACACTAACCGCTCAGTGTGGGATTTAGTGTGCAGTAACCGTTAACGCACTTTAGTAAACATGTCCCATAGTGCTGTGATGAGGAGAGTATGGTTGAGTCTATGGAATTGGAAGAAAATCAGACATTTACCTTTAAAGAAAGAGACAGGCAAGGAATCAATAGCTCTCAAACTGCAGGCAGAGAAAAAAAACACGCAGCTACTGAGGACAGGACACACCCAAGCTCTGCTAATCCAAGGGCAGGCTTGGAAATTAATGAGGGACACCTGGGTGAAGGGGAGTGCACGGTAGTTCAGAGACACTCTTATAAACCCAGGGAAATATTGGAGGAAGGGACGGACAGAGAGAGGGCAACAGGAACAGGAGTACCAGGATGAGGCAGCACATGCAGCAGCACCCTGGAAAGGGGGACACAGGGAAGCAGCACGCTGGAAGGAAAGATACAGGAAACCAGCACTCGAGAGAGCTGACCAGGGAGAACACTGGAGAATTCAGTGGGGAGAGAAGCACCAGAGAAAGGCCCAGAGAGTTCACCGTGGAGGAGAACGGTGGAGACTTCCAAGGGAGTCTCAGAGGTGAAAGCCCTAGTCAGAAGGAAAGCCAGGATTGCAGGGAAACTGCAATTGGTTTTAAAACTAGGAGAGCTGTGCCAGAGAGAAGTGCTGATAAGGGTCAGGCTGCAGTGCCAACCGTTCCTGAACCAGCTAAAGAGCTGCAACTTCCAAAAAGGTGCGTGAATAAAAGGGTAGCCAAAAGTGCCGTAAGCCAGTTAGAGGCATTGTGTCATTTGATGCAAGAAAAGAATCTCCACGTTCCTGGTGGAAACCCTGTGCATAGGGAAAAGCCTCAGTGGAGAAAGGTTCTGGAATTTTTAGAGAATATTAAGCCTGAAGTTTTTCATGTTGGATTAAAGCCAGATTTACCGGACACAGGTCCTGAGGAAATGCAGATAGACTATTATGAATCTGATGAGGGGTCTGAAGATTCAGTAATGGATTGTTCTCTGTGCCAGAAGGCAGAATAAAAAGTTCTTGGATAAAAGAAGGGAAAAGCCTATAACCTGAATGTCCTAGAAGGCAGTGTGGAAACAGGGAGAAATGTGTTTAGCCAGGAATGCTAAAGAACCCTGTTGCTGATGAAAGGATATTTCTTTTGGGTTTGAAGAGAAGAGAAGCCTTGCTTGATTGCTGAATGATTTGAAAAACAGTGACACATGTTAAAAAGCTACATAAAGCAGTTTCATTGTTTGGTTTGATATAAACGCCTATGGATTATTGTTTGGAGAAAAGAATCCTGTTTGTTTTGCGTTGAGCCTTAATGCTCTTTAGAAAAAGAAATAAAATTCCTGTGTTTTGCCTTGTAAACCCTCGGTCTCCACACTACTTGTTTTTTTCTAAACACCACAACTACAAATCCCAGCAGCCCCGGCGCTGGATGAGGAAGAAAACTCTTTAATTAAAGGACTAACAAGTGCAGCCCTAGGCTTATAGGCTGTTGTCTGGGCCAGGGGCCTCCACAGTGCCCAGATTTTTTACATGGCTGCAACATTAATTTAGCGTGGCCTGTGGAGTATCCTAGTGGGCTAGCACAGTAGACTGAGGGCTCGGGAAGCTAACATTCAAATACCACTGATTTTCTTTCTGATCTTCTGCAAGTCTTATCACTTTCTCCTGCCCCAAGTCTAGCCTTAGATTATATGCTCTCTAGGGCAGGGCCGCCCTATAGTTGGTTCAAGGTGTTTATGCCTTATGTCTTCCCCCCCCCCCCAGGTGTTTAGCTTTGAATGTCCTGCTTTGTTGACGTGCGTGCCCCCCCCCCCTTCCAAATAAAAAGTGCTGCCACCCTAGATCATTTAGTTTGCCCGATGGTTGTCCTGCCTTGCTCCAGGGACATGGAAATGTGTACAGTACCTGAATGTATTACGTAATGATTTCTTACTATTTGATATGAGAAAGCAATCATTTTCATTAGCCCACATGGGGCTCAATGTGATAAGCTATGTATTAGAAGTCTGCAGAAAGCTTCAGCTCACAGTATCTTCATGCTGGGCTAAAATAACTTCTACTCCTGACACAGTGAACTAATAGCATGCAAATTACCGTCACCAATGAAAAGAAATAAATTCTCTACATTTCTATCTTTAGTAAATTCCCCAATATTAAATTATTCTATTACATTTTTGTTTTCTTAAATAGTTTTAAATTTTTTTTGTTAGACCCAATTTCATTATCTAAGCCACAAATCCTTGATAATTCTATCTAGTGCATTTTGTTAAATTTAAGTTTCTTCTATAGATAAATCTTCTAAAAGTCCACTTTTGAAATCTTATTTCATAGTGATAATGCATTCCATCTATATCTTCCCACTGATAATGCAATCCATCTATATCCTCATCTCTACACAGCACTATGTTTCGAACTATCCAAATTTATAGTCCTGCATCAGAGATTACCTATCTGAATGCCTTCTTTGGTTACGACTTTCCTAGCCTTATTTGCATTCTTGTTCTTCATATCGGGCTGAAATTCTCAACTTATTATGATTTCAAGTCTGGTGTTCTCCGCACACTGGAAGTGAAGTCAAATTAAGTGCTGTGTGCTAATGTGACTCTGGAAAAGAGCACAGCTTTCAGCAAATGAAGAAAATGTCATGACTTATGTGGCAGCATCTCTTTACACACAGGAGAAGGCAGATGCTCTCTGGCATAAATTCCACCTAATCAGACCCCCACAGTGTGGGGGGGGGGCCTGGACAGAAAGGGGACCTATACAGCTGTGACGACAGCTGCACGGCAAACCTTTATCCTGTTTGTCGTGCTGCTCTGTTCTTGCAAGCCTACCGTAGACCCAGCAGCTGTTCCTGGCTGAGCCAAAGTCTCACGATAACAGCCACACTGCGAGTCTTCAGCCCAGTGGGGAACAGCCACGGGGCCCGTGGCGAACTTACAAGAGCAGGGCAGTGTGGGAAATATGATAAAGTAAGTTTGCCACATTGCTGTGGCCACCCCTGCACGAAGGGGGGGGGGGGGAAGCTCACATGGGGTCAGCGGGTGTGCCACTGCCACAACAATGGGGGCCCCTCATTATAACTTAAGCCACTGCATATACTGCATGGTTGGGGTGGGGGAAAAGCAGAGGACAGATGCTGTACAGTTGTGTGAGGAGGAAGGAAGAGAGCAGATACTACATTGTTGGGATGGGGGGAAAAGAGAGAGGCTGCATTGTTGTGGGGGAAGAGGAGAGGGCGAAAAAACAGCTGCCAGATTACAGTGGTTGGGGGAAGAGAGAGGGGAAATGCTGTGCTACAAGGGTGGGGGTGAGAGAGAAAAAGAGGCGAGATGCTGGCCTACAAGGTTGGGGGGGGAGGGAAGATGCTAGACACAGGATAGAAATGTGGTAATGGAGATTGGGTAAAAGATATCAAGGAATAAGAGAATGGGAAAGGAGTGAGGCAGAACTAGGGGAGATGGACTGGGCAGAGGGTGAGAAGAGATGAAAAGTTGACAAACTGCAATAACTTCCATGATCCATATTTCCCAAAGCAAACAGATTCAAAATAAAATATTTTCTACATTTATTGTCTGGGCAGTTTTCCCAGTTACATTGGTCACAGTCTCTCGTTTCTGGTTTCACTGGTCAACATTGAAATCGTTACTGACTTTAAAAGGCCCTAATCTCTAGTATCTTGGTGAGCTGAACACGAATATAACATAATAAATTATTGGCTCTCGTTTTGAAGATATTGCATATAGTTCATTTTTGATGTTTCACCATGTAAATTTATCCAGTAGGACATCAACAACATCCCAAATAAGCCTTGAATGATGTAATATTGCATCACATCGCATAATACCAGCATGCACACATCATCCAGAGTTGACTGCATCATTTTCTGATGCAATGCAATTCTACTGCCAGACGGGCTGCTGAAGCCATCTGACGTCAGCAGTGTACTATACGCAGTCGGAAAGGAAAGTAATTTGGTATTCTGTTCCGATATTGAAAGCCTCATGAATGCCTTAATCACTCATGATCCACAAGACTGGAGACTATTTATAGACTCTTCGAAACTGAGTCTGAAGGCTGTGCTTTTGAACATTGGAAACCATCTTCCATCTATTCCAGTAGCACATGCCGTCCACATGAAAGAGACATACGATAACTTAAAGCATCTACTGATTTCCATTAACTATAACAAGTACAGCTGGCACCTCTGTGGTGACTTGCAGGTAGTTGCCCTTTTAATGGGACTGCAGCACGGATATATAAAATACATGTGTTTCTTATGTGAGTGGGATAGCCGAGCAAGGGATTGGCACTACTTGCGGAAGGAATGGAATCACAGACAAAATGTAACAGTTGGAGAGAAGAATATCCAGCACCCAGCTCTGGTTGAGGCTCACAAAATCCTGCTACCACCCCTTCACATCAAACTTTGTTTGATTTAAAACTTTGAAAGCCATGGACCGCACTTCAGCAGCTTTCCGATACCTGCATGAAAAATTCCCTCGACTCAGCAAAGCAAAGATTAAAGAGGGAGTTTTTGTGGGTCCTCAGATTCGAGAGCTCTTCAAAGATGACCGGTTCAACAACTTGCTGCAGGATGGTGCGAAACAAGCATGGAATGCTTTTCGCCTAGTGTCGTCAAACTTTCTCGGGAATGTTAGGGCAGAAAACTACAAGGAACTAGTAGAAGACATGCTGATGCAGTATCAGAAACTTGGCTGCAATATGTCTCTAAAGATCCATTTCCTTGATTCCCATCTCGGATTTCTTTCCTGACAACTGTGGTATGGTTAGTGATGAACAGGGCGAACGTTTTCACAATGTTATCGCAACGATGAAGCAAAGATACCAGTGAAAATGGTCCACTACAATGCTGGCTGACTACTACTGGACACTCCCCAGAGAAGCTCCCAAACAGCTGTACAAGAGAGAGGTGAAAAAATCTAAGTAGTAGTCTATGACTTGTTTTTTTACAGGTATTAACCGAAGGCCTATTATATTTACTATTGACATGCATTTTGTGATGTAAACATTAATTCTTGTAGATTACAAAAACCTAGAGCCAACGTTGCAATTTCACTGTAATATTCGTGTTCAGCATATAAAAATTGATAAGAAATGACTATTTTTATTTCAGTAACATGACTTTTGTAAAAATTTGTTGACCAGTGTTTCTCCTTGTCTCTCTTCTAATTTTCTTTGGTGTCTGCTCTTCATTTGTCTTTTCCCAATCCCTCTCTATAACTGTGCATGTTGTGTCTGTTGAGACATTGGATGGTCGCTTCTAAACATCCACTGATCATGGAGTAGCCTGGTTTGGTAGTGTAGAATGGCATGTAGATCAGCATGTCATCTGCATACAGATGATAGTGGATCTTATGGTGTTTTAGGCGTGTGCATAGAGGCTGTATGAAGATATTGAACAGAAGTGATGATAATGCGGAATTTTGAGGTAATCCCTGTAATAACTGGAAAGGTTTGGAGGTTCCAGTTCAGATTCTTATTTATTGGGGACAAGTTGGAAAGGTATGATTGGAACCATTGTAGTGCTATACATTGTAGAATATAGTTGGGAGTGGGTGACTGAATCAAAGGCCACAGAGATGACAAAGATGAGAATAAATCCTTGTGATTTTCTGTGTGCCCCTGATTAAGTTATTCAGAAGGGAGGTCAGAAAGGTTTTGGTGCTGTGGAGTGGCCTGAATCCGTGCTGATGTATGTCGAGCGGGGCATGAATTTTGATAAATTCCTGTAACTGAAGTTGCACTGCCTTTTCTATGATTTTAGCTAGGGAGGGGATTCTCAAAATGGGTCTGTAGGAGGCTGAAGCGGAGGGGTCAGCTACGTGGTTTTTTTTGTAGTGGTCTGATGGATGCTTGCTTGAGAAGAGTTGGCATATAACCGATTGTCAGAGATGCGTGCACAAGTTGGATAATGGTTGGGATAAGGTTGTGTCTGGTCATCTTGATCCAAGAGAAGGGGCAGGGGTCGAGTGGTGAGATGGTTCAGTTGAGGTTTGCTATAATATTGATAATCTCAATGGTGGACAAATGCCTGAATGCTGACCAGGCTTTTTTGACTGGGGTGTTAGTAGGGTCAGAGGCAGCAGGTGTTGAACTGTGGTAGTCGGCTGTCTGGATTGGAGAAATTACACCATGGCATCAGGCGCTAAGGTGGGATAAGATTTCATACTTGGAGCTTGAAACAGGTCCATGACTATATTAAAAAGTTCTCTGGGGTGGCTGAGGGAGGCATTTAGCAGGTTAAAGTGATATTCTTTTTTATTGCGGATCATGAGAGAACAGTAGTCTGCCTGTGGTCTTGCATATGCTAGTAAGTTGGTTGGGTTCTTTTTGTCGTCTCCGTCTGTGCTCGAGCTGTCTGAGTTTATTTTTTTTAGAGTTTTAAGTTGAGGGGTAAACCATGGAGCTTGGTGTAGTTGCTTTATCCTGGTTGTGTTGTCAGGCATGATGGCATATGCAGAGATGTGTGTGTTCCATTCAGAGATGAAGGTTTCAGTGCTGATCGGATTCACCTGAGGAGGAGGTGGTATCATGCTGGTGAAGGTGTCTTTATCAATAGTCTTGAATTTCTGTGAGGGTGATTTGAAGGTGGTTGCTTTATTTAAGTGCAGAAGGTAGAAGGTGATTAGGTTGTGGTCTTAAGGCACGGATGTGATGTGGGTCTGTGGCAAGGAGGCCTATCCAGAGTATGAGGGAGGACAAAGAGACACGGAATTCACCCTAGTAAAGGGCCCCCTTTTACCGAGGCAGAATAGGAAAGACAAAACACAGCTAGGAATCAGAAAACTTCCACATGGCCCACATTCCATGCTCCCCCTAGTGGAAGATAGCACATCTGCCAGAGGGTTTGAAGCCAGGAACAGGAGAGACGCCAGGATTCCCCGGGAGGCTGGTGGCTGAGGACTGTGAGCTGGGAGAGTCTGAGCCTATGCAGCTGGGAGAGCCTGAGGTAAAGCTAAATGGGGAAGAGATTCCTATGGACTGTTCTGTGTGCAAGGTTTTAAACCTGAGGAACAGGGAGAAAACAAGCCAATCCTGAGAGAGAGTTTACCAGGGAAGGGAACCCATAGTCCACAAGCCGGTGGCCCCGATTCCCTCATGTTGGTTAAGGGAAAGGTCACAAGGACTAAGGAGTAACCCTGGAAGCTGTGAAAAGCTTGTTAAGCACCTGCTGCAGGAACAAGGACACTGGGGTAAGAAAGTAGTTTTGTAACAGAGCTTTCTTGTGCCCTGAATTGTATTTGTTGTTTGAAGGTTTATGCAGCTGTAGAGAAGCTATACTATCATGGACAGTGAATGTGATTTTTGTTTGTGCTTTTGGCCAGCAAGGCTACAAAGGAAGTGAATTATCCATTCTGTTAAAAAGACTATGTATCCTGCAATATGGAAAACCTTTAAACAGACATTTTCAGTTTGTGTTTGTTTTTGGGAGAATACTCTGTTTCACAGAGACCTGAACCAATATCCTGTACGTGGTGAGAACGAACCATTGTGTAAAATAAATTCTGTCATTTGCCTTAACCCTTGGAGCCTAACTACAGCTTTTTGTCTGATGCACACATACAACCAAGCAAAGACTACCTTTCCCAGAAGGCACTACGGGGAAATAGTTGAAAAGGGCTAAAAAAGCAGATAGCAAAAAGTTCCTATAAAATAACCATGCCCCTCTTAGCTTGAGGCGAGCGGTGGCGGCGTGACAGGGTCATGTGGGAAATTATTAACATGTGTTAAGGGAATAACACGTGATATTTGCCTCATAACTCATTTAAATGGCAAAATCATGTGTAATTCTTTCTGTAGCATAGTTTATCAACACATGTTACATAATAATGAGATGCAAAGCACCTCATTATTATGCAAATTGAATAACACAGCTTGTATCAGTTTACAAGACACTTAGCTGCGCAATACACTATACTTTGGGTACATTTGATTAGCACACTATTTTCACACACAAGGGATAGACAGAGTTCAGTTTCTCACCCCCTGAGGAAGGCACTAGCTGCCAAACCACCACTGGTGTTGGGGTTCCAGTAAAAGTCGATTCCGACCTAGAGAGAGTATGCTGGTTTTTTTACTCCTGTTGGTCTTGACTGGTTGTGCGAGGACATGTGCTTCTTTTGGTTTCCTCCTGGATGATCCCGGGTGCCTTCTTAAACCCCTGTAAATCAATACCAGTTGAACCATGGACTCCCCCTTTCTCCCAGCAAAAACTGCCAAAGACAACCCTACCCTCCAGATCAGACTGCCCCCTTCCAGTAGGCCCACTCCCTCAATCCCTGGTTTCTAGCCATAAGGAGCAGGAGCAATCTCTAGTAACCCCTACCCCTATCTGGCTCTGGGTTCAAATGGCACCTGTTGATCCCTAGTGGTAGTCTTGCAGTACTATCAGTAGGGAGTCAAGCTGCCAAATAAGGACTAGATATCAGGGATCACAGAGGTAGGCTTAGGGGGGGGAAGGGGACTTACTGGGGTGGGGGTATTGACTGGGGATCCAAGAAGTGTCTTTGGCAAAGGGGTCTGTTCCAGAGGGATGTCATTGTTGGGAGGTCTTTGCTGGGGCAAGGGAGATCCACGGTTCAATTGCTACTTCACTGGCCCTTTTAAGAAGGCTTTCTGGGTCTATCAGGCTGGGTGTTAGCAGTCCGATGCTCCTTAGAGAAAAGAATAGTCTAGTCTGCATGGTTGATATCAAGTTGCATTATTCCTTTACCACAGGAATTATTAACCTGTGTTACTGCAGGTTAGTGACTCCTGCAGTAAATTAAGCTACTGTAAAATGTAAGATTTTACCACAGCTTAGTAACTAAGCCTTTAATATAATGTTTGCCTTCAAGTCAATGCTGACTCCTGGTGGCCTGGAGCTCCTGGGTTTTCTTGACTCTTTGATCAGAAGTAGATGCTAGGCCTTTCTTCTGAGGCAATGGAAGGTTAAGTGAATTGCCCAAGGCCATAAGGAGTGCTAGTGGGAATTGACCCCTAGCCTCTTGGTTACCAGGACAATGCTCTAACCACTAGGCTACTCCTTCACTAAGCCTTCTGAAATTCAGTTCCATGAGTATGATCAATCCTAATGTGTGATATTAAGAGAAAATATGATTTCACATTGAACCTGAAAGCAAAAATATATGCTTGTGTTACAGTATGCATCTAAATATAGATACATGCTGTGATCATTTCTGGAAGTACAGTGCTGTAACAGTGGCAGTAGTCATTCTATTAACAAACCTTAATTTAAAAAAGTATACTACTTCATTTTATTCACCACTAAAATTGGTTTTCCTATGTGTAACGGAAAAGACATGACAGTGTGTGCTTTGTGTTTTAAAAACTCACATTTGTTGGAGATCCAAGTTGGCATCTGAGTAGGTCGCGTTGGTGGCTGCTCTTGACTTTCTTCGGAGATTTTTACCTACCTCATGCCTAAGTGCCAGGCGAAGGGCTGGGGGCCTTCCTGTAGTTAGTGAGGTTGGGCAGCGCACCATGGACATCTACTCATTGATGAAGCTAATGGCAATCTTGTTGCCTGGGCTGGGGAGAGCCCTGGCTTGGGCAGCAATGTCTTACTGAGCCTCGCTGGTCCTTCCACCCCTCCTGCACCTGGGTTGTTGGGAATGAGGCGCCTGATGTAAGGATTGGTGCAACTTCCGGAGAGACCTCGGCAGCAGCTTTTATGGTGTCGCAGCCTGATGGTGTTTTGGTTTCCATCTTCCAGGCGGTTGTATGTTCTTTGGGAGTGTGTGGTGTCTCTGGAGTTCCCCATGCCTGCAAAAATTGGGTTTCCTTCTTTATCTCATCCTCAAGAGGTGAATCTGGATGCTGTCTGGAATTCCTTACAGTCCATGTACCAGGTGTGTGCAGGAGCTTTCCAGGTTTCGGCTTCATTCTCACTGCATTTTGAGAGTCTGGAGAAGAGCTTGGAAACCCAACAGAATGCTGTTACTGGGCTCGAAGTTAAGTTTCAACATGTACAGGAGCAACAAGGAGTATTGACTCAGGATAGGCTTGTTTTTCATTGCAAAATTGAAAATTTGGGGACTTACCAGAGGATTTTGATATTTTTTCAGACTCTTTGGACTTGGGGAATTGCCGGAGTAATGAGGTGGTTGACTCTATAGCAACATTTTTGGTTTCCTTTGTATTTCTTCAGGATAAAGAAGCGTTATTGCATTTATTCTTTACGAAGGCTGATGTTTCCTTTATGGGTGGTAGAATACAGATCTTTCCAGATGTGTCCAAGTGAGCGCAGGTCAGGAGGAAGATGTTTTTGGAACTTCGCACCAAGGCTTTGGCCTTGGGTGCGAGATTTCAATTGCAATTTCCATGTAAATGTGTGCTCTTCTATCAGAATAGAACATATCATTTGTTTGAGCCTTCTCAATTACGTTTCTTTCTGGACTCTCAGAGACTGCAGGGCTAATTCTGGGAGTTTATTTTGGGCTATTTAATAGATGCTTTGCCAACAATATCCCACTCAGTATTATGTGCCTTTTTCTTCTTTTTACAGTCTTCCCACGGATTGTCAATTTTTGGATTCTCCTCCTGTTGTGGACTAATAATACATTCTGTTAATACTCTTTGTTGGATTTATTATTATTTTTTTCCCTTTTATCTTATGTGATGATGGAATGTTAGTTTCCTGTTCCTTGGTTTATTGTAAAATGTTGTATTTATTAAATTTAAAAAAAAAACAACTCAGCATGGTATAAGAGGTAATTTTATAAAGCACTTTTCTCGCATATATGCCAGTATTTATGCATAAAAAGCCTGTTATAAAATTCCATCACATGTAAAAGTAAGTATGGTTCAATTACATACATGCTTGTATGAGACTTTAGAGTAGGCATGTTCAGGGGAGGAGTTTGAGCAGAGCATTGGACGTTGGACGGCATTACAATTGATGTGTCTGCACATAAAGTGTGAGTGTAAAATATGGTTACTTAAAAATTGTAATACAGTGGTTCTTGTTTGTGATTGGGAGGAAATGGTTAAATCTTTCAATTACTCCTCCAGTGGGGAAAAATCCTCTTTAAACAGTTCTTTTCACTTATCAGCAATTAAACACTGTACACCAGGTATGTGGTTCCAGAAAAGCAAAGGACCTAATTATTCAGCCATGGCACCAGTGTTTAAGCACTTGCACTTAAAGGTACGTGTACATTCTGCAGCCCTATCCATTTAAGTAGCACCTATGAATATTTGTATAAGCAGCTTTTTTGTAATCTTTCAGTCTTGTGCTTATAGAATATAATACCAGAGTTCTATGGTGGGGACCAGCATACACTGGGAGGCCCTTGGCACTTGACGCTCTCACACCTCTTCCCTTCTCAAATAAATGAGTCCAATCTAGATAGAAAAGGGCTCGTATAAGATCACCTATAAAATTATACCTGCTATTCTTGTAGCCATACTTCAGCATATAGAGGGATATATTCAAAGTGATTAACATAATTAGCAGACCTCCTAATCACGTTGATCACACTGACCGAGATTTTCAGTGGCACTAAGATGGTTAGTGCTCTGAATATCCACAGGTGCTGCTGCTGCACTAATGTTAGCCGGCTAGCATCGGGGCGTTCTGGGGAGAGGGCGGAGGCAGCACCTGGTAATAACCAGGCAGCAGTAATATTGAGTCGCTGCCCAGTTATCGCAAAGTGGCAAATATTAGGCACCTGAAAGGCTGGCCTAACTTTCAATGCAGAAACTGACCAGGCAGTAGCTGAATACCTGCCCAGTCAGCTTCTCTGCTATCCAGCTGATCGAATATTCAGTGCTGGTGGCTAGATATGACCCTAGCATTGAATCTCCAGGTCTTTTGTTTAGTGCTATCTACTGCCGCTGAATGTTTGACCCTATAAGTTTGGTATGCTTTACATGTGGAAAAGGGCTTTTCTAAAATAGCACAGGGCTATATGTGCATAGAAAGTTGGTGCATAAGGTTGCCCCTTTTATTTTTAATATGATCTATTGTGAGAGAGAGTGAGTGATAGCTACCTCATATAACCCTATTAGGCGGCTGCCTAGGGTGTTAAGATTTAAGTTGCTTTTGATACAAAAAGAGTCTTGTAGTCAAGTGGTAAGGCAAAAATAATATTAGGGCTTTATTCCCTGCCCTGAGGGATATTCCTGGGATACAACAAACAATATGAAACAAGAACTGTTGCACAGAAAAATATCTTCTTTCCTTTTAGGCACCATCAGCTGGCTGCTTTGCACACGTTCAACATAAAGATACAATATCGCCAGATAAACAAATTGTACAATCCATGGGCACAGGGTCAGAATTATAGCCGCTGTTCTCCCACTGCATTAACTCAGAGTCACTTACGATTGCATGTGGGTCACACTCTTCACAGCTGCTGTCTTCCTTAAAACTCTCCTGTGACTCATGGGCTAACTTTTCTAGAAAGGGCTCTTTAAATCCAGGGCTCTGAATGCCTGGTATATTAAAAGCTTCCTTCTGGCTTTCCCTTCTCCACGCTGGTGGAATTACTGTATAACTTTCAGTATCAAAGTTACTTCTGGTGCCACGCCCTTGCCTTTCAAACCAAACAGAACTTCTTGCCTTTTCTTTAGCAAAGCTAGGTTCCCACCTCTTAGCTGTGGTTCTGTCTCTTATCTCTGGGCTAGGGTTACCAACTTTTTCACCGAGAAAAACCCGACACCTGTGGCTCGCCATGCTCCACCCATTCTCCGCCCCTAGTCCCACCCCTGCCCCGCCCCCAGCCCCACCCACAAAAATTACCGAGGATACGTGTAGGCTAACTTCCTTGGTCATATAATAATTAAACTGGGAACCCCAAAATCCAAACTTGAAATGTACAACACTGGAGAAATAAAACTATAAAGTAATTTCCTCTTGCACTAAACAAAAACGCAAAGATGTTATCAATACACACTTCCCAGACCAAACATATTCCAGCTAATAAATTCAAAATAAAAAGTATTTTTCTACCTTCTGTTTGGGCGTTTTATTTTCAGTTGCAATTGCTCCAGTCACTTTCTTCTGGTTTCTTCGCGTCTTCTGCGAGCTATCCATTTGTCCTTTCTTCTCTTTTAGATGTTTTCCATTCTCTCTCTATTTCTGCTTTAACATACTGATTGTTTCCCTTTTGCTCTTTCCCCCAATTCTTTCCTTATTCCTTTATCATCCATTTAAATTTCACCCTTCCATTCTCAAGCCCCTCACTCTCCCAATACCCAGCCCATCATAGACTTTTCTTCCACACAAAATATTTTTCCCCTCTCCATTCTCATTCCCCATCTATTCTAGTCCTCCCACAAAATCAGTTCCCTTATAGTTCTAGACCCACCCAGCATCCACTCCCTTCTAATCCCATTCTCCCATGCCCCACATCAGCCCATTTCCAGTCCTATTCCAGCTCTTCATCAGCCCATTTCCAGTGCTATCCCTCCCATCACAGACCATTTCCAGTCCTAGCCCCCCCCCCCATCACAGCCCATTTCCAGTCCAAGTCCCCCATCACAGCCTATTTCCAGTCCTAGGCCCCCCCATCACATCCCATTTGCAGTCCGAGTCCCCCCGCACCATCACAGCCCATTTGCAGTCCTACCCCCCCCCCACCATCACAGTCCATTTGCAGTCCTAGCCCCCCTAATCACAGCCTATTTCTAGCCCAAGTTCCCCCTCCCTCCACCATAGCCCATTTCCAGTCCAAGTTCCCCCCCCCCATAGCCTTTTTTCAGTCCAGGTCCCCCTCCCCATCACAACCCATTTCCAGTCCATGTCCCCCCCCACCCATAGCCCTTTTCCAGTCCAGGTCCCCCTCCCCATCAAAACCCATTTCCAGTCCATTTCTCCCCCCCCCCCCACATAGCCCTTTTACAGTCCAGGTCCCCCTCCCCATCACAGCCCATTTCCTTCCAGTCCAATGCCCCCCATAGCCCTTTTCCAGTCCAGGTCCGTCCCCCCCTTCACAACCCATTTCCACACCTAGCCCCCCTAATCACAGCCTATTTCCAGTCCAGGTTCCCCCTCCCTCCACCATAGCCCCGTTCCAGTCCAAGTTCCCAAACCCCCCATAGCCTTTTTCCAGTCATGGTTCCCCTCCCCATCACTACCCATTTCCAGTCCATGTCCCCCCCCCCAGCCCTTTTCCAGTCCAGGTCCCCCTCCCCAACAAAACCCATTTCCAGTCCAAGTCCCCCCCCCCCCCATAGCCCTTTTCCGGTCCAGGTCCCCCCCCCATCACAACCCATTTCCAGTCAAATTCCCCCTCCTAGCCCTTTTCCAGTCCAGGCCCCCTCCCCCCATCACAGCCCAGGCAGTCCTTGTCCTCCCCCCCACAAAACTGCGGCTGTCTGAGGCTTTAGAGGGAGCCAGGGAAGCCCGCGCGAGGCCCCGGCTCCCTCTGTACAGCCGCCAGCGTGAAGAGCCTTTTCCTTCACGCTGGCGGCTGTTCCTGTGAAGCCGCGAATGCTGGGAAAGGTTAAAGGGCATTGCCTTTAACCTTTCCCACCAATCGCGGCTTCACAGGAACAGCCGCCAGCGTGAAGGTAAAGGCTCTTCACGCTGGCGGCTGTACAGAGGGAGCCGGGAGCCGGGGCCTCACGCGGGCTTCCCCGGCTCCCTCTGAAGCCCTCCGGGTTGGGAGAAAAGCTGGTTTTTTTGCTCTGGCCGCTCCCGATCTTGCGGCCAGAGCAAAAAAAACGGCTTTTCAAGGGCCGGTTTTGCCTCTGCGCTGGCAGCCGGCCTGGCCATGGAAAAACCGGCCAGGCCGGCTGAAAACCGGCCAGTTGGCAACCCTACTCTGGGCTTCTGGCAGCTCTCTCCTGGGCTCTCCAACTACCAGGAATCCTAGCAGGGTCCTGGGCACGATGCTGGCTGTTTCCTGCTCTGCTGCCACACCTACTGCTTCCTTCCCTCAGTGGATTTCCTCCAGCATGACGTGTGTTCACTGGATGCTGGCTTAGTCCTCCCAGGTCGCTGCCCCTACTGGCCTTCCTTGGTTCTACCCTGCAGCTTTTATCCTTGTTCTCTTTGCATGCTGCCTGGGTTTCTGAGAACAGGTGTTCCTGATTAGCCTTCCTGCTTCTAGCTACGTCAGGACTAGTGGAAGGGCATTTTACTCTAATGCCTTTTTGCTTTTCTTGTGCTGAGTTTGTTTGCTGCTCAGCTAATTCCACATGTGCTGAGTTTGTCTGCTGCTCAGCTAATTCTACATGAGCTGAGTTTGTCTGCTGCCCAGCTGATTCTAAGGTAAGTTCCTTACTTTCCCTTAGCTCCATGGGCTCTGTGCCCGCTGCTGTGTCACACTATACATAGATATTCGCAGGTGCAAAGATTAGGCGGAGCAGGTGTGGAGTTGCAACATAGACACACATTTTATAACATTCAAGAGTTCATGTATAGAGTGCAAACACAAATTAATACCTTCTTCAGAGCAGGTATAACACTTTACCCTCTATTGCCTCAGAAGAAAAGGCCTGGCAATCTACTTCTGGTGATACATTGCCAAGAAAACCCAGAGGCAGCAGTCAGCACTGACTTGACGGCACTTAAAAAAAAAAAAAAAAAAAAAATTGGAGGATAGGTTCCAAGTGTCTTTATAAAATAGATGCCTTGTTGTCAAATTAGTCCCCACAAGGAAAACATATACATGCAACATTATAAGCTCAATTTACTACAGACCATCTTGGTCATTAAATGGACAACTAGAGGTCAGTATACAGCTGCAGCGATCAGTGTGTTTTCCTAAGTGGCAGCCACAGCGGCTAAAAAAATATCTGGATATTCAGAGCCACTATCCAGATAGTGGACGGTGCCGAATATCTGAATAGTGTACTCAGTGCTGGAACTTATCCAGATAGTGGTGATATTCAGTTTGGTTTCCAGAAAAGGCTCTTTTATGTTATCCAGATAGCAGCGATATTCAATCTGCTATCTGGATAAGTTCTGGGACTATCCTGGCTCCGCCCACGCTCTACCTTGGCACTGTGGAGATAATTTTATAAGGTAATTTCAGCATTTACGTAGGGCTGATGCAAATGTCTGTGCCTGCGATGTAGAGCTCAAGATCTGCCATGCAAGCTAGTAGTTTATAAAGACAAGTACAGACCTACTTATATTTATAAAATTATCTTAATAAAGACATCTGAAAACACGCATAAACTAGACACCACCATATCAAATTCTATCTTTAAATACACAGTGCTGGGGTGGTCAGTCATATTTTCAGTAACAATACCTGGATAGACTCTGTCAGTGACATTTATCTGGATAGCAGGTGCTGGATCACCGGTGCTTTCCATGTGTAAGTAGTGCTACCTAAACACGTAAGCGGTGATTTTGCTACCTATGCATATAAAGTGCCATTAGTTTAAGCTAACTTATAGGAATAGCTTAATATTGCCTCTGACAATATTCTGAGTTACTAATTGCTGAAATACATAGTCAGCAGTGCACTACTGTTTTTTTCAGACACAAATGTGTGTGTGTGTTTCTCTGTACTCGGTGAGACTATAAAACCATGTCCCCTACATGGTGGTCCTTTTTTTCAGAAGGCCCATCATGTTAAGAGGGAAGCATGGGAATGGAAGAGCATCAAAGCCTGCAAGAACAAAATTAGTGATAATAGCTGTTGTAATCTCCCTTTCTATGTGGTCTGGGTAGCTGCCCTTCTAGCTGCTTGGCAGACAAGGAGGAACATGAATCCAAGACCTTTTTTGTAGTCTTTCAGTCTTGTGCTCATAGAATATAATTCCAGGGTTTTTTGGTGGGGACCAGTGGGCACTGGGAGGCCCTTGGCACTTACCCACCTCTTCCCTTCTCAAAAAAATGAGTACAATCTAGAGTTTGTGTTCTGAACCAAGGGTTTACTTAAACTTTAGGGTCACTGAGCAATAACAACAACAATTGGCAGAAGCAAGTACGAACTATCAGGCCGATGCAGAAATCCTGCGCTATAGCCAGGGTCGGCTCTATAATGAGGCCGAGTGAAACAGTAGCCTCAGGTGGCAACTTTTTGGGGGCGGAAAAATTGCCCCCAAAAAGACCGCCTCACTCTGCCTTCAAAATAAAAAAAATTAAAAAGAACTCCGGCTTAAGAAGCAGCTGTTGCTCCAGCGGCGGCAGCAGCAGAATGAAGAGCCCCGCGGTCATGTCACCGCCTCCCCAGAGAACCTGCCCATTTCTCCTCCGCACCGGCTCAGCTTTTGCAGAGCCCCGGCAAAGGGAGAGTGTTTCTCTTTCGCGCAGCTCTGTTAAAGTGGTGTTGATGGGAAAGAGGATTTCCATGTTTTCCAACAGCACCACGGGCTCAGCTTTAACAGAGCCACTGTTAAGGAAAAAACTCTCCCTTTGCTGCGGCACTGCAAAAGCTGAGCTGACGCAGAGGAGAAATGGGCAGGCTCTCTGGGGAGGTGGTGACACGACCATGGGGCTCTTCATTCTGCCACTGCTGGAGCAGCAGCGGCAGCTGCTTCTTAAGCCAGAGTTCTTTTAAATTATTTTTTCAAGTTCCCTGGGTTGGGGGGTGCTAGGACTGGAACTGGGCTGATGGGGGGGGGGGTAGGACAGGAAATGGGCTGATGGGGGGGCTAGGACTGAAAATGGACTTATTGGAGGATTCTACTGGTAATGGGCAGATGGGGGGCTAACACTGGAAATGAGTTAGGACTGGTAATGGGCTGATTGGGGGGCTAGGACTGGAGTGGGCTGATAAAAGGGATAGGACTGGAAATGGGCTAATGGGGGAGGGAAGGAGAGTGCTGCTGGGCCTGGAAGAAAACTAGGGGCTAGGGCTACAAATGGGCTGATATGGGGGGATGGTAGAATAGGACTGTAAAGGATCTGACACCTGGGATGTACTGAAGGGGGACTGGAAGGGAGCTGACACTTGGGGATGGGAGTGGTAGGTGGCTGGGTAATGGGGAGGAGGCTGGAAGGGAGCTGACATGCGAATGGCACTGGAAGGGAGATGGACAGAGGGTAGGGAGGCTGGAAGGAAGCTGACGGGGGGGGGGGGGGGGTTTAGCACTGAGAGTGAACCTGAACTGATACCTGGGATGATATTTGGACTAGAAGGGGCTGGACAGTGGGGAAGGAGGGGGACTGGAAGGGAATGGACACCAGTTGCAGGCGTGGGAATGCAAGACGTTTGACATTGGAAGGTACTGGGAGGGGTGGACTGGAAAGAGGGCTGATACTGGAACCGGAAATGGGCTGATGGAAGGAAGTGAAGAAAACAAAAGAAGAGATAAGAAATGGCAGATGGACCATGGACTACAGAAAGAGCTAAGAGAAGACAGGAAAGCAGAAGCCTCAGATTGGGACCAGCATGATCAGAGAATAAAATGATCAGACAACGAAGGTAGAAAAAATAATTTTATTTAATTTTAGTGATTGGACTTTGTGCTATTTTTATATTTTACACAGTATTGGGGAATTGCATCTCTTATTTATCTGATGTTGCATTGCATGTGGACTTTGGCTTCTTGGGGTTTCAGTTTAAATTTTGTCTACATATTTTTATTTTTACTTTAGATTGTGGTTAATTATTCTGTACTTGGTGAGGGTCGATGTTGTGCATGTGTGACTGAGGTCAGGTGTTCTGTTAACATGGAGTTGGTATATAAAGATCTATACTATACTGTAGTGTAGTAATTTGACTTATTCAGCTTTTCAAATAAGTGTATGGATGTTCCAGAGCCCATTGTAGTATTTACAGTGATGCTTTTTTTGGATGGGCTCCTTATGTGAGTTTTGGAAGTTTGTGCTGATATGGTATGGTAGGTTTGCTCTTTGTTATAGGGTTTTGTATTAGTTCACAATATGCCTGGTACTGGAGACTAGTGGTTGTGGTTGTGGTGGTTGTTGTTGTTAGTGAGATGATTAGAATCTGATTTTTTTTTTTTTAAATATTGAGTTCTGTGGGTGAATGTCCTGGTTCTGCTCTGCACCTACTGTGGATGCAAAATATATGTTGAAAAAGAAAAAGCAAGAACCATAACCCAGTTTATAACAAATAAAAATGAGTTATAATTTAGTTTTATAAACTGTGCTGTTGGTTCTTGCTGTCTTTTAGTTCCTTGGTGTGCAAACAGGACCATACCTAGCCCTGTGCAAGCAGTGCAGCTGCACAGGGCACAAAGACTTGGGAGGTGCATTTTGGCTGTCTGCTGTTGCCCTGCTGTCGCTAGCTGGACAATAACAGGCAGCCAAAATGCGCCCCCAAGCCTTTTTGCAGCACTTTAAGCAGGTCTGGTCCCTCCCTCCTCCAACATGATGTCAGAGCAGGGAGGGACAGATCTGCTGAAAGGCGCCGGCACTTTAAGATCTGGTGCATGTCCCCCCCCCCCTCCTCCTCCCCCCCCATACCTCCGTCCAGCGCTGCCTGCTCTTTCTCTGCTGCTGACGCCACCATGAAAAAAAACAGAGGGTGGTAGCCGCAGGGAAACAGCAGGCAGCGCTGGACGGAGGTATGGGGGGAGAGGGGGTGTGCATCCGAGCTGCAAGTCACACAGGGCGCGATTGCAGCTCGATACGGCCCTGTGTACAAACATCTTGCATTTCCTCCATATAATCTAATCGGCTTTTAGGTTTGGTTCAGTCTCTGATTGGATTTCTGAAAAAGCCCCGCTCCCTCTAAGGTGGTGGTGGGGGGCGCCATCTCATTCTTCGCCTCAGGCAGTAGATTGCCTTGAGCCGCCCCTGGCCATAGCCCATTGCTTAAACTCTAGTGTAGGATTTCATAGCACGACTTTAATGCTGACTCATTGCGCTGCAATACAATTTGCAAATTATCCAGTGTGCAAAAATTCAGCATTAAACTGGGAGAGTCAGCCAAACACGTGTGCACAGAATTTGGCATAAGTTTAGCATGCTGTCCTGGAGAAACAAGGTCATCTGAGGTGAAGATTGACACTTCGCCTCTGATGAGCTAGGCATTGGGGAAAGTCCCCAATGCCATTGGCACACTGACATTAACAAAGTCCCCATGGCTCAGCTGTTCTGATGCCTCTCATTCACCTGAAAATAATCCCTGGTGGCCCCCCACCCAAACAAAAAAATTCCTGGTGGCCCAGCAGCACTGAACCCCCCAAAAACAAAACAAACATCCCTAGTGGCCTGGTGGCTCCCAAGCCCTTCCACCCTCCCCAATACCTTTAATCTGGGGCAGGAGCATTGCCCACATGCTCCGACTCCTGTGCCACCATCTTGAAAAATGGCAGTGCCTGGCTCCGCGCAATGTATCCTGGGATGCACTGAGCAGGGTCAGACTGCTATCTCAGTCTTTTTCTTTTGCCTTATATGACAGTGACCCCCCTGTTGCATCCTGGGACATCTCATGCATCCCAGGATGCAATACAGGAGGGTCACTCTGCCATATAAGACGACAAATGCCTTATATAGCAGTCTGATCCCATCCAGTGCATCCCAGGATGCACGGTGTGGGGCCAGGTGCCACCATTTTTGTTTGGAGGGGCCACCGAGGATTATTTTATTGGGTGAAGGGGGGATTAGGGCCACTGGGGTTTTTTTGTTTGGGTGAGGGGGGGACTGGGGCTGCTGGACCACCAAGGATTTTGTTTCTGTGAGGGGGTCAGTGTCTAGGGAGAGCACTGGCCCCCTGACAGTATGCTGATGGCATCGGGGGCTTTCCCGATGCCTGGATCATCTGAGATTTAGAACCGTTGGATCACATTTTTCCCCACTCAGTCGTTCTATCATTTTTCACTAAAATCTTTGCCAACATACTTTTCAATTGATTTTGTGTTCTTGCGGTAAATTGCCAGTTCAAGCAAGATTTTGTATTTATAACACTCTAAGCAAAAAGCGAATTCCTTTAAAGATGGGGAAATGCATTACTCTTTCTAGAGGGTGCCCCCAATTTTGCTTGTAGCTTGGATAAAAAGATCACTTGTAGGTTTTCCAGTTGTATACCTGTGGAGGAAAATTTTAGAAGATCCATCCAAATGCAATCTGGGAAATATAAGCCAGAATGTCAGGAAAAAATGCAGGCATGTCCAGGTGCAGATGGGATTTCACAAACCTGGGCTTGCTCAATAGGGGCAAATCCGTATTTAGAACCCAGATCTCTAGGATAGCATAATGGCTAGAATAGTGGGTTAGGAACAGGACAGCCAGGGGTCAAATCCTACTGCTGCTAATATAGTTGAAATTATGCTGGAGTACTGGGGATGATAGAGTACTTTCCTTCTCTACACCCTCCGGATGTTTTTCTGCTAAAACAAGAGCCCTTTTACATGCTTGTTCATCGTTATTTGTGCCACAGAAAGAGGTCTAAAGTTAGACATCATGCCAGATGTACATGAAATTTCTGTGATTAGGTGGTGACATGTAGGATCCTGAGAACACCCCGGCCATGCCTCCAGATTCCCAGGGCATGTGCTGCTGGCCATACCTCCTCCATGCCCCCACTCAGATTTGGACGTCCTCACGCTGGGGACATCCCCAGTGCTGGCTTCTAAATTATCCCTGGAGACAGTATCTGTGCTTTGGAGGTTCATTTTTGGATGTCCAAAGCACAAACAGGGCTTCTAAAATGACCCCCATAGTGTAATTAAATCTGTTTGTTTTGTTTACATATTTATGGAATGTCTTGTTCATATATCCTAGACAGTGTTTTAAACATGTTTGGGTAGGTTGTCTCTTCAGCTTCAATTGTGGTCAACATTATTGGCACCCTTGCATTTTAGGTATGTTGTATACAATATCTTGAGAAATAATAGGAAATATTCCAACTGTATGTCATCAAAATATTGTAATAGTAAGTTAAAAAGGTATACAACAACAAAACGATCTCTGTGCAACTTAGACATAGTAATTTTTGAGAAAAAAAATATGACCTGGACAGGATTAATGACACCCTTCATTAATAGAAACACAGAAATATGACAACAGAAAAAGACCACATGGCCTATCTAGTCTGTCCTTCCATATCAACAACTACAACAGTCCCCTTTTTACCTTTAGAGATCCTCTGTGTTGGTCAAATGCTTTTTTGAATTCAGTTACTGTCCTCATCTCTACCACCTCCACTGGGAGACTATTCCATGGATCCACTACTCTTTCCATAAAGAAATATTTCTGCATATCACTCCTGAATCTATCTCCCTTCACCCTCATCCCATGTCCTCTCGTAGCAGAACTTGCTTTCAATTGAAAGAGGCTCTCTCCCTGAACATTTATGCCATGGAGGTATTTAAACATCTCAATCATATCACCTCTATCCCGCCTTTCCTCTAAGGTGTACATATTAAGATCCTTAAGTCTGTCCTCATATGCATTATAATGAAGACCACTAATCATTTTAGTAGCCACCCTCTGCACCAACTCCATCCTGTTCACATCCTTTTGAATGTGCGGTCTCCAGAATTGCATACTATACGCCAAATGAGGTCGCACCAAAGACTTATACAGAGGCATTATCACCTCCTTTTTTTTGCTAGCCATTCCTCTCCGTATGCACCCAAGCATCCTTCTAGCTTTTGCCGTCGCCTTTTCTACCTGTTTAGCTACTTTAAGATCATCAGACACAACCACGCCTAGGTCCCGCTCTTCTTTAGTGGACAAAAGTACTTCACCCCCTTTATTATATTGCTCCCTTGGATTGCTGCAGCCCAAATGCATGTCCTTGCATTTTTTAACATTAAATCTCAGCTGCCAAATTCTAGACCATTCTTCAAGCTTAGCTAGATCCCTCCTCATGTTATCTACACCTTCCTGGGTGTCTACAACATTGCAGATTTTGGTATCATCCACAAAGAGGCAAACCTTACCCGACAGCCCTTCTGCTATATCACTAACAAAGATGTTAAAAAGAATCGGACCAAGGACAGATCCCTGGGGCACACCACTGGTAACATCCTTCTCCTCAGAGTGAGCTCCATTTACCTGTACTCTTTGTTGCCTCCCACCCAACTAATTTCTAACCCAAGCAGTAACTTTAGGGTCCATCCCTAGGGTGCTCAGTTTGTTTATAAGTCACCTGTGAGGAACAGTGTCAAAGGCTTTACTGATATCTAAATACACCACATCTAGGGCTCTCCCTCGGTCCAACTCCCTGGTCACCCAGTCAAATAAATCAATCAGATTTGTCTGACAAGACCTGCCTCTGGTGAATCCATGCTGCCTCGGATCCTGTAATCCGCTGGACTCCAGAAACCTCACTATTTTCTCTTTCAACAGCGTTTCCAATAATTTACTCACCACCGAAGTTAAACTAACCGGCCTGTAGTTTTCAACCACATCCTTACTTCCGCTTTTGTGTAAAGGCACCACATGAGCCTCTCTCCAGTCCTTTGGCACCACTCCCGACTCCAAAGAGGCATTGAAAAGGTCAGTCAGTGGAGCTGCTAGAACGTCCCCAAGTTCTCTCAGTATTCTAGGGTGTATCCCATCTGGTCCCATCGCTTTGTCTATTTTAAGTTGAGCTAGTTTCTCACGAACACAGTATTCTGAAAATTGTTCAAGATGTCCCTTGCTTCTGTTCCTATTTGTGGGTGTTTTCTGAGGTTCTGCTCCAGGTTCTTCATCTGCGAACACAGAACAGAAATATTTGTTAAGCAATTCCGCTTTATCCTTATCAGCTTCTACATATTCCTCCCCTGCACCCTTGAGTCTGACAATACCACTTTTGCCCTTCCTCTTCTCACTAACATATCTGAAAAATGTCTTAGCCAATGCAGTAAAAGGGGGGATATTTCCTCCCCCTTTTGAATCTTTGCCTTCCTGACTACTTTGCTAGCTTCTCTAATTTTTCCAAATATAGATGCCTGTCTTGTCTTTCATGAAGGCCTCCCTCTTTTTCTTCACTTTTTCAGCTACTTCTTTCAAAAGCCATAGCGGTCTCCTTTTCCTTTATTTACCATTTTAACAAAAAGGTTGGTTGCCCTTAAAATATCCCCTTTCAGTTTTGCCCACTGTTTTTCTACATCCCCCAGCTGTTCCCACCCCATTAACGACTCCCTGAGGTATTGGCCCATCTTGGCAAAGTTAGTCTTTCTAAAGTCTAAGATCCTCACCTTTGAATGGATTCTAGCAGCCCTAGTCCTAATACTGAACCACACCATCTAGTGATCACTGGATGCAAAATGATCTCCCACTACAACATCAGAAACACTTTCACCATTGGTAAGAACCAAGCCCAGAATGGCCCCTTCACGTGTTGGGTCTATTACCAATTGCCTGAATAGTTCTCCCTGTAGAGAATCCAGGATCTCCTTACTTCTAGATGATACTGCAGCAGGAATGTGCCAATCAACATCTGGCATATTGAAATCTCCTATCAGTAGCACTTCCCCTTTCCTAGCAATGCTGCGTATGTCTTCAATTTACTCTGTCCACCTCTTCCTCTTTTGAGGGAGGTCTGTATATCACACCAATGTAAATAGATTTCTCTTTCCCTCTTTCTGGTTTAACCCACAATGCCTTCTCTTTCCCTTTTAAGCTCTGTAATTCCAAAGCTTTAATAGTAGTTCTTACATATAGTGCCACTCCTCCTCCCCTTCTTCCTACCCTGTCCTTTCTGAATAAAGTATAGCCAGGTATAGTTACATCCCAATCATGGTTTTCTGTGAACCATGTTTCTGTAACTACCACTAAATCCAAGTCAGCCACTCCCACCAAAGCTTCAACATCAGGGATCTTGTTTCCCATGCTATGGGCATTTATACACACTGCTTTCCATATGTTACCCCTGTTACATTAAATACCTTTATGGAAATGGGTATCACCTACCTCGGGGCTTTCCCCTACCTGGGGGCTTTCTTCACCCATCCCCAACAAATCTAGTTTAAAGCCCTCAATAATATTTGGTTGTACAACTTTTGGCAGTGATGACAGCCTCCAAACATTTCTTTTCGTTATCTTTAAGTTTAATACATCTGTCTGTTGGTAGGTTCTCCCACTTTTCAAATGTGATTTGTTCCAGCTCATGAATGTTTCCAGGATTACTTTTACTTTTACCAATGGCAGGTTTCAGATCTTTCCAAAGATTCTCGTTTGGATTGAAATCAGGACTCACTGCTGGCCAGTTTAAAACAGTCCATTTGTTCCTTGTTAACCATTCTTTTGGATGTATGTTTTGGGTCATTGTCCTGGTCCAGGACCCATGACCTTTGACCCAGACATAGCTTTTTGACCCATGGTAACAGATTTTGCTCCAAAATACCTTGGTAGTCCTCTGACTTCATGATTCCTTTAATGCATTCCAGGCCTCCACTTCCTAAGGCAGCAAAATAGCCTCACAAAATTATGGAAACACCTCCATATTTAACTGTAGGAAGGGTGTTGTTTTTCCTTATAAGCCTCATTTCTTCACCTGTAAATGTATCGCTGGTCAGTCTGCATTTGCCAGAGAGCTCATTTGGTTTTATCTGTCCACAGAACATTGTCCCAGATGGATTGTGGTTGGGCAGATATCAGGTGTGCCTTTTTATATCATCATCGGAACACAAGAGAAAAATTCAGGGTACATCCTGATCTTCCTAGACATATCAGCGGCCTTCGACACAATCTCACACGAAATCCTCATACACAGACTACAAACAATCGGAATCAAGGACACTGTACTCCAATGGTTCAGATCCTACTTAACTAACAGACAGCAACGGATTCGCACCCTCTCCACAACCTCGCCCCCCTACAAACAACTTCAAGGAGTACCACAAGGATCCACCCTATCAGCCATGTTGTTTAACATATACCTACGTCCACTATGCTCGATCATACGCACCCATAACATCAACTTCCACATCTACGCGGACGACATAATGCTCTACGCACCAATTACAACCAACAACCCAAAAAACGAACAGCTATCAGCCTGCTTCAACGACGTGACCAACTGGCTACAGGAGAACAATCTATCCATCAACATAAAGAAAACCGAAGCCCTAATAGTAACAAAAGAACCTGACTTCAAACCACCTACCCACCTCAACATGGGAACCACACAAATACAAATCCAGCCGCAAATAAGATATCTAGGCGTCATCATTGATCAAGCTCTCACCTTCAAACAACAAATCAACAAAACCGCTGGGATAATATTCCACAAAGCTAAAACTATCCAACGACTCAGGCCCCTCCTAGAACCTCACGACTTTAGGACAGTGATGCAAGCTGTGACACTCCCTCATCTAGATTTCTGCAACATAATCTATCATGGACTTCCTGCCTCGCACACCAACCCACTCCGTACTGCCTTAAACACCACAGCAAGGATTATTCAAAATACAAAAAAACGGGAGCACATCACCCCAATCCTAAGAGACCTTCACCTCCTTCCACTGCAAGCAAGAATCAAGTACAAAGCCATCTTACTCATCCACAAAACTATCCACCAAACACGGAACACCTCACTACACTCATTACTACCTCGACCATCCCACAACAGACCAACCAGACATTCCTCCAATAACTCTATCGTTGTCCCCCACAAAAGAACCAAATCTACACAACGGACCTGCAACAGAGCATTCAAACTTTATGCTCCATCCCTCTGGAACTCTCTACCAAACCACATCAAGAACAACGACGACATCACATCATTTAAGAAACAGCTAAAGACAATCCTATTCCGTGAACATCTTTCAACGGAAACACCACCATGACCTCACACTTAGATTTTAGCAGAAGTAAATCATGTCCATGTCCACCCATAATCATTAATTGTTGACCCTGGTGATGGCCCCATCCTAAAAGAAATTACCCCTCCCTATGTTACATGTTACACCGCTTTGACCCGGTGAAAAGCGGGATATAAATGCAGTTAAATAAAAATAAATAAATAAATATCTGTCTTTGAGCAATGGGGTCTTCCTTGGCCTTTGCTTATGAAGTCCTTCTCTGTTTAGTGCACAGTATATGGTGCGGGTTGAAACCACCACTCCAGGTTGTTCCTTGTTAGCTTTAAGCTCTTTGGATGTTGTACATGGTGTTTTTCCAATAGTTCGCATTAACCTTTGAAGACTTCTTGGGTTAATTGTCCTCTTCCCACCATGTCCTGGGAAGTTCTTGACAGTTCCATGAGCAGAAAACCTCTTAATAACGTGAACTGTAGACACAGGAATCCCAAGGTCTTTGGAGATGATCTTGTAGCCCTTTGAACTTTGATGTTTGGTGGTATTGGCTTCTATGATTGTCTGAGGAAGCTCTCTTGTCTTCATCATTGTGAAAATGGAACAGGGAGTGAAAGTGGCCATTTTAAACATTAGAGCCATCATTCATTGGTTTATTAAAGTCATGCGAGTACTGACAGTTGATCACAGGTGCATCTGATTTTAGTGCAATGGGAATGTGGTTTGAATTGTTTATAAGGGTGGCAATAGTCATGTCCTGGCAATGTCCCACTTTTTATACTATTTCCTTTTTTAATTGGTCTTGTTTTATTTGATTCTTTTGTGTGTCAAATATGCGTGCATATATAGTCCAAAGCCATTTCAATGTTCTTTTTTTTTTTTTTAGATACTGGGCAGTAAGGAGTTGAACTGAAAGGGTGCCAATAATGTTGACCACAACTGTACAACTTATCTATACATCCAAAGAAAGAGTTCCACAACAAAACTGCAACCACAGATTAAAAATAGGACTCTATTATCATTTCTCATGTATACATCCTCTATATTGAAAATATCCCTCATTTATATATATGGAATTCAGTTTTTACAAGTGAATATTAATTTCTTTCAGTAGTTGGGCATTGAATTGTTGTTGTCAAAATGATTATTGTATGTTAAGTACAGTATGATACATGTGTGTAAGAAATGTGTAAATTTTAACATACAATAATCATTTTGACAACAACAATTCAATGCCCAACTACTGAAAGAAATTTATATTCACTAATAAAAACTGAATTCCATATATGTGTGTATGTATATATAGGGATAAAATATCCCTTATATATATATATATATATATATATATATATATATATATATATATGAGGGATATTTTCAATATAGAGGATGTATACATGTGCAAGGGCCCATGGTAACTGTTATCACAGGGGCGTAACAGTTACCACACACTAGTTTGCACATTACCTGTCAGTCACACGTTGGGGAGGTGAACGGACATGTTGAGGGCAGAAAGTGGGTGTTGAGAGCACATTTCAGTTAGCACGGGGGGGGGGAGGGGGCGCAGATCTTGCACATTGTCACTGTTGCAGTTAGCATGAGTGCAACTAAAGCTATCTCAGGAGGTGGAGTTAGGTACACTCCCAATAATTATGCCATGCTTAGAGTACGCATCCACACATTTACTGCTGGGAACATGCTGGCTATGCTCCTGACAATTACAGTGAGGCTTTGCACTTAAAACATGTTTAGCACTAAAATTAACACACTCTAGTTAGAGTCCCTGAGTGCATTGTTGGAGTGGAGGAGTAGCCTAGTGGTTAGAGCAACAGCCTCATACCCAAGAGATCACGGTTCAATTCCCACTTGTGACCTTGGACAAGTTGCTTTGCCCTCCATTGCCTTGGAAGAAAAGGCCTGGCAATCTATTTTTGGTCATACCTTGCCAAGAAAACTCAGGAGGGTTGCCAGGAGTCAGCATTGACTTCACAACACTTAAGTATATAGTTGCAACTGTGCTACTGGCAATGTATGTCTTGTGTGATAAAGTCCTGCCATGTGCAAAGGGTGGACATCCCCCCAACAGATAGAGCATGAGCTTTGAACTTCCCATGTGTTCATTTTGACATCTAATGTAGTGCAGAGATCTACCACAGTTTAGAAAACAAGCCTCTAAAGAAATTACTGAAAAATTTTCTTCACCAACCATTCATTTTTATAACTTCTGGTGAGTAGGAGTTACTGCATAGATTTCACATTAAAGGACTTTTACTAAAGGGCGATAAGTTGTTGCATCCAATCTGCCAATGGCGCCAAAATTATAGCGCTAGGTGCCGCATAACTGTTGGGGATGTGGCAGTTAACGCAGAGTACTTTGCTCTAATACAGGCTGCATTAGCAGGGGTTCACTTAACTCCACGTACTGAGATGGCATTAGGTGAAACTGCACTAATGCCGATAGCGTGTGGTATGAACCCAGCACAGTGCGCTGAGCTCACTACGCCCACTGTCTACGCCTAATCTGCCCACTCACGACCCCAACGTGGGTTGAACAGTTACTGCGGGAATCATCCCACACTATCTGGCAATGCGCGTCCCAGCGTGCCTTCAGCATGTGCCAGAACGCACGCTGCCAGATCCCTTTAGTAAAAGATCCCCCTAGAGTATATGCTGGAAAGCAAATTAGTAAGACTAATTCTTTTCTTGATAAACGCTTGCCATTTGATAAATATTATTAAATGTGAATTGAATGCATATAAAAATATTCTTGACTAAAAGCTAGTTACTCCCAAAAGAAGTTGCAGTGATACATTTATTCAACTTCATGAACAGTTGGCAAGTAAAATTTCTGTGCAGTACCTGAGAGCAGATGGTCGTACTGGGGAGCATGTGCGAAATCAGAAGAAAACAGAGACTGGGATAAAGTAATTACACTTGAATGTTTTACTAATAAGCAAGAAAGTTTGCATAATTGAAGCCAGTATTGTTTTGGTATATTTTCTTCCCATAATTCCATTTTAAAATCTTTATTTAAAAGCGTTTTAAGAGTAGTTTTGGGAAATGCATTTTGTGATATGGAATTCAGAAAACATTTAACGTGTTACAGAAATCTAATTGAGATCTGTTTTTTTTTATGTCCCTAGATCATTTTCCGTAAAATTAGTGATGTGAAAAAGGAAGAAGAGGAGCGCCAGCGTCAGAAGAACGAGGTGACGCTCAGCATTCCCGTGGACCACCCCGTAAGAAAGCTCTTCCAGAAGTTCAAGCAGCAGAAAGAAATGAGGAATCAAGGTTCGCCGCATGCTGACCTCGAAAGAAACCAGCTGCAAGTGGAGAATCGTTCCTTCCATAACGGTGCTTCCCTCACTGGCACAAGCGTGGCCACTATTTCCCAAATCACACCAATCCAAACGTCTCTCTCTTACGTGCGAGCCAGTGAATCGAAGAAGCAGAACAACAGAGAGGCAATGGAACTCAAACCAAATGGCAAGAGTGATCCGAAGTGTCTCAAAGCCAACAGTCCTATGGTACTGAAAAATGCAAATGGTAAAGGATGGCTCAGACTAAAAAATAATATGGCAGGGAACGAAGAGAAAAAGGAGGATTGGAACAACGTTACAAAAGCAGAGTCAATGGGGTTACTTTCTGATGACCCCAAATGCAATGAGGCTGAGAACAGTGTAAGTAAAAATCCCTTAAGGAAAACAGACTCCTGTGACAGTGGAATAACAAAAAGTGACCTTCGTTTGGATAAAGCAGGTGAGGCTCGCAGCCCCCTGGAACACAGTCCAGTTCAGGTTGATGCAAGATACCCCTTTTACCCCATCCCAGAGCAGGCCTTACAGTCTACTCTACAGGAAGTCAAACACGAACTCAAGGAAGACATTCAAGTGCTGAGCTGCAGAATGACGGTTCTTGAAAAACATATGGCAGAAATTTTAAAAATACTCTCTGAAAAGAAATTGCCCAAACTGTCTTCTCCCAGGTCCCAGATACCTCCCCAAATACCATGTCAAGATATTTTTAGTGTTTCAAGACCTGCAACGCCTGAATCAGAAAAAGAGGAAATTCACTTTTAGTATATGTGTGTATATATAGATAATATACACAATATATTTTCAACATGCGTTGAATACAATATGGATTTTGATATGTAAATATTGCATGTCCAGCTGGATTCTGGCCTGCCAAAGAAAATTATCATTGATATAGATCTTGCTTGTATAATATGCAGTTGACTGCATGTACACTTTACATTTATTTATAATGTTTCTTGTACAATAAAAGAGGGTAATAAAGGCAATGTACTATTTAAAAACCAGGGTCCAACCTAGCGATATTGCAATGATAATTAAAGATCTCAGGTTGGGTATATCGAGCTATTCTTTTCTCAGTTCTGAGTTACTTAATGAATAATGTGATGCTGATAGCAATTTGTCTTTTAAATGTCATTTTCTGATACTGTACCATTAAGAACAATATGCTGTTTTTAAATATGTTCCCTTTAGAGGTTTTATTCATAAGCCTAGGTTTCAGCTCACTTGAAATGAACTGTATGTTTATGTATATTATGAAGCAGGGGTCTGTAGTGCAAGCAATTATTGCTACGGACTCTGCATGCAGGGCATCTTCTAATCTAAAATTTGGTTCTTCTTTATAGTTAAATTATTTTGACTTACGAATGAATAATAATTTAGAACTCCAAGTGTCTGTTATGAAACTGCTGTTCTACTTTTTACTAGCACTTTGAACAAAATAACTTATTGTTCAATCAATAGCAACGAATGTGTTCTCAGTAGGTTAATAGGTATTGATAAATCTTTTCAGGGGGTTTTTTCTACCGTTTGAAAACAAGAGCAGGTTTGAAGGTTGATCTAACCTTCACATCCCTATGGATATTTTCCCAATGACCTTTCTCCTTTCCGCTTCTCCAAATATTAGGTATTTTATTCTCTGTTTGTGCAATCTCATGCTGTCGAGTCTGGATTTCATGGGATGCACTTCCTTCCAATGAAGTCTTTTATTGCTGCAAACACTGGGAGGTCTAAGACCCAAGTTGTTTCGCAGCCACACAACCTTTTGCTTTTTCATTGCTTTCAGTTGCCAAGTGCTATAGTAATCTGATTGCTTCTTGTTTGAAGCTGGTTCCAGTTGTCGCAGACCTCTCAGGAAGAGCTATGGTTAGCACTCATCATGCACTAGGAATGACGCATATTGCCTACATCGCATTTTCAGTTTCAACAAGTGGTCTAAGGAACAGAAGCTTATAATGGAAATCTATCTTACTATGTTGTGCTTTAACTGTTGCCCATACATTCAGATCTAAAACAAGCCCATAAATTATAGTAGCTTCCATGTAGGTATAAAATAATTCTGGGCACAAAATGCATTAGGGTTAAAAAGCTATTGCTACTGAGCTATAAGCTCTACGAAAGTCAGGTTTTATACTTCTAGATTCAGTGCCAGAACATAAATTATTTACATTCAAGTAAATTATTCATAAAGATCCATGAATTTGGGACATGGGTAAAGAAATTGGAAGAAAAGCAAACAAAAAAAACCATATTGTAGCTTGTATCATGGAGAATAGTGGATCCTTGCTTTCTGTAAATTTCCTCGAACAGGGGTTTACTATGCAAAGGTTCTACTTAAATTAACATGTTTTAGCAAATCTTTTCTTGTGCTTGTTGAAGTTCATGGAAATGAATAGATATGACTTTTCATCAGTAAATGCATGACCATAAGCATTGTAAATATAGTTTTGAAATCAGGGCCATTACATATCCTAAAAGAGCCATCAAAATCTCTAGGACTTGATTAAAAAGTGAACGCTTGCTTTAATAAGTGCAATAATGAAACTAATAATTCAAACCTATATTTTGTGATACCTAGATCTATTCTGAATTGGAAGACCCTTGCGTGAATGACTATAATTATTTTTAAAGATTCCAAAATTTGTAAAAATGCATAAAACACTCCTGTGCAAACAGAAAGACTATCTTTCTTATGAAAGATAAAATGACATTTTTCCCCAATGTAACAGTCTTTGAAATTTTCTGTTTTTATACTGCAATCTAATGTGACACAAATAGTTTGAACTTACATCATGATAGTATTTGCAAAGTTGTTAAATGTGAACAGGCTGAGAAGAGAGCTCCATAAATTTTCTTATTCCGGTTCTTTCTGATGTCTTTCATTATATGACAATCTAGAAATCAGCAAGCTTTGCATGTGACTCACTAAGGAGGTCATTTTAAAAGCATCTCTGTGTGTAAATAGCAGCATTTACATGTACAGTATAGATCACATATGTGTAAACGGTGATCTCTGAAAGGCACTCTTAAACACGTGGGGATCCCTGGGAGATTAAGGGAGCGTGGTCTGGGCATGATTTCAACAGGCCAGAAATATACATGTATTAAAATGGAAATGCATGTATATTCCAACAACTTTCCACCAAGAAATGCACAACGCCACGTGAACAGAAGAAACCCAGTCCAAGAACGTGGTAAAAAGGAAGGAGTTCTTTATTCTAAATTAAAACACGCCACAACGCCCGATACCTTCTTTAGGGGAATTCTGGCATTCTACATTCATAATTGCATGAACAAAACAATATGTCTATATAATTGTGTTTTGTTCATGCAATTATGAATGTAGAATGCCAGAATTCCCCTGAAGACGGTATTTCGCAACACGGCCTGTGTCAGGCGTTGTGGCGTGTTATTTTAATTTATAATAAAGATCTCCTTCCTTTTTGCCACGTTCTTGGACTGGGTTTATTCAGACAACTTTGACAGCTGGGTTTTGCACCATCGACGTGCACACAGAGTTTTTCCTGGGAATTCTCCTTAATCTCCTGCTTTTTATGTCTGCCTCACTAATTAATTGGCAACACTTATAGGTTAGTAAAATGGGCCCATTATGGGAGGTAATTTTATAAGAGGATATGTACTTTTAGGTGTCAAGTATGCATCTAACTGGAGGTTCCTTTAGTCATTAACCCGCCTATGTGGCCACATATGAGCATTAATAACCTCTTATAAAATTCTGACCAGTGTAAAATTATGCACGTTGCTTGAGAGCATGTATATTGCGGGTTGGCATGCACATGGGCAGACTTTGGACATTGCACACAAATACACACTTAAATTATAATATTTTATAATTTACATGCATTCTTGAAAACATCTAGGTGTGTGGGTATTTGCATGCGCTGTAGGACTGGTGTAAATGTCACACCTTAACTCAAGGCATGATTTCTGCCACTTACACTGGTGCTTTATAAAGACAAGTTGGCATCTTATAAAATTACCCTCCACAAGTGCCACCCACATGTAGAAGTTGCAAAATTGCCACTTCCATGTATAAGTGCCAGCACTTCACTGTAGAAGCTGCCAAGTTAATGTTGCTCTCTTTGAGTATGTCTGTTTTCAAAATTGTGGTTCCCAACATGCATGCCAGTAAATCCATGTGCACCCCTACACATCCTTAAATGTATTTTACAAAAGGCTCCACATTTGGCAGAGCCTTTTGTAAAATAGCACTAGAACTGTGAATATCAAACTTGGATGATCCAATTCCTGCCTCCACATCCTATGCAAAACGTCCTTGTCTATCGAAAAAAAAAAACCCCACGTGAAATCAATCTCTTTGTGTTTATCAATTTATGCTGTAAGCCAGGTGTGTGCTGATAGATACGTGTAACACAGTAAAAGCATGACTTGGGGACGTTTACTAAAGTGCGCCATGCAGTTAAAGCTTAATGCATGTTTTAGCTCCCATTAACTGCTTCCAGTGGGTGGAGGAGTAGCCTAGTGGTTAGAGTAGCAGTCTGGTGACCAACAGACCAGGGTTTAAATCCCACTGGCACTCTTTGTGGCCTTGGTAGAAAGGCCTGGCAATCTACATCCAGTCACACTTTGCCAAGAAAATCCAGGAGCTGTTGGGTTGTCAGTAGTCGGCCATGACTTGACGGCACACATAGTATTTGTAACTGCTTGCATGGACCTGCAGTAGACAATATCATGCAGGTGGGACAGTTACCACACACTGAAATGCACATTAACTGCACTCTCTACAATGGGGCAGGGTCAAGCAGAGAATGGGGCACAGGTGCATTCAACACCACCTCTAGAGGTAGCATAGGTGCATCCATGGTAATTGCCAAGGATACAAATACCTGTTAGGGGTTTGCCTGCATGCTAACTATCAGGAATGTGCTGGCCACACCTCTGACAATTACTGTGGTGCAGTTGCCCTCATATTGATTTTAACTCTCAATGCATATTGGGGCAAAAAACTACTGCACTTTCATACTGTAAACATGCCCTTTAGAGAGTGACTTCAAGATGTCCGCATATGTTGTCCACAGTCCTTTTCTTTTTTATTATAATCATTTTACAAAAGTAGATTCTCAGTGTACATTTTACTAAGCAAAGCAAGTCCAGCTTTAATGGCTTTATTCCAATTACTGTTCACATTTTACTATTTGGAAGATGTTTCGGATCTAAGGCCTCATTTACTAAGCTTTCCCCAAAGACAGAAAATGGCAGAAAAGTCCTAGTGGTCATCAAGGGCACAATTCACCTTAGAAACATTGGGTCAGTTGGATTGTTCTCTCTTTCCTCATGCTGACTTTAAGGTTTGAATTGGCCCCTTAACTTTGTAGCATAGAATTTGATTCTTCTTATCTACATCTTTATGAACAGAAACCCATATGCACTTACATAAGTTAGTTAATCAAAATATATTTTCATGAATAATTAACTTTAATATGAAGCCAATAAAATTTGCCTTCGTAGATATAAGGTGGGATTTTAGAAGGGGTGTCTAGGAAGAATCCAAGAAGTCCAGAGCAAAATGTCCAAAAATCTGGGAGAGTGGTAGCAGTGAAGGGAGACATGTATAAGTGCCTTCTGACATCTATCCCTCTCCATCCCGAAAAAATCCCTTTTCTGGAGATGGGTGCCAGGTGCATGCATGGGTATAGGCCATTTCACAAATGTGGATGTCCCCGATTTGCATGCCCGAAGAACTAGCTACTTGGATATATTAACAGGGGGCTTTTGGAAGGGGGGCGACTATGTTATGCGACATGCACGTCCTAGCCTGCCATTTCAGATACTCAGACATGAGAGGGAAAGCCAGTACTATGTTCAGAGTATGCATTTACATTCAGGTTTCATTGGTCAGGAGATATTAAACTGTGGCAATAAAAACGCATTTTGCTCTGCGTCCTGGAATTGTTGCAACCATGAAACAAGCACTTTTTTGCACCTTATTCATGGTCTAGAGCAGGCATAGGCATGGACCTCTCAACATCTGTGGCCAGATGTGCAGGTGCCATTCTGAAATCGCACCACAGCATGCTTCTCCATTGCTCTGCCGAGGCCACACCCCCCCCCCCCCCCCCGCTCCCATACGTGCTCATGCTGGGGATATCTGCACACCTGGTTTCTAAAATGGGTCTGAGGATGTCTCCGTGATTTGCACATCATTCTCAGGCATGCAAATCATGAATAGAGCTTTTAAAATACTCTTTGGTGTGTGTATTTTACTGACAGAACAGAAGCAAGATTTAGAAAACCATTAAAAGATCAAATTTACTCTCAGAATGCCAGTTTGATCATCTGTTCACGGGTTAGACTAACACCACCACTTATACTAGCTTATGGATTTTCACAAATTGTGTTTTTCTATGTTTGGGGAGATGTAGCTTAAAATCCACAGGCACATTTACGTAAATGCTCCCTTAATAGTAAAGTTAAGGCTTTGGATTTTAGGTTTTAATGGATAAAACACCCCTGATGCAAAACAATTAAGATATGCGTTTATTGAATAAAACATAGGGAAAACTCCACTTCCTCTAGTACTTTCTCACCCCTTCTCTGGATTGCCTTATATGATGCAGTTTTTGTGCCTTTTCTGAGTTGGCAACTCCTCAGTGACACAAACATACATAGGGGCCCTTTTACCAAAAGGCATTAGCTGTTAATGCGGGTTCTGGCGCATGCTAAAGGTCCACTGGCACACGCGTTAACACTTAGCAAGGGGTCATAAAAGTGTGACCAGATTTTGGTGTTAAACATCCATGGCATGTTAAGGTTGCAAGTGACTGGAGCAAGTGTCTTGCAGTCAGTGCACTGGTGTAGACTAAGGTGAGCAATCAGCATGGGTGCACGTGCCATAACCTCCATAGTTAGATATAAGGGCACCCATGCTATATTCATGCCACATTAGGGCAGTGTACATCGTGTTAACAGCCAGGAAAATGCTTTCCACACCCCTGATATCGAAAGCCATGATGTTGCACCTATTGCGGTATTGGTGTGTTAGGTGTAACACCATAGGACCCTTTCGTAAAAGGGCCCTATACTTGATTGCACCGGAAAAGGTATCTGTAGATAGCTGTTGGTTTGAAGTGGCTTCTTGTTTTGTGTTCAATACAAAGCCTAAAGTGTAGACTGTACACTTTACAGGAAAAATAGTGCAAAACGCCTGCAAATCTATAAAAATTCTTGCATTTCATCATTTTTACATAATTCCAGGCTTATAAAGTGACGTGTCAAAAGTGCATTTCACTGTGTTAAATTTTAATGCAAGCTTTTCTCAATTTTGCCTTAAATGAACTGCTGCAGTGAAAATCCTGCAGAACAGCTCATTAATGTCCATTTTCTAAAGTCAAGCATTGCAGCAGCTACAATTTAAAGGTGCCACTGAGAAAAATCAGTGGTCTGCCTCAGACTCAGACCCAAACTTGAGAATTAAATAAACTATTTGCAATCGCTGAAAGCCCCTGGTGGCTTAGTGCCCTGTAATGACAAATCCTCTCAGCTCTGTCTTCGGCCATTCATATTAAAAATAAATAAATAAAAATAGCCTTGGCCAGTCCCCCTACCGTGGCCTGCTCCCTTCAAATCATATTCTTTTTCTCCAGTTCAAATAGTGTAGGTGCAGCAGCTCTGTGACCTCACCAAGCCTCTACTCACTCGAAGAGGTGCCAGGGTAAAGGAGAGCAGAAGCAACTCTGGCTCACTCCTGCCAGTGGTGGCCATCTTGGAAAATAATTGTATGCTGACCCCCTAGCAGTAGTACCAGGATACTACTGTTAGAGGTTAGTGTATGTATGATTGCACCTGCCTTTTTTACCTGGTTCAAAAACAATTCTGCAGGAGCAGTGGCCCTCCATTGACATTCCTTAAGCCCCTTACCAAGAAGGGTCAAGTACCAGGAGACTAAAACTAGGGTTCTGTATGCATCATTTTCCAAGATGGCTATCACAGGACAGGAGTGAGTGAGAGATTGCTTCTTCACCTTTCTTGGGCAAATCAGAAACTTGAGGGGAAGGGTCACTGACCCCCACAGAATTATCTGTTTTTGCACCACGAAAAGAGGGCAGGTTATAAAGGGGTGAGATACTCTGTGGCTCATGTTCGTTTACATGTATGACCCAAGTCAGGGCTGAGGGAAGTAGGCATTAGGGGGCTTGAATTCACTAGAGACATCAGGAGCCCCCAGGAAGGGGTCTAGAGGAAACAGAAACACGATGGCAGAAAAAGACAATGTTCAGGTCTTGGCCTGGGCACTCCATTGACTCATCAGGGAATTGACACTCCCTCAGGATTAGGTTTGGGGAGGCTTCTCATATGGGACCCAGCAGCCTATTTAAATTTTGGCTGCCACCCAACTTTTAAAGTGATTTTTGCACATGCTGTTACAGATGGGAAGGCAAACATTTCTCAGCAATAAAAACACAAAAGATTTCTTGTGAAATTTACCTATGGATGAAGATAAACCAAGAACTCATTTAAATTATTTAAATTATGTAAGAATATATGCCAATATGTAAAAATATTTGCAGGTTAGTGCATGAAGCCTCAAGAGAATAGTTGTAAATTTTATCTTTGCAGTGTGTTAGTGGCTGTACCTAATAAATTACTAGCCAAAAACTGCACTTAGAGTACAATACAGATAACCAAACAAAACTCCTAGCTTTACCAAACACCTTATAACTCAATCCAAATTAAGTTATACCAAAGAAGGGTTCAACAGTGAACACCTCTTCAAAATTTAGCTAGGGGAGAAAAAGACCTCAGGGCGACAATATGTCCCTCTGTGTAGCAGTGAAACTACCATCGGGGAAGTTGTAAGAATCACATCATTGGTCTAAAAAACTCACCACCACTAGCCAGATAACGCCAAGCTCGGCCCTGGCTCCACCCACAAACCTCGGCACTAGCTGGATAGTGTCAATGTGGTCAGGACACATTCAGCAGCACTGTCCGGATAGTACCACCGAATGTCATGCTAGCCAGCACATACATTTGATTAGCAGGTGTTGCTACCTGGAATTGTGCATTTGAATTCTGGCTTGCTAGTACAAAGGTCCCTTAATTTGCAAATAGTTGCTTAAGAAACATTTTAGATCAGCATGTTAAGGGGGTATTTTAAAAGCCTTATTCACAGTTTACATGTGTAAATACCGGCAATTAGGGGAATAGGTTTCTCCGACAGTCTGGAGCTATGGCTGCCCTGTGTTCCCCCCAAATTGTCTTTTGCTGCAGCGGGATAGTGAGCTCTGTTCAGAGGAGGCATTGCTTTGCCTACCAAAGTCATGGGGAAGTGACCCTGGGACAGATATAAAATCCATTCTGCCGCTCCGTGGCTGTGTACGTGGCCTGCGGTTGCGGGCCTGAAGGGGCACATGACCAAAAGGGTTTGCCCCTTTGGGGCCCTGGGCACTGAAATTCGTGCCAAGCAAGATCTCAAAGGTGCTGGGAAGCAGAAAATCAAGGTGAAGAAGAAAACCATGATTGTTTTCTCCATCCCTAAAGTGGTTGTCGGTTCAATGGTCAACATTTGTTATCAATCTCTGAGGTAAAAGGAATGTCAGAGTTCTCGCCGCTGGATTCTTCCTCATCTCAGCTGTCCAATAGTTCAGACCCCCTCTCCCTAACCCTGGGACTGTAATAGATGGTAAGGAAGTTCGTTCTACCCCTTTAATGGGCCCTGACCAAGTGCAAGATGTGGCCCTGGCTGTGAATCTGCTGCAAGCTCCAATGGAAATATCTGTTCTTGAGCCTCTCTGCATCAGGATCTTAGGTTTCTTTTGTGGTCTCGGGGGGTTTCTGCTTCTGAGGTAACTCTTCTAGATATCTGGAAGGTATGGTCTGAGACCAAAGCTTTGTTACATGGATCAGACTGTGAAATTTTCTGATCAAGTTGTTGGAAGATGTCAAGTACTAGAGCTAAAGATTATTGAATCAACCCAGAGGCTTGATAAGATTGATGGCTAGATTGGGATATTACAGTCTGCGGGCTCTCTGGATGCTAAGGATAGTTTTTGTTGCATAAAGAAATCAAATCTTTGGAGAATTCTCTTAGATCTAAGAATCTTAGATCCTTCAATTTCCCAAAGACTGCTTTTATCTCAGTTAGTAATACTAAGGAAGTATTGTAAAGAAATTTTACTGCTTCCGAAATCTGATAATTTAGCAGTGTCAAATATATTTGCCTACCTGATCCCTGACGCAGGAGGACGAGTCTGTGTATGTAGCAGAGGAAACTAATCTTGATTTGACTGATTTCCAAGAATTGTCTACTGACAATATTTCTCTCCATGCTACCTTAATTGTCTCCCTAGACACAAAGATAGTCAAAATTAATATTATGAAGGCGTATTTCCACAAGAAAAAATTCCCTTTTTGTGGTCAAAGATCACTCTCTTTCCAGATGTCTCTCATTTTACCCAATACCAATAGAAAACTTCCAAAAGCCCTTACACCTTATACATGAACAACCAAATAGACTAAGAGCCAAGGTGAACTGTTGTTGTTGTTAAGTGCCGTCGAGTCGGAGTCAACTCATGGCGACCCTCTTGATAGCTATCCTAAATTGTGTTTGGTCTTCAGTCAGGCGGCTCATTGTTGACAGACTGGTACCCGTAGCTGCTGTTATTGTATCAATCCATCTCATTGCTGGCCTTCCTCTTTTGCGTTGACCTTCTATCTTGCCAAGCATAATGTCTTTCTCTAATGATCTCTCTCTTCGCATGATGTGTCCAAAGTATGAAAGTCGAAGTCTTGTCATCTGAGCTTCTAAAGAAAGCTTAGGTTTGATCTCCTCTAGTACCGACTGGTTTGTTCTTCGGGCAGTCCATGGTATACATAGTTTTCGCTGCCAGCACCATAATTCAAAGGCATCAATTTTCTTCCTGTCTATCTTTTTCACTGTCCAGCTTTCACATCCATATGATGTTATTGAAAATACCATGGCTTGAACAAGTCGAATCTTTGTATGGAGAGAGACATCTCTGCTCTTGAGAATCGTATCTAGGTCTTTCATAGCCATTCTGCCAAGAGCAATGCGTCGTCTGATTTCTTGACTGCTTGTTGCTTCTTTATTGATAGTTGATCCAAGTAGGTTAAAGTTGTTCACAATTTCTATTTCTTCTCCTTCAACGATGAACCTGTTGATTATGCCAGTTGTCATGATCTTCGTCTTCTTTACATTAAGGTGCAGGCCCATTTTGAGACTATGTTCTTTGATTGTGAGAAGCAAATGTTTCAGATCATCTTCACTTTCAGCCAGTAATGTGGTATCATCAGCATAGCGAAGGTTGTTGATGAGTCTTCCACCAATCTTCACACCTCTGTTGTCTTCATACAGTCCTGCTTCTCTGATGATTTGTTCTGCATATAAATTAAACAGGTAGGGGGAAAGTATGCAGCCTTGTCTTACACCTTTGCTTATTTTAAACCATTCTGTTTCTCCTTGTTCCGTTTGAACTGTTGCTTCTTGTTCAATGTACAGATTGCGCAAGAGAACGATCAGGTGTTCTGGTATACCCATGCTTCTTAATGTGGCCCAGAGTTTCTCATGGTTTACACAGTCAAAAGCCTTGCTATAGTCGATAAAGCACAAATAGATATCCTTTTGGTATTCTTTAGTCTTTTCAAGGATCCATATCACATCCGCAATGATGTCTCTCGTTCCTCGCCCTTTCCTGAACCCTGCTTGCACTTCAGGTAGTTCTTGTTCCAGGTATGGTTGTAGTCTCTTTTGAATAATCTTCAGTAGAATCTTGCTGGCATGTGGGATCAGAGCGATTGTGCGATAATTTCCACAGTCAGTTGGATCACCTTTCTTTAGTATTGGTATAAACACAGATCTTTTCCAGTCAGTTGGCCATGATGTTGTCTTCCATATTTCTTGGCAGAGCCTTGTGAGTATGGTAACAGCTGCATCAGATAGCATTCCCATAGAAGTATTGCAGCAATCAATGCCTGGTGCTTTGTTCTTTGATAAGGCTTTCAATGCTGCTTCAACTTCTTCTTTCATCACCAATGGTTCCCGATCATAAGGTACAGGTTGAAACGTCTGTTGGTCCACTTGATCTTTATCATATAAAAACTCTGTATATTCCTTCCACCTTTTCTTGATCTTCTCAGCATCATTCAACATAGAACCTTGAGCATCTTGTAACATTCCAATTCGAGGCTGGAACTTTTTTTTTAACTCTCGTAGCTTTAGGAAAGCCTATCTTGTTCTTCCTCTAATAGTTTCTGATTCTATTTCCTTGCAAGTGTCATTGTAGTACTTTTCCTTGTCCTGTCCTGCTGCACATTGGAAATCTCTGTTGAGTTCTGCGATTTTCTTTCTTTCTCCTCTGGCTTTAGCTTCTCTGCGTTTCTGGGCAATTTTCAGAGTTTCTTCAGTCGTTTTTGCTTTTTCACCTTTTGTAGAGACTTCTCGCTTTCTTCCAACACAACCTTCTTGATGTCATTCCATAACTCTTCCGGAGCTCTGTCATTTGTATCTAAAGCAGCATATCGATTTTGCAGGCAGTCTTTAAATTCCAGTGGTATATTCTCAAGGTCATATTTTGCTGCATTCATGAGTGGTTTGCTCTTTTTCAACTTTAGCTTGAGTTTGCATACTAGTAGTTGATGATCTGTACCACAGTCAGCTCCAGGTTTTGTCTTTGTTGATGTTTCAGAGCTTTTCCATCGTTGACTTCCACATATGTAGTCAATTTGATTTTTATATAATCCATTCGGTGAAGTCCATGTATACAGTCGCCGCTTGTGTTGCTGGAAGAAGGTGTTTGAGATGAATAGATCATTGGTCTTGCAGAATTCTATCAGTCTTTCTCCAGCTTCATTTCTGTTGCCAAGTCCATATTTTCCAACTACTTTGCCTTCTTCTTTGTTGCCAACTTTTGCGTTCCAGTCACCCATGACTATCAGGATATCCTGTTTGCATGTTCTGTCAATTTCAGCTTGTACTTGTTCATAGAACTCTTCAATTTCATTCTCTTCTGCAGCTGTTGTTGGGGCATATACTTGAATTATAGTTGTGTTGATAGGCAATCCTCGTAGACGAATAGAGATTAAGCGTTCGCTGACTGCATTGTATTTCATTACAGTTCTTGCAAGTTTCTTCTTTATTATAAATGCAACACCATTTCTTCTTTGTCTTTCATTTCCAGCATAGTAGACCATGTGATCATCTGATGCAAAATGCCCGATGCCAGTCCATTTCAGTTCGCTGACACCCAACAGATTAAGTTGTATACGTTCCATTTCATTCTTGACCACCTCCAACTTCCCTTGGTTCATGCTTTGTACGTTCCATGTTCCAATGTGTAAGACATCTTTACAGCTTCGGACTCATTTCATGCGCAGCTACATCAGCAGTCAGACTTCCCGAGGGCTTTGATCCAACCACATCATAAATGCTGGCTTTATTCTGAAAAGTCTTCAGCTCTTCCCCAGTAGCTAGTTGAGTGCCTTCTGACCTGGGGGTCTCATCTTCCAGCACCATAGCACAATTTGTTTTGTTGTAACTATCCATTGGGTTTTCATGGCAAGATACAGAAGTAGATTCCCGGGCCTTTCTTCCGCGCAGTTTAAGTTTGGTGGTGTTGCCGTTGTCACAAAAATGTGATCCTCCACCGTCAACACTGTCCCATTCTGCTGCTGCCCAGATGGGTGGTTTGTCTTGGTCTGGCACCTCAGCTGAGACCTGTCCATCTTGGGAGACCCTGCCAGTAGTTAAACTAGCGATAGTTTAGCTTTCAGCATCACTGATGCACGCAAGCCCTCACAGCACGACAAGCTGCAAACCAAGGTGAACTATCCACTCTAATTTCAAAGGGAGGATAACAAAGTGCGGAAGACCTACCCTATCCTTCTTAATTATTGGTCTCCCGCCTCATCGCTTCGGTATTTGGACTGGCCTCAGTAATGGGGGCAGGGATTGCACTTGCAGGATAGTTTCACACTGCAACTCCCTGTCTTTTAAAACCCCCACACTTTCAGTCATAGGCTAACAACTTGTTTTCTATGAATTTTAAATGCATTTAAAATTTCAAAAGAACTTAGCTGCTATTTGATAAAGCGTAGTTACTCACCTGTAACAGGTGATCTCCGGGAACAGCAAGAATTTAGTCTTCACATATGGGTATTGTTGGTACCGATGGAGCCTGCGCGGAAATGCTCCCCAGCGTCCAATAAGAAAGCTTTTGGGAGCATCCCACAGCGCATGCGTGCTGCCTTCCCGCCTCTGTACCTCTCTCACTTCAGTTGAGTTTATAGCTGAGACCAAAGGAGAGAAGTAGAGAAAGAGAGAGACAGAGACAAGTCCTAGGGGAGGTGGGTGGGTTGTGAAGACTAAATTCCTGCTGTTCCCAGAGATCACCTGTTACAGGTGAGTAACTATGCTATCTCCAGGAACAAGCAGGAATGTAGTCTTCACATATGGGGACTCCCCAGCTGAAAGATGCCAAGGGGTGACCCCAGCTAGCTGCACACCCAGGTGAGATGGGTCATGCTTCCTCCCATGGACCTTAGGCATCCAAACTGTGGATGGTGGGTAGGAGTTGTATTAAGTATGGAAGAGATGTTGAACAGCCTGGCCAAACAAGGCATCCCGACGGGAGTCCTTGTCTAAGCAATAGTGGGCTGTGAAGATGTGTACCGAAGCCCAAGTGGCTGCTTTGCAGATATCATCAATAGAGACAGAACGAAGGTTAGCTGTTGAGGCTGCCATTGCTCTCACATTGTGAGCCGTGACATGGCCTTCGCGAGAAAGTGCCTTACTCTGATATGTATAGGAAATGCAATCTGCAATCCAATTTGACAGAGTTCTTTTAGAAACTGGAAGTCCCAAATAACTAGAGTCAAAAGCCACAAAAAGCTGAGAAGATTTTCTATGTGGCTTAGTTCTTTAGGCTAAGGCTCTTTTACAATCCAATGTGTGAAGATTCCTTTCCGCACTGGAGGCATGAGGCCTAGGGAAGAATACAGGAAGATAAACTGACTGGTTTAAATGAAAAGACGAAACCACCTTTGGCAGAAAGTGAGGATGAGTCCTGAGGACTACTTTATCATGGTGAGGAAAATAACTTTCAATGAAAGAAACTTTAGGTCTGAAGTGGCTAAAGGTTCAAAGGGTGGAAGCTGACCAAGAACAAGATTTAGATCCCATGCCACTGGTGGTGGTTTAATGGGAGGTTTTGTTAAAAGTAGGCCTCTCATAAATCTTGATAAGTGGATGAGAGGAAATAGGTTGTCCATCAAAAGGTTTATGAAAAGCAGCAATAGCACTAAGATGGACCCTGACTGAATTGGTCTTCAGACCAGACGTTGATAATTGTAGAAGATACTCTAGTAGCAACTCTACAGGTACTAAAAGGGGGTTAAGTCCCTTTTGTGAACACCAGATAGAGAACCTTTTCCACTTAAAAGCGTAGGAACATCTTGTGGAAGGTTTTCTGGAAGCCAGGCGGATATCCTTTACTTGTTGAAAAAGGTTAATATCCTGGAATTCTAGGCTTTCAGTAACCAGGCCCTGAGATGTAGGGACTGGGAATTGGGATGCAATAAGGATCCATCGTCCTGCGACAGGAGATCTGGAGCATTCCCCAACTCCAGAGGAGTGGTTTGGGAGAGACACAGAAGAAGAGAATACCACGTTTGCCATGGCCAATGTGGCGCTATGAGTATCATACGACCTCTGTCTCTCAAGTTTGAATAAAGTCTTGGGAATGGGTGGGAAGGCATAGAGGAAGTCCTGTCCCCAGTGGAGTAGGAAAGCATCTCTTGCCTGACAGTTTTGAGCCGGAATTCTGGAACAGAACCAGGGAAGTTTGGCATTCTGTGGATTTGCAAAGAGGTCTATATCTGGTGTTCCCCAGATTTGAAACACTCAAGCAAGCTGGTATGAGTGGAGGGACCACTTGTGTGGGCCCATAGTCGCAAAGCTTCGTTGCATAGCGACAGAGAGCCTGTTCCGCCTTGCTTGTTCACATAGAAAATGGCTACCTGATTGTCGGTTTGGACCAGAACTGTTTTGTTGCTGAGATGGCTTTGAAAGACTTGAATAGCATTAAAAATGGCTCTCAGCTCTAGGAGGTTTATGTGAAGGGAAACCTTCTGTGGGGTCCAAAGACTCTTGAGTGGCGAGATCGTGCAAGCGGGCCCCCCAGCCCATCTTGGAAGCATCTGTGGTCAGGGTGGTTTGGCATAGAAGCTGCTGGAAAGGAGAGCCAAGGAGGTTTTCCAGGGATTGCCACCATTGCAGGGATGAAATCAGATGTGTGGCGATTCTGATTTTGTCTGTTAGTTGACCCGAGGCTTGTGACCACTGAGAGGAAAGGGTCCACGGGGCTGCTCACATGTGGAGGCGAGCATAGGGAACCACATGGACAGTAGATGCCATGTGTCCCAGCAGTTGAATTATCTCCCGAGCAGTTAGGAATACTTTCATAGATGCTTGAGATGCCAGTTGTATTATACGTAGACAGCATGGCTGTGGCAGGAAAGCCTTTGACTGCTGTGTGTCTAGACGAGCCCCTATGAACGCAAGAGATTGAGAGGGGGTGAGATGAGATTTTGGGAGGTTTATGACTAGTCCCAACTATTGAAGAATTCTCATTGCTCGAGAAAGAGCGAAGCTGTCGATGCTCGAATGAGCCAATCGTTTAAGTAAGGGAAGACGAATATTCCTAGAGTCCTCATAAATGCTGCTACCACTGCCATGCATTTTGTGAAGACTCTTGGAGCAGAGGCTAATCCGAAGGGAAGAACTCTGTACTGGAAGTGTCTTCCTTTGACCAGGAATCGAAGGAATTTCTTGTGATCTGAGTGGATGAGAATATGCGTGTATGCATCTCTTAGATCTAGAGAACATAGCCAGTCCTGACTTTGGAAGTATGGTAAAAGTGTTCCGAGGGAGATCATTTTGAACTTTTCTTGGACCAAATATTTGTTTAATTATCTGAGGTCTAATATAGGCCTTTGTCCCCCTGTCTTCTTTGGAATAAGAAAGTAGGGGGAGTAAAACCCTGTCCCCTGTTGGGGAATGGGTACTTCTTTGATTGCTCCTTGAGCTAGAAGTGATGTGACCTCCTGCCACAAGAGGTCAGTGGCAGGGGACTGAGAATTGAACTGCTTTACTATTGTAGGTGGGGGCAAGTTGAGAAAATTAAGCTTGTACCCCAGTTGTACAATGAACAGAGTCCAATTTTCAGATTTTATTTGTTATCTTTTGGCAAAATAGCATAGTCTTCCTGGAATGGTCAAGAGTTCTGGACCTTTTAGGGGCAGAATGACTAAGTTCTCTAGATAGAAGTCAGACCCTGAGGGGGCTGGGTCTGTTGAGCTTTTTGAACTTGTGGCTTTCTTTGCTGTTTGTTCTGTTGTTGCCCCTTCTGGGGAACATGAAGAGGATAGTGAGTTTGATGGGTATAAGATTGGTAAGACTTCTTTTTCTTACTTAAAAAGGGTTTTTTGAATATTTTCTTTTTTGCTGGGTTGGCTGTAGACTTTGACAATCTGTTTAAAGTAGTATTGTCAGATTCAAGCTGATTAGCCTTGTCCTGCCAGTCCTTGCCAAAGAGATTTTCTCCTGTGCAAGGAATGTTTCCCAGCTTTTCTTGCACCCACTGTTCTAAGTCTGATGCTTGAAGCCAAGCAATACGATGTGCTCCTATGGATATAGCAGAGGCTCTGCTAACACATTCAAAGGTAGCACGGTTCATGAATTTAGAGACATTCTGAGCATGCTTGACCAGAATAAGGTAGTCTGCTCTTATTTCCTCTGAAACACAAGGACTAAGGAGCTCTAAGTCTTTTGTGACTTCTTCCAGGAACATTCCCATATAAAGAATGTAGGAACTGATCCTGGCTCCTAGCATGGAGGATTGAAAGCATCGACGGCCAAAGGCATTGAGAGTCCTGGATTCACAGCCTGGAGGATTAGAAGAATGTGTTTTAGCACTCTTGATCCTTCGCATTGAATGGTGTGGTAACTGAGTTTTTTGAAAACCAGGACAACTTGGCACTCGGTACATAGTGTCAAGGCGTCGGGAATGTGAAGATATTGTTAAAGGAGTTTCCTACATTCTCAACATTAGATCATGTAAGATCTTGTGAATGGGAAGCATTGCTGCTTCCTTGGGAGCCATAGGGTATTGTAGAATTCTTAATTCTTCCGCCCTAGGTTCTTTTTCTGGAATCACAGTGATTGCAAGACCCTTTGCTAAATCACATATGAAATCCTGGAAGGACATATCCTCTGGAGGAGACATCCTGCGTTGAGGAGAAGGAACTGAATCTTCTAATAGATTCGCTCTGGTACCGGTAGAATCGTCAGAGTCATCGGAATCTGAAGACTCAAGCACCGGGTGCTCCTGTAACGCATGGTATTGGTACCGTTCGAAGTCGGTACCGAAATGTCTCGGTTCCTGATCCGATACCTGAGATCGGCATGGGGGGGAAGCAGTCCTGTTGAAGCAGGTACTGTTGGTACCGGTATCTGTTGAACCGTCAGTTGCGGTCTTAGCGGTACCGAAGCTGCTAAGAGGGCTGCTAGACTGCGTTCGATAATGAGGATTCTGTGATCCATCGCTCCTGCCGATGCCTTGTTGCCGGTATCGTTGGAAGCGGCTATGACCTCAGAACCTGGCACCAGTAGTTCTGCAGAGGTGGAGGCCTCTGGAACATCCTGGAGCCCCGTTAATGCTTTGGAGCCCAAAGACTCCTGCCAGGGCTATTTTGCCAGTGAAGTATCCTCAAGTGAAACATCAGTGGCATCTCGATACTTTGAAGGAGATTTACCCTTCGAGGACCAGCTAGTCTTAGAAGATTTAATTTTGGTTACCTGAGATCCATGGGAGGAAGATGAAGCCCTGGAAGATGTCGATGTAACTGACATCGTGTTGGCGGCAAAAAGGGTACCGAGTTTTGCAGCTCTGTTCTGCAGGCCGCTTTTGGTCATCCTCGTGCAGGAGAGACACTCCGTTGGACAATGTTCAGGACCGAAACATTTTAGACACCAATCATGGGTGTCAGTGACGGAAATGGTACCGCCACATTTTGAGCATTTTTTGAAACCACTAGCTGGTTTGTCCATGCTTGAAGAAAAATGGGCCTAGTGCCCAAAATGGTGCCTAGCACCAGAAACAGGGAAAGATCCCTGAAGAAATACAAGCTTTTTGTTGTTTTTTTTAAGGAAAGAAGAAGAGAACCGGTGGTACCGGTAGGCAGACGCGACCACAAAAAACAAGAAATAAAAGTACATTTTCTGCGGTGACAGGGTACCACGTCCTGTCGGCTCTGTGGAAAATGAAGAACTGAAGTGAGAGAAGTACAGAAGCGGGAAGGCAGCACGCATGCGCTGTGGGATGCTCCCAAAAGCTTTCCTATTGGACTCTGGGGAGTGTTCCCGTGCGGGCTCCGTCGGTACCGACGATACCCATATGTGAAGACTACATTCCTGCTTGTTCCTGGAGATTGCCCTGTCCTCAGAGCTCGGTGTCAGTGCTCATCCCATTATATAGTCGACTTGATTTCGCCCTTCTCTCTACAGGCTGCCCCAGAACCATGACCAAGCAGATGACAGAAACCCCTTTAGGAATAGTGCCGCCCCTCAATTGGAGTCTTTTTAAATGGAAGTGGTACAGACGGGCAAACCAACGCCTAGCCAATAGATGCCTGGCTATAAAAAGCTATTGTCCCGATAGGATACTACTCCAGTGATGTCAACCTATCACTGGGCCGCCTGTTCAAAATGCTGACATCCATTCCAATGATGCCTTCAGTCCTCCAGTCTGGATAGCATTAAGGGTAAAGATCCACTTTTGTTCAAACCGAGCCAGGCGTTGTTCTGTCTGGCTGGCTTGAAGGTCCTCAATTCCATCTATAATTAACCACAATAAGTCCTGCCAAAGGTGTTCATGGTTGACACAATGTTGGACAATCAGTGCTGTCAACATCTTGTTGTTTAAATGGGACTTATGTTCGCTGAGCCATATTTTAATAGGTTGGCAAGTTCGACCAACATAGACCCGTGCACATGGGCAGACAATAATATAAACTACCAGGATTTAGTCTCAGAGGGTACTTTGTCTTCATTACAGGATCCGTCCAGGAATCTATATCCATCGATATGGCACACATATTACAATGCTCACATGGGCAGTGATGCCCCCTTACATGCCGCTCTGAGCCTTGCATCAAAAAATCTGACTTAACCAGATTATCCTTGAGATTACAAGCATGGGTAAAAGCTATGCAGGGTCTTGCATGAAAAACTGTGTGCAATGCCAGTATGTGCCAATGCTTATGAATGCTTCTCGCTAGCCTTTGTGCTTGATCTGAATAGCAGAGAACACATAGTTGTTTGTCCATCCTTTCCTTGCAATTTTTTTGTAATAAGAGGCCGTTGTGCATTCTTGGCCTGCAGGTAGGCTCTGTGAATTACACACTTAGGGTACCCTCTCTGCAATTATCTCATATTGAGATCCTTTGCCTGGGTCAGAAAGTCCTGCTCAGTGGAACAAATCCAGTGTACCCTCAGAAATCGCCCAATGGACAGTACTTTATTTCAATTTACAAGGATGATGATTACTAAAATGTAGTTTCACCCAAGCACAGAGAAAGTCCTTCCTGCAACTTAAACCTCTTGCGTTTTTCCGTGTAAGCATTTGATCACTTATGAGAGGGTACATTATAGGGGTAATTCTGGGCCATGAATAGTGAGTATGTACATCTCCGCTATTTGTCACCTGCTGATCCTGGTGCAAAGGCTCCTCATATGTACAGTGGTGTTGTAAAGGGAGCTTGTGACAGGGGGCGGTCTGGAGGTGGAGCGAGGGCAGGCCATGTCCCCAGACAAACAGGGTCGATTCTGAGGTCTAATAAGTCCCCCTGAATGCGGGGTGATAGCGGCAGCCAGTAGCAATGGACAGGTGAAGGGTGCAGGAGAATCCCCGTAGTCTGACCCTGGCCATGAGAGGCTGGATCGTGGGTCAGGCTGTGGGGAAAGGAGGTTTTCAGCAGTGGCGGCGATCAGGCTCCTGAATGGAGCTGTGGTGCCATGGCACCGGGACCCCATGGCAATGCGGCTCCATTCAGGAGCATGACTGAGTTAGCCAGGCTTGTGGCTGGATGTCCAGGATTCCAGAATCAGGCACCAAGGTCCATCACACCCAGTATTCTGTTTCCAATAGAGGCTAATCCAGGTCACAAGTACCTGGCAGGTTCCCAAAAGGGCACATAGGTTCCACAGTGCTCATCTTGGGGTAAGCAGTTGATTTCCTGGGTCCTCTATAATAATGGTTTATGGACCTTTCCTCCAGGAACTTGTCCCAACCTTTTTTTAAACTCAGCTACACTAATAACTTTTACTACATCCTCCGGTAACAAATTCCAAAATTTGATTACGTGTTGAGTAAAAAAAAATAATTTTTCTTTTATTAGTCTTAAATGGGCTACATTGTAGCCTCATTGCATGGCATCTAGTCTTTCTACTTTTTGACGGCGTGATCTACATTTCCTCATTCCACTCCATTCATTAATTTATAGACCTCTATCATATTCCCCCTCAGCCATCTCTTTTCCAAGTTGAAGAGCCCCAAACGTTCAAACCTCTCCTCGTAGGGGTATCCTATCTCCTTTACCATTTTTGTCACTTTTCTTTTTACCTTTTCTAATTCTGCCATATCCTTTTTAAGATATGATGATCAGAATTGCACACAATATTCAAGATGCAGTCACACCATGGAACGATACAGAAGCATTATAACGTCCTTGGATTTATTCTCCATCTCTTTCCTTATGATTTCTAGCATTCTATTTGCTTTCTTGGCTGCCGCTGCCCGCTGGGGGGATGTTTCAATGTATTATCCATGATGACACCTAAATCTTTTTCCTGGGTGATGGTTTCTTAGGTGGTACCTTGTATCATGTAACCATAACTTGGGTTGTTCTTTCCTAGGTGCATAACTTTGCACTTGTCCACATTAAATTTTATCTGCCATTTGGATGTCCAGTCTTCCAATTTATCAAGATCCTTTTTCATTTTAACAACTTCGAATAATTTTGTGTCATCTGCAAAATTTGATCACCTCATTCATTATTCCTATTTCCAGGTCATTTATGGATATATTAAAAAGCAGCGGGCCCAGTATAGATCCATGGGGTACTCCATTATTCACCTTTCTCTATTGAGAAAATTGGCCATTTAGCCTTATTCTCTGCTTTCTATCTTTTAACCAATTCATGATCCACAATACTACACTGTCTCCAATACAATGATTTTAATTTCGCCAAGAGTCTCTCAGGAGGGACCTTGTCAAAGTCTTTCTGAAAATCCAGATACACTATATCAACTGGCTCATCTTTCTCTACCTGTTTATTCACACCTTCAAAAAAATACAACAGATTAGTAAGACAAGACTTTCCTTGGCTAAATCCACATTGGCTTTCTCCTATTAAACCGTGACTATCTACAAGTTCAGTAATTTTATTCTTTATAATGGTTTCTACCATTTTGCCCAGTACTGATGTCAGGCTCACCAGTCTGTACTTTCCTGGATCACCCCTGGAACCTTTTTTTAAAAAATCAGTATTAAATTGGCTATCTTCTAATCTTCAGGTATTACAGATGATTTTAATGATATTTAACAAATTACTAATAGTAGGTCTGCAATCTCATATTTCAGTTCTTTCAACACCTTTGGATGTCTACCATCCAGTCCAGGTGATTTGCTATTCTTCAGTTTATCAAATAATTGTAATACACCATCCAGATTTGTGGTTTATCGATATGTCTTTCAATTCTTCAGATATATCACCTTTATATACCATTTCAGGCATGGGTAACTTCCCTACATCTTATTAAGTAAAGATCAAAACAAACAATTCATTCAGTGTCTCCGCTATGGCCTTGTCCTCGCTTAGCCCCTTTTATCCCTCTGTTGTCTAATGGTCCAACTGACTCTCACAGGTTTTTTTGCTATGAATGTACTTGAAAACGTTTTTATTATGCATTTTTTGCTTCCACGGCAAGCTTCTTTTCAAATTCTCTCTTTGCCTTGCATCTAACTTACCAATGCTTATGTTGTTTCCTGTGTTGGTCATTTGGCTCCTTTTTCCATTTCCTGAAGGATGCTTTTTTGGCAACAGCCTCTCTGACCTCACCTTTAAATCACGGTGGCAGTTTTTTGGCCTTCCTTCCACTTTTCTTAAAGCATGGAATACATCTGGTCTGGGCTTCTAAGATAGTAAACAACGCCTATGCTTGATGTAAATCTTTAACCTTTGCAGCTGCTCCTTTTAGTTTTTTCTTAACTATTTTCCTCATTTTATCATAGTCTCCCTTTTGAAAGTTAAAAAGTAGTATTGTAGATTTCCTTGCCATCCTTTTTCCATTTATTAAATCAAATGCAATAAGGCTATGATTGCTATTGCCAAGTGGCCCAAAACCCTCATCTCTTGCAGCAGATCCACTAAAGACTAGGTCCAAAATTGCTTCTTGGAGCAGCTGGTTCATGAACTGACAAGAGGGGAAGCTGTCTTTTATTTCATCTAGAAGCGCTATCTCTCTAGCATGTCCTGCTCTGACATTGACTCAGTCGATACCAGGGTAATTGAAATCACCCATTATTACTGTGTTGTAACTTTTGTTAGCTTCCCTGATTTCTTTCAGCATTTCATCATCTGTTCATTCTGGCCATGCTGTTGGTAGACAAACACACAAAGCGAGAGACGTGTGAAGGTCACAGGTGCTTTAGTGATTAGTCCCCGACGCATTTCGGCAACGCCTTCTTCAGGGGGTATGCAGTGATGCACACTGTGCAACTTTCTTAGGGAAAATACAAAATATACCTGTGCAATATAATTTTCTCTGTGCTTTGAAAACTACAAAAATATCCAATGAGACTCAGAATACCTCCGACGGAGTGACCGAGTAACAAACTCTCCAGTAATGTGTGCATCACTGCATACCCATGAGGAAGGCATTGCTGAAACGTGTCGGGGACTAATCATTAAAGCACTGTGACCTTCACACGTCTCTCACTTTGTGCTTTTGTGCTTCTTGCTGTGAGAGCCTAGTGCTCTCCCTTGTGCATGCTGTTGGTAGTACATCCCCACTGCCATCGCCTTCCCCTTTTTACATGGAATTTCTATCCATAGAGGTTCTACAGTGTATTTTGGTTCCTGCAAAATTTTAATTCTATGTGATTCAATGCCCTCTCTAATTTGAGCACAATCCCTCCACCAATTTGATCTACCCTATCATTGTGATAGAGTTTGTACCCAGGTATCACAGTGTCCCATTGGCTGTCCTCCTTCCACCAGGTCTCTGAGATGCCAATCATATCTAACCTTTCATTTAGTGCTATATCTTCTATGTGGAAGTTGCAAGGGAGAGGGTTAGGGACATGGTTAGGTCTTGGCCAAAGCAGGTCAAAAATCTACACTTATATTCCCCATTTTCTATAAGGAACACATGTGTATGACCAAAAATTTCCACTTTGGAATTTACACCTGCTCCCTGGCACATTTAGATTTTTAAGAAGTTCTCATTTCTGCCAGCCTTTTACAAGTTTCCACACTCTACACATGCAGCTTTTTTGGCTGTTTAGTGCTTTTTAATGGGTCCAACGGACTGCTCATGGCCATGTAATAGCTGCTCCATTTGTCAGTACTCACCATCCATCGCTAGCTTACAAATCAAGTTTCAGGGAAATTATATACATTGAGTTTCTCTTTAAATCCTTTAACTTCAGGGGTTGTATATCTGATCATATGCCTCCTCTCTGAGGAGGCTCTGCCCTGCCAAAACAGTTTTTAACTACTGACCAAATCAATGCCAAGCACAAGCCTGTCATTTTAATGCACAATGCAGTAAAATTGATAATGCATTAAGAAGATTCTTGAGTCACTCAAATTTACTTTAACTTGCGACAGGCAAACAAAGAGAAATATTTGGATTTTTTTAAACGTACTCACTCAACACATATTTGGCAAAAAGGGAAATATTCAACCCTACTTGAGAAAAAGAAATTTGAAGTGCAAAGGAGGAACCATCAGATCCACTTTGCCAGACCCCTCCACCCTTCTTGTCGTTAAGTGCCTTTGAGTTAGTGTCGAATCATGGCAATCCTCTGGATAGTTGTCCTAAATTGTGTTCGGTCAGTCAGATGGCTCATTGTTGATAAAGTGGCACCCACAGCTGTTTTCTTATATCGATCCATCTCATTGTTGGCCTTCCTCTTTTGCATTGACCTTCTACCTTGCCAAGCATGTCGTCTTTCTCTAATGATCTCTCTCTTTGCATGATGTGTCCAAAGTATGAAAGTCAAAGTCTTGTCATCTGAGCTTCTAAGGAAAGCTTAGGTTTGATGCCCTCTAGTACTGATTGGTTTCTTCTTTGGGCAATCCATGGGATACACAGTATTCATCACCAGCACTATAATTCAAAAGCATAAACTTTCTTCCTGTCTATCTTTTTCACTGTCCAACTTTCGCATCCATATGACGTTATTGAAAATACCATGGCTTGAACAAGTCAAATTTTTGTATGGAGAGAGAATTTTGTCTAGGTCAGTGGTTCTTAACTAGTCCTCCTTGAACCCCTAGGCCAGTGGTGTTCAGGATAGCCCTAATGAATATGCATGAGATATATATGCATTAGAGATATCCTACCAACCTGACTGGTTTGTGGACCTCTAGGGCTGGATTCGGAGACCCCTGCCTTACACCTCTGTCATTTAAGAATGTGAGTGGGCAAGGTGCAGATCTCCAAGACATCGAAAAGGTTAGATAGAATTTGTCACATGCCTCTTTGCTTCTCACCACCACCAAAATATTGTCTATTAGACAACGTTTTGGTGGTGGTGAGAATTGAGGAGGCATGTGACACATTCTATATGTACCCTTTTGATATTTAGGACATCTGCACCTTGCCCATTCACAATCTTAAATGACATAGGTGTAAGGCAGGGGTCTCCAAATCCAGCCCTAGAGGGCCACAAACCAGTCAGGTTGACAGGATATCTCTAATGCATATATATCTCATGCATATTCATTAGGGCTATCCTGAATACCCGACTGGCCTAGGGGTTCAAGGACGACTGGTTAAGAACCACTGGTCTAGGTCCTTTATAGCCATTCTGCCAAGAGCAATGCGTCGTCTGATTTCTTGACTACTTGTTGTTTCTTTATTGATAGTTGATCCAAATAGGTTAAAGTTGTCCACTATTTCAATTTCTTCTCAATCAATGATGAAATTATTGATGTTGCCAGTTGTCAGGATCTTTGTCTTCTTTACATTAAGGTACAAACCCATTTTAAGATTATGTTCCTTGATCTTGAGAAGCAAATGTTTCAGATTGTCTTTGCTTTCAGCAGTAATGTGGTATCATCAGCAAAGCAAAGGTTATTGATGAATATTCCACCAATTTTCACATCTCTGTTGTCTTCAAACAGTTCTCCTTCTCTGATTTGTTCTGCATATAAATTAAACAGGTAGAGGGAAAGTATGCAGCCTTGTTGTACACCTTTGCTAATTTTAAACCATTCTTTCTCCTTGTTCTGTACGAACTGTTGCTTCTTGATCCAATGTAAAGGTTGTGCAAGAGAACAATCAGGTGTTCTAGTATTCCCATATTTCTTAATGTGGCCCAGAGTTTCTCATGGTTTACACAGTCAAAAGCCTTGCTGTAGTCAATAAAACACATATAGATATCCTCTTGGTATTTTGACTTTTCAACGATCCATCTCACATCTGTGATGATGTTTCTTGTTCCTCGCCCTTTCCTGAACCCTGCTTGCACTTCAGGCAGTTCTTGTTCCAGATGTGGTTGTAGTCTCTGCTGAATAATCTTCAGTAGAATCTTGCTGGCATGTGGGATCAGGGCGATTGTGCAATAATTTCCACAGTCAGTTGGATCACCTTTCTTTAGTATTGGCATAAACACAGATCTTTTCCATTCAGTTGGCCATGATGTTGCTTTCCAAATTTCCTGGCAGAGCCTTGTAAGTATGGTAAAGCTGCATCCAATTACTGTAATACTTCAATGGGAATACCATCAATGCCTGGTGCTTTGTTCTTTGATAACGTGTTTTTATGCTGCTTTGACTTCTTTCATCACCAATAGTTCCTGATCATAAGTTACAGGTTGAAATGGCTACTGGTCCACTTGATCTTTATCATACAATGACTCTGTATATTCTTTCCATCTTTTCTTGATCTTCTCAGCATCATTCAACATGGATCCTTGAGTATCTTGTAACATTCCAATTCGAGGCTGGGATTTTTTCTTTAAGTCTCGTATTTTTAAGAAAGCCGATCTTGTTCTTCCTCTAATAATTTCTGCTTCTGTTTCCTTGCATGTGTTACTATAGTACTTGTCTTGCTGCACATCGGAAATATCTGTTGAGTTCTGCGATTGCCTCTTTGTCTTCTGCCTTTAGCGTCTCTGTGTTTCTGGGCAATTTTTAAAGTTTCTTTGGTCATCCATTTTGGCTGTTTTCGCTTTCACCTTTTGCAGAGACTTCTCACTTTCTTCCAACACAGCCTTTTTGATGTCATCCCATAACACTTCTGGAGCTCTGTCATTTGTATCTAAAGCAGCAAATCAGTTTTGCAGGCAGTCCTTAAATTATGGTGGTATATGCTCAAGGTCATATTTTGCTACATATTTTGTCCAAAAAGCACTCATGCACTTGCACACGCCATTTGCTCAACTTATGAAGCCCTCAGACTCAGATATATTTACTCCTGCTCAGTGCTGGCATAAGTCCATGTTAGACCATTGTTGCAACCGTACAGTTCTTATTATTGCCTGTGCAAGTGGGTTTCATACTTTCAAAGAATTAATTAGACCTTACCTGCTAATTAGTGTTCCTGAAGGAACGACAGTCCAGTCCCTTACTTCTGGGTTGCCTAACCCTTCCATCAGCGTGGAGGCTGAGTCCATCCTTTTTGAGGATGGTGTGGTATAAATACCACTGGCACCACCCACAGATCCCAGTATTCTAATGAAAAAGTAGCTTTAACCAGAAACCAACTCATTAAAAATTAAGAAAAACACAGCAAAACTTAAAACACAGGAGAACACCACAAACTCTCCCCCCTTTTTAACTGCAGGAGGTAGGAAGGAAAAAAGGGGGGGGGAGAGAGAGGGAAGGAGGAGGCCCACCAGAACTTTCCTTCACCAAGATCCTCCGGACCTGCTCCAAGGACTCGTTAGCTTCGTTTCGGCTCTGACTTCGGTCCGCTGCCCCTTTACCTACCCACTGAAATACTCAGTTGTTAGAAGAAATCGGGAGGGAACAGGGACTGGACTGTCGTTCCTTCAGGAACACTAATTAGCAGGTAAGGTCTAATTAATTCTTCCTTATCGTCACTCCAGTCCAGTCCCTTACTTCTGGGATGTACAAGAGCAGTTCACGCCTGGGAGGGGTTCGCTATCGCGGACCGAAGTATCGCATTCCCAAAACGCGCATCAGCTGAGCTCTGAACATCCAGCCTGTAGTGTTTGGTAAAAGTATGCAGCGAAGACCAAGTAGCCGCTTTGCAGATGTCCAGTGGCGGAACTAAGCTATACTCCGCCCAGGAGGTAGCCTGCGCCCGCGTCGAATGAGCGCGCAGACCTCCTGGAACCTGCTTCCCCTTCAGAATGTAGGCCGAAGCAATAGCTTCCTTGATCCACCCAGAGATGGAAGCCTTGGCCGCCGCCTCCCCCTTATGCGGCCCCCCCAAACAGAATGAATAATCGTTCTGACCTCCGGAAGGACGCCGTGCGGGAGAGATAAAGCTTCAACGCTCTCTGGACGTCCAGGAGATGTAGCTTTCTGGCATTACCCTCTAGCTCTTCTGCTGAGAAAACCGGAAGCGAAACCGCCTGGTTCACATGGAAAGGAGAGAAGACCTTGGGTAAGAAGGAAGGAACTGTCCGCAAGACCACCTTATCTCTGAAGAACGAAAGAAAGGGGGGCTGAGAAGACAATGCTTGCAGTTCGGACACGCGTCTGGCCGAGCAAATGGCGACCAAAAAGACCGTCTTGAGTGTCAAATCCTTTAGGGAGGCTCTCTTAGCCGGCTCGAATGGCTCCCTGGTCAGGGCATTTAACACCAGATTGAGATCCCAAGGGGGATTCACCGATCTTTGTTGCGGACGCAGACGCCTAACCGCTCTTAGGAACCTGGCTACATCCGCGTGGTCCCCTAAGGACTTTCCACGGACTTTACCCCTGAAACAAGAGATAGCAGTCAACTGGACTCATAAGGAGCTGGGCGCTAGGCCCTTCTCAAAACCTGCTTGCAAAAATTCCAGGACCTCCGGGACCGAGGCCGACAGAGGTTTCTTCCGGCGCTCCCTACACCAGGCTTCGAAGATGCGCCAAACCCTTACATAGGAGAGACAGGTCGAGTGCTTTCGTGCGCTCAACAAGGTAGAGATTACTGATCCCGAGTATCCCCACTTCCGGAGCTGCGCCCTTTCAATAGCCAGGCCGTAAGCGAGAATCGATCCACGTGAGGCATCAATACCGGCCCCTGTCTCAACAGACCCTTTCTGCAGGGGAGACGCCAAGGCCGGTCGACCGATAACCTCACTAGGTCCGCATACCAGGAGCGACGAGGCCAATCCGGAGCTATGAGGATTACCAAACCTCGGTGGGCTTCCACTCGCTGCAGAATCCTTCCGATGAGTGCCCATGGGGGGAATACATACAGGAGCCCCTCCGAAGGCCATTTCTGGGCTAGAGCATCTAAGCCTTCTGACATCCTTTCCTTCCTTCGACTGAAAAATCTGCTTGCCTTGGCTGAAGCATACCGCGCCATGAGATTCATGACTGGTGGACCCCAAAGGGCTACTACCTGATCGAAAACCTCCTGGTCCAGCTCCCACTCCCCGTGGTCGATCTTGAACCTGCTGAGGTAATCGGCCGTAGCATTGTCCGTTCCAACTACATGCTGGGCCGAAAGAGCCATCAACTTGTTTTCGGCCCACTGGAACAGGCTCTCCGCCTCCTTCTCCAAGGAGGGACTGCTTGTACCTCCCTGGTGATTGATGTAAGCCACCGCGGTGACATTGTCTGAGAAGACGCGAACTGCCCTCTGGCGAACTAAGGGTTCGAGTGCCCTGAGTGCTAAGGCTACCGCTTGCAGCTCCAGCCTGTTGATGGACCAATGAGACTCCGTTAGGGACCACTGACCCTGTATGAACTGGTCCTCGCAGTGAGCTCCCCAGCCCGCTAGACTGGCATCCGTCGTCAGCAGTAACCACTGCGGGGGCTCGAGGGGCATCCCGCGATCCAGATTCCGAGTGCACTGCCACCACTGTAGGGCATTCTTGATTCGAGGCGCACAGGGCAGCCGCATGGCCAACGGATGAAGTTGATGAGACCACCGACGTAACAGGGCCTGCTGCAGAGGGCGCATGTGAGCTCTGGCCCACGGGACTACCTCTAAAGTTGCGGCCATGGTTCCCAGCAATTGGAGGTAATGCCACGCCGTAGGGTTTCGCCTGGCCAGGAATTGTGTCACCAGGATCCTTAGGTCCCTTGCCCTCTTTTTGGACAGAAAAAAACTCTTCCTCTTCTGGTGTCGAATCTCGCTCCGAGATACTCGAGCTCTTGAGAGGGAACCAACCTGCTCTTTGCTCGATTGATGACCCAGCCTAACTCCTCCAGGACTTCCACCACTCTGGCAGTAGTTGAGCGACTCTCCTCTTCCGACTTCGCCCGGATCAGCCAATCGTCCAGGTAGGGATGTACCAAGATTCCCTCTTTTCTGAGAGCTGCCGCCACCACTACCATTATCTTGGTGAAGGTCCGAGGGGCTGTAGCCAGCCCGAAGGGCAGTGCCCGAAACTGAAAATGGCCTCTTGGCACCGCAAATCTCAGGAACTGTTGATGGGAGCTTTGAACCGGGATATGCAGGTAGGCTTCCGTCAAATCCAAGGAAGTCAAGAACTCTCCGCTCCTTATGGCCACGATGACTGACTTTAGAGTTTCCATCCAGAAATGAGGCACTTTGAGACAGCGATTGACTTGCTTTAGATCTAGGATCGGTCGAAACGATCCTTCCTTCTTTGGTACTACAAAATAAATCGAGTATCGACCGGAGCCGCATTGGTGCGGTGGAACTGGGGTCACCGCTCCAAGCACCATGAGTCTTGAAAGTGTGACCTCTATCGCCGCTCTCTTTAGCGGGGAACCGCAGGGAGACTGAACAAAGGCCGGGTGTATTTGCTTTGCAAATTCGAGAGCATAACCCTCTCGGATCACTTCTAGGACCCATTGATCGGATGTGACCCGGGACCAGGCGGGAAGGAACTGCTTTAAACGGCCCCCCACCGGCAGTCCCCCCACCTGGATCCCCGATTTCTCATTGTGGTTTTCTAGGACCCGCGGAGGAGGAGGCTCCAAAACCTCTCCCCGCTCCCCTCTGAAGCCTTGTCCCCTCGAAGGGAAGCGGCCCCTAGGAAAGGGATTCGATCTGGCTGGACGAAATCTCCGGGTGTCCCTAGGCTGGCTCCGAACCGGGGCTAGCGAACGACCTTGCTTCGGTCTGTCTTCCGGAAGCCTGCCACCTTTAGATTCGCCGAGGTCTTTAACCAATTTATCCAAGTCTTCTCCAAAAAAACCCTTCCCCTTGAAGGGGAGACGACTCAGGCGCGCCTTAGAAGAGGCATCGGCTGCCCAATTCCGTAGCCATAAATATTGCCTAGCTGCTACCACAGATGCCATGTTTTTAGCCAGGCTCCTGATGAGGTCCTATTGGCTATCCGCTAGGTAGGCGGCCCTGGACTCCAACCTAGCTGAAATAGACTGAGCATCCCCCGAGGGGCTCTCTGCCAGCTGGAGTTGCTGGGAGCACCTCAAACAGGCCCTAGCCACCCAAGCCCCGGAAACCGAGGCCTGTAAGGCGAGAGCACTGATATCAAAAGCTTGCTTCAGCAGCGTATCCAATTTTCTATCCTGAGAATCCTTCAAGGCCGCGCTACCCTCGACCGGGATAGTCATCTTCTTTGTTACTGCTGATACCGCTGCTTCCACCCTGGGCGACCTCAGCAGTTCTTTGTCCGTTTCCGGTAAAGGGTAAAGCCGAGTCATAGAGCGCACGCCCCTTAAACTTGATTCTGGTTGATCCCACTCCTCCTGGAACATCTGACGCACCACTCTGTGGACGGGGAAGACCTTTTGAGATCTCCTAACCGCTTGGATCAAAGGATCCTCCAATGCTTCCTCCACTGTTGGGGCGTCGGAGGTCACATTGAGCACCTTGAGGGACTCGTTAATCAACGCTGGGAGCTCCTCCCGCCGAAAAACTCTGACTATGCGTGATTGGTCCTCCTCTGGAATCTCTCCCTCTTCCAGCTCCTCCTCCTCTTCTCCCAGCTCCTTGTCTGAGACCTCCTCCTCCGGAGTGTCATGAGAGAAGGACGAGAGGGGCTCCTCGCCCATCAGCCTTGCGCGCTTGGGAGGGGCCTCGGAAACCTGGAAGTTAGTCTTCAGTGGCCTGGGCCCCAGACCTTCCATCGCTGCGCTCGACTCAGCAGCACCAATCCCTTTCTTGCGCATACAATAAGCCTTGTGCAGCAAGAGGACGAAGTCTGTGGAGAATAGGTCGCTGGCACTCCCCTCCCCAACTGACGTTGGGGGAAGGGAAGGAGGGGAGGTCGGCAAGTCCGAGGAAGAAGGCGGAAGAGAACGGGGTTCCCTTTCCCCTTCCAGAGGGTCCCCTGAGCGGATTGAGACATGGCTAATTGAATATTTTGTTCCACCGAGGCAGCCTCTGCAGCACAACCCCTGCAGATTCCTGTTTCGGAGGCAGTACCCCTGCGAATACCACAGGAAGGGCACCGCGATTTGCCAGTCATGTCCTATTTAAATAAAATACAGTTTGGCAAACCAAAGGTAATTAGCATAAATTAAATAAATCAAATAAAACGATTAGTAAATAGAAAATAAAAATAGAAAATTCAAATTAAGGGATTGTAGAATTTCCAGCAGGGAAGGCCAATACCACCCTTGCACCCTTCCCCCCCTGACTGCAAACTACTAGGGAGTGGATAAGGGAAGAAAAACTTAGATTAATGCAAAATTAAATTAAAAGAAACAGAAGACACCCTAAAACTAATCCCCCGCTAATAAAAACACTCCCCAGTACTTGCGGTTTGAAGGACTTTAACCAGCGCGATGCTTCGCGGAAGTCCGCCGCGCTCCGGGGGCTCACACGTGGTAGGCCGCGGCCACGTGGAGCCCTAACCGGTTGGCGTCTCTGCCGGACTCTCCTTTTCCTGCCTGCAAAGCCTGTTCGGCCCTGGAACGGGCTTTGAGGCGGAGAACAACCCCGACGCTCCTGGGCTGCAGCCAAGCCGGAGGAAGTGGGGGAACGTCGTGCTGCCGCCTCAAGCGCTCAGCCACCAGAGGGCTTCGGCACGAGGCAAGGCAGGCCTTAGCGGAGAACGCCAAGAGACCGCTGATCCAGCAGAGGAGGCGGCTTTGCGTTCCTCCTCACTGCTGCCGGCAAATCTTCTGCTCGGTAAGTCTGGTTACCGTCAGCGAGCAAAACCTCCTCTTCTGTTTCGGGAGGGGGGGGGGAAGAAGGAGGGAGATGGAAAGGTTTAAAGGAGCAGTACCAGCAAGGAGAATACAAGCCCTAAATGAGCCAAATGGGAAAAAATTAAAATAAAACGATTAGTTAATAGAAAATAATAATTAAAATAAATTAAATTAAAGGAAGTGGTAGACTCCAGTAAGCTCTTGGCTTACGGAACCCTCCAGCTGCTTGGAGGCTGAGAATACTGGGATCTGTGGGTGGTGCCAGTGGTATTTATACCACACCATCCTCAAAAAGGATGGACTCAGCCTCCAAGCTGCTGGAAGGGTTACGCAACCCAGAAGTAAGGGACTGGACTGGAGTGACGATAAGGAACTAATTTTCAATTCTGAAAAAATAGTAAAGCAAAATTACCATCCTTTACTCTCTCTTTTAAAACATCGACATTAATTAAAAAAAAAACCTCTTCCACTACTTTTAAAATAATCCTATAGCACATATAAAGGGGCATTTTAGAAAAGACGTCCAAGTGCAATTGGGAACATCTAAGCCAGAACATCTGAAAAAAAAGCAGGCATGTTCAAGTGCAGACACGATTTCACAAACATGGACGTGCCTGATATGGATATCTATGGGGCATCTACGTAGACATCCCCAGAATAGTATTCCACAACCTGGATATCTAGGAATAGCCTAATGGTTTGAGTAGTGGGCTAGGAGCAGGGAAGCCAGGGTTCAAATCCCACTGCTGCTATCATTGTGATTCTGCTGAGTGCTAGGGATAATGGAGTGCTATGTTCTCTACACCATCTGGATGTTTTTCAGCCAAAATGAGCCTATTCATGAGCGAAATAGATCTAAACTTAAATGTGCCTCCAGACATCCAGGACATTTCTGAGAGCAGGCAGGGATATCCAGGTTCCTGGGAATGCCCCAGCCCTCCTCCACCATGCCCCCATTCAGACTTGGACATCCTCATGCTGGGGACACCAACAGACCCCGGCTTCTAAAATGGCTCAAGAGATGTTTCTGTGCATTGGCCATCTCTGTTCCTGTTTTCAGATGTCCAATGCATGAACAGTGCTTCTAAAATAACCCCAAGGACAGAATTTAGTGCTTTTCTCTAGGTGAATCAGTTTATGACAACGACGACTTGGAAATATTAGGTAGTTTTTTACCTCTGGAAGGGAGAATCTTTGGAGCATCCTGTTTCAAGTTTTCTTAACTACAATTTTACGAGCTCCCAGGTATAAAATAAATATTTGCAAACTTTTTGGAAATTGAACTGATAGAGATTTTAAATTAAAATAGCTCCTGTTAGATACCAACTATCCAAATACATTACCTAATGCTATTAAACACCAGTGAGGCATAGAAATTGGAATTGCTCATCTGTTTATCAAATGCATTTCAAAAGTCAAGGATGCTGCTGACCTAAGTAATTTATGAAGTTATTATTATCTTGTTATAAATATTGCATGTACAGTAAATAACTGCATTTAGTGGAATGAAGTTCATGGATCATGTTCTATGATATTTCATAATTCAAGTGCTGTGGCAACTCAGCAAAATTCCACACCTTACTTTTATACTTCCATATTTCTTTGATCAGCAACTGTTCTGATTATGCTTTAAAAAAATTTAGTTATGGCAAACCATACAATGGATAAAAATGTCTTAAGTTTAAATAATGGCAAAATTAATTCCATTATGCACAGTACCTGATTTTTGTAACCAAAATGTAAGTTAATGTGCAATATTTCTGATGAAGAATTTATAAAATTATGTATGTTTTCTTATTTATACCTCCATACTTTTAATCTATTGATTTGTAAAAATATTCAGAAAAATTTGATATAAATATAAATATGGTGAGTCTACTGTCGTCTGGTGTTCTGCATCATCATGAAGAATGTCCATTAGGCATGCCAGAAACATAACTATTGGTGACCACTTGTGATTTCATTCATGTATCATACCAAGAAATCTGTTGTACATAATTGCATGTAGTGTATATCTGATAACTAATGGAACATGAACATATCATCTAAGCATCTGTCATATAAAGAAGTTAAAGCTTTTTAAAGAACTGTAGAGCTCAGTGAAATTTTGGAATGTTTGTCTGTCCAAAGTTTCATTTAGCTCTACAGTTCTTTAAAAAGAAACAAATGCCCTTTACCATGTATGCACTGCTAATTACGCAGTTCTCAAAATGTTCATCCAACTGTATTCCCTGTTATCTGACGAGGCATTAACTGCATGGCAGTCATCCCAAAAATTATGGGAACCCCTTCAACAATTACCACAAAGGTTTTGCAACTAACACACCTTAACCTTTACAGTCAATGCATATTAGGTGCAAAATCGTATTAGCACCTAGTTAGTAAACAGGGGCCTATGAGTTTCATTCCAATATGCATGGGTCTCATTATCCCTTTTTAGGATCTGGAGTCACTTGGCTGACATCAACATCTGATACTGAATAAAGTATCAAGCCTACTCCTGCTGTGACCTCAAGCTAAGGGAAGAAAGAAGGATTCTTGCACATACTTTAGTTATCACCTTGCCTCATTCAAACATACTTCAAAACCACTGGATTCAATGGGGGAGGGTGTGACAAATTAATAGAACTCTATTATTTCTGATGTGAAAAACCACCATATAATTAGAGGGACGTTAAAGAGAGTATTATTCAAGAACTATACAGAGCTCACATATAGATTGGAATTAGGATGGAAAAGGAGTCTCATATACACAGCCTTTTCATAGCCCTACGGTACAACCACAGAGCAAGGAAGACTATTTCCTTTACAAAGAAACCCATATACTTTATGCTTTGCAGAAATCAGTACAGCCATAGTGTCTGTCCTTGGGTAATATAGGCAGACAGTCACAAAGTATTAGAAAAATTAAATACACATGACCACTGAACTCCTCCTTGGTTAGCATCCACTAAGGCGGCACTGTTTCATACTTCACTCAAAATTTGCATAACCCCAACTTAACTCCTGCTTTTGCATAAGCATCAGCAAAAAATGGTTATTAAGACGGTTGCTCACTAAGCCACACACATAGATACATACATCACAAAACAAATCCAGCTTTCCTAGGTCAAGTGAGAAGAAGGTCAGATGAAACTCCAGGCTTCCACATTAGTAACATTTAACTGAAATCCTTTATCCCATCTAGTCCAACTCTCTCAAAAGTACAAGACCCCTTTAAATTTCCCTGTTATCCTATGAGTATTCCTCATGTGCTTCATTTCATTTTTTTATTCAATTATAACACGCTTACATTTCCAAAAAATAATAAGCAAAGTTGCACATTAATAATACACAGGAAAATAAATCTACACACAAAAAAGACAAGCAAAGTAGTCCACATCAAGGGAGATTATGCATATATAATATCAAAAACTAGAAGAAAATGAAGGAAACCCTTACACTGCATCCAAAAAGATATAAATCCCAGAATGTTAATTATTGATTAAGCTCAGCTTCCTAATTTGAAAGCAAAGTCTCCAAATGACTAGAATCAAAAGAAAAGAAAAATGATTGTCCTGCAAGGTAATCAGGCAGTTACATGGACGCCTCAAGGCATGAAATCTAGCTTTGAGAGCCAGCAAAGATTTACGATGTAACTGAGCAGCTGTTGAAACATCAGTTATCATCAAAACTTCAAAGCCACAAACCAAAAAAAATTTTTTTTCCTTAAAATAATTCTTCAAAGCTAACAGTTAATCAGATTCAGAAAAAGAAAAAAAAATTATACCAACAGCGTAACACGCGAAGGTATTTTGTTTTTTGACTTTTCTAAAAATATCATGAAATCAAACTCCAATTTATTTTTATTTATTTGTGTGCTATTATATACCGCCATTTACAGAGATCGGGGCGGTTTACAAATAACAGGAACAAAAAACTATTACATTAAACGTGTGGTAAGAACTAGATTACATTGAACTAAGTCATAGCGTATGTACAGGTGATTATTTTACAGAAACTATATTACAGTAATGTATTTATATGGGGACATTTACATGGGATGATGTGAGGCCTGTTCTAAATGAGGGCTATAAATGATGTTATGTTGGTAATATTGTGTTTTTGTGTTCTGATTGACCAAAGTATTTAGTGAATAAGTGTGGTTTTAGTGCCTTCCGGAAATCTTTAAGGTCATTGATGACTCTTATTTTGTCTGGAAGGGCATTCCAAAGGATAGGAGTGAAATGTATGAATGCTCTATTGCTGGTTGAGTGGTTTGCTTTATGGTTGTTAACTGGTTTTGTTAAGGTGTTTTTGCGATAGTCTCTCCTGGATCTTTCAATGATTGGGATGTTAATGAGAGAGGATAGGTATGAGGGTGCTATTTCCTTAATGAGTTTTGAAGGTGATTGTAAGGAATTTGTTTTATTCGGCTTTCTATGGGTAACCAATGTAATTCGTATAGAAGTGGTATGATGTGTTCTGTGCTATTTTTGCTGTATATGATACTCTGCTACATTTTGTGCCATCTGCAGTTGGTTAAGTGTTTGCTTGGGGAGACCATGCAAAATGCTGTTTGAGTAGTCAAGGTGAGGGGTGATCATAGCTTGTAGGACAGTAGAGAAGTCATTATTGGATAAGAATGGTCAGAGTTGCTGGAGTAGTCGTAACTTGTATAAGATGGCCCTAGAGTTATGAGTTATCATCGAGAGATTTTGGTCTAACGTGATTCCTAAGTATTTAACTTGGTGCATTACTTCAAGTTCTGAGTCCATGAATTTTATATTTGTTTGGGGGGTGGGGGGTGGGTGAAGTTTTGTTTTTCCATTACAAATAAGGTTTCTATTTTGTTGAAATTTATATGTAGACAATGTTACTATAGCCAATTTATGACTTCATGGAGACAAGCTTTAATTTGATGGTAATTTGGATTTGCAGTGTTTATTGGGAGATAGCACATTATGTCATCCACATAAATATGGTATCCAATTTTAAATGTCTTAAAGATGTTGCAAATAGGTTGCAAGTATAGAAGTGAGAACAGTGCTGATCCTTGAGGGATACCCTTCTCTTGCTTATATGGGCTAGATTTGTGTTGGCCTATTTGAACTTGTTGAGTGCATTCTGCGAGGTAGGATTGGAACTATTTGAGTGTAATGTTGCTTATACCTATCTGTTGAAATCTTGTGAAGAGGGCTTTGTGACTGATGTTATCAAATACTGATGCAATGTCCAAAAATATGATTATAAATGTTTGCTTTGGATTGTCCAGACCTTGGATGAGATTGTTGAAGGCCAACAGTAGGGTTTCTACACCGTGATGTGGTCTAAAGACGTATTGGTGTTCATCTAGGGGGGCATTTTGATCGATAAATTCCTGGAGCTGTATTTAAATATTTTTTCAATTAATTTAGCTATGAAGGGGAGGCTGGATATTGTTATTTGTTTAAGGTGAGGGAGCTCAAGTTAGAGATTTGACAATATCAAACAGCTCTCTTGGGCAGTTGATGGATTTCGTGAGGGTATTTGTAAAGTATGATTTTTTTTTGCATTGTTTAAAGCTAATTTGTAAGAATGCAGCGTGTTTAAATAGGAAGTCTTGTCATATATTGACTATTTTTCTCCATTTTTGCTCTATTTTTCTTAATTTTTGTTTTAATTTCCTAAGGTCATGGGTGTACTATTTGTTAGTGAGATTTTGGGTAGTTCTGTGATGAGATTTAGGAGCCAAAGCGTCTTTCTGAAAAAAGGTGTTCCAATTTACAATTATGTCATTAAGGTCTGTTAGGGGGGAATTAAGTTGAAGAATGATTTCATTGAGGATGTTTTCTTTATTAAACAATATGAATCATTTTGGTTGGGAATTTAGAGTTTGTGATGATATAGGTGGAATATGTGGCAGTGTGATTTTAATGATATAGAGGTCTGACCAAGGAACATCTAATGTATCGGGGGTAGATAGATGTGATGGTGGGTAATACTGTTGGGGACAAATATTAAGTCTAAAGTGTTCCTTCTGTTATGAGTGGGTGTCTGTACAGTTTTTTGGAATCCCAGATCTTCCATAAATTTGATAGTGTGTGAACCATGTAGGGAGGGAAGATTAAAGTCTCCTAATAAGATTAATGGTTTCTTTAAGGATGCTGAACAAGCTATTTTCAGTATGGATGCTAAAATGTCTGGGGACGAGTTCGGCGGTCTGTATAACAATTCATTAACAAGAATATCAAGACCATTTTCCTCATTTACTTTTTTTTCAAGTAAATAATATGCAGAAGCTATTTTCTGAATTGGACAAACTTAATATTTCTCAAAGATATTTCATCAATAAAAATTCTAGAGTAAACAAATTACGAAGAGGAAAATTTAACAATCTCAAATTCTTGCTTCTGGCAGCATTCTTGAAAGATTCCATCTTATGGTGGCTGAAGTACTCGTGGACTGCAATGAGATACACAGATTCTACAGATTAAATTTTCTTATTAAGCCCCTCAATTTTCTCATGCACATTCCTCAGTTTGCACAACAATCTGGAAACTAGAAACCAAAGCTTTTTCTGTTTGGGTTACTACCTGCCATAAATCCATCAATGAAATATGAGAAGCAGACTTCTTCTGAGTAGAAGCCAATGACAAAGTTCAAGCAGCACGATTAGGCATTGATTCGACTAACCTGACTTCACCAGGAGAGTTCTGCAGTAACTGGCAAATCATAAGTAAAAATTCCCTGCAGAAAAAAGATCAGGAGGAAGTGGATGTGTGTGTTCAGGAGAACTTAAAGATGCTCCTTCAGGAGGAAATAAAGAAGAAACAGTACCTTATACAGATAACTCCTCCTTGGGTTTAACGTGCCTATCCATTTGACCAGAAATAGCAGATGTTACAGGAGTTTGTTTCTTCTTCTTTTCTCTTTTGATGACAAACTTACCAGCGTTCCCCCGCTGCTCTACCAGTGCTCCAAAGGGGCATTGCCTGCCCCTTTAGGCACACTCCTTCATGCACACCCATAGCCATGTGCCCAATGGCTGCATGTCATAGACTAGAACAGTCTTATTGGGGCTTGCTGATGATATCAGTAGGGTGTCCCATGCAAGCCTGCTCCTGGGTAGATAGTACTGCTGTGGTTCAAGATCTTCCTCCCAATGCAGGGGCTGCTCAGGAAATCTCTCCCATTGAAGGTAGACCTAGCGCTGTCTTATCATGACTTACTGATGAAATCACCAATTATCCAAAAAATTACCAGAGTGCCTCTTCCCAAAACGACAGACCTAAATATTTTCTTCTTCTTGTCGGATAAGGTCAAGGGAGGCTAGGAAATTACCCTAACCACTCCAGATGGCCACATCCATTTTATTAAGTTATTTTATAAATCAATCTTTTGATAAAAACTTAGCTTTTAGTACGATGAAATAATTCTCATAGACCCGCAGAACACAGTCTTCAATGAATAATGCACAACGCGCACGTTTCGGAACACAGTCCTGTATCAAGTGCAATGCTCATTCATCTGTCGTACTAAAAGCTAAGTTTTTATCAAAAGATTGATTTATAAAATAACTTAATAAAATGGATGTGGCCATCTGGAGTGGTTAGGGTAATTTCCTAGCCTCCCTTGACCTTATCTGACAAGAAGAAGTTAATATTTAGGTCTGTCATTTTGGGAAGAGGCACTCTGGTAATTTTTTGGATAATTGGTGTTTATAGGTATAACTGGTAGATAGGGTTCTGATGTGTGGATTGTACTTTTTACTGATGAAATCAGCAGGATGTCCCATGCAAGCCTGCTCCTTGGAGGATGGGTACTACTGCGACTCAAGGGCTCCCTCCCAATTCAGGGGGCTGCTCAGGCAATCTCTCCTGTTTGACTTAATTTTTGAACTCAGCCTAAAGATAAGAACAATTGGGCCAGTGTGAATGGTGATTTAGGACTATGGCTACCCCAAACCTCCATCTGCTGCTCTAAAGCTATCATCTCTTGTTCACTACAGTAAGTATTTGTTTTGTACCATTACATTTGATTGAACTATGAAGTAAATGTAAAGGAAGAGGCAGGTGAGAATTAATTATTTGTAGCCAATGACTCCAATTCTATGATAATTCTGTGGCGGTTTTCAAGTTCCTGTAACATTATTTATGGCCCTCAGAAGCCAACATCTTGGAAAGGAGGAATAGCTAGTGGTACAGCAGCAGACCAAGACCCAGGGACTTATAATATTTCAGTACGGGAATCACAAGCTTTGTCATGTCCAGCTTGAGTTCCCAGTATTGTGGTAAAATCTGTTGATAAAAATGGAGCTGTAGTTTTGTTACATTGGGACAATTATGCAAATGAAGTATATAGACAACTGGGAACTAAGAGCCTGATATTTAAACCATCTGTTTGCTACATAGAAGAAAGGCCTGGCAGTCTATCTCTGGTCATACCTTGACAAGAAAATCCAGGGGATAGTTACAACATAAACAACTATCCACAGGTTCATTAGTATTTGACATTGACTTGATGGCACACAACAGCATGTTATATGGAGAGTTATCTGGCTAGAGAAACTTAAAGTCTCTGCTATCTGGGTAAACTCCAGCTATGCCCTGGCACAATCCAGATAGTGACTAGGTGATATTCAATGGCATAATCCAGATCATGCAGCTGAATATCATGGCCAGCAGATAAACCCTACTAGACTATGAACTTTTACAAGATACTGCACAATGATTCCAGCAATGATATGCACTTAGAATTAAAATCCATTATTGATATGAGGTGTAACTAAATGCCTTTTTGACTGTCTGTGAACGTAAATTCTTGAATGTGTGACATCCACAAATCTCTGTCATATTTTAAAAAGTACATAAATTGCTTAGGAACCCTCTGGGAGACTGATTGTTTCCTTAACTTGGGTCACTTTTTGGAGCCTTTTCAATTTTGTAGACATTTTATTGAAACATTTTGTTGTGAAGTGCAATTCCTATGGACATGTTTTACATCTTGGAACGAGCGGATTTGGAAAGCAGGCATCATCTTAGGACTATGGACACTGAAGTTTTAAATACAAATGTATCACAAGACACAGCTTTGTCCATTATTAGATCTGCTCCAGCAAATTAGTTTCCATCGTGACTTCCTACTAAGTTTACAGTCTTGCCCATTTCTTTTTGTTTGATGAAGCTTTTTACATACAGATTAAGTGCATCACTATGGGAGCTGTGAAGACCCTTGAAGTGGCCAACTTGTTTGTAAGTATATTTGAAGAGAGGTGGTTCCTCTTCTCTTTATATAGTTCTTATTCATGGGTTTATTGTGTTGAGTTGCATTTTAGAGGGTTAGATAGGGGGTCCAATGTGTTTAGATGTTTGTGGAATGTAGGGAGGTTGCGATGTTTCTTAGGGTATACGGGAGAGAGTTCCAAAGGGATGGGGCATACAGCTCAAATGCTCTGTGACATGTTTGTTGGTTATATTTACGTTTGGTTTGTGGTATGCAGAGTTTACTGATTGTTGTTTGTCTTAGTTCCTCTTTAATATATGCAAAATGCAATATGTGTCTTTGCGTCATTGCTGACTCCTGGTGACCCAGCAGCTCCTGGCTTTTCTTGGCAGTGTGACCGGAAATAGATTGCCAGACCTTTCTTCCGTGGCAATGGAGGGTTAAGTGACTTGCCCAAGGCCACAAGGAGTGCTAGCGGGAATTGAACCTTGGTTGCTACTCCTCCATTCCCTTTAATATATAGTTCCTCTTTAATTCAATTGTATTCTGTGGTCCAGTTTAGACAGGGCTAGCCTCTCCATCTAGAGTGGCAGACTTGGAGGTGGCACTGCGGCTCCTCCACATACTTCAAAGCAGCAGCAGAGCAAGTCACTGTCGGTACCATGGCAGGCTTTAAAACATGCACGCATACACTCATGGCCTGTGTCGCTACTCCACCACCACTGCTACTTTGAAGCATGTGGGGGGGGGGGGGTGTGGTTTGTCCCTGAAGGTGAGGGAGAAGGGAAGGGCATGGGAGATGATGAATGCCTGGGGTAGGAGGGAGAGTAAGAACAAGAAGGGAAGTGTTGATTTCATACATGGGTGAGAGGGAAGAGAAGAGATAATGTTGGACAATTAGGGGTGGAGGGAGATGTTGGAATATGATGGAGGGGGGGTAGAGCCTGGACGCCTTGATGGGAGAGGGGAGACAGGACTGAAGATTTGCTTAGGGCAGCAGATACCCTTGGGCCAGCCCCGAGTATAGAGAAAGAATTGATGTCTTTTCACACTTAATTGAATACCTGTGACCCTGATTTACAGTTTACCCTTTTCTTTGATCATTACTCTATATCTTTTTTAGATATTATGATAACAAAATCCATTTCCAAATTGTGCCACATCTATTTTCCCAAAAAGCAGTGATTGCAATAATTTGTTATAGTTTTCTTTGTGTCATCCAGGGTCCTTCACATGGAACTGCCAGTGAGTCTTTTCAGGATGGTGTTATTTATGTTCAACAACAGCAGAATATAAAGTTAAATCCTTGGATATGATATCTCATTTTATGGAGAACGGACATCCTAGATCTTATGTCTGAAAATGATACAAATGGACTCTGTATTCTAACCAGACAGTTTGATCTTCAGGAACAAGCAGGAAATCAGTCTTCACATATGGGTGACATTGGCACCAATAGAGTCCAGCGCAGGAATACTTCCCAGCATCCAATAGGAATCCTTTTGGGAGCATCCCTCCACACATGCGTGGCTGCCTTCCCACCTTCTCTCCTGGTCTCCTCAGTTGTCTTTTTTCCACAGAGCCTGAGAGCCTGTCCCTCTCAGCCACGTTTAAAGACTTCATTTTTTCTTCAAAGTACTGTCAAAAGTACTCTGGTTTGCCTTCCCGTCGATTCCAGTACCCCTCGCTTTTCTTATTTTGACTTTTATCTTTTTCTTTAATTTTTTTTTTCGAGTTTTTCATTTGAGGCCTATGGCCTCTTCAGGCACCATTGCTCAATTTGATTTTGCCTCCATTTTATTTTCAAAAATGGAGAAACCCCGAAGTGGGTTTAAGAAGTGCTCTAAATGTTCCAGTACAATTTTTTTTATTACTGATGAGCATTCTTGGTACCTCAAGTGTCTAGGCCCTGACCACTATGTTGATTCATGCTGCTCCTGTTGCCACATGACCTCTAGAGGTTGGAAGAACTCAGCCAAACAGAAGGCTAAGTTGTTTTCATCAGACTCAGCTCCTTCAGTGCACTTCTCAGGGGCGTTGACTCAGTCAAAGTCTTCCCATGCCTCTAAAACCTCACCGGCAAAGGAAAAGCATCACTCGGAGTCACCAGCACTTAAGAAGAATACATCAGTTTTGGCATAGAGGTCATCGACTTCCAGGTTGGCGTCGGCTTCAGACACAGAGGGTTGGCATCAGCATCGCCATCCTTTGTATTCCAATGCAGACCGTTCATCCAAACAACCTCGGTGGGAGGTATCACCTTCCAAAGCTATTCATGGGTTCGGAGATGCTCCCGAGGTCAAATCCTCAGTGGAGCATCCGATACCGGCATCGAGAATCGTGGCCCACACAGCTGTGTCTGGAACCTCTCCTGCTCTGGTACCATCAATTGATGACAGTGTCATCGCTATTGAGTGTGGCATTGCTAAGCTCTTAGTAATTGTTACGCCAATGGCTTCAGAGGCTCCACAGCTGGCACCAGTACCGGTTCCACTGGTACCACCAGTGACCACAACCTTCGGTACTCTGCCACAGGTATCCCTGATTTCACAGGGCTCAGAGCAACCGATACTGAGGCCCTCGGAACGATGGGTCCGATACCCTCAATATCAAAACAACAAACATCGAAGCATTAGAAGTATTATACATTTCATAGAGATTACTTTGATTTCCTTCTGGACTCAGATTCTGAGTTTGCATCAGAGGTCGAATTGGTTGATTCCAATACACCCATGGATGTACAGTATCATTGGATCCTTTGACTCCTTATGAATGGAGAAGTTCCCTACCCAAAGACATGTCCTGCCAAGACTTCATTAAGTATATGGTGCAGCTCTGGATGTTTCAGTGGCAACTGAAACTGAACCTGAACCAAGAGCTGAGGAGCTTGACATACTACAGTACCCGTCGGCACCGAAGGAAGCTGCCACTCTCCCAGTACACAACATCTTAAAGAATTTGATAATTCATATGTGGGAGGCCCCCATGTCAACCCCTGCAGTAAGTAAGAGGCTTGATACCCTGTAGTGGGTTCCTCCAGCTTTCAAAAGCCACAACTTCTCCACCATTCTATGGTGGTGGATTCTGCCATGAGGAGGATCAAAAGTCAGAAAAATCACTCCTCAGTACCTCCTGGCAGAGAGGGCAGGACTCTAGGTGCTTTTGCAAGAAAATCCTTCCAGGCCACTATGCTAGCATCAAGAATTGATTCATACATGCTATACATTGGTATGTTTAAGGATGTGGCCAGGGATTTCTCAGAATTCACCTCCTTATTACCCCCTAACAAATAGGTCTTGGTTACCCATGCCCAAAACACATCAAAATTCTTAACAAAGGCTGCTTTTGATGCTTTTGAGGCAAACAGCAGATCTGCTGCAACTTGCTTAGGTACCAGAAGAACAGCATGACTTCAAGCATCTGACCTGGAATAATAGGTCCAGGATAAAATTGATAAACATACCCTGTAATGATGAAATCCTCTTTGGTCAGAGGTGGAGGGAGAAGGGCAGAGAGATTGAAACAGATGACCTCTATGAAGAGGCTGTCAAGGAGAATTGCGGACCCTTCCAAAAAGAAGACTACCACAAAGAAGCCATTCTTCCCTAAAAAGAAGACATTTTCCCTCCATATCAGAGCTATGCTACCAATGCTAGCTACAGCAGCAGCAGAGACAAACCGGTCAAAAGCAGATCAGGAAACCCAAACCTCAACCTGCCCCATCTACTCAGCAGCCTCAGAGTTTTTGATTCTTTAAAAAGGAGCATGGCCAATTTCCCCATCATTCTCCCTCCTCCTTCCAGGATGCTAGAGAGGCTAATGCATTTCGCACACCGTTGGATAAGTATCACCTCCGAGCCCTAGACCCTACATTTAATCTCTCAGAGCCTACAACTAAAAGTTCCAAACTTATCCTCACAATAATTTTGTGAGTCAACCCTCCCTAGATCCCCTTCACTCCTCCTTGCTCGATCAGGAGATCCTCTCCCTACTAGAGCAAAGAGCTATTGAGGAGGTCCCCTCCGCCCTGCAGGGCCAGGCTTTCTACTCCAGATATTTCCTGTTTCCGAAAAAGACAGGAGGTTACAGGCCTATACTAGCTCTCCAAAATCTCAACAAATTTCTTATCAAACAAAAATTCAAGATGATTTCTCTAGGCACCCTCTTGCCCTACCTCAAACAAAATGATTGGTTATACTTTCTAGATCTAAAGGATGCATATACACACATTCTCATTCACCCAGACTACAGAAGATTCCTCAGGTTTGTCTTTCAAGGAAACCACTATCAGTACAGAGTCTTCCCTTTTGAACTCACCTCAGCACCCAGAGTATTCACAAAGTGCTTAGTTGTTGTGGTGGCCTTGGGGAATCTTTCTGTTCCTCTATTTATACAACTAGCTACTAAAGGCAGACTTCGCTTCAGCAGTCGCTTCTGCCCTACAAACCATATATGTTCTTCAAGAGCTGGGGTTTGTGACAAACTATCCAAAGTCACATCTCAACCCAACCCAGAACCTCAAGTTCACAGGTGCTCGACTGGACACGACAAGGAGCAGAACGTTCCTCCCAGAGGACAGACGTCTCTGTCTGATTACCTTAGCCACACAAGTGCAGTGACAACCATCAATTCCTGCCAGAATATTTCTACACCTTTTAGGACACATGTCTTCCATAGTCCATTTCGTACCCTATGCTCGCCTCCACATGAGGACCTCACAGTGGGCTCTCTCAAGCCAGTGTAAGCAATCCACAGGTCATCTCTCAGACCTAGTCAACATCACCTTGCAGATGAAGGCAGATCTACAGTAGTGGATCACGCCTCAGAATCTAATTGAAGGGTCACCTTTTCAGAGGTCTGCACCACAGTTTATCCTAACCACCAATGCATCAAAACTAGGCTGGGGGCCCCATCTCAGTGGGCTCATGATGCAGTACCTTTGGTCTGCTCAAGAGAGAACCCTCCAGATCAATCTTCTGGAACTTAGAAAGGTATCCAATGCCATCAGAATTTTCTCTTCCCAACTCAAGCAGCATTCTCTTCTTGTGCAGTCCGACAACCAGGTGACTGTCAAATTTGCAGATGAGAGGTTATCAAATTTGCAGATGACACAAAACTATTTAAAGTTGTTAAAACCCAAGAGGATTGTGGAAAATTGCAAGAGGATCTTGATAAATTGGAAGACTGGGCATCAAAATGGCAGATGAAATTTAATGTGGACAAGTACAAAGTTATGCACCTAGGGAAGAACAATCCAAACTATGGTTACACGATGCAAGGTTCCACATTAGGAACCACCACCCAGGAAAAAGATTTAGGCGTCATTGTGGATAATATGTTAAAACCCTTGGCCCAGTGTGCAGTGATGGCCAAGAGAGCAAATAGAATGCTAGGTATCATAAGGAAAGGAATGGTAAATAAAACAAAAGATATTATAATGCCTCTATATCGTTCCATGGCGAGACCGCACCTTGAATATTGTGTGCAATTCTGGTCGCCGTATCTTAAAAAGGATATAGCGTTATTAGAAAAGGTTCAGAGAAGAGTCACCAAAATGGTAAAGGGGATGGAAGGATACTCCTATGAAGAAAGGCTAAAAAGGTTAGGGCTCCTTAACCTGGAAAAGAGATGGCTGAGGGGAGATATGACAGAAGTGTATATATTAATGAACGGAGTGGAACGGGTAAACGTAGATCGATTGTTTACGTTATCAGAATATAGAAAGACTAGGGGGACATGCAATGAAGCTACAGGGTAAACTATTTAAGACTAATAAAAGAAAATATTTTTTCACTCAACGTGTAATGAAACTCTGGAATTTGTTACCGGAGGATGTAGTAAAGGCCGTTAGTGTAGCTGGGTTTAAAAAAAGGTTTGGACAAGTTCCTGGAGGAAAGGTCCATAAACCATTATTAAGAAGGGGACCCAGGATATCAATTCTTGACCCAGTACAAGCATTGTGGAACCTGTGTCTTTTGGGGAAACTGCTAGGTACGTATGACCTAGATTGGCCACTGTTGGAAACAGGATACTGGGCTTGATGGACCTTGGTCTGACCCAGTATGGCATATCTTATGTTCTTATGGCTATGTTTTATATAAACAAACAAGGAGGGACAGGCTCTCAAGCCCTATGCAAAGAGGCCGCTCGCCTGTGGAACTGGGCAATTTCCCAGGGTATTCACCTTCATGCAGTCTACTTCCCAGGAGAACAGAATCAATTGGCCAACAGACTAAGCCGGATTCTACTCCCACACGAGTGGACGTTGGATCCTCAGGTAGTCCAAATGCTTGTTTCAACTCTGGGGGATTCCACTAATAGACTTCTTTGCATCTCCCCTCAATACTCAGCTACCTCAGTTCTATTTGAGGATTCCCTCTCCCCACAGAAAATCATCAGATGCCTTCCTCATTCACTGGGGTCGAGGACTTCTTTATGCTTTCCCTCCACTTCCACTTATAGCGAAGACACTCTTCAAACTCCATGCCATACGGGGATGTATGATCCTAATTGGCCCATGCTGGCCAAGACAACAGTGGTTTCCTCTGCTTCTTCAGCTTGCACAAGCACCTCCTCTCGCTCAGTTACTCACTGATGCTTTTCTCCCAGGAGCAGGGCACCCTGTTGCATCCTAACCTCAAACCACTCTGGTTGATGGTCTGGAAGCTGAACGCCTTGTCCTCTTACATTTAAATCTCCAGGAAAACGTTTTGCATATCCTTTTATCTTCAAGCAAGGATTCAACCAGGCGCTCTTATGCCTTCAAATAATACAGGCTCTCCATCTGGTGTCCTTTTAAAACACTGGATCCTTTCACATGTCCCATCCCGAACTTACTACAGTACCTACTACATTTTTCTACTTCTGGTCTCAAGACCAGTTCAGTGAAAGTACATCTATCCACTATTGCGGCTTCCCACCATACTTTAGACAGTCATCCTGTCTCAGCACACCCCTTAATGGCCAGATTTATGCAGGGTCTCCTCCTGACCAAGCCATCTTTCTATCCACCTCCCACCCCATTGGATCTCAATGTAGTCCTGGCACAACTCATGCGCAATCCTTTCGAATCTATGGGCACAGCTCCCTTGAAGTTCCTCACTTGGAAGCTTTTCTTCCTCATAGCAGTGACCTCAGCTTGCAGAGACAGTGAACTCCAAGCTTCAATAACCTATGAGCCTTATACCACTTTTCATCATGACAAAGCAGTCCTTTGCACGCATCCTAAGTTCTTGCCGAAGGTCGTCACCTCTTTTCATTTGAATCAATTGGTCTTGCTACCGATATTCTTTCCAAGACCCCACTTATCTCTGGCCAAGGCCAAGCTTCATACTCTCGGCTGCAAGAGAGCGCCGGCGTTCTATTTAGAATGCACCAAGGATCTTCACCAATCCTCTCAATTGTTTGTCTCCTTTGACCAAAGCAATTTGGGGATACTAGTGTCCAAGAGAACACTTTCTAATTGGTTAGCTGATTGCATATCCTTTGCTTATGCACAAGCTGGACTATCCCTAACACATAGTGTTACAGCTCCTAATATCAGGCCCATGGCTGCTACCATAAATACAGTAACCTTCGCTCAGTTCCTATCTCGGATATCTGCCAAATGGCAACATGATCTTCTTTGAATACTTTTGCAGCACACTATTGCCTGGATAACGACTCCAGAGCGGATGATCAATTTGGACAAGCAGTTTTGCATAATCTCTTTCAAATATACACAACTTGCCCACCGGCCATCCAATTACCCTGCGAGGAGTGCTCTTGGATCTTGCCTGAAAACTCCTGATTCCTGGGTAGCTTCCCTCACTCCATTGTCTGGGGCTAGGAAGTCCCATATTTGAGGACTGACTTCCTGCTTGATGCTGGAGATAGTGTAGTTACTCACCTGTAACAGGTGATCTCCGGGGACAGCAGGAATCAGTCTTCACAACCCGCCCACCTCTTCATCAAGTTGTCCCTACTTTTTCCCTTCTTGGTATATATATATTTTTTATTCTCCAATATACACCTGACTGACGAGACCAGGAGGGAAGGCAGGAAGGTAGCCACGCATGTGTGGAGGAACGCTCCCAAAAAACATTCCTATTGGATGCTGGGGAGTTCTCTCATGCCGGCGCTGATGTAACCCATATGTGAAGACCGATTCCTGCTGTTCCTGAAGATCATGTGTTACAGGTGAGTAACTACACTTTGCAATCTCAGTGAATTTTAAAGAATCAAGAACATTTGACTTGAGTTTTATCTTTATCCCCATAGTACTGAAGCTGAAAAAATGATCCTTATACACTGGTTGATTTGGATCCTACATACAGTATTAGAAATGGATCCTCATCACCTTTTCTCATAGGGAAAACATTTGTGACATAGTGTCTATAGATTTTCAATTCACATTACCCAGGAGTATCAACCAGCATACTACAAAGAAGACTGAGCATTTTAAATATAGTCACTATGCACCTCATTTTTAGAAATTTAGGAACATGTTTACTAAAATGCGCTACCATTTACAGTGGGGTTTAGCGCACACTAAGGGCGGCATTCTGTAGTGCAAATAGCAGGATTGGACGTCCATCCCACGCTCAGCCCCTAAAGTCGATTGCGTTGCTAGCACTCCCTGCATGCACACAGCATTTGTGTGAGCAGTGCAGGATGGGGGCATGCTAGGGCGGAGTGAGAGAGTGGCCAGGTGCTAAGATGTAGAGAGGCTATTCCAGTCAGGCCTCTGTATGCTCCCCAGCAGCCAGATGGACATCCGGCTTATTCCACCCTGATGGTGGAATAAGTCCTGGGGGCCACTCCGCTCACCTGCCACAGCCCCCTGCACCATATGCTGATGGCCTAGGAAGGTGCTTGGCGGCACAGCCTGCCCATGTGGGCCATCAGCTAACGGCCACACAGCATCATGCAGGGACTGCTGTCAGGCAAGTGATTCCGTTCTGCTGGCTGGACATGTTGGTGCCATGGTGACAAGCTGCCAATGCATCAGCATACCAGCTGTTGTGTTCTGTGGCAGAGAAGGGCAGTGTGGGAGACGTCCCCCTCCTTGGATTATTGTGCATGCTGGACTGTCTATCTTCCCGATTCTGCAATCGCAGGTACGTTTAGCTCCAGCAGTTGCAGAATTGGGTCCAGCTGGGCCCTGCCCATGTTTTGAAAGTGCACATGGCCCAGGCATGCACTGTTGGGAATCGGCCTCTAAGTGAATAGCATAGGACTGAGGTAACTGCTATTGCATGCTAAAAAACAGCAAGCACATTAAAATTACTGCTCTAACGACTTAGTGCACAATGAGGCGGGGACTGGGCAGATTAGAGCCGGAGAGTAGGCGTTGGCTGCACATTGAGGTTAGCACAAATTCACTTAAAGCCACCTCATTGGATGGCATTACTTGTGCCTGTGTTAATTGGAAATGCAGTATTAGCACGCTGAGGAACCTATCAGCGTGGTAACTGCAGCCTGGGCATGCCCCCACTATTTATTTATTTAGGGCATTTATAACCCACCTATTAGAGACTACTAAGCAGTTTACAATAACAATATTCACAGTAATTCAGACCATACTAACAGTAGTTAGTATGGAGCAGGTGCACTTACCGCATGTTATGTTTTGCCTCCAAATACACATTAAGTGCAAGCCCTTAGCATAGTTTAGTGAACATGTCCCCGAGAGTTTTCACTGCCCACTTTTTCAAAATATTATAGTTTATATCTCTATTCTAATTCTTTCAACATGTGTGATCTACATTCTAGATTGTACTTTCAGTTTACTGTATGATGGGAAAGCTAAATATACAATTAAGAATTATTGAATATAGGTAGTATTATATTTAAAAAATGTCTCTGTACTACTGCACTGTTTAGACAGACACCATATGTTCAAGGATTTAATCTGGTTTGTGACCGATACAGGGCTGGTATTATGATAGAGGGTAACTGAGGATTTTATTTATTTATTTATTTATTTCATTTGGAATGGCAATGAATTTTTTTTTATTTAAACACCATACAAGCGCATGCTTTGAATAAAGAACTAGAAGGGGATGTATTAATGTGACATGTAATGTTAACAGGATATTGCTTCTCACTAAGGAGTCCTTTTACTAAAGTGCAGTAAAGTTTTGACCTTACCGCGTGTTAAATGACAAATTAATGCAGACTTGTAAATGGAAAGCTTGTGCTGTAACTAATGGTTTTCTACATTAGACATTGAACAAGACAATTAGGACTTTAACAATTAAAGCACCACACTGTTAGTACTTGGTAATTCCCACAAATAGCAAATGCAGCTTAATAAATAGGGGCCATAACATATTATGTGATTCAGATTTGAGGACTAGTGTAAAGAAACACGTAGTGGGGATTTACTTAGGGGCCTTTTTACTAAAGGGTGCTGTTGCATTGCACCAAATATGCTGATAATGTGCAAATCCATGGTGCAATAGGCAATTCCATGGCATTAAATGCTGGGAGTATAGAAAGCTTGTTCCTGGCAGTTACTGCAGTGCATGTGGCCCAGAGTTG